>JASDDO010000031.1:241644749-242894749 GCA_030015575.1 Agapanthus africanus
GTATCATACGCTGTCCCGAAAGCACGAGTGCCTAGCTCCGACCCTCGCCTTTCGACGTATGCATACGTGCATGACTCCTAACGGTGTCTCCATGACCCCCGCCGAGTCATCAGTACTGTCACCGGTAGGTACTAGCCCGCCTCCAGGATCAATCGGCAAAATCCATCGATCTTCTTGCCGAGGGGAACCATACCGGGCCCCACCATGTACCCTCTACGGCCTCGACGCCTCCTCGTAGGGGTATATATAATCAGCACCGATAAAACCCATGGTGGATGCGCAAATATCATATCAAGGAAACCAGGTTTTTCAATGTATGCATAATTTCATGAACTCCCGCGGTTCCCAAATCCAGAAAATATCATGTAAAATCCAAATAATAATGCGCAATCCAGGAATAAATATATACGATATATCTGAAATGCGAGCATATAACGGAGAATATGTAGCTGAAACCAGATGTATGCGAAACCAATAGGGTACAGCTAAGTAACATCAGTAAAGGTAAATATGTAACCGCAACTGAATATGTGGGTAACATACAGGTGTAGCAATGTATAGGTATCTACCTATAAGAACTGATGTCGTATACCCCCTGGGTATAAGTAAAATATGTTCAAGGTATACATGTAGCTGTATCGCAAGGTGTATCTGTACCTATCACTAAATGTATGATACACTATAGGTATACCAATAAGCTAGATGTCATGTGTGATAAGCAATAGTATCTATAATGGTTAGTGTGTGACATGGCAATTATTGACGGTGTGTGTGTAGCATACAATCCATGCTCGTGCAATATGAACCGTCAATAATGTGTGCAGTGCCTTACGGCTACTAGTCACAGTACAACTATATCTAAGTAAATTGGGTAAATGCGCAATTCTAACAATGACGTAGAATATGCGACAAGTATTGAATCCTACCCAGACGCATAATGCCATGCGGACGATTCCCCTGTAGATGTTAAATCTACTCACCTACACTCCACGCTAGGTGAATCCTACCATCTGCTCCCCCTGTAGCAGTGCCCGTAGTCCCTGACTGCAAACCTGCAAATAAGACATGGAAATCACATATAGGCCAAATATCTCGCAAAACGCGATATCGAACCCAAACGAGAAACTCGCGTCGCGAACTAAACGCGCGTGTGCACGATATGCTAAAACGTGAGTGTACGCGTCTAAAACCATCGCGACACGCCGCGATACGCTAGCTCACAGAACCCTCTCACGTATCGCGCGTATCGCGCAAACACAACGAACACCAAATACGATATATTGCCCCATATTTTCCTACAGGTCAAATCTCACAAAACTATACATGCCAAAACACTAGACAACACTGCAGAGAACCCTAGCCAAGACCCCAACACCCCAGCCCCCTTCTTGGCCGCAAATTGCGGCCAAACCCAATAAATCTGCGGCCAAGTTTTGGAATGGGTGGCTCGTGTTCTTGTGGTGTGTTCTAGACCTAGTGTGCATGCCCCAGTTTCATCAATTTTAACCTGAAAGGTCCGGGTCAAAAGCAGATCACAGAATGTCACAAAGTCGCTATAAAAACGCTAATTGAGCACAAAACACAAACCCTATGGTATTTTAGTGTAATCCAGGGTTAAACTCTGTTAAGGTGATCCTAACAACACTAAACTAGGCTAGGTTAACTAACAAAATCAACACTTAATCAACATTCCACACAAATCACCTTAATTAGCACTAAACTAGCTTTAAATGCAAACCGAAGCTAATTAACACACAAGCTAAGCAAACTAGGGGAAGGGTTCAGAAATATACCCTATGCAACCCTAGGAAGCAGGTGAATGAGTGTGTGGAGGAGATGAGGGGTGGCCACAACTGCTGGAGATCCTGTTGCTGCTGCCAGAAGCTCATGATGCTGCTGCTGCTGTTGTTGTAGTTGTTGTTGATGCTGATGTTGCTATTGTTTGCTTCAGGTGCTACTGCCTTGCTTCTGCAGCTGCTACTTTCTTCTCTTGTTGCTGCTGAAGCTCCTGCTAATGTTGTTTCCTCTGGTGCTGGTGTTGTTTCTGTTGTTGTTGCAGTGGTTGCTGATGTTGTTGTTGCTGCCTCTGCTGCTGATGCTTCAGCTGAAGGGGTGAGTGTGTGTGTGTGTTTGAGAGAGAGAATGAGAGTGAGAAGTTGAGAAAAGAGTGCAAGGCAAAAGTCCCCTCCCTCTCACCTTCTCCCTCCTCATTAAAGAGGCATGGTTCACACCATGCACCTCATGCTCTCTCCCTTACACAAAGTCAACCATTCAACCACATTAAAAACCCTTTTTCAAATTCATTTTCCATTTTTTTTAAAAGAACAACCATGCACACTATTAAACCCAAAACTCCTAAACAATTATTAAAACAAGCTTAAAGGAAAATGGTTAGCTAACCATGATTGATAATCATGATTAACCTCCCAATTAGCACCCTAGTTAACATGCACAAGTGTGTGCAAGCCTATGCAAATTATAATAAAATACTCATTAAATAGGATAAAATAATTAAAAACCAAATTGGTAAACTTTTTATTAAAAACTAAATATATAAAATATAATTAACCACAAAACACATTCTAAGGTGTTACAGAAGACCTATCATCTCGATCAGCCGCTCGAACTGAGTCTGGGGTTAGGCCTTTGTGAGTGGATCAGCAGTGTTATCTTCCATAGAAACTCTCCGAACCTCGATCTCCTGGCGACCTACGATCTCTCTGATCAGGTGATACCGCCTCAAGATGTGTCTGGACTTCTGATGGGACGTGGGTTCCTTCGCTAAAGCTATAGGCCCGTTGTTGTCGCAATACAGCGGTATTGGATCAACAATGGACGGAACCACCTGAAGTTCAGTTAAGAACTTCCTTACCCAGACAGCTTCTTTTGCGGCATCTGCAGCAGCGATATATTCCGCTTCCATCGTCGAGTCAGTAACGGTTTCCTGTTTGGAACTCTTCCAACACACCGCCCCTCCATTGAGGGTAAAGACATAACCCGACATGGACTTGGAATCATCCTTGTCACTCTGGAAGCTGGAGTCAGCAAAGGCCTCGATCTGGAGGTCTTTTCCGCCATACACCAAGAACATCTCCTCAGTCCTTCTCAGGTACTTGAGAATGTTCTTTACTGCTATCCAATGTTTCTCCCTAGGGTTTGACTGATACCAGCTTACCACACTTAATGCATAAGCTACATCTGGTCTGGTACATAACATCGCATACATTATAGAGCCTACCGCAGAAGCGTAGGGAATAATAGACATGCGATCCCTTTCCAAATCGGTCTTGGGAGACATCTCTTTGGAAAGGGTGATCCCGTGACAAGCCAGTAGATTACCGCGCTTGGAATCTTCCATACTGAATCTTTTCAGTATGGTGTTGATGTACCTGGATTGTGAAAGTCCCAGTATCCTCTTGGATCTTTCACGATAGATCCGGATCCCCAGAATGTATGAGGCATCACCCAGGTCTTTCATGGAGAACCTGTGTGACAAGAACCCCTTGACAGATTGTAGCATAGGAATGTAATTTCCTATTAAGAGAATGTCATCCACGTATAAAACGAGGAATACTACAGTTCTCGCTACAAATCTACTATAGATGCATGGTTCATCTGGATTTTTGATAAAGCCAAATTCCTTGACCGTCTCATCAAAATAGATGTTCCAACTCCGCGATGCCTGCTTCAGTCCATAGATGGACTTAAGCAACTTGCACACCTTTCCGCTGCTCCCACTCTGAATGAAACCCTCTGGCTGCTCCATATAAACACACTCCTCCAAATTTCCATTTAGAAAAGCGGTCATTACGTCCATCTACCAAATCTCATAATCGTGGAAGTCAGCAATGGCAAGAAGGATCCCAATGGATTTCAGCATAGCTACTGGAGAAAAGGTCTCCTCATAGTCCAAACCAGGTCTTTGACGAAAACCCTTTGCAACCAGTCTAGCTTTATAGGTCTCAACCTGTCCATCTACACCAATCTTCCTTTTGAAGATCCACTTGCATCCTACGGGTTTTACCCCATCTGGAGCAACGTCCAACGTCCATACTTTGTTGGTGTACATGGACTCCATTTCGGTCCGCATTGCATCCAGCCATTTTACCGAGTCAACGCTCTGAATGGCCTGCTGGAAGCTAGTCGGCTCATCATAATCAATGATACAATCCTCTCTATCCCCGTCTATGAGAAAACCGTAGTATCTCTCGGGCGGATGAGACTGCCTACTACTCCTGCAGAGCGGCGTAGGAATGTTATTTTCTTTTGAACCATCTGGTTCTACTAAGCTTTCAGTAATAGCTTGTGGTTCTGGAATTTCTTCCAGTTCTATTGCGCTCCCACTTATCTGATTTTCCAAAAATTCAGTTTCCATGAAGTGGGCATGACGAGAAACATAAATCTTTTGTTCCTCTTCGCAATAGAAGAAATATCCCTTGGAATTCTTTGGATATCCCACATACTTGCACTGTACTGAGCGTGGCTCGAGCTTGTCCGCATGCTGCTTTTTGACAAAAGCTGGACATCCCCATGTCTTAATGTGATTAAGATAGGGTCTCTTCCCACACCACATTTCATATGGTGTAGTAGGCACAGTCTTAGTTGGAACTCGGTTCAAAAGGTATGCAGCTGATTCTAGTGCATATCCCCAGAATGATTGCGGTAACTCAGCGTTACTCATCATGGACCGTACCATATCCAATAGGGTTCGGTTCCGTCTCTCCAATACACCGTTATGTTGCGGAGTGTATGGAGGAGTAAGCTGAGAGAAAATTCCATTCTCTTTTAAATTGTCCAGGAACTCGGCACTCAAGTATTCACCACCACGATCCGATCTTAGTGTCTTGATACTTTTGCCGTTTTGTTTTTCTACTTCATTCTTATATTCCTGGAATTTTCCAAAGGCTTCGGACTTATGTTTCATTAAGAAGACATAACCGTACCTTGAAAAGTCATCCGTAAAGGTACTGAAGTAAGAATAACCGCTTCGCGCATGTGTAGACATTGGACCGCACACGTCGCTATGTACGAGTCCCAAGAGCTCGCTCGCTCTTACTCCGTGTCCAGTGAACGGAGTCTTTGTCATCTTTCTTTTGAGACAGGATTGACAAGTGGATGCTTGGACATATATAGGGAGGACTTTCTTGGTCGACATGATAGTATGCTATCTGGTTACTCTTTACCTTAACGTGTACACTGATTGTCTCTCTGTTACATGTTGGTAAAGACCTTAGGATGTGTACTTGACTACCTGGACTATGATGCGGATCATACTAGTGGGGACATGGTAGTCCATAAGTACATCCTTCAAGGTCCCTAGTCGTGGGTGTATCGAGACGGGGCATCGATATACCAGAGTAGACTAGCGTATACCTTCTCGGCCCATGTAGATGGGCGATGGATGATCCTATATCCATTGGCGTTTGACATCAGAGATGATATACGGGTGCCCAGTGGAGACTGGGTACACTGGACGGACTCGCCGAGAACTCCTAGATGGTATTATACTTTACGTCAGATGGCAGTTCTTTGGTGACACTGGTACATTTTAGTCTGTAGACCCAAGATCGTCATAGAGTCTTGTGTGATTCCCACTGTGCTTTGATTTCCACCTTACCACGTCCAAGAGGGCGTGCAAAACGGTGGTTTTTGGGTACAGTCCCGAGTCACATGGAGGCAATGAGCGATAGGAGGGGTTTCGTCTCTCCCGGTATTGGTGGTTGATGTTGCGCTATGCTCGATTGGCCATAACAGGGAAGTCCCTGGCCAGGGCTGGTTTAGAGATTTACTGGTAAGTGTTACCAGTAGTTTCTCGACTCGTTATGAGCCTCACATCGGCATGACTTATCGGTTATTGGGGTCTGACGTTTACCACCCCTAGACTTGATATGCGACATATCAGACGAGGAGACCGGACTGTACGGTAGTGTCACTGTCAGGATTTTTGCAGGAGTTGGAGCGGGCTTGCTTGCTGATCTTCTGATCGCTCAATACCCGGGTAGCCGTTACGTCCAGCTAGTACCGCTGATGGCTTGTGGGTGCTTGATATGATCATCACTTACTGCCGGCGTATTGACGAGTCTTTAGAGTCCTACATAGAGGTTTTACTGGCTCAGGCAAAACGAAATAGGAGCGCATATGTGATATGTGCGGGACCGAGAATAATGCATGTATGTGATACCGTATTCTATTCTTGCAATGTTTGTATCGATCGGTTATATGCGATATAACCAGGTTATCGAATCAAGGGTTGATTAGATAAGTCGATACATTGGATGTTAGTCGGTTATATGTGATATAACCGGATTATTAAGTCAAGTGTTGATTTAATAATTTAGTATATAATTGTATATGTGATATACTAATTTACATTAACAACATTGGTTCACTTAAGCATTTATTTTTTCTCACTTGTGCACAACTTAATATATATATGATATATATATTTATTTGTGTACATATTGTATCATGGTTGTTGATACAACTATCATGGGTGTATAATACTTATACCATACTAATTATAGTGTTAGGTTTTTATATCTAAAGTAATTCTAAAATTAGTGGATAATGAGCTCACATGCATGAAGCTTCATGAATCTTATGGTTGCATTGACTTAGTCCACTAGTTTTGTTTTACTTAAGATATTAACTAACCTAACCACTATAATTAGCCATGGTAATTTCTCTACATGAGTTAGTATATGATACCCACTCATCCATGGTTAGCTCTCTCACTCTCTTGATTAGTCTTCATTCTCATTTTGAGCTCATCTTCTTCCTCATTCAATTTCTTTCTAGGGTTTGAAAAAGAGAGAGAATGAAAGTGAGAAAAGAAATTCTAAAGTGTACCCATTTCCTATTTCATCATCCTCTACTAGACTAGCACTTTACTTTAGGGTGTTTTCTTCACTAATTCTCTAGTTAGTGAAGTAGAAGTTTGAGTTCGTATTCCCTCGACGTAGATCATCTTCGGCCTCGAAGACTTCAAGCAATACCGTTGCAATTTTCTCTTGGAGCCGTCCGAGAGTCCGGGAGTTCGATCATCGCAGCGAAGGGACTACTACAAGGAGCTTAAGAAGTGAAGGACCGATCTACAAAGGTTGTATTTCGTATTCACTTAGTGTTAAAGTTTTTAACCTGCTAGTTTTCGCCTAATCTCTAATTTAAAGATCTTGTTTGGAGTTATTCGGCACGGCTAAAATTTTAGTCAGGCATGGTTGATGCCTTGTAGAACCTTGTTAGAGTGCCTAGTAACCATACAGTGGTAAAAGAGCCAAGCTAGAGTATTAGGCGACGTGTATACGAAGTTAAAACCCCGATTGAACCCGTAAACGTCAATTTAACCCCCTCTTTGTACATATTTTAAAACAGTGTTATTTTCAGAATTAAAAATACCTAAAAATATCAGCAGGCAATTTTAAGAATAATAGTGAAAAACGATGACGTCATCCGTACGGACCGCCGCCGAACCGAGGCCGTACCCTGCTTGGGCCGCGGATCCGCGGCAGTACTTTTTGATTTGACAATTTTTTTCACAATAATTCCCTTTTCTGCTTATATATTTTCTGGGTATTTTTTTATTCTGACTCAAGTGTTGAGTGTTCTGGGGTTTATTTTGTATTCGTTAATTCGATCGGAAAATTTAATTTCGTTATGTTTTCCGGATATTTAGAAAGTATTAAAAAGTTCGAACGGATTGTTAGTTATGTATATGCCCTAGAGGCCATTGTTGTACATATGATGTATATTATAATGGATGCTTGGATATATATAGAGAGGACTTTCTTGCTCGTCATGATAGTATGCTATTTGGTTTCACTTTATCTTAACATGTTGACTTGTATTGGTTTACTGTTTTTCTCTCACATGTTGATAAAGCCCATTGGATCTGTACTCGACTATTGGGACTATGATGAGATCATACTAGTGGGGCCATGGCAGTCGATGAGTACATCCTATAACTGTTCCTAGTCGAGGGTATATCGAGACAGGGCATCGATACACCAGAGTAGACTAGCGTATACGCATCTTGACCCATATGTTGGCCGATGGATGATCCCATATCCATCGGTGTTTTGACATCAGAGATGGTGTACGGGTGCTCAGTGGAGACTGGGTACACTGGACGGACTCGCCGAGAACTCCCAGATGGTGATATACCACACGTCAGATGGCAATTCTCCGGTGACACTGGTACAGGGTAGTCTGTAGACCCGAGATCGTCATAGAGTCTTGTGTGATTCCCACTGTGCTTTGATTTCCACCTTACCACGTCCAAGAAGGCGTGCAAAACGGTGGCTTTTGGGTACAGTCCCGAATCATATGGAGGCAATGAGCGATAGGAGGGGATTCGTCTCTCCCGGTATAGGGAGTTGATGTTGTGCTGTGTTCGATTGGCTATAACTGGAAGTCCCTGGCCAGGCCTGATATAGAGATTTACTGGTAAGTGTTACTAGTAGTTTCTCGACCCGTTATGTGCCATACATCGACACGACTTATCGGTTACTGGGGTATGACGTATACCACCCCTAGACTTGATATGCAACATATCAGACGAACAGACCGGACTGTACGGGAGTGTTACTGATTGGATTCATAGGAGAATGCACAGGCTAGCTTGTTGATCTTCTGATCGCTCAATACCTGGGTGGCTGTTACGTTTAGCTGACCGCTTGCAGCTTGTGGGTGTTTGATATGATCATCACCTGCTACCGGCGTATTGACGAATCTTTAGAGTCCTACACAGAGGTTTCTTGGCTCAGGCGAAACGGAGTAGAGGCACATATGTGATATGTGCAGGACCGAGAATAATGCGATATGAGATACCGTATTATATTCTCGCGATATTTAGATATGAACCGGGTCATCGGATCAAGTGTTGATTCGATGAATCGGTACATGATATATTAGTCGGCAATATTCGATATAGCCGGATCGTCGGATGAAGTGTTGATTCGATGATTTAATGTATAATAATATATATGATATATTGTATTACATTATCTAATATTGGCTCGCTTTATTATTTCATTTTCTCACTGGATAATACATTGATATATATGTGATATATGTTAATTGTATTATTTTCTTTTGTTGCAAATATATAATATATATGTGATATATATTATTGTGACATGATATGATTTATTATTAAACATATTTAAGGATGATTAAATGGGATTAGGGTTTGATTACGGTTAGCTTCTTCTTGCACATTCTAGAAGCTTTTCCTTTTGTCTTGGTTAAGATATTATGGTTGATATATCTTGATGACTCATTTCTAACCTAACCAAACCCTAACTCTAGTTTATTGTCTACAAACTCTTAGCCACTCATCCTTGACCATGGTTGATATATCAATCATATAGATTTTTTTTCTATTCATCACAAAGGAATTATCATTTTCCATTATCATCTTCTTCTCTCTTGATTTTGAGCTCACTAGAAATTCCATTTGTGATGAAAAATTGTGAGAAAGTGAATTAAAAAGAAAGCATAAATACTACTCCCTCATCCTCATCTCATCTAGCCCATGAGATTAGGGTGTTCATCTCTATAGAGTGAGAAAGCTTGGGTTATTGCAACTTCGACGTAGATCATCGGAGATTCGGAACACTTCAAGCTAGCATGGATCGTTCGAGTCGTGGAGCCTCTCTTGAATCCGGGAGATCATGGAACGTGGCGAAGGGGCTTCTACTCGGAGCTTGTGAAGTGAAGGAGCGGACTACAAAGGTTGTAATCCCTCACACTTAGATAAAAAGATGTTATCTTGCATGCTAAACCCTAATAATCTAGCAAAGATCCCGGCTTTGAGTTGTTCGGCACGTCTAAAATTTTATCCGGGCATGTTTGATGCCTTATGAACCTTCACAAGAGTGCCTGGGAACCCTACAGTGGTATCAGAGCCTAGCTAGAGCATTAGGCGATGTGTTTACGAAGTTAAAACTCCGATCGAACCCGAACCGACGAAAATAACCCCCTCTCTGGAAATTTTTCAAAATCTGGGATTTTTCTGAATTAAAAATACCTAAAAAAATCAGCAGGGAATTCTAAGAATTACCATGAAACACGGGCCCACAACTCCACTAAACCGCGGAGGAACTGCGGCGGGAACCTGCTTCCCGCGGCTGTTCCGCGACCGATTTATGGGATTGTGACACGTGGCTTCATGGTAATATCCGTAGGTGCTTGTTGATGCTTCTGGGTATTTTTAAAGTGACTCAAGTGTTGAAAATTCCGGGGTTTGCTTTGTAATCGTAGATTCGATCGGAATATTTAAATTCGTTATTATTTACGGATATTTAGAAACTGTTAAACTGCTTGAACAGATATCATTAACTCACTTTTTCCTGGCACGGCAAACTTTCAAGTGTTGAATTTTTATCGGGTTTAAATCTTTCGGAAAAATTGTACAAGTTAAGCGGTGGACCCTCTAGAAGACAACAAACCTTAACTCGATTATGTGACCATCTTGAACTGCCTTTTGAACCTTCGGGTTTGGGGCAGTACGGCGTGCCACATGTGAGGCGTTGGCTTGACCCTTCTACGGCTGGATCACTGGTACTGTGACATATTCTGGGATTATTTGAACTCCGCTCAAGTGTTGAGCACTTTAGGAAATTTTGGGTATTTGATTATCTGTTCGAAAAGTTTAATACTGTCTATTTATCTGGAATGTGATACAATATGTGGAATTCACAGAGTTAGGCATGAAATGCGGAGTATGTGATATTTCGGATTTACGATGTATAAAGTGATTGTGGATTCCAAATATTGTAGTTTTACACTTTATTTTCTGTGACCGTAAGTGTAATATGTGATATCGCTGGTTTCGTTGCTATATGTCAACGACAATTGGGATGCGCATATTTACTTACGTTGATGATATGTGATATTATGTGTTGCTGTGATATTTTATATTGGATCGTCGTGTTCTGAATAGCCGGGGGTTTTATGTGAGATGAGGGTTTTTATTTTCATTCATGTAAAATTCATTTGTAAATGTAATATTCTTTTATTTGGGGCACTTCCAGGTTGAGGTTGATGTCACCAGTGTATATTATTTACTTTTCCGCATTAGGTAGACCCAAGGAGGGGAGTACAAGTAACCGGGTTCTAGGGTCCAAAGGGAGGCCATCTCGAGGAGTCGAGACCGGGTCTCCTAACCCTAGAATTGGCAGTGTTACTTGCCGCTCTCGTAGGGGTCTTGGGATGTAGGTTTGGCTATTCGTCGTGACCGTGGAATCCGTGTTTTATACAGGCTCGTATTGAAAATACGGACGTCCTAGTGTATCCAATATTTCATATATGTTCTTCTGCTGCAATGTTCTGTGATGAGATCATATTACTGCCTGAGACGAATGCTTATACTATATATATATGCTGATATATAAATATTACTGCTTTCGTTTCTTCTGTGATACTTAGGAAGCATAAGCTGATGGGATTTTTATTAATGAGATTAATATAAAGAAAAGAAACCTAAAGATGTTGTAGAATCAAAACATTATAAAAGGGGTAGCTACAGTTTTGCTTTGCACAGTGATATATATGATATGTCATGCACCTTATTCGATGAGGAAAGAGCCGAGATCCCTTCACCGGGAGTGACCTCTTTAGCGAAACTGGCAGATGCTACAAAATGCGGTTTGTCTTTTGATTGCTTTTAGAGTTTTGCTTTGCACAGCGGTATATATGATATATCCTGCACCTTATTCGATGAGGAAAGGGCCGACGATCCCTTCACCGGGAGTGACCCCTTAAGCGAAACTAAGAAAAGCCTAAAAAAACAATCCTTTTCAAAAAACACATGATTCTATGACGATATCAAGTTCATTACGCTCAGGGTTTTTTCTGAAAGCCTGCGTAGCCCTCCGTCTTTTCAGATAAATACTACTTAGTATTCGTGCTACGGTAGTTTGGCCTTCGTCAAGGCGTAGTGTACGGTAGCTAACTAGTACTTATCTGCTAGCATACGATGCGATTGGATTAGGGTATTCGTACGGCATAGTTTGGCCTTCGTCAAGGGTCGTACGGGTGGGTTTAATTCAATCAAGAAATGAACGCGTTGAACTTGACTAGCGCCCTAAGGGTAAAAATATTATTGGGAATTTCAAGTGTTGAAATTTGCAATGAGATTGCATACCTTCTATGAGATAGTTGGATCCCGATACCCACTGCGAGTAAGTGTTACTCCTGGGAGAGTTTTACACAGGACAATTAGCCGATCAAGTAGGTGTCTAGAAAAGTGTTAATGGGGTCACGCCTCTGGGAAAATGAGGTTTACTTTAATTAGGTCCGTGCGAAAGCACGGGGAACATCCTTCAAAGTACCGACACTGATCTGGCTGAAAGATTGACGAAATTGTAGGGTGTAATTAATCCCGGCTAATCTTACCTTTTTTGGTTTGAAGGTAGATTTGATAAAAACAGTAGGAGACATCCTGATTAGATAAGATAATAACCAATCTAATCTTGCAAGAGCATACGCTAAAGTGTTTTCTTCTCTCTCTCTCCAGGTAGCAACCATGTCAGGCCATAATCAAGATAATAATATGGATGTATTGATTGAACCCGATTATTGTACTGAGCAAGGGAACGTTGGACCCGTTCTTTCTTATAAGAGTTATAAAACTGAACAGGAAACAGGAGAATATCTGGATTCTCACGCCGCCCAAAAGAACATGCATGTTGATGCATCTTCTTCGGGTGTGTTAGTTATTGAGAACTGTTTTTCAGTTCACCCTACGTCCTGGGTATTAGATACCGGATCAGGATCCCACATATGTAAATTGTTACATGGGCTACGTCAAGGTAGAGAACTGGGAAAAGGTGATCATTCCGTTCAAGTAGGGAATGGTGCAAGTATTGCAGCCAAAGCTGTTGGCGAATATCACCTTGTATTGCCAAGTCATAATACACTGATTCTAAATGAGTGCTATTATATACCGAACATGATGTGCAACATTATATCAGTCTCTTTATTAAGTAAAGAAGGGTATAATTTTGTAGTACAGGATAATGTTATGAACATATTCCTAGATCAAAAGTTGATTGTATCAGGCTCGTTACATAATGGCATATTCATTCTAAATCAGAATACAGTCCTCAATATACAAAATACACACAAGAGGAAGAGTTCAGAAATGAACGAATCCTTCTTGTGGCATTGTAGACTTGGTCATATCAATGCGACACGACTGGCTAATTTACATAAGGATGGTTATTTGAATCCGTTCGAATTATCATCTTATGATACTTGCCATTCATGTGTCAAAGGAAAAATGACCAAAGCTCCGTTTAGTGGACACGGAGAAAGAGTTACTGAAATCTTAGGACTGATACATAGTGATGTATGCGGTCCCATGTCTACGCATGCCAGAAACGGTTCTTCCTACTTCATTACATTCACTGATTTTCTCTCTAGATACGGGCATGTGTTCTTGATGAAACAAAAGTCTGAAGCTTTTGAGAAATTCAGAGAATATAAGCACGAAGTAGAGAACCAAACGGGCAAAAGTATTAAGATTCTTCGATCTGATCGAGGAGGTGAATACTTAAGCAATGAGTTCCTAGAATATCTAAAAGAGAATGGGATTCTCTCTCAGCTTACTCCTCCTTATACACCACAGCACAACGGTGTATCGGAGCGGAGGAATCGCACCCTATTAGATATGGTGCGCTCCATGATGAGCGAGGCTGAGTTGCCTATTTCCTTCTGGGGGTATGCGCTTGAGACAGCTATACACCTATTGAATATGATTCCTACCAAATCAGTGCCTACCACTCCATATGAGATATGGAAAGGGAAGAGACCATCTCTTATGTATATTAAGATATGGGGTTGTCCAGCCTATGTCAAAAGACAAAATCCGGACAAGCTCGAGGCAAGATCTGTCTTATGTAAGTTTATTGGATATCCCAAACATTCGCGAGGGTATATCTTCTACCACTCCGAGGAACAAAAAGTGTTTGTTTCTCGACATGCCACCTTTTTAGAAAAGGGTTTTCTTATGAAAGAAATTGATGGCAATGAGGTAGAACTGGAAGAGGTTCCAGCGAAACAAACTACAACAGATGAATTAATGGAACCAGAGGATTCAGTAGTACCCGATGAACCCCAGCTTCTCCGCTGATCTAGTAGGGTTTCTCATCCACCTGAGAGATACTATGGTTTTCTCATTGATGGTGGAAGCGAGGATTGCATCATGGATGATGATGACCCGACTAGTTTCGAGCAGGCCATCACGAGTGGTAACTCTATGAAATGGCTGGATGCAATGCGATCTGAGATGGAATCCATGTACACCAATAAAGTTTGGATTTTGGAACATGCTCCTGAAGGGGTAAAACCCATTGGGAGCAAGTGGATTTTTAAAAAGAAATTTGGTGTAGATGGAAAAGTTGAGACTTTCAAAGCTAGGTTTGTAGCAAAGGGTTTTCGTCAACGACCAGGTGTGGATTATGAAGAAACCTTTTCTCCAGTGGCTATGCTTAAGTTCATCCGGATCTTACTTGCCATTGCTGCATACCATGACTACGAAATTTGGCAAATGGATGTTAAGACCGTCTTTCTAAACGGTGATTTAGAAGAGAGCGTGTACATGACTCAGCCAGAGGGCTTCGTAGATAGTGGGAGCAGCGGAAAGGTGTGCAAACTGCTTAAATCCATTTATGGGTTAAAGAAAGCATCGCTGAGTTGGAACATCTGTTTTGATGTTGTAGTCAAAGAGTTTGACTTCATCAAAAATATAGATGAACCTTGTATCTATAAGAAGGTAGCAGAGGGTAAGGTTGTCTTCCTCGTATTGTACGTGGATGATATACTCTTGATAGGAAATGATATTCCTATGCTGCAATCAGTCAAGCTCTTCTTATCACAAAGATTCTCAATGAAAGATCTAGGTGATGCCTCCTGCATATTGGGAATCATGATCTATAGAGATAGATCTAAACGGATACTGGGATTGTCCCAATCCAGGTACATTGACACCATACTAAAGAGGTTTAGTATGGAAGAATCCAAGCGTGGGAACCAACCCACGATCTCTGGACTCACTCTCTCCAAAGAGATGTCTCCCAAGACTGATTTGGAGAGAGCTCGCATGCAAGGGATACCCTATGCTTCGGCAGTAAGCTCTATCATGTATGCGATGCTATGTACCAGACCCGATGTAGCATACTCACTAAGTGTTGTGAGTCGGTATCAAGCAGATCCAGGAGAGAGTCACTGGACAGCTGTAAAGAACATTCTCAAGTACTTGCGAAGGACTAAGGAGATGTTCTTGGTGTAAGGTAACGGAGAACTCCGGGTGGAGTCCTTTACCGATTCCAGCTTCCAAAGTCATAAGGACGACTCTAAGTCGCACTCGGGATTTGTCTTTACCCTCCATGGAGGGGCGGTATGTTGGAAGAGTTCCAAACAGGATACCGTTGCAGACTCGACGATGGAGCCTGAAGACATCGCTGCCAACGATGCTGCCAAGGAGGCTGTCTGGATAAAGAAGTTCATTAGTGAACTTGGTGTGGTTCCATCCATTGAGCATCCAATACCCCTGTATTGCGATAATAATGGAGCTGTAGCTTTGGCCAAGGAACCCAGATCCCATCAGAAGTCCAGACATATTCTGAGGCGGTATCACCTGATCAGGGAGATAGATGATCGCCGGAAGATCGAGGTAAGGAGAGTAGATACGAAGGATAACACTGCGGATCCATTCACGAAGGCTATTCCCCAGATACAGTTTGAGAGATTATTCGGAATGCTAGGTATGAGATACTACAGCAGCTGGCCTTAGTGCAAGTGGGAGATTGTTAGTTATGTATATGCCCTAGAGGCCATTGTTGTACATATGATGTATATTATAATGGATGCTTGGATATATATAGAGAGGACTTTCTTGCTCGTCATGATAGTATGCTATTTGGTTTCACTTTATCATAACATGTTGACTTGTATTGGTTTACTGTTTTTCTCTCACATGTTGATAAAGCCCTTAGGATCTGTACTCGACTACTGTGACTATGATGAGATCATACTAGTGGGGCCATGGTAGTCGATGAGTACATCCTATAACTGTTCCTAGTCGATGGTATATCGAGACAGGGCATCGATACACCAGAGTAGACTAGCGTATACGCATCTTGACCCAGATGATGGGCGATGGATGATCCCATATCCATCGGTGTTTTGACATCAGAGATGGTGTACGGGTGCTCAGTGGAGACTGGGTACACTGGACGGACTTGCCGAGAACTCCCAGATGGTGATATACCACACGTCAGATGGCAGTTCTCCGGTGACACTGGTACAGGGTAGTCTGTAGACCCGAGATCGTCATAGAGTCTTGTGTGATTCCCACTGTGCTTTGATTTCCACCTTACCACGTCCAAGAGGGCGTGCAAAACGGTGGCTTTTGGGTACAGTCCCGAATCACATGGAGGCAATGAGCGATAGGAGGGGATTCGTCTCTCCCGGTATAGGGAGTTGATGTTGTGCTGTGTTCGATTGGCTATAACTGGAAGTCCCTGGCCAGAGATGATATAGAGATTTACTGGTAAGTGTTACTAGTAGTTTCTCGACCCGTTATGAGCAATACATCGACACGACTTATCGGTTACTGGGGTCTGACGTATACCACCCATAGACTTGATATGCAACATATCAGACGAACAGACCGGACTGTACGGGAGTGTTACTGATTGGATTCACAGGAGAACACACAGGCTAGCTTGTTGATCTTCTGATCGCTCAATACCTGGGTGGCTGTTACGTTTAGCTGACCGCTTGCAGCTTGTGGGTGTTTGATATGATCATCACCTGCTACCGGCGTATTGACGATTCTTTAGAGTCCTACACAGAGGTTTCTTGGCTCAGACGAAACGGAGTAGAGTCACATATGTGATATGTGCAGGACCGAGAATAATGCGATATGAGATACCGTATTATATTGTCGCGATATTTAGATATGAACCGAGTCATCGGATCAAGTGTTGATTCGATGAATCGGTACATGATATATTAGTCGGTAATATTCGATATAGCCGGATCGTCGGATGAAGTGTTGATTCGATGATTTAATGTATAATAATATATATGATATATTGTATTACATTATCTAATATTGGCTCGCTTTATTATTTCATTTTCTCACTGGATAATACATTGATATATATGCGATATATGTTAATTGTATTATTTTCTTTTGTTGCAAATATATAATATATATGTGATATATATTTGTCACGACCCGAGAGTTTCGACTCGTCACCGGCACTTAACCACGCAACGTCTACAGGCGTAACGCGGCTAAGTAAGCCGAACCCAGAAATCAAAACCAAAAATGAGAGTGATTTGAAACATTTCGTAAAAACAGTCATGCATGTCCGAAAAACATTTTATTAATTTAGTAGAAATCCTTTTAAGTTCAAGAGTTATAACTTTTATAATTTTGGCAACATTTCCTTTTTAAACATTTGTTCTGCAAGTCGGGTAAAAGCAAGGTGTGGCGGAAATAACAAGTGAAATGAAGAAAACATCACAAATATGATATACGACGCCGTAGCGAAGAATACACAGTAAAGCAAGGACGTTATCACAAAAGGTAAGACTGCATAAAATAAAGCCGGCTCACATGCGAGCTCAACACCAGAGTACAAAATCATACACATCGTCCTCTCAACTGTCTCTAAGTCAATACAGAAAGGTAGATGGAGAATACTAGATACATCAATATACAACTGAAAGATAACAGATACCGTACAAAAACCCACCTAACAGCAAAAGGCTAACTCGCCTCAACAATGGTATCTGTGCCAAAAGATGCGGTAAACAGCCAGCCGCGACTACTCACAAGGGCAACCAGCAAATACTCTGGCACAATGGGGGTGAGTTGCCAACTCGTGAATAAAGATAACATATAAAGGTGATCGCGAGCATGCACATATAGCGTGGCTCTACTAATGCCAGCAGATGATATCAATGCATGCCAAATAGTGGATGCAATAGTAATACAAGTGCTCTATCAGGTAAATACTACAGGATGAGATACATAGCAATCAATACTGAGCATGGGATAAATAACATCTACATGGAATATGTCAACATGGAAAACAATAGGCGGTGCCTCAAGCTGCATCCAAATCCCAAATATACTCAGGCGCCGGCACACCCATCGGCCCTCAAATCCTGTAAACCTCTGAGAAATCATGAGTGCCCAACATCGGCACCCAAAACATCATCAAATACTCGTGTCCAACATCGACACGCAAATCCTCATATATCGGGCTCCGTCAGTCCGGATCAGCCCACGGGGTCCGTCTGCGGTGTCGGCCCTCGGCCCCGGCAGTAAGGGTCATCCCGTATCCATCTCTCGACTCTGGCCAGTATCCTACGGACAACTGCCCGGTCCAACCAATCACCGGTAGGTACTCGTCCACCTCCAGGCTCAATCGGCAAAACCCATCGATCATCTTACCGAGGGGAACCATACCGGGCACACCACGAACCCGCAAACGGAACATCCACTCCTCGAATCGGGTTTCAAGCACACGTCTCAGCACCGAGAAAACGCGTGGTGGACACACCAAAATATCATATCACGAGGTACCGGGTTTTCAAAATAATGCATCTTTTCTTAAATATTTCCACGGTCCTCAAAACCAGAAATCACATGAAAATCCATCACCAATAAGTCAATCCAATGCGAGGTACAATGTAAATCAATCCATGGTATGAGTATAAGGGGAAAACCGCCTATAAAATAGTTCTCGTTCTTAAAGATGTCATGCGGCTCCCAATTTCTAGAAAATCATAACCAATCATATGTAAGATGAACTACAGCAGTATAATCATGACAGCTCTACAGTGAGTGTGGCATGGCAATTACTAACGGTGTGTGTGTAGCATGCAGAATCATGCCCGTGCAACATAAGCCGTTAGTAATACTGCATTGTTCTATCAGTTCTATGCATATATATATATATATATATATATATATATATATATATATATATATATAAATATGGCAGGGAATGCAATATGCGATGACAATCCATGGTATGGTATATGCAATATATAACAATAAGGTCCTATCAGCCCTGACGCATAACGCCATGCGGGCGATATCCCCGTAGATGTGAAATCTACTCACCGAGTCTCGCGCTAAGTGTAGCCGACGACTTGCTTGCCCTTCTTCGCAGCGTCCGTCTCACTGGCTTGCGAACCTAGAATCACATAACATATATCACACATAAGCTCAATTTCACCAAAAACGCGACATTACAGTCCAACTAGAAACCCGTGTCGCAAACCAATCGCGCGTGTGCGCGGTACGCTAAAACGTGTGATCACGAGCCTGAAACTACCCCGACACGTCGCGATACGCAAAACCCTAATCCTACTAACCTATCACGCGTGTCGCGAAGGTTTAGAAAAACGGCAAAATATGTATTTGGTCCCAGATTTTACTACAGAACTAAACTTTCAAAAATATATATATCACAGAACCCTACACACCAGCAGACATCTATAGGACCAAACCCCAACCCAAACCCTACCCATCGGGCTGCAAATTGCGGCCAGAACGAAGAAATTGGCGGCGACAAGAAGGAGTTAGGGGGTCGGGTTAAATCTGGGGTATCAGCACCTACCCACTATACTGCAGTATTCTCAAAATCAAACTGAACTCATCGGGTCAAAAGCAGTTCCAGAAAACCTCAATTTTGCACAATACGATAAATTGCATCAATTAGGGAAACTGGTGGTATTTTAGTGCAATTGGGGTTAAACTAGGTTAATATGGCCTCAATAACCCACTAACAACCTACTGAAACCAAATCACACCACATTAGCACAAGATTCCCACTAAACACCTCATATCGCACTAAAACGCACTAAAAACCACTAACCGATGCAAAACTACTCTAACCAAGCAAACTAGGGAGTAAGTTTAGGAAATATACCTCATACTTAACCCTAGGGAGCTGGAGGAAGAAGAAGAGATGAAGGGAAGAGGCTGTGGTCGAAGCTGTGGCAGTTGCTGCTGCTAGCTGCTGCTACTGTGCTGTTGCTGTTGCTGCTGATCTCTGTTGCTGCTGTTGCAGTGAAGCTTGCTGCTGCTGCTGTGGATGCTGGCCTCAGCTGAGAGGTAAGTGTGTGTGTGTGTGTGTGAGTGAGGTTGAGAGAAAACAAAAACAAATGAGAGGAAAGAAAAACACTCATCACCCAATGTCAACCCCCCTCTCTCTCTCATGATTGCAAGCATGGCTTAAGCCATGATGCACTCTCTCTCTCTCACACAAGTCAACACCCTCTACAAAATTCAAATTAAAGTAACCTTTAATTAACTAATTAAACTCACTTATAACCCAAAAGACTTTAATCCTTAAGATTAACCCACCATGGTCACTTAACATGGTAAAAACTCATTTAAAAACCCTAGTTTACATGCACATGTGTGTGCAAGCCTAGGAAAATTTTAGGAAAATTTTAGAAAAATAGGAAAAATATTTGAAACACAATTTGGTAAACTTTTTATTAAAAACCCTTTATTTAAATATAATTAGTCACTAAACAAATCCTAAGGTGTTACAATCTCTCCCCCTTAAAGAAATTCGTCCTCGAATTTCAAAAATCTAACTACACGTACCTTCAAAAAGATGGGGATACGTCTTCATCATCTCGCTTTCGGTCTCCCAAGTGACCTCCTCACGGTTCTGACCACGCCAAAGTACCTTAACTGATGAGATGTCCTTCGATCTCAATTTCTTCACTTGTCGATCCAAGATCATCACCGGCTGCTCTGCATAGGAAAGGTCGCGCTCCAGATGGATCGTCGGGTGCTGAATCGAATGCGAAGGATCATGAAGATATCTGCGGAGCATCGAGACATGAAATACGGGGTGCACATCTGGAAAGCTGGGCGGAAGGGCTAAACGGTAGGCTACTGCACCAACACGCTCGAGGATCTCGAAGGGGCCCACATACCTGGGACTGAGCTTCCCCTTCTTCCCAAACCTCATCACACCTTTCATCGGGGAGACCCTAAAGAAAACATGATCACCAACATAAAACTCAAGTCTGCATCGCCGCTGGTCTGCATAAGATCTCTGCCTACTCTGGGCTGCTCTTATCCTATCGCGAATCAACTGGATCTTCACGGTCGTCTCCTCAACGATCTGTGGCCCTAAGATACTGCTCTCACTGAGTTCTGTCCAACAAGTGGGCGACCTGCATCTCCTCCCGTAGAGAGCTTCAAATGGTGCCATCTGAATGGTCTCCTGGTAGCTGTTATTGTAGGAGAACTCTACTAAGGGCAAATGATGATCCCAGCTACCTCCGAAATCCAATACACAATCTCTGAGCTTGTCCTCGATAGTCTGAATGGTCCGCTCTGACTGTCCGTCAGTCTGCGGATGAAAAGCCGTGCTGAAACTCAAGCGAGTGCCCAAAGCCTCCTGAAGCCTCTGCCATAGTCTACTGGTAAACTGGGTGCCTCTGTCGGACACAATACACGTCGGGACTCCGTGCAGTCGCACTATCTCGTCAATGTAGATCTGGGCATACTGAGTAAATCCGAAAGTCGTCTTCACCGGTAGGAAGTGAGCCGCTTTCGTCAAACGATCCACAATCACCCAGATGGAGTCATACCCCCGACTAGTCCTGGGTAACGGCTGTAGCTCTCCCGCGGGCCTCTGGTGCTCAGCCTTGACTTGCTGACAAGTCAGGCATCTCGACATAAAATCTGCGATGTCCCTCTTCATTCCGTCCTACCAATAAACATCTCTCATATCATGATACATCTTGGTGGAACCGGGATGGATGCTATATACCGATCGATGTGCCTCCTCAAGAATCTCGCGCCTCAGTCCCTCAGCATCTGGTACGCACAGTCTGACTCCAAACCGTAGTACCCCCTGATCATCGATCACGAACTCGGAAAATCTGCCCTGTCCAATCTGTGCCATGATCTATGAACATCGGTCATCACTGAGCTGTGCCTCACGTATACGATCGATCAACTGTGGGCGTGCACGGACATGCGCTATCTGTCCTCCAATCGGCGTGAACTCGAACTGTACTCGGTTGTCGCATAATATCTGCCAATCTCCTGAAGACTGCCCCAGTACTGCGCTCAAACAAGATAGACTACTCCCGGGCCTCCTGCTCAAAGCATCCGCCTTCACATTTGCCTTTCCCGGGTGATATAAGATCTCGCAGTCGTAATCCATCACTAACTCCATCCATCGGCGCTGTCGAAGGTTCAGGTCCCGCTGCTGAAATATGTATTTCAGACTCTTGTGATCCGTGAATATCTGGCACGACTCGCCGTATAGGTAATGTCGCCAGATCTTAAGTGCGAAGACCACTGCAGCCATTTCCAAATCGTGAGTGGGGTAGTTCTGCTCATGTTTCTTCAATTGTCGCGAGGCATACACGATCACCCGGTCATGCTGCATCAGTACGCACCCCAGCCCTACTCGAGAAGCATCACAAAAGACCACAAATCCGCCCGATCCGGAAGGTAAAGATAACACCGGTGCCGTCGTCATCCGAGTCCGCAACTGCTGAAAACTGTGCTCGCACTCCTCCTTCCAATCGAAAGGAACTCCCTTCCGGGTCAACCCGGTCAACGGTGTAGCAATACAGGAGAAGTCCTGCACAAAACGCCTGTAGTAACCGGCCAACCCCAAAAAGATGCGAATCTCCCTCACCGATGTGGGTCTGGGCCAATGCTGAACGGCCTCGATCTTTCTCGGGTCCACACATATACCGTCTCGTGAAATCACATGCCCCAAGAAGTCCACGCTGTCTAGCCAGAAAGCACACTTGGAGAATTTCGCATACAGCTGGTGCTCCCTCAAAGTCTGCAGTGTAATCTGCAGGTGCTGCTCGTGCTCCTCACTGCTCCGGGAATACACCAAGATATCGTCGATGAAGACTATGATGAACAGATCCAAATATGGCCGAAAAATACGGTTCATCAAGTCCATGAATGCTGCTGGCGCATTGGTGAGTCCGAACGACATCACCAAAAACTCGTAATGGCCGTAGCGCGTACGGAAAGCTGTCCTGGGAATGTCCTCCTGTCGAACCCGCAGCTGATGATAGCCCGATCGTAAATCGATCCTCGAAAAGTACCCTGCCCCCTGAAGCTGGTCGAACAAATCGTCGATGCGCGGCAAAGGATACCTGTTCCGCACTGTCACCCTGTTCAGCTGGCGGTAGTCGATACACAGACGCAAACTGCCGTCCTTCTTCTTGACAAACAGGACTGGAGCACCCCAAGGAGAAACACTGGGCCGAATAACCCCCTTGCCCAGCAAGTCTTGCAACTGACCCTTCAATTCTCTAAGTTCCGCCGGGGCTATCCGATAAGGCGGTATGGAAATAGGCCCCGAGCCAGGAACCAAATCAATACAGAAGGAAATGTCGCGCTCGGGCGGCAACCCTGGAAGCTCGGTAGGGAACACATCAGGAAACTCGCGAACAACCGGAACCTGATCCAATGGAACCTGTGTAGCACTAGCATAGCAAACATAGGCGAGAAATCCCTGGCATCCCTTCCTCAAAAGTTGTCCAGCGCGAAAAGAAGAAATCACACTGTGAGGGGCGGCACCACAGTCCCCCAACACAACAAAAACCGACTCGCTGGGAAAGCAGAATCTAACTGTCTTCTCACGGCAGTCCACAGAAGCATAGCACGTGGCTAACCAATCCATGCCCAAAAGGACGTCGAAGTCCAACATCTCAAGAAGGATCAAGTCGACAGGCAACTCTCTCTCGCCAATACAGACGGTACAGGATCGGAACACGTGCCTAGCTACAAACGACTCTCCCACAGGAGTGGTCACAACAAGCGGCTGACCAAGCAAACCGGACTCTCTACCCAAACTCGGCACAAGGTGTGTAGATACATACAAGTACGTGGAAACATATGAGCACAAGGATCCGGATCAAACAATACGTGTGCAAGAAAGGACAAACTAAAAGAGTACCTGAAAGCTCTGCGTTGGACGCCCCCATGTCCTGATGAGTCGAAGCGAAAACTTGTGCCTGTCCTTCGTCTGCGACTGACCGAACTCCTCCTCTACTAACCGGGCCCCTCTACGGGAACCCTCCGCATCCACGACGTCTCAGAATACGACCCTGACGTGGTGTGAAGGAACACTACCTGATGAGGTGTTGAAGGCTCCCACATCGCAAACATCTACGCGCTGGCTGTCGTCCTCCCTTGGGATGAGAGCCGAACAACTGTCCTCGTCCTAAGCCTCTGCTCTGGGCTGGTACACCAGTACGATTCCTCAACTGTTCTGGAACTCTCACGGTCTCTAGAAGACGTGTCCCGTAAACTGGGGCTGCCCCCACCGGTGCTATGTAGGGGATGGAATACTGCATGATGATCGCAAGGAACAACTGGGTAACAGGGGTGACAACCACCTGTCGCTGCGCTCGCACGACCTCTACCAACGAGCTCATCGCCTGGCGTAGGCCCTGCATCTCTACCACTAGTCTAGCGATCTGAGCTGTCGTAGGGGAAACAATCTGTCCTGGTACAACAGGAGTACTACTCGGATTAGTCCTCGTCTCAGATGAATCAACTCGAACCTCGGCTCTCGCGGCCGCTCTCTGCGCCCTTGTAGTCTTTGGCGGCAAAATGGCTGAAAGAAAATTAGGATTCGATAAGAACACGAAAATCGGATCGCAGGAATGTATGCATTCGAGAAGGAATTTATATCAACAAGTCCTAAGGTCGCGTAGGCGGAGTACCGCGTCGTGAGTATGCCGCGGAACATACACACGCTACGCTACCCTGCTGCAGATACCTACTCCATCATACCAGGGTCATCCTATACTCCGAAGGTAAAACCTACGCTCTGATACCAACTTTGTCACGACCTGAGAGTTTCGACTTGTGACCGACACTTAACCACGCAACGTCTACAGGTGTAACGCGGCTAAGTAAGCCGAACCCAGAAATCAAAACCAAAAATTAGAGTGATTTGAAACATTTCGTAAAAACAGTCATGCATGTCCGAAAAACATTTTATTAATTTAGTAGAAATCCTTTTAAGTTTAAGAGTTATAACTTTTATAATTTTGGCAACATATCCTTTTTAAACATTTGTTCTGCAAGTCGGGTAAAAGCAAGGTGTGGCGGAAATAACAAGTGAAATGAAGAAAACATCACAAATATGATATACGACGCCGTAGCGAAGAATACACAGTAAAGCAAGGACGTTATCACAAAAGGTAAGACTGCATAAAATAAAGCCGGCTCACATGCGAGCTCAACACCAGAGTACAAAATCATACACATCGTCCTCACAACTGTCTCTAATTCAATACAGAAAGGTAGATGGAGAATACTAGATACATCAATATACAACTGAAAGATAACAGATATCGTACAAAAACCCACCTAACAGCAAAAGGCTAACTCGCCTCAGCAATGGTATCTGTGCCAAAAGATGCGGTAAACAGCCAGCCGCGACTACTCACAAGGGCAACCTGCAAATACTCTGGCACAACGGGGGTGAGTTGCCAACTCGTGAATAGAGATAACATATAAAGGTGATCGCGAGCATGCACATATAGCGTGGCTCTACTAATGCCAGCAGATGATATCAATGCATGCCAAACAGTGGATGCAATAGTAATACAAGTGCTCTATCAGGTAAATACTACAGGATGAGATACATAGCAATCAATACTGAGCATGGGATAAATAACATCTGCATGGAATATGTCAACATGGAAAACAATAGGCGGTGCCTCAAGCTAAACCCAAATCCCAAATATACTCAGGCACCGGCACACCCATCGGCCCTCAAATCCTGTAAACCTCTGAGAAATCACGATTGCCCAACATCGGCACCCAAAACATCATCAAATACTCGTGTCCAACATCGACACGCAAATCCTCATATATCGGGTTCCGTCAGTCCGAATCATCCCACGGGGTCCGTCTGCGGTGTCGGCCTTCGGCCCGGGCAGTACGGGTCATCCCGTATCCATCTCTCGACTCTGGCCAGTATCCTCCGGACAACTGCCAGGTCCAACCAATCACCGGTAGGTACTCGCCCACCTCCAGGCTCAATCGACAAAACCCATCGATCATCTCGCCGAGGGGAACCATACCGGGCCCACCACGAACCCGCAAACGGAACATCCACTCCTCGAATCGGGTTTCAAGCACACGTCTCAGCACCGAGAAAACGCGTGGTGGACACACCAAAATATCATATCACGAGGTACCGGGTTTTCAAAATAATGCATCTTTTCTTAAATATTTCCACGGTCCTCAAAACCAGAAATCACATGAAAATCCATCACCAATAAGTCAATCCAATGCGAGGTACAATGTAAATCAATCCATGGTATGAGTATAAGGGGAAAACCGCCTTTAAAATAGTTCTCGTTCTTAAAGATGTCATGCGGCTCCCAATTTCTAGAAAATCATAACCAATCATATGTAAGATGAACTACAGCAGTATAATCATGGCAGCTCTACAGTGAGTGTGGCATGACAATTACTAACGGTATGTGTGTAGCATGCAGAATCGTGCCCGTGCAACATAAACCGTTAGTAATAGTGCAGTGTTCTATCAGTTCTAAGCATATATATATATGTATAAATATGGCAGGGAATGCAATATGCGATGACAATCCGTGGTATGGTATATGCAATATATAACAATAAGGTCCTATCAGCCCTGACGCATAACGCCATGCGGGCGATATCCACGTAGATGTGAAATATACTCACCGAGTCTCGCACTAAGTGTAGCCGACGACTTGCTTGCCCTTCTTCGCAGCGTCCGTCTCACTGGCCTGCGAACCTAGAATCACATAACATATATCACACATAAGCTCAATTTCACCAAAAACGCGACATTACAATCCAACTAGAAACCCGTGTCGCAAACCAATCGCGCGTGTGCGCGATACGCTAAAACGTGTGATCACGCGCCTGAAACTACCCCGAAGCGTCGCGATACGCAAAACCCTAATCCTACTCACGTATCACGCGTGTCGCGAAGGTTTAGAAAAACGGCAAAATAGGTATTTGGTCACAGATTTTACTACAGAACTAAACTTACAAAAATATATATATGACAGAACCCTACACACCAGCAGACACCTATAGGACCAAACCCCAACCCAAACCCTACCCATCTGGCCGCAAATTGCAGGGGGTCGGGTTAAATCTGTGGTATCAGCACCTACCCACTATACTGCAGTCTTCTCAAAATCAAACTGAACTCATCGTGTAAAAAGCAGTTCCAGAAAACCTCAATTTTGCACAATACGATAAATTGCATCAATTAGGGAAACTGGTGGTATTTTAGTGCAATTGGGGTTAAACTAGGTTAATATGGCCTCAATAACCCACTAACAACCTACTGAAACCAAATCACACCACATTAGCACAAGATTCCCACTAAACACCTCATATCGCACTAAAACGCACTAAAAACAACTAACCGATGCAAAACTACTCTAACCAAGCAAACAAGGTAGTAAGTTTAGGAAATATACCTCATACTTAACCCTAGGGAGCTGGAGGAAGAAGAAGAGATGAAGGGAAGAGGCTGTGGTCGAAGCTGTGGCAGTTGCTGCTGCTAGCTGCTGCTACTATGCTGTTGCTGTTGATGCTGATCTCTGTTGCTGCTGTTGCTGTGAAGCTTGCTGCTGCTGCTGTGGATGCTGGCCTCAGCTGAGAGGTAAGTGTGTGTGTGTGTGTGTGTGTGAGTGCGGTTGAGAGAAAACAAAAACAAATGAGAGGAAAGAAAAACACTCATCACCCAATGTCAACCCTTCTCTCTCTCTCATGATTGCAAGCATGGCTTAAGCCATGATGCACTCTCTCTCTCTCTCACACAAGTCAACACCCTCTACAAAATTCAAATTAAAATAACCTTTAATTAACAAATTAAACTCACTTATAACCCAAAAGACTTTAATCCTCAAGATTAACCCACCATGGTCACTTAACATGGTAAAAACTCATTTAAAAACCCTAGTTTACATGCACATGTGTGTGCAAGCCTAGGAAAATTTTAGAAAAATATTTATTAAATTATGAAAATATTTGAAACATAATTTGGTAATCTTTTTATTAAAAACCCTTTATTTAAATATAATTAGTCACTAAACAAATCCTAAGGTGTTACAATCTTTGCCCCTTAAAGAAATTCGTCCCCGAATTTCAAAAATCTAACTACACGTACCTTCAAAAAGATGGGGATACGTCTTCATCATCTCGCTTTCGGTCTCCCAAGTGACCTCCTCACGGTTCTGCCCACGCCAAAGTACCTTAACTGATGAGATGTCCTTCGATCTCAATTTCTTCACTTGTCGATCCAAGATCATCACCGGCTGCTCTGCATAGGAAAGGTTGCGCTCCAGCTGGATCGTCGGGTGCTGAATCGAATGTGAAGGATCATGAAGATATCTGCGGAGCATCGAGACATGAAATACGGGGTGCACATCTGGAAAGCTGGGCGGAAGGGCTAAACGGTAGGCTACTGCACCAACACGCTCGAGGATCTCGAAGGGGCCCACATACCTGGGACTGAGCTTCCCCTTCTTCCCAAACCTCATTACACCTTTCATCGGGGAGACCCTCAAGAAAACATGATCACCAACAGAAAACTCAAGTCTGCATCGCCGCCGGTCTGCATAAGATCTCTGCCTACTCTGGGATGCTCTCATCCTATCGCGAATCAACTGGATCTTCACGGTCGTCTCCTCAACGATCTGTGGCCCTAAGATACTGCTCTCACTGAGCTCTGTCCAACAAGTGGGAGACCTGCATCTCCTCCCATAGAGAGCTTCAAATGGTGCCATCTGAATGGTTTTGAGCTCACTAGAAATTCCATTTGTGATGAAAAATTATGAGAAAGTGAATTAAAAAGAAAGCATAAATACTACTCCCTCATCCTCATCTCATCTAGCCCATGAGATTAGGGTGTTCATCTCTATAGAGTGAGAAAGCTTGGGTTTTTGCAACTTCGACGTAGATCATCGGAGATTCGGAACACTTCAAGCTAGCATGGATCGTTCGAGTCGTGGAGCCTCTCTTGAGTCCGGGAGATCATGGATCGCGGCGAAGGGACTTCTACTCGGAGCTTGTGAAGTGAAGGAGCGGACTACAAAGGTTGTAATCCCTCACACTTAGATAAAAAGATGTTATCTTGCATGCTAAACCCTAATAATCTAGCAAAGATCCCGGCTTTGGGTTGTTCGGCACGTCTAAAATTTTATCCGGGCATGTTTGATGCCTTATGAACCTTCACAAGAGTGCCTGGGAACCCTACACGGATATCAATAACTCACTTTTTCTTGACCCGGGAAATTTCCATGTGTTGGATTTTTTCCGTAGTTTAAGAACGTATAAATCGTGCAAGTTACGTAATGGACCCTCTAGAAGACAACAAACCTTAACTCGATTATGTGACCGTCTTGAACTGCCTTTTGAACCTTAGGGTTTGGGGCAGTACGACGTTGCCACATATGAGGCGTTGGCTTGACCCTTCTACGGCTGGACCATTGGTACTGTGGCATGTGATGGATGTTTTTAAACTCCCCTCAAGTGTTGAGAACTATTTGGGAAAACTTGGGTGTTTGATCATTCAATCGGAAATTTTAACATTGTCTATTTATCTGGAATGTGATACAATATTTGGAATCCACAAGTAGTAATGAGATAACTAATTTGAATGTTATAAACATAGCAGTTTAGTCTCAATTGATCGGTTGCCACGGAATTTTGATGCGATCAAAAGTCCGTCGTAATCACGTAGCGTACGCAGGTAAACTTAATAGACAGCCATGCCACATAGCCCCGACCAAGTGGCTGTAGGAGAACCCCGTCGCCAAAAGCATCCGTTCGGGTGCTCTCAGCAGCGGTGTTCCTCCTTAGTGCACTTCGTCGACGGCATCGGGGGTGCGGCCGTCTACTAAAGTTTGCGACGAGCATTCGATCAGGATATCAGGAATCCTTTTGAATTTCCCGACTAGATATTGAAAAGTGTTTTCGATATAGAGACTAAAATGCGGGGTTTATAATTGTTAGGCATGTGATGTCTAAGGAGGTTGTGGATTCCAACTGTTGTAGATTTATACCGTAAGTGTAATATGTGATATCGCCGGTTTCGTTGGTATATGTCAACGACAATTGGGGTGCGCATATTTACTTACGTTGATGACATGTGATGTTATGAGTTGCTGGATATGTTATATTGGATCGTCGCATTTTGAAATCAGTTTAAAAACATCCATCACATGCCACAGTACCAATGGTCCAGCCGTAGAAGGGTCAAGCCAACTTCTCACATGTGGCACGCCGTACTGCCCCAAACCCTAAGGTTTAGAGGCAGTTCAAGACGGTCACATAATCGAGTTAAGGTTTTTTGTCTTCTAGAGGGTCCACCGCGTTACTTGCACGACTTAGAACGTTCTTAAACTCGAGAAAAAATCCAACTTTTGAAAAATTTTCCGACTGGGGAAAAAGTGAGTTATTGATATCCGTTCGAACTTTTTAACAGTTTCTAAAATTATCCGGAAAAACTAAACAAAGTTAAATTATCCGATCGAATCAACGAGTCCCCAATACAACCCTAGAAAACTCAACACTTGATTGGAATTAAAATATTCCCAGAAAAAATTGCCAAGAAAGGACCTAAGAATAATTAAGTGAAATTCCAGGGACTAAGTCCAAATTTTGGCCGCGGAACCGCCGCAAAAACCATGGTTTGGCCGCGGTTCCGCGGTCAAATTGTTGACTCAGAGATCTGTACTTCATAGTAATTCTTAGTTTTCCTGCTTGTATTTCTGAGCATTTTTAATTCAGAAAAAATCAACTTTTTGAAAATTGTCCAGAGAGGGTTCCGTATCGGGGTTTTGGAGTTCGATCGGACTTTAAACTTCATCTAGACTGCGTCTAAAGCTCTAGCTTGGCTCTGATACCACTGTAGGCCAGGCAGCCACCCCATCCAATGGGGTCGCCGTGGCACCAACGGGTCCCTCAGCCGCAACTTTTTATGCATGCCCCTCGCGAGGACTACAACCCGCCGGAACACCTTCCGGTCTCGGGACACCCTGGGGGTAAGAGCCTATGCTTCGCCACACTGTCACACAGTGAGAACCCCCCATAGGTCGACATCCAATGCCTAGTAGCTCTGATACCACTGTAGGGTTGCTAGGCACGCGCACAAGGGTCTACTAGGCATCAACCATTCCCGATTAAAATTTTAGCCGTGCCGAACAACTCTAATATGGATCTTTAAACTAGGGTTTAGGCGAAAACTTGCATGTTAACAACTTTAACACTAAGTGAGAGGGATTACAACCTTTGTAGATCCGGTCCTTCACTTCTTAAGCTCCGTGTTGAGGTCCCTTCGCTGCGATCATCATGTTGTGGACTCTCGAGAGGCTTCACGAAGAGAATGATGCAACCTTTGCTTCCGATCTTCGATACTAAGATGATCTACCTTGAAATTTCATTAACACAAGCTAACACTCATAATATGAAGTGAACACCCTCATCTAAATGGCAAGGATAGATGAGGATGATGAAGTAGGATTTTTGCTCTCATTTAAAATCTTTTTCTCACTTACTTTCATCACAAAAGAAAGCTTTTTCATGAAGGAACTCAAGCATGAAGAAGAAGAATGAAGAAGATAACCTTAATCCTTTTGTGATGAACCATGAATTATTGTAGTGGTTACAAATCTAACCAAGGGTTAAGCATGAGAGAGTTAACCCTTGTAGAGAGTTAACTAGGGTTAATGGTTTGGATTGGGTTAACATAATATCTCATAAATAATATCAAGCAACCACAAAGTCAAAGCTTCATGAAGCTTCATGCAAAATCTAACCCTAATCCAAACCTTAACCAAGTTTAAACCCTAATCCCATGTTAAATTTGCAACCCTAATATGTTACAATATTATATATCACATATACAATATATTTTGTAACAATAGAAAATAATACAATTAACATATATCGCATATATATCAATGTATTATCCCGTGAGAAAATGAATCTTTTAGTGAGCTAATATTAGTTAATGTAATTTAATATATCATATATATTATTATACATTAAATCATCGAATCAACACTTGATCCGACAATCCGGCTATATCGCATATAGCCGACTAATACGATGACCCGGCTATATCACATATACCCGGACGATATCTCATATCGCGAGAATCCAATACGGTATCATATACCGCATTATCCTCGGTCCCGCACATATCACATATGTGCTCCTACTCGATTTTGCCTGAGCCAAGAAACCTCTGTGTAGGACTCTAAAGAATCGTCAATACGCTGGCAGTAGGTGATGATCATATCAAACACCTACAAACTGCAAGCGGTCAGCTAAACGTAACAGCCACCCAGGTATTGAGCGCTCAGAAGATCAACAAGCAAGCATGTCCATTCTCCTGTGAATCCAAACAGTAACACTCCCGTACAGTCTGGTCTCGTCGTCTGATATGTCGCATATCACGCCTAGGGGTGGTAAACGTCAGACCCCAGTAGCTCGATAAGTCGTGTCGATATGAGGTCTATAACAGTTCGAGAAACTACTGATAACACTTACCAGTAAATCTCAGCAACCCTGGCCAGGGATTTTTTGTTATAGCCAATCGAACACAGCAAAACATCAACTCCCTATACCGGGAGAGACGAATCCCCTCCTATCGCTCATTGCCTCCATATGATTCGGGACTGTACCCAAAAGCCACCTTTTTGCATGCCCTCTTGGACGTGGTATGATGGAAATCAAAGCACAGTGGGAATCACACAAGACTCTATGACGATCTCGGGTCAATATACTACTCTGTACCAGTGTCACCGGAGAACTGCCATCTGACGTGATGTATAATACCATCTGGGAGTTCTCGGCGAGTCCGTCCAGTGTACCGAGTCTCCACTGAGCACCCGTACACCATCCTTGATGTCAAACACCGATGGATATGGGATCATCCATCGCCCATCATATGGGTCAAGATGCGTAAACGCTAGTCTACTCTGGTGTATCGATGCCTTGTCTCGATACACCCTCGACTAGGAAAAGTTATAGGATGTACTCGTCGACTACCATGGCCCCACTAGTATGATCTCATCATAGTCCCAGTAGTCGAGTACATATCCTAAGGGCTTTATCAACATGTAACATAGAGATAATCAGAGTACATGTTAAGATAAAGTACAACCAGATAGCATACTATCATGTCGAGCAAGAAAGTCCTCCCTATATATGTCCTAGCATCCACTACAATATACATCGTATGTACAGTAATGGCCTCTAAGGCATACATATAACTAACAATCAATTGATCTTGGGGAGAATTACTGGAAAGGTTCCAGAGTGATAAGGACGACTGAAAGTCAGTCACGGGCATTGTCTTTACCCTCAGTAAAGGGACGGTATGTTGGAAGAGTTCCAAAATAGATATCGTGGCATACTAGACGATAAAGGCTGGATACATCGCTACCAAAGAGGAAGTCTGGGTGTATATTAGTTCATGAGATGAACTTCGTTCCTACCATTGTATGACAATGGAGTTGTGGCTTATGCCTAGGAACGCCCGTCCCATCAGTGTTCCAGACATATTCTAAGGCAGTGTCACCTGATCATGGAGATAATTGATCTCCAGGGGATCGAGGTCAGGAGAGTAGACTCAGAGGACAACACGGCGGATCCACTCACAAAGGCCTTTTCCCAGAGAGAGACTTTTATGGGATGGTTGAGTATGAGATACTACAACCACTGTTATCAGATGGCCCTAGTGCAAGTGGGAGATTGTTAGTTATATGTATGCCCTAGAGGCCATTACTATACATGAGATGTATATTGTAGTGGATGCTTGGACATATATAGGGATGACTTTCTTACTCGACATGATAGTATGCTATATGGTTACTCTTTACCTTAACGTGTACACCGATTGTCTCACTGTTACATGTTGGTAAAGCCCTTAGGATGTGTACTTGACTACCTGGACTATGATGCGGATCATACTAGTGGGGACATGGTAGTCCATAAGTACATCCTTCAAGGTCCCTAGTGTTAGTTATATGTATGCCCTAGAGGCCATTACTGTACATTGGATGTATATTGTAGTGGATGCTGGGACATATATGGGGAGGACTTTCTTGCTCGACATGATAGTATGCTATCTGGTTGATCTTTACCTTAACGTGTACACTGATTTTCTCTCTGTTACATGTTGGTAAAGCCCTTAAGATGTGTACTTGACTACCTGGACTATGATGCGGATCATACTAGTGGGGACATGGTAGTCCATAAGTACATCCTTCAAAGTTCCTAGTCGAGGGAATATCGAGATGGGGCATCGATATTCCAGAGTAGACTAGCGCATATCTTCTCGACCCATGCGATGGGCGATGGATGATCCCATATCCATTGGTGTTTGACATCGAAGATGGTATGCGGGTGCTCAGTGGAGACTGGGTACACTGAACGGACTCGCCGAGAACTCCCAGATGGTATTATACCTCACGTCAGATGGCAGTTCTCTGGTGACACTGGTACAGCTTAGTCTGTTGACCCGAGATCGTCATAGAGTCTTGTGTGTCTCCCACTGTGCTTTGATTTCCACCCTACCACGGCTCTACTGAGTTGTGCAAACAGGTGGTTTTTGGGTACAGTCCCGATTCACATGGAGGCAATGAGCGATAGGAGGGGATTCGTCTCTCCCGGTATTGGGGGTTGATGTTGTGCTATGCTCGACTGGCCATAACAGGAAATCCCTGGCCAGGGTTGCAGTGATATACTGGTAAGAGTTATCAGTAGTTTCACGAATGTTATGAACCCTACGTCGGCATGACTTATCGAGCTATTGGGGTCTGACGTTTACCACCCCTAGGCGAGATATGCGACATATCAGACGAACAGACCGGACTATACGGTAGTGTTACTGGTCGGATTCGCAGGAGTGTGAGCGGGCTTGCTCGTCGATCTTCTGATCGCTCAATACCCGGGTGGCCGTTACGTTTAGAAGACCTCTTGCGGCTTGCAGATGTTTGATATGATCATCATCTGCTGCCGGCGTATTGACGAGTCTTTAGAGTCCTACACAGAGGTTTCCTAGCTCAAGCGAAACGAAATAGGAGCGCATATGAGATATGTGCGGGACCGAGAATAATGCGTGTATATGATACCGTATTCTATTCTCGCGATCAATGTATCGAATGGTTATATGCGATATAACCTAGTTATCGAATCAAGGATTGATTCGATAAGCCGACACATTGGATACTAGCCGGTTATATGCGATATGACCGGATCGTTAAATCAAGTGTTGATTTAATGATTTAATACATAATTATATATTTGATATATTGCTTTGCATTAACTAGTGTCGGTTCACTTTAAATGGATTTTCTCGCGCGGATGTGCACATTGTATATTCGATATAGTTTTGTGCACATGATTGTATCATGTTTGATGATACATTCTAGCTTGGTTTTGTGTAAAGTGTTAAACCATGGTTAATTAGTGATTAGGGTTTCTTTTTCATTTACTTAATCATTTATTCATTCCTTTTGTTTATTATGGAAAAAGTAAAGATAAAAAGATAAGAATGGTTGCTAGTTTTTGTCTTTATTTGAAAGCTTCTTGAAGCTTTGAACTTAGTCCACCATTCTTGTCTTTTATCTAACCCTAACCACTATCTAACCTAAGTTAAGTCTCTATACTAAACCATGGTCAAAGATATGATAAGTATTGTATTTTCTTTTCTATTTTAATTTATCTTATCATATCATCTTCTTCTTGCTTCATCTTCTTCTTCAATGGAGAAAGCTTGCAACTCCAATGGCAAGTCATGAAATCTAGTGAGAAATCCAAAACTAAAGTTTACCCACTTCCTATTTCTTCATCCTCTACCTCTTGCCAAGTAGTATAGGGTGTTTCCTTCACAAGTTTTTCCGACTTGGTGAAGTTGGAGCTTGTTCTAGCGACGCCTCGACGTAGATCATCTTCGGCATCGAACCGACGATCAAGCCCGCCCATTCTTCAACGAAGCCGACGTTGGAGTCCGGATTCCTTTTGGACAGCGGAGGGGACTTCGTTGCGGAGCCGTGGAGGTGGTGGACCGGATCTACAAAGGTTGTATGTCCGTTCCCTTAGTTAAATTGTTAACTAGTTTACATGTTTCGCCTAAATATCTAGTAAACGATCCGTAGTCGGGTTTGTAGGCACCCGTAATTTTTATTTGTGCATGTTTGATCACTTGTGAGACTTCACTATAGTGCCTAGGAACCCTCCAGTGGTATCAGAGCCTAGCTAGAGCCTTAGGCAAGTCCCGACGGAATTTGAAGTCCGAACGAACCCGAAACCCCGAACCAATCTTGCTCTCTATACATTTTTGAAAACAGTGAGTTTTTCAAAATTAAAAATATGTAGAGAACTCAGCAGGGAAATATAAGAATTACGGCGCAAAATTTTTTGGATGAACAGTTAAACCCGCGGCGGAAGGGCGGCATAAGATAGGTTAATGCGGCGGTTCCGCCGCACATTGATGACGTCAGCCCTAAATTTTTACACTGTAATTCATTGTATCTGGTTCTGAGTTCTCTGGATGTTTTGAAATTTTATTCAAGAGTTGAATTTTCTGGAGTTGTTTTGGGAATTCGGTATTTCGATCGGGGTATCAAATTTTGTCTATGTGGCTTTCCGGATAAATTTTAGAATATGTTAAAATGTTCGACCGGATATAAATACCCAATTTTTCCCCTATCGGGAAATTTCCAAGTGTTGGATTTTTCCGTTGTTTAACGACGTTCTAAGTAGTGCAAGTAACGCGATGGACCCTCTAGAAGACAACAAACCTTAACTCGATTATGTGACCGTCTTGAACTTCCCTTTGAACCTTCGGGTTTGGGGCAGTACGGCGTGCCACATGTGAGGCGTTGGCTTGACCCTTCTACGGCTGGACCGTTGGTACTGAGGCACGAACTGAATGTTGTTAGACTTATTTCATGTGTTGAGCTGTATCGGGAAAGCTTGGGTATTCGACTGTTCGATCGGAAAGTTTAACATTTTCTGTTTATCTGGAATGTGATACAACAATTGGAATTCACAATAGTTATGTGATAACTGAATGAATATTATAAACATAGCAATTTAGTCTCACTTGATCGGTTGCCACGGAATTTTGATGCGATCAAAAGTCCGTCGCAATCACGTAGCGTACGCGGATACTCGCCGGGTAAACTTAATAGACAGCTTCACTCCATAGCCCCGACCAAGTGACAGTAGGAGAACCCCGTCGCCGAAAGCATCCGTCCGGGTGCTCGCGGTAGCGGTGTTCCGCCTTGGTGCACTTCGTCGACGGCGTCGGGGGTGCGGCGGTCTACTGAAGTTTGCGACGAGTATTCGATCAGGATGTCGGGAATCTTGTTGAATTGCCCGACTTGATATTGAAAAGTGTTTTCGATTTTGAGACTAAAATGCGGGGTTTATAATTGTTAGGCATGCGATGTCTAAGTAATTCATTTGGTCAGGCATGCGATGTCTGAGGTGGTTGCGGATTCCAACTGTTGTAGTTTTACACTTTCTTTTCTGTGACCGTAAGTGTAATATGTGATATCGCCGGTTTCGTTGCTATATGTTAACGACAATTGGGATGCGCATATTTACTTACGTTGATGACATGTGATGTTATGTGTTGCTGGATATGTTATATTGGATCGTCGTATTTGAATAGCCGGGGGTTTTTATGTGAGATGAGTGTTTTTCATTTTCATTCATGTAAAAACTTGTATGTAATATTCTTTTATTTGGGGCGCTTCCTGGTTGCGGAAGTTGTCACCCGTTGTATATTATTTACTTTTCCGCACTAGGATAGACCCAAGGAGGAGGGCACAAGTAACCGGGTTCTACGGTCCAGTGGGAGACCAACTCGAGGAGTCGAGTCCGGGTCTCCTAACCCTAGAATTGGTAGGGTTGCTTTCCGCTCTCGTAGGGGTCTAGGGGTGTGGGATTGGCTGTTCATCACGACCGTGGAATCCGTGTTTTATACTGGCTCGTATTGAAAACACGGACGTCCTAGTATATCCAATATTTCATATGTTTCTTCTGCTGTGTTTTATCTGAGATCATGCGATGTTCTGTGGCAGATATTATATATAGTATATATGATATATTATATATACGTTGCTTATGTTTTACACCCGCGCTAGCCCTGCCCCGCTCTGCCGTTAGTTACCTAACCTAACGGTGCACGAGGGGACATCGAGGCGAATGCGGATGGCATAAGTGTACGTCATATTTATCTGTGATGTTTAAGTAATTTAAATGATGGGATATTCATTAATGAGATTAATGTAAGTCTACGCTAGCGCCCCGGCAGTCTACAGACGCCAAAATGCGGAACAAAACTTTTAAACTTGCGCTATCGTATACTTTAACCCGGATCTGCCATTATTGCTAAACTAACAAACTGTAAAGAGTGTAGGAATGTTATACCGAACGATCCGAGTCCTTCGTTCTTCAACCATCATCCCACGCTCCGTTGCGACTGCTCCGATCTCGTCGATCTCCGATCTCCTCTTCGAGGTGGCACCACATGATCGGTTCTTTAAACGGGCTCCCGCCTCTGACTCGAGGCAACTCGATCGTCAAGTATGCTAAAAGAGACGACCAAGAATGATGTAGATGTTGGAGATAGTGCCCTCAGAGTCAATTATTGGATCACAGGCACGTGATTGCAATGATTGAGGGAGGACCTATCCTGGTAGGACAGTCTTACTCGAGATGATAGTATGCTATCTGGTTTACCTCTATCATCGTGTACTGCTTTAGGTGACCTGACAGATCACTATTGCACGTTGATAGAGCCCCTAGGATTCTTGCTTGACTACCGGCAGTATGAGGGCGATCATATAAGTGGGAGCTGGGGGTCTACAAGCACATCCTTAAAAGGTCCCTAGTCGTGGGAGATTCGAGACAGGGCATCGATTCTCCAGAGTAGACTAGTGTATACAGTCGAGACCCCGACGAGGGGCGGTGGCCGGTCTCACAAGCCACTGGTGTTAGTTGGATCACCTAAGATGTATACAGGTGCTCATTGGGTTATGAGTACACCGGACAGGACTCGCCGGGAACATGCTAGTTGGTCTTATACCTGACGTCAGATAGCAGTTCCCAGGTGACATGTGTACAGGTTAGTTCATCGACCTGGGGATCGTCATTTGTCTCGTGTGAGTTCCCACTGTACTTTGATTACTACCCTACCACGGCTCAAAGGAGTCGTGCAAACAGGTTTTAGTTGGGTACAGTCCCGAGCCACATGGAGGCAGTGAGCGGATCTTCGGGGGTTTCGTCTCTCCCGGTATTGGGGGTGAGGTCGCGCTGTGTCTAGGAGAGCCATTACACAAAGACCTTGGCCAAGGCAGGAGATTTACTGGTAGGTATTCCAGTAGTATCTCAGGGTGTTCTGGGCTACACTCCGACACGACTTGTACCGCTTTTGGGGGTCTGACTTTTACCAACCCCCTAGGCCCGCCATGCGATGCTCATAGACGAACGGACCGGACTGTACGGATATTGTCACTGACAGGCTCAGTTGGGTGTCGGGGTGAGCTTCCTCATCGACGTCCCTTTTAGTCAATAGCTGGTGGCCCGTCACGTATTGGCTTATACCTCTGACGTGCTAGTGGTTAAATCCACAGCCATAGTATTGACGAGTCTTTAGAGTCCACCACACTTACAGTTACTCAAGCTTTCGGGCGAAACGCTGTAGAGGCCGTATGGAGATATGGCAGGGTCCGATCAGATACGTGCGGTATTGCACGGATCAGGATCGGACAGATTGTACTGGTGGCCGTATGGTTATATGGCAGGGTTCGATCAGATACGTGCGGTATTGCACGGATCAGGATCGAACGGATATTACTAGCCGGCTTTGGCTTAAGCCGGTCCTAGTTTAGTACAGTGTAGATTTTGTCTCTTTGCATTTGTATCCGGACGGAATACAGATGCGGGTGTGTATGCACAGTATAGGGGTTTTCCGGTAATTTATTACGGGACCATTTTTCTGGGGTTGCCAGTTTGCTTTCCGTTCCGGCCGGTTTTTCTTTGTTCTTTCCCGGCCGGACTTTTCCGATGGAGGGTATTATTTGCAAGTTTGCAAATAACACTTTGTGGAGGGTTTTATTGCATAAGGTTTGATATGATAAGCATCTTTGCTTTTCATGCACTTATGGTGATTAGAGAGGATTTGATATGGATTTGATTTGTGATCATGATTATGCTTTGGATATGGTTACCCTCCACCTTTTACTACCATCACCTCCCTTCATATTCATATTCCTCCACCATCATTCATTCCTCTCACTTGATGCAAGAAGATTATCATGGTTGAAAAAGAAAGAGAGAAGAAGAAAAAGAAAAGAGAGAAAGAAAATGAGAGGTTCATCTTGAGAGTTCATTCTTGATCTCATTTTCTTGCAAGAAAAATGCAAGCACCATTTCTCTATTCTTTGATTCCTCCATCATCCTAAAATGGCAACCAAACCCCAAAAGAGAGACTTTGATTCTACACTATATTCCTACAGCAAATCTTGAGCATGTCGAGTTGCCGGCTTCATGCTCGAGTTGCCTCAGTATCGAGGTGGGAGCCCGTAAAAGTACCCGGCTTCGTGGTGCCCTTTCCGACGAGGAGGAGACGGACGGAGATCCCGCGAGGAGATCGGAGTGGAGATGAAGACCGGAGGACTTGGATCGTCGGTATATCTCTAACCTTATCTTGTTAGTTAGCTAGACTAGTTTAATGGTAACGATCCGGGGTTTAGTGCGCGGTGGTGCCGTTTTGCCAAGTCCGCAAAAATTTAAGTTTACCACCGTTTCCGCGTTTGGCCGTCGGGTTGACGGCCGGGGCGCCGCCGTGCACTTACAGTGGTATCAGAGCCTCGCCATTAACATAGTCTAGCTTGGTGTAATGTGTTTTTCTATTTCGATCGATCGAATGTTCCAAAACTGCATTTTAGTTCGAATCAGTTTCTGTTGAAAATTTTTGGTCTCGAAAAATTTTTCTGGTTGTAAAATATTGATGTACTGGGAAATCTAAGGGTTCTGTAAAAATTTGACGATGTAACTCCACAGTTGGAGCGCGGATCCGCCGCGAAACCCCACCTCGTGCGGCGCTTCCGCCGCGCACTATTCATGTCACATCACCAAATTTTTTCAGAGGCCTTCTGGGCTTAAAATATGGGTTTTGGAATATTAAAATTGGGCCCATGGTTTCTGTGAGTGCTACAGTTTTTGTTTGAGGGCCCACTTGTTAATTTTTGATCGATCGGATATTTCAAACACATTATTTCACAGTATTTACATTATATCTGCGACCGTGAATGTCACTCGATCGGTAAATCCGGTCTAACTGCTATAGCAGTTAGACCGGATTTGCGAACGTGACTTTCACGTTGATGTTTTATGTTTATGCTGTGATGTTGCGGATCGGTCGTGGGGATAGCCTGGATGCAATGCTAGTACAGTTGTGGTGGTATAATGTACTTTTGATATTGCGGGGCGAGCGTCCGACATGTGGACTGCCGTCACTGCCTGATTGTATTATTCTTTTGGGGCACGACCTGGTTGCGGTCGATGTACCCGGTGTATGTATATTTTACTTTCTGTACTAGGATTACCCCACGGTGGGGTGCACGGATAGCCGGGTTCTAGAGGGCAACAAGCCCGCATCTCATGGCATTGAGACGGAGGGGGCTTCACTCTAGGATTGGCGGGCTATTCGCCGCACTCGTAGGGGGTACAGGTTGACCCAGGAGGGGTGCCCAAGTTACCGGATTCCGTGAAGTGCTGGGTGGTCCATTCACGGCGATGAAGGGGGCTGCCTCGCTTCAGGTTTTGGCGGGTGACTTGCCGCGCCCGTAGGGGTCTAGGTTTTCATTGCACAGGCTATCCACACGACCAGGGGAACGTCGGGTTTCAGTAGTGGCTCTGTGAAACCCGGGGATCCCAGATATCTGTATTGTTCTGTGATGCTGTACATTTCTGTGATGTTGCATTTCTTTTCACGCCTTGAGCGAAATATAATATATTGGTATATATATTAGTAGATGTTGTATATGTTTTACATCCGCGCTAGTCCAGTCCCCGCTCTGTCGTTAGTTAGCTAACCTAACGGGTAATGACGGGACCCAGTGGCGAATGCGGAAGGCATATACGTACATCAGTATATTTTCGTTCTTTTTGGTGTGATCAATTGATGGGACTGCATTGATTCGGATCAATGCAAGTTTAAAAACAAACCTAATCTGATGTTGTTGGAACACTTTTCAAAAAGCTGTTATTGCAAGGACGTTCACTTTTGTTTTGCATCGTGGTATTCATTTGGAATATCCTGCTCCTCAGTCGACGAGGCAAGGGCCGAGATCCCTTCACCGGGAGTGACCCCTTGGACAGAAGTTTGCGTCAGGGCTTTAACTTCACTATAGCCGATTACTTTTGCTTTGCACCGTGGTATTCATTTGGAATATCCTGCACCCCATTCTACGGGGAAAGAGCCGAGATCCCTTCACCGGGAGTGACCTCTTTAGTAAAGGTTTTCGTCACTATATTTTCTAAAAAGCTATCCGTTCCTTCAACGATATCAAGTTCATTACGTTAAAGGTTTTCGCCAGAAACCATTCGTAGCCCTCCGTCATTTCAGACGGGTAGCAAGTAGTATTCATGCTATGTTTGTTGACCTTCGTCAAGGCATAGTGTATGGTAGCTGCTTGTTACCTTTCTGTTGCATAGATAGATGCGTTGGTTTGGGACAGTCGTATAGCCTTGTTGACCTTCGTCAAGGGCTTGTACGGGTGGATTCAAATTAACCTGGATAATGACGGGTAGAACTTGACATGTGACTTATGATTTGTTGACCTTCGCCAAGGTCATAAGAGCATGGGGCAGAAATCACATCGGGAGTTTCAAAAGAACTGAAACTTGCCAGATATGCGCATACCTTCTGGAGTGTAATACCGTGAGCGGATTCCGTCACGTTATCATGCGATGATAGTTGGATCCCGATTCCCACTGATGAGTTGGTTTACTCCTCGGGTGACCCCGACTAATTCTTCTTTCAGGTTTGGAGGAGAATTTGAGGTACAGTGGGAGGTTTCCAGATTAGATAAATTGGTAACCATTCTGGTCTAGGTTAGAGTGCACGCTGAGTGTTTCTTTTCTCTCTCTCTTTGGCAGCGACCTTTGACCCGACCCTAGACTATGACTCAGTGACCAAGTTGACCGAACCTTCTTGACACTGGCTTTTGGATTGTCAGAGTTGCAGACCTCATTGCCACTCCTACTTTTACCCTTTTCTCCTTGACACCCCGTATTACTGCGAACGTCCACTTCCATTGGACAAAACCATCGTATGGTTAGATACGAACTCGAAGGGATTTATTCGAGGATGGTTTCCGGTTCTGGAGAAAACGGATAGGACTATTCAGTTGTCTTTTCTTTTCACCCTCTCTCAGGTTGCGAGTAATCCTTGGTTTAGGGGTAGTACACCTATTACGCAAATTGGATAGTCTTCTTCCAAACCATAGGCTGGTGCCGACCGGTAGGGAAAGAAGAAAGCCAATTAGCCTAAACGGTGTACAGAAGGTATTAAGTTCAGACAAAGCAAGGGATTAGTAAGAGGGCAAAGTAAATTGCGACTGATATTCACGACCAAACCAAGTATATCTTCGCCAATCCTAAATCACCTTTGTATTTCTCCAGGACACTCCGTATCACTACGAAGATCCCATTTTATTGGATAATCCATCGTATGGTTATATACGAACTCGAAAGGAACTTGTTCCAGTTCGGGGATGGATCCTGGTTCAGGAGAAATAGGAATAAAGTACATTCAGGTGTCTTTTATCTTCACCTTCTCTCGCGATGCGAGTGCTCCTAGGATTAGGACAGTACACCCTTTATGCTTTTTGGATAGTCTTCTTCCAAACCATAGGCTGGTGCCGAACGGTAGGGAAAGAAGAAAACCATTTGGCCTAAAGGGGTGTACAGAAGGTAATGACTAAAGACATATGAAGGGATTTGGAGAGGTGGCAAAGAATTATACGGTTATAGTTGTGAATCTGGATAATGGAAGAGGCATTACTAGGAATACCAGGATACCCCACCGAAACATTTCAATGTTTCAGTTCAGCTGTGTACTGTTAAAAGAAAACTGATTTCCCGATTAGACACTTACTCCAGGGTATGTATTTACCAGGTATAATTCTCACATCTGTATGGTTTTACAGATGATGAGTGGGAGTAAGTTATTGGGAGTTAGGTGATCATCCTCATTATATCGGGATTCGTTGTAATCGGTGATATTTGAGGAGATCATCTGGGTTGTTTGCCGGTCGGCAAATATTTGGTTTTGAATATCCGCTGTTGTGCACCAATTTCAAATTGATATATCTGTACGTCTATTTTCATAGAGTGAGATATACCTTTTGATATTATGTCGATAACATTTACCTATATCAGTGGATGGTTAGGTAAGGAGCATTAAACAGCGGTGTAATTCTTCTTAACCATAAATACAGTTTTCAACCTACGACACACAGTGAAAGAGTTATTAGACTCAAGGGACTTATACAGAGTATTGTATATTTTCCAGGGTCCATCAGGACAGAGGGGTTGGTCCTCGTACTATATTCTGTTTACTTTTGACTTCTCTAGTTCTTAGACATGTGTTTCGTAGAAACACAGGGTCTAAGTTTTGAGGAGTTATAGGTATAAGAATAAAGTAGAGAACCAGGTGTTGAAAGTATCGGGATTCTTCAAAGTGATCGAAGATGTAGATACTTGTACATGGTATTCAGTTGATAGTAATGGTTAAGAGAACTTGCTTCTCTTTCGGGTTACTCATAATTGGAAGCATTCCTAAGTTGAGTAACGCTGATCGGCCTCCTTCCATTTAGTTGACATGCACTGGAGATAGCTGCATGATTTGAATCTGGTTCAATTAAATCAGTGCCTCTGGTTCTATATTGGATGTAGAACAGTTCATATCTTAACGTTGTTAAGGTACGGGGAGTTGTCCGGCTTATGCTTAAAACCAGACACTGGACAACTCAAGGCACGTTTCTGTAATGGCTGTTTGTGGGTTGACCCAGGCTATGACGCGGGTTGATTTTCTACCATCTGGATGAACAATAGCAATATTGTTCTAGACTCGCCACAGTTTTATTAAAAATGGATTTTTTCAAAAACAGCAGTGGGAGTATGGTAGAACTGGAAGTGATTCCAGAACCGCAAACGATTACTGAAGATTTGATAAGGAACCTGAAGATTCAATCTGATTTGACATTCCATTGGCCACTCCGCAGATAAGGTGGGTAACTTCAGGCACCCGAGAGGTACTTCGGTAGCCTCAAGGACGGTGACAGGGAAGTTCTTGTTTACCCACACTTGCCATTGTTGTTGTTCCAGGCTGCGAGACCCGGCAGGAGGATGAGTATAGCGTCGTTCTGAACTAGCTTCAGAAGTGTACGTGTATATGACTCTGCCAGAGGGTTGTCGTAGTCAGTGGGAGCAGCGGAAGCATTGGTGGACATCAGGCTTATGTCTATTTATAGACTAAAGCAGATGTAGCGGAGATAGATCATCTGTTTCTGATGTGACAGTCATAGGTTTGACGTCATCAGAATAGGGGATGGATCTGTTGAGAAGATAGTAGGAAGTGATATTCCTTTACTACGATCGGTTATACTTTGGTCGTCACACAGTGGTTTCTCCACAAAGGACTTGGACATTATATCAGACATACTAGTTACTAGATCTATGGTTTTAGATCTAGATTTGGGTGGTTTCCTAATCTGGGTACCTTGACAGCATTCTATGAGTATTTAGAATGGAGGACTCCTGGCACGGTAGTGTACCTGCAAGTAATGGAGTCGCCCTCTCTAAAGGTGTCTTTTAGACTAAAGTAGAGAGGGATGTGCATGATTGGCAGATCACTTGCTTAGGCAATTGAGTCAATCATGAGATGTCAAGTACCACACCAGATGTTGTTCTTGCACTAGATGCAATAAGTTGATATTGATCCAATTCTGGAGAAACAGTCGGAAGCAGTTTTAGAACATAAGTGGCTATTCTAGGGATATGATAACGGCTGCCTCTTTTAGGAGACGGTTATCATTCCAGGCTTCCAAGGTGACCTGGACGACAAGGAGGTTGTCAGAGTTATAGTTTTTCCCTCTGACGAGGGGCAGTATTTTGGACGGATGGTCCAAGGCAATACTGAGGGTGGCATGGCGCAGGATACTGATTAAGTTCAGTTGAAGATACAGTCTAAGAAGTTTGGATTTGGAGTTCATTTATGAGCTACGTCCCATCAGACATCCAGACATTCTAAGGCAGGTATTGCTCATTTCGGGAGATGGCTTTCTCCGCGAACTTGAGATATAGAGAGACATAGAAAGAAACTTCTAGGCGGATCCACTCACTGAGGCTATTCCTCGACCGCAATAGTTTCACAAACGGGATTTGTGAGACTGACTAGTAGAGGAGTTGGGTGTTCGGTATCACACGGGCTGTGAGTACGCGACATCGCAATAATTAGCCTTGAGTGCAAGTGGGAGATTGTTGGAGATAGTGCCCTCAGAGTCAATTATTGGATCACAGGCACGTGATTGCAATGATTGAGGGAGGACCTATCCTGGTAGGACAGTCTTACTCGAGATGATAGTATGCTATCTGGTTTACCTCTATCATCGTGTACTGCTTTAGGTGACCTGACAGATCACTATTGCACGTTGATAGAGCCCCTAGGATTCTTGCTTGACTACCGGCAGTATGAGGGCGATCATATAAGTGGGAGCTGGGGGTCTACAAGCACATCCTTAAAAGGTCCCTAGTCGTGGGAGATTCGAGACAGGGCATCGATTCTCCAGAGTAGACTAGTGTATACAGTCGAGACCCCGACGAGGGGCGGTGGCCGGTCTCACAAGCCACTGGTGTTAGTTGGATCACCTAAGATGTATACAGGTGCTCATTGGGTTATGAGTACACCGGACAGGACTCGCCGGGAACATGCTAGTTGGTCTTATACCTGACGTCAGATAGCAGTTCCCAGGTGACATGTGTACAGGTTAGTTCATCGACCTGGGGATCGTCATTTGTCTCGTGTGAGTTCCCACTGTACTTTGATTACTACCCTACCACGGCTCAAAGGAGTCGTGCAAACAGGTTTTAGTTGGGTACAGTCCCGAGCCACATGGAGGCAGTGAGCGGATCTTCGGGGGTTTCGTCTCTCCCGGTATTGGGGGTGAGGTCGCGCTGTGTCTAGGAGAGCCATTACACAAAGACCTTGGCCAAGGCAGGAGATTTACTGGTAGGTATTCCAGTAGTATCTCAGGGTGTTCTGGGCTACACTCCGACACGACTTGTACCGCTTTTGGGGGTCTGACTTTTACCAACCCCCTAGGCCCGCCATGCGATGCTCATAGACGAACGGACCGGACTGTACGGATATTGTCACTGACAGGCTCAGTTGGGTGTCGGGGTGAGCTTCCTCATCGACGTCCCTTTTAGTCAATAGCTGGTGGCCCGTCACGTATTGGCTTATACCTCTGACGTGCTAGTGGTTAAATCCACAGCCATAGTATTGACGAGTCTTTAGAGTCCACCACACTTACAGTTACTCAAGCTTTCGGGCGAAACGCTGTAGAGGCCGTATGGAGATATGGCAGGGTCCGATCAGATACGTGCGGTATTGCACGGATCAGGATCGGACAGATTGTACTGGTGGCCGTATGGTTATATGGCAGGGTTCGATCAGATACGTGCGGTATTGCACGGATCAGGATCGAACGGATATTACTAGCCGGCTTTGGCTTAAGCCGGTCCTAGTTTAGTACAGTGTAGATTTTGTCTCTTTGCATTTGTATCCGGACGGAATACAGATGCGGGTGTGTATGCACAGTATAGGGGTTTTCCGGTAATTTATTACGGGACCATTTTTCTGGGGTTGCCAGTTTGCTTTCCGTTCCGGCCGGTTTTTCTTTGTTCTTTCCCGGCCGGACTTTTCCGATGGAGGGTATTATTTGCAAGTTTGCAAATAACACTTTGTGGAGGGTTTTATTGCATAAGGTTTGATATGATAAGCATCTTTGCTTTTCATGCACTTATGGTGATTAGAGAGGATTTGATATGGATTTGATTTGTGATCATGATTATGCTTTGGATATGGTTACCCTCCACCTTTTACTACCATCACCTCCCTTCATATTCATATTCCTCCACCATCATTCATTCCTCTCACTTGATGCAAGAAGATTATCATGGTTGAAAAAGAAAGAGAGAAGAAGAAAAAGAAAAGAGAGAAAGAAAATGAGAGGTTCATCTTGAGAGTTCATTCTTGATCTCATTTTCTTGCAAGAAAAATGCAAGCACCATTTCTCTATTCTTTGATTCCTCCATCATCCTAAAATGGCAACCAAACCCCAAAAGAGAGACTTTGATTCTACACTATATTCCTACAGCAAATCTTGAGCATGTCGAGTTGCCGGCTTCATGCTCGAGTTGCCTCAGTATCGAGGTGGGAGCCCGTAAAAGTACCCGGCTTCGTGGTGCCCTTTCCGACGAGGAGGAGACGGACGGAGATCCCGCGAGGAGATCGGAGTGGAGATGAAGACCGGAGGACTTGGATCGTCGGTATATCTCTAACCTTATCTTGTTAGTTAGCTAGACTAGTTTAATGGTAACGATCCGGGGTTTAGTGCGCGGTGGTGCCGTTTTGCCAAGTCCGCAAAAATTTAAGTTTACCACCGTTTCCGCGTTTGGCCGTCGGGTTGACGGCCGGGGCGCCGCCGTGCACTTACAGTAGAGAATGAGTAGATGACTTTGTCTCACTTCGTCCAAGTCCGTAGACGATCGGTTAATGAAGTTGCCGTGGAAATCGGGTGATGGAATGAAATGAACTGTGAATTCCATACACCCCAAAACTATCATATCTTTTCTAACCGATGAAATCAACAACCATAAGAGAGAGAGAGAGGGGTCGGCCTCTTTATAGAATGAGGGAGGTGACCGTAGGAGAGGGGGGTGACCATAGGATGCAAATATCATATGGAAATATCCTAAGGAAAACAAAATAGCATAATGAAAATGATGACTCAAAAGATTGAACCAATCACATTAAACCTAGTCACCTTATCAAGAATGACTCACCAAGCCTCGTCATCACTTCTAGAAGCTTCTAGAATGATGAATCGCCTCATCTGCGAAAAGATAAATCCGTCTTTAACAGAATGTAAAAAGACGGCTGATAGAAAACTGGAAACTGGCAACTTCCAAAAGTGATCCTGAAACGACTTTCAGGATAACCCCGAAACTGTATAAATATACCCGCATTTGTATTACGACTGAATACAAATGCAACTGAGACAAAGATATTATACCTACTCAATATAATACTCGGATCCGGCTTAAACCAAAGCCGACCAGTATCATCTGCCCGAAAAATAACACGTGCGTAAACGCACGTGCATTTTCCGAACCCTGCCATAAAACCATACGGCCTCTACAACGTTTCGCCCGAACTTGGGAAACTGTCTGTGGGGGACTCTAATGACTCGTCAGCACCCTGGCAGTGGGTTTAACCACAAACCGTCAGCGGCACTAGCAATGCGTAACGGCTGCCCATGGACTGACCTCAAGGGATGCCGATGAGCGCACTCATCCGGAAAACCCTACTGAGCCTAACAGTGACAATGTATATACAGTCCGGTCCGTTCGTCAATGAGTATCGCATATCCGCCTAGGGGGCTAGTAACGTCAGACCCCCAATAGCAGTATAAGTCATGTCGGAGTGAAGCCCAATACACCCTGAGATACTACTGGAGTACCTACCAGTAAATCTCCTACCATGGCCATGGATTTGTGTAATGGCTCTCCTAGACACAGCACGACCTCGCCCCCAATACCGGGAGAGACGAATCCCCTGCCGATCCGCTCACGTGCCTCCATATGGCTCGGGACTGTACCCAAAAGCTACCTGTTTGCACGACTCCTTTGAGCCGTGGTAGGGTAGAAATCAAAGCACAGTGGGAACTCACACGAGACAAATGACGACCTCAGGTCGATGAACTAACCTGTACACATGTCACCAGGGAACTGCTATCTGACGGTAGATATAATACTAACTAGCAGATTCCCGGCGAGTCCTGTCCGGTGTACTCATAACCCAATGAGCACCTGTATACATCTTAGGTGATCCAACTGACACCAGTGGCTTGTGAGACCGGCCACCGCCCCTCGTCGGGGTCTCGACTGTACACACTAGTCTACTCCGGAGTATCGATGCCCTGTCTCGAAACTCCCACGACTAGGGACCACAATTAAGGATATGCGTATAAACTACCCAACTCTCACGTATATGATCGCCATCATACAGTTGGTAGTAAAGCAAGATCCTAAGGGCTCTATCAAAGTGTAACATGCAATCAGTCACCTGAACATGTACACGACTGATAAAGGCAAACCAGATAGCATACTATCATCTTGAGTAAGACTGTCCTACCGGGATAGGTCCTCCGCAATCATTGCAATCACGTACCTGCGATCCAATAATTGACTATGAGGGCACTATCTCCAACAATCTCCCACTTGCACTCAAGGCTAATATTGCGATGTCGACTACTCACAGCCCGTGTGAAACCGAACATTCAACTCCTCTACTAATCAGTTTCACAAAGCCCGTTTGTAAAACTATTGTGTTCGAGAAATAGCCTCGGTGAGTGGATCCGCCTAGAAGTTTCTTTCTGTATCTCTCTTAATCTCAAGTTCACGGAGAAAGCCATCTCCCGAATTGAGTAGTACCTGTCTTAGAATATGTCTGGATATCTGATGGGACCTTAGTTCATAAATGAACTTCATATCCAAACTTCTTAGACTGAATCGATCACTGAACCTAATCAGTATCGGGCACCATGCCACCCACAGTATCCTCTGGAACCACCTGTCCATAATACTGTCCCTCGTCAGAGGGAAAACTAAAAACTCTGACAATCACTCTGTCATCCATGTCACCTTTGAAGCCTGGAATGATAACCGTCTCCCGAAAGAGGCTGCCGTTATCAAATCCGTAGAACATGTACCAATGTTCTAAAACTGCTTCCTTATGTTTCTCCAGGATTGGATTAATACAAACTTATTGCATCTAGTGCAAAACCAACATTTGGTGTGGTACTTGACATCTCATGATTGACTCAATTGCCTAAGCAAGTGATCTGTCAATCATGCACATCCCTCTCCCCTTTAGTCAATTCGACACCTTTAGAGAGGGTGACTCCATCACCTGCAGGTACATCACCATGCAAGGAGTCAACTATTCCAAAAACCATTAGAATATCTGTCAAAGTACCCACATTGGGAAACTACACAAATCCAGATCTAAAACCATAGATCTAGAAACCAGAATGTCAAATATTATATCCATATCCTGTCTGGAGAAACAACTGTGTGACCACCACAGTACAACCGATCGTAGTATAGGAATTTTACTTCCCACTCTGTGTATGTCATCCAGATACCATGACATCACACCCTACTACCTTCTTAACTGATCCATCCCTTATTCTGATTGAAGTCAAACCCATGACTGTCACATCAAAATTAGATGATCTATCTCCGCTATTACTGCTCAAGTCTATAAATAGATATAAGCATCTTGCCAACTATGATTCCGCTGCTCCCACTGACTACGACAACCCTCCTACCGGGTCTCATATCCTGGAACAACAGTAGTGTCAAGTCTGGGTAGATAAGAACCTCCCTGTCACCGTCCTTGAGGCTACCGAAGTACCTCTCGGGTGTCTGAGGTTACCTACCATACCTGCAGAGTGGCTATTGGAATGTCAAACCTGATTGAAAATATAGGTCCTATTAAATTTTCCGTAATCGTTCGCGGTTCTGGAATCACTTCCAGTTCTACCATACTCCCACTACTGTTTTCTGAAAAAGATCCATTTTTACTAAAACTGTGGCGAGTCAAGAACAATATCACTATTGATCTTCTAAATGGTAGAATATCAACCCTCGTTACAGCCAGGGTCAACCCACAAACAGCCATTACAGAAACGTGCCCTGAGTTATCCAGTGTCTGGTTTTAATCATAAGCTGGACAACTCCTCGTACCTTAATTTCTTTTAAGGTACGATCCATTCTATATCCAATACAGAAACTTTGGCACTTATTTAATTGGAACCATATTCAATCCATGCATCTGTCTCCAGTGCATATCAACTTAATGGAAAGAGGATAATCAGCATTACTCAACTTAGGAATCCATCCAATTATGAGTAATCTGAAAGAGAAACACGTTTCTCAAAACCATCACTATCATCTGAATACCAATCACAAGAATCTACATCTTCGATCTCTTTGAAGAATCCCGATACTTGTGATACCTGGTTCTCTACTTTATTCTTATACCCACAACTTCTCAAAACTTAGACTTTGTATTTCTACGAAACACTCGTCTAAATACTAGAGAAGTTATAAGTAAACAGAACATAGTACGAGGACCTACCCCTTTGTCCTGATGGACACTGGACAACATACAATACTCTGTATAAGTCCGCTGAGTTAAACAACTCAAAACCTGTGTGTTGTAGGTGGAAAACTGTACCCTAGCGATTTCCTCAAATATCACCAATTACAACGAATTCCGATATAATGAGGATGATCACCTAATTCCCAATATCTTACTCCCACTCATCATCTGTAAAACCATACAGATATGAGAATGAAACCTGGTAAATACATACCCTTGGAGTAAGTGTCTAATCGGGAAAAACAGTTTTTCCTTTAACAATGCACTGAAACATGAAAATGTTTCGTAGGAATATCCTGGTATTCATAGCAATGCCTCTTCCATAATCCAATTCATGACTTCAACCGTATATTTCATTGCCATCTCTCCAAATCCCTTTATTTGTCTTTAGTCGTTACCTTCTGTACACCATCGTTAGGCTAAATGGTTTTCTTCCTTCCCTACCGTTCGGCACCAGCCTATGGTTTGGAAGAAGACTATCCAGTAAGCATAATAGGTGTACCCTCCTAAACCAAGGAGTACTCGCATCTCGAGAGAAGGTGACGATAAAAGACAACTGAATAATACCTTATTCTTTTAAAGGTGAAATAGGAGCGGCGATGAAGTACGCGGTTTTGGTCTTGAATGATATCAGTCGCAATTTACTTTGCCCTCTTTCTAATCCCTTTATTTTGTCTTTACATATTACCTTCTGCACACCCTACTTAGGCTAATTGGTTTTCTTCATTCCCTACCTTTCGGCACCAGCCTATGGTTTGGAATAAGACTATCCAATAGGCGTAATAGGTGTACTCTCCTAAACCAAGGAGCTCTCGCAACCTGAGAGAAGGTGATAATAAAAGACAACTGAATAAACCAATTCTATTTCTCCTGAACCTGGATCCATCCTCGAAGAAGTCCCTTCGAGTTCGTATATAACCATACGATGGATCTATCCAATGGAAGTGGATATCCGTAGTAATACGGGTGTTCTGAGAAATTCTAAGGGTAAAAGAAGGAGTGGCAATGACTTATGCAACTCAGACAATCCAAAAAGCCAGTATTTTAAGAAGGTTCGGTCAACTTGGTCACTGAGTCATAGTCTAGGGTCGGTCAAAGGTCGCTGCCAAAGAGAGAGAGAGAAAAGAAACACTCTGCGTGCACTCTAACCTAGATCAGAATGGTCATCATTTTATCTAATCCGGAAACCTCCCACTGTCCTGTCAAATTCTCCTCCAAACCTAAAGAAGAATCAATCGGGATCACCCGAAGAGTAAACCAACTCATCAGTGGAAATCGGGATCCAACTCTCATCGCATGTTAACGTGATGGAATGCATCCACTTTATTCATACTCCAGAAGGTATGCGCATACTTGGCAAGTTTCAGTTTCTTTAGAAACTCCCGATATCATTTTCTTGCCCCATGCTCTTATGACCTTGGCGTATGTCAACAAATCATAAGTCACATGTCAAGTTCTGCCCGTCATTATCTTGTTAATTTGAACCCACCCGTACATACCCTTGACGTATGCCAACAAGGTAATACGACTGTCCCAAACCAACTCATCTATCTATGCAACAAATGAATACCCAGCAGCTACCAAACACTATGCCTTGACGTATGCCAACAAACATAGCTTGAATACTACTGACCATCCATAAGAAACGACGGAGGGCTACGGTTGGTTTTTGGCGAAAAACCTTTAACGTAGTGAACTTGATATCGCTGAAGGAACCTGATAGCTTTTTTAAAATATAGTGGCGAAAACCTTTTGCTAAAGAGGTCACTCCCAGTGAAGGGATCTCGGCTCTTTCCTCGTGGAATGAGGTGCAGGATATTCCACGGAATACCGCTATGCATAGCAATATGTAATCGACTATAGTGAAGTTATTACCCTGACGCAAACTTCTGTCCAAGGGGTCTTTCCCGGTGAAGGGATATCAGCCCTTGCCTCGTCGAATGAGGTGCTGGATATTCACACTGAATACCGCTATGCATAACAAAAGAAAACGTCTTTGCAATAACACTTTTTAAAATTGTTCCAACAACTTAAACAGGTTTGTTTTACTTTGCATTGATCAGAATCAACGCAGTCCTATCAATCAATCACACCAGAAAAGAACGAAAATAAAATGTACGTATATGCCATCCGCATTCGTCACTGGGTCCCGTCATCACCCGTTAGGTTACTTAACTAACGACAGAGCGGGAACTGGACTAGCGCGGGTGTAAAACATATACAACATCTAATAGTATATAAACCAATATACATAATCGCTCCAGGCGTGATAATATGCAACATTACAGAAAAGTAATAAGCATCACAGAACAATACAGATGATCTGAGATCCCCGGGTTTCACAGAGCCGCTGCTGAAACCCGACGTTCCCCTGTCGTGTGGATAGCCTGTGCAATGAAACCTAGACCCCTACGGGTGCGGCAAGTTACCCGCCAAAACCTGAAGCGAGGTAGTCCCCACAGCATAGTGAATGGAACACCCGGCACTTCACGGAATCCGGTAAATTGAGCACCCCTCCTTGGGTCAACCTGTACCCCCTACGAGTGCGACGAATAGTCTGCCAATTCTGAAGTGGGGCCCCTCTGCCTCTCAAAGCCATGAGATGCGGACCCGTTGCTTTCCCGAACCCGGCTATCCGTGCACTCCGTCTCGGGGCAAAACCTAGTACAGTAATGAAAAATAGTACAATAGGTACATCGACCGCAACCTGATCGTGCCCCAAAAGAATATTATACAACAGGCAGTGACGGCTGTCCACAAGTTGGACGCTCGCCCCGCAATATCAAATGTACAAATAAACTCAAACTGTACTACCATTGCACACTGCTATCCACCACGACAAATCCGCAACATCACAGCACAACACAGAACATCAACGCGAATGTCATGTTCGCAAACCCGTCTAAAAGAACTATAGCAATCAGATGCGGTTTACCGATCAAATGACATTCCCGGTCGGAGATATAATGTAAGCACTGTAAACTAACGTGTTTAAATTTCGATCGACCAAAGACCAAATATTAAAAAGTTGGCCCCACTGCTTACTGGTGAACAGTAACAAAACCTGGGCCAAAAATATATATACCAAAAACACCAAAAACCAACACAGAACACACTGACCAAATTTGGGAGCACGTGCTCCCCACGTGGCCGCGGATGCGTGGCCAAACCATGCGTTTGGCCGCCCTTCCGCGGCAGCCTGGAGGGATCACGACCCCAAATTTTGTCGTGGTTCTTAAATATGCCTGCACGGATTTTTAAGACATCCAGAATTCAATTTTGAGATCGTTTAAAATTAACAGAAACTGTCGGGCATAAAAAATGTGATTTTTGCAATTTTCGATTTCCGGTCGGATCGATGTTTTAAACGCGTTAGCACAAGTTAGTATAGCAAAATGGTGAGGCTCTGATACCACTGTAAGTCTACGCTAGCGCCCCGGCAGTCTACAGACGCCAAAATGCGGAACAAAACTTTTAAACTTGCGCTATCGTATACTTTAACCCGGATCTGCCATTATTGCTAAACTAACAAACTGTAAAGAGTGTAGGAATGTTATACCGAACGATCCGAGTCCTTCGTTCTTCAACCATCATCCCACGCTCCGTTGCGACTGCTCCGATCTCGTCGATCTCCGATCTCCTCTTCGAGGTGGCACCACATGATCGGTTCTTTAAACGGGCTCCCGCCTCTGACTCGAGGCAACTCGATCGTCAAGTATGCTAAAAGAGACGACCAAGAATGATGTAGAGAATGAGTAGATGACTTTGTCTCACTTCGTCCATGTCCGTGGACGATCGGTTAATGAAGTTGCCGTGGAAATCGGGTGATGGAATGAAATGAACTGTGAATTCCATACACCCCAAAACTATCATATCTTTTCTAACCGATGAAATCAACAACCATAAGAGAGAGAGAGAGGGGCCGGCCTCTTTATAGAATGAGGGAGGTGACCGTAGGAGAGGGGGGTGACCATAGGATGCAAATATCATATGGAAATATCCTAAGGAAAACAAAATAGCATAATGAAAATGATGACTCAAAAGATTGAACCAATCACATTAAACCTAGTCACCTTATCAAGAATGACTCACCAAGCCTCGTCATCACTTCTAGAAGCTTCTAGAATGATGACTCGCCTCATCTGCGAAAAGATAAATCCGTCTTTAACAGAATGTAAAAAGACGGCTGATAGAAAACTGGAAACTGGCAACTTCCAAAAGTGATCCTGAAACGACTTTCAGGATAACCCCGAAACTGTATAAATATACCCGCATTTGTATTACGACTGAATACAAATGCAACTGAGACAAAGATATTATACCTACTCAATATAATACTCGGATCCGGCTTAAACCAAAGCCGACCAGTATCATCTGCCCGAAAAATAACACGTGCGTAAACGCACGTGCATTTTCCGAACCCTGCCATAAAACCATACGGCCTCTACAACGTTTCGCCCGAACTTGGGAAACTGTCTGTGGGGGACTCTAATGACTCGTCAGCACCCTGGCAGTGGGTTTAACCACAAACCGTCAGCGGCACTAGCAATGCGTAACGGCTGCCCATGGACTGACCTCAAGGGATGCCGATGAGCGCACTCATCCGGAAAACCCTACTGAGCCTAACAGTGACAATGTATATACAGTCCGGTCCGTTCGTCAATGAGTATCGCATATCCGCCTAGGGGGCTAGTAACGTCAGACCCCCAATAGCAGTATAAGTCATGTCGGAGTGAAGCCCAATACACCCTGAGATACTACTGGAGTACCTACCAGTAAATCTCCTACCATGGCCATGGATTTGTGTAATGGCTCTCCTAGACACAGCACGACCTCGCCCCCAATACCGGGAGAGACGAATCCCCTGCCGATCCGCTCACGTGCCTCCATATGGCTCGGGACTGTACCCAAAAGCTACCTGTTTGCACGACTCCTTTGAGCCGTGGTAGGGTAGAAATCAAAGCACAGTGGGAACTCACACGAGACAAATGACGACCTCAGGTCGATGAACTAACCTGTACACATGTCACCAGGGAACTGCTATCTGACGGTAGATATAATACTAACTAGCAGATTCCCGGCGAGTCCTGTCCGGTGTACTCATAACCCAATGAGCACCTGTATACATCTTAGGTGATCCAACTGACACCAGTGGCTTGTGAGACCGGCCACCGCCCCTCGTCGGGGTCTCGACTGTACACACTAGTCTACTCCGGAGTATCGATGCCCTGTCTCGAAACTCCCACGACTAGGGACCACAATTAAGGATATGCGTATAAACTACCCAACTCTCACGTATATGATCGCCATCATACAGTTGGTAGTAAAGCAAGATCCTAAGGGCTCTATCAAAGTGTAACATGCAATCAGTCACCTGAACATGTACACGACTGATAAAGGCAAACCAGATAGCATACTATCATCTTGAGTAAGACTGTCCTACCGGGATAGGTCCTCCGCAATCATTGCAATCACGTACCTGCGATCCAATAATTGACTATGAGGGCACTATCTCCAACAATTAATGAAAGAAAATAAACCTAATTGATGTTGTGGAATCGAATTTCAAAATAAAACTGGTAGCTGCAGTTCTTGCTTTGCATCGTGGTGTTCCTAGTAGAACATCCTGCACCTTATTCGATAGGGAAAGGACCGAGATCCCTTCACCGGGAGTGACTCCTTTAGCAACAACTGGCAGATGCTACAATCCTCGGTTTGTCATTTGATCGCTTTTATAGTTTTCGCTTTGCACAGTGATATATATGATATATCCCGCACCTCATTCGACGAGGAAAGGGCCGACGATCCCTTTGTTGGAGATAATGCCCTCAGAGTCAATTATTAGGTCACAGGTACGTGATTGTAATGATTGATGGAGGACCTATCCCGGTAGGACAGTCTTACTCGAGATGATAGTATGCTATCTGGTTTACCTTTATCATCGTGTACTGTTTTAGGTGACCTGACACGTCGCTATTACACGTTGATAGAGCCCCTAGGATTCTTGCTTGACCACCAGCAGTATGAGGGCGATCATATACGTGGGAGCTGGCAGTCTATAAGCATATCCTTAAATGGTCCCTAGTCGTGTGAGTTTCGAGACAGGGCATCGATACTCCATAGTAGACTAGTGTATACAGTCGAGACCCCGACGAGGGGCGGTGGCCGGTCTCACAAGCCACTGGTGTCAGTTGGATCACCTAAGATGTATACAGGTGCTCATTGGGTTATGAGTACACCGGACAGGACTCGCCGGGAACATGCTAGTTGGTCATATACCAGACGTCAGATGGCAGTTCCCTGGTGACATGTGTGCAGGTTAGTTCATCGACCTGGGGATCGCCATTTGTCTCGTGTGAGTTCCCACTGTACTTTGATTACTACCCTACCACGGCTCAAAGGAGTCGTGCAAACAGGTTTTAGTTGGGTACAGTCCCGAGCCACACGGAGGCAGTGAGCGTATCTTCAGGGGTTCGTCTCTCCCGGTATTGGGGGTGAGGTCGTGCTGTGTCTAGGAGAGCCATTACACGAAGCCCTCGGCCGAGGCAAGGAGATTTACTGGTAGGTATTCCAGTAGTATCTCAGGGTGTTCTGGGCTACACTCCGACACGACTTGTACCGCTTTTGGGGGTCTGACTTTTACCAACCCCCTAGGCCCGCCATGCGATGCTCATAGACGAACGGACCGGACTGCACGGATATTGTCACTGACAGGCTCAGTTGGGTGTCGGGGTGAGCTTCCTCATCGACGTCCCTTTTGGTCAATAGCTGGTGGCCCGTCACGTATTGGCATATACCTCTGACGTGCTAGTGGTTAAATCCACAGCCATAGTATTGACGAGTCTTTAGAGTCCACCACACTTACAGTTACTCAGCTTTCGGGCGAAAGGTTGTAGAGGCCGTATGGAGATATGGCAAGGTCCGATCAGATACGTGCGGTATTGCACAGATCAGGATCGGACAGTCTGTACTATAGGCCGTATTGGTATATGGCAGGGTTCGATCAGATACGTGCGGTATTGCACGGATCAGGATCGAACAGATATTACTAGCCGGCTTTGGTATAAGCCGGATCCTAGTATAGTACAGTGTAGACTTTGTCTCATTGCATTTGTATTTCGGTCGAAATACAAATGCGGGTGTGTATGCACAGTATCGGGGTTTTCCTGTAATTTATTACGGGACCAGTTTTCTGGAGTTGCCAGTTTGCTTTTAGTTTCGGCCGATTTCCTTTGTATCGTTCATTGGCCGAAGATTGGTGGAGGAGGGTTTATTTGCATTGTTGCAAATAGACATTTGTGGAAGGGGGTATTTGCTTATTGTTGTATCATGATTGTCTCTCCCTTGACCTTGACTTTCTTTGTGTCATGATGGCATGACTTTGTGAGCCATCATGGTAGTTGTTGATGAGTTTTTGGAGTGGAGTTTTGGTTAAAATGATTCTTGATCATCATACCCTTTTTGCTCTCTCTTTTGGATGATGGTTCCACCCACCCCTTGACTTCACTCTTTCTCTCTCCAATCACACATGAACAAAAGGGGGGCCGGCCACTATGTGTGGGATAAGGAAAAAAATGCTTCATTGGTAGTGTAGAGAATATAGATGATACTCTCATTCTTTTGGATGCTAGTTTTTCCCTTCACCTCTCTCCAAGTTCTTCTTCCTCCACAAAATGGCAAAGCTCCAAAACCCCAAATGAGACTTCTTCTCTAGATATTCTACAGCATATCTTGGGCACGTCGAGTAGCCGGCTTCGTGCCCGAGTTGCCTCGGCATTGAGGTGGGAGCCCGTAAACGATGAAGGCGATGTGGTGCACTTCCGGCGACGAGGAGGAGACGCGAGATCCCGCGAGGAGATCGGAGTGGAGATGAAGACCGGAGGACTTGGATCGTCGGTATATCTCTAACCCATCTTGTAGTTAGCTTAGACTAGTTTAATGGCACGATCCGGGGTTTAGTGCGCGGTGGTGCCGGTTTGCTAAGTCCGCAAAATTTAAGTTTATCACCGTTTCCGCATTCCGGCGTCGGATTGACGTCCGGGGCGCCGCCGTGCACTTACAGTGGTATCAGAGCCTCGCCATTAACTTAGTCTAGCTTGGTGTAATGTGTTTTTCTGTTTCGATCGATCGAATGTTCCAAAACTGCATTTTAGTTCGAATCAGTTTCTGTTGAAAATTTTTGGTCTCGAAAAATTTTTCAGGTTGTAAAATATTGATGTACTGGAAAATCTAAGAGCTCTGTAAAAATTCGATGAAGTGACTCCACAGTTGGAGCGCGGAACCGCCGCGAAAACCCCATTCCCGCGGCCCTTCCGCCGCGCACTATTCACATCACTTCACCAAATTTTTTCAGAGGCCTTCTGGGCTTAAAATTTGGGTTTTGGAATATTAAAATTGGGCCCAGGATTTCTGTGAGTGCTACAGTTTTGATTGAGGGCCCACTTGTTAATTTTTGATCGATCGGATATTTTAAACACATTTTTCACAGTATTTACATTATATCTGCGACCGTGAATGTCACTCGATCGGTAAATCCAGTCTAACTGCTATAGCCCGGTTAGACGGATTTGCGAACGTGACTTTCACGTTGATGTTGTATGTCTATGCTGTGATGTTGCGGATCGGTCGTGGGGGATAGCCTGGATGCAATGCTAGTACAGTTGTGTTGTATTATGTACATTTGATATTGCGGGGCGAGCGTCCGACATGTGGACTGCCGTCACTGCCTGTTTGTATTATTATTTTGGGACACGACCTAGTTGCGGTCGATGTACCCGGTGTATGTATATTTTACTTTCTGTACTAGGATTACCCCGCGGTGGGGTGCACGGATAGCCGGGTTCTAGAGGGCAACAAGCCCGCATCTCATGGCATTGAGACAGAGGGGGCTTTACTCTAGGATTGGCGGGTTGTTCGCCGCACTCGTAGGGGGTACAGGTTGACCCAGGAGGGGTGCCCAAGTTACCGGATTCCGTGAAGTGCTGGGTGGTCCATTCACGGTGATGAAGGGGGCTGCCTCGCTTCAGGTTTTGGCGGGTGACTTGCCGCGCCCGTAGGGGTCTAGGATTTCATTGCGCAGGCTATCCACACGACCAGGGGAACGTCGGGTTTCAGCGGCTCTGTGAAACCCGGGGATCCCAGATATCTGTATTGTTTCTGTGATGCTGTTCATTCTCTGTGATGTTGCATTTCTTTCACGCCTTGAGCGAAATATAATATATTGGTATATATATTAGTAGATGTTGTATATGTTTTACATCCGCGCTAGTCCAGTCCCCGCTCTGTCGTTAGTTAGCTAACCTAACGGGTAATGACGGGACCCAGTGGCGAATGCGGATGACATATACGTACATCAGTATATTTTCGTTCTTTTTGGTGTGATCAATTGATGGGACTGCATTGATTCGGATCAATGCAAGTTAAAAACAAACCTAATCTGATGTTGTTGGAACACTTTTCTAAAAGCTGTTATTGCAAGGACGTTCACTTTTGTTTTGCATCGTGATATTCATTTGGAATATCCTGCTCCTCAGTCGACGAGGCAAGGGCCGAGATCCCTTCACCGGGAGTGACCCCTTGGACAAAAAGTTTGCGTCAGGGCATTAACTTCACTATAGCCGATTACTTTTGCTTTGCACCGTGGTATTCAGTTGGAATATCCTGCACCCCATTCTACGGGGAAAGAGCCGAGATCCCTTCACCGGGAGTGACCTCTTTAGCGAAGGTTTTCGTCACTATATTTTAAAAAGCTATCCGTTCCTTCGACGATATCAAGTTCTTTACGTTAAAGGTTTTCGCCAGAAACCATTCGTAGCCCTCCGTCGTTTCATATGGGTGGTCAATAGTATTCAAGCTGTGTATGTTGGCCAAAGTCAAGGCACAGTGATTGGTAGCTATTGGGGTATTCATATGCAGCATAAATAGATGCGTTGGTTTGGGACAGTCGTACTGCCATTTTGGCCAAAGTCAAGGGTATGTACGGGTGGATTCAAATTAACCTGGAGAATGACGGGTAGAACTTGACATGTGACTTATGATATGTTGGCCAAAGTCAAGGTCATAAGAGCATGGGGCAGAAATCACATCGGGAGTTTCAAAAGAACTGAAACTTGCCAGATATGCGCATACCTTCTGGAGTGTGATACCGTGAGCGGATTCCGTCACGTTATCATGCGATGATAGTTGGATCCCGATTCCCACTGATGAGTTGGTTTACTCCTCGGGTAACCCCGACTAATTCTTCTTTCAGGTTTGGAGGAGAATTTGACGGTACAGTGGGAGGTTTCCAGATTAGATAAATTGGTAACCATTCTGATCTAGGTTAGAGTGCACGCTGAGTGTTTCTTTTCTCTCTCTCTTTGGCAGCGACCATTGACCCGACCCTAAGACTTTGACTCAGTGACCAAGTTGACCGAACCTTCTAAACACCGGCTTTTGGATTGTCAGAGTTGCAAACCTCATTGCCACTCCTACTTTTACCCTTTTCTCCAGGACACCCTGTATTACTACGAACGTCCACTTCCATTGGACAAAACCATCGTATGGTTAGATACGAACTCGAAAGAATTTATTCGAGGATGGTTTCCGGTTCTGGAGAAAACGGATAGGATTATTCAGTTGTCTTTTCCTTTTACCCTCTCTCAGGTTACGAGTACTCCTTGGTTTAGGGGTAGTACACCTATTACGCAAATTGGATCGTCTTCTTCCAAACCTTAGGCTGGTGCCGACCGGTAGGGAAGGAAGAAAGCCAATTAGCCTAAACGGTGTACAGAAGGTATTAAGTTAAGACAAAGCAAGGGATTAGTAAGAGGGCAAAGTAAATTGCAACAGATATTCATGACCAAACCAAGTATTTCTTCGCCAATCCTAAAATCACCTTTGAATTTCTCCAGGACACTCCGTATCACTACGAAGATCCACAGTTTATTGGGTACTCCATCGTATGGTTATATACGAACTCGAAAGGAACTTGTTCCAGTTCGGGGATGGATTCTGGTTCAGGAGAAATAGGAATAAGATTTATTCAGGTGTCTTTTATCTTCACCTTCTCTCGCATTGCGAGTGTTCCTAGGATTGGGACAGTACACCCATTATGCTTATTGGATAGTCTTCTTCCAAACCATAGGCTGGTGCCGAACGGTAGGGAAGGAAGAAAACCATTTGGCCTAAAGGGGTGTGCAGAAGGTAAAGACTAAAGACAAATGAAGGGATTTGGAGAGGTGGCAAAGAATTACACGGTTACAGTTGTGAATCTGGATAATGGAAGAGGCATTACTAGGAATACCAGGATACCCCATCGAAACATTTCAATGTTTCAGCTTCACTGTGTACTGTTAAAGGAAAACTGATTTCCCAGTTAGACACTTGCTCCAGGGTATGTATTTACCAGGTATGCTTCTCACATCTGTATGGTTTTACAGATGATGAGTGGGAGTAAGTTATTGGGAATTAGGTGATCGTCCTCATTATATCGGGATTCGTTGTAATCGGTGATATTTGAGGAAATCACCTGGGCTGTTTGCCGGTTGGCAAATATTTGGTTTTGAATATCCGTTGTTATGCACCAATTTCAAATCGATATATCTGTACGTCTGTAGAGTGAGATATACCCTTTTGAAATTATGTCTACGACATTTACCTATATCAGTGGATGGTTAGGTAAGGAGCATTGAACAGCGGTGTAATTCTTCATAACCAAAGGTACGGTTTTTAACCTACGACACACAGTGAATGAGTTATCAGGCTCAAGGGACTTATACAGAGTATTGTATGTTGTCCAGGGTCCATCAGGACAGAGGGGTTGGTCCTCGTACTATATTCGGTTTACTTATGACTTCTCTAGTTTTTAGACAAGTGTTTCGTGGAAACACAGGGTCCGAATTCTGAGAAGTTATAGGTATATGAATAGAGTAGAGAACCAGGTATAGCAAGTATCGGGATTCTTCAAAGAGATCGAAGATGTAGATACTTGTGTATGGTATTCAGTTGATAGTAATGATAAAGAGATCTTACTTCTCTTTCAGGTTACTCATAATTGGAGGCATTCCTAAGTTGAGTAACGCTGATCGGCCTCCTTCCATTTAGTTCACATGCACTGGAGACAGCTGCATGATTTGAATCTGGTTTAGTTAAATCAGTGCCTCTGGTCCTATATGGGATATAGAGCAGTTCGTATCTTAACGTTGTTAAGGTACGGGGAGTTGTCCGGCTTATGATTAAAACCAGACACTGGACAACTCAAGGCACGTTTCTGTAATGGCTGTTTGTGGGTTGACCCAGGCTATGACGAGGGTTGACTTTCTACCATCTGGATGAACAATAGCAATATTGTTCTATACTCGCCACAGTTTTATCAAAAATGGATTTTTTCAGAAAACAGTAGTGGGAGTATGGTAGAACTGGAAGTGATTCCAGAACCACAAACGATTACTGAAGATTTGATAAGGAACCTAAAGATTCAATCTGGATTGACATTCCATTGGCCTCTCCGCAGATAAGGTGGGTAACTTCAGGCACCCGAGAGGTACTCCGGTAGCCTCAAGGACGGTGACAGGGAAGTTCTTGTTTACCCACAAACACCATTGCTGTTGTTCCAGGTTACGAGACCCGGCAGGAGGATGAGTATAGCGTCGTTCTGAACTCGCTTCAGAAGTGTACGTGTATATGACTCTGCCAGAGGGTTGTCGTAGACAGTGGGAGCAGCGGAAGCATTGGTGGACAGGTAGCTTATGTCTATTTATAGACTAAAGCAGATGTAGCGGAGATAGATCATCTATTTCTGACGTGACAGTCATGGGTTTGACTTCATCAGAATAGGGGATGGATCTGTTGAGAAGGTAGTAGGGTGTGATATCCTGGTATTTGGATGACATACACAGAGTAGGAAGTGATATTCCTACACTACAATCGGTTATACTTTGGTCGTCACACAGTGTTTTCTCCACAAAAGAAATGGATTTTATGTCAGACATACTGGTAACTAGATCTATGGTTTTAGATCTAGATTTGGGTGGTTTCCCAATCAGGGTACTTAGACAGCATTCTAAGAGTATTTAGAATGGACGACTCCTGGCACGGTAGTGTACCTGCAGGTGATGGAGTCACCCTCTCCAAAGGTGTCTTACAGACTGAAGGGGAGAGGGATGTGCATGATTGGCAGATCACTTGCTCAGGCAATTGAGTCAATCATGAGAAGTCAAAGTACCACACCAGATGTTGTTTTTGCACTAGATGCAATAAGTTGACATTGATCCAATCCTGGAGAAACAGTCGGAAGCAGTTTTAGAACATAAGTGGATGTTCTAGGGATATGATAGCGACAGCCTCATTCAGGAGACAGTTATCATTCCAGGCTTCCAAGGTGACATGGACGACAAGGAGGTTGTCAGAGTTATAGTTTTCCCTATGACGAGGGGCAGTATTTTGGACAGGTGGTCCAAGGCAATACTGAGGGAGGCATGGCGCAGGATACTGATTAAGTTCAGTTGACGATACAGTCTAAGAAGTTTGGATTTGGAGTTCATTTATGAGCTATGTCCCATCAGACATCCAGACGCATTCTAAGACAGGTATTGCTCTTTTCGGGAGATGGGTTTTCTCCGCGAACTTGAGATATAGAGAGACATAGAAAGAAACAACAAAGCGGATCCACTCACTGAGGCTATTCCTCGAACACAATAGTTTCGCAAACGAGCTTTGTGAGACTGACTAGTAGAGGAGTTGGGTGTTCGGTATCACACGGGCTGTGAGTATGCGACATCGCAATAATTAGCCTTGAGTGCAAGTGGGAGATTGTTGGAGATAATGCCCTCAGAGTCAATTATTAGGTCACAGGTACGTGATTGTAATGATTGATGGAGGACCTATCCCGGTAGGACAGTCTTACTCGAGATGATAGTATGCTATCTGGTTTACCTTTATCATCGTGTACTGTTTTAGGTGACCTGACACGTCGCTATTACACGTTGATAGAGCCCCTAGGATTCTTGCTTGACCACCAGCAGTATGAGGGCGATCATATACGTGGGAGCTGGCAGTCTATAAGCATATCCTTAAATGGTCCCTAGTCGTGTGAGTTTCGAGACAGGGCATCGATACTCCATAGTAGACTAGTGTATACAGTCGAGACCCCGACGAGGGGCGGTGGCCGGTCTCACAAGCCACTGGTGTCAGTTGGATCACCTAAGATGTATACAGGTGCTCATTGGGTTATGAGTACACCGGACAGGACTCGCCGGGAACATGCTAGTTGGTCATATACCAGACGTCAGATGGCAGTTCCCTGGTGACATGTGTGCAGGTTAGTTCATCGACCTGGGGATCGCCATTTGTCTCGTGTGAGTTCCCACTGTACTTTGATTACTACCCTACCACGGCTCAAAGGAGTCGTGCAAACAGGTTTTAGTTGGGTACAGTCCCGAGCCACACGGAGGCAGTGAGCGTATCTTCAGGGGTTCGTCTCTCCCGGTATTGGGGGTGAGGTCGTGCTGTGTCTAGGAGAGCCATTACACGAAGCCCTCGGCCGAGGCAAGGAGATTTACTGGTAGGTATTCCAGTAGTATCTCAGGGTGTTCTGGGCTACACTCCGACACGACTTGTACCGCTTTTGGGGGTCTGACTTTTACCAACCCCCTAGGCCCGCCATGCGATGCTCATAGACGAACGGACCGGACTGCACGGATATTGTCACTGACAGGCTCAGTTGGGTGTCGGGGTGAGCTTCCTCATCGACGTCCCTTTTGGTCAATAGCTGGTGGCCCGTCACGTATTGGCATATACCTCTGACGTGCTAGTGGTTAAATCCACAGCCATAGTATTGACGAGTCTTTAGAGTCCACCACACTTACAGTTACTCAGCTTTCGGGCGAAAGGTTTTAGAGGCCGTATGGAGATATGGCAAGGTCCGATCAGATACGTGCGGTATTGCACAGATCAGGATCGGACAGTCTGTACTATAGGCCGTATTGGTATATGGCAGGGTTCGATCAGATACGTGCGGTATTGCACGGATCAGGATCGAACAGATATTACTAGCCGGCTTTGGTATAAGCCGGATCCTAGTATAGTACAGTGTAGACTTTGTCTCATTGCATTTGTATTTCGGTCGAAATACAAATGCGGGTGTGTATGCACAGTATCGGGGTTTTCCTGTAATTTATTACGGGACCAGTTTTCTGGAGTTGCCAGTTTGCTTTTAGTTTCGGCCGATTTCCTTTGTATCGTTCATTGGCCGAAGATTGGTGGAGGAGGGTTTATTTGCATTGTTGCAAAATAGACATTTGTGGAAGGGGGTATTTGCTTATTGTTGTATCATGATTGTCTCTCCCTTGACCTTGACTTTCTTTGTGTCATGATGGCATGACTTTGTGAGCCATCATGGTAGTTGTTGATGAGTTTTTGGAGTGGAGTTTTGGTTAAAATGATTCTTGATCATCATACCCTTTTTGCTCTCTCTTTTGGATGATGGTTCCACCCACCCCTTGACTTCACTCTTTCTCTCTCCAATCACACATGAACAAAAGGGGGGCCGGCCACTATGTGTGGGATAAGGAAAAAAATGCTTCATTGGTAGTGTAGAGAATATAGATGATACTCTCATTCTTTTGGATGCTAGTTTTTCCCTTCACCTCTCTCCAAGTTCTTCTTCCTCCACAAAATGGCAAAGCTCCAAAACCCCTAATGAGACTTCTTCTCTAGATATTCTACAGCATATCTTGGGCACGTCGAGTAGCCGGCTTCGTGCCCGAGTTGCCTCGGCATTGAGGTGGGAGCCCGTAAACGATGAAGGCGATGTGGTGCACTTCCGGCGACGAGGAGGAGACGCGAGATCCCGCGAGGAGATCGGAGTGGAGATGAAGACCGGAGGACTTGGATCGTCGGTATATCTCTAACCCATCTTGTAGTTAGCTTAGACTAGTTTAATGGCACGATCCGGGGTTTAGTGCGCGGTGGTGCCGGTTTGCTAAGTCCGCAAAATTTAAGTTTATCACCGTTTCCGCATTCCGGCGTCGGATTGACGTCCGGGGCGCCGCCGTGCACTTACACCCTTCACCGGGAGTGACCCCTTTAGCAAAACTAGAAAAGCTTCGAAAAGCATTCTATTTAAAAACCGTTTGATTCCGCAACGAGATCAAGTTCAAAACGTTAAAGGTTTTCACAAAAACCATTCGCAACCCTCCGTCATTTTAGGAAGTAGAGTACTTAGTATTCGTGCTGTGTTTGTTGACCATAGTCAAGGCACAGTGTACGGTAGCTAAGTGATGTCTTCCTACTCCGCATATGATGCGATTAGTTAGGACAGTCGCGTGACTTTGTTGACCTTAGTTAAGGGTCATGTGGGTGGGTCTAATTAATCACGAAATGACGGGTAGAACTTGACTAGTACTTATGATTTGTTGACCATAGTTAAGGTCATAGGTGCTAGGGGTAAAAACTTTTATCGGGAGTTTCAAGTGTTGAAATTTGCAATGAGATTGCATACCTTCTATATGATAGTTGGATCCCGTTACCCGCTGCGAGTAAGAGTTACTCCTGGGAGAGTTTTATACATTACAATTAGCCGATCAAGTAGGTGTCTAGAAAGGTGTCAACGGGGTTACGCCTCTGGGAAAAAGAGGTTTACATTAATTAGGTTCGTGCGAAAGCACGGGAGACCTCCCTCAAAGTACCGACACTGGCCTGGCTGAAAGATTGGCGAACTTGTAGTGTGTAATTAATCCCGGCTAGTCTTTCCTTTTAGGGTTTGAAGGAAGATTTGATAAAAAGCAGTGGGAGTCATCCTGATTAGATAAAATAAAAACCAATCTATTCTTGAAAGAGCGCACGCCGAGTGTTTTCTTCTCTCTCTCTCCTGGTAGCGACCATATCACGCCTTAATCAAAATAATAAAATGGAATATTGACCGAACCCGCTTGTTATACTGAGCTGGGGAACGTTGGTCCCGCTCCAACTTATAATTGTTATAAGACAGAGCAGGAAATTGGGGAATACCAGATTTCCCGTGCCGGCCAAACGAAGAGAGTGCATGCTGATGCATCATCTTCGGGTGTGTTCATTATACAGAACTGTTTCTCAGTATTCTCCGCATCCTTGGTATATGATACCGGATCAGGATCCCAGATATGTATGATATTACATAGGGCTACAAAAGGATAGAAAAACTGAGAACGGGTGATAAGTTTCATGAGGCAGAAAACGGGGCAAGAGTTGCAGCCAAGTCTGTCGGTCACTGTCACCCTGTATTGTAATACATTGATTCTGAATGAATGTTATTAGATACCGAACCTGATATACAAAATCATATCTGTCTCTTTATTAGTAAAGAAACGATAAAATTTCGTATTGTTGGATAATGTTTTGAACATTTCCTATATCAAAAGTTGATCGGTTCAGGCACGTTATCTAAAAGCATTAATGTTCTAAATCAAACTACAGTTCTTAGTATACGGAACACACACAAGAGGAAGAGTTCAGAAATGAACGAATTCTTCTTGAGGTATTGTAGACTAGGTCAAATCAATATGACCCGACTAGCTAGAGTTACATAAAGATGTATATTTAAATTAGTTTGAATTTACATCTTATGAAACTCGCCAGTCATGTCACAAAGATAAGATGACCATAGCTCTGTTTATTGGAAACAGAGAAAGAGTTAGTGAACTCTTGGGATGATACATGTTGATGTATGTAGGTCCCCTGTCTACACATGCCAGGACCGGTTCTTTATACTTCATTACGTTCTCTGATGATCTCTTTAGATTCAGACCTATGTTCCTGTTGAAACACAAGTCCGAATCTTTTGAGATATTCACAGAATATAAGTTAGAAGTAGAGAACCAAAATACGGGTATAAGTATTATGTCCTTTGATGTGATCAAGGTGGAGAATACTTGTGCATGGAATTCCTGGACTATTTTAAAGGAGAATGAGATTCTCTCTCAGCATTACTCCTCCGTATACACCATTGCACGATGGTATGTCGGGGCGGAGCAGATACACCCTATTTGATATGGTGTGCTCTATGATGAATACTACTGAGTTACCTTTTTCCTTAAAGGGGTTATGCACTTGAGAAGTTGCATACCTATTGAATAGGGTTCGAATCAAATCATTGCCTACCGCTTCATATATGATATGGAAAGGGAAGAGCCCATATCTTAAGTTAGTTAAGATTTGGGGGCCTATGTCTGAAAAGCGAAATCCGGACAAGCTCGAGGCAATGTCAGTTATGTACAACTGGAAATGTTCCAGCTATACAAACTGCAACTGATGATTTGACAGAACCAAAGGATTCAGTAGATGCCAACGAACCTCAGCCTCTCCGCCGATCTAGTAGGGTTCCTCACCCACCTGAGAGATACTTCGGTTTCTCTATGACAGTGGGAGCGAGGATTGCATCATGAGATGATGACCCAACTAGTTTCGAGCTGGCCATCAGGAGTGAGACTCTGTAAGAATGGCTGGATGCTTAGCGATCTGAGATGGAATCCTTATACACCAACAAAGTATGGACTTTGGTTGCTATATCTGAAGGGTTAAATCCCCATCAAGAGAAAGTATATCTTGAGAAGATTACTTGGTGCACATGGAAAAGTTGAGACTTTCAAAGCAAGACTTGTTAAAAGTTTTCGTCATCGACCAGGCATGGATTATGATGAAACCTTTTTCAAGTAGCTATGCTTAAGTCCATCCAGATCCTACTTGCCACGGCTACATACCATGACTACGATATCTGGTGGTTGGGTGTCATGACTGCTTTTCTAAATGATGTTTTAGAAGAGTGCGTCTATAAGTACACAGCCAGAGGGCCTCGTAGACAGTGGGAGCAGCGGAAATGTGTGCAAGATGCTTTATAGGATAAAGCAGGTATCGCGGAGTTGGAACATCTGTTTTGATGGATTAGTCAAAGAAGTTGACATCATCAAAATGGTAGATGAACCTTGTATATACAAGAAGGTAGTAGGGAGTATGGTGATGATCCTCGTAGAGTACGTGGATGACATACTCTTGATAAGAAAGGAGTTTCTTATGCTACGCTCGATCAATCTTCGCTTATCACTATGATTCTCCATATAGGATCAAAATGATACCTCCTAAATCCTGAGTTTTGGATCTATGAGATAGATCTAAATGGATGTTAGGATACTCACTAGTAGTAGTGAGATGGTGTCAATCGATCCTGGAGAGAATCACTGGAAGTGTCCCAGAATGATAAAGACGACAGAATGTCAGTCGCAGGCATTGTCTTTACCCTTACTAAAGGGACGGTATGTTGGAAGAGTTCCAAGCTAGATACCGTGACATACTAGACGATAAAGGCAGGATACATCGCTACTTAACATGCTACCAAAGAGGCTGTTTGGATGTATAATGGTTCATGAGATGAACTACGTTCCTACCATTGTGAGACAATGGAGTTGTGGCTTATGCCAAGGAACGCCGGTCCCATCAGTGATCCAGACTTATTCTATCGCAGTATCACCTGATCAAGGAGATGGTTGATCTCCAAGGTGATCGAGGCAAGGAGAGCAGACTCAGAGGACAACACGGCGGATCCACTCACAAAGGCCTATTCCCAGAGAGAGACTTTTATGGGATGGTTGAGTATGAGATACTTCGACCACTGCTACAGATGGCCCTAGTGCAAGTGGGAGATTGTTAGTTATATGTATGCCCTAGAGGCCATTACTGTACATTGGATGTATATTGTAGTGGATGCTGGGACATATATGGGGAGGACTTTCTTGCTCGACATGATAGTATGCTATCTGGTTGATCTTTACCTTAACGTGTACACTGATTGTCTCTCTGTTACATGTTGGTAAAGCCCTTAGGATGTGTACTTGACTACCTGGACTATGATGCGGATCATACTAGTGGGGACATGGTAGTCCATAAGTACATCCTTCAAAGTTCCTAGTCGAGGGAATATCGAGATGGGGCATCGATATTCCAGAGTAGACTAGCGCATATCTTCTCGACCCATGCGATGGGCGATGGATGATCCCATATCCATTGGTGTTTGACATCGAAGATGGTATGCGGGTGCTCAGTGGAGACTGGGTACACTGAACGGACTCGCCGAGAACTCCCAGATGGTATTATACCTCACGTCAGATGGCAGTTCTCTGGTGACACTGGTACAGCTAAGTCTGTTGACCCGAGATCGTCATAGAGTCTTGTGTGTCTCCCACTGTGCTTTGATTTCCACCCTACCACGGCTCTACTGAGTTGTGCAAACAGGTGGTTTTTGGGTACAGTCCCGATTCACATGGAGGCAATGAGCGATAGGAGGGGATTCGTCTCTCCCGGTATTGGGGGTTGATGTTGTGCTATGCTCGACTGGCCATAACAGGAAATCCCTGGCCAGGGTTGCAGTGATATACTGGTAAGAGTTATCAGTAGTTTCACGAATGTTATGGACCCTACGTCGGCATGACTTATCGAGCTATTGGGGTCTGACGTTTACCACCCCTAGGCGAGATATGCGACATATCAGACGAACAGACCGGACTATACGGTAGTGTTACTGGTCGGATTCGCAGGAGTGTGAGCGGGCTTGCTCGTCGATCTTCTGATCGCTCAATACCCGGGTGGCCGTTACGTTTAGCAGACCGCTTGCGGCTTGCAGATGTTTGATATGATCATCATCTGCTGCCGGCGTATTGACGAGTCTTTAGAGTCCTACACAGAGGTTTCCTAGCTCAAGCGAAACGAAATAGGAGCGCATATGAGATATGTGCGGGACCGAGAATAATGCGTGTATATGATACCGTATTCTATTCTCGCGATCAATGTATCGAATGGTTATATGCGATATAACCTAGTTATCGAATCAAGGATTGATTCGATAAGCCGACACATTGGATACTAGCCGGTTATATGCGATATGACCGGATCGTTAAATCAAGTGTTGATTTAATGATTTAATACATAATTATATATTTGATATATTGCTTTGCATTAACTAGTGTCGGTTCACTTTAAATGGATTTTCTCGCGCGGATGTGCACATTGTATATTCGATATAGTTTTGTGCACATGATTGTATCATGTTTGATGATACATTCTATCTTGGTTTTGTGTAAAGTGTTAAACCATGGTTAATTAGTGATTAGGGTTATATGTGCACATGATTGTATATTTGATGATTGTGTAAAGTGTTAAGCCGCTGACGGCTTGTGGTTGCTTGATATGATCATCACCTACTGCCGGCGTATTGATGAGTCTTTAGAGTCCTACATAGAGGTTTTACTGGCTCAGGCAAAACGAAATAGGAGCGCATATGTGATATGTGCGGGACCGAGAATAATGCGTGTATGTGATACCGTATTCTATTCTCGCGATGTTTGTATCGATCGGTTATATGCGATATAAGCATGTTTTCAAATCAAGGGTTGATTCGATAAGTCGATACATTGGATGTTAGTCGGTTATATGAGATATAACCGGATTATTAAGTCATGTGTTGATTTAATAATTTAGTGTATAATTGTATATGTGATATACTAATTTACATTAACTAACATTGGTTCACTTAAGCATTTATTTTTTCTCACTTGTGCACAACTTAATATATATGTGATATATATATTTATTTGTGTACATATTGTATCATGGTTGTTGATACAGCTATCATGGGTGTATAAGACTTATACCATACTAATTATATTGTTATGTTTTATATCTAAAGTAATTCTAAAATTAGTGGATAATGAGCTCACATACATGAAGCTTCATGAAGTTTATGGTTGCATTGACTTAGTCCACTAGTTTTGTTTTACTTAAGATATTAACTAACCTAACCACTATAATTAGCCATGGTAATGTCTCTACAAGAGTTAGTATATGATACCCACTCACCCATGGTTAGCTCTCTCACTCTCTTGATTAGTCTTCATTCTCATTTTGAGCTCATCTTCTTCCTCCTTCAATATTTTCTTTCTAGGGTTTGAAAAAGAAAGAGAATGAAAGTGAGAAAAGAAATTCTAAAGTGTACCCATTTCCTATTTCATCATCCTCTACTAGACTAGCACTTTAGTTTAGGGAGTTTGCTTCACTAATTCTCTAGTTAGTAAAGTAGAAGCTTGAGTTCATATTCCCTCGACGTAGATCATCTTCGGCCTCGAAGACTTCAAGCAATACCGTTGCAATTTTCTCTTGGAGCCGTCCGGGAGTTCGATGATCGCAGCGAAGGGACTACTACAAGGAGCTTAAGAAGTGAAGGACCGATCTACAAAGGCTGTATTTCGTATTCACTTAGTGTTAAAGTTTTTAACTTGCTAGTTTTCGCCTAATCTCTAGTTTAAAGATCTCGTTTAGAGTTATTCGGCACGGCTAAAATTTTAATCGGGCATGGTTGATGCCTTGTAGAACCTTGTTAGTGTGCCTAGCAACCCTACATAGAAAATCAGTCAAAAGACAAACCGAAGGTTGTAGCATCTTCTAGTTATTGCTAAAGAGGTCACTCCCGGTGAAAGGATCTCGGCTCTTTCCTCATCGAATGAGGTGCTGGATATTCTACAAGGAATACCGCTATGCAAAGCAACAACTAGAGCTACCAGTTTTTGAAAATTCGATTCCACAACATCATTTAGGTTTATTTTCTTTCATTAATCTCATTAATGAATGTCCCATCATTTAAGTCACCTAATCATCATAGATAAATACAACGTACGCTTATGCCATCCGCATTCGCCTCGATGTCCCGTCATGCACCGTTAGGTTGGATAACTAACGGCATAGCGGGGCAGGGCTAGCGCGGGTGTAAAACATAAGCAACGTCTATATAATATATCATATATACTATATACAGTATCTATCTGAACATATCACATGATCACATCACAAATAACGCAGCAGAAAACAACATATGAAATATTAGATATACAAGGATGTCCGTGTTTTATTTTGAGCCTATATAAAACACGGATTCTACGGTCGTGATGAATAGCCAATCCCACACCCCTAGACCCCTACGAGAGCGGCAAGCAACCCTACCAATTCTAGATTTAGGAGATCCGGTCTCGACTCCTCGAGATGGTCTCCCACTGGACTCTAGAACCTGGTTACTTGTGCTCCCCACCTTGGGTCAATCCTAATGCGGAAAAATAAATAATATACATCAATGGTGACATCTTCCTCAACCCGGAAGTGCCCCAATAAAAGAATATTACATACAGGTTTTTACATGAATGAAATTGAAAAACTCTCATCTCACATAAAAAAAACCCGGATAACCAAACACGACGATCCAATATAACATATCTGGCAACACATAACATCACATGTCAACAACGTAAGTAAATATAAATATCCAAATTGTCGTTTACGTATAGCAACGAAACCGGCAATACCCCACATATAACACTTACGGCCGCAGAAAAGAAAATGAAAATACAACAATTGGAATCCGCAACCAGCTTAGACATCATAAACCCGTAATATCCCATATTTCAGATTTCATGCCTAACAAATGAATTCCTTAGACATCGCATGCCTAACAATTACAAACCCCGCATTTATTCTCGATATTTGAAAACACTTTACAATAATCAGTCGGGCAATCCAACAAGATTCCCAACATTCCGATCGAATGCTCGTCGGAAACTTTAGTAGACGGCCGCACCCCCCGATACCGACGACGAAGTGCAATTAGGCGGAACACCGCGGCCGTGAGCACCCGGACGGATGCTTTTTGGAAACGGAGTTCTCCTACAGTCACTTGGTCGGGGTTATAGAGCTGTAAGTGCACGGCGGCGCCCCGGCCGTCAACCCGACGGCCAAACGCGGAAACGGTGGTAAACTTTTAATTTTGCGGACTTTGCAAACCGACACCACCGCGCACTAAACCCCGGATCGTGACCATTAAACTAGTTCTAGCAACTAGAATACGGGTTAGAGATATATACCGACGATCCAAGTCCTCCGGTCTTCATCTCCACTCCGATCTCCTCGCGGGATCTCCGTCCGTCTCCTCCTCGTCGGAAAGGGCACCACATCGCCTGTAGCTTTTACGGGCTCCCACCTCAATACCGAGGCAACTCGGGCGCGAAGCTGGCGAATCGACGCGTCCAAGATTTGCTGTAGGAATATAGTGTAGATTGTATGTCTCACTTTGGGGTTGGTTGCCATTTGAAAGATGATGGAGGAATCAAGAAGAAAAATGGTGCTTGCATTTTTCTAGCATGTAAAAATGAGATCAAGAATGCTACTCTCTCAAAGATGAAGCTCTCTCCTTCTCTTTTCTTCTTCTTCTCTCTTTCTTTTTCTCTCTTGAATAATGAATGATCCCCTTGCAAAAGAGAATGGTGGAGGAGGTAATAGCAAACCTTAAGGGAGGTGAGTGTAGGAGAATGGAAGAGGTGACCATATCAAGGGACAAGAAAGCATACAACCATGCTTCACTTTAATCAAACCATACCCTCATCAAATCACAAGTCAAAGTAAGTCATGGTGCAAAGAAAAGAAAGCTATCATAATCAATCCATTATGCAAGAAAACCCCTCCACAAAAGTAATTTGCAAAACTGCAAATTACCCCCTCCATCGGAAAAGTCCGGCCGGGAAAGAACAAAGAAAAACCGGCCGGAACGGAAAACAAAATGGCAACCCTAGAAAACTGGTCCCGTAATAAATTACAGGATAACCCCACACTGTGCATACACACCCGCATTTGTATTCCGTCCGGATACAAATGCAATGAGACAGAATCTACACTGTACTAAACTAGGACCGGCTTAAACAAAAACCGGCTAGTAATATCCGTTCGATCCTGATCCGTGCAATACCGCACGTATCTGATCGAACCCTGCCATATAACCATACGGCCACTAGTACAAACCTGTCCGATCCTGATCCGTGCAATACCGCACGTATCTGATCGGACCCTGCCATATCTCCATACGGCCTCTACAGCGTTTCGCCCGAAACTTGAGTAACTGAAAGTGTGGTGGACTCTAAAGACTCGTCAATACTATGGCTGTGGATTTAACCACTAGCACGTCAGAGGTATAAGCCAATACGTGACGGGCCACCAGCTATTGACTAAAAGGGACGTCGTTGAGGAAGCTCACCCCGACACCCAACTGAGCCTGTCAGTGACAATATCCGTACAGTCCGGTCCGTTCGTCTATGAGTATCGCATGGCGGGCCTAGGGGGTTGGTAAAAGTCAGACCCCCAAAAGCGGTACAAGTCGTGTCGGAGTGTAGCCCAGAACACCCTGAGATACTACTGGAATACCTACCAGTAAATCTCCTTGCCTTGGCCAAGGTCTTTGTGTAATGGCTCTCCTAGACACAGCGCGACCTCACCCCCAATACCGGGAGAGACGAAACCCCCGAAGATCCGCTCACTGCCTCCATGTGGCTCGGGACTGTACCCAACTAAAACCTGTTTGCACGACTCCTTTGAGCCGTGGTAGGGTAGTAATCAAAGTACAGTGGGAACTCACACGAGACAAATGACGATCCCCAGGTCGATGAACTAACCTGCACACATGTCACCAGGGAACTGCCATCTGACGTCTGGTATATGACCAACTAGCATGTTCCCGGCGAGTCCTGTCCGGTGTACTCATAACCCAATGAGCACCTGTATACATCTTAGGTGATCCAACTGACACCAGTGGCTTGTGAGACCGGCCACCGCCCCTCGTCGGGGTCTCGACTGTATACACTAGTCTACTAATGGAGTATCGATGCCCAGTCTCGAAACTCCCACGACTAGGGACCTTTTAAGGAAAAGCTTATAGACCCCAGCTCCCACTTATATGATCGCCCTCATACTGCTGGTGGTCAAGCAAGAATCCTAGGGGCTCTATCAACGTGCAATAGCGACCTCTCAGGTCACCTAAAGCAGTACACGATGATAAAGGTAAACCAGATAGCATACTATCATCTCGAGTAAGACTGTCCTACCGGGATAGGTCCTCCCTCAATCATTGCAATCACGTGCCTGTGATCCAATAATTGACTCTGAGGGCACTATCTCTAACAATAGAGCGTGGCTATCTAGTAATGTTACCCGGCGAGTATCCGAATACACAAAGTGATTGCGACGGACTTTTGATCGCATCAAAATCCCATGGCAACCGATCAAATGAGACCAAATTGCAAGACTTATAAAATTCAAATGTTGTTGATTCCAAGTATTGTATCACAATATACTAGACTATGTTAAACGTTTCGAACGAATCAACAAATCCCTACAACTCCCAATGAGCTCAACACTTGAGCGAAGTTAAAGTACCCAAAACGTGCCACAACACCTATGATCCAGCCGTAGAAGGGTCAACCCAACGCCTCACCTATGACACCGTGGAACCACGGCAAACCCTAAGGTTCAAACCGCGGTTCCGAGGGCATAGAATCGAGTTAAGGTTTATGTTTTTCTAGAGGTCCATAGAGTTACTTGCACGAATATTGAATATAATTAACATAGAAAAGTTCCAACACTTGGAAATTTCAGAGGGGGCCATGGGGCAATGTTTGAATTTCGTTCGAAGTGTTAAACATGGTCTAGGTTACCAATACAATGCTAAAATATACGACTACGAAATACTCCGCAAAGAGTCCATTACCAAACTAACATCACATGCAAATCTGGACTAAATAAACAATACCAGAAATCCCAAAATAGGAGTAAAAGATCACAGGTGCAATTCGAGGGGGAGGGGAGCCTAAAGGGTCGGCGACACCGGAATTCTTGGCCATGTCGCCGGACTGGAACCGAGCACCCCCCTCGTATTTCCTCTGTGTTCTTAAAATACCCTAAATGCCACTCTGCAGTTGCTTAAAAAATTTCCAGACCACTTTTTAAAAAATTTCCAAAGAGCGATTTTCAAGGTTTCTAAAATCGTATTTTTGCGGAGTTTTTCGATTTCATATTATCTTAGTATCGTCTAAGTTTCTAGTTAGGCTCTGATACCATGTTGGGATTCCTTAGCACCTAGCCTAGGGTTTGCAAGCATCACTCATGCCACAGCAAGAATTTTAGGGAGTGCTATGTAATCAAACTACGAATTGAACTAGAAAACTAGGGTAACAAAACATGTAATCCATCATTACTAAGAGAAGTGAATGAAAATATAACCTTTGTAGATCCGGTCCTTCACTTCTAAAGCTCCGTGTTGATGTCCCTTTGCTGCGATCATCGTAGTCCCGAACTCTAGAAAGGATTTCCCCGGAGAAATGAACAAGCTAGCTCGTTGACTTCGAGGCCGAAGATGATCTACGTCGAGGTGACTCAAACTCAAGCTCCCTCTTCACTAGGTCAAGAACTTTGTGAAGAGAACACCATAAACTAAATGGCAAGTAGTAGAGGATGATGAAATAGGAAATGGGTTCACTATATATTTTAATTTCGCACTTTATTTCTTCACTTAGAAAAATTCTAGCAAGCTTTTCTTTTTGGATGAAGAAGAAGAAGAAGCACAAATGAAGTGAAGTGAATTATCCTAATGCAACCATGGGTGAGTTAGTTTTTATCCACTAACCTTTGTAGAGACTAAACCATGGTTTAAGTTAATGGTTTGGTTAATAAATATCTTAAGTAAAACAAAGTGAGTGGACTTTGTCAAAGATGCTTTAAGCTTCATGAAGCTTCAAGCCAAGACAAAGAAAGCCACCATTTTGAATTACAAAATAAATAAAAACCCTAACCATTATCTTAAATATGGTGTAAGTCATACACACACCCAAGTTTGCATGTATCATCCATCATGATACAAACATGTACACAATTATATATCACATATACATTATGTGTACATCAAGTGAGAAAATCAATCTTAAGTGAACCAATACTAGTTAATGTAAAGTAATATATCAAATATATAATTATACATTAAATCATTAAATCAACACTTGATTTAATGATCCGGTCATATCGCATATAACCGACTAATATCTAGTGTATCAATATATCGAATCAACACTTGATTCGGTAACCCGGCTATATCGCATATAACCGACCGATGATACAAATCGCGAGAATAGAATGCAGTATCACATACTCGTATTATTCTCGGTCCTGTACATATCTCATATGCGCTCCTATTTCATTTCTCTTGAGCCAGGAAACCTCTGTGTAGGACTCTAAAGACTCGTCAATACGCCGGCAGTAGGTGGTGATCATATCAATCACCTATAAGCCGCAAGCGGTCTGCTAAATGTAACGGCCACCCGGGTATTGAGCGATCAGAAGATCAACGAGCAAGCCTGCTCACACTCCTGCGAATCCGATCAGTAATACTTATCGGACAGTCCAGTCTGTTCGTCTGATATATCGCATATCTCGCCTAGGGGTGGTAAACGTCAAACCCCAGTAGCTTGATAAGTCATTACGATGTAAGGTCCATAACGAGCATGAAACTACTGATAACACTTACCAGTAAATCACATCAACCCTGGCAAGGGATTTCCAGTTAGGCCAGTCGAGCATAGCGCAACATCAACCCCCAATACCGGGAGAGACGATTCCCCTCCTATCACTCATTGCCTCCATGTGACTCGGGACTGTACCCAAAAACCACCTGTTTGCACGTCTCAGTAGAGCCGTGGTCGGGTGGAAATCAAAGCACAGTGGGAGACACACAAAACTCTATGACGATCTCGGGTCGACAGACTAAGTTGTACCAGTGTCACCAGAGAACTGCCATCTGACGTGAGGTATAATACCATCTGGGAGTTCTCGGCAAGTCCGTTCAGTGTATCCAGACTCCACTGAGCAGCCGCATACCATCTCTGATGTCAAACACCAATAGATATGGGATCATCCATCGCCCATCAGATGGGTCGAGAAGATATACGCTCGTCTACTCTGGAATATCGTTGCCCCGTCTCGATATTCCCACGACTAGGAACATTGAAGGATGTACTCATGGACTACCCATGCCCCACTAGTATGATCTGCATCATAATCCTGGAAGTCGAGTACACATCCTAAGGGCTTTATCAACATGTAACAGAGAGACAGTAAGTGTACATGTCAAGATAAAGAGCAACCAGATAGCGTACTATCATGTCGAGCAAGAAACTCCGCCCAATATATGTCCCAGCATCCATTATCATATACATCTCATATACAATAATGGCCTCTAGGGCATACATACAACTAATATACACGACTTATCGGTTACTGGGGTCTGACATTTACCACCCCTAGACTGGATATCCGACATATCAGTCGAAGAGACCGGACTGTACGGTAGTGTTACTGATTGGATTCACAGGAGTGTGTGCAGGCTTGCTTGTTGATCTTCTGATCGCTCAATAGCCGGGTGACTGTTATGTTTAGCTGACCGCTTGCACCTTATGGGTGTTTCATATGATCATCATCTACTGCCGGCGTATTGACTATTCTTTAGAGTCCTACACAGAGGTTTCATGGCTCAGGAAAAACGGAGTAGGAGCATATATGTGATATGTGCAGGACCGAGAATAATATGTGTATGTGATACCGTATTTGATTCTCGTGATATGTGATATCGGCCGGGTATATGTGATATAGCCGGGTCATCGGATCACGTGTTGATTCGATGAACTGATACATATTATATTAGTCGGTTATTTGCAAAATAGCCGGATTATCGAATCAAGTGTTGATTCGATAATTTAATGTATAATTATATATTTGATATATTACATTACATTAACTAATATAAGCTCACTTAAATGATTTTTTTTCTCACTTGATGATACATTGATATATATGTGATATATGTTAATTGTATTATTTTCTTTTGTAACATTATATATTATATATGTGATATATAATATCGTAACATGTTAGTGTTACAAATGCAACTAGGGTTTATGATATTAAAAACCATGCTAGGGTTTAAATTAGGGTTAACATGTTCTTTTTTGGTTAATTCTAAATTATGGATTAAAGTTAAGATATTTTGTTATGTTGACTTTGTCCACTCTTTAGATATTTGCTAGATACTTGTTAACCTAACCTTTTAACCCTAGCCTATAGTTTATTCTCTACAAGGGTTAAGCATGCCATGCTTAACCTATGTTTGTTTTTCTAACCTTAACAATAATTCATTCATCACACTTCATCTTCTTCTTCCTCTGAAAAAAGCTTTCTGGCTTTTCATTTTGTGATGATTGTTTGTGAGAAAAAGAAAACAAAAGAGAGAAAAATTCCTACTTCATCATCCTCATCTATTCTAGCCACTTAGATTAGGGTGTTTGCTTCACTAGTACCTCATTAGTGAAGTGAAAGCTTGGGTTTGTGTTTCCTCAAGGTAGATCGTCTTGGATTTCGAAGACTTCAAGCAAGATGCATCATTTACCTCATGGAGCCTCTCGAGAGTCCGGGAACTTGATGATTGCAGAGAATGGACCACAACAAGGAGCTTATGAAGCGAAGGAACAGACTACAAAGGTTGTAATCCCTATCTTTTAGAAGTAAAGTAGTTTACTTTTCCGATTCCGTATCATTCTCTAGTATCGATTCTAGGTTAGAGTTAACTAGAATGGCAAAAATTTAAACTTGGCATAGACGATGCCTCCCAAAACCTTGCTGCCGTTGTAGGTAACCCAATAGTGGTATCAGAGCCTAGCTAGAGAATTAGACGGATAAGTGTAGGATTACGAAACCGAAACAACTCCGCAACACCCGACATCAAACCCTAGTTTCTGTAAAAAAATTTCAGAGAGTCAAATTTTTTTCAAACAGTTGCAGAATATTGTATGTGATACAATATGAACACCGTACAAATTTCACTACCTACCCTCGGATTTTGGCCGAGCACTTTGAGGATATGGCCGGCGAGCTCGGTTCTGTATAGGCATTTTTGGGTGAAATTTGTACAGTGTTATGATCTCTGGGGTTTGGTATTTCAGGTGTTGTTTGTTTTTGCCAAAATTGCATTTGATGTTAATTTACTGCATTAACTATACAGAGTGTTTCGTATTCGTAATTCTAGTTTTTGGTTCGGGTATTTTAGACGGTGATAAATAGTTCGATTGGATATCAAATACCCACATTAACCATTTCCGAAATTTTTTCATGTGTTGGATTTTTCCTTAGTTAAAAAACATTCAAATATCGTGCAAGTGATGCGGTGAACCCTCTAGAAGAATAAAAAATTAACTCGATTTTGTGACCGTCAAAACCGCCAGTAAAACCCTAGGGTTTGTGGTAGTTTAGCGGTGCCACAAGTGAGGCATTGGTTGACCCTTCTACGGCTGGTTCATTGCTACTGTGGTATGTGATGGATACTTCTAAACTATGCTCAAGTGTTGAGAATTTTGGGAATATTTGGGTGTTTGTTGATTCGATCAGAATGTTTAACATCGTCTAGCTTTTTCTGTAATGTGATACAATATGTGGAATTCATATAGTTAGGCATGAAATCCGTAATATGTGATATTTCGGGTTTACGATGTCTAAGCTGATTATGGATTCCAAATGTTGTAGTTTTTCACTTTCTTTTCTGCGACCGTAAGTGTAATATGTGGCATATCGCCGTTTTCGTTGCTATATATCAACGACAATTGTGATAGGCCTATTTACTTACGTTGATGACATGTGATGTTATGTGTTGCTGTGATGTGTTATATTGGATCGTCGTGTTCTGAATAGCCGGGGGATTTATGTGAGATGAGAGTTTTTATTTTCATTCATGTAAAATTCATTGTTTGTAATATTCTTTTATTGGGGCACTTCCGGGTTGAGGATGATGTCACCATTGTATATTATTTACTTTTCCGCATTAGGATAGACCCAAGGAGGGGAGCACAACTAACCGGGTTCTAAGGTCTAGTGGGAGGCCAGTCTCGAGGAGTCGAGACTGGGTCTCCTAACCCTAGAATTAGGAGGGTTACTTGCCGCTCTCGAAGGGGTCTAGGGATGTAGGTTTGGCTATTCATCGCGACCGTGGAATCCGTGTTTTATGCAGGCTCAAAATAAAACACGGATGTGATCATATTATATGCGTGAGACCAATGCTTTATTATTGTATATATGATATATAATAAACGTTGCTTAAGTTTTGCACTCGCGCTAGTCCCGCCCCGGTATGCCGTTGGTTAAGTAACCTAACAGAGCATAACGGGACACTGTAGCGAATGCGGATGGCATAAGCGTACGTTGTATTTTCGTTTCTTCTGTGATGCTTAGGAAGCTTAAATGATGGGATTTCATTAATGAGATTAATAAAAGAAAATAAACCTAAAAGATGTTGTAGAATCAAATTTATAAAAAAGGGTAGCTCTAGTTTTGCTTTGCATAGCGGTATTCCTTGCAGAATATCCAACACCTTATTCGATAAGGAAAGAGCCGAGATCCCTTCACCGGGAGTGACCTCTTTAGAGAAACTAGCAGAGGCTACAACTCACTCGGTTTTGTTTTTGATTGCTTCTATATTTCTTGCTTTGCATAGCGGTATTTGTGAAATATCCTGCACCTTATTCGATAAGGAAAGAGCCGAGATCCCTTCACCGGGAGTGTCCTCTTTAGCGAAACTAGTAAAAGCCTCAAAAACACTCCTTTTCAAAATCACTTGTTTCTACAATGATATCAGGTTCCTTATGCTCATGGTTTTCTTAAAAACCTGCGTAACCCTCCGTTATTTCAGATAAGTGCTCCTTAGTATTCGTACTACGTTTGTTGGCCTCCGTCAAGGCGTAGTGTGTGGTAGCTAACTAGTGTTTATCTGCTACATAAAATGAGATTGGATAAGGGTGGTCGTAAGACTTTGTTAGCCTCCGTCAAGGGTCGTGCGGGTGGGTTTGATTCAATCATGAAATGTACGGGTTGAACTTGACTAGCAGCCTATGGTTTGTTGGCCTCCGTCAAGGTCATAGGACGCTAGGGGTAAAAGTATTATCGGGAACTTCAAGTGTTAAGATTTGCAATGAGATTGCATACCTTCTAAGAGATAGTTGGATCCTGATACCCCACTGCGGGTAAGAGTTACTCCTGGGAGTGTTTTACACATGACAATTAGCCGATCAAGTAGGTGTCTAGAAAGGTGTTAACAGGGTTATGCCTCTGGGAAAACGAGGTTTATTTTAATTAGGTCCGTGCGAAAGCACGGGGAACATCCCTCAAAGTACCAATACTGATCTGGCTGAAAGATTGGCGAACTTATAAGGTGTAATTAATCCCGGCTAGTCTTACCTTTTAGGGTTTTAAGGAAGATTTGATAAAACCAGTGGGAGCCATCCTGATTAGATAAGATAATAACCAATCTAATCTTGTAAGAGCATACGCTAAAGTGTTTTCTTCTCTCTCTCTCTCCAGGTAGCGACCATGTCAGGCCTTAATCAAGATAATAATATGGATGTATTGACCGAACCTGCTTATAATACTGAGCAGGGGAACGTTGGTTCCGTTCTTTCTTATAATTGTTATAAGACAGAGCAGGAAATAGGGGAATATCCGGAATCCCACGCCACCTAAACGAAGAACAAGCATGTTTATGCATCTTCTTCGGGTGTATTTGTTATCGAGAACTGTTTCTCAGTTCACTATACGTCCTGAGTATTAGATACCGGATCGGGATCCCATATATGTAATATGTTACATGGGCTACGTAAAGGTAGAGAACTGCGAGAGGGTGATCATTCCATAAGAGTAGGGAATGGTGCAAATGTTGCAGCCAAAGCAGTTGGCGAATATCACCTTGTATTGCCAAATGGTAATACATTGATTCTGAACGAATGCTATTACATTCCGACCCTGATATGCAATCTTATATCGGTTTCTTTATTGAGTAAAGAAGGATATAATTTTGTAGTACAGGATAATGTTATGAACATCTTCATGAATCAAAAGTTGATTGGATCAGGCTCGTTAAATAATGGCATATACGTTCTAAATCAAACTACAATACTTAATGTACAAAATACACACAAGAAGAAGAATTCAGAAATGAACGAATCCTTCTTGTGGTATTGTAGACTATGTCATATCAATGCGACACGACTAGCTAAGTTGCATAAGGATGGATAATTGAATCCGTTCGAATTATCATCTTATGAAACTTTTCATTCATGTCTCAAAGGAAAAATGACCAAAACTCCGTTTAGTGGACACGGAGAAAGAGTTACGGAACTCTTGGGACTGATACATAGTGATGTGTGCGGTCCCATGTCTACACATGCCAGGAATGGTTCCTCGTACTTCATTACATTCACTGACGATCTCTCAAGATACGGACATGTGTTTCAGTTGAAACACAAGTCTGAAGCTTTTGAGAAATTCAGAGAATATAAGATCGAAGTAGAGAACCAAACGCGTAAAAGTATTAAGATCCTTCGATCTGATCGAGGAGGAGAATAATTGAGCAATGAGTTCGTGGACTATCTAAAAGAGAATAGGATTCTCTCTCAGCTTACTTCTCCATATACACCACAGCACAACGGTGTATCGGAGCGGAGGAATCACACCCTATTAGATATGGTGCGTTCTATGATGAGCACTGCTGAGTTGCATATTTTCTTTTGGGGGTATGCACTTGAGACAGCCATATACCTATTGAATAGAGTTCCAACCAAAACAGTGCCTACTACTCCATATGAGTTATGGGAGGGGAAGAGACCGTGTCTTAATTTCATTAAGATATATGGTTGCTCGGCCTATGTTAAAAAGCAAAATCCGGACAAACTCGAGAAAAGGTCATTTCTGTGTAAGTTTATAGGATATCCCAAGCATTCGAGAGGGAATATCTTCTGCCACCCTGAGGCACAAAAGGTGTTCGTTTCTCGACATGCCACCTTTTTAGAAAAGGAATTTCTTGAAAAAGAAATTAGTGGAAATGAGGTAGAACTGGAAGAAGTTTCAGCTACACAAACTACAAAAGAAGATTTGGTAGAACCGGAGGAATCGATAGTTCCCAACGAACCTCAGCCTCTCCACCGATCTAGTAGGGTTCCTTATCCACCTAAGAGATACTATGGTTTTCTCATTGATGGTGGGAGCAAGGACATCATCATGGAAGATGATGACCCGACTAGCTTCGAGCAGGCCATCACAAGTGGAGACTCTGTGAAATGGTTGGATGCAATGCGATCTGAGATGGAATCCATGTACACCAACAAAGTATGGACTTTGGAAGTTGCTCCTGAAGGGGTAAAACCTATTGGGAGAAAATGGATCTTTAAGAAGAAACTTGGTGTAGATGGAAAAGTTGAGACTTTCAAAGCTAGACTTGTTGCAAAGGGTTTTCGTTGTTGGATATATGTATGCCCTAGAGGCCATTATATGATAGTGGATGTATTTATACATGTATGTGTGTGTGTGTGTGTATATATATATATATTCAGGGTACATTCTTGCTCGACATGATAGTATGCTATCTGGTTCTTCTTTATCTGACATGTTGATTTGATCATGCTTTTATTCATTCACACATGTTGATAAAGCCCTGAGGATATAGACTTGACTACTATGATTATGATAGAGATCATACTAGTGGGACATTTGTAGTTTATAAGCATATCCTGGAATGTCCCTAGTCGTAGGTGTATCGAGACGGGGCATCGATATACCAGAGTAGACTAGCGTATATGAAACTAGACCCATATGATGGGCGATGGATGTTCCCACATTCATCGATGTTTGACATAGAGATCGTTTACGGGTGCTCAGAGGTGACAGGGTACACTGGACGGACTCACCGAGAACTCCTATATGGAATTATATCTATCGTCGGATAGAAGTTCTCAGGTGACACTGGTGTAGGTTAGTCTGTAGACCCGAGATCGTCATAGAGTCTTGTGTGTTCTCCCACTGTACTTTGATTACAACCCTACCACGGCTCTACTGAGTCGTGCAAACAGGTGGCCGTTGGGTACAGTCCCGAGATACACGAAGGCGATGAGCGATAGGAGGGGTTTCGTCTCTCTCGGTATTGGGTGTTGATGCTGTGCTGTGCTCGACTGGCTATATCAGTAAGTCCCTGGCCAGGACTGTTGAGATTTACTGATAAGTGCTATCAGTGGTTTCTCGATCTGTTATAGACCATTCACCGGCACGACTTATTGAGTTATTGGGGTCGACGTTACCATCCCTAGAATCGATATGCAGCTTATCTGACGGAGAGACCGGACTGTACGGTAGTGTTGCCGGTTGGCTCGACGGGAGTTGTAACAGGTTCGCTTGTTTTCTTCTGATCGCTCAATACCCGGGTGGCCGTTACGTTTAGCTGACCGCTTGTGGCTTGGGGGTGCTTGATATGATCATCACCCACTGTCGGCGTATTGACGAGTCTTAGAGTCCCACAATGGAGTTACCTAGTCTAGGCGAAATGATGTGGTGCGCATATGCGATATGCGCGTGGACCCGAGTAAAATGCGCGTATGAGATACCGTATATTAATCGGGCGGCTTGCTTTTTGTCGGGTCGTATGTGATACGACCGGGTTGCTAAATCAAGTGTTGATTTATCATTAACCATTAGTTTCTCACTTGAAATCCTTTCTTGTCTTTATGTTGTATGCATGCATGTATGCATTCATTCTCATTCATGCACATAGGATGTGCATGCTCACATACATGCATACATAATGGTTATCATGGTTGTTGATATAGTAGATGGTGGCAATATATGACTCACACCATATGTAAAATATATGGATATTATTTATTTGGAAAAATGAAAATGAAATGGAAATTGTTTCATTGTTTATTTTATTATTCTTACACTAACCCCTTGTATTATCCATGATTCATTTTCTAAGGTGATTTTTGTTCCAAACAAAATATCTAAGATATTTTACAACCATGGTTTAGAATGAGAGAGTGAAAATATATATATTTTCATTTTCTCATTTTCATTACTAGCTTATCATTTATCTTGAGTTTAAAAGCCATCATCTTCTTCCTCCTTTCTCTCTTGCTCTCTAGTTCTCTCAAGTGAGCAAAAGAGTTACCAAGTTAGGATTTTGAAGTGAGAAAACCAACGACAGTACCATTCTACACTAGTCTTGCCCATTAGTGAAGAGTGTTTAGCTTCCATTTCATCTCTTGATCTTGTGAAGTTTCAAGCTTGGACAAAGACGACTCCGGGTGGATCATCGGGGACCTAGAGGATCTCAAGCGGACTTTTTTCCAACCCTCAAGTAGCCAAACAGTCTAGCGTAGGGAGATACAAAGGTTGTACTCTCAAAACCCTAGCTTTTATTACTTGTGATGATGATTATGTTATGAAACCCTAAATTTCTAGTAATGATTCTTTGTATGTTCACTTAGCACCTTAAAAATTTGATTTTGACACATGTGATGCTTCCAAACCCTTCATGAGGTGCTAGGTAAACCTAACATTGGTATCAGAGCCAGGCTAGAGCTTTAGGCGATGCTTTAGCGATGTTAAAACTTCGATCGAACCAAAAATACGGATTTTTTAACCCTCTGTGGACATTTTTTGAAACTGTGTTATTTTCATAATTAAAAATACGTAAAAAATTCAGCAGGGAAATCTAAGCAACACTTTAAAAAACGACGCAATAATTCGTACATACCGCCGCGGAACCGCGGCCAGACCTTGCTTGGGCCGTGGATCCGCGGCCGTATAGGAGAAGTATGGCCTCGTTTTTATACAGTAATGTTAGTATCTGCTTGTACATATTTTTGGGTATTTTTAATCTGATTCAAGTGTTGAATGTTTTGGGGATTGTTTTGGATTCGATGATTCGATCGGAATTTTAATTTCGTGCCTTTTTCTGATAATTTAGAAAGTATTAAAAAGTTTGAACGGATATCATTAACTCACTTTTTCCCAGCACGAAATTTTTTCAAGTGTAAATTTTTTCTCGGTTTTAAATCTTTCGGAAATAAGTGCAAGTTAAGTGGTGGACCCTCTAGAAGAACACAAACCTTAACTCGATTATGTGACCGTCTGAACTGCCTCTAAACCTTAGGGTTTGGGGCAGTACGGCGTGCCACATATGAGGCATTGGCTTGACCCTTCTACGGCTGGACCGCTGCTACTGTGACACATTCCGGGTTTTTTGAACTCCGCTCAAGTGTCGAGCTTTAGGAAATTTTGGGTATTTGATTATTCGATCAAAAAGTTTAATACTGTCTATTTATCTGGATTGTGATACAATATGTGGAATTCATACAGTTAGGCATGAAATGCGAAGTATGTGATATTTCGGAGTTACGATGTCTAAAGAGAATGTGGATTCCAAATGTTGTAGTTTTACACTTTCTTTTCTGTGACCGTAAGTGTAGTATGTCGCTTATCGCCGGTTTCGTTGCTATACATCAACGACAATCGGGGTACGCATACTTACTTATGTTGATGATATATGATATTATGTGTTGCTGAGATATGATGTGCAGGATTGTCGCGATTGAATAGCCGGGTTTTTTTTTTATGTGAGATTAGAGTTTTATTTTCATTCATGTAAAATTCAAATGTAATGTAATATTTTTTTATTTGGGGCTCTTCCGGGTTGAGGTTGATGTCACCAGTGTTGTATATTATTTACTTTTCCGCATTAGGATAGACCCAAGGAGGGGAGCACAAGTGACCGGGTTCTAGGGTTCAGTGGGAGGCCATCTCGAGGAGTCGAGACCGGGTCTCCTAAACTCCAGAATTGGTAGGGTCGCTTGCCGCTCTCATAGGGGTCTAGGGGTGTGGGCTTGGCTATTCATCGCGACTGTGGAATCCGTATTTTCTATTGTTGGCTAAATACAAAATACGGACATCCTAGAATATCCCACATTATATCTGTATTTCTGCTGCCTGTGTACTGTGATGTGATATCTGAGACGAATGATATATTATATATGAGATATATAGTAGACGTTGTTTATGTTTTACACTCGCGCTAGTCCCGTCCCGGTATGCCGTTAGTTAAGTAACCTAACGGTGCATAACGGAACATTGCGGCGAATGCGGATGGCATAAGCATACGTTGTATTTTCGTTTCTTTTCTGTGATTGGCTTAAGTACTTAAATGATGGGACTACATTAATATGATTAATGTAAAGAAAATAAACCTAAAAAGATGTTGTAGAATCGGATTTGAATACCACTCGGCTCTTTATGAAAAAGCTACATTTCAAAACTGAGGAGCTCAAGCCACTCCTTTTGAAAACCATTTGATTCTACGACGATATCAAGTTCAAAGCGTTAAAGATTTTCTTAAAAATCATTCGCAACCCTCCGTCATTTTAGGAAGTAGAGTATTTAGTATTCGTGCTACGTTTGTTGACTATAGTTAAGACGTAGTGTACGGTAGCTAAGTGATGTCTTCCTACACTGCATATGATGCAGATTAATTAGGACATTCATGCGACTTTGTTGACCATAGTTAAGGGTCATATGAGTGGGTCTAATTAATTAAGAAATGACGGGTAGAACTTGACTGGTACTTATGATTTGTTGACCATATTTAAGGTCATAGGTACTAGGGGTAAAAACCGCATCGGGAATTTCAAGTGTTGAGATTTGCAATGAGATTGCATACCTTCCATATGATGGTTGGATCCTGATCCCACAGTGGGCAAAAGTTGCTCCCAGGAGAGTTTTGTAGTTTACAATTAGCTAACTCATTAGGTGTCTAGAAAGGTGTTAACGGGGCTACGCCTCTGGGAAAAAGAGGTTTACTTTAATTAGGTCCGTGCGAAAGCACGGGGAACCTCCCTCAAGTACCGACACTGGCCTGGCTGAACGGTTTGCGAAGTTGTAGACCGTTATTAATCCTGGCTAGTTTTCTTTTTAAGGTTTGAAAGAAAAACTTGATTAAAGCAGTGGGAGACATCGATTAGACAAGATAATAACCAATCTGATCTTTGCAAGAGCTTTCGCTTAGTGTATTCTTTTCTCTCTCTTAAAAGCAGCACAAGAATATGGACATTCAAGCCATATTCCTCCATACAAAGGAGTTGTATGGAGAGAAATCCCGCGTATTACGATACGAAGCATCAAAGAAATTGTTTCAGATGCGAATGGCCCCTGGCACACTAGTAGGAGACCATGTTCTGAAGATGATAGCTCTCATAGAAGAGCTTGAAGACCTTGGATGGACGATGGACGATGGACAATATACGGATATTATTCTGCAGTCCCTCCCCTCCACCTTTGCTCAATTCATAGTTAACTTCAACATGCACAACATGGAGAAGGAACTACCTGAACTCCTTAATATGTTAAGGAGTGCAGAGAGCACGCTGAAATCAGTGAAAACTCCCGTTTTGAGTATTGGGCAATCTTCTTCTTCTCGCCCAAAGGCTAAGGCCAAGGGAAAGCTCAAGAAGAAGCCTACCAAGCCTAGAGGTGGAGTTAAAAAGGTTAAGGGGAAGGACAAGTCCAAATCTGGAGAATCGGGGAAAGGGGAATGTTTTCATTGCTACAAAACAGGACATTGGAAGCGCAACTGTACCGAGTACTTAAATCTCAAGAAGAAGCATGGGGATGCTTTCGCTTCCGGTGTGTTTGTGACAGAAAACTGTTTTTCAATAAACTCTGCTTCCTGGGTATTAGATACCGGTTCAGGTTCTCACATTTGTAATTCTATGCAGGGGCTGTGAAATAGCAAGGTTTTGAAGACAGGTGACCATACTTTCCGCGTTGGACATGGTTCCAATGTACATACAATCGCAGTGGGAGAGTATCACTTGGGGTTGCCATCTAGGTGTATATTGGTTTTGAACCCATGTTATTTTGTACCAAGTATGCTTTGTAATATAATATCTATTTCTTTGTTAGACAATGAAGGATATAATTTTGTATTGCAGAACAATGTTATGAACATTCACCTGAATCAAATGTTAGTTGGGTATGGTACGCTTAATAACGGGATATACGTCCTAAATCAACACACGGTTTTCAGCATACAACACAGTAATAAAAGAAAACTTTCAGAAATAAATGAAGCTTTTCTTTGGCACTGTAGACTTGGTCATATTAACGAAACAAGACTAAACAAGTTACACAAAGATGGATATTTAAACCCTTTTGAATATAAATCTTATGCGACTTGCCAGTCTTGTATCAAGGGTAAAATGACCAAAACTCCGTTTACCGGACACGGAGAAAGAGCTACCGAGCTCCTAGGACTCATACACAGTGATCTATGTGGGCCAATGTCTACACAGGCTAGAGGCTGTTTTTCTTACTTCATTACTTTCACTGACGATTTCTCAAGATTCGGTCATGTATTTTTATTAAAGCACAAATCCGAAGCTTTCGAGAAATTCACTGAATATAAACTCGAAGTAGAAAAACAAACAGGCTTGAGTATCAAAATGCTTCGATCAGATCGAGGTGGGGAGTACCTCAGTACAGAATTTGCAAACTTCCTAAAAGAGAATGGGATTCTCTCTCAGCTCACTCCTCCTTACACACCACAGCACAACGGTGTTTCAGAACGACGGAATAGGACCATATTAGATATAGTCCGTTCCATGATGAGTGATGCTGAGTTACCCGTCTCATTTTGGGGGCATGCATTGGAAACTGCAGCGTTTCTGCTGAACAGGGTCCCAACCAAAACTGTGTCTACCACACCATATGAGATATGGCATGGGAAGAGACCATCTCTTAAGAGAATTAAGATTTGGGGTTGCCCGGCCTATGTTAAAAAGTAGAATCCGGACAAACTCGAGACACAGTCGGTCATGTGTAACTTTGGGGGATATCCAAGGAACTCTTATGGATTTCTATTCTACCACAAGGAGGAACAAAAGGTGTTTGTTTCTCAGTATGCCACATTCTTAGAAAAAGAGTTTTTCACAGATAAAGATGATGGCAATGTGGTGGATCTAGAAGAGGTTCTAGAGACACAAACTACAAATGACGACTTGGTTGAACCGGCTGTTGCAATAGAAACTGAGGAACCTCGGCCACTCCGTAAGTCTGGTAGGACTTCTCGCCCACCGGAAAGGTACTACGGTTTCCTCATTGATGGTGACAGAGAAGACTGCATCATGGAGGAGGATGATCCTACCAGTTTTCAGCAAGCTATCACGAGTGGAGACTCTGTGAAGTGGCTGGATGCCATGAGATCCGGAATGGAGTCTATGTACACCAACAAAGTATGGACTTTGGACGTTGTACCCCCTGGGGTAAAACCTGTGGGGTGCAAATGGATCTTTAAAAGAAAGATTGGTGTAGATGGGCAGATAGAGACCTATAAGGCAAGACTTCTGGCGAAGGGTTTTCGTCAAAGACCAGGTTTGGACTATGACGAAACTTTTCGCCCGTAGCCATGCTTAAATCCATTCAGATCCTACTTGCTATTGCTGCTCACTACGACTATGAAATCTGGCAGATGGACGTTAAAACGGCATTTCTAAATGGGGATTTAGAAGAATGCGTTTATATGGATCAGCCAGAGGGCTTCATTGACAGTGGGAGCAGCGGGAAAGCATGTAGATTGCTTAAATCCATATATGGGTTAAAGCAGGCATCACGGAGTTGGAACATCTGTTTCGATGATGTTATCAAAGAGTTTGATTTCATAAAAAATCCAGATGAACCTTGTGTTTATAAGAAGGCTGTAGGGAGAGCTGTCACATTCCTCGTATTGTACGTGGATGACATTCTTCTAATAGGAAATGATATTCCTATGCTACAGTCGGTCAAATCTTTCTTATCACTAAGGTTCTCCATGAAGGACCTGGGTGATTTCACATACATTCTTGGCATTAGGATCTATAGGGATAGATCCAAAAGGTTATTGGGATTGTCCCAAACCAGGTATTTCAACACCATCCTAAAAAGGTTTAGTATGGAAGACTCCAAGCGGGGTGCTTTACCCGCTTGCCATGGGGTCACTCTCTCTAAGGAATCTTGCCCAAAGACCGATGAAGAGAGAGCTCGCATGAGCATTATACCCTATGCTTCGGTAGTAGGATCTATAATGTATGGGATGTTATGTACACGCCCAGATGTAGCTTATGCACTTAGTGTTGTAAGCAGGTATCAATCCAACCCAGGAGAGAATCACTGGATAGCTGTGAAGAACAATCTTAAGTACTTACGAAGGACTAAAGAATTGTTCTTGGTGTATGGTAATGGAGATCTCCAAATGGAGTCCTTTACCGATTCGAGCTTCCAGAGCGATAAGGATGACAGCAAATCTATCTCAGGGCTTGCATTTACCCTCAATGAAGGGGCGGTAAGTTGGAAGAGTTCCAAACAGGATACCGTTGCAGACTCTACGATGGAGGCTGAGTACATTGTTGCAAATGATGCCGCCAAGGAAGCCGTCTGGATGAGGAAGTTCGTCTCGGAGCTAGGAGTAGTTCCAACCATTATTGATCCAATACCATTGTATAGTGATAATAATGGGGCTATGGAGTTAGCCAAGGAGCCCAGGTCCCATCAGCGGTCCAGACACATCCTGAGGCGCTTTCATTTGATCCGGGAGATTGTAGATCGCCGCGAGATCGAGATTTGGAGAGTAGAGACAAAGAATAACGCCGCGGATCCACTCACCAAGGCCCTCCCTCGGCCGCAGCATGAGCGACTTTTTGAGATATTGGGTATGAGATACGCCAATAACTGGCCTTAGTGCAAGTGGGAGATTGTTGGATATATGTATGCCCAAGAGGCCATTATATGATAGTGGATGTATTTATACATGTGTGTGTATATATATATATATATATATATATATATATATTCAGTGTACATTCTTGCTCGACATGATAGTATGCTATCTGGTTCTTCTTTATCTGACATGTTGATTTGATCATGCTTTTATTCATTCACACATGTTGATAAAACCCTGAGGATATAGACTTGACTACTATGATTATGATAGAGATCATACTAGTGGGACATCTGTAGTTTATAAGCATATCCTGAAATGTCCCTAGTCGTAGGTGTATCGAGATGGGGCATCGATATACCAGAGTAGACTAGCGTATATGATACTAGACCCATATGATGGGCGATGGATGTTCCCACATGCATCGATGTTTGACATCGAGATCGTATACGGGTGCTCAGTGGTTACTGGGTACACTGGACGGACTCACCGAGAACTCCTATATGGAATTATATCTATCGTCGGATAGCAGTTCTCAGGTGACACTGGTGCAGGTTAATCTGTAGACCCGAGATCGTCATAGAGTCTTGTGTGTTCTCCCACTATACTTTGATTACCACCCTACCACGGCTCTACTGAGTCGTGCAAACAGGTGGCCGTTGGGTACAGATCCAAGACACACGAAGGCGATGAGCGATAGGAGGGGTTTCGTCTCTCCCGGTATTGGGATTTGATGTTGTGCTGTGCTCGACTGGCTATATCAGTAAGTCCCTGGCTAGGGCTGTTGAGATTTACTGATAAGTGTTATCAGTAGTTTCTTGATCTGTTATAGACCATTCATCGGCACGACTTATTGAGTTATTGGGGTCGACGTTACCATCCCTAGACTCGATATGCAGCATATCTGACGAAGAGACCGGACTGTACGGTAGTGTTGCCAGTTGGCTCGACCGGAGTTGTAATAGGTTCGCTTTTTTTTCTTCTGATCGCTCAATACCCAGGTGGGCGTTACCTTTAACTGACCGCTTGCGGCTTTGGGGTGCTTAATATGATCATCACCCACTGCCGGCGTATTGACGAGTCTTAGAGTCCCACAATGGAGTTACCTAGTCCAGGCGAAATGATGTGGTGCGCATATGCGATATGCGCGTGGACCCGGTTAAAATGCGCGTATGAGATACCGTATATTAATCGGACGGCTTGCTTTTGGTCAGGTCGTAAGTGATACGACCGGGTTGCTAAATCAAGTGTTGATTTATCATTAACCATTAGTTTCTCACTTGAAATCCTTTCTTTTTTTTATGTTGTATGCATTCATTCTCATTCATGCACATAGGATGTGCATGCTCACATACATGCATACATAATGGTTATCATGGTTGTTGATATTGTAGATGGTGGCAATATAAGACTCCCACCATATGTAAAATATATGGATATTATTTATTTGGAAAAAGGAAAATGAAATGGAAATTGTTCCATGGTTTATTTTATTATTCTTACACTAACCCCTTGTATTAACCATGATTCATTTTCTATGGTCATTTTTGTTCCAAACAAAATATCTAAGATATTTTACAACCATGGTTTAGAATGAGAGAGTGAAAATATATATATTTTCATTTTCTCATTTTCTTTACTAGCTTATCATTTATCTTGAGTTTAAAAGCCATCATCTTCTTCCTCCTTTCTCTCTTGCTCTCTAGTTCTCTCAAGTGAGAAAAAGAGTTACCAAGTTAGGATTTTGAAGTGGGAATGGGAAAACCAACCACAACACCATTCTACACCAGTCTTGCCCATTAGTGAAGAGTGTTTAGCTTCCATTTCATCTCTTGATCTTGTAAAGTTTCAAGCTTGGACAAAGAGGACTCCGGGTGGATCATCGTGGACCTAGAGGATCTCAAGCGGACTTTTTTCCAACTCTCAAGTAGCCAAGGAGTCTAGCGTAGAGAGCTACAAAGGTTGTACTCTCAAAACCCTAACTTTTATTACTTGTGATGATGTCTATGTTATGAAACCCTAAATTTCTAGTAATGATTCTTTGTATGTTCACTTAGCACCTTAAAAAATTTATTTTGACACATGTGATGCTTCCAAACCCTTCATGAGGTGCTAGGTAAACCTAACATTCGTCAACGACCAGGTGTGGATTATGACGAAACCTTTTCTCCAGTGGCTATGCTTAAGTCCATCTGGATCTTACTTGCCATTGCTGCATACCATGACTACGAAATATGGCAAATGGATGTTAAGACCGTTTTTCTAAATGGTGGTTTAGAGGAGTGCGTTTACATGACTCAGCCAGAGGGCTTCGTAGACAGTGGGAGCAGCGAAAAGGTGTGCAACCTGCTTAAATCCATCTACGGGTTAAAGCAGGCATCGAGTAGTTTGAACATCTGCTTTGACGTGGTAGTCAAAGAGTTTGGCTTCAACAAGAACATAGATGAACCTTGTATCTACAAGAAGGTTGCGGAGAGTAAGGTTGTATTCCTCGTATTGTACGTGGATGACATACTCTTGATAGGAAATGATGTTCCTATGCTGCATTCGGTCAAGCTCTTCTTATCACATAGATTTTCAAAGAAAGATCTAGGTGATGCCTCCTGCATTTTGGGAATTAAGATCTATAGAGATAGATCTAAGAGGATACTGGGATTGTCCTAATCCAGGTACATTGACACCATACTAAAGAGGTTTAGTATGGAAGAATCCAAGCGTGGGAACTTACCCACGATCTCTGGACTCACTCTCTCCAAAGAGATGTCTCCTAAGACTAATTTGGAAAGAGCTCGCATGCAAGGGATACCCTATGCTTCGGCAGTAGGCTCTATCATGTACACGAAGCTATGTACCAGACCCGATGTAGCATACTCACTAAGTGTAGTGAGTAGGTATCAAGAAGATCCAGGAGAGAGTCACTGGACAGCTGTGAAGAACATTCTCAAGTACTTGAGAAGGACTAAGGAGATGTTCTTGGTATGGTAACGGAGAACTCCAGGTGGAGTCCTTTACCGATTCGAGCTTCCAAAGTGATAAGGACGACTCTAAGTCGCACTCGGGATTTTTCTTTACCCTAAATGGAAGGGCGGTTTGTTGGAAGAGTTCCAAGAAAGAAACCGTGGCAGACACGACGATAGAAGCTGAATACATCGCTGCCAACGATGCTGCCAAAGAGGCTGTCTGGATGAAGAAGTTCATAACTGAACTTGGAGTGGTTCCATCCATTGAGCATCCAATACCTTTGTATTGTGATAACAATGGAGCTGTGGCTTTGGCCAAGGAACCCAGATCCCATAAGAGTTCAAGACATAATCTGAAGCGGTATCACCAGATCCGGGAGATAGTTGATCGCCGAGAGATCGAGGTCAAGAGAGTTGACATGATGGAAAACACTACGGATCCACTCACGAAGGCCATACCCCAGATACACTTTGAGAGACTTTTCAGGATGTTGGGTATGAGATACTACAACAGCTGGCCTTAGTGCAAGTGGGACATTGTTAGTTATGTATATTCCCTAGAGGCCATTGTTGTACATATGATGTATATTATAGTGGATGCTTGGATATATATAGAGAGGACTTTCTTGCTCGGCATGATAGTATGCTATCTGGTTTCACTTTGTCTTAACATGTTGATTTGTATAGGTTTACTGTCTTGCTCTCACATGTTGATAAAGCCCTTAGGATATGTACTCGACTACTAGGACTATGATACAGACCATACTAGTGGGGCCAGGGTAGTCCAAGAGTACATCCTATAACTGTTCCTAGTCGAGGGTGTATCGAGACAGGGCATCGATACTCCAGAGTAGACTAGCGTATATGCATCTTGACCCATATGATGAGCGATGGATGATCCCATATCCATCGGTGTTTGACATCAAAGATGGTGTACGGGTGCTCAGTGGAGATTGGGTACACTGAACGGACTCGCCGAGAACTCCTAGATGGTATTATACATATCGTCAGGTAGCAGTTCTCTGGTGACACTGTACAGGTTATTCTGTAGACCCGAGATCGTCATAGAGTCTTGTGTGATTCCCACTGTGATTTGATTTCCACCTTACCACGTTCATGAGAACATGAAAAGCTGTGGCTTTTGGGTACAGTCCCGAATCACATCGAGGCAATGTACGATAGGAGGGGTTTCGTCTCTCCCGGTAATTGGGGTTGATGTTGCGCTGTGTTCGATGGGCTATAACTGGAATTCCCTGGCCAGGGCTGATATGGAGACCTACGGGTAAGTGTTATCAGTAGTTTCTTGACCCGTTATGAGCCTTACATCGACACGACTTATCGGTTACTGGGGTCTGACGTTTACCACCCCTAGACTGGATATGCGACATATCAGACGAAGAGACCGGACTATACGGTAGTGTTACTGATTGGATTCACCGGAGTGTGTGCAGGCTTGCTTGTTGATCTTCTGATCGCTCAATACCCGGGTGGAAGTTATGTTTAGCTGACCGCTTGCAGCTTGTGGGTGTTTGATATGATCATCACATACTGCCGGCGTATTGACGATTCTTTAAAGTCTTACACAGAGGTTTCCTGGCTCAGGAAAAATGGAGTAGGAGCACATATGTGATATGTGCGGGACCGAGAATAATACGTGTATGTGATACCGTATTCGGTTCTCGTGATATGTGATATCGGCCGGGTATATATGATATAGCCGTGTCATCGGATCAAGTGTTGATTCGATGAACTGATACATATTATATTAGTCGGTTATTTGCAAAATAGCCGGATTATCGGATCAAGTGTTGATTCGATAATTTAACGTATAATTATATATTTGATATATTACATTACATTAACTAATATAAGCTCACTTAAATGATTTTTTTCTCACATGATGATACATTGATATATATGTGATATATGTTAATTGTATTATTTTCTTTTGTTACATTATATATTATATATGTGATATATAATATGGTAACATGTTAGGGTTACAAATGCAAATAGGGTTTATGAGATTAAAAACCATGCTAGGGTTTAAATTACGGTTAACATTTTCTTTTTTGGTTAATTCTAAATTATGGATTAAAGTTAAGATATTTTGTTAGTTTGACTTTGTCCACTCTTTAGATATTTGCTAGATACTTGTTAACCTAACCTTTTAACCCTAGCCTATGGTTTATTCTCTACAAGGGTTAAGCATGCCATGCTTAACCTATGGATGTTTTTCTAACCTTAACAATAATTCATTCATCACACTTCATCTTCTTCTTCCTCTCAAAAAAGCTTTCTAGCTTTTCATTTTGTGATGATTGTTTGTGAGAAAAAGAAAACAAAAGAGAGCAAAATTCCTACTTCATCATCCTTATCTATTCTAGCCACTTAGATTAGGGTGTTTTCTTCACTAGTACCTCATTAGTGAAGTGAAAGCATATGTTTGTGTTTCCTCAAGGTAGATCGTCTTGAATTTCGAAGACTTCAAGGAAGATGCATCATTTACCTCATGGAGCCTCTCGAGAGTCCGGGAACTTGATGATCGCAGCGAAGGGACCACAACAAGGAGCTTATGAAGCGAAGAAACGGACTACAAAGGTTGTAATCCCTATCTTTTAGAAGTAAAGTAGTTTACTTTTCCGATTCTGTATCATTCTCTAGTATCGATACTAGGTTAGGGTTCACTAGAACGGCAAAAATTTAAACTTGGCATGGATGATGCCTCCCAAAACCTTGCTCCCATTGTAGGTAACCCAACAAGGGCCATATGGACATTCCTTAGCCAATCTTTATAATTTGGCCCGGCGAGTTTATTTTTATCTAGTATTAGCTTATGTCCCGTCATGGTCGCTACAATTAGGAGAGAGAGAAAAGAAACACTCAGAATATGCTCTTGCAAGTTTAGATTGGTTATTAGTTTATCTAAGCATGATGATTCCCACTGTTTCCTCGAATTCTTCTTCAAACCCTAAAAGAAGAATTAGTCAGGATTAATCACACCTCACAATTCTTGCTTTGCCTTTCGGCCAGGCTAGTGTCGGTACTTCGAGAGAGGTTTTCCAACGCTTTCGCGAAGTTCCTTAATTACATAACCTCTTTTCCCTGGAGGCGTAGCCCCGCTAACACCGTTCTAGGCACCTACTTGGTTTATAGCATTGATTGTAAAGTGAAAAATTCTCCCGAAGAGTAGCGGATACTCACAATAGGATCAGGACCCAACTATCCTTGTTTGATGATTTTGATGGAAGCCTACCAAAAACACCACACTCCAGAAGTATGCAACACTAGCAAGTTTCCTGTTTGTTTGAAACTCCCAATGTGATTTTTGCCCCGAGCGCTTATAACCTTGATGAAGGTCAAAACATCATAAGTCGCAAGTCAAGTTCAACCCGTCATTGTCCAGATTAACCTAGACCCATTCGTACAAGCCCTTGACGAAGGTCAAAACAGCTGTACGCCTGTCCTAGATTAATGCATCTATCTATGCTACAGATAAGCACCCACTAGCTACCAAACACTATGCCTTGGCGAAGGTCAAAACACATAGCATGAATACTAGTAGATACCTATCTGAAATGATGGAGGGCTACGGCTGGTTTTAGCGAAAATCGTTAACGTAATGAACTTGATATAGTCAAAGGAACCAAATAGCTTTTAAAAAGGAGTAGTTTAAGCTCCGCTTTTAAAAATTGCTTTTTGAAGAAAACCAAGTGGTTTTGTAATTGTTCCAACGACATCAGATTTTAGGTTTATTACTTTGCATTAATCAATATTAATGCGGTCCCATCAATTAACCTTATCATTGCAGAAAAGAAATGAAAATAGAACGTACGCTTATGCCATTTGCATTCGCCACGGGGCTCCGTCATGCACTGTTAGGTTACTTAACTAACGCTAGAGCCGGGGCTGGACTAGCGCGGGTGCAAAACATAAGCAACGTTTATTATATATAATATATAGATATATCCATTTGTCTTACGCAATAATAAGCATTCCGTATCACAGAAACACAGATGAATATATTGGATATACTAGGATTTCCGTGTTTCGTTTTATTCTATAACGAAACACAGATTCCACGGTCATGATGAATAGCCAAACCCCACCATAGACCCCTAAGGGTATGGCAAACCATCCGCCAAATTCCCGAAGTGAAGCAACCTCCCTTAATGAAATGAGTAGGCCACTCGGTACTTTAAGAACCCGATAGTTGTGCACCCTACCTTGGGTCTATCCTAGGTGCAAGAAAAAGAAAATGAAATAATACAACGGTGACTACAACCTTAACCCGGATGTGCCCCGCAAAAGAATATTACATCAATTTACAAATTTAAATGAATGAAAGAAAATAACACTCTTCTCACATCCCCCCGGCTATTCATTCACGATGATCCAATACTTCATATACACAAACCATCATCAAGATATAGATATATGAAACCCTCACTAATCGACATATAGTAATTAGCAGACGTTTAGCAACACATATACAAACACAGAAACATAGATTAGCTAAGTAACTTGGAATTTTGATCGAAAATAACATTCCGTGTCTACCCCATGCACAAACCAGCGCACAAACAAATCTGGGCAGAAACCAAAAATGCCATAAATCATATTTCCAAAGACTAGAACTACAGAAAAAATTTAGAGCGAATCGTCTGTGACTCGGCCACGGATCCAAGGCTAAACAACCTATTTGGCCGCGGTTCCGCGGTCATGTTGGTGGATTACAAGCTCGAAATTTTTCCTAGTTCTTAGAAAAGCCTGCATGTATTTTTAAGGCCACATAAATAATTTTTTTCAATAGTTTTAAAAATCGACAGCAAGCATATATATGGAAATGTGATTTCGTGTATTTTTCCGTCGATCGAAGTCCTAACTACTTGCTAACTAGCTAGTTAAGGTTTAAGTAGCTCTGATACCAGTGTAAGTCGATGTCGCACACCTCGCGGGTTCGCAGGGAGGTGGAATTCATGAAAAACAATTTTTAACTTGTAACATCGACCAAACAACCAAGGATCTTTCGGAAACCCTAACTAGCTAAAACTACCAAGAGGTTCTAACTACTCGGTAAGAGTTTTATACCTCTAAAGTTCAAGTCTTTTGGGTCTTCTTCTTCTCATCTTAAGCTCCTAGATGGCTTGAATCAACCTCGGTCGTCGACCTCCTCGTGTCGAAGATGATCCACCCGAGTGCCTTTGGTTCAAGCTTCAACCTGAAGAATAAGGTAACTAAGGTATCTAGTTTGCTAATCTAGATAGCTGAGGAGATGCAGAGAGATGATTAGAGTATTTTATCTCAAGAACCTTAGGATTCACAACACATGTGAGGGTTAGGGTTTGAGGAAGAAGGAGAGGAGTAAAAAATGGATAGAGTGTGAGAGAGCACAAATGAGCTAAGGTGTAGAGGCCAATGAGGAACGACTGAGTCATTCAATAATCAAGCATGCAATATTTTCAATAGAAAATAATCAACCATGCTTGAATAGTAAAATCAAATGAATAAACAAATGAATTAGCCATGCTTCAACCATGCAACAAATATCTCCATTTTCCATCTCATTAATCTATTTCCAAAAATAGATAAATGCAATAATGAGGTGTCCCCTTCTAGAAGCATCTTTTGTGAAATTACAAGAATGCCCTCACCGTATATACATACTCGTATTCGTACTGTAAAAAATACGAATACAATGAGATAATAATAATCCAATAATATAATACTAGAATCCGGCTTAAATCAAAGCCCACTAGTATTATCCGTCTGAACAACATCCGTGTATCCAGTACACGTATATGATCAGAACCCTACACGTAAAACCATACGGCCTCTACATCGTTTCTCCTGAACCAGTGAAACCCTCTATGTGGGATTCTAAAGACTCGACAGTACGCTGGCAGTGGGTTTAACCATAAGTTTGTCAATAGCACTAGCTGTGCGTAACGGCTACCCAGATATCTGTCGAAAAGAAGGCCGGCGAGCGAACTCATCTGAACCACTACTGAGCCTGTCCGTGACAATCTCCATACAGTCTGGTCCGTTCGTCTGAGAGTATCGTATGCCAGGTCTAGGAGGTGGAAAACGTCAAACCCCTAATAATCAGACAAGTCGTGCCGGTGTGGCTCAAGACCATCCGAGAATCTACTGGTCCAACTACCAGTAATTCTCAATCCGCCCTGGACAGGGACTTATGGTGTTGGCCAACCGATCACTGCGCGACATCGACTTCCAATACCGGGAGAGACGAATCCCCAACAGTTGCTCACTGCCTCCATGTGGCTCGGGACTGTACCCAAATAAAACCTGTTTGCACGACTCAGTAGAGCCGTGGTAGGGTAGTAATCAAAGCACAGTGGGAACTCACACGAGAAAAATGATGGCCTCAGGTCGACAGACTATCTACACTCATGTCACCAGAGAATTTCTATCTGACGCTAGGTATTATATCATCTAGTCAGTTCTCGGCGAGTCCGTCCGGTGTACTCACCCCTAGTGAGCACCTGTATACAATTTTAGGTGCACCACACCAATGGCTGCTTGACCAATTGTAACACCTTTGAATGCGATTAGTGTTAATTAAGCGATAATGCAGGTTTTTAGTAAAAAGTTAACCAAAATAGTTTTCACATATTTTATAAAAATTAATTAATATTTTATTATTATTTATTTTGGCTTGCTTACACTTATGCATATTAACCTAGGGTTAATTTGTGTTAACCATGTTTATGTAGCCATGGCACCCTAAACCAATTTCATGCCATGTTAACCTTGTCTTAATTTTTATTAAGGGTTTATCCTTTGACTTGAGAGAGAGAGAGGGAGAGAGAGAGAGAGAGAGAGAGAGTTGACAATGAGGGTTGATGAGGCATGAGAAAGCATGGGGGAATTAATGAGGAGAGAGAAAAGGGGCATGGTTCATTCTCTAACCTCACACCTTCATTTCCCTCATCCCTCACTCATACACTCCCTCCTTCTCACCTACTCTCTCATTCACACATTATTTCTCCTTCTCATTTTCCTCTCCCCTCAACTGAAACCTATTCTTATTCATCACAAAACCCAAGCCAATCCTCACTAAACCTCACTAAAACCCTTCACAAGCCTAGCTAAGCCCCATTTGATGACTTGGAGCATGGAAAGCTAGGGTTTTTGAGCAAGTTTGGTAAGGTAATCATCTCTAACTGTTAACTAGGATGTTAGGATGTGGTATTGCTTATTAGTTGCTGTTTAGAACACTAAAATTATTGTTTTGTGCAAATATCGTATTTTTGGTAAAGATTTGTGTCTCGGATGAATCTGCTATCAAACCAGGAATTTGTTGAAAAAGTTTCCATCACAGAGACCTAGAAACCACCATAAAAACCTGAGACCATTCCCTTGAAACTTGGCCGCAAATAAATAGGTTTTGGCTGCAATTTGCGGCCAGATTAGGGACTGGGGTCTCAAGTCTTGGTCGTGGGGTCTCTTTGGTTGTTTGTAGTTTTGTGGAACTTGCAACTTTCACTAATTGTTTGTGTAGCAAAATCTGGGACCACATAGCTAGTTTTTAGTGTTTCGGCAAATGTGCGATACGATTAATCCGACTTAGTTTAAGTGTTTCTGGTAGCTTGCAGTCGTGGATTTATCTTGATGATGCCGCTGTACGCGTTTAGCTGCTAAGCGAACCCTTTTGTAGCTTAAGGGAACCAATTTGTTAATTAGCGTTGTGTTCGTTTATTATCGGGTAGTTTACTAAATCCACGCGTTATTGTGTTGTGTGTTAATAGGATCACAGGCGGGGACTTTGGACACTGCGAAGAAGGGAAAACAAGTGGTTGGATTTACCTAGCTCGAGATCGTTGGTGAGTAGATTTAACATCTATGGGGGAATTGCCCGTATGGCGTTTAGCGTCGAGGGCTAGATATGATGTTATAGCCGCATGTTTATCTGCATATGCGTTTATTGTGCATGAGCATCATTTGCATACCATTACTTGTTGTACATTAACTTAGTACATATTGGACACTGCACCATTACTGACGGTTTATGTAGCACGAGCACTGAACTGTATGCCACACACACCGTTGGTAATTTCCATGACACGCACAACACATACATATATGTGGTACTGCATTCGTTATTGACATTGAGGCTGTTGTTCTTGTACCACCTTACTAAGGGAATATGTATTGTTCCGCCTTCACTATTATCAATAGTTAAACGTTGATTCTTGTTCGATTGCGTATATGAATTGCATCATTCATGCATGCATGCATACATACATACATACATACATACATACATACATGCATATATACCTTGCTATAACTACATAAACACCTTTATGTGATGTTGAAATTGACTTCGGGATATTTGGGAACCGCATGAGATCTTTAAAAACTAGATTCATTTAAAAGAGCGGTTTTCCCTTGATATGCTCATATTACTGTTCTATGTTGCATACATCATATTTCATGGATTTACGCATTGAGATACTGATTTCATGTGATTTATGGATTTAAGAACCGTGGTTATATTTCAAGAAAGTATGCATTGTTTTTAATGTTAGTTGTATGTTTGCCCTAGAGGCCATTATTGTACATATGATATTATTATAGTGGATGCTTGGACATATATAGAGAGGACTTTCTTGCTCGACATGATAGTATGCTATCTGGTTGCTCTTTATCTTAACATGTATTCTTGTCTCTTGATACTGTCTCATAACTACATGTTGGTAAAGCCCTTAGAATGTATACTTGACTACCAGGATTATGATGCAGATCATACTAGTAGGGCCATGGTAGTCCAAAAGTTCATCCTTTAATGTTCCTAATCGTGGGTGTATCGAGACATGGCATTTATATACCAGAGTAGACTAGCGTATACGCTTCTCGACCCATGAGATGGGCGATGGATGATTCCATATTCATTGGTGTTTGACATCATAGATGGTATACGAGTGCTCAGTGGAGACTGGGCACACTGGACAGACTCGCCGAGAACTCCTAGATGGTATTATACCTGACGTCAGATAGCAGTTCTCTGGTGACACTGGTACAGGTTAGTCTGTAGACCCGAGATCGTCATAGAGTCTTGTGTGATTCCCACTGTGCTTTGATTTCCACTTTACCACGTTCAAGAGGACGTGCAAAACGGTGGTTTTTGGGTACAGTCCCAAGTCACATGGAGGCAATGAGCGATAGGAAGGGATTTCGTCTCTCCGGTATTGGGGGTAAGATGTCGTGCTGTGCTCGATTGGCGATAACTGGAAGTCCCTGGCCAGGGCTGATTTGGAGATTTATTGGTAAGTGTTATCAGTAGTTTCTCGACCCGTTATGAGCCTCGTATCGGCATGACTTATCGAGTTATTGGGGTCTGACGTTTAACACCCCTAGACTAGATATGCGACATATCAGACGAAGAGACCGGATTGTACGGTAGTGTTACTGACAGGCTTTACAGGAGCTAGAGCGGGCTTTCTTGTTGATCTTCTGATCGCTCAATACCCAGGTAGCCGTTACGTCCAGCTAGTACCGCTGACGGCTTGTGGGTGCTTGATATGATCATCACCTACTGCCGACGTATTGACGAGTCTTTAGAGTCCTACATAGAGGTTTTACTGGCTTAGGCAAAACGAAGTAGGAGCACATATGTGATATGTGCGGGACCGAGATTAATACGAGTATGTGATACCGTATTCTATTCTCGCGATTTATTCGTATCGGTCAGTTATAAGTGATATAGACGGGTTATCGAATCAAGTGTTGATTCGATAAGATGATACAAATTATATTAGTCGGTTGTATGTGATATAGCCGGATTATTAAATCAAGTGTTGATTTGATAATTTAATGTATAATTGTTTATGTGATATACTAGATTACATTAACTAATATTAGCTCACTTAAATGTTTCTTTTCTCACTTGTTTGCATAAGTATATATGTGATATATATTAATGTACATTTTTTAGTGTCATGCTTGATGATACACACTACATGGGTGTATGAGACTTACACCATGCTTATGATAATTGTGAGGATTATTTATTTTAAGTAAATCCAAATTAGATGGATAATAGTCACATGCATGAAGCTTGTGGAAGCTTGTAGATGCATTGACTTACTCCACTAATTTTGTTTTACTTAAGATATTTATTAACCTAACCATTATCACTTAGCCATGGTTATGTCTCTACATGAGTTAGTATATGATACAAACTCACCCATGGTTGTCATTCACTCTCTGATATATTATTTCTTCATCTTCTTCAAGCTCAAGAAAAGCTCTCTAGGTTTTTGAGAGAAGAAGAAAAAGAGTGAGAAAATTAATTCTAAAGTGAGCAAAAATCCTACTTCATCATCCTCTACTAGATTAGCCATTTAGTTTAGGGTTTTAGCTTCACTAATCCCACATTAGTGAAGTGGTAGCTTTGGTTAGTGTCTCCTCGACGTAGATCATCTTCGGCCTCGAATACTTCGTGCAAGCTCGTTCTTTTCTTCTTGTGAAGCCATGCTAGAGTCCGGAAGGTCACTGCTTGGAGCGAAGGGACTACTACATGGAGCTATTGAAGTGAAGGACCGGTATACAAAAGTTGTATTTCTTGTTCACTTAGTTGTAAAGTAGTTTACAATGTGTTTCGTATGATTCTCTAGTTAAACATCCTAGGTTAAAGTTCTTTAGCATGACAAAAATTTGAAAATGGCATGGACGATGCCTCCCGAAACGTTGCTGTCGTGCTTAGGAACCTTACAGTGGTATTAGAGCCAAGATAGAGAATTAGACAGATATTGTAGGATTACGAAACCGAAACAACTCCGAAACTTGAAACCATAAGACCTAGTTTTTGTCGATTTTCAAAAGGTCTCTAAATTTTTTTTAAACAAGTACAGAATGGTGTATGAGATACAACATGAACACTACCAAATGTAAGTCCACGTTGCCCACCCCGGTTCTTACGGGGAGGCGGAAACGGTAAAAACGATTTTTTGACACAAGGCAACATGGACAAGAAATGAGGATCTTTGCTAAACAAAAACCTAGAAAACTAACTAGAAGTTTAACTACTATGTTAGAGGGTTATACCTAGGTCTTGAACTCCTTCTCTTCTTGCTCCTTGGGATGGTTTGAACGGCTCCTACCTCGTAGTCTCCTCTTTGTCGAAGAAGGATCCACCCGAAAGCTTCTTCCTTGAGCTCCTACCTCAACTGAGAGGCAACAAAAGTGCTTGGCTTGCTACACCTGGAACTCTAGAATGAGTAGAGAAGAGTTTTGAGGGTTTTATCTCAATAGCTCATGCTTCTCAACACATGAGATATGAGAGCTTTGAGAGAGAGGAAGAGGATGAGCTTTGGATGAGAGAGAATGAGAAAGTGAGAATGAGCTTGACTTTTTACAACCATGCTCACAAAAGAAAGAATAATGATGATAAAAATAATAATTAAGAATAGTGATGGTTAGTTTCAAGGAACATTATCATTTCATGCATTTAATGCATTTTGTAAAGAACAACAAGTCAACAAAAGTCATAGAAATGAAATGATGATGGTCAACAAAGTCCACAATGGTCAACCGGTCAATAAAGTCAACAAGTCAACAAAAGTCAAATGTTCAACTAAACCATGGCATAATAATCCTTAATTAATATTATTAATCATATTTCTTATTCTCATTAGGGTTTAGAAAAAGTCAACGGTCAACAGCCCCAATGAGAATCCTCTGCCTCTGCCTATGTCAACTGTGCATACACACCCGCATCCGTGTTCCGAGGAACATGGATACAATGAGATAAAACCAATCCCCAAAACATACACTAGGATCTAGCTTAAATCAAAGCCCGCTAGTAATAACTGCCCGGACACCAAACGTGCACTAGTGCGCGGATGTGAATGAACCCTGTCGCAAAAACCATGCGACCTCTACTCTGTTTTGCCCAAAGGCGAATATTCTTCTGTGTAGCACTCTTAAGACTCGACACTACGCTGGCAGTGGGTTTAACCACAGGCCGCAAGCGGTACTAGCTGTACGTAACGGTCCCCAGGTAGATGCCGATAAGAAGACTGATGTGGTGAACCCATCCGAACTCCTACTGACCCTGAATGCGACAATTTCCATACAGTCCGGTCTGTTCGTCTGAGAGTAACGCATATCGGGTCTAGGGGGCGGTAAACGTCAGTCCCCTAATAGCGGTACAAGTCGTGTCGGAGTGTAGCCCAGAACACCCTGAGATAACACTGGAAACGCTAGCAGTATATCTCACTTGCCCTAGCCAGGGACTTTGTGTAATGGCTCTTTTAGACACAGTGCGATATCAACCCCCAATACCGGGAGAGACGAATCCTGTCTAACCGTCTCTGCCTCCAAGTGCTTCCGGACTGCACCCAACTACTACCTGTTTGCACGACTCATTTGAGCCGTAGTAGGGTAGTAATCTAAGAACAGTGGGAACACACTCGAGGCGAAGTGACAGTGTCAAGTCAACGGACTATGCTATACTCATGTCACCTGGGAACTGATAACTGACGATAGGTATACTACAAAACCAATAGTTCCCAGTGAGTCATGTCCAGTGTACTCGTAACCTAACGAGCACCTACATACTATCTCCAGTACGACGTACTGATGGCTGAGGGACAGACCATCTCCCCTCCTTGGATGATAAGCGTATACACTAGTCTACTCTGGATTATCGATACCCTGTATCGATAATCCTACGACTAGGGACCTGTATAAGGATGTGCTTGTTGATTACCCACCCCCCACTAGTGTGACTGCCATCACAACGCTGGTAATCAAGCAAAGATCCTAAGGTCTCCACTAATGTGTATAGGCAATACGCTAAAAGAAACACATGCACACATTAAAGTAGAAACAGACCAAGTAGAATACTACTATTTCGAGCAAGATTGTCTATACAGGTGTGAATATCCCAAGCTTCCATTAAGTAATATACAAACTATTATGATACAGTAATGGCGTCTAGGGCATATACACTAACAATCTCCCACTTGCACTAAGGCCATGTACTGGCATATCGAAGACCTATCATCTCGATCAGCCGCTCGAACTGGGTCTGGGGTATGGCCTTCGTGAATGGATCTGCAGTGTTATCTTCTGTAGCAACCCTCCGAACCTCGATCTCCCGGCGATCTACGATTTCCCTGATCAGGTGATTCCGCCTCAAGATGTGTCTGGACTTCTGATGTGACCTGGGTTCCTTCGCTAAAGCTATAGCAAAAGTTGTTGTAATAATACAGAGGTATTGGATCAACAATGGACGGAACCACCTGATGTTCTGTCAAGAACTTCCTCATCCAGACGGCTTCTTTTGCGGCATCAGATGCAGCGATATATTCCTCTTCCATCGTTGAGTCAGCAACGGTTTCCTGTTTGGAACTCTTCCAAAACACCGCCCCTCCATTGAGGGTAAAGACATAACCAGACATGGATTTGGAGTCATCCTTGTCACTCTGGGAGTCAGCAAAGACCTCCAACTGGAGGGCTTTTCAACCGTAAACCAAAAACATATCCTTAGTCCTTCTCAGGTACTTCAGAATATTCTTTACCTCTATCCAGTGCTTCTCTCCAGGGTTTGACTGATACCGGCTTACCACACTCAGTGCATAAGCTACATCTGGTCTGGTACACAACATCGCATACATTATAAGCCTACCGCAGATGTGTGGGGTATAATAGACATGCGATCCCTTTCCAAATCAGTCTTGGGAGACATCTCTTTGGAGATGGTGATCCCATGACAAGCCGGTAAATTACCGCGCTTGGAATCTTACATACTGAATCTTTTCAGTATGGTGACGATGTACCTGGACTGTGAAAGTCCTAATATCCTCTTGGACCTATCACGATGGATCCGAATCCCCAGAATGTAAGAGGCATCACCCAGGTCTTTCATGGAGAACCTGTGTGACAAGAACCCTTTGACAGATTGTAGCATAGGAATGTCATTTCCTATCAAGAGAATGTCATCCACGTATAAAACGAGGAATAAGACAGTTCGTGCTACAATTTTACTATAGATGCATGGTTCATTTGGATTTTTGATAAAGCCAAATTCTTTGACCGTCTCATCAAAACAGATGTTCCAACTCCGCGATGCCTGCTTCAGTCCATAAATGGACTTAAGCAACTTGCACACTTTCCCGCTGCTCCCACTCTGAATGAAACCCTCTGGCTAGTCCATATAGACACACTCCTCCAAACTTCCATTCAGAAAAGCGGTCTTTACGTCCATCTGCCAAATCTCATAATCGTGGAAGGCAGCAATGGCAAGAAGGATCCGAATGGATTTGAGCATAGCCACTGGAGAAAAAGTTTCGTCATAGTCCAAACCAGGTCTTTGACGAAAACCCTTTGCAACAAGTCTAGCCTTATAGGTCTCAACCTGTCCATCTACACCAATCTTCCTTTTGAAGATCCATTTGCTGCCTACGGGTTTTACCCCTTCTGGAGCAACGTCCAAAGTCCATTCTTTGTTGCCATTTCGGTCCGCATTGCATCCAGCCATTTTACCGAGTCAACGCTCTGAATGGCCTGCTAGAAGCTAGTCGGCTCATCATTATCAATGATGCAATCCTCTCTATCCCCGTCTATGAGAAAACCGTAGTATCTCTCAGGCGGATGAGACTGCGTACTACTCCTGCGGAGCGGCGCAGGAATGTCCTGTTCTTTCGAACCTTCTTGTTCTACTAAGCTTTCAGTAATAGCCTGTGATTCTGGAATTTCTTCCAGTTCTATTGCGCTCCCACTTATCTGATTTTCCAAAAATTCAGTTTCCAAGAAGCAGGCATGACGAGAAACGAAAATCTTTTGTTCCTCTGCGCAATAGAAGAAATATCCCTTGGAGTTCTTTGGATATCCCACAAACTTGCACTGTACTGAGCGTGCCTCGAGCTTGTCCGCATGCTTCTTTTTGACAAAAGCTGGACATCCCCATGTCTTAATGTGCTTAAGATAGGGTTTCTTCCCACTCCACATCTGATATGGTGTGGTAGGCACTGTCTTAGTTGGAACTCGGTTCAAAAGGTATGCAGCTGATTCTAGTGCATATCCCCAGAATGATCGCGGCAACTCAGCGTTACTTATCATGGAATGTACCATATCCAATACGGTTCGGTTCCGTCTCTCCGATACACCATTATGTTGTGGGGTGTATGGAGGAGTAAGTTGAGAGAGAATTCCATTCTCTTTTAGGTAACCCAGGAGCTCGGCACTCAAGTATTCACCACCTCGATCAGATCTCAGTGTCTTGATACTTTTTCCTGTTTGTTTTTCTACTTCATTCTTGTATTCCTGGAAATTTTCAAAGGCTTCAGATTTATGTTTCATTAAGAATACATATCCGTACCTTGAAAAATCATCCGTAAAAGTAATGAAGTAAGAATAACCACTTCGCGCATGTGTAGACATTGGACCACACACATCGCTGTGTACGAGTCCCAAGAGCTCGCTTGATCTTACTCCGTGTCCAGTGAACGGAGTCTTTGTCATCTTTTCTTTCAGACATGATTGACAAGTTGCATATGATTGATATTCGTACGGATCCAAATATCCTTCTTTATGCAACTTAGTTAACCTTGTCTCATTGATGTGACCTAGTCTAGAATGCCATAAGATAGCATGATTTATTTCTGGAGACTTTCTTTTGTGTGTATTTTGGACATTGAAAATTTGTGGTTGGTTTAATACGTATATACCGTTGCTTAATGTACCCGACCCAATCAGAACATGATTAAGGTGAATGTTTACAACATCGCTTACAAATGCAAAATCATAACCTTCTTTAGATATTAAAGATACAGATATGATATTACAAGTCGCACTGGGTACAAAATAACAATCACGCAAAACCAAAACATGTCCATCTGACAATCCCAAGTGATAGTCCCCCACAGACTTAGCATCCATGCCAGCTCCATTTGCAACTCTGAGGGTCATATCAGCTGCCTTCAAAACCCTACGCTTTCTCAGTGCTTGCAAAGAATTACAGATATGAGATCCTGATTCGGTATCCAATACCCAGGAAGTAGAGTTTACTAATAGACAGTTTTCAATAACATACACACTTGAAGCCGAAGCCACAACTTGCTTCGGGTCCTGGTTCTTGGCCTTCCAAGCCTGCAATCTTTCTTCCAGTGTCCTTTCTTATGACAATAAAAGCACTCTTCTTTTCCCACAAGCTGTCCCGCTACCTTTGCCATTTTAGCCTTTCCTTTGGCTTCCACTTTACTAACACCGCCCCTTGGTTTGGTGGGGGCTTTCTTCTTCTTTCCTTTAGCTTTCGCCTTGGACCTAGAAGAAGAAGGTCCTCCAACAGACAAAGCTGGTGTTTCCCTTACTTTCTTCAGAGTGCCCTCTGCACTCCTCAACATGTTAAGGAGTTCTGGAAGTTCAACTTCCTTTCCTTGCATGTTGAAGTTCAGGATAAACTGGGCGTAAGTGGAAGGAAGGGACTGGAGAATCAAGTCAGTGTAGAGCTCGTTCTCTAACGTGGTCCCAAGGTCCGCGAGCTCTTCAATGTAGCCAATCATCTAAAGTACGTGTTCCGCTATAGATGATCCGACGGCCAAACTCGCCGAAAACAACTTTTTCGAGACTTCGTATCTGACGATACTAGATTGCTCTCCATACAGATCTTTTGTATGGAGAAACATGGATTCTAGGTGCATATCCTCGTGCCTCCTCTGATGTTCGTTGTCCATAGAGGCAAGCACGATGCACTTGGCCCTCGCGCAATCAATCTCCCAGGTCTTACGGATTTCCTTATCCGCGACTCTGGATTTGGGACCTGGGACAGGGGGAGCTTTGGTGGTAAGAAGATACCCCAACTTGTCTTAAGTGATTGCCATTTTGACATTCCTGAGCCAATCTTTGTAGTTTGGCCTTGTCAGTATGTTTTTATCTAGTAGTAACTTAATTCCGGTCATGATGTTTGGTCGCTGCAATTAGGACAGAGAAGAAACACTTTAGCATGACGCTTTTGCAAGTTTAGAGTGGTTTTTAGTTTGTCTAAACAGGATGGCTCCCACTGTTTCTCGAATCCTTCCTCAAACTAAAAACAGAAGAATTAGTCGGGATCAATCTCACCATACAATACTTGCTTAACCGTTCAGCTAGGCCAGTGTTGGTACTTCGAGGGAGGTTTTCCAACGTTTTCGCGAAGTTCCTTAATTAAATAACCTCTTTTCCCTGTGGGCGTAGCCCCGCTAACACCTTTCTAGACACCTACTTGGTTTATAGCATTGATCGTTAAGTGAGAAAGTTTTCCGAGGAGTAGCATATACTCATAGTAGGATCGGGATCCAAATATCATCGTGTGATAAAACTGAAGGAATCCTACCAGAATCATCACACTCCAAATGGTATGCAGCACTAGCAAGTTTCAGTTTCTTTAGAAACTCCCGATGTGGATTTTTGCTCCATGCTCTTATGACCTTGACTTTGGCCAACAAATCATAAGTCACACGTCAAGTTCTACCCGTCATTTTTCAGGTTAATTTGAACCCACCCGTACCTACCCTTGACTTTGGCCAATAAGGCAGTACGACTGTCCCAAACCAACGCATCTATCTATGCTACATATGAATATTCAATAGCTACCAATCACTATGCCTTGACTTTGGCCAACAAACACAGCTTGAATACTATTGACTATCCATATGAAATAACGGAGGGCTACGAATGGTTTTGGCGAAACCATGAACGTAGTGAACTTGATATAATCGAAGGAACGTGATAGCTTTTAAAAGGAGTGGTTTAAGCTCCGCGTTTAAAAGTTGTTTTGAAAAGAAAACCGAGTGGTTTTGAAATTGTTCCAACGATTTTACTTTGGTTTATTTTCTTGCATTAATTTAATGCGTCCCATCAATTAATCCTACCATTGCAGAAAACAACGAAAATATGACGTACGCTTATGCCATCCACATTCTCCAGGGGGCCCTGTCATTACCCGTTAGGTTACTTAACTAACGACAGAGCAGGGGCTGGACTAGAGCGGATGCAAAACATAAGAAACGCCTACTAGATATCATATATATATATATATATATATATATATATATACATTCGTCAGATGCAATGATAGCCATTCCAGATCACAGATGATCATATTGGATATACTAGAAATCCGCGTTTCGTTCGAGCCTGCAACGAAAGATGGATTACACGGTCGCGATGAATAGCCAAACCCCACCGTAGACCCCTACGGGTGCGGCAAACTACCCGCCAAGTACCCGAAGTGAAGCAACCTCCCTCAAAAACGTGAGTAGGCCACTCGGCACTTCGAGGTACCCGGTAGTTCGTGCACCCCTCCTTGGGTCTATCCTAGGAGCAAAAACAGTAAAAGAAATAATATACAATGGCGGCTACAACCTCATCCCGGATGTGCGGCCATAAAATAATATTATATCAATTTACATATTACATTAAATGAAAGATAAAGAAAACACTCATCTCATAACCCCCGGCTATTCATTCGCGATAATCCAACGAGTTCATATACACAATCCAACAACATTACAGATCACAGATATGCACAACCCCCACTAATCGACGTATAGAGATTAGTTGACGTTCAGTGCATATATCACATCACAGATATAACCCATTAGCTAAAGTCTACAGAACTTCGATCAAAAAATACGGATTTGTAACTACCCCAAATAGAACTTTGTTCTTTGGAAAATTTGGGCAGAAACAAAATACTTTAAAAATCCCAAAACAGAACACTAAGAAAACTGCTGCAAAGAAACATGTTCTCGCCGCGGTTCCGCGGCGCGTTGACCGAGTCAGTGGCTCGTTTTTGCTGTGTGTTCCTATAAAACCCTGAGCCGATTTTTAAGATGTATAGAATTATTTTTGGAGCAGTTTTAAAATCGGCAGAAAGTTCAGTTTTCGGACGTGTTTGCGATTTTTTCTCGGATCGAAATTCTAAATACTTTGCTAACATGCTAGTTGTTGTTTAGCTAGGCTCTGATACCACTGTAAGTCCACGTTGCCCACCCCGGTTCTTACGGGGAGGTGGAAACGGTAAAAACGATTTTTTGACACAAGGCAACATGGACTAGAAATAAGGATCTTTGCTAAACAAAAACCTAGCAATCTAACTAAAAGTTTAACTACTATGTTAGAGGGTTATACCTAGGTCTTGAACTCCTTCTCTTCTAGCTCCTTAGGATGGTTTGAACGGCTCCTACCTCGTAGTCTCCTCTTTATCGAAGAAGGATCCACTCGAAAGCTTCTACCTTGAGCTCCTACCTCAACCGAGAGGCAACTAAAGTGCTTGGCTTGCTACACCTAGAACTCTAGAGTGAGTAGAGAAGAGTTTTGAGGGTTTTATCTCAATAGCTCATGCTTCTCAACACATCAGACATGAGAGCTTTGAGAGAGAGGAAAATGATGAGCTTTGGATGAGAGAGAATGAGAAAGTGAGAATGAGCTTGACTTTTTACAACCATGCTCACAAAAGAAAGAATAATGATGATAATAATAATAATTAAGAATTGTGATGGTTAGTTTCAATGACCATTATCATTTCATCCATTTAATGCATTTTGTAAAGAACAACAAGTCAACAAAAGTCATAGAAATGAAATGATGATGGTCAAGAAGTCCACGATGGTCAACCGGTCAACAAAGTCAACAAGTCAACAAAAGTCAAATGTTCAACTCAATCATGGCACAATAATCCTTAATTAATATTATTAATCATATTTCTTATTCTCATTAGGGTTTAGAAAAAGTCAACGGTCAACAACCCCAATGAGAATCCTCTGCCTCTGCCTCTGTCAACTGTGCATACACACCTGCATCCGTGTTCCGAGGAACACGAATACAATGAGATAAAACCAATCCCCAAAACATATACTAGTATCTGGCTTAAATCAAAGCCCACTAGTAATAACTGCCCGGACACCAAACGTGCACTAGTGCGCGGATGTGAACGAACCCTGTCGCAAAAACCATGCGACCTCTACTCTGTTTTGCCCAAAGGCGAATAGCCTTCTGTGTGGGACTCTAAAGACTCGACACTACGCCGGCAGTGGGTTTAACCACAGGCCGCAAGCAGTACTAGCTGTACGTAACGGTCCCCAGGTAGATGCCGATAAGAAGACTGATGAGGTGAACCCATCCGAACTCCTACTGAGCCTGAATGTGATAATCTCTGTACAGTCCGGTATGTTCATCTGAGAGTATCGCATGTCGGGCCTAGGGGGCGGTAAACGTCAGTCCCCTAATAGCGGTACAAGTCGTGTCGGAGTGTAGCCCAGAACACCCTTAGATAACACTGGAAACGGTACCGGTGTATCTCGCTTGCCCTGTCCAGGGACTTTGTGTAATGGCTCTCCTAGACACAGTGTGATATAAACCCCCAATACCGGGAGAAACGAATCCTGTCTAAACATCTCTGCCTCCAAGTGCTTCGGGACTGCACCCAACTACTACCTGTTTGCACGACTCATTTGAGCCGTGGTAGGGTAGTAATCTAAGAACAGTAGGAACACACTCGAGGCGAAGTGATAGTGTCAAGTCAACGGACTATGCTGTACACATGTCGCCTGGGAACTGATAACTGACGATAGGTATACTACAAAACCAATAGTTCCCAGTGAGTCTTGTCCATTGTACTCATAACTTAACGAGCACCTGCATACTATCTCCAGTACGATGTACTGATGGATGTGGGACAGACCATCTCCCCTCCTGGGATGAGAAGCGTATGCACTAGTCTACTCTGGAGTATCGATGCCCTGTATCGATAATCCTACTACTAGGGACCTGTATAAGGATGTGCTTGTAGATTACCCATCCCCCACTAGTGTGACTGCCATCACAACGTTGGTAATCAAGCAAAGATCCTAAAGGCTCCATTAATGTGTATAGGCAATATGCTAAAAGAAACACATGCACACATTAAAGTAGAAAAAAACCAAGTAGCATACTACTATTTTGAGCAAGATTGTCTATACAACTGTGAATATCCCAAGCTTCCATTAAGTAATATACAAACTAGTATGATACAGTAATGGCCTCTAGGGCATATACACTAATACCAAAATTTAGTCCAATTTCACCCTGAAGTGGCCGGCCACATCACCCAAAAATCCGAGCTCCTCGGGTCAATTTTGGCTTTTTGGCTTCAAATTTTGGTGGTGTTCCAGTCTCTCGGTTTTAGTGTTTCAGGTGTTGTTTGTTTTTGCTAAAATTGCATGTGATGTTATTTTTCTGCATAGGCAACTCGGACTGTTTCGTATTCGTAATTCTAACATGTTTTCGGGTTGGTTTAGACGGTGTTAAAAAGTTCGAACCGATATCAAATACCCACTTTAACCCTTGCCGGAAAATTTTCCAAGAGTTGGATTTTTTTCGAGTTAAAGAACCTTCAAATATCGTGCAAGTGATTCGATGGGCCCTCTGGAAGAACAAAACCCTAACTCGATTCTGTGACCGTAAGAACCGCCGCCAAACCCTAGGGTTTGCGGTAGTTCCGCGGTGCCATAGGTGAGGCAAGGGTTGACCCTTCTACGGTTGGTCCATTGGTACTGTGGCATGTGCTGAATATTTTTAAACTGCGCTCAAGTGTTGAGATTTTTAGGTAATTTTGGGTGTTTGTTGATTCGATCGGAATGTTTAACATCGTCTAGCTATTTGTGGAATGTGATACAGTATGTGGAATTCATATAGTTAGGCATGAAATCTGAAGTATGTGATATTTCGGGTTTATGATGTCTAAGGTGATTGTGGATTCCAAATGTTGTAGTTTGACATTTTCTTTTCTGCGACCGTAAGTGTAATATGTGGTGTATCGCCGGTTTCGTTGTTATATGTCAACGACAATTGGAATACGCATATTTACTTACGTTGATGACATGTGATGTTATGTGTTGCTGTAATATGTTATATTGGATCGTCGTGTTTTGAATAGCCGGGTGTTTTATGTGAGATGAGAGTTTTTATTTTCATTCATGTAAAATTCTTTGTATGTAATATTCTTTTATTGGGGCACTTCCGGGTTGAGGATGATGTCACCATTGTTGTATATTATTTACTTTTCCGCATTAGGATAGACCCAAGGAGGGGAGCACAAGTAACCGGGTTCTAGAGTCCAGTGGGAGACCATCTCGAGGAGTCGAGTCCTGTTCTCCTAACTCTAGAATTGGTAAGGTTGCTTGTCGCTCTCGTAGGGGTCTAGGGATGTGGGTTTGGCTATTCATCACGACCGTAGAATCCGTGTTTTATACAGGCTTAAAATGAAACACGGACCTCCTAGTGTATCCAATATTTCATATGTTATCTTCTGCTGCTGATATTCTGTGATGTGATCACTTTATATGCTTGAGTCAATTGCTTTATTATTATATATATGATATATAATAAACGTTGCTTATGTTTTGCACCCGCGCTAGTCCCGCCCCGCTATGCCGTTAGTTAAGTAACCTAATGGTGCATAACGGGACACTGTGGCGAATGCGGATGGCATAAGCGTACGTTGTATTTTCGTTTCTTCTATGATGCTTAGAAACATAAAAGATGTTGTAGAATCAAATTTTCAAAAAGGGTAGGTCTATTTTTTTCTTTGCATAGCGGTATTCCTTATAGAATATCCAGCACCTTATTCGATAAGGAAAGAGCCGAGATCCCTTCACCGGGTGTGGCCACTTTAGCGAAACTCGCAGATGCTACAACCCACTCGGTTTGTCTTTTGATTGCTTTTATAGTTTTTGCTTTGCATAGTGGTATTTATGAAATATCCTGCACTTTATTCGATAAGGAAAGAGCCGAGATCCCATCACCGGGAGTGACTTCTTTAGCAAAACTAGAGAAAGCCTAAAAAACAATCCTTTTCTAAAATCACTTGTTTTTACAACGATATCAAGTTCATTACGCAAAAGGTTTTCTTAAAAAGCTGTCGTAGCCCTCCGTCATTTCAGATAAGGACTAGTTAGTATTCGTGCTAAGTTTGTTGGCCTTCGTCAAGACGTAGTGTGCGGTAACTGATTAGTAATTATCTACTTATAGCATATAATGCGATTCGATTAGGGTAGTCGTGCGACTTTGTTGGCCTTCGTTAAGGGTCGTGCGGGTGGGTTTATGTTACGAACATAAATGGGACGTGACTGGCCCTTGAATCATATGAAGTCTATAGGACCCCATCTAATTCAAGTAAGCCAAAATCCAAGAAATCCCAACCATTTTTAAAGAAAGCGTTTTGTTAAAATAAGCCGAATATGTGTTTTTAAAACATTAAGTCTTTTCTGAAAATTTCGGCAGAGTTTCCTTTGTAAATACTGGCCCCAAACGGGGTACAACATGAATAATATATGCATAATGATAAAAGGCATCCGCAAGAGGGAGCTATCTCTTCGTCAATCGGCGGTCACAACCACGCAAGCAATATAATATACAACGCCGAAGGACGAGGATCAAAACTCAAAAAGGAACTCAAAACAACATGAAAACCATAAAAATACAACGCGCGACTCTAAGGTCGAAATAATATACAACTGGTCTCTAAGTCTGAATAAATATACAAGTTTGGTTGATGGAGTTTACTAGATACAACTGAAATAAATAAAAGGTACAATGGTGGTCACGATGCAAGTGAACCCACCTACCAAAGCAAATCACCCGGAATGGAAGTAGTGTGCCAGCAAAGTCGCAACAAAACCTGTACGGCAAACACCTGCAAGAACTGTGGCACGATGGGGGTGAGTTTCCAACTCGTGAGTAGAAAATATCACCGAGCAGAAATCGTATGTATGACTCAATCCTAGGTCAATACGATCAAAAATATATATAACATCAAATGATAAAGTCTGAAGCATGAAAAGGTGGCAAGGGTAGACATCTATACATAAGTGTAATCCCATATGCTCGTGTCAGTGCCTCAGGTAGCAACGTATCATATGTATGAGGTATGAATGTAATGTAATAAAAACAGAATACATGTAAATGAAGAAACAATTTTCTTGTTTTAGTGAGATTTCTGTTTATATAACACGAGGTATCATCAATGGAATCAACATAATCAGTGTCTACCATCGACACAAAACATAAATCCCAATATCTCAATATCACAGTGTCTCAATACCTCGGGCTCCGTCAGTCCGGATCGGCCCATATCATCAAATCACACGACCACGGACGGTATCCTCCGGATATCCGCCGCGCAAAACAATCACCGGTAGGCAGTCTGCCCCTGCCGGGCTCATCGACTACAACTCGAGCTTCTTGCCCCGGGGTACCATACCGGTTCCACGATGTACCCGCAGACGGTTCATCCGGCTCCTCGAATCGGGTCTCGAAATCCAACAGCTGTTATGAAAACTCATGGTGGACGACTCATTCATCATGAGAAAACCGCAACTTGCATTTTGAAAAGAGAGAGAGAAAGAAGTTTATATATATTCTTGCGGTTTTCCCCAAATCCGGAAATCTCATGAAAATCCGAAATCAAAAAATCAAGAGTAAGTAAACAGTGAATATCGGCATAAAACCCCAAAAAACTCTATAACCAATGAATATATGAATGCATCTGATATCATGCAATGAGTGCAATAGTTAAACTAGCATATGAAAGCGATAACATATTGCAACTATCAGCTAGCAGGCTATGTCAATGAAATAATATTCACTAAAGTGTATGTGACATGGCAATTACCGATGATGATGTGTGTGAGCCGGCAAGCAAGTGTACGTGGAGTATATGCATCATCGGTAAAGGTGATGGTGTCCTGACAGCATGATCTCAATAATGGCATATGAAAACACAATATAAGCATGCAATGCGAACATCAATAATTTGCGGGAGACGAATAATAAACACAATAGTAATGAATATACAATAACATAAATGAGTCTACAGGTAACTACAGGTCTAAACTAACAGAATAATCAACTGGTAAGGAAACCGCCTAAATCTGAGTCGACACACACACACACACACACACACACACACACACATATAATAGTCGGTGATCCCACCTCAATAGTATTCCATACGATACCCTATATAATATGACATCCTCGAGTGAAGAGTGCGGATCTATCATCAATACATAGCTCGTACGGTAAATTCGTCGTACGGTCTCCCAAATCTGGGTACGAGTAAAATATCACACTTATCTTACTATTCGTCCGGTATCCTTTTCATCATATATCATGATCTGGGGGTACTGATCTAAGTCTAGTACAATACTGATACCGTCTATGTATATGCTTGCATGTGTATGAAAACACCACGCCTAAAGAACCCGCTAAAATATCGTGTCGTATCTCATAATACGAACTACGTCATATCACCGATCTCATGGCATCCAGCCCAATCCCATCGACTCATCTCCAAATATCATGTACTATCCTCATAATCCATGTATATGTATACGTACACACACACACACACACATACATAGTCCCATACCCATATGTGTGTGTGTATGTATACATATCCCCATATACGCACAGGTAATAAAAGTATGCAAGTGTGTGTGCGCGTGTGGGTGTAACAACTATTCTAGTGTTTCGCGATTTACACTAAACTAACCCATGATCTGCTACGACCCTACTTGCTAAACTATCCAGTTTTTATAACACATAAACATATATATATATATATATATCATGTATATAGTATTTACTACGAACTGCGGGGGTGTAAGTCGATGTAGTACACCCCAATACTTGTGGGGAGGCGGAATTTTCAAAAACGAACTTGTTTAGTGAACGAACATCGACTAACCGCTTGAATCGAAGCTAAACTATAAATAACCGTACACAAAGAGTTTCATAACTATTGTGTTTAGGGATTATACCTAATGAAACCAGTCCTTCGTCTTTACGATCTACTTGTTCTCCTCGGCCTTCTCTAGGTAGTAGACGATCCACCCGAGAGCAAAACTCCAAACTAAACCTCTAACTTGAGGTAACTAATCTTCTTGGATTGCTAATCAAAGAAGATAGAATGAAATAGAGTGATGGTTATGGATTGATTAGTCTTTCTAATCCTTTGATCTCAACACATGAGGTGTAAGGATTAGGGTTTGAAGATGAGAGCTTGAGGAGAGAGAATGTGAGAGAAAATTATATGATGAGACTGTGAGTATCATAACATATTATGAAGCATTCTCATTAAAGAATAAATGAATAAATGTGATGAATAAGCATGTTTCATAAATGTTAAGTGGTGATTCATTAGCATGAGTCATTAATCATTTATGGTGCAATAATGACAATGATGAATCACTCTCATGACTCACAAATCTTATCCAAAGTATATGCCATCTAAACCTCCTTAGTCACCATCTTCTAGAAGCTTCTCGCACAATTACGAGAACGCCCCACCAATCCGCAAAAATACGGAAAAACTTTAGACTGTAAAAATCCAATAACCGGATACCAGTAACTGGCTTAAACCAAAGCCGACTGGTAAAAACTGTCCGAAAGTCGTACGCGCGTAAACGCACGTATGCGTCCGAACCCTTGTCGTAAAACCATACGACCTCTATATCGTTTCGTCTGGAATAGGAAACTCTCTGTGTGGGACTCTAGAGACTCGACTACTACGCTGGCAGTGGGTTTAACCACAGACCGCAAGCGACACTAGCTGTACGTAACGGTCCCCAGGTAGTTGTCGATAAGAAGGCCGATGAGGAAACCCATCCGAACTCCTACTGAGTCTGATGTGACAATCTCCATACAGTCCGGTCCGTTCGTCCAAGACTATCGCATATCCTGCCTAGGGGGCGGCAAGCGTCAGTCCCCTAATAGCGGTATAAGTCGTGTCGGAGGGAAGCCCATTACACCCTGAGAAACTACTGGAACCTACCAGCAAATCTCGCTTTCCCTGGCCAGGGACTTTGCGTAATGGCTCTCTGACACAGCGCGATATCTACTCCCAATACCGGGAGGGACGAATCCTGTCTAACCGCCACTGCCTCCAAGTGCTCGGGACTGCACCCAACTGCTACCTGTTTGCACGACTTCTTTGAGCCGTGGTAGGGTAGCAATCTAAGAACAGTGGGACACACTCGAGGCGAAGTAGCAGTGTCAAGTCTGCGGACTACGTTGTACTCATGTCACCTGGGAACTGTTCACTGACGACTGGTATAAAACCAACCAACAGTTCCCTGTGAGTCCTGTCCGGTGTACTCGTAACCTAACGAGCACCTGTATACTATCTCCAGTACGACGTACTGGCGGCTGTGGGACAGACCATCTCCCCAACTGGGATGAGAAGCGTACACACTAGTCTACTCCGGAATATCGATGCTCTGTCTCGATAATCCAACGACCAGGGACCTGAATAAGGATGCGCTTGTAGACTACCCAGCCCCCACTAGTGTGACTGCCATCACAACGCTGGTAGTCAAGCAAGATCCTAAGAGCCCTATCAATACGTACACTCACATATTAAGATAGAAAAACCAAGTAGCATACTACCATGTTTAGCAAGACTGTTATATACATGTCAATATCCCAAGCTTCCATTAAGTAATATACAAGCTAGTATGATACAGTAATGGCCTTCTAGGGCATAAACACTAACAATCTCCCACTTGCACTAGGGCCATTTACTGGCGTATCGAAGACCAATGATCTCGAGTAGCCTCTCGAACTGCGTCTGAGGTAGGGCCTTCGTGAATGGATCAACAATGTTCTCTTCTGAAGCAACTCTCCGAACCTCGATCTCCTGACGATCAATGATCTCCCTGATCAGGTGATACCGCCTCAAGATGTGTCTGGACTTCTGATGGGACCTTGGTTCCTTCGCTAAAGCTATAGCTCCGTTGTTGTCGCAATACAGAGGTATTGGATCAACTATGGTAGGAACCACTTGAAGTTCTGTTAGGAACTTCTTCATCCAGACTGCTTCTTTTGCGGCATCGCAAGCAGCTATATACTCCGCTTCCATCGTCGAGTCAGCAACGGTGTCCGGCTTGGAGCTCTTCCAGCACACCGCCCCTCTATTGAGGGTAAAGACATAACCCGACATGGACTTGGAATCGTCCTTATCACTCTGGAAGCCGGAATCAGCAAAGGCCTCCAACCTGAGGTCTTTTCCGCCGTAAACCAAGAACATCTCCTTAGTCCTCCTCAGGTACTTGAGAATGTTCTTTACTGCTATCCAGTGTTTCTCCCCTGGGTCTGACTGATACCGGCTCACCACGCTCAGTGCGTAAGCTACATCTGGTCTGGTACATAACATCACATACATTATAGAGCCTACCGCAGAAGCGTAGGGTATAATAGACATGCGTTCCCTTTCCAAATCAGTCTTGGGAGACATCTCTTTGGAGAGGGTGATTCCGTGACAAGCCGGTAGATTACCGCGCTTAGAATCTTCCATACTGAATCTTTTCAGTACAGTGTCGATATACCTGGACAGCAAAAGTCCCAACATCCTCTTGGATCTATCACGATAGATCCGGATCCCCAGAATGTAAGAGGCATCACCCAGGTCTTTCATGGAGAACCTGTGTGACAAGAATCCTTTGACAGATTGTAGCATAGGAATGTCATTTTCTATCAATAGAATGTCATCCACGTACAAGACGAGGAATACAACACTTCTGGCTACAACTTTACTATATATGCACGGTTCATCTGGATTTTTGATAAAGTCATATTCTTTGACTGTCTCATCAAAACAGATGTTCCAACTCCGCGATGCCTGCTTTAGTCCATAAATGGACTTAAGCAGCTTGCATACTTTCCCGCTGCTCCCACTCTGATTGAAACCCTCTGGCTGATCCATATAGACGCACTCTTCTAAATTTCCATTCAGAAAATCCGTCTTTACGTCCATCTGCCAGATTTCATAATCATGGAAGGCAGCAATTGCAAGAAGGATACGAATGGATTTGAGCATAGCCACTGGAGAAAAAGTTTCGTCATAGTCCAAACCAGGTCTTTGACGAAAACCCTTTGCAACAAGTCTAGCTTTATAGGTTTCCACCTGCCCATCTACACCAATCTTTTACTTGAAGATCCATTTGCATCCTATGGGTTTTACCCCACCTGGAGCAAAGTCCAAAGTCCATACTTTGTTGGTGTACATCGACTCCATTTCGCTTCGCATTGCATCTAGCCATCGTACCGAGTCGCCGCTCTGGATGGCCTATTGGAAGTCAGTAGGTTCATCATCATCTATGATGCAATCCTCTCTATCCCCGTCTATGAGAAAACCGTAGTATCTCTCAGGCGGATGAGACGGCCTACTACTCCTGCGGAGGGGTGCGGGAATGTCCTGTTCTTCTTGAACTTCCGGTTCTACCAAACTTTCAGTAGCAGTTTATGGTTCTGGAATTTCTTCCAGTTCTATTTCGCTCCCACTTGATTCCTTTTCTAAAAACTGATGTTCTAGAAAATGGGCATTACGAGAAACAAATACCTTTTGTTCCTCTGCGTAATAGAATAGATATCCCCTGGAGTGCTTTGGATATCCCACAAACTTACACTTTACTGATCGTGCCTCGAGCTTGTCCACATGCTGCTTTTTAACAAAAGCTGGACATCCCCAAATCTTTATATACTGTAGATGGGGTTTCTTCCCGCTCCACATCTGATATGGAGTGGTAGGCACAGTCTTGGTAGGTACCATGTTCAAAAGATATGCCGCTGATTCTAGCGCATGACCCCAGAAAGATCGCGGTAACTCAGCATTACTCATCATGGATCGTACCATATCCAATAGGGTTCGATTCCGTCTCTCTGATACACCGTTATGCTGTGGAGTGTACGGAGGAGTAAGCTAAGAGAGAATTCCTTTCTCTTTTAGGTAACCTAGGAACTCGGCACTCAAGTATTCACTACCTCGATCAGATCTAAGTGTCTTGATACTTTTGCCGGTTTGGTTTTCTACTTCATTCTTATACTCTTGGAATTTCTCAAAAGCTTCGGATTTATGTTTCATAAGATAAATGAATCCGTATCTTTAGTAATCATCCGTGAAAGTAATGAAATAGGAAAAACCACCTCTTGCATGTGTAGACATTGGACCACATACATCGCTGTGTATGAGTCCTAAGAGCTCGCTCGCTCTTACTCCTTGTCCAGTGAATGGAGTCTTTGTCATCTTTCCTTTGAGACAAGATTGACAAGTGTCATAAGATTGATATTCGAATGAGTCCAAATATCCTTCTCTATGCAACTTAGTCAACCTTCTCTCATTGATGTGACCCAGTCTACAATGCCATAAGAAAGTTTTATTTAAATCTGGAGACTTTCTTTTTAGTGTGTTCTGGACATTGAAAATTTGGAGTTGGTTTAAAACATATATTCCGTTATTTAGTGTACCTGACCCAATCAAACCATGATTAAGGTGGATGTTGACAACATCTCTTACAAACGTGAAATCATAACCTTTATTTGATAACAAGGAAACTGATATGATATTACACGTTAAGCTTGGTACAAAATAACAGTTATGTAAAACCAAAATGTGTCCACTCGTCAATCCTAGGTGATAATCCCCGACGGACGCAGCTCCCACGCTAGCTCCGTTAGCAACCTTTAGGGTCATATCACCTTCCTTCAGCACTCTACGGTTTCTCAGTGCCTGCAATGAATTGCAAATATGAGATCCTGATCCGGTATCCAATACCCAGGAAGTAGAGTTGATCGACAGACAATTCTCAATTACAAACACACCTGAAGTCGAAGCCACAGCTTGCTTCGGTTCCTGGTTCTTGGCGTTCCACGCCTTGCAATCCTTCTTCCAGTGCCCTTTCCTGTGACAATGGAAGCACTCATCCTGGAAAACTATCGGTACTGCAATCTTTTTCTTTCCCTTCCCTCCTACCTTACTAACACCTCCTCTAGGTCTGGGTGCGGCCTTCTTCTTCTTTCCTTTGGCCTTAGCCTTGGACGCGGAAGAAGATGTACCGCCAACAAACATAGCGGGTGTTTCCCTTGAATTCTTCAAGGTGCCCTCTGCACTCCTTAACATGTTCAGGAGTTCCGGAAGTTTAACTTCTTTTCTTTGAAGGTTGAAGTTCAGGATAAACTGGGCGTAGGTGTGAGGAAGGGACTGGAGAATAAGGTCTGTATAGAGCTCATTATCCAAAGTCGTCCCAAGGTCTGCGAGCTCTTCTATGTAGCCGATCATCTTTAGGACATGTTCTCCTACCGATGACCCGACAGCCAACCTCACTCGAAACAAGTTCTTTGAGGTCTCGTATCTTGCTATACGAGATTGCTCTCCATAAAGTTCCTTTGTATGGAGAAATATGCCATCAAGGTCCATATCCTCGTGCCTCCTCTGATGTTCATTGTTCATCGAGGCAAGCACGATGCACTTGGCTTTCGCGCAATCTAAATCCCAGGTTTTGCGGATTTCCTTATCCGCATTGCTGGATTTGGGACCTGGGACAGCAGGTGCCGTAGCAGTAAGGACGTACCCCAGTTTGTCATAGGTCAAAGCCATTTTGACATTCCGCAGCCAATCTTTATAGTTTGGCCCTGTCAGTATATTTTTCTCTAAAAGTAACTTAAGTCCAGTCATTTTCAGGGTCGCTGCAATTAGGAGAGAGAGAAGAAAACTCTTTAGCATGATGCTCTTGCAAGTTTAGAGTGGTTTTTAGTTTATCTAAACTGGATGGCTCCCACTATTTCTCGAATCCTTCCTCAAACCATAAAAGAAGAATTAGCCAGGACTATTCTCACCGTACAATTCTTGCTTAACCGTTCAGCCAGGCTGGTGTCGATACTTTGAGGGAGGTTTTCCAACGCTTTCGCGAAGTTCCTTAATTAAATAACCTCTTTTCTCTGGGGGCGTAACCCCGCTGACACTTTTCTGGACACCTACTAGGTTTATAGCATTGACCGTTAAGTGACGAATATCCTGATAAGTAGCATATACTCACAGTAGGATCGGGATCCAAATATCATCGTCTGATAATGTTGTAGGAATGCTACCAACATTCATCAAACTCAAAATGGTATGCATCTCTTTGCAAATTTCAGTTTCTTTAGAAATTCCCGATATAAGTTTTTGCCCCATGCTCTTATGACCTTGGCGTTAGGTCAAAATGTCATAAGTCACATGTCAAGTTCTACCCATCATTATCTTGTCAATTTGAACCCATCCGTATATATCCTTGACGTTCGGCCAAAATGATAATACGACTTTCCCAAACTAACTCATCTATCTATGCAACAAATGAATATCCAGCAGCTACCAAACACTATGCCTTGGCGTTAGGTCAAAATACATAGCTTGAATACTACTGAATACCCGGATGAAATGACGGAGGGCTACGAATGGTTTTGGCGAAACCGTGAACGTAGTGAACTTGATATAACCGAAGGAACCTGATAGCTTTTAAAAGGAGTGGTTAAAGCTCCGCATTTAAAAATATCTGTTTTTAAAATTAACCGAGTGGTTTCTTTTAAATTGTTCCAACGATTAAAACTTTGGTTTATTTTTCTTTGCATTATAGATAATGTGTCCCATCATTAACCTATCATTGCAGAAAACAACGAAAATATGACGTCCTCTTATGCCACCTGCATTCGCCACTGGGTCCCGTCATCACCCGTTAGGTTACTTAACTAACGGCAGAGCGGGGACTGGGCTAGCGCGGGTGTAAAACATAAGTGACATCTAAAATAGCTACAATATATATAGATATTTTACATTCATCTGACGCAATGATATTCATTCCAGAACACAGATAAACTTTATTGGATTTGCAAGCAATCTGTATTTCTTTCGAGCCTGCAAGAAAAGACAGATTACACAGTTGTGATGAATAGCCGTTACCCCACCCTCGACCCCTACGGGTACGGCAAATTACCCGCCCGGCAGTTTGTGTACCCCACCTTGGGTCTGTCCTAGGAGCAAAAACAGTAAAATGAAATAATACAACGGTGGCTACAACCGCAACCTGGATGTGCCCCGCAAAATAATATTACAACAAATTACATTTACAACAAATGAATTAATTAATAACCCATTTCAAAACCCCGGCTATACACCACAACAGTCCAATACAGTTTATATGCACAAACATATATAACCATTACAGAAATGTGCAACCCCCTGCCAACCGTCATACTAGCAGTTAGGGGAGGTTTACGAACACATTAAACAATCACAAATATAATCCAATATGCAAATACTGTACAATTTCGATCGATTAAACATCTTTAATATTGCTCCAAAAACTGCTCTGTTAAACTGAAACCTGAGCAAAATTAAAATATTCCAGAAAACACTAAATATCATAGGGGACCCACACAAGAAATTTGAGTTCATGACTCGGCAACTCGGCCGCGCTCTTTAGCCGAGTTATGGGCCCAATTTTCTTGGGTGTTCTTCTGTGTTCATTTCAAGCTTTCTGCACTCACCTGAAAAAATTTTGGACTTCATTTAAATTTCGACAGAAACTTGACAGTTTTAGGGTTTTCCGGCTTCGTTTTTCCGTTCGAAATTCGTACAAACTTGCAATTAAGTTATTTATTGTTTAGCGAGGCTCTGATACCACTGTAAGTCGATGTAGTACACCCCAATACTTGTGGGGAGGCGGAATTTTCAAAAACGAACTTGTTTAGTGAACGAACATCGACTAACCGCTTGAATCGAAGCTAAACTATAAATAACCGTACACAAAGAGTTTCATAACTATTGTTTTTAGGGATTATACCTAATGAAACCAGTCCTTCGTCTTTACGATCTCCTTGTTCTCCTCGGCCTTCCCTAGGTAGTAGACGATCCACCCGAGACCAAAACTCCAAACTAAACCTCTAACTTGAGGTAACTAATCTTCTTGGATTGCTAATCAAAGAAGATAGAATGAAATAGAGTGATGCTTATGGATTGATTAGTCTTTCTAATCCTTTGATCTCAACACATGAGGTGTAAGGATTAGGGTTTGAAGATGAGAGCTTGAGGAGAGAGAATGTGAGAGAAAATTATATGATGAGATTGTGAGTATCATAACATATTATGAAGCATTCTCATTAAAGAATAAATGAATAAATGTGATGAATAAGCATGCTTCATAAATGTTAAGTGGTGATTCATTAGCATGAGTCATTAATCATTTATGGTGCAATAATGACAATGATGAATCACTCTCATGACTCACAAATCTTATCCAAAGTATATGCCATCTAAACCTCCTTAGTCACCATCTTCTAGAAGCTTCTCGCACAATTACGAGAACGCCCCTCCAATCCGCAAAAATACGGAAAAACTTTAGACTGTAAAAATCCAATAACCGGATACCAGTAACTGGCTTAAACCAAAGCCGACTGGTAAAAACTGTCCGAAAGTCGTACGCGCGTAAACGCACGTATGCGTCCGAACCCTTGTCGTAAAACCATATGACCTCTATATCGTTTCGCCTGGAATAGGAAACTCTCTGTGTGGGACTCTAGAGACTCGACTACTACGCTGGCAGTGGGTTTAACCACAGACCGCAAGCGGCACTAGCTGTACGTAACGGTCCCCAGGTAGTTGTCGATAAGAAGGCCGATGAGGAAACCCATCCGAACTCCTACTGAGTCTGATGTGACAATCTCCATACAGTCCGGTCCGTTCGTCCAAGACTATCGCATATCCTGCCTAGGGGGCGGCAAGCGTCAGTCCCCTAATAGCGGTATAAGTCGTGTCGGAGGGAAGCCCATTACACCCTGAGAAACTACTGGAACCTACCAGCAAATCTCGCTTGCCCTGGCCAGGGACTTTGCGTAATGTCTCTCTGACACAGCGCGATATCTACTCCCAATACCGGGAGGGACGAATCCTGTCTAACCGCCACTGCCTCCAAGTGCTCGGGACTGCACCCAACTGCTACCTGTTTGCACGACACCTTTGAGCCGTGGTAGGGTAGCAATCTAAGAACAGTGGGACACACTCGAGGCGAAGTAGCAGTGTCAAGTATGCGGACTACGCTGTACTCATGTCACCTGGGAACTGTTCACTGACGACTGGTATAAAACCAACCAACAGTTCCCTGTGAGTCCTGTCCGGTGTACCCGTAACCTAACGAGCACCTGTATACTATATCCAGTACGACGTACTGACGGCTGTGGGACAGACCATCTCCCCAACTGGGATGAGAAGCGTACACACTAGTCTACTCCGGAATATCGATGCTCTGTCTCGATAATCCAACGACCAGGGACCTGAATAAGGATGTGCTTGTAGACTACCCAGCCCCCACTAGTGTGACTGCCATCACAACGCTGGTAGTCAAGCAAGATCCTAAGAGCTCTATCAATACGTACACTCACATATTAAGATAGAAAAACCAAGTAGCATACTACCATGTTTAGCAAGACTGTTATATACATGTGAATATCCCAAGCTTCCATTAAGTAATATACAAGCTAGTATGATACAGTAATGGCCTTCTAGGGCATAAACACTAACAGGGGGTGCTATACGCCATCCACCCGACTTCCCCCGTAGATATATATCTACTCACTTGCTCTTGCTTGCCGATGTCGATGTCGCCACGCCCCTCCTTGTTGCTTTGAACCCACTCGAGGGTACTTACATGTATATCGCAAGACATCGTAAATGGAAATAGTGCACGAAAACTAAATCGGCACACGTATCGTTTATAAGTCAAAACTTATAGTCTTGCATGCACAACACTATCAAATAACCCTTGTCGTTGACGTTCAAATGCCACACGACGGAATACAATATCAAATACGAAAACCCAAATTAAAACAAAGTCGCAAAATAATGCAGCAACTCGAGGAAATGGTCCCAGATTTTACCCTAGGTGAAATTAGCCAATTTTGCATATGTAAAGGGTCTAGTTTATAGACAATGGAGCCATGGACCAAATATGAAGCCCAAAGCTCCAGGTCTGGTCGCAAATTGCGGCCAGAAAGGTTATATTTGCGGCCATGTTGAGGAGATAGGGGCTAGGGTTTTGGTTAATGCTTCTAGGTTGCCTTCTTGAATCGCAGTGTTTGCTAAATAATTTTCCAGGTCCCCGAGTGTTAGCAGATTTCAAATTCCCTACAGAATTCCACAAAAAACGGATATCGGGGATTTCTAAGTTCGCTAATAGGGGTTTAAGTCTCAGGTTTGGGTCTGAATTCTAGCACTAGGGGGGTTGTGTGGCCTCTACTAAGCTCAATCACACTTCACAACTCAAGAATTCCTCAAACCCTAACTAGAAATTTCCAAATCTCACTAAACGACACTAAATCGGTTCTAAACAAACATGGATGTAAAAGCATTAGAAAAACTATGCTAATGGTCAAGAGAATACCTCATTTGGCAACTCAAGAAAATTCTTGAGTTGCCCCAAGTGTCCAAAATCCTTGCTTTCTTGGTCCAAAGTGTTGCTTGTGAGCTTGTACACATTTTTTGTGAAATGGAGATGGACTTTGGATGAGTTGTGTTATGGTGTTTTGTGGGTTTAGAGGAGGGGGATGAAGTAGGGCAGTAGCCATATGAGGTGAGGGGAGGAAAATGAAGAGAAAATAATGGAGGGAACAAAAGTCATGGCTTGGTTTGACCCCTCACCCTCTCTCTCTCTCTCTCTCTCTCTCTCTCGACCATACCCAATTCTTTATATTTTCCATTTTCTTTTCTTTTGTTTTCTTTATCTTTCCCTTCTCAATTAAAACAACAACCATGCTAAAAAAATGAAGAGAAGGCCATGATAAAAATATAACAAGTGCTAAAAATGACATGTGCATGTCATGTGCACAAAACACGTTTAATGCACGATTAGCGATATCTAATCGCGATTAGCATTAAAATAGTATATAATAAATCATAAATTTTCATAATTTGCATAAATCACATAAAGCACCATCTTTTTAGTAATTTCCATAATTTTCCAAATTTTTCCCAATTTATCGGTATTTAATTATACCGCCTTATTAAAATATTCAATATAATATTTTTTAATTATAAAAATCCCCAAAAATAATATTTTATTTTTCTGAAATGTTACAATATTCTCCCTTTAAAGAAATTCGGTCCCCGAATTTTAATTTAAACCCTTCAAATACTAAAACATTTCAGTAAAAAGTCCAAGTCGTCGGGGCTTCAAAATCATCAATACATAAAACGCATCATAGCGCAATGCATGCGCAGGAAAAATGAGCAGATAACTCCAAATAAAAACTCTTTCAAGCATCCCGCAATCATCGGAGTCATGGTGAAGACACAAATGTCAAATCCAATACGAAAACCAATATGATATACATCAAAACTATAAATGTAAACATTTGAAGGAAATGCATGTCAAACCATTCATGTTGCTGTGCGATGCGCGTATCGCGGCACAGTGGCGGACGTCTATTGTAAGAAAATAACTATATATATACTTATCCTATGTTTAATACGTACGTCTCGCCGTTTTTGAAAATAATTTAGAAGGGTTTCCTTTTTAAAATGTTTCGTGTCATCTCGGACACGTAGGTAAATATGAGACTATAGCTCCTTTTTGGAAATCCCTTCGATATCTATCCATGCATGCAAAAATATACTCAGGTACTGTCCTCGGACTAGTCCTGCTCAGCTACTATACCAAATAGTAAATATCATAAAAATATACTCCTCCAACAGAAATCAATCCCAAATGTGCATAAGAATGCCACGTGCGTCTGGTGCGCACGGAAATCGAAATCCCTGAATGTGCCATACATGTGCACAGAAACAAAATCTAAGTGCAACGGGTGTGCCCGAAAAACCTGTCAAGGGCAACGGGTGTGCTTGACAGCAACATCAAGTGCATCTGATATGCACAAAGAATCCCGATTTAGTGCATCTGGTATGCACCAAAATCACATCTCATATCATGCGCCCAACATGCGCGAATATCTAAATCAGGTGCATCCATCATGCATGAATAAAATATAAATTATGCGCATCCAACATGCACGAAATCACGAAATCCAATATCAAGCGCCGAACATGTGCAAAATCCAATCCAAGCTCGTCAAATATGCGCAAGAATCCGATCAGATGCACAAAGTGCACAAAACAAATATCGAGTGTCACAATCGAAATCGACGGTATACAACACATCTTAAATCCAAATCCAAATCAGGTATATCGTGGCATATAATCTCACAACCATGTGCATCAGCATGCATAAAATCAATTCAAAATACTAAAAATGCATGAAGACTATGCCGAAGCATAAGTCAAATCACATGCATAACATAGGCATGAAATCAAAATCAATGTTTCGAATGACATCAAGACGAAGTCAGGTGCAACTGTGGTGCACAAAATACGTATCAATGCACTGCAAGCATATGTGAACTATACCGAGTGCAAAAAAACCAAATCGAGTGCGTACCACATGCACAAAATCAACCCCACCGTATGAAATCCATGAAGTCATAAACATGTGCAGCCAAGGCACAAAACGATATCAAGTGTAATAACTGTGTACAAATCATAAATCAACACAAAGGTGTATAAAGTATATCTTAAGTGCAATAACTATGCACAAAATATGAATACCTAGTAAGTGCAACCATGGTGCACGAAAACAAATATCATGAAACTCAGTCATCAAAACTCAGTCATCCGAATAGATCGCCCAAAATACCAAAATCAAGTATGTCGGAATAGTCCCACTCAAGCACATCCTCTAAGAATCTCTGGCTAACTGTCGTGGTCACTCATAACATGTCTCGTCGACGATGCTGAACTCTGGCTTGCTGGGTGTGCGTAATATGACATCTCCTAGGTCTAAGTCTTCTCGTAAATTATTCCAGAAAGGTCCTGTCGAGGTATCTCCCAAATCTCGTTTCTGCCGAACTGCCCGGAAGTCACCGTCCTTTACTAAATCTGTTTCTTGTTCCGGAACGGCTGCATACTCATTGCGACTCCTTCTGGAAGATATATCCATATACAACGCCTCTGCATGCGTATCACATTTCTGATGTCGGCGGAGTGGGATGTCATATCATCAAGATCTCGTACGAACCTCTTACTCCACTCTTCTCTACGGTCGACTGCTTCGGACTCGTCTCTTCGTGGCTGCATGGACTGCGCTCCAACGACTATACTCGTATCTGGAGTCTCCCAAGCAATGCATCCCATCACGTGGTATCCGAATGAAGTCGAACCATTCGATCGATTCGTCAAAATCTCATAATCCCCCAAGAGCTCAACATCTTGAGTACAGTTTAATAATATCGAGTACATAAGCACCTATGGACCAACCGTACAAGGGCAAACCCAAGCCTCATTAATGGCACCGCGGAACTGCCGCAAACCCTAAGGTTTAAAGGCGTTCTCATGGTCATTATGTCGAGTTAGGGTTTCATTCTTCTAAAGGGTCCGTAGAATACTTGCATGTTTCCTCCAAATACTTTAAACCTGGAAAATGAGTTTCTGACATTCGATCGTCTCTATCGACTCCCAACGTATCTGTGTGAAGTCTTCTCAAGCTAGAATCAATCAATCTGATGACCTCGTGTCGGGGTAAGCGAACGAACCACATGTCCTAGTCATTCATCCTCGGGTAACTAGCGACCTTCTATCATATCTCTAAGTATATACTCATGTTGCAGTAGCTCCAACATCTTGGGCGATATCTCATCATTCGCAGCAACAACTGGCTCATTCGTCTGCACGCTGAGCAGTGCATCAATCATCAATAATAATCGGTGTATCGACGGTCATCACATTCTGGCTGGCCTCTATCAGTGGCTTAATCCTCTTGTGCTGATCTACACGCTCGAGAAATCTCGTAAAAGCGATCCATCAAACGCTCATGGCGCGAAAACACAAATAAACGATGCCTCTCTATGAAATCGTATGTCCCTGGAATCATTCCCTGGTCAGTCTTCATTCGTGACGAGCTCGTGCTGACCACGACTGTAGCCGTAGCTCTCTCTGCCCGTGTAATCGTGGCAGCAAAACCATATACCAAAATCGATAAGGATAGATCATGAATGAATATAATGTTGTGCAAGGAAATGTACATCCTAAGGCTTCTTAAGCGGAGTAGCGTATCGTAAGTATGCCGCGGAACATACACACGGTACGTCACTCTCCTTAAGTCACCTAATCCATCAACCAAGGTCAACCTACGCGACGAAAGATCGGGTCTAATACCCTCTTGACTAAGTCTAAGTTCCGTAAGGTCAAGCCTAGATTCCGTATATATACAAACGCCCTGGGCTCCGCATAGTCAAACATAGACTCGAACCAAGGTTAACATGGCGCTCTGATACCAACTTTGTCATGAGCCGAAATGGCACGTGACTGGCCCTTGAATCATATGAAATCTATAGGACCCCATCTAATTCAAGTAAGACAAAATCCCAGAAATCTCAACCATTTTTAAAGTAAGTGTTTTGTTATAATAAGCCGAATATGTGTTTTTAAAACATCAAGTCTTTTCTGAAAATTTCGGCAGAGTTTCCTTTGTAAATACTTGCCCCAAATGGGGTACAACATGAATAATATATGCATAATGATAAAAGGCATCCCCAAGCGGGAGCTAGCTCTTCGTCAATCGACGGTCACAACCACGCAAGCAATATAATATACAACGCCGAAGGGCGATGACCAAAACTCAAAAGGAAACTCAAAACAACATGAAAACCATAATAATACAACGCGCGACTCTAAGGTCGAAATAATATACAACTGGTCTCTAAGTCTGAATAAATATACAAGTTTGGTTGATAGAGTTTACTAGATACAACTGAAATAAATAAAAAGTACAATGGTGGTCACGATGCAAGTGAACCCACCTACCATATCAAATCACCCGGAATGGAAGTAGTATGCCAGCAAAGTCGCAACAAAACCTGTACGGCAAAAACCTGCAAGAACTGTGGCACGATGGGGGTGAGTTGCCAACTCGTGAGTAGAAAACATCACCGAGCATAAATCGTATGTATGACTCAATCCTAGGTCAATACAATCAAAAATATATATAAATTCAAATGATAAAGTCTGAAGCATGAAAAAATGGCAATGCTAAACATCTATACATAAGTGTAATCCCATGTGCTCGTGTCAGTGCCTCAGGTAGCAACATATCATATGTATGAGGTATGAATGTAATGTAATGAAAACAGAGTACATGTAAATGAAGAAACCGTTTTCTTGTTTTAGTGAGATTTCTGTTTATATAACATGAGGTATCATCAATGGAATCAACATAATCAGTGTCTAGCATCGACACAAAACATAAATCCCAATATCTCAATATCACAGTGTCTCAATACCTCGGGCTCCGTCAATCCAGATCGGCCCATATCATCAAATCACACGACCACGGACGGTATCCTCCGGATATCGGCCGCGCCAAACAATCACCGGTAGGCAGTCTGCCCCTGCCAGGCTCATCGACTACAACTCGAGCTTCTTGCCCCGGGGTACCATACCGGGTCCACCATGTACTCGCAAAAGGTTCATCCGGCTCCTCGAATCGGGTCTCGAAATCCAACAGCTATCATGAAAACTCATGGTGGACGACTCATTCATCATGAGACAACCGCAACTTGCAATTTAAAAAGAGAGAGAGAGAAGTTTATATATATTCTTGCGGTTTTCCCCCAAATCCCGAAATCTCATGAAAATCCGAAATCCAAATACCAAGAGTAACTAAACAGTGAATATCGGCATAAAACCCCAAAATACTGCCTAACCAATGAATATATGAATGCATCTGATATGATGCAATGAGTGTAATAGTTAAACTAGCATATGAAAACGATAACATATTGCAACTATCAGCTAGCAGGCTATGTCAATGAAATAATATTCACTAAATTGTACGTGACATGGCAATTACCGATGATGATGTGTGTGAGCCGGCAAGCAAGTGTACGTAGAGCATACGCATCATCGGTAATGGTGCTGGTGCCCTGACAGCATGATCTCGATAATGGCATATGAAAACAAAATATAAGCATGCAATGCGATGCGAACAACAATAATATGCGGGAGACGAATAATAAACACAACAGTAATGAATATGCAATAACATAAACTAGTCTACAGGTTACTACAGGTCTAAACTAACAGATTAATCAACAGGTAAGGAAACCACCTAAATCTGAGTCGACACACACACACACACACATATATATATAATAGTCGGTGATCCCGCCTCAATAGTATTCCATACAATACCCTATATAATATGACATCCTTGAGTCAAGAGTGCGGATCTATCATCAATACATAGCTCGTAAGGTAAATCCGTCGTACGACCTCCCAAATCTGGGTACGGGTCAAATATCACACTTATCTTACTATTCGTATGGTATCCTTTTCATTATATATCATGATCTGGGGGTACTGATCTAAGTCTAGTAAAATACTAATACCATCTTTGTATATGCATGCGTGTGTATGAAAACACCACGCCTAATGGACCCGCTAAAACATCGTGTCGTATCTCATAATACGAACTACGACATATCACCGATCTCATGGCATCCAGCCCAATCCTATCGACTCATCTCCAAATTTCATGTACTATCCTCATAATCCATGTATATGTGTGTATATATATATATGTCCCATACCCATGTGTATATATATGTTAGTGTGGTATGCCCTAGAGGCCATTATTGTATAGTACTAGTTTGTATATTACATTTTGGAAGCTTGGGATATATACAACGATTTATAACAGTCTTGCTCAATATGGTAGTAAGCTACTTGGTTTGTAACTATCTTAATATGTGTATATGTTTCTTTTGATATATCGCTAATACATATTGATAGAGCCCTTCGGATCTTTGCTTGACTACCAGCGTTGTGATGGCAGTCACACTTGTGGGGGTTGGGTAGTCTACAAGCACATCCTTATATAGGTCCCCAGTCGTAGGATTATCGAGACAGGGCATCGATACTCCGGAGTAGACTGGTGTGTACGCTTCTCATCCCAGCTTGGGAGATGGTCTGTCCCACAACCATCAGTACGTCGTAATGGAGATAGTATGCAGGTGCTCATTAGGTTATGAGTACACTGGACAGGACTCGTCGGGAACTGTTGGTTAGTACTATACCTATCATCAGATAATAGTTCCCAGGTGACATGAGTACAGCTTATTCCGTTGACTTGACACTGCCACTTCGCCTCGAGTGTGTTCCCACTGGTCTTAGATTACTACCCTACCACTGCTCTATTGAGTCGTGCAAACAGGTAGTAGTTGGGTGCAGTCCCGAAGCACTTGGAAGCAGTGATGGTTAGACATGATTCGTCTCTCCCGGTATTGGGGGTTGATATCGCGCTGTGTCTAGGAGAGCCATTACACAAAGTCCCTGGCCAGGGTGTTGGATATATATGCCCTAGAGGCCTACATTGTATAGGATTCTTGGGATATGTATGTACATGACAGTCTTGCTTGATATGATAGTACGCTATTTGGTTTGACTTTGTCTTAATGTATGATATATTTTACTTGGTATTTATATATATATGTTGATAAAGCCCATAGGGTGTTTTTTCTGACTACCGGCGTTGTGATGGCAGTCATACTAGTAGGAGCTGGATAGTCAATAGGCACACCCTTAGATGTCCCTGGTCGCAGGAGTATTGAGATTGGGCATCGATACTCCGGAGTAGACTAGTGTATACATATCTAGACCCTGACGAGGGGCAATGGATTGGTCCCGCAACCATTGGTGGTGTTCACCTAAGATTGTATACAGATGCTTACTGGGTGTGAGTACACCGGACAGGACTCGCCGAGAACTGACTGGATGGTATTATACCTAACGTCAGATAGCAGTTCTCAGGTGACATGTGTGCAGATAGTCCGTTGACTTAAGGTCATCATTTGTCTCGTGTGAGTTCCCACTGTGCTTTGATTATTACCCTACCACGGCTCAAAGGAGTCGTGCAAACAGGTTTTAGTTGGGCACAGTCCCGAGCCACGTGGAGGCAGTGAGCGACTGTTAGGGATTCGTCTCTCCCGGTATAGGGAGTTGATATCGCACTGTGGTCGGTTGGTCATTACCATAAGTCCCTAGCCAGGGCTGATTGAGAATTACAGATGGACTGATCAGTAGATTCTCGGGTGGTCTTGAACCATACCGACACGGCTTGTACGGTTATTAGGGGTCTGACGTCCACCACCTCCCTAAACCATACATGCGATACTCTTAGACGAACAGATCGGACTGCGCGGATATTGTCACAGACAGGCTCAGTAGGATTTCAGATGGGTTACCTCATCAGCTTTCTTATCGACAACTACCTGGGGACCGTTACGTACGGCTAGTGCCGCTTGCGGTCTGTGGTTAAACCCACTGCCAGCGTAGTAGTTGAGTCTTTAGAGTCCCACACAGAGATTTCCCAAACTCAGGTGAAAAGATATAGAGGTCGTATGGTTTTACGACAAAGGTTCGGACGCATACGTGTTTGAACGCACGTACGACATTCGGACAGTTTTTACTAGCCGGCTTTGGTTTAAGCCAGATTCTAGGATCAGGTTATTGGATTTATACAGTCTAAAGTTTTTCCGTGTTTTCACGGATGAGTGGGGCGTTCTCGTAATTTTCCGAGAAGCTTCTAGAAGGATGTGACATGGAGGGAGAGGTGGCATTTTCATTTAATGATTTAGTGACTCATTGTGAGTGATTCATCATGTCATTAATGCATTATTAAATGCTTAATGACTCACATAATGAATTACCCACTTGCATTAATGAAACATGATGAATAATCTCATATTATTCATTTCTTTTTATTCATTATGTTTCATATATCAAGTGAGAAGCTATTTCATTATTATTATTATCATTATCATCTTCTCACTCTCTCTCTTCAAGCTCTCTCTCCTTCACCAAACCTAATCCTACCCCTCATGAGTTGAGAACAAGGATTAGGAAAGACTAATCACTCCATAACCTATCTCTACATCACCTTAGCTACTCTAATTAGCAACTAGAGAAACTAAGTAACCTCAAGTTTAGAGGTTATAGCTTGGACTAGGGTTCTCGGGTGGATCGTCTATCACGGAAGAAAGCCAAAGAGGACGTGGAGATCCAAAGAGGCCGTAGATAACATTAAGACGAAGGACTAGAACCGTTTGGTATAATCTCTTAACATAGTAGTTTAGAACTCTATAGCTTTTGTTAAAACTTGTTTAGCAAACGATTCATACGGTTGTTCGATATTTAACAATAGAACAAGATCGTTATTCATATTTCCGCCTCCCCATAAGTATTGGGGTGTTGAACATCGACTTACAGTGGTATCAGAGCCTAGCTAAACAGTATTTAACACACTTGCAAATTTGTATGAATTTCGAACGGAAAAACAAACCGGAAAAACCCCGATATCATGTACTTTCTGTCGAATTTTAAATGAGGTCCAAAAAATTTTCAGGGACCTTCAGAATGACCTAAATGAATGTATTAGAACACCCAAGAAAATTGGGCTCATGAATCGGCTATAGCGCCGCGGAATCGCGGCCGATCCCACCGATCCGCCGCGATTCCGCCGCGCTTTGGACGATTCATCATCCCAAGTTTCTTGTGTTGATTCTCTGTGATATTTGGTGTTTTCTGGTAATTTTTATTTTTGCTCAGGTTTCAGATTTACAGAGAAGTATTGGAGAAAAATTAAATGTGTTTAATCGATCGAAATTATACGGTATTTGCTTGTTTGATTATATCTGTGGAATGTTTTTTGTGTTCGTAAACCTCCCATAATTGCTAGTATGTCGGTTGGCAGGGGGTTGCACATATCTGTGATGTTATATATAACTGTTTGTGTATATAAACTGTATTGGACTGTTGTGGTGTTTAGCCGGGTTAAGTGATGGGTTATTGTATTAATTCATTTGATGTAAATGTAATAAGTTGTAATATTATTTTGCGGGGCACATCCAGGTTGCGGTTGTAGCCACTGTTGTATTATTTCTTTTTACTGTTTTTGGTCCTAGGATAGACCCAAGGTGGGGTGCACAAACTACCGGGTATTTTGAAGTGTTGGGGCAGACCACTTCACTTCTGGTACTTGGCGGGTAGTTTGACGTACCCGTAGGGGTCTGGGGTGGGAAAATGGCTATTCATCACAACTGTGTAATCCGTCTTTCATTGCAGGCTCAAAAGAAATGCGGATTTCTTGCAAATCCAATATTGTTTATCTGTGATCTGGAATGCCTATTATTGCTTCTGACGAATGTACAATATCTATATATGATAGCTATTTAGACGTCGCTTATGTTTTACACCCGCGCTAGCCCAGCCCCCGCTCTGTCGTTAATTAAGTAACCTAACGGGTGATGACGGGACCCCGTGGCGAATGCGGATGGCATAAGAGGACGTTGTATTTTCGTTGTTATCTGTAATGATAGGTTAAAGATGGGACGCATTATTATTAATGCAAAGAAAATAAAACCTAAACTGAATCGTTGGAACAATTTCTAAAAACCACTCGGTTTTCTTGAAAAAGCAAATTTTAAATGCGGAGCTTAAACCACACCTTTTAATTAAAGCTATCTTAGTTCCTTCGATCAAATCAATTTCACTACGTTAACGGTTTTTTGCCAAAAACCAGCCGTAACCCTCCGTCGTTTCAGATAGACAGCACATCGTATTCATGCTATGCTTGTTGGCCTACGTCAAGGCATAGTGAATGGTAGCAGTGTGTGTGCCTATTTGTTGCATAGATAGATGCATTAGTTTAATACAGACGTACACCTTGTTGGCCTACGTCAAGGGCTTGTACGATGTATTTAAATTGATCAGGACAACGACGGGTAGAACTTGACTTGCGTCTTATGACTTGTTGGCCTACGTCAAGGTCTATAAGAGCTTGGGGTAAAAATCACATCGGGAGTTTCAAACATAAAGGAAACTTGCAGATTTAGCTTACCTTCTGGAGTGTGGTGACTAGAGTGGCTTCCTTCTAGGGCATCATGCAATGATAGTTGGATCCCGATCCCACTGATGAGTAGGATTACTCTCGGGAATTTCTCTCACTTAACAATCAATGCTATAAACTAAGTAGGTGCCTAGAAAGGTGTTAGAGAGGCTACGCCTCCAGGGAAAAGAGGTTCTTTAATTAAGGAACTTCGCGAAAGCGTTGGAAAACCTCCCTCGAAGTACCAACACCAGCCTGGCTGAAAGGTTAAGCAAGAATTGTAACGTGTGATTAAATCCTGACTAGTTCTTCTTTTAGGTTTTGAAGAAGGATTTGAGGAAACAGTGGGAGCCATCCTGTTTACATAAATTAATAACCAATCTAAACTTGTAAGAGCATATGCTGAGTGTTTCTTTTCTCTCTCTCTGGCAGCTACCATGACTGGACTAAAACTATTACTTGAAAAGAATATACTGACCGGGCAGAACTATAAAGATTGGCTAAGGAACGTCAATATTGTGCTGACTTATGACAAAGTTGCATATGTTACCACCGCTGTTCCTCCCCTTATCCCATGACCAGATTCCTCAGTTGCGGACAAGGAAGTTCGCAAAACCTGGGATCTAGACTGTGAGCGAGCTAAGTGTATCGTGCTGGCGTCCATGAATAATGAACTCCAGAAACAGTACGAGAGTATGGATATTATATCCATATTCCTCCATTGCAAGGAATTGTATGGTGAACACTCCCGTATCGTGAGGTACGAAACCTCAAGGAAACTCTTCCAGATGAGGTTAGCTCCAGGATCGCCTGTCGGAGAGCACGTCCTCAAAATGATCACCCTCATTGAGGAACTCGCAAACCTGGGATGCGTGCTAGAGAATTATTTGTATATTGACTTGATTTTGCAGTCCCTTCCCCACACCTTCTCTCAGTTCGTGCTGAACTTCAACATGCACGAAATGGAAGCGGATCTTCCAAAGCTCCTCAATATGTTGAGGGTAGCAGAGACCTCCTCGAAAAAGGAGAAGACCCCCGTTCTGTATGTTGGCCAATCATCTTCTTCTAAATCTAAAGCGAAAGCTAAAGGGAAGAAGAAGATGAAAGCCACCAAACCGAAGGGTGGGGTCAAGAAGGTGCAGGGAACGAACAAGGCAGGAAGGGTGAAGGCAGAAAAGAACGAGTGCTTCTATTGTTACAAGCAAGGGCACTGGAAGAAGGACTGTTTGGCCTTTAAAGCCAAGGACATGAAGCAAGCTGTAGCTTCTGCTTCAGGTGTGTTCGTAATCGAAAATTGTCTTTCAGTAAACTCTACTTCATGGGTACTTGATACCGGTTCTGGTTCTCACATCTGTAATTCTTTGCAGGATTTGAGAAATAGTAGAGTACTGGGGGCAGGTGATATGACTGTCTGGATGGGCAATGGAATTCATGTAGATGCAGTTGCAATAGGGGAATATCACCTAGGGTTGAATAGTGGACACATTTTGGTACTGTACAGCTATTTTTGTATTCCCAGTATGTTGTGTAATATTATATCAGTATCTTTGTTGTCTAATAAAGGATATAATTTTGTGCTTGAAAGAAATGTCATGAACATTCTCCTAAATCAAGAACTGATTGGGTTTGGCACACTGGAAAATGTCATATACATACTTAATCAACATCAAATTTTCAATATTCAAAACACGCGTAAAAGAAAGGCTCCAGATTCGAATCAAGCCTTCCTATGGCATTGTAGACTTGGTCATATAAATGAAACAAGGTTGACTAAGTTACATAAAGATGGATATCTAGATCCGTTTGAATATTCAACATATGCAACATGTCAATCATGTATCAAAGGAAAAATGACCAAATCTCCGTTCACCGGACACGGAGAAAGAGCCACTGAACTCTTGGGACTAGTACACAGTGATGTATGTGGTCCGATGTCTATACATGCATGAAGTGGTCACTCCTACTTCATCACTTTTACTGATGACTTCTCTAGGTATGGACATGTGTTCTTAATGAAGCATAAATCCAAGGCTTTTGAGAAGTTTAAGGAGTATAAAAATGAAGTAGAGAAACAAACTGGTAAAAGCATCAAGACACTTCGATCTGATCGAGGTGGAGAATACTTAAGTACCAGTTTCCTTGAATACTTAAAGAGAATGGAATTCTCTCTCAGCTTACTCCACCTTATACATCTCAGCATAATGGTGTATCAGAAAGGAGGAATCACACGCTATTAGATATGGTGTGTTCAATGATGAGTAGTGCTGAGTTGCCACTTTCCTTCTGGGGATTTGCTCTAGAATCAGCCGCATACCTATTGAATAGAGTTCCAACTAAGTCTGTACCTACCACTCCATATGAAATGTGGTGTGGGAAGAGACCATATCTCAAGTATATCAAGATATGGGGGTTTCCGGTATATGTTAAGAAGCATAATCCGGACAAGCTCGAGGCACGATCGGTTTTGTGAAAGTTTGTAGGATACCCCAAGCATTCAAGGGGGTATATGGTCTACCACACTGAAGAACAAAAAGTGTTTATCACTCGCCACATTGTCTTCTTAGAAAGCGAATTTCTTGCAAAAGAAATTAGTGGGAGCGCGGTAGAACTGGAAGAAATTCCAGAACATCAAACTGCAACCGATGACTTAGAAGAATCTCAGATTTCAATAGAACATGATGAACCAACGCCACTCCGCAGATCTAGTAGGCTTTCTCATCCTCCTGAAAGATACTATGGTTTTCTTCTTGATGGGGATCGAGAGGATTGCATCATCGATGATGATGAGCCTACTAGTTTTCAGCAGGCTATCACGAGTAGCGACTCAGTGAAGTGGCTGGATGCAATGAGATCCGAAATGGAATCCATGTACACCAATAAAGTATGGACTTTAGAAGTTGCTCCTCCTGGGGTAAAACCAGTTGGGTGCAAATGGATCTTCAAAAAGAAGATTGGTACATTTGGACAAGTGGAAACCTACAAAGCTAGACTAGTAGCAAAAGGTTTTCGTCAAAGACCAGGACTGGACTATGATGAAACTTTTTCACCAGTAGCTATGCTTAAATCCATTCGGATCATGGTTGCCATTGCTGCCTTCCATGACTATGAAATCTGGCAAATGGATGTAAAAACAGCTTTTCTAAATGGACATCTAGAAGAGAGCATTTACATGGATCAACCAGAAGGTTTCTTAGACAGTGGGAGCAGCGGAAGAGTGTGCAAATTGCTTAAATCCATTTATGGGTTAAAGCAAGCATCGCGGAGTTGGAACATCTGCTTTGATGAAACAGTCAAGGAATTTGATTTTATCAAAAATGTAGATGAACCATGTATTTATAGGAAGATTGTAGAAGGAGCAGTAGTCTTCCTCGTTTTGTACGTCGACGACATACTACTGATAGGGAATGATATCCCTATACTACAATCAATAAAGCTCTTCTTGTCACAGAAATTCTCCATGAAAGACTTGGGAGATGCATCATACATTCTGGGCCTTAAGATCTATCGTGATAGATCTAATAGAATATTGGGACTTTCACAGTCCAGGTATATAGACACTATACTAAAGAGATTTAGTATGGAAGTTTCCAAGCGCGGCAATATGCCCGCTTGTCATGGAATCACCCTCTCCAAAGAGATGTCTCCAAAGACTGATGAAGAGAGGGCTCGCATGGGCATTATACCCTACGCTTCGGCGGTAGGATCAATAATGTATGCGATGTTATGTACCAGACCGGATGTAGCTTACGCACTTAGTGTGGTAAGCAGGTATCAGTCTGACCCAGGTGAGAAACATTGGAGAGCGGTGAAGAACATTCTCAAGTACCTGAGAAGGACTAAGGAGATGTTCTTGATTTACAGTAATGGGGACCTCCAGGTAGAGGCTTTTACCGACTCCGGCTTCCAAAGTGACAAGGATGATTCTAAATCCATTTCGGGTTTTGTGTTTACCCTCAATGGAGGGGCGGTATGTTGGAAGAGTTCCAAACAAGATACCGTCGTAGACTTAACTATGGAGGCTGAGTATATAGCTGCTAGTGAAGCCGCAAAAGAGGCTGTCTGGATGAGGAAGTTCATTTCTGAACTTCAGGTGGTTCCGCCCATTGCCAATCCAATACCTTTGTATTGCGATAATAATGGCGTTGTAGCTTTAGCGAAGGAACCAAGGTCCCATCAGAAATCCAGGCATATCTTAAGGCGGTTTCACCTGATCAGGGAGATCGTGGATCGTCGGGAGATCGAGATACGGAGAGTGGACACAAAAGACAACACGACAGATCCATTCACCAAGGATATTACTCAAGTATAGTTCGAGAGGCTATTTGAGATGTTGGGCATGCGGTACGCAAGCAACTGGATCTGGTAGAGACAGTGGGTACTCATTGCGCCAATTATAGGCCTTAGTGCAAGTGGGAGATTGTTGGATATATATGCCCTAGAGGCCTACATTGTATAGGATGCTTGGGATATGTATGTACATGACAGTCTTGCTTGATATGATAGTACGCTATTTGGTTTGACTTTGTCTAAACGTATGATATATTTTACTTGGTATTTATATATATATGTTGATAAAGCCCATAGGGTGTTTTGTCTGACTACCGGCGTTGTGATGGCAGTCATACTAGTGGGAGCTGGATAGTCAATAGGCACACCCTTAGATGTCCCTGGTCGCAGGAGTATCGAGATTGGGCATCGATACTCCGGAGTAGACTAGTGTATACATATCTAGACCCTGACGAGGGGCAATGGATTGGTCCCGCAACCATTGGTGGTGTTCACCTAAGATTGTATACAGATGCTCACTGGGTGTGAGTACACCGGACAGGACTCGCCGAGAACTGACTGGATGGTATTATACCTAATGTCAGATAGCAGTTCTCAGGTGACATGTGTGCAGATAGTCCGTTGACTTAAGGTCATCATTTTTCTCGTGTGAGTTCCCACTGTGCTTTGATTATTACCCTACCACGGCTCAAAGGAGTCGTACAAACAGGTTTTAGTTGGGCACAGTCCCGAGCCACGTGGAGGCAGTGAGCGACTGTTAGGGATTCGTCTCTCCCGGTATAGGGAGTTGATATCGCACTGTAGTCGGTTGGTCATTACTATAAGTCCCTGGCCAGGGCTGATTGAGAATTACAGATGGACTGATCAGTAGATTCTCGGGTGGTCTTGAACCATACCGACAAGACTTGTACGGTTATTAGGGGTCTGACGTCCACCACCTCCCTAGACCATACATGCGATACTCTTAGACGAACAGACCGGACTGCGCGGATATTGTCACAGACAGGCTCAGTAGGATTTCAGATGGGTTACCTCATCAGCTTTCTTATCGACAACTACCTGGGGACCGTTACGTACGGCTAGTGCCGCTTGCGGTCTGTGGTTAAACCCACTGACAGCGTAGTAGTTGAGTCTTTAGAGTCCCACACAGAGATTTCCCAAACTCAGGTGAAAAGATATAGAGGTCGTATGGTTTTACGACAAAGGTTCGGACGCATACGTGTTTGAACGCACGTACGACATTCGGATAGTTTTTACTAGCCGGCTTTGGTTTAAGCCAGATTCTAGGATCAGGTTATTGGATTTATACAGTCTAAAGTTTTTCCGTGTTTTCACGGATGAGTGGGGCGTTCTCATAATTTTCCGAGAAGCTTCTAGAAGGATGTGACATGGAGGGAGAGGTGGCATTTTCATTTAATGATTTAGTGACTCATTGTGAGTGATTCATCATGTCATTAATGCATTATTAAATGCTTAATGACTCACATAATGAATCACCCACTTGCATTAATGAAACATGATGAATAATCTCATATTATTCATTTCTTTTTATTCATTATGTTTCATATATCAAGTGAGAAGCTATTTCATTATTATTATTATATCATCTTCTCACTCTCTCTCTTCAAGCTCTCTCTCCTTCACCAAACCTAATCCTACCCCTCATGAGTTGAGAACAAGGATTAGGAAAGACTAATCACTCCATAACCTATCTCTACATCACCTTAGCTACTCTAATTAGCAACTAGAGAAACTAAGTAACCTCAAGTTTAGAGGTTATAGCTTGGACTAGGGTTCTCGGGTGGATCGTCTATCACGGAAGAAAGCCGAAGAGGACGTGGAGATCCAAAGAGACCGTAGATAACATTAAGACGAAGGACTAGAACCGTTTGGTATAATCTCTTAACATAGTAGTTTAGAACTCTATAGCTTTTGTTAAAACTTATTTAGCAAACGATTCATACGGTTGTTCGATGTTTAACAATAGAACAAGATTGTTATTCATATTTCCGCCTCCTCATAAGTATTGGGGTGTTGAACATCGACTTACACAGGGCAAGTGAGATTTACTGGCAGTGTTTCCAGTAGTTTCTTAGGGTGTTCTGGGCTACACTCCGACACGACTTGTACCGCTATTAGGGGTCTGACGTTTACCGCCCCTAGGCCCGACATGCGATACTTTTAGACGAACAGACCGGACTGTACGGAGATTGTCACATTCAGGCTCAGTAGGAGTTCGGATAGGTTCACCGCATCGGTCATCTTTTCGAAATCTACCTGGGGACCATTACGTACAACTAGTATCGCTTGCGGCATGTGGTTAAACCCACTGCCAGCATAGTGTCGAGTCTTTAGAGTCCCACTCAGAGGGTTGTTCACCTTTGGGCGAAACGTAGTAGAGGTCGTATGGTTTTACGACGGGGGTTCGTTCACATACGCGCACTTGTGTACGTTTGGTGTTCGGGCAGTTGATACTAGTGGGCTTTGGTTTAAGCCAGATCCTAGTATTTGTTTTGGTATTGGTCTAGTCTCATTGTATTCGTGTTTGTATGGAACACGGATGCGGGTATGTATGTACAGTTGACAGTGGCGAAGAAGGAGACACCTCATTAGGGTTTTGACCATTGACTTGATCAAAACCATAATGAGAAGGAGGAATATGATTAATAGTTTAATTTAAGGATAATTGTATCATGGTTAGAGTTGGTTTGACCATTTGACTTGTTGACTCACATTGACTTAGATATTTTCTTTTGTTGTTTTGTTAAGCATGCAATATTTTTTGAAGCATGCTTAGCATTAATTATGAAATGATAATGGTCAAATCAACTCACCATCATAATTTTCTTAATTATTATTATTATCAGATATTTCTCATATTAGAGCTTTGTTCTCTCATTCTCTCATGGTTTGCTCTCCCTCTTCCTCTCTCAAAAAGCTTAAGTGTTTCATGTGTTGAAAAATCAAAGATTTGAGACTAAACGACCAAAATACTTCTCTACTCACTCTAGGGTTCTTAGTGTAGCAAGACAAGCACTATAGTTACTTCATTGTTGAGGTAGAAGCTCAAGGTAGAGGCCTTCGGGTGGATCGTTCTTTGAACTAAAGAAGACAACGAGGCGGAGCCATCTACACCACTCCAAGGAGCTAGCAACTAGGAGGACCACAACAAGAAGAGAAGGAGTTCAAGAACTAGGTATAACCATCTAACGTAGTAGTTAAAACTCCGTATTAGTTTATTAGTTTTCGTTTAGCAAAGATTCTTCATGGTTAGTCTATGTTTCCTTTGAGAAAAATTTGATTTTTACCTATTCCGCCTCCCCTTCTAGTCCCGGGGTGGGTAACAAAGACTTACAGTGGTATCAGAGCCTAGCTAAACAACAACTAACATGTTAGAAAAGTCATTAGAACTTCGATCACGGAAAAAATCCCGAAAACACACTGAAACTTATGTTTTCTGCCGATTTTCAAAACAGGTCTAAAAATATTTTCAGAGACCTGAAAAATACGTGCAGGCTTTTTTAAGGATACCCAAGAAAAACGAGCTCGTGACTCGGTCAGACTGCCGCGGAAGCGCGGCGAAACCATGCGTTTCGCCGCGGAAGCGCGGCGAAACCATGCGTTTCGCCGCGGATCTGCGGCCGAGTCGACTCGGAGTCAACTCGTTTTTCCTGCAGATTGTCCAGCTTGATGTTTTTGGATTTTTCAGATACTTTGTTTCTGCCCAGATTCCTATGAGTACAGTGTTGTATTTGGGGTAGTTTCAAATTTGAATATTGATCGAAATTCTATAAACTTTAGCTAAATGGATTATATCTGTAATGTGACATATGTACTGAACGTCTACTAATCGCTATACGTCGATTAGTGGGGGTTGTACATATCTGTGATCTGTGTTGTTGGATTGTGTATATGAACTTGTTGGATTGTCGTGAATGAATAGCCAGGGATGTGAGATGAGTGTTTATTTATCTTTAATTTGATGTAAATTGTAAATTGATGTAATATTATTTTTGGGTCGCACATCCGGGTTGAGGATGTAGCCGCCTTTATATATTATTTCTTTTACTGTTTTCTGCTCCTAGGATAGACCCAAGGTGGGGTGCACAGACTACCGGGTACTTTGAAGTGCCGAGTGGCTTGCTCACTTTGTTGAGGGAGGCTGCTCCACTTCGGATATTTGGCAGGTAGTTTGCCGCACCCGTAGGGGTCTAGGATGGGGTTTTGGTTATTCATCACGACCGTGTAATCCGTCTTTCGTTGCAGGCTTGAACGAAACGTGGATTCCTAGCATATCCAATGTGTTCATCTGTGATCTGGAATGACTATCATTGCGTCTGACGAATGTATATATCTATATATGATATCTAGTAGACGTTGTTGTAGGGTTCCTAGGCACTCTTGTAAGGGTTCATAAGGCATCAACCATGCCCGAATAAAAATTTAGACGTGCCGAACAACCCAAAGCCGGGATCTTCGCTAGATTATTAGGGTTTAACATGAAAGTAAACATCTTTACAACTATGTGTGAGGGATTACAACCTTTGTAGTCCGCTCCTTCGCTTCATAAGCTCCGAGTAGAAGTCCCTTCGCCACGATCCACTTTCTCCCACACTCAAGAGAGGCTCCACGACTCGAACGATCCATGCAAGCTTGTAGCATTCCTTTACTCTGATGATCTACGTCGAAGTTGCAATAACTCAAGCTCTCTCACTCTAATGAGGTGAACACCCTAATCTAATGGGCTAGATTAGATGAGAATGATGGAGTAGTATTTATGCTATCTTTTTATATAAATTTCTCACAAGAAATCATCACAAAATGAATAACTAGTAAGCTTTCTCAAAGCTCAAGAGAGAGAAAAGATGATGAATCATGAGTTAATCCTTTTGTGATGAATAATAGAAATGAATATATGATTAATCATGGAACCATGGTCAAGGATGACTAGGATAACCTTTGTAGAGAATAAACTAGGGCTAGGGTTTAGTTAGGTTAAAACAATGAGTCATAAGAAAATATCTATCATAATATCTTCTTCATGACAAAAGGAAAAGTTCTAGAAGGAGCAAGAAAGAACTAACCATAATTAAACCCTAACCTTGCTTAATCTCCACTAAACATGTTCCATTATTAATCATATCATGTTACTATAATATATATCACATATATATTATATATTTATAACAAAAGAAAATAATACAATTAACATATATCGCATATATATCAATGTATTACCCGGTGAGAAAATGAAATAACAAAAGCGAGCCAATATTAGATAATGTAATACAATATATCATATATATTATTATACATTAAATCATCGAATCAACACTTGATTCGACAATCCGGTTATATCGAATATAACCGACTAATATATCATGTACCGATTCATCAAATCAACACTTGATCCGATGACCCGGTTCATATCTAAATATCGCGAGAATATAATATGGTATCTCATATCGCATTATCCTCAGTCCTGCACATATCACATATGTGCCTCTACTCCGTTTTGCCTGAGCCAAGAAACCTCTGTGTAGGACTCTAAAGAATCGTCAATACGCCGGTAGCAGGTGATGATCATATCAAACACCCACAAGCTGCAAGCGGTCAGCTAAACGTAACAGCCACCCAGGTATTGAGCGATCAAAAGATCAACAAGCTAGCCTGTACGTTCTCCTGTGAATCCAATCAGTAACACTCCCGTACAGTCCGGTCTCTTCGTATGATATGTCGTATATCAAGTCTAGGGGTGGTATACGACAGACCCCAGTAACCGATATGTCGTGTCGATGTGTGGCTCATAACGGGTCGAGAAACTACTGGTAACACTTACCAGTAAATCTCTATATCAGCCCTGGCCAGGGACTTCCAGTTATAGCCAATCGAAGACAGCACAACATCAACTCCCTATACCGGGAGAGACGAATCCATTCCTATCGCTCAATGCCTCCATGTGTTTCGGGACTGTACCCAAAAGCCACAGTTTTGCACGCCCTCTTGGACGTGGAAAAGGTGGAAATCAAAGCACAGTGGGAATCACACAAGACTCTATGACGATCTCGGGTCTACATGTTGGAGATAGTGCCCTCAGAATCAATTATTGGATCACGGCACATGATTGCGATGATTGAGGGAGGACCTATCCCGGTAGGACAGTCTTACTCAAGATGATAGTATGCTATCTGGTTTACCTTTATCATCATGTACTGCTTCAGGTGACCTTACAGGTCACTATTGCACGTTGATAGAGCCCCTAGGATTCTTGCTTGACTGCCAGCAGTATGATGGCGAACATATACGTGGGAGCTGGGGCTTATAAGCACATCCTTAAAAGATCCCTAGTCGTGGGAGTTTCGAGACAGGGAATCGATACTCCAGAGTAGACTAGGGTATACAGTCGAGACCCCGACGAGGGGCGGTGGCTAGTCTCACAAGCCACCGGTGTCAGTTGGTTCACCTAAGATGTATACAGGTGCTTATTGGGTTATGAGTACACCGGACAAGACTCGCCGGGAACATGCTAGTTGGTCTTATACCTGACGTCAGATAGCAGTTCCCTGGTGACATGTGTACAGGTTAGTTCATCGACCTGAGATCGTCATTTGTTTCGTGTGAGTTCCCACTGTTCTTTGATTACTACCCTACCACGCTCAAAGGAGATGTGCAAACAGGTTTTAGTTGGGTATAGTCCCGAGTCACATGGAGGCAGTGAGCGGATTTGCAGGGGTTCGTCTCTCCCGGTATTGGGGGTGAGGTCGCGCTGTGTCTAGGAGAGCCATTACACGAAGTCCTTGGCCAAGGCAGGAGATTTACTGGTAGGTATTCCAGTAGTATCTCAGGGTGTTCTGGGCTACACTCCGACACGACTTGTACCGCTTTTGGGGGTCTGACTTTTACCAACACCCTAGGCCCGCCATGCGATGCTCATAGACGAACGGACCGGACTGTACGGATATTGTCACTGACATGCTCAGTAGGGTGTCAGGATGAGTTCGCTCATCGACGTCCCATTTGGTCAATACCTGGTAGCCCGTTACGTATTGGCTAATACCTCTGACGTGTTAGTGGTTAAATCCACAACCAAAGTATTGACGAGTCTTTAGAGTCCCCCACAGACCAGTTTCTCAAGTTTCGGGCGAAACGCTGTAGAGGCCGTTTGGAGATATGGCATGGTTCGATCAGATACGTGCGGTATTGCACGGATCGTGATCGGACGGATAATACTAGCGGGCTTTGGTTTAAGCCGGATCCTAGTATTGTGCAGTGTAAATTTTGCCTCTTTGCATTTGTATTCAGTGGGAATACAAATGCGGGCATGTATATGCAGTCGTGGGGTTTTCCTGTAATTTATTACGGGATCAGTTTTCTGAAGTTGCCAGTTTGTATTCCGTTCCGGCCAGTTTTCCTTTATTCCTTCACGGCCGGACTTTATCGTTGGAGGGGGTTATTTGGAAGTGTGCAAATTATCTTTTGTGGAGGGGTTATTTGTTATTGTGGCTTCATAATGGTTCTACCATGATGAGATTCTTTTTCCATCTTATCCTTTGCATAAATGTTGATTTGGATTTTGATTTGAAATGGTGTGACATTTATTCCTAGTATTCTTCTCATCTCTTATGGTCACCTTGAGCTATCCTACACTTACCTCCCTTGTTGCTTTCCCTCCACCATTTTTCATATAGGGGGCCGGCCACATTATCAGGGAGGAGAGAGTTTCATTTTTGGGTGTGGGGAAATTACTCATCTCACTATGCTTGCTACATATATTCTTTTACCTCTCTCCAAAGATCATTCTCTCCTACACATCATCAAAGGAAACTTCACAACCCCTAGAGACAATGGATTCTGCACTTGCCTACAGCACTTCTTGGGCACGTCGGCTCGCCAACTTCGTGCCCGAGTTGCATCGGTCCAGAGGTGGGAGATCGTAAAAGAACCCGGCGTTGTGGTGCCCGTTCTGACGAGGAGATGAAGACCGGAGGTTCCGTGAGGAGATCGGAGTGGAGGCCAAAGACCGAAGGACACGGATCGCTCGGTATAGCTCTCTACACCATTTTCTTGTTTGCTAGAGTTAGGTTAATGGCCCGATCCGGGATTTTTGTGCGCGGTGGTGCCGGTTTCTAGTTTTTAGAAAAGTTTCGTTTTCGCATTCCGGCGTCGGATTGACGGCCGGGGCGCTGCCGTGCACTTACAGTGGTATCAGAGCCAAGCCATTAACCTAGTCTAGCTTGCTCTATTGTGTTTACAAGTTCGATCGATCGGATTTTCCAAAAGCCACATTTCCATGTCCCACTTTCTGTCGAATTTTTCCTTGCTTTAAAAATTATTTGGTACATTGGAAAATTACGTGCAGGGTTTTTTATGAATTCTATGAAATTTGGTACGCTGATGTTACTGTAGCGCGGCGGTTTAGCTGCCAAAACCACGTTTTGGCCGCGGAACCGCCGCCGTTTTGTGGCCAAACCGTACAAAATTTCTACAGTGGTTTACTGATATGGAAATAGAGTTTCTGTTATATTCTTTTTGGGCTCATATTTTCTCTGAGTGCTACTGTTGTGCTTGGGGCCCACTTGGGTAAATTTGATCGATCGAAAAGTTTAAACATGTTAGTTCACATTATTTACATTATATCTGTGACCGTGAATGTCATTTGATCGGTAAATCCTGTCTATCTGCTATAGCCCTTTTAGACGGATTTGTGAACGTGACATTCACGTTGATGTCCTGTGTTGTGCTGTGATGTTGCGGATTGGTCGTGGGGGATGGCCTGGATGCAATGGTAGTACAATTTGGTTATTTATGTACATTTGATTTTGCGGGGCGAGCGTCCGACTTGTGGACTGCCGTCACTACCTGTTTGTATATTATTCTTTTAGGGCACGACCGGGTCGAGGTCGATGTACCCGTTGTATATTTTACTTTCTGTACTAGGATTACCCCGCGGAGGGGTGCACGGATAGCCGGGTTCTAGAGGGCAACGGGCCCTCATCTCATGGCTTTGAGACGGAGGGGGATTCACTCTAAGAATTGACGGGCTATTCGCCGCACTCGTAGTGGGTACAGGTTGACCCAGGAGGGGTGCCCAAGTTACCGGATTCCGTGAAGTGCTGGGTGGTCCGTTCACGTTGCTGAAGGGGGCTGCCTCTCTTCAGGTTTCGGCGGGTAACTTGCCGCGCCCGTAGGGGTCTAGGATTTCATTGCAGAGGCTATCCACACAACCAGGGGAACGTCGGGTTTCAGTAGCGGCTCTATAAAACCCGGGGATCCCAGATATCTGTATTGTTCTGTGATGCTTATTACATTTCTGTGATGTTGCATTTTATCACGCCTTGAGTGAATATTGTATATTGATATATATACTAGTAGATGTTGTATATGTTTTGCATCCGCTCTAGTCCAGTTCCCGCTCTGTCGTTAGTTATGTAACCTAACGGGTGATGACGGGACCCAGTGGCGAATGCGGATGGCATATACGTACATCATTATTTTCGTTCTTTATTGGTGTGATCAATTGATGGGACTGCGTTGATTCGGATCAATGCAAGCTAAACAAACCTATTCTGATGTTGTTGGAACATTTTTCAAAAAGCTGTTATTGCAAGGGCGTTCTCTTTTGTTTTGCACAGTGGTATTCAGTTGGAATATCCTGCACCTCAGTCGACGAGGCAAGGGCCGAGATCCCTTCACCGGGAGTGACCCCTTGGACAGAAGTTTGCATCAGGGCAATAACTTCACTATAGTCGTTTACTTTTGCTTTGCATCGTGGTATTCAGTTGGAATATCCTGCACCTCATTCTACGGGGAAAGAGCCGAGATCCCTTCACCGGGAGTGACCTCTTTAGCAAAGGTTTTCGGCACTATATTTTTATTAAAGCTATCCGGTTCCTTCAACGATATCAAGTTCATTACGTTAAAGGTTTTTCGCCAAAAACCATTCGTAGCCCTCCGTCGTTTCATATGGATAGTCAATAGTATTCAAGCTGTGTTTGTTGGCCAAAGTCAGGGCACAGTGATTGGTAGCTATTGGATATTCATATGCAGCATAGATAGATGCGTTGGTTTGGGACATTCGTACTGCCTTGTTGGCCAAAGTCAAGGGTAGGTACGGGTGGGTTCAAACTAACCTGGAGAATGACGGGTAGAACTTGACATGTGACTTATGATTTGTTGGCCAAAGTCAATGTCATAAGAGCATGGGGTAAAAATCACATCGGGAGTTTCTAAAGAAACTGAAACTTGCCAGATATGCGCATACCTTCTGGAGTGTGATAACGTGAGCGGATTCCGTCACATTATTATGCGATAATAGTTGGATCCCGATTCCTACTGATGAGTCGGTTTACTCCTCGGGTGATCCCGACTAATTCTTCTTTCAGGTTTGGAGGAGAATTTGACGGTACAGTGGAAGGTTTCCTGATTAGATAAATTGGTAACCATTCTGATCTAGGTTAGAGTGCACGCTAAGTGTTTCTTTTCTCTCTCTCTCTGGCAGCGACCATGACCCTACCCTTGACTATGACCCAGTGACCAAGTTGACCGAACCTTCTTAAACACTGGCTTTTGGATTGTCAGAGTTGCAAACCTCATTGCCACTCCTACTTTTACCCTTTTCTCCAGGACACCCCGTATTACTACGAACGTCCAAATCCATTGGATAAAACCATCGAATGGTTATATACGAACTCGAAGGAATTTATTCGAGGATGGTTTCCGGTTCTGGAGAAAACGAATAGGACTATTCAGTTGTCTTTTCCTTTTACCTTCTCTCAGGTTGCGAGTACTCCTTGATTTAGGAGATAGTACACCTATTACGCAAATTGGATAGTCTTCTTCCAAACCATAGGCAGGTGCCGACCGGTAGGGAATGAAGAAAACCAATTAGCCTAACGATGGTATACAGAAGGTATTAAGTAAAGACATATCAAGGGATCAGAAGGAGGGCAAAGTAAATTGCGATTGCTGTTCACGACCAAACCAAGTATTTCATTACCACTCCCACTTCACCTTTGTATTTCTCCAGGACACTCCGTATCACTACGAAGATCCACAGTTTATTATGTAAGTGCACGGCGGCGCCCCGGCCGTCAATCCGACGGCCAAATGCGGAAGCGGTGATAAACTTTAAATTTTCTCTTGAACTGGCAAACCGCCGCGCACTAATACCCGGATCGAACCACTAACTAGTCCTAGCTATCTACAAGAAAGGGAAGAGAGATATACCGACAGATCCGAGTCCTCCGGTCTTCTCGTCGTCGTCCCAATCTCCTGCGGAATGTCCCGTCTCCTCCTCGTCGCCGGAAGTGCACCACATCGCCTACTTCTTTTACGGGCTCCCACCTCAATGCCGAGGCAACTCGAGCACGAAGCTGGCTAGTCGACGTGCCCAAGATTCACTGTAGAATGTAGTGTGGATCTATAGGTCTCATTTGGGGTATTGGAAGTTGCCATTTTGGTGGAGGGATGATACAAACTTTTTCTAGGTGAACTTGGGGATTTTTCTAACATGAAAGGAACAAAAATCCCCACTAGAAATTCTTGGACAGCCCAAAATGAACTTGGTCGGCCATAAGAGAGGAGGGAGGGAGTGAATGAGAGTGTAGTATGTTAGATAATGAGAGAGCCATCCAATAATACAAAAAGGGAGAGAGAGAGAAGGCTATCATGCAAAGGAAATCATTACCAAATCAAAACCCACACTCAACCACCTACCACCAACCTCATCATCAACAACCATGATGATATACAAAGTCAAGTCATGATGGAAAAGAAAGAGTCAAATGGTCATGGGATGGTGCAACCATCATGACACAAGAATAAGCAAAGAACCCCCTCCTCAAACACTTATTTGCAACAATGCAAATAAGCCCTCCTCCACCAATCTTCGGCCAATGAACGGAACAATGGAAATCGGCCGAAACGGAAAGCAAACTGGCAACTCCAGAAAACTGGTCCCGTAATAAATTACAGGAAAACCCCGATACTGTGCATACACACCCGCATTTGTATTCCGACCGAAATACAAAATGCAATGAGACAAAATCTCCACTGTACTATACTAGAATCCGGCTTATACCAAAACCGGCTAGTAATATCTGTTCGATCCTGATCCGTGCAATACCGCACGTATCTGATCGAACCCTGCCATATAACCATACGGCCTATAGTACAAACTGTCCGATCCTGATCCGTGCAATACCGCACGTATCTGATCGGACCTTGCCATATCTCCATACGGCCTCTACAACCTTTCGCCCGAAAGCTGAGTAACTGAATGTGGGGGACTGTAAAGACTCGTCAACACCTTGGTTGTGGATTTAACCACTAGCACATCAGAGGTATAAGCCAATACGTAACGGGCTACCAGGTATTGACTAAAAGGGACGTCTGTGAGTGAACTCAGCCTGACAACCCTACTGAGCCTGTCAGTGACAATATCCGTACAGTCCGGTCCGTTCTTCTATGAGAATCGCATGGCGGGCCTAGGGGTTTGGTAAAAGTCAGACCCCCAAAAGCGGTACAAGTCGTGTCGGAGTGTAGCCCAGAACACCCTGAGATACTACTGGAATACCTACCAGTAAATCTCCTTGCCTCGGCCGAGGGCTTCGTGTAATGGCTCTCCTAGACACAGCACGACCTCACCCCCAATACCGGGAGAGACGAACCCCTGAAGATGCGCTCACTGCCTCCATGTGGCTCGGGACTGTACCCAACTAAAACCTGTTTGCACGACTCCTTTGAGCCGTGGTAGGGTAGTAATCAAAGTACAGTGGGAACTCACACAAGACAAATGACGATCCCCAGGTCGATGAACTAACCTGTACACATGTCACCAGGGAACTGCCATCTGACGTCTGGTATATGACCAACTAGCATGTTCCCGGCGAGTCCTGTCCGGTGTACTCATAACCCAATGAGCACCTGTATACATCTTAGGTGATCCAACTGACACCAATGGCTTGTGAGACCGGCCACCGCCCCTCGTCGGGGTCTCGACTGTATACACTAGTCTACTCTGGAGTATCGATGCCCTGTCTCGAAACTCACACGACTAGGGACCATTTAAGGATATGCTTATAGACCCCAGCTCCCACTTATATGATCGCCCTCATACTGCTGGTGGTCAAGCAAGAATCCTAGGGGCTCTATCAACGTGTAATAGCGACTTGTCAGGTCACCTAAAACAGTACACGATGATAAAGGTAAAGCAGATAGCATACTATCATCACGAGTAAGACTGTCCTATCGGGATAGGTCCTCCATCAACCATTGTAATCACGTGCCTGTGATCGAATAATTGAATCTGAGGGCACTATCTCCAACAATCTCCCACTTGCACTCAAGGCTAATTATTGCGATGTCGCATACTCACAGCACGTGTGATACCGAACACCCAACTCCTCTACTAGTCAGTCTCACAAAGCTCGTTTGCGAAACTATTGCGTTCGAGGAATAGCCTCAGTGAGTGGATCCGCCTTGATGTTTCTTTCTATGCCTCTCTATATCTCAAGTTCGCGGAGAAAGCCATCTCCCGTAATGAGCAATACCTGTCTTAGAATGTGTCTGGATGTCTGATAGGACATAGCTCATAAATGAACTCCAAATCCAAACTTCTTAGACTGTATCGTCAACTGAACTTAATCAGTATCCTGCGCCATGCCTCCCTCAGTATTGCCTTGGATCACCTGTCCAAAATACTGCCCCTCGTCAGAGGGAAAACTATAACTCTGACAACCTCCTTGTCGTCCAGGTCACCTTGGAAGCCTGGAATGATAACTGTCTCCTGAATAAGGTTGTCGTTATCATATCCCTAAAACATGCACTTATGTTCTAAAACTGCTTCCGACTGTTTCTCCAGGATAGGATCAATGTCAACTTATTGCATCTAGTGCAAGAACAATATCTGGTGTGGTACTTGACATCCCATGATTGACTCAATTACCTGAGCAAGTGATCTGCCAATCATGCACGTCCCTCTCCCCTATAGTCTGTAAGACACTTTTGGAGAGGGTGACTCCATCTTCTGCAGGAACACTACCGTGCATGGAGTCGTCCATTCTAAATACCCATAGAATGCTGTCCAAGTACCCAGATTGGGAAACCACCCAAATCTAGATCTAAAACCATAGATCTAGTAACCAGTATGTCTGATACAAAATCCATGTCCTTTGTGGAGAAACCACTGTGTGACGACCAAAGTATAACCGATTGTAGTATAGGAGTTTCTTTTCCTACTCTGTGTATGTCATCCAAATACCAGGATATCACACCCTACTACCTTCTCAACAGATCCATCCCCATTCTGATGAAGTCAAACCCATGACTGTCACATCAGAAATTGATGATCTATCTCCGCTACTGATGCTTCAGTCTATAAATAGACATAAGCTACCTGTCCACCAATGCTTCCGCTGCTCCCACTGACTACGACAACCCTCTGGCAGAGTCATATATACGTACACTTCTAAAGCTAGTTTAGAACGACGCTATACTTATCCTCCCGCCGGGTCTCGTAACCTGGAACAACAGCAATGGTAATTGTGGGTAAACAAGAACTTCCTTGTCACCGTCCTTGAGGCTACCGTAGTATCTCTCGGGTGCCTGAAGTTGCCCACCTAATCTGCGGAGTGGCCAATGGAATGTCAATCCAGATTGAATCCTTAGGTTCCTTGTCAAATCTTCAGTAATCGTTTGTGGTTCTGGAATCATTTCCAGTTCTACCATACTCCCACTACTGTTTTCTGAAAAAAAATCCATTTTTAATAAAACTGTGGCGAGTCTAGAACAATATTGCTATTGTTCATCCAGATGGTAGAAAGTCAACCCTCGTCATAGCCTGGGTCAACCCACAAACAGCCATTACAGAAACGTGCCTTGAGTTGTCCAGTGTTTGGTTTATGTATAAGCCGGACAACTCCCCGTACCTTAACACCGTTAAGATATGAACTGTTCTATATTCCATATAGAAACAGAGGCACTGATTTAATTGAACCAGATTCAAATCATGCAGCTGTCCCCAGTGCATGTCAACTAAATGGAAGAAGGTCGATCAACGTTACTCAACTTAGGAATACTTCCAATTATGAGTAACCTGAAAGAGAAGCAAGATCTCTTTATCATTACTATCAACTGAATACCATACGCAAGTATCTACATCCTCGATCTCTTTGAAGAATCCCGATACTTGCTACACCTGGTTCTCTACTCTATTCAAATACCTATAACTTCTCAAAATTCGGACCCTGTGTTTCCGCGAAACACTTGTCTAAAAACTAGAGAAGTCATAAGTAAACCGAATATAGTACGAGGACCAACCCCTCTGTCCTTATGGACCCTGAACAACATACAATACTCTGTATAAGTCCCTTGAGTCTGATAACTCATTCACTGTGTGTCGTTGGTTGAAAAACTGTACTTATGGTTGAGAAGAATTACACCGCTGTTTAATGCTCCTTACCTAACCATCCACTGATATAGGTAAATGTCATAGACATAATTTCAAAAATGTATATCTCACTCTATGAAAATAGACGTACAGATATATCAATTTGAAATTGGTGCATAACAGCGGATATTCAAAACCAAATATTTGCCGACCGGCAAACAGCCCAGGCGATCTCCTCAAATATCACCGATATAATGAGGATGATCACCCAATTCCCAATAACTTACTCCCACTCATCATCTGTAAAACCATACAGATGTGAGAATCATACCTGGTAAATACATACCCTGGAGTAAGTATCTAATCGGGAAATCAGTTTTCTTTTAACAGTACACAGTGAGACTGAAACATTGAAATGTTTCGATGGGGTATCCCGGTATTCCTAGTAATGCCTCTTCCAGATTCACGACTGTAACCGTATATTTCTTTGCCACCTCTCCAAATCCCTTCATATGTCTTTAGTCTTTACCTTCTGCACACCCCTTTAGGCCAAATGGTTTTCTTCCTTCCCTACCGTTCGGCACCAGCCTTTGGTTTGGAAGAAGACTATCCAATAAGCATAATGGGTGTACTATCCTAATCCTAGGAGTACTCGCAATGCGAGAGAAGGTGAAGATAAAAGACACCTGAATAAACCTTATTCCTATTTCTCCTGAACCAGAATCCATCCCCAAACTGGAACAAGTTCCTTTCGAGTTCGTATATAACCATACGATGGAGTATCCAAATAAACTGTGGATCTTTGTAGTGATACGGAGTGTCCTGGAGAAATACAAAGGTGATGTGGGAGTGGTAACGAAATATTTGGTTTGGTCGTGAATATCTGTTGCAATTTACTTTGCCCTCTTACTAATCCCTTACTTTGTCTTAGCTTAATACCTTCTGCACACCATCGTTATGCTAATTGGTTTTCTTCATTCCCTACCGGTCGGCACCAGCCTAAGGTTTGGAAGAAGACAATCCAATTTGCGTAATAGGTGTACTACCCCTAAACCAAGGAGTACTCGTAACCTGAGAGAGGGTAAAAGGAAAAGACAACTGAATAATCCTATCCGTTTTCTCCAGAACCGGAAACCATCCTAGAATAAATTCTTTCGAGTTCGTATCTAACCATACGATGGTTTTGTCCAATGGAAGTGGACGTTCGTGGTAAAACGGGGTGTCCTGGAGAAAAGGGTAAAAGTAGGAGTGGCAATGAGGTTTGCAACCCTGACAATCCAAAAGCCAGTGTTTAAGAAGGTTCGGTCAACTTGGTCACTGAGTCATAGTCTTAGGGTCGGGTAAATGGTCGCTGCCAAAGAGAGAGAGAAAAGAAACACTCAGCGTGCACTCTAACCTAGATTAGAATGGTTACCAATTTATCTAATCTGGAAACCTCCCACTGTACCTCAAATTCTCCTCCAAACCTTAAAGAAGAATTAGTCGGGGTCACCCGAGGAGTAAACTAACTCCTCAGTGGGAATCGGGATCCAACTATCATCGCATGATAACATGACGGAATCCGCTCACGGTGTCACACTCCAGAAGGTATGCGCATATCTGGCAAGTTTCAGTTCTTTTGAAACTCCCGATGTGATTTCTGCCCCATGCTCTTATGACCTTGGCGAAGGTCAACAAATCATAAGTCACATGTCAAGTTCTACCCGTCATTATCCAGGTTAATTTGAATCCACCCGTACAAGCCCTTGACGAAGGTCAACAAGGCTATACGACTGTCCCAAACCAACGCATCTATCTATGCAGCAGAAAGGTAATAAGCAGCTACCATACACTATGCCTTGACGAAGGTCAACAAACATAGCATGAATACTACGTGCTACCTGTCTGAAACGACGGAGGGCTACGAATGGTTTCTGGAGAAAACCTTTAACGTAAAGAACTTGATATCGTTGAAGGAACTGATAGCTTTTAAAAAATATAGTGACGAAAACCGTTGCTAAAGAGGTCACTCCCGGTGAAGGGATCTCGGCTCTTTCCCCGTAGAATGGGGTGCAGGATATTCCAAATGAATACCACGATGCAAAGCAAAAGTAATCGGCTATAGTGAAGTTAATACCCTGACGCAAACTTCTGTCCAAGGGGTCACTCCCGGTGAAGGGATCTCGGCCCTTGCCTCATCGACTGAGGAGCAGGATATTCCAAATGAATATCACGATGCAAAACAAAAGTGAACGTCCTTGCAATAACAGCTTTTTGAAAAGTGTTCCAACAACATCAGATTAGGTTTGTTTTTAACTTTCATTGATCCGAATCAACGCAGTCCCATCAATTGATCACACCAAAAAGAACGAAAATATACTGATGTACGTATATGCCATCCGCATTCGGCACTGGGTCCCGTCATTACCCGTTAGGTTAGCTTACTAACGACAGAGCGGGGACTGGACTAGCGCGGATGCAAAACATATACAACATCTACTAATATATATACCAATATATTATATTCGCTCATGGCGTGAAAAAAATGCAACATCACAGAGAATGAACAGCATCAAAGAAACAATACAGATATCTGGGATCCCCGGGTTTCACAGAGCCACTACTGAAACCCGACGTTCCCCTGGTCGTGTGGATAGCCTGTGCAATGAAATCCTAGACCCCTACGGGCGCGGCAAGTCACCCGCCAAAACCTGAAGCGAGGCAGCCCCCTTCAGCACCGTGAATGGACCACCCAGCACTTCACGGAATCCGGTAACTTGGGCACCCCTCCTGGGTCAACCTGTACCCCCTACGAGTGCGGCGAATAGCCCGCCAATCCTAGAGTGAAGCCCCCTCCGTCTCAATGCCATGAGATGCGGGCTTGTTGCCTTCTAGAACCCGGCTATCCGTGCACCACTCCGCGGGGTAATCCTAGTACAGAAAGTAAAATATACATACAATGAGTACATCGACCGCAACCAGGTCGTGCCCCAAAAGAATAATACAATCAGGCAGTGACGGCAGTCCACATGTCGGACGCTCGCCCCGCAATATCAAATGTACATAATACCATCACAACTGTACTAGCATTGCATCCAGGCTATCCCCACCGACCGATCCGCAACATCACAGCAAAAACAGAACATCAACGTGAAAGTCACGTTCGCAAATCCGTCTAACCGGGCTATAGCAGTTAGACAGGATTTACCGATCAAGTGACATTCACGGTCGCAGATATAATGTAAATACTGTGAAATAATGTGTTTAAAATATCCGATCGATCAAACTTTAACAAGTGGGCCCCCAAGCAATACTGTAGCACATCAAGAAATTCTGGGCCCAATATTAATATTCCAAAACCCCAATTTTAAGCCCATAAAGCTACTGAAGAAATTTCACACAGCAAGGACACTGTTCAGCGGCGGAACCGCGGCCCAAGTGGGGGTTTTGCCGCGGTTCTGCGCTCTGTTGGTCGATTGAATGTGTCGAATTTCTACAGTATGCTTATAACATCCAGTGCATCACTAGTTTACAACCTGAAAAAATTTTCGAGACTAAAAATTTTCAACAGAAACTGATGCGAAGGCAATACGGGTTTTGGAACATTCGATCGATCGAAACTGAAAAATACATTACACCAAGCTAGACTAAGTTAATGGCGAGGCCTGATACCACTGTAAGTGCACGGCGGCGCCCCGGCCGTCAATCCGACGGCCAAATGCGGAAGCGGTGATAAACTTTAAATTTTCTCTTGAACTGGCAAACCGCCGCGCACTAATACCCGGATCGAACCACTAACTAGTCCTAGCTATCTACAAGAAAGGGAAGAGAGATATACCGACAGATCCGAGTCCTCCGGTCTTCTCGTCGTCGTCCCAATCTCCTGCGGAATGTCCCGTCTCCTCCTCGTCGCCGGAAGTGCACCACATCGCCTACTTCTTTTACGGGCTCCCACCTCAATGCCGAGGCAACTCGAGCACGAAGCTGGCTAGTCGACGTGCCCAAGATTCACTGTAGAATGTAGTGTGGATCTATAGGTCTCATTTGGGGTATTGGAAGTTGCCATTTTGGTGGAGGGATGATACAAACTTTTTCTAGGTGAACTTGGGGATTTTTCTAACATGAAAGGAACAAAAATCCCCACTAGAAATTCTTGGACAGCCCAAAATGAACTTGGCCGGCCATAAGAGAGGAGGGAGGGAGTGAATGAGAGTGTAGTATGTTAGATAATGAGAGAGCCATCCAATAATACAAAAAGGGAGAGAGAGAGAAGGCTATCATGCAAAGGAAATCATTACCAAATCAAAACCCACACTCAACCACCTACCACCAACCTCATCATCAACAACCATGATGATATACAAAGTCAAGTCATGATGGAAAAGAAAGAGTCAAATGGTCAAGGGATGGTGCAACCATCATGACACAAGAATAAGCAAAGAACCCCCTCCTCAAACACTTATTTGCAACAATGCAAATAAGCCCTCCTCCACCAATCTTCGGCCAATGAACGGAACAATGGAAATCGGCCGAAACGGAAAGCAAACTGGCAACTCCAGAAAACTGGTCCCGTAATAAATTACAGGAAAACCCCGATACTGTGCATACACACCCGCATTTGTATTCCGACCGAAATACAAAATGCAATGAGACAAAATCTCCACTGTACTATACTAGAATCCGGCTTATACCAAAACCGGCTAGTAATATCTGTTCGATCCTGATCCGTGCAATACCGCACGTATCTGATCGAACCCTGCCATATAACCATACGGCCTATAGTACAAACTGTCCGATCCTGATCCGTGCAATACCGCACGTATCTGATCGGACCTTGCCATATCTCCATACGGCCTCTACAACCTTTCGCCCGAAAGCTGAGTAACTGAATGTGGGGGATGATTGTTATAATTTCTGTGATTGTAATAAATCGAATGAAATTGTAAAGAAATCACAACCAAAAATTATTGACCGCAATCAACTACGGTGTCGGATTGTAGTTAGTATGTGAGTGCGGATCGTCCACAGGGAAAGTGTAATCGTTCGTCTTTCGAATTAGATGAATTGAAACTTTAAAGAAAGAAAACAAAACAATTCAAGATTTGTAGTTGAAGTTCAAGAACTAGAAAAAACTAGATCTAAGAAAGCATTAAAAGATAGAATCAAGAATTGATAGTTTGATGATTTTTCCAAACTAAATCTCAAGAATCGAAATGAGGCTCGTAGGAATCGATCAGATCTATAGATGTGATGTAATCTTACAATTACGTATTCTTATCCTTCGATGAATTGATACTAGATCGATGATCATCGATGAGAATTAGGGATTTCTTGTGAAACTAGGGTTTCATCTTATCCCTTGTTCTTTCGTCGATGTCATTCACATTCTAGCCTCTAGTAAATTCAAGAAACGATCGTTGATCCCTAATTTCGAGCGATCGCAATTAAGAAAGCATCGCTACGAAACTAGGTCATCGATTCTTGAACTTGCTAGGGTTTACAAAACTCGTAGGACGTAAAAATAGTATTAGAATTTGTTACATCATCATTCTACAATCGTCTCGACTCCTTAACGAGCGGAGTTTCACTCAAACATCACAACAAGAGCAACAATTACAAATTGAGATCTAATCATGATGCAAGAATTAAAAGAAAGCAAGATTAACGAATTTCACCTTTTATTTATATCAACAATTCCGTTACAATCACTCAAGAACTACAAGAGGAGGAACTTGATCGTCGACTTGGCTTCGCTCGTCTTCGTGGATCGCGGATCGGCTTGGATCACTTGCCCGATTGAAGATCGGCTCGGCTCCTAAAAGGTTGAAGGCTTCATGCTTGATTTGGTACTCAAGATCTTGGATTAGGAGTGGAATTAGGGTTAGGGTTTCGCACAAGCCTTGTCACGAGACTTGTGGAAGAAGATGATGAAAGAGGGATTATTTAACTAATGAAGATTTATGGTCCTAATGATGAACAACCTCAACCCTTAGATTTAGGCTCCTATTTATAGATAACTAACCCTAGATCTAGGATTTGAATTTTAAGTTTCCCTCCAAAAGTTTGTTAGATGAAATTCAAATTTCCCTCCAAAAGTTTGTTAAATGAAATTCAAATTTCCCTCCAAAAGTTTGTTAAATGAAATTTGAATTTCCCACCAAAATGAACTACCTCATTTGAATTTGAATTTTCCCTCCAAAATGAACTACCTCATTTGAATTTGAATTTTCCCTCCAAAATGAACTAGCTCATTTGAATTTTCCCTCCCAAATGAACTACCTCATTTGAATTTGAATTTTCCCTCCAAAATGAGGTTGTTAGAAAGAATCTTCTAGAAGAAGTTTGTTGGAGGGAATATTCTAGAATGAGGTTGTTACAAGGAGGCTTCTAGAAGAAGGTTGTTATAAGGAGGCTTCTAGAAAAAGGTTGTTATAAGGAGGCTTCTAGAAGAAGGTTGTTATAAGGAGGCTTCTAGAAGAAGTTAGTTGGAGGGAGGCTTCTAGAACTAGGTTGTTAGGCCGAGCCTTCTAGATGAAGCCACGTGGAGTTTCTGGAGAGTTCTGGAAGCTTTGCCGTTAGAAATAAGCACATGGGGAAAATCTGCTTCTCTGCTGACGTCATCATGCCACGGATCCGCGGCGGGAAGCGCCCATTGGCCTTGAATAAATTTCTGGAATTTTACTGCCGGATCACCAGACTTAGACTTGGTGTAATTTTGATCAGCACTCTTGACAATTTGGCTCGGTTTCTGGAATTTCCTGTACAGACTTCGAAACAAGTGTTGCGCAAATACAGAAATGATGCGATGCCATGAAATGCGGTTAATTTCCTTTAAAGTGTCGGTTTAAAAGTCTAATACATGAAATCTCATATTTTGTGACAGATTTGCTAATATGTAGAATATGCATGCCGAACACTTCTAAGTGTATGAAAATGTTATGGAAATTGCCGGCTAAAATATACAATATTTTCGACTGATCAAATACCTCCAAACTTAATTTCGATCGTCTCGAGCGAATGTTTTATTAAAAAGAGAAGGAGAAAATAAAGAAAGAGAAAAAAACTAACTAGCACACTTTCGTAGGCAACACGATTGCACTGAGCACGTGCAACAAGCCTTTAAACCTCTAGGTGTCCCTAGTAGGAGGAGTGTTGTCTCCTGAGGGTTTTCAGCGGATTGCACCCACAAAATCCAATAATAAAAGAAAGATCATGAATATTACATTTAAAGAAAAGAATTGTAAAAGAAAATCCTTGAAAATTAGGGTTTCCAACTAAGCTAGCTTTTCGGTTGTCATGAGCCCTATCTTAATGGTCATGAAAAGATGTCAGAAATCACGTCCTCCCTCAATAAAACATCGTCTTATTCTTCATTCCTATCTGTTTTCCAAACATCGATCATATCACCCTGCGTGTGTGTAAAGACATCCCTACACCCGGAGAATTCAATTCAAGCTATCATAATCTTGCCCATCAGCCTCAGTACTTCTTGGCAAACGAGATTGCTTACACACTTTCATGCGACCGTTAATACTTCTTGAGGTACTAACCGACCGATTACTAATGTGCTTGCTAACTTGGTGTATTTTCCTAGTCTTGCACCACCTCAGGCATAGCAGTGACTCCCAGACCAGTTGGCCTTAGGGCACTAGGTGAAGAAACACCCTTTTGCTATATATTTTTCTTGCCCTTGGTGATAACAAAACCAGTGTCTATTTTTCTCACCATTTTCAAAATACTTTTTTTTTCATACTTTTGGCTTTAAGACAAGAGCATTTCAAGGTATCCTCTACTATCCCAGGCTTTAAGATGTGTGTAAGTGCGAATAGCAGGGTAGCAACGTTCAAAATGTTTGGCTTCCAGAATAGAAATTATTTTTCAGACTTATTTTTATCCTCAGATTAGTGACGTCCTTCATCTTACTAACCCTTGGGACAACGGCTCATAACTACTTATTACTAGTTCGTATAAGAAACTTCTAATTTTCTTAGTTTTCTAAAATTTTTCCAATCTCATGGATGTAATTGTTCACTGTCTAAACTTTCATTATCTTATTTATATACAAAAAATATTTTTATAATTTTGAAAATTTTTAAATTTTTTATGGTTTTCGAAAAAAATGTTTTGTGCTTATGCAATGTATGATGCAAATGATGCGAAAATAAGCACAAACCTCCCCCAAACTTGTTTTCAACAGTGTCCTCACTGTTGCCTTCTGCTAAATCTCGAAAAACCTGTAAGCTTGGAAGGAATTTATTAGTGGGGGCAAAATATTTAAGTGAAGAACCTCCCCGAAACTTATTTTTGGCTCAAAATTTTTGTAAAAATTTTATTTTCAAGAGCCCGATTATACCCCCCCAAACTTGAGTTATGCAATGTTAATCTTTTAAAATCACAAGTGGGGGTCAAAAATCATTGGTCGATGCCAAGCTTTGCAAAGACCGAATATCAACACCAACCATTCAAAATTTTTATCAATGCAGTGCTCGGGTTGGTGGAAGAAGAAGTGGGGAAAGGTTAAGTGGTGGAAGAGAATGTATGTGCGTCTCATATTGGAGAGACGAAGCAGTGTTTGTGATGGATTACTCGCATTCTTTTTACAAGTCAAAAGAAGGGGTGGAGGTTCAATTTCATTGATTTGGACATGATTCGTCTCAACACCCGTGTCATTCAAAAATGCGAGTTCATCAGCGAAGATTTCCTCAAAAGTTCCATCAATACCCCGATGAATAATGTCATCACAAAGTGCGGGGTGATCTTCAGACTCTAAAAACATTTCATAATCGGTGTTAATTGTTGACCCGGACTTCTCGGTGGAAGAGTCCGTATGTGTATGATACATAGTTGGGTCAAACAATAACATATGAAAAGAGTCTAGATCGATATCAGGAGGATCATCAAATTCGCTGCTGTCGACATCCATTAAGTCGACAGAACATGCCTGAGCAATAAGTTCGGAGGGTACACTTCCCAACTTGTAAATGTTCAGCTCTATTGACCTATTCCCGAAAGATAGGGTCATAGAACCGTTACGACAATTGATAATAGCATTGGAAGTGGCCAAAAAGGGGCGACCTAAAATCACCGGAATTTGATTCCGTGGGTTCGCTACAGGCTGTGTATCGATTACAATAAAATCTACCGGGAATATAAATTCTCCGATTTTTATTAACACATCCTCCAGTTCACCCCTAGGTTTGGTGATTGATCGGTCAGCCATCTGGAGAGTGCAATTGGTTGGCTTCAACTCTCCGATTCCTAATTGCTCATAGACTGAGTATGGAAGCAAGTTAACACTAGCGCCAAGATCTAATAGAGCACGGTTGATGTGTTTTTCCCCAATAGAAACGGAAATAGTAGGATATCCTGGATCCTTATGTTTCCTCGGTAATTGTTGGGGGAAAGCCGTGTCTATTGTCTTTTCTATGAAAATCTTCTTTGGCACTGGATTCTTCCTCTTCCTAGTGCACAAGTTCTTAAGAGTTTTTGCATAGGACGGAACTTGTTGGATGGCATCTAAGAGAGGGATGTTGGTGTTTACTTGCTTAAAAATGTTCTTAATCTTCTCCATATGTGGACTCGGAGTGTTAGCCCTTAACCGATTAGGATAAGGTGCTTTAGCAATAAGCGCTGGGTGCATCATAGGAGAAGGAAGTGTGTGTGGAACCGATCCCGGAATAGAAGTGGGAATCGTCCGTGGAGGAGTAAAAGAGGTGGGCTGTAGTGGCGAGCCTTTTGGGAAATGGAGAATAGGCTCGGAAGAAGATGGTGGGGTAGAAGAACTGGGGTAAGAAGTGTGTGTGTGGGAAAAGGTCTCAGCCGGGGTATTATTGATTGATTTATCAGTATCATCAAACTCTTCCCCAAGGTGATGGTCAAGCACTCTTTCAGATCTCAATGTGATTGCATCCACAGGATGTGAATAGCCAGAATTAGGTAAAGGTTGAGCTGGAAGTTTTCCTTTTTCTCTTGCACTCATTTCGGCTTTTAGTTGTGCAATTTGTTCTTCCATCGATTTGATGTTTTCATTTTGAGAGATAATGATCTTCATCACATTCTCAACGGAAGATTGCAAACTTGCCGTCCCTTGGATGGATTGTTTCATGAAAGTATCCAAGGTTTGTGCTAGTGCAAAGGTATTATCTGTACCGGTCAATTGCAAAAAATTTTCATGTGGTGCAAAAGTGTTGGCCGGATTTTGGAAGTTTTGTGCTTGGAAGGGGTGCTGACTCAATTGAAGTGGTGGCTGCTGTTGTGGTGGAGGGGCCCCTTGGAAATTGTGTTGAATTGGAACCGTGTTTTGAAATTGTGATTGGTTCCAAGCAAAGTTAGGGTTATTCCTCCAACCCTGATCAAATGTGGAGGAAGATGGATCGTTTCTAGGTCTTTGAAATGATGCATTTGTATGCTCAGGACCTTGAAACGGACATTCTTCCGTCAAGTGAGACGGATCAGAACAACATCCACATACAGTTTTGGAGAGTGATATTTGACTTAGGGCAGCAAAGAATTTTTCCATATTCTCGAGTTTCTTTTGTATAGCTGAAATGTCAGCTCTAACTCCTATGGAAATATCATTGCCATCCCTAGACGATTGACTCACACCCTCCCACTGTAATGATTTTTCAGCGAAATCTTCTAGAAAGTTCCATGCTTCCCCATCATTTTTGGTCATAAAGTTGCCTTGACACATGGATTCAAGGGACTGTCTTGTGTAAGGAGTAATGCCCTCATAAATGATTCGGCACAATTCCCATCTCGGGATGCCGTGATGTGGACATTGGACTAACAGATCCTTGAAGCGGTCAAGACATTTTGAAAATGTTTCATTTGGAAGCTGGGTGAATTGATAGATTTCGCTACGGACTCGAGCTGTTTTGTGATGTGGGTAAAATTTCTTAAGGAATGCTTTGACGAATTCGTCCCAATTTGAAATGGAATGTGCGGTAGTGTTATATAGCCACTTCTCGGCTAAATCGCACAAGGTAAAAGGGAGAAGACGAAGACGTAAAGCATCCACAGAAAGCTGTGAAGTACCCATCATTGCGCATACATTTTCAAATTTCGTGATAAACACGTATGCGTCTTCAGACTCGAGACCGTGAAATTTTGGTAAAAGGTTGATGTATTGGGGTTTTATTTGAAAATTTTCCCCGTTGGCTGGTGGTGTGGAAAGACAGGTGGAAAGTGGGCCTCGTGTTGGATAACATCTCTCTTGGAGAGAGATGCGAGGTGGATTCTGCGCACCAACGGACGGCGGCAGAGTAGTGGAAAAGAAGTTCGATGGAGGTGGATCCATCGATGTGGGTGTGGTGGTGGGTGAAAGAAAGGTAAATGTAGAAATACCGATTTTAGGGTCGATAAAAGGAAACGCGGACTAACGGGCACTAGAAACCCGTGTCCAGCCTATCTTGCACTAAAAAGGGTTAGTACAAGTGGCAGCGTGAATTTATAATTAGGGGAATGATAAGAATGTGGTGTTTGTTTTAAAAATTGATACGGATTTTTGAAAAATATGATGCAACAAAACAAATGCAACAAGCAAAACCCTAGAATCTTGTGGTCACCTAGGTCAAAGCTCTAGACCGCTCCTAACTGCCAAAAGACAAGTCGCGGGATCAATCCTCCACTGCCTCTTTGTCCCCCTGTGGCCGGATAAGTGCCAGGTAAGTGGGAAGGAACCACCACTACAGTGGGCCTAATTAATAACCACTAGCCTTAGACACACTCGCCTTAGGCACCACAAGAAAACGCGGATAAGCAATGAATTACCCACGGCCTTCTCTTGTCCTAATTGAGCGCGACGGTCCTTAGAGTCATCTCTAGATATTTTTTAATTAATGAGGGTAATGCAGATGCAAGTTTTGCGATTTTCGGGGCCTAGGAAGGGTAATGAAATCCCCACCTAATTTGGATTTGGTCGTGCCCCTTAAATTTCCATATTAATATGCAACAACCACAAGAATCAAAACACGCACAAATTTTTTATTGCTTTGCGGTGCTGCGATTTATTTGCAAAGAAACCTGCACAAAATATTAGTTGGAGCAGAGAAAGAAGGAGATAAGAAAGTAAGTGTCTCACAGAGAAAAATTGGCACAGAGAAGAGCTGGAACTGCGGCGCTTCCGCCGCAAATGCTGCCTATTGCCGCACTTCCGCCGCGGAATTTTGGGATCAGTGCACAAAATTTTCTGTACAAGCTCCTGTTCACCTACACAGCTCTCTGGAATGCTCAGAAAAATTTTTCTCCAGCTCCAATGATTCCAGATTTTCTCGCAACAAATCACAACACACGTATTAGTGTTTGCACGAATTTAGATCTAAAAATTATGATGAAATAAATTGTTCAACTCAAATTTCAAAAATACGAACTATTAGCGCACTATCCCCGGCAACGGCGCCATTTGATTGAAAAGAATTCTCGGTTTGTGTATCGAATCAAATAGTCCCCGGAAACGGCGCCATTTGATTGTTATAATTTCTGTGATTGTAATAAATCGAATGAAATTGTAAAGAAATCACAACCAAAAATTATTGACCGCAATCAACTACGGTGTCGGATTGTAGTTAGTATGTGAGTGCGGATCGTCCACAGGGAAAGTGTAATCGTTCGTCTTTCGAATTAGATGAATTGAAACTTTAAAGAAAGAAAACAAAACAATTCAAGATTTGTAGTTGAAGTTCAAGAACTAGAAAAAACTAGATCTAAGAAAGCATTAAAAGATAGAATCAAGAATTGATAGTTTGATGATTTTTCCAAACTAAATCTCAAGAATCGAAATGAGGCTCGTAGGAATCGATCGGATCTATAGATATGATGTAATCTTACAATTACGTATTCTTATCCTTCGATGAATTGATACTAGATCGATGATCATCGATGAGAATTAGGGATTTCTTGTGAAACTAGGGTTTCATCTTATCCCTTGTTCTTTCGTCGATGTCATTCACATTCTAGCCTCTAGTAAATTCAAGAAACGATCGTTGATCCCTAATTTCGAGCGATCGCAATTAAGAAAGCATCGCTACGAAACTAGGTCATCGATTCTTGAACTTGCTAGGGTTTACAAAACTCGTAGGACGTAAAAATAGTATTAGAATTTGTTACATCATCATTCTACAATCGTCTCGACTCCTTAACGAGCGGAGTTTCACTCAAACATCACAACAAGAGCAACAATTACAAATTGAGATCTAATCATGATGCAAGAATTAAAAGAAAGCAAGATTAACGAATTTCACCTTTTATTTATATCAACAATTCCGTTACAATCACTCAAGAACTACAAGAGGAGGAACTTGATCGTCGACTTGGCTTCGCTCGTCTCCGTGGATCGCGGATCGGCTTGGATCACTTGCCCGATTGAAGATCGGCTCGGCTCCTAAAAGGTTGAAGGCTTCATGCTTGATTTGGTACTCAAGATCTTGGATTAGGAGTGGAATTAGGGTTAGGGTTTCGCACAAGCCTTGTCACGAGACTTGTGGAAGAAGATGATGAAAGAGGGATTATTTAACTAATGAAGATTTATGGTCCTAATGATGAACAACCTCAACCCTTAGATTTAGGCTCCTATTTATAGATAACTAACCCTAGATCTAGGATTTGAATTTTAAGTTTCCCTCCAAAAGTTTGTTAGATGAAATTCAAATTTCCCTCCAAAAGTTTGTTAAATGAAATTCAAATTTCCCTCCAAAAGTTTGTTAAATGAAATTTGAATTTCCCACCAAAATGAACTACCTCATTTGAATTTGAATTTTCCCTCCAAAATGAACTACCTCATTTGAATTTGAATTTTCCCTCCAAAATGAACTAGCTCATTTGAATTTTCCCTCCCAAATGAACTACCTCATTTGAATTTGAATTTTCCCTCCAAAATGAGGTTGTTAGAAAGAATCTTCTAGAAGAAGTTTGTTGGAGGGAATATTCTAGAATGAGGTTGTTACAAGGAGGCTTCTAGAAGAAGGTTGTTATAAGGAGGCTTCTAGAAAAAGGTTGTTATAAGGAGGCTTCTAGAAGAAGGTTGTTATAAGGAGGCTTCTAGAAGAAGTTAGTTGGAGGGAGGCTTCTAGAACTAGGTTGTTAGGCCGAGCCTTCTAGATGAAGCCACGTGGAGTTTCTGGAGAGTTCTGGAAGCTTTGCCGTTAGAAATAAGCACATGGGGAAAATCTGCTTCTCTGCTGACGTCATCATGCCACGGATCCGCGGCGGGAAGCGCCCATTGGCCTTGAATAAATTTCTGGAATTTTACTGCCGGATCACCAGACTTAGACTTGGTGTAATTTTGATCAGCACTCTTGACAATTTGGCTCGGTTTCTGGAATTTCCTGTACAGACTTCGAAACAAGTGTTGCGCAAATACAGAAATGATGCGATGCCATGAAATGCGGTTAATTTCCTTTAAAGTGTCGGTTTAAAAGTCTAATACATGAAATCTCATATTTTGTGACAGATTTGCTAATATGTAGAATATGCATGCCGAACACTTCTAAGTGTATGAAAATGTTAAGGAAATTGCCGGCTAAAATATACAATATTTTCGACTGATCAGGGGACTCTAAAGACTCGTCAAAACCTTGGTTGTGGATTTAACCACTAGCACGTCAGAGGTATAAGCCAATACGTAACGGGCTACCAGGTATTGACTAAAAGGGACGTCTGTGAGTGAACTCAGCCTGACAACCCTACTGAGCCTGTCAGTGACAATATCCGTACAGTCCGGTCCGTTCGTCTATGAGAATCGCATGGCGGGCCTAGGGGTTTGGTAAAAGTCAGACCCCCAAAAGCGGTACAAGTCGTGTCGGAGTGTAGCCCAGAACACCCTGAGATACTACTGGAATACCTACCAGTAAATCTCCTTGCCTCGGCCGAGGGCTTCGTGTAATGGCTCTCCTAGACACAGCACGACCTCACCCCCAATACCGGGAGAGACGAACCCCTGAAGATGCGCTCACTGCCTCCATGTGGCTCGGGACTGTACCCAACTAAAACCTGTTTGCACGACTCCTTTGAGCCGTGGTAGGGTAGTAATCAAAGTACAGTGGGAACTCACACAAAACAAATGACGATCCCCAGGTCGATGAACTAACCTGTACACATGTCACCAGGGAACTGCCATCTGACGTCTGGTATATGACCAACTAGCATGTTCCCGGCGAGTCCTGTCCGGTGTACTCATAACCCAATGAGCACCTGTATACATCTTAGGTGATCCAACTGACACCAGTGGCTTGTGAGACCGGCCACCGCCCCTCGTCGGGGTCTCGACTGTATACACTAGTCTACTCTGGAGTATCGATGCCCTGTCTCGAAACTCACACGACTAGGGACCATTTAAGGATATGCTTATAGACCCCAGCTCCAACTTATATGATCGCCCTCATACTGCTGGTGGTCAAGCAAGAATCCTAGGGGCTCTATCAACGTGTAATAGCGACTTGTCAGGTCACCTAAAACAGTACACGATGATAAAGGTAAAGCAGATAGCATACTATCATCACGAGTAAGACTGTCCTATCGGGATAGGTCCTCCATCAACCTTTGTAATCACGTGCCTGTGATCGAATAATTGAATCTAAGGGCACTATCTCCAACATATTAGATACTCCATCGTATGGTTATATACGAACTCGAAAGGAACTTGTTCCAGTTCGGGGATGGATTCTGGTTCAGGAGAAATAGGAATAAGGTTTATTCAGGTGTCTTTTATCTTCACCTTCTCTCGCGTTGCGAGTGCTCCTAGGATTAGGACAGTACACCCTTTACGCTTATTGAATATTCTTCTTCCAAACCATAGGCTGGTGCCGAACTGTAGGGAAGGAAGAAAACCATTTAGCCTAAGAGGGTGTACAGAAGGTAATGACTAAAGACATATAGAGGGATTTGGAGAGATGGCAAAGAATTATACGGTTACAGTTATGAATCTGATAAATGAAAGAGGAATTACTAAGAATACCCGGATACCCCTACGAAACATTTCAATGTTTCAGTTTCACTGTGTACTGTTAAAAGAAAACTGATTTCCCAATTAGACACTTGCTCCAGGGTATGTATTTACCAGGCATGATTATCACATCTGTATGGTTTTACAGATGATGAGTGGGAGTAAGTTATTGGGAATTAGGTGATCATCCTCATTATATCGGAATTCGTTGTAATTGGTGATATTTGAGGAAGTCACCTGGGTTGTTTGCCGGACGACAAATATTTGGTTTTGAATATCCGTTTTAATGCACCAATTTCAAATTGATATATCTGTACGTTTATTTTCATAAAGTGAGATATAACTTTTTGAAATTATGTCGATGACATTTACCTATATCAGTGGATGGTTAGGTAAGGAGCATTAAAACAGCGGTGTAATTCTTCTTAACCATAAGTACATTTTTCAACCTACGACACACAGTGAATGAGTCACTAGACTCAGGGGACTTATACAGAATATTGTATATTGTCCAGTGTCCATTAGGACAGAGGGGTTGGTCCTCGTACTATATTCGGTTTAGTTATGACTTCTCTAGTTTTTAGACAAGTGTTTCATAGAAACACAGGGTCTAAGTTTTGAGAAGTTATAGGTATAAGAGTAAAGTAGAGAACCAGTTATTGCAAGTATCGGGATTCTTCAAGGTGATCGAAGATGTAGATACTTCTGTGTGGTATTCAGTTGATAGTAATGGTTTTAAGAGAACTTGCTTCTCTTTCAGATTACTTATAATTGGAAGCACTCCTAAGTTGAGTAACACTGATCAGCCTTTTTCCATTTAGTTGACATGCACTGGAGACAGCTGCATGATTTGAATCTGGTTCAATTAAATCAGTGCCTCTGGTTCTATATTGGATATAGAATGGTTCATATCTTAACATTGTTAAGGTACGGGGAGTTGTCCGACTTATGCTTAAAACCAGACTCTGGATAACTCAAGGCACGTTTCTGTAATGGCTGTTTATGGGTTCACCCAGGCTATGACGAGGGTTGATTTTCTACCATCAGGAAGATCAATAGTGATATTGTTCTTGACTCGCCACAGTTTTAATAAAAATGGATTTTTTCAGAAAACAGTAGTGGGAGTATGGTAGAACTGGAAATGATTCCAGAACCGTAAAAAATTATTGAAGATTTGATAAGAACCTAAAGATTCAATCTGGTTTGACATTCCATTGGCCACTCCGCAGATAAGGTGGGTAACCTCAGGCACCCGAGAGGTACTTCGGTATGCTCAAGGACGGTGGCAGGGAGGTTCTTATTTACCCAGACTTGCCATTGCTGTTGTTCCAGACTATGAGACCCGGCAGGAGGATGAGTATAGCGTTGTTCTAAACTAGCTTTAGAAGTGTATGTGTATATGACTCTTCCAGAGGGTTGTCGTAGTCAGTGGGAGCAGCGGAAGCATTGGTGGACAAGTGGCTTATGTCTATTTATAGACTAAAGCAGATATAGCGGAGATAGATCATCTATTTCTGATGTGACAGTCATTGGTTTGACATCATCAGAATAGGGGATGGATCTGTTAAGAAAGTAGTAGGGTGTGATGTCCTGGTATTTGGATGACATACACAGAGCAGGAAGTGATATTCCTATACTACGATCGGTTATATTTTTGTTGTCACACAGTGGTTTCTCCACATAGGAATTGGATATTATATCAGACATTCTGGTTACTGGATCTATAGTTTTAGATCTAGATTTGGGAAGTGTCCCAATCAGGGTACTTGACAGCATTCTAAGAGTATTTAGAATGGACGACTCCTGGCAGGGTGGTGTACCTGCAGGTGATGGAGTCACCCTCTTTAAAGGTGTCTTACAGACTAAAGGGGAGAGGGATGTACATGATTGGCAGATCACTTGCTTAGGAAATTGAGTCAATCATGAGATGTCAAGTACCACACCAGATGTTGTTTTTGCAGTAGGTGCAATAAGTTGATATTGATCCAATCCTGGAGAAACATTTGGAAGCAGTTTTAGAACGGAAGTGGATGTTCTAGGGATATGATAACAACATCCTCCTTTAGGAGAAAGTTATCATTCCAGGCTTCCAAGGTGACCTGGACGGCAGAGTGGCTGTCAGAGTTATAGTTTTCCCTCTGACGAGGGGCAGTATTTTGGACAGGTGGTCCAGGTGGATAATGAGGGAAGGATGGCACAGGATACTGATTAAGTTCAGTTGATGATACAGTCTAAGAAGTTTGGATTTGGAGTTCTTTTATGAGCTAGGTCCCATCACACATCCAGACATATTCTAAGACAGGTATTGCTCATTTCGGGAGATGGGTTTCTCCGCGAACTTGAGATAAATAGAGAAATAGAAAGAAACATCACAGCGGATCCACTCACTGAGGCTATTCCTCGAACGCAATAGTTTCACAAACGAGCTTTGTGAGACTGACTAGTAGAGGAGTTGGGTGTTCGGTATCACACGGGCTGTGAGTATGCGACATCGCAATAATTAGCCTTGAGTGCAAGTGGGAGGTTGTTGGAGATAGTGCCCTCAGAGTCAATTATTGGATCACAGGCACGTGATTGCGATGATTGAGGGAGGACCTATCCCGGTAGGACAGTCTTACTCAAGATGATAGTATGCTATCTGGTTTACCTTTATCATCGTGTACTGCTTCAGGTGACCTTACAGGTCACTATTGCACGTTGATAGACTGCCAGCAGTATGATGGCGATCATATACGTGGGAGCTGGGGTCTATAAGCACATCTTTAAAAGGTCCCTAGTCGTGGGAGTTTCGAGACAGGGCATCAGTACTCCAGAGTAGACTAGTGTATACAGTCGAGACCCCGACGAGGGGCGGTGGCCGGTCTCACAAGCCACTGGTGTCAGTTGGTTCACCTAAGATGTATACAGGTGCTCATTGGGTTATAAGTACACCGGACAAGACTCGCCGGGAACATGCTAGTTGGTCTTATACCTGACGTCAGATAGCAGTTCCCTGGTGACATGTGTACAGGTTAGTTCATCGACCTGAGATCGTCATTTGTCTCGTTTGAGTTCCCACTGTGCTTTGATTACTACCCTACCATGCTCAAATAAGACGTGCAAACAGGTTTTAGTTGGGTATAGTCCCGAGCCACATGGAGGCAGTGAGCGGATCTGCAGGGGTTCGTCTCTCCCGGTATTCGGGGTGAGGTCGCGCTGTGTCTAGGAGAGCATTACACGAAGTCCTTGGCCAAGGCAGGAGATTTACTGGTAGGTATTCCAGTAGTATCTCAGGGTGTTCTGGGCTACACTCCGACACGACTTGTACCGCTTTTGGGGGTCTGACTTTTACCAACCCCCTAGGCCCGCCATGCGATGCTCATAGACAAACGGACCGGACTGTATGGATATTGTCACTGACATGCTCAGTAGGGTGTCAGGATGAGTTCTCTCATCGACGTTCCTTTTGGTCAAAACCTGGTAGCCCGTTACGTATTGGCTAATACCTCTGACATGCTAGTGGTTAAATCCACAACCAAAGTATTGAGGAGTCTTTAGAGTCCCCCACAGACCAGTTTCTCAAGTTTTGGACGAAACGCTGTAGAGGCCGTATGGAGATATGGCAGGGTTCGATCAGATACGTGCGGTATTGCACGGATCGTGATCGGACGGATAATACTAGCAGGCTTTGGTTTAAGCCGGATCCTAGTATTGTGTAGTGTAGATTTTGTCTCTTTGCATTTGTATTCAGTGGGAATACAAATGCGGGCATGTATATGCAGTCGCGGGGTTTTCCTGTAATTTATTACGGGATCAGTTTTCTGAAGTTGCCAGTTTGTATTCCGTTCCGGCCAGTTTTCCTTTGTTCCTTCACGGCCGGACTTTATCGTTGGAGGGGTTTATTTGGAAGTGTGCAAATTATCTTTTGTGGAGGGGTTATTTGTTATTGTGGCTTCATGATGGTTCTACCATGATGAGATTCTTTTTCCATCTTATCCTTTGAATTAATGTTGATTTGGATTTTGGTTTGAAATGGTGTGACATTTATTCCTAGTATTCTTCTCATCTCTTATGGTCACCTTGAGCTATCCTACACTCACCTCCCTTGTTGCTTTCCCTCCACCATTTTTCATATAGGGGTCCGGCCACATTATGAGAGAGGAGAGAGTTTCATTTTTGGGTGTGGGGAAATTACTCATCTCATTATGCTTGCTACATATATTCTTTTACCTCTCTCCAAAGATCATTCTCTCCTACACATCATCAAAGGCAACTTCACAACCCCTAGAGACAATGGATTCTACACTTGCCTACAGTACTTCTTGGGCACGTCGGCTCGCCAACTTCGTGCCCGAGTTGCCTCGGTCCAGAGGTGGGAGCCCGTAAAAGAACCCGGCGTTGTGGTGCCCGTTCTGACGAGGAGATGAAGACCGGAGGTTCCATGAGGAGATCGGAGTGGAGGCCAAAGACCGAAGGACACAGATCGCTCGGTATAGCTCTCTACACCATTTTCTTATTTGCTAGAGTTAGGTTAATGGCCCGATCCAGGATTTTTGTGCGCGGTGGTGCCGGTTTCTATTTTTTAGAAAAGTTTCATTTCCGCATTCCGGCGTCGGATTGACTGCCGGGGCGCCGCCGTGCACTTACACTACAGACTACCCTGTACCAGTGTCACCGGAGAACTGCCATCTGACGTGTGGTATATCACCATCTGGGAGTTCTCGGCGAGTCCGTCAAGTATACCCAGTCTCTACTGAGCACCCGCACACCGTCTTTGATGTCCAACACCGATGGATATGGGATCATCCATTGTGATATGATGTGCTCTATGATGAGTACTACTGAGTTTCCTATTTCCTTTTGGGTGTTATGCGCTTGAGAAGCTGCATACCTATTGAATAGGGTTCAAATCAAATCAGTTGCCTACCACTTCATATGTGATATGGAAAGGGAAGAGCCTATATCTTAAGTTTATTAAGATTTGGGGTTGTCCGGACTATGTCTAAAAGCAAAATCCGGACAAGCTCGAGGCAAGGTCTGTTATGTAGAACTGGAAAGGTTCCAGCTATACAAACTGCAGCTGATGATTTGGTAGAACCAAAGGATTCAATAGTTTCCAACGAACCTCAGCCTCTCCACCGATCTAGTAGGGTTCCTCACCCACCCGAGAGATACTTCGGTTTCTCTATGACAGTGGGAGCGAGGATCGCATTATGAGATGATGACCCAACTAGTTTCGAGCTGGCCAAGAGGAGTGAGATTCTGTAAGAATGGCTGGATGCTTATTGATCTGAGATGGAATCCTTATACACCAACAAAGTATGGACTTTGGTTGCTTTATCTGAAGGGTTAAATCCCCATCAGGAGCAAGTATATCTTGAGAAGATTACTTGGTGTACATGGAAAAGTTGAGACTTTCAAAGCTATGCTTAAGTCCATCCAAATCCTACTTGCCACGGCTACATACCATGACTACGATATCTGGCGGTTGAGTGTCATGACTGCTTTTCTAAATGATGTTTTAGAAAAGAGCGTCTATAAGTACACAGCCAGAGGGCTTCGTAGACAGTAGGAGCAGCGGAAACATGTGAAAGACGTTTTATGTGATAAAACAGGAATCGCGGAGTTGGAACATCTGTTTTGATGTGGTAGTCAAAGAGTTTGACTTCATCAAAATGGTAGATGAACCTTGTATATACAAAAAGGTAGTAGGGAGTATGGTGGTGATCCTCATAGAGTACGTTGATGACATACTCTTGATAGGGAATGAGTTTCCTATGCAACGCTCGGTCAATCTCCGCTTGTCACAAGGATTCTCCATATAGGATCAAAGTGATACCTCCTAAATCCTGGGTTTTGGATCTATGAGATAGATCTGATTGGATGTTAGGATTCTCACTAGTAGTAGTGAGATGGTATCAATCGATCCTGGGGAGAATCACTGGAAAGGTTCCAGGGTGATAAAGACGACTGAATGTCAGTCGCAGGCATTGTCTTTACCCTCAGTGGAGGGACGGTATGTTGGAAGAGTTCTAATTAAGATACGGTGACTTACTAGACGATTAAAGGTAAGATACATCGTTACCAAGGATGCTACCAAAAAGGCAGTCCGGATATATATAATTTCATGAGATGAACTTTTTTCCTACCATTGTGTGACAATGGAGTTGTGGCTTTAGCCAAGGAACCCCCGTCCTATCAGAAATCCAGATATAATTCTTAGGCAGTATCACCTGATCATGGAGATGGTTGATCTCAGATTGAGGTTAGGAGAGTAGACAAAGAGGACAATGTAGGGTGTTTTTCGTCACCCCATTGAGATGGGAATACGCGCGCGCTTGTCAGGCGTACTACAGATTCCCCCTTCCTAGGGTAGGCGGGGGTTTAATGATTGTAGGGATCCGAATCTCCGGCAGCCGCGAACTAAGCTGTCGTTAATTACCCCCCGCCTTTGGGGCGAGGGAACCTCTGATTGACGGGTCAAACTGGTCATGCGAACTCAATGTGCAGTGTACGTGTGTTGTTCTTTTGGAGGGGGGGTTTGAATATATCGGGAGCCACACAGAGTTTTTATGGGGGTCCCGCTACCCGGATAGCGGGCTGGGGGTCAAGGGGGCTAGCAGCCCCCTTGCGGGGTGCGGGGCAGCGCCCTGTTAGAAATTTTTTCTAACAAGGACAGTGTCGTGGAGTATGTGTATGTGTACATTTGTATACATATGTATATATATAAAAAGGGGGAAAAAGACATCCAAAGGATGCACGGGGCCAGCGCCTGGGCGATTGAGCGCAAGCGCGCCATGTGTCGGCACGTGGGTGCTTTGCGCTTGAGCGTAGAGCGCTAGAGTGCAACGCGCCACGTGTCGGCACGAGGGCGCTTCGCTCTCGAGCGCAGAGTGCTGGATCGCAAGCGCGCCACGTGTCGGCACGCGGGCGCTTCACGCTCGAGCGCGAGGAGCTGGAGCGCAAGCGCGCCACGTGTCGGCACGTGGGCGCTTCGCGCTCGAGCGCTAGCGCACCAGCGAGGAAAAGGGGGGTTTTTAGCCCCGAAAATTCTCTAAAGAGAAAATAGGGTGGAGTTAAACTCCTAAGATGCTTTGGGTTAAGGAAATAGGTCTTTCTACTTCCTTTGCTGGCCGGATCTTGGAGATAAAGAGATGTGAGATTTAAAAATCTTTTTTTTTTGAGATCTGATGGCAGATCTGAGTTCCCCTTAATGGGTTTTGTGGTGGAAAACTATTTAGTTTTGAAAAAGAAAGAGTAAAACTCTTGATTTAATTCAAAAGAAAGAAGAAGGTTTTGGAACCTTGAAGAAGGAAGAAAGATCTCAGATCTGAAAATTTTTTGGAGAGAGAAAAGTTGTTGTGATATTTCATTATCTTTGTCTTTATAGGCTATACACTTTACACATAGCCCCTTGGGCTTCACAAAATGGCATTTTGCCTATTTCATGGCTCATGTGCCATTTCTTTTTGCACATAAGCCATGGTCTTTACAAAAATTTGGTTTTATACCTATTTTTCTTACATTTATCCATAAATAAAATAAAAGAAATGCAACAAAAATATTTAATACAAAATTTTTATCATGGCATGGGGGGAGGCTGGCCGCTTCATGTTCGGGCTCGACCCGGGCATGGGCCCACTGGATCTGGGCTTGGGCCCACTTGGCTTGGGGTTGACTTTGATTTTGACTTGGTCAACCGGGGTGTAAATTTTTGCCCCAACAAATTGCCCCCCATCAATAAATGCACACCACATATGTGGGTCGTGTGCATGAAATTGATGGATCTTCTTTCATGTGGAGGTGACTTGATTTGGTTCCCGCTTTTTGGGAAGCTGGCACTGCCCTTTTTACGATATGGACGGTCGTTGCTTGACATGTCTCCGAGACGGAGTGTCCGTGATAGACGTTTTCCCTGGCCCGGAGTGATCTGGTTCCCGCTTTGTAGGAATCCTACGCGGCCCTTTTTGCGACTTAGACGGTCGATGCTGCCATTTTAGCGACTTGGACGGTCGATGCTGCCATTTTATCGACTTGGACGGTCGATGCTGCCCTTTTTGCGACTTGGACGGTTGGTGCTGCCATTTTAGCGACGTGGACGGTCGATGCTGCCCTTTTTGCGACTTCGAGCTGCCATTTTAGCGACTTGGACGGTCGTTGCTGCCCTTTTAGAGACGTGGACGGTCGTTGCTGCCCTTTTAGCGACGTGGACGGTCGGTGCTGCTCTTTTTACGACTTGGCCGGTCGGTGCTGCCATTTTAGCGACGTGGACGGTCGATGCTGCCCTTTTTGCGACTTGGACGGTCGATGCTGCCATTTTAGCGACTTAGACGATCGTTGCTGCCATTTTAGCGACGTGGACGGTCGATGCTTCCCTTTTAGCGACGTGGACGGTCGGTGCTGCCATTTTAGCGACGTGGAAGGTCGATGCTGCCCTTTTTGCGACTTGGACGGTCGATGCTGCCATTTTAGCGACTTGGACGGTAGATGCTGCCATTTTAGCGACATGGACGGTCGTTGCTGACCTTTTAGCGACGTGGACGGTCGTTGCTGCCCTTTTAGCGACGTGGAGGGTCGGTGCTACCCTTTTTACGACTTGGCCGGTCGGTGCTGCCATTTTAGCGACGTGGACGGTCGATGCTGCCCTTTTTGCGACTTGGACGGTCGCTGCTGCCATTTTAGCGACTTGGACGGTCGTTGCTTCCCTTTTAGCGACGTGGACGGTCGTTGCTGCCCTTTTAGCGACGTGGATGGTCGGTGCTGCCCTTTTTGGGACTTGGCCGGTTGGTGCTGCCATTTTAGCGACGTGGACGGTCGATGCTGCCCTTTTTGCGACTTGGTCGGTCGATGCTGCCATTTTAGCGACTTGGACGGTCGTTGCTGCCATTTTAGCGATGTGGACGGTCGATGCTGCCATTTTAGCGACGTGGACGGTCGATGCTGCCCTTTTAGCGACGTGGACGGTCGGTGCTGCCATATTAGTGACGTGGACGGTCGATGCTGCCCTTTTTGCGACTTGGACGGTCGTTGCTGCCATTTTAGCGACTTGGACGGTCGATGCTGCCATTTGACTTGGACGGTCGTTGCTGCCCTTTTAGCGACGTGAACGGTCGTTGCTGCCCTTTTAGCGACGTGGACGGTCGGTGCTGCCCTTTTTGCGACTTGGCCGGTCGGTGCTGCCATTTTAGCAACGTGGACGGTCGGTGCTGCCCTTTTTGCGACTTGGACGGTCGATGCTGCCATTTTAGCGACTTGGACGGTCGATGCTGCCATTTTAGCGACTTGGACGGTCGTTGCTGCCCTTTTAGCGACGTGGACGGTCGTTGCTGCCCTTTTAGCGACGTGGACGGTCGGTGCTGCCCTTTTTGCGACTTGGCCGGTCGGTGCTGCCATTTTAGCGACGTGGACGGTCGATGCTGCCCTTTTTGCGACTTGGACGGTCGATGCTTCCATTTTAGCGACTTGGACGGTCGGTGCTGCCATTTTAGCGACGTGGACGGTCGATGCTGCCATTTTAGCGATGTGGACGGTCGATGCTGCCCTTTTAGCGACGTGGACGGTCGGTGCTGCCATTTTAGCGACGTGGACGGTCGATTCTGGATTTGACTTGCCCCGGTTCTTGCGGTGTCAGGGATGAAGTTGACTCGTTTCCGAGGTGGAATTTGATTCTACCAGGGAGGTCATTGGTTGTTTGACTTGATGTGATTTTGGTTGACATCCGCATCGCTACGCTGGAATATGGTGCCAGGAGCGAATCATCATCTGTCCTTGAGAGGATTTGGGGATTGTTTTTTTTTTGTTTGGCATCTGCATTGCTGCACTGGAATAATGCCAGGAGCAACTCATCATTTGCCCCGAGAGGATTTGGGAATTGATGGCTTAGGAGGCAGGTTTAGATCCCTATCACCTAAGACTTTTCAATTTTATGGGCCGTAAGGGTCCCATAAAAGCATTTTCTCCCTACGAGTCGAAAGGATCTCGTAGGTGTATTTTCTCCTTAGGAGTCGTGGGGACTCCTAAGTGTGTTGCTCCTTTGTGAGTCGTAAGGATCACACGCGGGAATTTTCTCCTCTCAAAGTCGAGAGGACTTTGAGAGTGCATTTCATCTCCTTTTCACGAGTTTGCGCCCTTTCAGGTTTTCACAAACTCGCCGGCGGTCCTGCTGTTTTTACTCACGGAGCCCTTTCGGGTTTTCATCCATGGCCATTTTGCTTGTGGACATACCCTTTTTTTATTTTTATATTTTTATTTTATTATTATATATTTTTTTTGGTGGGACTTTGAATGTGGTCTCACTGGTAGGACTTAGAAGAGATTGGGATTGTTTTACGCCCGTGGATCGTATACGGGTTTACAGGATGTATGATCCAGACCGTAGGGCCGGAAAGATTTCAGGGATTTGTTGGCGTCTGCATCGCTGCACTGGAATGTGGTACCAGGAGCGACTCATCATTCGCCGTTGGGGTATGCGATTTGGAATTTGGTTGGCGTCCGCATCGCTACACTAGAATATGGTACCAGGAGCGACTCAACATTCGCAACTTTGGGGTTGGGGAGCGATGGCTTAGGAGACAGGTTTAGATCCCTGTCACCTAAGACTTTTCAATTTTATGGGCCGTGAGGGTCCCATAAAAGCATTTTCTCCATACGAGTCGTAAGGATCCCACAGGTGTATTTTCTCCTTAGGAGTCGTGAGGACTCCTAAGTGTGTTTTTCCTTTATGAGTCGTAAGGATCCTACAAAAGGTTTGTTCTCCAATGTATCGTGAGGACACATGAGTGGGTATTCTCAATGGAGCATAATTCCAAGGGCGGAGACCAGCCGCGTAACTGGTAATTGTGGTGGGGCATGGGTATGACGAGAATTATTTGAGCCCGTGGATTGTATACGGTAGTCAATTTGAGGACTAACCGTAGGGCTAGGAGAATTTTGAGAAATTGGATTTTGGTTGGCGTCTGCATCGCTGCACTGGAATGTGGAACCAGGAGCGACTCATCATTCGCCGTTTGGGGACTTGGAATTTGGATCTTGTTTGGCATCAGCATTGCTGCACTGGAATAATGCCAGGAGCAACTCATCATTTGCCTTGGGACGACTTGGGATTTGGGTTTTTGGTCGGCATCAACACCGCTAACACTGAAGCGAAATGCTAGGAGCGACTCATCCTTTGCCGTTGCCCGTTGGGGAACGATGGCTTAGGAGACAGGTTTGGGTCCCTATCACCTAAGGCTTTTCAATTTTATGGGCCGTGAGGGTCCCATAAAAGCATTTTCTCCCTACGAGTCGTAAAGATCCCGCAGGTGTATTTTCTCCTTAGGAATCGTGAGGATTCCTTAGTGTGTTGCTCCTTTGTGAGTCGTAAGGATCTCACGCAGGATTTTTCTCCTCACAAGGTCGAGAGGACTTTGCGAGTGTATTTCATCTCTTTTCACGAGTTTGCGCCCTTTCGGGTTTTCACAGACTCGCCGGTAGTCCTGCTGTTTTTACTCACGGAGCCCTTTCGGGTTTTCATCCGTGCCCGTTTTGCTTGTGGACATACCGTTTATTTCTTCTTCTTTTTTTTTTCTTTTTTTTTCTTTTTCTTTTTTTTTTGCCGCTGGTGGGACTTTAAAAGTAGTCTCACCGGCAGGATTTGGGAGAAATAGGGGTCATTTACGCCCGTGGATTGTATACGGTTTTGCAGGATGTCTGATCCAGACCGTAGGGCTGATGTGCTCAATTCGCCTGCGACTTGGAGCATTCATGTGTAGTATTTCTTGAGATATCGGCCATTGATGGGTGGCATGGGCCTTTCTCCCTCGGCACTTATTAGTTGGTACGATCCTCCGTCGAACACTTTCTCGATGACGTATGGTCCTTTCCAGTTCGGCTCGAATTTTCCCTCGGCATGTCGATTGGGGATGATCGGTCTTTTGAGGACCAACACCAATTCACCTTTCTTGAAAGCGCGGAGACGGGTTATCTTGTCATAGGCCCGTGACATTTGGGCTTGGTATAGCTCCAGATTTTGCTGCACCGCGAGCCTCTTTTCTTCGAGGGCATCGAGTTCTTCAAGTCGAAGGAGCACGTTTTCTTCCTCCGTCAACTCATGTTGGACGGCCATTCTTAAGCTTGGAACTTCAACTTCGAGGGGGAGGACCGCCTACACTCCGAAGAGCAATGAGTATGGAGTGGACTGAGTTGGAGTACGGTGCGTGGTACGATATGCCCACAATGCCTCGTGAAGCTTGAGATTCCAGTCTTTCTTGTTGGCTGAAGCATTTTTCCTCAGAAGCTTGCATAGAGTCTTATTGAAGGCTTCGGCTAGCCCATTGGTTCTTAGATTATAGATGGAGGAATATCTCCAGTCTATCTTGTGCTGAGTAGCGAACCTTGAGACATTGAAGCTCTTGAAAGAAGGCCCGTTGTCTGAAATCATTCTTCTTGGTGTACCGAAGCGGTATAGAATATTATGCTGGAAGAATGTCAGAATATCTTTTGTCTTGACTTTTTTTAGCGGGACAGCTTCAGCCCATCTGGAGAAGTAGTCTGTCGCGGCCAGTATGAACCGGTGGCCTTTCGATGACGGAGGATCAATTGGGCCAACAATGTCGGTGCCCCAGACTTCGAAGGGCCACGACGCCACCGTAGGATGCAACGGATTGGGATGCTTGTGAATGAAATCACCATGGATTTGGCAGATCTGACATTTCTTTGCATGTTTTCCGCAATCCCGTATCATGGTGGGCCAGTAATACCCAATCCGTTTGATTTGAAGCATCTTGGGGCCAGATTGGTGAGCACCGTAAACGCCCGAGTGAACATCTTTCATGACCTTTTGGGCTTCGGCCAATGACAGACACCTGACCCAGAGTTGGTCATATGACCTGCGGTATAACGTGTCATTTACAAACACGTATCGGAGAGCTCTTTTCTTCAGCTTAATCCTCGCAGATTTTTCTTCGGGCAGCTTGTCGTATCCGAGGTACTCTATGAAGGATTCTCTCCAATCGGGCTCGTCTTGGATGATCGAAGCTTCTTCCGCATGACTGCTCTTCTGTTCCGCGCTTTCCTCTTCTCGTAGAGAGACTGGGGGTAGAATTTGCCGGCTCCTGACTGTGATCAGAATTTCGTCCATGTCAGGATCAGCCAGCTCCTTGGCTAAGCGAGCGAGTACAACAGCCTTTCCGTTCAACGCTCTAGGGACTCTCGTTAGTTCAATATGAGTGAACCATTTCATGAGTTCCACCACTCGACCTCTGTACCGAGCTAACTCGGGTTTGTATATCTTATAGTCGCCGCTTACTTGGTTGACGACAAGCTGGGAGTCACCGTAGACTCGTAGCCGACGGATTTCCATTTCTACGGCGAGCTCCAAACCAGCTATCAGAGCTTTATACTCAGCTTCATTGTTTGTCCGAGGCTCGGTGAGAGCGAAAGAACGCCGTAGGGTTCCCATTGATGGCGTGATGAACACCAATCCTATCGCCGCTTTTACCTCCGGGACGCTCAATCTGCCGGAACTCCTTATTGATGAGGCCCCATCGAAGTAGAGCTCCCAACATGGCTCATCTTCCTCGAGGTGCAGCACTTGTTCGTCGGGTAACTCACAATTTAGCGGCGACCCTTCTGGTATGGGATGAGCAGCGAGAAAGTCTGCAAGAGCTTGCCCTTTTACTGCTCTCTGAGGGGTATAAACTATGTCAAACTCCAGTAGCATGACAGCCCATCTTGCCATTCTGCCGGCTAGGCTCGCTCTGGTCATCAAGTGTTTGAGCGGGTCGACCTTGGAGATCAGCATAACCCGATGAGCCAGCAGATAGTGCCTTAGCTTCTTCACAGCAAATATCAGAGCCAGGCATTGCTTTTCGATTGGGGAATAGTTGTGTTCCGCCCCGACTAGAGTTCGACTGAGGTAGTAGAGGGCATTTTCTTTTCCCTCCTCGTTATTCTGGGCAAGGAGCACACCGAGTGACTCATCCAGCGCGGCAGTGTAGAGAATCAACGGTTTATTTGGAATAGGAGCGGCCAGCATTGGAGGGTGCAACAAGTACTGTTTGATGCTTTCGAACGCTGCTTGACATTCGGCATCCCAAATAAAAGGAGCTCCTTTCTTCATGAGCTTTGAGAAGGGCCTACATCTCCCCGATAAATTTGAGGTAAACCTCCGTATATAAGCAAGCTTGCCTTGAAAAGATCTTAGCTGCGTCAGACTCTTCGGAGGGGGCATCTGGGGGCATCTCCATGATGGCCTTTATCTTTGATGGGTCAACTTCGATCCCTCGATGTCGGACTATGAAGCCCAGGAATTTTCCCGATGACACGCCAAAAGCGCACTTCAGAGGATTCATCTTCAGATCGTATTCCCTAAGTCTGGTGAGAACGGTCCAGAGATCTTGGATATGATCGGCCTTGGCTTTAGTCTTGACGACCAGATCATCAACATAGCATTCGACGACTTTATGGATTAGGTCATCAAAGATATTAGTCATCGCCCTTTGATATGTAGCACCTGCGTTCTTCAGTCCGAATGGCATTACCTTGTAGCAATATATTCCGATCGGGGTTCAAAATGCTGTGTGCTTCTCATCCTCAGGCGACATCTTGATCTGATTATATCCAGACAAGCCATCCATAAAGGTGAACAGTTCGTAATTTGAGGTGTCATCGAACATCATTTCCATGACCGGTAGCGGGAAGTCGTCTTTAGGACATGCCTTGTTAAGGTCCCTGAAATCGACACAAACTCGGATCTGCCCATTTTTGTTCTTCACTGGGACTATGCATGCAATCCAGTCAGCATATTTCTCTTCCCTGATGAAGCCGGCATCGATGAGTTTCTTGGTTTCCTCGATGACCTTTTCTTCCAACTCCCTTCTCATTCTTCGAGGAGCTTGTTTGACTGGGTTAGCATCAGGAGATATAGCCAGCTTATGCATGGCTACCTCAGGGGAAAGGCCAGGCATTTCTTTGTACGTCCACGTGAAGCAGTCGACGAACTCACGCAGCAGGGCAATTATCTGCTCTTTCATTTCCTCCGACAAGAGTGATCTGATATAGGTCGGCCTTGGATTATCGGGCGTTCCTAAGTCAATTTCAGTTAGCTCATCAAAGGTTGCTTGTCCGCCATCTTCGAGCTCTTGAGGAGCTTCTTCTGGCTCGGCTATCTCGTCATCATCATTTGATCTTTCGCTGGCCTCACCAACATGGATCATGTAGCACGCTTTGGAATCAGGTTGAATGTAGCCTATGCCCCGTCTATCTGGAATTCGTCCATCGATGAGTGCTCGGACCTGGGGAGGATACCATAGCCCTTCGTAAAACTTTGCTTCGGACTCCGTTTGATATAACCGGCATCCGCACTTCTTAAAGTATTCCCGCATCTCGGGCGCATAGTATCTGGGATTGAGGACGGCTCTTATGCCTCTCTCATAGGGAAGGCACACGACAGAAAGGTCGTCCGGGTGCACAACGGGGTTTGACCTATAAAACAGGATGCCATTCTGTCCATTTTTCCTCCCGGGCACGTAGAAAGTTTTCAGCTGGTCCACGGTATAGACTGACAATGTGTCGAGCTCTTTGCACATCCGTTCCGGTACCCTTGTGATAGCCAGGGACCCTTCTGCGACTTCGATGGTCTCTCGTAGTTTCGCTTGCTGCATGGGGGGCCGATCTGCACAGCTGTTGCACGGCAGGTCCTCTTCTTCTGACTCTTCAGTGTCACTGCCAAGATGAGGGCGGACTTTGCTGCTAGATAGGCCCTCAGTAATAGATTCGTCCGTATCGCTGCCGAAACGAGGGCGAGTTTTACGGAAGGACGGGCTTCCAGCGTCGGACTCATCAGTGTCGCTGCCGAAATGCGGACGTACTTGGGTATTTTTGCTTTTGAAAGTGATAGCCGGCGCAGATTTGCTTTTGAGTCTTGGGGCCGGTCTATCCTCAGTCAGTTGTGGCTTAGCATTTTGGTGGTTCATAAAGTACCGAGAATCTTCATATCGAACTTCATGCATACCGAACGGCTGGATGTCTCCGTCAATGCGTCTTTCTTCGCCAATTTTAGTATACTTCATGCATTGATGGAGAGTTGACGGAATGATGCCGTAATCGTGGAGCCACGGCCGCCCCAAGAGAATCTTATAAGATATGTCGGCGTCGATCACGTATATCTTAGCTTCAGTTTGCAGATCCCCAAATTTGATTGGCAAAGCTATAGACCCCAGAACTTGCTGGCAATTTTGGTTGAAGCCTTGAATGACAATCCTTTCCCTTGACAGGTGTCGGACGTCCATTGACAAACTCTTCAGAGTTCGTAAGTTCATGATGTTCACTGAGGACCCCGGATTAATCAATATGCGATTAATTCGATCTCCATCGCTGTACCCGGTCATGTAAAGCGGCCGATTATGCTCAGCCGTTCCCAGTAGCAAGTCTTCATCCTTAAATGTGACTGCGACTGCATGCAAAGCGTGCTGGGCTTCTTTCATATTAATTTTCGCAAAGTGAGCCTGATACCGCTCGGGGTTTTGTAGAGCGTGAATGAGAACATCTCTAAGCTCCTTAGATAGGACCAAGGCGTCGTAGATGCTCAGGAGAGACGGAAGCTTCTGGAGATGTGCCAAGACATTATAGTCCACCGAGGAAGGACTTATGTTTTCATCGGCCGGTTCTCTGCCATCTTCTTCACTAGCGACTTGTTTTCCTTCCATTTTGGGGCGTTGCCCTGATTTTGCGGTAGAGCCATGCCGCTTCTGAGCTGGATTTGATTGGCCCTTGTAGTGAGCTCCTCGTCTTCTTCGGGAAAACAGAGCTCGTCCTCGGAGTCGCTGCCAAGATGGATGGCGTAACAGGTCACTACTGGGACCTCTTTATTGGAGTCTTCTTCTAACTCCTCCAGAATTTCAGCCGCTTGTACATGGAAGAACTCCTTCAATTGAATCAATGTTCTTTCCTTTTGTTCATATTCTTCGAGGGAATCGATATATTTTTGAATGGTCGATCTCCCTGCAGACTCTTTTTCGCGCCGAGCTGCACTTTTCTTCCTCTTGAGCTTCTTGGATTTTGAGCCTGATGGAGCCGCATTGGCAGCTGGACTGGTAGGCTTCTTCTGCCCTTCCCATTCCGTCCTGGGTTCTTTCCGAAGTAGCTTTATCATCTTCTTCGTCTTATTAGATATGTGCGTACTCCATAGAGGCCGCGATGATTCCATTTCATTTCTCGGGGCAGCGGGGTCGGCTGTCTGCTCCCAAAAGGCTTCAACTTCTGTCATTATAAAATTGGTGGTTGCAACTTGATTGTTCACCAACACACTTTTGGACAGCTCGATTTCTCCAGCCTTGTACTGCTTCTCGACCCAGTCTTTGAAGATATAGCAATCCTCGATCGTATGGCTCACTACTCGGTGGTACGGGCAATACAGAGGATTGTCGGTCATTTTTGCTTCTTAGGGTCTTTTCGACTCCGGCAATTGTAGGCCGTTGTTCAAGGCATCTTTAAATATCTTGCGGACCTTGTCCCTTCTGAAAGAGTAAACCTTGTTCTTTTTCTCCTCTAGGGAAGGACCATCTCCTCCCAGCAATGGCTTTCGAGACCGGTTGGTTTTGGATTCGCCCGCCCTTCGCTTTTCTTCATTGTCGGAGGCATTGAAGACATTGGTACTGCTGGAACTCCCGCTTCTACGGTTGTCGTCCCGCTTGCTTTTCCAGGTTTTGTCTCTCTGAGAGTCCGGCGGGGACTCTTGCTTCAAGCGTTCCAACATTTGAACTTTATTGGTTAGCTCCTGAAATGTCTTGAAGCCCGCTGTACACAAGAATGGGACCATCCAATTGTTGAGGTTCCTAATGAGAAGGCTGACGGACTGGTCCTGCTCTAGCGGCGGTTCGCACTTGACTGTGAGATTACGCCATCGGGCGATAAAGTCGGTGTTGCTTTCATTCTTCCCCGGCTTAGTCCTCACAAGGTCGGCAATGGAGATTTTATCACTGACACTCATGAACCTTTGCCGAAACAGGGACTCCATTTGGGCAAAGGTAATGACGGACCCGTCCGGTATACTCGCATACCAGTCGAAGGCGACGCCGGTCAGGCTGTTGACAAACTGACGAAGAAGGAGCGCATCATTGCCCCCTGTATTTCCGCACGATGCTTTGAAGTGGGAGACGTGCTGGTTTGCATTCCCCGTTCCATCAAATCTTCCGAACTTAGGAATGACGTAGCCGCTTGGGAACTCAATCAGATCGTACTGCGCGGGATATGGCCGCCCACTACTGCCGATTTCTTTCTGAGCTTCAGCTTCGGCCACCAATGTTTTAACTTTGCTGGTGACCAAATCCATTATCCCTGTATTAGCGGGATAGTGCTATCTGGGGCCAAGGCGTCCCCAGAAGCGGAATGTGGCCGGCTTTCATTTGGCTCGACCAGTCTTGGTCCCAAAGGAACAGGCATTGGCTGCCTCGGATTGTCATCATCCGGCTGATTAGTAGCGGCTTGTGCCTGATTGGGAGGCGCTCAAGCAATTTGAGCCGTAAGCTGCATCACCACGTTCGTTAAGTCGTCAATCTTCAAATAGAGCTTGGCCATCTCTTTATCTTTGCTCCTGAGCTGTTTTTGAAGCTCTTGAATCCTGGGGCGGAAAGTCGGCTCTTCCTCGCTGTCCGAGATTGACTCTACATGGACCGAGGGGTCTATCTTCCTATCATCCTCATCTAGAGGGTTTTCTTCATCCAGCGGGGGTGGCTGTTCTTTGGCGGCGGCAACCACATTCAGGCTAGATTGGGCATGGGATGTGGTGGCCCGTCCTTGCTTTTGCTGTGAAGGTTGTTGCTGGGGCGCCCGCCAGCCATATAGACCGTATGGATGATATATCCGGCCGTCTTTCTATCATTGGTAGCTGATTTCACAGATCGCTGTCTTGACCCCTTGTTTCGGTAGATGGTAGTCGATTGAAGGCGGCCGGCCTAACCAGGTTCTTGAATGGTGTTGGCGCTTCTTTTTTGGATTTTCCACGCTGCTTTCGTGCGGCACAGAGCGCCTGATAGACCCTTGAAGAGACAGTGTCATACTTTTTCTGTTGGGGCCGGGACACGTCTCTTTGTAGCACTGTTCGGAGCGCTGTCTTCTTGAATCTAGCGGTCATGGCATTTTTCTAAACCCACTTCAGAGGCTCGAAGGAATTGCTGATTCTTACGTCCGACTCAGCTGTCGTCGCCGGGCAACCCTGCACTTGGAACTTCACACGATTCCATTTGGCCGAAGCCTTAGCCCTCTTGTGGGCTCGATACCTGAGCCGCTTCTGCCTTAACTTTTCTGTTCTAAGCGCCTGGCAGACTTCGGCTCTTTGGGAAGACGCCGTAGACCGGGCGATGGTGGGCCTTGGAGATACCCTCGATTGTGCATTTGTTGGAGTCATCGCCTGAGCTTGTCCGCAACATTTGATGTTACCCTTTTTACCAAAGTTCTTGCCCCCCACTGGAGCACCAGAGAATCGTTCAGATACCGTCTTAAGTTTCGGTTGTGGTGCCTTGGCGATCACGACATTCGGCCTCTTACCCCTTGAGACCGGCTTGGCCACCTGTACCGCCGGGATCTCCGCCAGATGAGCGCTTCCGGCAGGGTAGATGATGACGGAGCCGAACTGGCGGGGCGGTTCCTCCCACTGTCGACTGAGGCTTGCGGGGAGAACCACACGAGCGTTGATCTTGACCACGTACGGAATCGGGGTCACGTTGGAAGCTGACTTCGTCTGGGAAGACATTGTCGTCGAAGGTTGATTGCTGCACGGAAAAAAAAAATCATTTCAGTATAGGCAATCGATATGTGTATTGATTGAGTTCGCATGAACGTTTAACCCGAAATATGGGAGGAGAGATTGGTCCCACCGGGCGTGCCAGAATCTGTAGGGTGTTTTTCGTCACCCCATTGAGATGGGAATACACGTGCGCTTGTCAGGGGTACTACAGATTCCCCCTGCCTAGGGTAGGCGGGGGTTTAATGATTGTGGTGATCCGAATCTCCGGCAGCCACGAACTAAGCTGCCGTTAATTACCCCCCGCCTTTGGGGCGAGGGAACCTCCGATTGACGGGTCAAACTGGTCATGCGAACTCAATGTGCAGTGTACGTGTGTTGTTGTTTTGGAGGGGGGTTTGAATATATCGGGAGCCACGCAGAGTTTTTACGGGGGTCCCACTACCCGGATAGCGGGCTGGGGGTCAAGGGGGCTAGCAGCCCCCTTGCGGGGTGCGGGGCAGCGCCCCATTAGAAATTTTTTCTAACAGGGACAGTGTCGTAGAGTATGTGTATGTGTACATTTTTATACATATGTATATATATAAAAAGGGGGAAAAAGACATTCAAAGGATGCGTGGGGACAGCGCCTGGGCGTTTGAGCGCAAGCGCGCCCCGTGTCGGCACGTGGGCGCTTTGCGCTCGAGCGCAGAGCGCTGGAGCGCAACACGCCACGTGTCGGCACGCGGGCGCTTTGCGCTCGAGCGCAGAGCGCTGGAGCGCAACACGCCACGTGTCGGCACGCGGGCGTTTTGCGCTCGAGCGCAGAGCGCTGGAGCGCAAGCGCGCCACGTGTCGGCACGCGGGCGCTTTGCGCTCGAGCGCAGAGCGCTGGAGCGCAAGCGCGACACATGTCGGCACGCGGGCGCTTTGCGCTCGAGCGCAGAGCGCTGGAGCGCAAGCGCGCTGGAGCGCAAGCGCGCTGGAGCGCAAGCGCGCCACGTGTCGGCACGTGGGCGCTTTGCGCTCGAGCGTGAGGCGCTGGAGCGCAAGAGCGCCACGTGTCGGCACGTGGGCGTTTTGCGCTCGAGCGTAAGCGCGCTGGAGTGCAAGCGCGCCACGTGTCGGCACGTGGGCGCTTTGCGCTCGAGCGCTAGCGCACCAGCGAGGAAAAGGGGGGTTTTTAGCCCCGGAAATTCTCTAAAGAGAAAATAGGGTGGAGTTAAACTCCTAAGATGCTTTGGGTTAAGGAAATGGGTCCTTCTTCTTCCTTTGCTGGCCGGATCTTGGAGATAAAGAGATGTGAGATTTAAAAATCTTTTCTTTTTGAGATCTGATGGCAAATCTGAGTTCCCCTTAATGGGTTTTGTGATGGAAAACTATTTAGTTTTGAAAAAGGAAGAGTAAAACTCTTGATTTAATTCAAAAGAAAGAAGAAGGTTTTGGAACCTTGAAGAAGGAAGAAAGATCTCAGATCTGAAACTTTTTTGGAAAGAGAAAAGTTGTTGAGATATTTCATTATCTTTGCCTTTATAGGCTATACACTTTACACATAGCCCCTTGGGCTTCACAAAATGGCATTTTGCCTATTTCATGGCTCATGTACCATTTCTTTTTGCACATAAGCCATGGGCTTTACAAAAATTTGGCTTTATGCCTATTTTTCTTACATTTATCCATAAATAAAATAAAAGAAATGCAACAAAATTATTTATTACAAAATTTTTAACTTGGCATGGGGGAGGCCGGCCGCTTCATCTTCGGGCTCGACCCGTGCATGGGCCCACTGGATCTGGGCTTGGGCCCACTTGGCTTGGAGTTGACTTTGATTTTGACTTGGTCAACTGTGGTGTAAATTTTTACCCCAACAGACGACAGCGCGGATCCACTCACAAAGTCCTTTTTCCCAGTAGAGACTTTTATGGGATGGTTGAATATGAGATACTTCAACCGCAGCTAATTGTTGGGTATGTGATACCACTACAGATGGCCCTAGTGCAAGTAGAAGATTGTTAGTTATATGTATGCCCTAGAGGCCATTACTGTACATACGATGTATATTGTAATGAATGCTTGGACATATATAGGGAGGACTTTCTTGCTTGACATGATAGTATGCTATCTGGTTGTACTTTATCTTAACATGTACTCTGGTTGTCTCTATGTTACATGTTGATAAAGCCCTTAGGATATGTACTCGACTACTGGGACTATGATGAGATCATACAAGTGGGGCCACGGTAGTCAACGAGTACATCCTATAACTGTTCCTAGTCGAGGGTGTATCGAGACAGGGCATCGATGCACCAGAGTAGACTAGCGTATAGCATCTTGACCCATATGATGGGCGATGGATGATCCCATATCCATCGGTGTTTGACATCAAGGATGGTGTACGGGTGCTCAGTAGAGACTGGGTACATTGGACGGACTCGCCGAGAACTCCCAGAAGGTATTATACCTCACGTCAGATGGCAGTTCTCCGGTGACACTGGTATAAAGTAGTCTGTTGATCCAAGATCGTCATAGAGTCTTGTGTGATTCCCACTGTGCTTTGATTTCCATCATACCACGTCTAAGAGGGAGTGCAAAAAGGTGGCTTTTCGGTACAGTCCCGAATCACATGGAGGCAATGAGCGATAGGAGGGGATTCGTCTATCCCGGTATAGGGAGTTGATGTTGTGATGTGTTCGATTGGCTATAACCGGAAATCCCTGGCCAGGGTTGCTGAGATTTACTGGTAAGTGTTATCAGTAGTTTCTCGAACTGTTATAGACCTCATATCGACACGACTTATCGAGCTACTGGGGTCTGACGTTTACCACCCCTAGGCTAGATATGCGACACATCAGACGACGAGACCGGACTGTACGGGAGTGTTACTGATTGGATTCATGGGAGAATGTACATGCTTGCTTGTTGATCTTCTGAGCGCTCAATACCTGGGTGGCTGTTACGTTTAGCTGACCGCTTGCAGCTTGTGGGTGTTTGATATGATCATCACCTACTGTCGGCGTATTGACGATTCTTTAGAGTCCTATACAGAGGTTTCTTGGCTCAGGAAAAATGGAGTAGGAGCACATATATGATATGTGCAGGACCGAGGACAATGCGGTATGTGATACCGTATTGGATTCTCGCGATATGAGAAATCGGCCGGGTATATGTGATATAGCCGGGTCATCGTATTAGTCGGTTATTTGTGAAATAGCCGGATTATCGGATCAAGTGTTGATTCGATAATTTAATGTATAATAATATATATGATATATTAAATTACATTAACTTATATTAGCTCACTAAAAGATTCATTTTCTCACGGGATAATACATTGATATATATGCGATATATGTTAATTGTATTATTTTCTATTGTTACACAATATATTGTATATGTGATATATAATATTGTAACATGTTAGGGTTACAAATTTAACAATGGTTTTGGGTTTAAACTTGGTTAGGGTTTGGATTAGGGTTAGCTTTTGCATGAAGCTTCCATGAAGCTTCATGAAGCTTTGACTTTGTGTTTTGCTTGATATTTTGTGAAGATATCATGTTAACCCAATCCAAACCATTAACTCTAGTTAATTCTCTACAAGGGTTAACTCCTTCATGCTTAACCCTTGGTTTGATTTGTAACCACTACAATTAATTCATTATTCATCACAAAAAGAATGATTCATTATCTTTTTCTTCTTCCTTCTCTTTTCATGAAAAAAAGCTTTCTTGATTTGATTTTGTGATAAAATGAGTGAGAATAAGAAAATAAAAGAGAGCAAAAATCCAACTTCATCATTCTCATCTATCCTTGCCCTTTAGATGAGAGTGTTCACCTTCATTTAGTGAGTGAGAGCTTGTGTTAATGAAACTTCAAGGTAGATCATCTTTGTTATCGAAGATCGGAAGCAAGCTTGCATCTTTCTCTTCGTGAAGCCTCTCGAGAGTCCGGAACACGATGATCGCAGCGAAGGGACATCTACACGGAGCTATTGAAGTGAAGGACCGGATCTACAAAGGTTGTAATCCCTCTCACTTAGTGTTAAAGTGTTTAACATGCTTGTTTTCGCCTAAACTCTAGTTTAAAGATCCGGCTTTGGGTTGTTCGGCACGGCTAAAATTTTAATCGGGCATGGTTGATGCCTCATAGACCCTTGTGCATGTGCCTAGCAACCCTACAAATTTCAACACTTGAAATTCCCGATAATGCTTTTACCCCTAGTGACTTATGACCTTAACTATGGTCAACAAATCATAAGCACTAGTCAAGTTCTAACCGTCATTTCTTGATTAATTTAGACCCACCCATATGACCCTTAACTATGGTCAACAAAATCATATGACTGTCCTAATTAATAACATCTTATGTTATATAGGAAAACATCACTTAGCTACCGTACACTGCGCCTTAACTATGGTCAACAAACGCAGCACGAATACTAAGTACTCTATTTTCCTAATATGACGGAGGGTTACGTAGGTTTTTCAGAAAACCCTGAGCGTAATAAACTTGATATCGTCCTAGAATCGAGTATTTTTGAAAAGGAGTGTTTTTGAGGCTTTTCTAGTTTCGCTAAAGAGGTCACTCCCGGTGAAGGGATCTCGGCTCTTTCCTCATCGAATAAGGTGCAGGGTATATCATATATACCTCTATGCAAAGCAAGAACTATATAAGCTGTCAAAAACTAAACCGCGAGTTTGTAGCATCTGCCAGTTTCGCTAAAGAGGTCACTCTCGGTGAAGGGATCTCGGCTCTTTCCTCATCGAATAAGGTGCAGGGTATATCATATATACCGCTATGCAAAGCAAAACTGTAGCTACCCTTTTTATAAAGTTTTGATTCTACAATATCTTTTATGATTCTTTTCCTTTTATTAATCTCATTAATAAATCCCATCAGCTTATGCTGCCTAAGCATCACCGAAGAAACGAAAGCAGTAATATTTATATATCAGCATATATATATAGTATAAGCATTCGTCTCAGGCAGTAATATGATCTCATCACAGAACATTGCAGCAGAAGAATATATATGAAATATTGGATATACTAGGATGTCTGTGTTTTCAATACGAGCCGGTATAAAACACGGATTCCACGGTCACGATGAATAGCCAAACCCACATCCCTAGACCCCTACGAGAGCGGCAAGTAACACTGCCAGTTCTAGGGTTAGGAGACCCGGTCTCGACTCCTCGAGATGGCCTCCCACTGGACCCTAGAACCCGGTTACTTGTGCTCCCCTCCTTGGGTCTACCTAATGCTGAAAAGTAAATAATATACACTGGTGACATCAACCTCATCCCGGATGTGCCCCAATAAAAGAATATTACATACAAATGAATTTTACATGAATGAAAATAAAAACCCTCATCTCACATAAAACCCCCGGCTATTCAGAACATGATGATCCAATATAACATATCACAGCAACACATAATATCACATATCATCAACGTAAGTAAGTATGCATACACCGATCGTCGTTGATGTATAGCAACGAAGACCGGCAATACAACTACATACTACACTTACGGTCACAGAAAAGAAATTGTAAAACTACAACATTTGGAATCCACAATCACTTTAGACATCGTAAATCCAAAATATCACATACTTCGCATTTCATGCCTAACGTTATGAATTCCACATATTGTATCACATTCCAGATAAATAGACAGTATTAAACTTTCCGAACAGATAATCAAACACCCAAAATTTCCTAAATAGCTCAACACTTGAGCGGAGTTCAAATAATCCCAGAATCTGTTACAGTACTGATGATCCAGCCATAGAAGGGTCAAGCCAACGCCTCACATGTGGCATACCGTACTGCCCCAAACCCTAAGGTTTAGAGACAGTTCAGACGGTCACATAATCGAGTTAAGGTTTGTGTTCTTCTAGAGGGACCGCCGCGTTACTTATACGTTTGTCCGAAAGATTTAAACCTAATAAAAATTCAACACTTGAAAATTTTTTCGTGCCGGGAAAAAGTGAGTTAATGATATCCGCTCGAACATTTTAACAGTTTCTAAATATATCGAAAACAAAACGAAATTAAATATTCTGATCGAATCTACGATTACAAAATAAACCCCAGAACACTCAAGACTTGAGTCAGATTAAAAATACCCAGAAAATAGAACTTACAGAAATAGAAATAACTGTTCAAAAACGAGTGCATAGTCTTTCCGTACTTCCGCGGATCCTCGGCCAAAGCGTGGTACGGCCGCGGTTCCGTGGTGGGTTGTACGGATTATGACCTCATTTTTCACAGTAATGTTTAAATTCCCTTGCTGAATTTTTTAGGCATTTTTAATACAGAAAAATCACAGTTTTAAAAAAATGTCCAGAGAGGGGTTCGTTTTGAGTTTACGAGGTTCGTTCGGAGTTTTAACTCCGTATACACGTTGCCTAATGCTCTAGCTAGGCTCTGATACCACTGTAGGGTTCCTAGGCACTCTTGTGAGGGTTCATAAGGCATCAACCATGCCCGAATAAAAATTTAGACGTGCCGAACAACACAAAGCCGGGATCTTCGGTAGATTATTAGGGTTTAACATGCAAGTAAAATCTTTACAACTAAGTGTGAGGGATTACAACCTTTGTAGTCCGCTCCTTCGCTTCATAAGCTCCGAGTAGAAGTTCCTTCACCGCGATCCACGATCTCCCGGAATCAAGAGAGGCTCCACGACTCGAACGATCCATGCTAGCTTGTAGTATTCCTTTTCTCCGATGATCTACGTCGAAGTTGCTATAACTCAAGCTCTCTCAATCTAATCAGGTGAACACCCTAATCTAATGGGCTAGATTAGATGAGAATGATGGAGTAGTATTTATGCTATCTTTTTATATCAATTTCTCAGAAGAAATCATCACAAAATGAATAACTAGTAAGCTTTCTCAAAGCTCAAGAGAGAGAAAAGATATTGAATCATGAGTTAATCCTTTTGTGATGAATAATAGAAATGAATATATGATTAATCATGGAACCATGGTCAAGGATGACTAGGATAACCTTTGTAGAGAATAACTAGGGCTAGGGTTTGGTTAGGTTAAAACAATGAGTCATAAGAAAATATCTATCATAATATCTTCTTCATGACAAAAGGAAAAGTTCTAGAAGGTGCAAGAAAGAACTAACCCTAATCAAACCCTAACCTTGCTTAATCTCCACTAAACATGTTCCATTATTAATCATATCATGTTAGTATAATATATATCACATATATATTATATATTTGTAACAAAAGAAAATAATACAATTAACATATATCGCATATATAACAATGTATTACCCGGTGAGAAAATGAAATAATAAAGCGAGCCAATATTATATAATGTAATACAATATATCATATATATTATTATACATTAAATCATGAAATCAACACTTGATCCGACAATCCGGCTATATCGAATATAACCGACTAATATATCATGTACCGATTCATCGAATCAACACTTGATCCGATGACCCGGTTCATATCTAAATATCGCGAGAATATAATACGGTATCTCATATCGCATTATCCTCAGTCCTGCACATATCACATATGTGCCTCTACTCTGTTTTGCCTGAGCCAAGAAACCTCTGTGTAGGACTCTAAAGAATCGTCAATACACCGGTAGCAGGTGATGATCATATCAAACACCCACAAGCTGCAAGCGGTCAGCTAAACGTAACAGCCACCCAGCTATTGATCGATCAGAAGATCAACAAGCTAGCCTATACGTTCTCCTGTGAATCCAATCAGTAACACTCCCGTACAGTCCGATCTCTTCGTCTGATATGTCGCATATCAAGTCTAGGGGTGGTATACGTCAGACCCCAGTAACCGATAACTCATGTCGATGTGTGGCTCATAACGAGTCGAGAAACTACTGGTAACACTTACCAGTAAATCTCTATATCAGCCCTGGCCAGGGACTTCCAGTTATAGCCAATCGAACACAGCACAACATCAACTCCCTATACCGGGAGAGACGAATCCCCTTCTATCGCTCATTGTCTCCATGTGATTCGGGACTGTACCCAAAAGCCACCGTTTTGCACGCCCTCTTGGACGTGGTAAGGTGGAAATCAAAGCACGGTGGGAATCACACAAGACTCCATGACAATCTCGGGTCTACAGACTACCCTGTACCAGTGTCACCAGAGAACTGCCATATGACGTGTGTTATATCACCATCTGGGAGTTCTCTGCGAGTCCGTCCAGTGTACCCAGTCTCCACTGAGCACCCGCACACCGTCCTTGATGTCCAACACCGATGGATAGGCGATCATCCATCTCCCATCATATGGGTCAAGATGCGTATACGCTAGTCTACTCTGGTGTATCGATGCCCTGTCTCAATATACCCTCGACTAGGAACAGTTATAGGATGTACTCATCGACTACCGGAGCCCCACTAGTATGATCTCATCATAGTCCCAGCAGTCGAGTACAGATCCTAAGGGCTTTATCAACATGTGCGAGTAAGACAGTAAACCAGTACAAGTCAACATATTAAGATAAAGTGAAACCAAATAGCATACTATCATGTCGAGCAAGAATGTCCTCTATATATATATCCAAGCATCCATTATAATATACATCACATGTACAACAATGGCCTCTAGGGCATATACATAACTAACAGTTGCTTATGTTTTACATCCGCGCTAGTCCAGCCCCCGCTCTGTCGTTAGTTAAGTAACCTAACGGGTGATGACGGGGCCCCATGGCGAATGCGGATGGCATAAGTGTACGTTATATTTTCGTTGTTTTCTGCAATGGTAGGATTAATTGATGGGACGCATTATATTGATGCAAAGAAAATAAACCAAAGCTGAATCGTTGGAACAATTTCAAAACCACTCGGTTTTTTCAAAACAGAAAACTTTTAAAAACGCGGAGCTTAAACCACTCCTTTTAAAAGCTATCAGGTTCCTTCGATTATATCAAGTTCACTACGTTCACGGTTTCTCCAAAACCATTCGTTGCCCTCCGTAATTTCAGTTAAAAGTTCAGTAGTATTCAAGCTATGTATTTTGACCTTCGCCAAGGAATAGTGATTGGTAGCTGCTGAATATTTATCTGTAGCATAGATAGATGCGTTGGTTTGGGACAGTCATACTGCTATTTTGTCCTTCGTCAAGGGTATGTACGGGTGGATTCAAATTAACCTGGATAATGACGGGTAGAACTTGACATGTGACTTATGATATATTGGCCTTCGTCAAGGTTATAAGAGCATGGGGCAAAAATCCACATCGGGACTTTCTAAAGAAACTGAAACTTGCTAGTGTTGTATACCATTTGGAGTGTGATAATTTTGGTAGGATTCCTTCAACTTTATCATACAATGATATTTGGATCCCGATCCTACTATGAGTATATGCTACTCCTCGGGAGATTTTTTCACTTAACGATCAATGCTATAAACCAAGTAGGTGTCTAGAAAGGTGTTAGCAGGGCTACGCCCACAGGGAAAGAGGTTATTTAATTAAGGAACTTCACGAAAGCATCGTAAAACCTCCCTCGAAGTACCGACACCGGCCTGGCTGAACCGTTAAGCAAGTATTGTACGGTGAGATCAATCCCGACTAGTTCTTCTTTTAAGATTTGAGGAAGGATTCGAGAAACAGTGGGAGCCATCCTGTTTAGACAAACTAAAAACCACTCTAAACTTGCAAGAGCATCTGCTAAAGTTTTTCTTCTCTCTCCTGATTGCAGCAACCAAACATCATGACGGGCCTTAAGTTACTTTTAGATAAAAATATACTGACAGGGCCAAACTATAAAGATTGGTTAAGGAATGTCAAAATGGCAATCACTTATGGAAAGTTGGGGTATCTCCTTACCACTAAGGCCCCCGCCGTCCCTGGTCCAGAATCCAGTGTCGTAGATAAGGAAATCCGTAAGACCTGGGAGATTGACAGCGCGAAGGCCAAGTGCCTTGTGCTTGCCTCTATGGATAATGAACATCAGAGGAGGCACGAGAATATGGATCTTGAATCCATATTTCTCCATACTAAGGAACTATATGGAGAGAAATCTCGTATCGCAAGATACGAGACCTCGAAGAAGTTATTTTCAGCGAGGTTGGCCATCAGATCATCTGTAGCGAAACACATGCTTAAGATGATTGGCTATATTGAGGACCTCGCAGACCTTGGGACCACGTTAGAGAACGAGCTCTACACTGACTTGATTCTCCAGTCCCTTCCTTCCACCTACGCCCAGTTTATCTTGAATTTCAACATGCAAGGAAAAGAAGTTGAACTTCCTGAACTCCTCAACATGTTAAGGAGTGCAGAGGGCACCCTGCAGAAAGTCAGGGAAACACCCACTTTGTTTGTTGGAGGAACTTCCTCTTCTAGGTCCAAGGCGAAAGCCAAAGGAAAGAAGAAGAAGGCCCCCACCAAACCAAGGGGCGGTGTTAGTAAGGTGGAAGCTAAGGGAAAAGCAAAGGTAGCGGTACAGATTGTTGGAAAGGAAGAATGCTTTTATTGTCACAAGAAAGGACACTGGAAGAAAGATTGCAAGGCTTGGAAGGCCAAGAACCAGGACCCGAAGCAAGTTGTGGCTTCGGCTTCAGGTGTGTATGTTATTGAAAACTGTCTGTCAATCAACTCTACTTCCTGGGTATTAGATACCAGATCAGGATCTCATATCTGTAATTCTTTGCAGGCACTGAGAAGCCGTAGGGTTTTGAAGGTGGGTGATATGACCCTCAGAGTTGCAAATGGAGAAAGCATGGATGCTGAGTCCGTGGGGGACTATCACTTAGGATTGACAGATGGACATGTTTTGGTTTTGCGCAACTGTTATTTTGTACCAAGTTCGACTTGTAATATCATATCTGTATCTTTAATGTCTAAAGAAAGTTATGATTTTGCATTTGTAAACAATGTTGTAAACATTCACCTTAATCATGTTTTGATTGGGTCGGGTACATTAAACAACGGTATATATGTTTTAAACCAACCGCAGATTTTCAATATCCAGAATACACACAAAAGAAAGTCTCCAGAATTAAATCATGCTTTCTTATGGCATTGTAGACTGGGTCACATCAATAAGACAAGGTTCACTAAGTTACATAAAGAAGGATATTTTGATCCATTTGAATATCAATCTTATGCAACTTGTCAATCATGTCTCAAAGAAAAGATGACAAAGACTCCGTTCACTCGACACGGAGTAAGAGCGAGCGAGCTCTTGGGACTCATACACAGCGACGTGTGTGGTCCAATGTCTACACAAGCAAGAAGTGGTTTTTCCTATTTCATTACTTTTACGGATGATTTCTCTAGATATGGACATGTCTTCTTAATGAAGCATAAATACGAGGCCTTTGGGAAATTCCAGGAATATAAGAATGAAGTAGGAAATAAACCCGGCAAAAGTATCAAGACACTGAGATCTGATCGAGGTGGTGAATAATTAAGTGCCGAGTTCCTGGATTACCTAAAAGAGAATGGAATTATGTCATGACCCGAATGTTTGGACTCGCGACCGGCACTTAACCACGCTACGTCTACAGGCGTAACGCGACTAAGTAAGCCGAACCCAGAAATCAAAACCATTTGAATGTAGTGAGTGTGGAAAACATTTAATGAAAACCTTTAGAAAACCTTAATTAGTTCAATGAGATTCTTTTTAAAGTTAAATTATTCTTATAATAATTTTGGCAACATTTCCTTTGTAAAAGTAAACCCGAAAAACGGGTAAAACAGGGTATAAGTGAAAATGAGATATAATATACAAAGCATCCCAAACCGGGAGCAATCACGCCCAACGGCGGAAACCATCACCACAAGAGTAATATACGACGCCGTAGCGAAGAATGAGCAAAAGTATCATCCCGAATTAATAACTGCAGTAAAAAGTCGGCTTCCACGAGCTCGACACCAAAATACAAAAATATACATCATCGTTCTCACACTGTCTCTAAGTCAAGTACATATATGGTAGATGGAGTGTACTAGATACAAAAGTGTATACAATAAAAGTAACCAGATACCACAACCCACCTAAATAGCGAAATAGCTCTCGCACCAACTGTAGTGGTATCTGAAGCCAAAAGATGCAAAAAGGCAGCCTGCCGCGACTACTCTGAGAGGCAACCAGCAAATACTGTGGCACAACGGGGGTGAGTTGCCAACTCGTGAATAGAGATAACATATAAAGGTAATCACGAGTATGTACGTACTGCGCTACTCTAACAAATGCCAGCAGATGATATCAATGCGTGATAAGCAGTATGTGCATTAATCATGCATATTCTCTGTCAGGTAAAATAACTACAGAATGAGATATATGGTAATCAATGCTGAGCATGGGATAAACCGCATCTATACGGAATATCAACGTGGAAAACAATCGGTGCCCAGAACTACACCCAAATCTCAAATAACTCAGGCGCCGGCACACCCATCGGCCCTCAGACCCTGTAAATCTCTGAGAAATCACGAGTGCCCAACATCGGCACCCAAAATATTATAAAATACTCGTGTCCAGCATCGACACGCAAATCCTCAAATATCGGGCTCCGTCAGTACGGATCAGCCCATGGGCTCCGTCTGCGGTATCGGACCTAGGCCCCGGCAGTACGGATCATCCCGCATCCATCTCTCGACTCTGATCGGTATCCTCGGGACAACCGCCAGGTCAACCCAATCACCGGTAGGTACTCGCCCACCTCCAGGCTCAATTGGCAAGGTCCATCGATCATCTTGCCGAGGGGAACCATACCGGGTCCACCACGAACCCGCAAACGGATCATCTACTCCACGAATCGGGTTTCAAGCACACGTCTCAGCACCGAGAAAACGCGTGGTGGACGCACCAAAATATCATATCACGAGGAACCGGGTTTTCAAATAGTGCATCTTTTCTTAAATAATTCCATGGTCCTCAAAACCAGAAATCACATAAAAATCCAACACCAATGAGTAAATCAAATACGATGTGCTAAGTGCATCAAGTCATCATAATATAGGTACAAGGGAGAAACCGCGTTTCTTAAGATAGTTCAGTTTTAAAGACAGCATGCGGCTTCCAATTTCGATGAAAATCATATCGAATCATATGTGAGATAAACTACAGCAATGATCATGGCAATTCTACAGTGAGTGTGTCATGGAAATTACTAACGGTGTGTGTGTAACATGCTGATTAGTGCTCGTGCAACATAAACCGTTAGTAATAGTGCGGTGTTCTATCAATTTTAGGTTTTCATACGTATAGCTGGGAATGCAGTATGCAACAACAGTATCCATGAACAGTCAATGTAGGTAAATGCAATTTATAGCTATAAGGTCTTATCAGCCCTGACGTAGAACGCCATGCGGGCGATATCCTCGTAGATGTTAAATCTACTCACCGAAGTCTCACGCTAAGTGTAGCCGACGACTTGTTTCCCCTTCTTCGCAGCGTCCGTCTCACTCGCCTGTGAACCTAGAATTACACAATATATCATACATAAGCTCAAATCTACCAAAAACGCAAAGTTAAGGCCAAATTAGAAACCCGCGTCGCAAACCAAGCGCGCGTGTGCGTGATACGCTAAAACGTGTGATTACGCTTCTGAAGCTAACCTGACGCGTCGCGATACGCAGCACAACCCAAACCCACACACGTATCACGTGTGTCGCGAAGATTTAAAATACGGAAAATAGGGTAATAGGTCCCGGATTTTGATACAGAAAGAGTTTTATAAAAGTAAATATATCATGAAACCCCAAATATCAGCAGACACGAACCACCAAAACCCCAACCCAATACCCTCCCATCTGGCCGCAATTTGCGGCCAGAATGAGTTTTTTGGCGGCCTGGGTAGGGGGTGGGCTCCCGGGTTTGGTGTGTGCTCTCCATACATCCTGTGTATATCCCAGTAATTACAATTTTAATCTAAAACACCCCGGGTAGCAGCAGTTTCCACAAAACCCAATTTCAAGCTTAAAATCACACTATTGCACTAAAATGATACTTTAGGGTATATTTTTGAAATCTGAAACAAACCCTAGTCTAACACTACACTAGTATCACATTACCAAGCTACTCAAGCCATAGAAAGCTAATTTTAATCATAACCTCACTAATTCCCTTTATATCGCACAAAACATGCATAAAATGTGATATTTAACCAAAAATATAACAAGTTATCCAAAGGGGGTGTTAAGGGTGAGTTAATACCTTCAAAACACTTTAAGAAACACCAAAATCCCTGCTTTTTCCCTCAAGTGTGCAGATCCACCACCAAACACCTCAAAAGCTCATTTTTCTCTATGGTTTGTGAAGGAAAGGTGTTGTTTTGAGTAGGGTTTGAATGGGGTTTGATGAGGAATGAAAAGAGAAGAGAGAAAGGGAAGAAAAATGGTGTTTTTTCTGCTTCTCCTTCTGCTGTAACTCAGAAGTGAGGAAAAGAGAGAGAAAAGAGAGAGAAGCAAGGTCAAACAAGGTCAAATCCATACCTAACCACCATGCCTTCATTCCTATTTAAATTTGCATTATAAAAAAAAGGTTTTGACTTGTTTAAATGGGTGGGATAAGTAAAACCATGCAAGAAAGAAAAAGGGTTAACATGATACACTTTTTTACCAAAGTCCCAAAAATGTGTTAAGCGTACATGTGTACACTAATACAATTTCCAATTTGAGTAAACACAACTAAAAATAATTAACCACCCTATAAATATATATATATATATATATATATATATATATATATATATATATATATATATATAAGAACACTTCACAACACAAAAGACCACTAGTCAAGAAGAAAAAAAATAAGATATCCACTTTTTACGAAAAACACGCACACTTGCTAATTAACCCGAAAACATTATAAACGAATTTCAAAGCGTTACAATCTACCCTCCTTAAAGAAATTCGGTCCCCGAATTTAAAAATCTAATAATACATACCTTCAAAAAGATGGGGATACCTCTTCTTCATCTCGCTCTCGGTCTCCCAAGTGACCTCCTCGCCGCTCTGGCCACGCCAAAGTACCTTGACTGATGGTATGTCCTTCGATCTCATTTTTTTCACTTATCGATCCATGATCATCACCGGCTGCTCTGCATAGGAAAGGTCACGCTCAAGCTGGATCGTCGGGTGCTGAATCGCATGCGAAGGATCATGAAGATATCTGCGGAGCATCGAAACGTGAAATACCGGGTGCACGTCTGGAAAACTGGGCGGAAGGGCTAACCGATACGCAACCGCACCAATGCGCTCGAGGATCTCGAAGGGGCCTACATATCTGGGACTAAGCTTACCCTTCTTCCCAAATCTCATCACACCTTTCATTGGGGAGACCCTCAAGAAAACATGATCACCAACAGAAAACTCAAGTCTGCGCCGACGACGGTCCGCATAAGATCTCTGCCAACTCTGGACTGCTCTCATCCTATCGCGAATCAACTGGATCTTTGCGGTCGTCTCCTCCACAATCTGCGGCCCTAATATACTGCTCTCACTGAGCTCAGTCCAACAGGCGGGCAATCTACATCTCCTCCCATAAAGAGCCTCAAACGGTGCCATCTGAATGGTCTGCTGGTAGCTGTTGTTATAGGAGAACTCTACTAGGGGCAAATGATGATCCCAGCTACCTCCGAAGTCTAATACGCATGCTCTAAGCATGTCCTCGAGAGTCTGAATAGTCCGCTCTGACTGTCCGTCGGTCTGCGGATGAAAAGCTGTGCTGAAACTCAAGCGGGTGCCCAAAGCCTCCTGAAGCCTCTGCCATAGTCGGCTGGTAAACTGGGTGCCTCTGTCGGACACAATACATATCGGAACTCCGTGCAGTCGTACAATCTCATCAATGTAAATCTGGGCATATTGAGCAAATCTGAAAGTCGTCTTCACCGGTAGGAAGTGAGCCGCTTTCGTCAAACGATCCACGATCACCCAGATGGAGTCATACCCTCGACTAGTCCTGGGTAGACCTACAATAAAGTCCATAGAAATATGTTCCCATTTCCACTCCGGAATGGGCAACGGCTGTAGCTCTCCCGCGGGCCTCTGATGCTCAGCCTTGACTTGCTGACAAGTCAGGCATCTCGACATAAAATCTGTGATGTCCCACTTCATCCCGTCCCACCAGTAAACATCTCTCAAATCATGATACATCTTGGTGGACCCTGGATGAACACTATACACCGATCGATGTGCCTCCTTGAGAATCTCGCGCCGCAGTCCCTCAGCATCTGGTATGCACAATCTGGTCCCAAATCGTAGTATCCCCTGATCATCGATCATGAACTCGGAAAATCTGCCATGTCCCATCTGCGTCCTGATCTCTGAACAACGGTCATCACTGTGCTGTGCCTCATATATACGGTCAAGCAACTGTGGGCGTGCACGAACATGCACAATCTGTCCTCCAATCGGCGTAAACTCGAACTGTACCCGGCCGTCGCATAAGATCTGCCAATTTACCGATGACTGCCCTTGTACTGCGCTCAAGCAAGATAGACTACCCCCGGGCCTCCTGCTCAAAGCATCCGCCACTACATTAGCCCTGCCCGGGTGGTACAAGATCTCACAGTCGTAGTCCTTTACTAACTCCATCCATCGGCGCTGTCTGAGGTTCAGGTCTCGCTGCTGGAAGATATACTTTAAGCTCTTGTGATCAGTAAATATCTGGCACGACTCTCCATACAGATAATGTCGCCAGATCTTAAGCGCAAAGATCACTGCAGCCAACTCCAAATCGTGAGTGGGGTAGTTCTGTTCATGTTTCTTCAGTTGCCGCGAAGCATACGCGATCACCCAGTCATGCTGCATCAGAACACACCCTAGCCCCACTAGAGAAGCGTCACAATATACCACAAATCCGCCTGACCGTGAAGGCAATGATAATACTGGCGCCGTAGACAGTAGAGCCCGTAACTGCTGAAAACTGTGCTCACACTCCACTGACCAAACGAAAGGAACTCCCTTCCGGGTCAACCCGGTCAAAGGTGTAGCAATGCGAGCGAAATCCTGCACAAATCGCCTGTAGTAGACGGCCATCCCTAGAAAGCTGCGAATCTCCGTAACTGATGTGGGTCTGGGCCAACTCCGAACGGCCTCGATCTTCCTCGGGTCTACACATATACCGTCTCGTGAAATCACGTGCCCCAAGAAGTCTACGATGTCTAGCCAGAAAGCACACTTGGAGAATTTGGCGAAAAGCTGATGGTCTCTCAAGGTCTGCAGTGTAATCCGCAGGTGCTGCTCGTGCTCCTCTCTACTCCGAGAATACACCAGAATATCGTCAATGAATACAATGATGAACAGATCAAGATGTGGCCGAAAAATACGGTTCATCAAATCCATGAATGCTGCTGGCGCATTGGTGAGTCCGAACGACATCACCAAAAACTCGTAATGGCCATAGCGCGTACGGAAAGCTGTCCTAGGAATGTCCTCCTGTCGAACCCGCAGCTGATGATAGCCTGATCGCAAATCGATCCTCGAAAAGTATCCTGCCCCCTGAAGCTGGTCGAACAAATCGTCGATACGCGGCAAAGGATATCTGTTCCGCACTGTAACCCTGTTCAACTGGCGAGAGTCGATACACAGAAGCAAACTGCCGTCCTTCTTCTTGACGAACAGGACCGGAGCACCCCAAGGAGAAACACTGGGTCGAATAAGTCCCTTATCCAGCAGATCTTCCAACTGACCTTTCAATTCACGAAGTTCCGCCGGGGCCATCCGATAAGGCGGTATAGAAATAGGCCCCGCGCCAGGAACCAAATCAATACAGAAAGAAATGTCGCACTCGGGCGGTAGCCCAGGAAGCTCGTCAGGGAACACATCAGGGAACTCGCTAACAACCGGAACCTGATCCAGAGGAACCTCTGTAGCTCTAGTATCACAAACATAGGCGAGAAATCCCTGACATCCCTTCCTCAAAAGCTGTCCAGCGCGAAAAGAAGAAATCACACAGTGTGGGGCGGCATCACGGTCCCCCAACACAACAAAAACCGACTTGCCGGGAAAACAAAATCTAACTGTCTTCTCTCGGCAGTCCACAGAAGCATAGCACGTGGCCAACCAATCCATTCCCAAAAGTACGTCGAAATCCAACATCTCGAGAAGGATCAAATCGACAGGCAGCTCTCTCTCGCCAATACAGACGGTACAGGATCGGAACACGTGCCTAGCAACAAACGACTCTCCCACAGGAGTAGTCACAACAAGTGGTTGATCAAGCAACCCGGACTCTCTACCCAAACTCGGCACAAAGTATGTGGATACGTACGAGTGCGTGGATCCAGGATCGAACAACACGTGTGCTTCGACAGAACATACTGGAAGGATACCTGAGACCACCGCATTGGACGCCTGCGCGTCATGATGCGTCAAGGCAAAAACTCGTGCCTGCCCCCCCCCACTTGTGACTGACTGTCCTCTGCCTCGGTCATCTCGTCCTCTCTGAGCAACTCCTCCACGTCCACGACCTCTCTGTGTATGAGTCTGACGCGGAGTAACAGTAGGAACAACAGGCAACGCCCTTTGGGGTGGTGAAGGTGGTAAGGTGATGTGCGGTGCTGCTGTCTCCCTCCGGTGTATCTCAGGACAATCTCTGACGAGGTGAAGTAAACTGCCGCATCTATAGCAACCTCGCGATGACTGCTGACTCTCCCGTGGATACGAACTAAACATTTGGCCTCGTCCCGAATCTCGGCCACTCTTCGTGCCTGAACGATACCTGTCGTGGCGTCTGAATGTCTGTCTCCATGCTGATATACCAGTATGAACTCTCTTCGGCTCTGGAACTACCGAAGTCTCAGCAAGGCGCTCTTCAACTAATAGAGCTGCATCTACCGCTGCTGCATAGGTCTCGTAGTGCTGCGCGCTGATCGCAAGGAACAGTGGTGTAAGCAAACCTCGAACAAACCTCTTGACTCGTAACTCCTCGGTAGCCACTAGATACGGCGCATAGATAGATAGCTCTGTGAACAGTACATCATACTCTGCCACTGACATCTCCGGAGTCTGGCGTAAGGACTCGAACCTGCGTGCTCTAGCATCTCTAACACTCAGGGGAAGGAAGCGGGCAAGGAATAGCGCCACGAACTCTGTCCAGGTCATAGGAGGAAGACCCGCTGCTCTGCCCTTCTCGACTGATTTGCACAATTTCTGCGCAAGACCTTCCAGGAGAAAGCTCGCGAACTCAACCCATCTCGCATCTGCGCATCTGAGGGAACGACATATCCGAGCCATCCTATCAATGAAGGACTATGGGTCTTCGGCTGCATCGGTGCCTGTGAAGACCGGAGGCTTCAGCCTCATGAACTCTGATAGCGATACTGTAATCACCTCCATAGCTGCAGGGGCAACTGGCTGTGTGGTAGGTACCATCGCGGTCTCTGTAACGGGTGGAGCTACCTCTGGTCGCTGCGCTCGAAGCGTCTCAACTAGCGATCCTATCATCTGGCGCATCTCCTGCATGCTGGACCCCACCGTCTAGCGCATCTCCTGCAAACCAGCTCCTAACGTGGCGATCTGATCTGTCACGGGAGGAACAACCTGCTCGGGTACAACCGGCGTACTGCCCGGATCAGTCCTCGTCTCAGACGAATCAACTCGAATCTCGGCCCTCGCGGCCGCTCTCTGCGCCCTCATAGTCTTTGGCGGCATAACGGCTGAAAGGAAAATAGGATTCGATAAGGATGCAGAAATCGAATCGCAAGAATGTATATAATCAAAAGGAATTTAGATCAATAAGTCCTAAGGTCGCTTTGGCGGAGTACCATGTCGTGAGTATGCCGCGGAACATACGCACGCTACACCACTCTGCTTCAGCTACTTACTCCATCATACCAGGGTCATCCTAGGAACACTCCGAAAGGTAAAACCTACACTCTGATACCAACTTTGTCACGACCCGAATGTTTCGACTCGCGACCGGCACTTAACCATGCTACGTCTACAGGCATAACGCGACTAAGTAAGCCGAACCCAGAAATCAAAACCATTTGAAAGTAGTGAATGTTGAAAACATTTAATGAAAACCTTTAGAAAACCTTAATTAGTTCAATGAGATTCTTTTTAAAGTTAAATTATTCTTATAATAATTTTGGCAACATTTCCTTTGTAAAAGTAAACCCGAAAATCGGGTAAAACATGGTATAAGTGAAAATGAGATATAATATACAAAGCATCCCAAACCGGGAGCAATCACGCCCAACGGCGGAAACCATCACCACAAGAGTAATATACGACGCCGTAGAGAAGAATGAGCAAAAGTATCATCCCAGAATAATAACTGCAGTAAAAAGTCGGCTTCCACGAGCTCGACACCAAAATACAAAAATATACATCATCGTCCTCACACTGTCTCTAAGTCAAGTACATATATGGTAGATGGAGAGTACTAGATACAAAAGTGTATACAATAAAAGTAACCAGATACCACAACCCACCTAAATAGCGAAATAGCTCTCGCACCAACTGTAGTGGTATCTGAAGCCAAAAGATGCAAAAAGGCAGCCTGCCGCGACTACTCTGAGAGGCAACCTGCAAATACTGTGGCACAACGGGGGTGAGTTGCCAACTCGTGAATAGAGATAACATATAAAGGTAATCACGAGCATGTACGTACTGCGCTACTCTAACAAATGCCAGCAGATGATATCAATGCGTGATAAGCAGTATGTGCAATAATCATGCATATGCTCTGTCAGGTAAAATAACTACAGGATGAGATATATGGTAATCAATGCTGAGCATGGGATAAACCACATCTATACGGAATATCAACGTGGAAAACAATCGGTGCCCAGAACTACACCCAAATCCCAAATAACTCAGGCGCCGGCACACCCATCGGCCCTCAAACCCTGTAAATCTTTGAGAAATCACGAGTGCCCAACATCGGCACCCAAAATATCATAAAATACCCGTGTCCAGCATCGACACGCAAATCCTCAAATATCGGGCTCCGTCAGTACGGATCAGCCCACGGGCTCCGTCTGCGGTATCGGCCCTAGGCCCCGGCAGTACGGATCATCCCGCATTCATCTTTCGACTCTGGTCGGTATCCTCCGGACAACCGCCAGGTCCAACCAATCACCGGTAGGTACTCGCCCACCTCCAGGCTCAATCGACAAGGTCCATCGATCATCTTGTCGAGGGGAACCATACCGGGTCCACCACGAACCCGCAAACGGATCATCTACTCCACGAATCGGGTTTCAAGCACACGTCTTAGCACCGAGAAAATGCGTGGTGGACGCACCAAAATATCATATCATGAGGAACCGGGTTTTCAAATAGTGCATCTTTTCTTAAATAATTCCATGGTCCTCAAAACCAGAAATCATATAAAAATCCAACACCAATGAGTAAATCAAATATGATGTGCTAAGTACATCAAGTCATCATAATATAGGTACAAGGGAGAAACCGCGTTTCTTAAGATAGTTCAGTTTTAAAGACAGCGTGCGGCTTCCAATTTCCATGAAAACCATATCGAATCATATGTGAGATAAACTACAGCAATGATCATGGCAATTCTACAGTGAGTGTGTCATGGCAATTACTAACGGTGTGTGTGTAACATGCTGATTAGTGCTCGTGGAACATAAACCGTTAGTAATAGTGCGGTGTTCTATCAATTTTAGGTTTTCATACGTATAGCTGGGAATGTAGTATGCAACAACAGTATCCATGAACAGTCAATGTAGGTAAATGCAATGTATAGCTATAAGGTCCTATCAGCCCTGACGTAGAACGCCATGCGGGCGATATCCCCGTAGATGTTAAATCTACTCACCGAATTCTCACGCTATGTGTAGCCGACGACTTGTTTCCCCTTCTTCGCAGCGTCCGTCTCACTCGCTTGTGAACCTAGAATTACACAATATATCACACATAAGCTCAAATCTACCAAAAACGCAAAGTTAAGGCCAAACTAGAAACCCGCGTCGCAAACCAAGCGCGCGTGTGCGTGATACGCTAAAACGTGTGATTACGCTTCTGAAGCTAACCTGACGCGTCGCGATACGCAGCACAACCCAAACCCACACACGTATCACGTGTGTCGTGAAGATTTAAAATACAGAAAATAGGGTAATAGGTCCCGGATTTTGATACAGAAAGAGTTTTATAAAAGTAAATATATCATGAAACCCCAAATATCAGCAGACACCAACCACCAAAACCCCAACCCAATACCCTCCCATCTGGCCGCAATTTGCGGCCAGAATGAGTTTTTTGGCGGCCTGGGTAGGGGGTGGGCTCCCGGGTTTGGTGTGTGCACTCCATACATCCTGTGTATATCCCAGTAATTACAATTTTAATCTAAAACACCCCGGGTAGCAGCAGTTTCCACAGAACCCAATTTCAAGCTTAAAATCACACTTTTGCACTAAAATGATACTTTAGGGTATATTTGTGAAATCTGAAATAAACCCTAGTCTAACACTACACTAGTATCACATTACCAAGCTACTCAAGCCATAAAAAGCTAATTTTAATCATAACCTCACTAATTCCCTTTATATCGCACAAAACATGCATAAAATGTGATATTTAACCAAAAATATAACAAGTTATCCAAAGGGGGTGTTAAGGGTAAGTTAATACCTTCAAAACACTTTAAGAAACACCAAAATCCCTGCTTTTTCCCTCAAGTGTGCAGATCCACCACCAAACACCTCAAAAGCTCATTTTTCTCTATGGTTTGTGAAGGAAAGGTGTTGTTTTGAGTAGGGTTTGAATGGGGTTTGATGAGGAATGAAAAGAGAAGAGAGAAAGGGAAGAAAAATGGTGTTTTTTCTGCTTCTCCTTCTGCTGGAACTCAGAAGTGAGGAAAGAGAGAGAAAAGAGAGAGAAGCAAGGTCAAACAAGGTCAAATCCATACCTAACCACCATGCCTTCATTCCTATTTAAATTTGCATTATAAAAAAAAGGTTTTGACTTGTTTAAATGGGTGGGATAAGTAAAACCATGCAAGAAAGAAAAAGGGTTAACATGATACACTTTTTAACCAAAGTCCCAAAAATGTGTTAAGCGTACATGTGTACACTAATACAATCTCCAATTAGAGTAAACACAACTAAAAATAATTAACCACCCTATAAATATATATATATATATATATATAAGAACACTTCACAACACAAAAGACCACTAGTCAAGAAGATAAGATATCCACTTTTTACGAAAAACACGCACACTTGCTAATTAACCCGAAAACATTATAAACGAATTTCAAAGCGTTACAAATTATCTCTCAGCTTACTCCTCCATAGACTCCACAACATAACGGTGTATCGGAGAGACGGAACCGAACCCTATTGGATATGGTACGTTCCATGATGAGTAACGCTGAGTTACCGCGATCATTCTGGGGCTATGCACGAGAATCAGCAACATATCTTTTAAACATGGTTCCTACCAAGACTGTGCCTACCACACCATATCAGATATAGAGTGGGAAGAAACCCTATCTTCAATATCTGAAGATATAGGGATGTCCAGCTTTTGTCAAAAAGCAGCATGCAGACATACTCGAGGCACGCTCAGTACTGTGTAAGTTTGTGAGATACCCAAAGAACACCAGGGGGTATCTTTTCTATTACGCAGAGGAACAGAAGGTTTTTTTTTCTCGTCATGCCCACTTTCTGGAACATCAGTTCTTAGAAAAAGAAACAAATGGGAGAGCAATAGAACTGGAAGAAATTCCAGAAACACAAGCTATTACTGAAAGCTTGGTGGAACAAGAAGTTTCAAAAGAACAGGACATTCCCGCACCGCTCCGCAGGAGTAGTAGCCTTTCTCATCCACCTGAGAGATACTACGGTTTTCTCATAGACGGGGATAGAGAGGATTACATCATTGATAATGATGAGCCGACTAACTTCCAGCAGGCCATTCAGAGCACTGACTCAGTAAAATGGCTAGATGCAATGCGGACCGAGATGGAGTCGATGTACACCAACAAAGTATGGAATTTGGACTTTTCTCCAGAAGGGGTAAAACCCTTAGGCTGCAAAAGGATCTCCAAAAAGAAGATTGGTGTAGATGGACAGGTTGAAACCTACAAGGGTAGACTTGTTGCAAAGGGTTTTCTTCAAAAACCTGGTTTGGAACATGACGAAACTTTTTCTCCAGTGGCTATGCTCAAATCCATTCGGATCCTTCTTGCCATTGCTGCCTTCCATGATTATGAAATTTGACAGATGGACGTAAAGACCGCTTTTCTAAATGGAAATTTAGAGGAGTGTGTCTATATGGATCAGCCAGAGGGATTCATTCAGAGTGGGAGCAGCGGAAAAGTGTGCAAGTTGCTGAAGTCCATTTATGGACTGAAGCAGGCATCACGGAGTTGGAACATCTGTTTTGATGAGACGGTGAAAGAATTTGGCTTTATCAAAAATCCAGATGAACCATGCATTTATAGTAAGATTGTAGCGCGAACTGTCGTATTCCTCGTTTTATACGTGGATGGCATTCTCTTGATAGGAAATGATATTCTTATGCTACAATCTGTCAAAGGGTTCTTGTCACACAAATTCTCCATGAAAGACCTGGGTGATGCCTCTTACATTCTGGGGATCCAGATCTATCGTGATAGATCTAAGAGGATGTTGGGACTTTCGCAGTCCAGGTACATCGACACCATACTGAAAATATTCAGTATGGAAGATTCAAAGCGCGGTAATTTACCGGCTTGTCACGGAATCACCCTCTCCAAAGAGATGTCTCCCAAGACTGATTTGGAAAGGGATCACATGTCTATTATACCCTACGCTTCTGCGGTAGGCTCTATAATGTATGCGATGTTGTGTACCAGACCAAATGTAGCTTATGCACTGAGTGTGGTAAGTCGGTATTAGTCAAACCCTGGAGAGAAGTACTGGATAGCGGTAAAGAACATTCTGAAGTACCTGAGAAGGAGTAAGGAGATGTTCTTGGTTTACGGCGAAAAAGACCTCCAGATCGAGGCCTTTGCTGACTCCAGCTTCCAGAGTGATAAGGATGACTCCAAATCCATGTCAGGTTATGTCTTTACCCTGAATGGAGGGGCAGTCTGTTGGAAGAGATCCAAACAGGAGACAGTTTCTGACTCGATAATGGAAGCAGAGTATATCGCAGCTTCAGGTGCCGCAAAAGAAGCTGTCTGGATGAGGAAGTTCTCAACATAACTTCAGGTGGTTCCATCCATTGTTGATCTAATACCTCTGTATTGTGACAACAACGGGGATATAGCTTTAGCGAAGGAACCCAGGTCCCATCAAAAGTCCAGACACATCTTGAGGCGGTATCACCTGATCAGGGAGATCGTGGATCGCCGGGAGATCGAGGTTCGGAGGGTTGCTACAGAAGATAACACTGTAGATCCATTCACAAAGGCCATTCCTCAGAAGAAGTTCGAGAGGCTATTCGAGATGATAGGTCTGCGATATGTCAGCACATGGCCTTAGTGCAAGTGGGAGATTGTTAGTGTGATATGCCCTAGAGGCCATTATTGTATAGTACTAGTTTGTATATTACATTTTGGAAGCTTAGGATATATACACAGATTTATAACAGTCTTACTCAATATGGTAGTATGCTACTTGGTTTGTATCTATCTTAATATGTGTATATGTTTCTTTTGATATATCGCTAATACATATTGATAGAGCCCTTAGGATCTTTGCTTGACTACCAGCGTTGTGATGGCAGTCACACTTGTGGGGGTTGGGTAGTCTACAAGCACATCCTTATACAGGTCCCCGGTCATAGGATTATCGAGACAGGGCATCGATACTCCGGAGTAGACTGGTGTGTACGCTTCTCGTCCCAGCTTGGGAAATGGTCTGTCTCACAGCCATCAGTACGTCGTACTGGAGATAGTATGCATGTGCTCATTAGGTTATGAGTACACTGGACAGGACTCGTCGGGAACTGTTGGTTGGTACTATACCTATCGTCAAATAACAGTTCCCAGGTGACATGAGTACAGCTTAGTCCGTTGACTTGACACTGCCACTTCGCCTCGAGTGTGTTCCCACTGCTCTTAGATTACTACCCTACCATAGCTCTATTGAGTCGTGCAAACAGGTAGTAGTTGGGTGCAGTCCCGAAGCACTTGGAGGTAGTGACGGTTAAACTGGATTCGTCTCTCCCGGTATTGGGGGTTGATATCGCACTGTGTCTAGGAGAGCCATTACATAAAGTCCCTGGCTAGGGCAAGTGAGATTTACTGGCAGAGTTTCCAGTAGTTTCTCAGGGTGTTCTGGGCTACACTCCGACACGACTTGTACCGCTATTAGTGGTCTGACGTTTACCACCCCTAGGCCCGACATGCGTTACTCTTAGACTAACAGACCGGACTTTACGGATATTGTCACATTCAGGCTCAGTAGGAGTTCGGATGGGTTCACCGCAACAGTCTTCTTTTCGACATCTACCTGGGGACCGTTACGTACAGCTAGTACCGCTTGCGACCTCTGGTTAAACCTACTGCCAGCGTAGTGTCGAGTCTTTAGAGTCCCACTCAGAGGGTTGTTCACCTTTGGGCGAAACGTAGTAGAGGTCGTATGGTTTTACGATGGGGGTTCGTTCACATACGCGCACTTGTGCACGTTTGGTGTTCGGGCAGTTGATACTAGTGGGCTTTGGTTTAAGCCAGATCCTAGTATTTGTTTTGGGATTGGTCTAGTCTCATTGTTTTTGTGTTTTTATGGAACACGGATGCGGGTATGTATGTACAGTTGACAGGGGCGGAGAGGGAGACACCTCATTAGGGTTTTGACCATTGACTTGATCAAAACCATAATGAGAAAGAGGAATATGATTAATAGTTTTAATTAAGGATAATTGTATCATGGTTAGAGTTGGTTTGGCCATTTGACTTGTTGACTCACATTGACTTAGATATTTTCTTTTGTTGTTTTGTTAAGCATGAGATATTTTTTGAAGCATGCTTAGCATTAATTATGAAATGATAATGGTCAAATCAACTCACCATCACAATTTTTTTAATTATTATTATTATCATCATATATTTCTCATATGAGAGCTTTGTTCTCTCATTCTCTCATTACCTTTCTCTCTCATGGTTTGCTCTCCTTCTTCCTCTCTCAAAAAGCTTAAGTGTTTCATGTGTTGAAAATCAAGCTTTGAGACTAAACCACCAAAATACTTCTCTACTCACTCTAGGGTTCTTAGTGTAGCAAGTCAAGCACTCTAGTTACTTCATTGTTGAGGTAGAAGCTCAAGGTAGAGGCCTTCGGGTGGATCGTTCTTTGACCTAGAGAAGACAACGAGGAGGAGCCATCTACACCACTCCAAGGGGCTAGCAACTAGGAGGACCACAACAAGAAGAGAAGGAGTTCAAGAACTAGGTATAGCCATCTAACCTAGTAGTTAAAACTCCGTATTAGTTTGTTAGTTTTCGTTTAGCAAAGATCCTTCATGGTATATATATCATGTATATAGTATTTACTACGAACTGCGGGGGTGCTATATGCCATCCACCCGACTTCCCCCGTAGATATATATCTACTCACCTGCTCTTGCTTACAGATGTCGATGTCGCCACACCCCTCCTTGTTGCTCCGAACCCACTCGAGGGTACCTACATGTATACCGCAAGACATCGTAAATGGAAATAGCGCACGAAAACCAAATCAGAACGCGTATCGTTCATAGGTCCAAACCTATAGTCTCGCATGTACAACACTATCAAATAACCCTTGTCGTTGACGTTCAAACACCACACAACGGAATACAATATCAAATACGAAAACCCAAATTAAAATGAAGTCGCAAAATAATGCAGCAACTCGAGGAAATGGTCCCAGATTTTACCCTAGGTGAAATTAGCCAATTTTGCATATGTAAAGGGTCTAGTTTACAGACAATGGAGCCATGGACCAAATACGAAGCCCAAAGCTCCAGGTCTGGCCGCAAATTGCCTCCAGAAAGGTTATATTTGCGGCCATGTTGAGGAGATGGGGCTAGGGTTTTGGTTAATGCGTCTAGGTTGCCTGCTTGAATCCCAGTCTTTGCTAAATAATTTTCCAGGTCCCCGAGTGTTAGCAGATTTCAAATTCCCTACAGAATTCCATAAAATACGGATATCGGGGATTTCTAAGTTCGCTAATAGGGGTTTAAGTCTCAGGTTTGGGTCTGAATTCTAGCACTATGGGGGTTTTGTGGCCTCTACTAAGCTCAATCACACTTCACAACTCAAGAATTCCTCAAACCCTAATTAGAAATTTCCAAACCTCACTAAACGACACTAAATTGGTTCTAAACAAACATGGATGTAAAGCAATGGAAAAAATATGCAAATGGTTAAGAGAATACCTCATTTGGCAACCCAAGAAAATTCTTGAGTTGCCCCAAGTGTCCAAAATCCTTGCTTTCTTGGTCCAAAGTGTAGCTTGTGAGCTTGTGCACATTTTTTGTGAAATGGAGATGGACTTTGGATGAGTTGTTTATGGTGTTTTGAGGGTTTAGAGGAGGGGGATGAAAGAGGGCAGCAGCCATAAGAGGTGTGGGAAGGAAAATGAAGAGAAAATAATGGAGGGAACAAGAGTCATGGCTTGGTTTGACCCCTCACCCTCTCTCTCTCTTTTGCCCATACCCAATTCTTTATATTTTCCATTTTCTTTTCTTTTCTTTTCTTTATCTTTCCCTTCTCAATTAAAACAACAACCATGCTAAAAAAATGAAGAGAAGGCCATGATAAAAATGTAACAAGTGCTAAAAATGAAATGTGCATGTCATGTGCACAAAACACGATTAATGCACGATTAGCGATATCTAATCGCGATTAGCATTAAAATAGTATATAATAAATCACAAATTTTCATAATTTGCATAAATCACATAAAGCACCCTCTTTTTAGTAATTTCCATAATTTTCCAAATTTTTCCCAATTTATCGGTATTTAATTATACCATCTGACTAAAATATTCAATATAATATTATTTAATTATAAAAATCCCCAAAAATAATATTTTATTTTTCTGAAATGTTACAGTTTAATTCAATCAAGAAATGTACGGGTTGAACATGACCAGCGGCTTGTGGTTTGTTGGCCTTCGTCAAGGTCATAGGTTGCTAGGGGCAAAATATTATCGGGAATTTCAAGTGTCAGAAATTTGCAATGAGATTGCATACCTTCTATGAGATAGTTGGATCCCGATACCCACTGCGAGTAAGTGTTACTCCTGGGAAAGTCTTGCACTTTACAATTAGCCGATCAAGTAGGTGTCTAGACAAGTGTCAACGGGGTTATGCCTCTGGGAAAACGAGGTTTATTTTAATTAGGTCCGTGCGAAAGCACGGGGAACCTCCCTCAAAGTACCGGCACTGGTCTTGCTGAAAGATTGGCGAACTTGTAGGGTGTAATTAATCCCGGCTAGTCTTTCCTTTTAGGGTTTGAAGGAAGATTTGATAAAAACAGTGGGAGCCATCCTGATTAGATAAAATAATAACCAATCTGATCCTACAAGAGCATACGCTAAAGTTTTTTCTTCTCTCTCTCTCTCCAAGTAGCGACCATGTCAGGACTTAAGCAAGATAATAATATGGATGTATTGACCGAACCCGCTTGTTATACTGAGCAGGAGAAAATTGGTTCCGTTCTTTCTTATAATTGTTATAAGACTGAGCAGGAAATAGTGGAATATCCGGATTCCCACGCCGCCCAAACGAAGAACAAGCATATCGATGCATCTTCTTCGGGTGTGTTTGTTATCGAGAATTGTTTCTCAGTTCACTCTACATCCTGGGTATTAGATACTGGATCAGGATCCCACATATGTAATATGTTACATGGGCTAAGGAAAGGTAGAGAACTGGGAATGGGTGATCATTCCGTAAGAGTAGGGAATAGTGCAAATGTTGCAGCCAAAGCAGTTGGCGAATATCACCTTGTATTACCAAATGGTAATACATTGATGAATGCTATTACATTCCGACCCTGATATGCAATCTTATATTAGTTTCTTTATTAAGTAAAGAAGGATATAATTTTGTAGTACAGGATAATGTTATGAACATCTTCCTGAATCAAAAGTTGATTGGATCAGGCTCGTTAAATAATGGCATATACATTCTAAATAAAATCATAGTTCTTAATGTACAAAACACACACAAGCGGAAGATTTCAGAAATGAACGAATCCTTCTTGTGGCATTGTAAACTTGGTCATATCAATGCGACATGACTAGCTAAGTTACATAAAGATGGATATTTGAATCCGTTCGAATTATCATCTTATGAAACTTGCTATTCATGTCTCAAAGAAAAGATGACCAAAACTCCGTTTAGTGGACACGGAGAAAGAGTTACGGAATACTTGGGACTGATACATAGTGATGTATGTGGTCCCATGTCTACACATGCCAGGAATGGTTCCTCATACTTCATTACATTCACTGACGATCTCTCAAGATACGGACATGTGTTCCTGATGAAACACAAGTTTGAACCTTTTGAGAAATTCAAAGAATATAACCACGAAGTAGAGAACCAAACGGGTAAAAGTATTAAAACCCTTCGATCTGATCGGGGAGGAGAATACTTGAGCACGAAATTCCGTGGCTATCTAAAAGAGAATGCGATTCTCTCTCAGCTTACTCCTCCGTATACACCACATCACAACGGTGTATCAGAACGGAGGAATCACACCCTATTGATATGGTGCGCTCTATGATAAGCACTGCTGAGTTACTTATTTCCTTTTAGGGGTATGCGCTTGAGACAACCATACACCTATTGAATATGGTCCCTACCAAATATGTGTCTACCACTCCATATGAGATATGGAAGTGGAAGAGACCATGTCTTAATTATATTAAGATATGGGGTTGTCCGGCTTATGTTTAAATGCAAAATCCGTACAAGCTCGAGGCAAGGTCAGTTCTGTGTAAGTTTGTTGGATATCCCAAAAACTCACGTGGGAATATCTTCTACCGTTTCGTGGAATAAAAGGTGTTTGTTTCTCGCAATGCCACCTTTTTAGAAAAGGAATTTCTTGAAAAAGAAATTAGTGGCGAGGAGGTAGAACTGGAAGAAGTTCCAGCGATACAAACTATGACAGAAGATTTGGTGGAACCAGAAGATTTGTAGTCTCCAACGAACCCCAGCCTCTCCGCCGATCTAGTAGGGTTCCTCATCCACCTGAGAGATACTACACTTTTCTCATTGATGGTGGGAGTGAGTATTGCATCATGGAAGATGATGACCCAACTAACTTCGAGAAGGCCATCACGAGTGGGGACTCTGTGAAGTGGCTGGATGCAATGCGATCTGAGATGGAATCTATGTACACCAACAAAGTATAGACTTTGGAAGTTGCTCCTGAAGGGGTAAAACTCATTAGGAGCAAATGGATCTTTAAGAAGAAACTTGGTGTAGATGGAAAAGTTGAGACATTAAAAGCTAGACTTGTTGCAAAAGGTTTTCGTCAACGACCAGGTGTGGATTATGATGAAACCTTTTCTCCAGTGGCTATGCTTAAGTCCATCCGGATCCTGCTTACCATTGACGCATACCATGACTATGAAATCTGGCAAATGGATGTTAAGACCGCCTTTCTAAATGGTGATTTGGAAGAGTGTGTGTACATGACTCAGCCAGAGGGCTTCGTAGACAGTGGGAGCAGCGGAAAGGTGTGCAAGCTGCTTAAATCCATCTACGGGTTAAAGTAGGCATCGCGGAGTTGGAACATCTGTTTTGATGTCGTTGTCAAAGAGTTTGACTTCGTCAAAAACATAGATGAACCTTGTATATACAAGAAGGTAGTAGAGAGTAAGGTTGTCTTCCTCGTATTGTACGTGGATGACATACTCTTGATAGGAAATGATATTCCTATGCTGCACTTGGTCAAGCTCTTCTTATCACAAAGATTCTCAATGAAAGATCTAGGTGATGCCTCATACATCTTGTGGATTAAGATCTATAGAGATAGATCTAAACGGATACTGGGATTGTCCCAATCGAGGTACATTGACACCATATTAAATAGGTTTAGTATGGAAGAATCCAAGCGTGGGAATTTACCCACGATCTCCGGACTCACTCTCTCCAAAGAGATGTCTCCCAAGACTGATTTGGAGAGAGCTCACATGCAAGGGATACCCTATGCTTCGGCAGTAGGCTCTATAATATATGTGATGCTATGTACCAGACCCGATATAGCATACTCACTAAGTGTAATGAGTAGGTATCAAGCAGATCCAGGAGAGAGTCACTGGACAGCTGTGAAGAACATTCTCAAGTACTTGAGAAGGACTAAAGAGATGTTCTTTGTGTATGGTAACGGAGAACTCCAAGTGGATTCCTTTACCGATTTGAGCTTCCAGAGTGATAAGGATGACTCTAAGTCGGTCTCGGGATTTGTCTTTACCCTCAATGGAGGGGCGGTTTGTTGGAAGAGTTCTGATTGCACGATTTTGGCGTGTCGTGTATTTGAAGTTCTCAAGTTAACTGCAATCTGGATTGTGTCTCTTTGCAGCTAGCCGCGATGAGTATGGGTCGATCCACAGGGAGACAGAGCATTTTACGTTCTTGTTTTGACGAGTTAATGCGCGTGGGCGGAAAGTCGTATCTAACCTATGTGTATATGCAAGTATAAGGTTGTTAGGAAAAGATACAAATAGTGTAAGCTAAGGAAATCCGCACTAAAACCTTTGAGCCGAACTTAACGATTGAAGCTAGAGCAATCGGCAATATCGTGGATTAGGGTACTTAAGAACGGTATTAGAAATCCGGCTTATTGACCCTTGTCCGTCCGTTCTTGTCTCTTGCTTTCGCCTCCGGCCAAACCGAACGCAACTGTTCGCGGTTAGGGATCACAGATACCTTGGTAGGGTAGGGTGCCTAACGGAGCGCTTGCATAACGTTTGGACGGAGTTCAATTGGAAAATAAGGGAAAAGGAAATGAGCAAACAAATCTTAACTTACAATATCGTTATCTATTCCTAACAACACATATTTACAAACATCAAAACAACAAACCAAAAGGAGCAAAGAAAAGAGAAACAAAGAGAAGAAAAGAGCAACACAAGAAAGTAAATAAATGACGTGGAATTAAAGAGCAAGTAAGTAAAGCATGGTAATAAATTTCATGAATGTCAAAGCATGTAAGAAAAGAGCAAGAATGAAAATATTAAGAACCCAAGATCAAAACACAAGCCATGGATTCAAATACCTAAACTTAAACTTGCAAGCTTAATTAAGAGCTTGCAAGATCAAGTGAAGACAAAGAACCCAAGGCAAAATGATAGCACAAAAGAGAGCTTTATTAATTCCAAAGTAATGATACAACCCTTGAGTGCAATAACCAAAGATTAACCGTGCAAGCTCAACGAAGAGGTTGCAAGATCAAGTTTAGGCAAAGAACTCAAGGGGTTAGCTATGTACAAGAAAACAAAATGGAAAACAAAAGAGTAGAAGTGTAAAATGAAAGACAAAATTGGACAATCTTGGACCCCCTCTCCTTGCTCACCAGTTCTGTATTTATAGGCTCAAAAGGAAATTAAACAAACAATAAAAATGAGCTGATGTGGCCGCAATGGAGGGCCTGTAGAAGACTGGGACCCATTGGACACAGGGGGGTCGGCCACACCGGTTTTTATAGGGATGTGAAGGGTTACAGTAGCGCCCCGGCCAACTTCCGTGGCCAAATGCGGAACAAAATTTTTATAGCGATACAAAACTTGGCGCTAGAATAACAGTAAACCCAGATCTTTACCATAAACCTAACTAGCACAAGAGGGTTCTATCTACTATGATAGAATGTATACCTCATGAAACCAAGTCCTTCGGGTCTTCTCCGTTGTCCTCCTCGTCTCCGTAGGCTCCAAAGGTCGATCCGGATCGCGGCTTCTTCAACGGCCACCTTGAGTCGAAGACGATCCACCCGAGAGTATAGTCTGAGCTCCACCTCAAGACCGAGGTAACTAGGGCAACAAGCTTGCTAAGCTTGATGTCCTAGGTGATGTAGTGTTTGAAGATGGATTTGTTTGTCTATTTAAACTCTAATTTTCTCAAAACATGAGAGCTTAAGAGTTTCCTAGTGAGGAAGAAGAAAAAGAGCAAGTATGGGAGCTCTCTTGAGGAAAGAGAAAGTGAATGAGATAATGAACCATGAAAAAAGAATACTAAAACTTTTATTATGATAATTAGGATGGCTACATTGATTTGACCACTAGCTTGTCACAATTAATGCTAAGCATGAAAATATCTAGTCCTTAACAAAAATATCTAAGTCAACAATAGTCAACCTAGTCAAATGGTCAAACCAATTAGCCATGACACAATTATCATTAATAAAAGGATTAGTAAACAATATCCTCTACCTCATAACGGTTCTAATCAAGTCAATGGTCAAAACCCTAATGAGGCATCTCCTTCTTTGCTCCTCACATCCGTGCATACACACCCGCATCCGCATTCCGAAGAATACGAATACAAAGAGACAAAACCGATCCATCTTTATAATACTAGGATTCGGCTTAAACCAAAGCCCACTAGTATTATCTGCCCGAACATCATACGCGCACAAGTGCACGTAAGTGATCGAAGCCCTGCCGTAAAACCATACGGCCTCTACACCTGTTGCCCAGTGCAGGGAAACTCTCTGTGTGGAATTCTAAAGACTCGACACTACACTGGCAGTGGGTTTAACCACAGGCCGCAAGCGGTACTAGCTGTACATAACGGTCCCCAGGTAAATGTCGATAAGAAGGCCGATGAGGAAACTCGTCTGAACTCCTACTGAGCCTATCCGTGACAATATCCGTACATTCCGGTCTCTTCGTCAAAGAGTATCGCATACCGGGTCTAGGGTGTGGTGAACGTCAGACCCTAATAACCTGTTAAGTCATGCCGATGTGGCTCAGGACCAATCCGAGAATCTACTGATAAAGCTATCAGTAAATCCCAACTGCCTGACCAATCGGTCACTGTGCGATATCAACTCCAAATACCAGGAGAGACGAATCCCCAACAATCGCTCACTTCCTCCATGTGGCTTAGGACTGAACCCAACCAAAACCTGTTTGCATGACTTAGTAGAGCCGTGGTAGGGTAGTGACCAAAGCTCAGTGGGAACTCACATGAGACAAATGCCGATCTCAGGTCCAAAGAATAACCTGTACACATGTCACCTGAGAACTTCCATCTGACGATAGGTATAGTATTGTTGGATATAGTGCCCTCAAAGTCAATTATTGGATCACAGGCACGTGATTGCAATGATTGAGGGAGGACCTATACCGGTAGGACAGTCTTAGTCGAGATGATAGTATGCTATCTGGTTTGCCTTTATCATCGTGTACATGCTTTAGGTGATATTACAGATCACTATTACACGTTTATAGAGCCCATAGGATTCTTTCTTGACTGCTAGAAGTATGATGGCGATCAAATACGTGAGAGATGGGGTCTATAAGCACATCCTTAAAAGGTCCCTAGTCGAAGGAGTTTCGAGATTGGGCATCGATACTCCAGAGTAGACTAGTGTAAACGGATCGAGACCCCGACGAGGGGCGGTGGATGGTCTCACAAGCCATTGGTGTCAATTGGTTCACCTAAGACGTATACAGGTGCTCATTGGGTTATCAGTACACCGGACGGACTCGCCGGGAACATGCTAGATGGTGTTATACCTATCGTCGGATAGAAGTTCCCTAGTAACATGTGTACAGGTTAGTCTATCGACCTGAGATCGTCATTTGTCTCATGTGAGTTCCCATTGTGCTTTGATTACTACCCTACCATGGCTCTAAGGAGTCGTGCAAACAAGTTTTAGTTGGGTACAGTCCCGAGCCATATGGAGGCAGTGAGCGGATCGGCAGGGGATTCGTCTCTCCCGGTATTGGGGGTGAGATCGTACTGTGTCTGGAGAGCCATTACACGAAGTCCTTGGCCAAGGCAAGTAAGATTTACTGGTAGGTATTCCAGTAATATCTCAGGGTGTTCTGGGCTACACTCCGACACGACTTATACCGCTTTTGGGGGTCTGACATTTACCAGCCCCCTAGGCCCGATATGCGATACTTATAGACGAACGGACCAGACTGGACGGATATTTTCACTGCCATGCTCAGTAGGGTTTCAAGATGAGTTCGCTCATCAGTCTCCTTTTTGGTCAATACATGGGTAGCCGTTACGTACAGCTAGTACCACTGATGTGCTTGTGGTTAAACCCACTGCCAGCGTATTAACGGGTTTTTAGAGTCCCCCACAGAAAGTTTCCCAAGTTCGGGCAAAACGTTGTAGACGCCGTATGGTTTTATGGCAGGGTTCGATCATATACGTGCACTTGTGCACGGATCATGATCGGACGGATCATAGTAGTGGGCTTTGGTTTAAGCTGGATCCTAGTATTAAATTTGTTGGATTACTTTTGTTTCATTGCATTCGTATTCAGTCGGAATGAGGATGCAGGTATGTATATACAGGTGAAGGGTATCCTTGTGATCCATCACGAGTTTACTTTAGATGTTGCCATTCTCTTTTTGGATTAAACATTTTGTTTTAAATGTTTAGTGGTGGAAATTGTGACTGGAAATCATCATGAAGAGCAATTAATGTGGCATGTGCATAGGTGATGACTCGTGGTCTTATTTTTTTTTTCTATGTCAACATTTGTGATTGATTATTGTGTTGAAATGAAGTGTGGGGAGAGAATGGACAGCCATATGTAGTGGGGTTGGTCTTGAGATTTAGTTCTAGTGCTCTCATTTTTCATTCCAACATAATAATAAGTCTAGCTCTTCGTCTTCTTCCATCTCTAGCTCACAAGTTTCATCCATGGCTTCATCTTCAACCTCCATCCATACAATCTCATGAGTTAAGAATCAATGGATGCTTGAGACAAAGTTATCACACATATTCTCTACTTCACCTTGGACATGTCGGCTAGCAAACTTCATGTTCGAGTTGCTTCAGTTTGAAGCGGGAGCCCGTAAAAAGACTTCTTGATGTGGTGCCACTTCGACGAGGAGGCCGGAGATCGATCGAGATCGGAGATGACGAGAGGAGCTAGGGATGGTGGCTAAAGACCGAAGGACACGGATCGATCAATATAGCCATTCTCACTTCTTTTTACTTTGCTAGTTTAGTGTTAATGGCACGATCCGGGTGAAAGTCTATGTTAGCGCCGGTTTCGTAAAAAGTTTTTGTTCCGCATTTGGCCTCAGATTGACGGCCGGGGCGCTACCGTAGACTTACATGGTATCAGAGCCACGCCATTAACCTTTACTAGCTTTTTCTAACTTGTTTAAACCATCGATCGAAAGAAATTTACAAAACCGCAAATCCAAATTTAAAGTTTCTTTCGAAATTTTTGTGTCCTCTAAAAATTATTTTGGGTATGTCAAAAAATCGAGCAGGCTTTTTTAAGACTCTGGAAGAAATTTGGTCGACTGAACCTACAAGACCGCCGCGGAACCGCCGCACAATCCTTGTGTTGGCCGCGGTTCCACCGCCGTTTTGGAGCAACAGTGTACCATTTTTCTTCTGGGTGTCATTTATGTGGAATTGTGGTTTCTGGAATATTTTGTTTGGGCCTAGATTTTGTTTGAGTACTGGATTTGTACTTGGGTCCCACTTCGGAAAATTTTGTCGATCGGAATTTTAAATATGTTACTTCACAATACTTACATTACTATCTGCGACCATGAATATCATTCGAGCGGTAAATCTTGTCTAATTGCTATAGCTCTTTTAGACGGGTTTGCGAACGTGACATTCACGTTGATGTTCTGTGTTGTGCTGTGTTGTTGCGGATTTATCATGGTGGATAGCTTGGGTGCAATGTTAGTAAAGTTCAGTTTTATTTGTACATTTGATATTGCGGGGCGAGCGTCCGACATGTGGACTGCCGTCACTGCCTGTTTGTATATTATTCTTTTGGGGCACGACCGGGTTGAGGTCGATGCACCCATTGTACATATTTTTCTTTTCTGTACTAGGATTACCCCGCGGTGGAGTGCACAGGTAGCCGGGTTCTAGAGGGCAACAGGCCCGCATCTCATGGCTTTGAGACGGAGGGGGCTTCACTCTAGAATTGGCGGGCTATTCGCCGCACTCGTAGGGGGTACAGGTTGACCCAAGGTGGGGTGCTCAAGTTACCGGATTCCGTGAAGTGCTGGGTGGTCCATTCACTTTGCTGAAGGGGGCTGCCTCGCTTCAGGTTTTGTCGGGTAACTTGCCGCACTCGTAGGGTCTAGGTTTTCATTGCACAAGCTATCCACACGACCAGGGGAACGTCGGGTTTCACTTGCGGCTCAAAGGAAACTCAGGGCTCCTAGATTTTCTGTATTGTTCTGTGATGCTTATTACTTTTTTGTGATGTTGCATTTATCATGCCTAGAGCGATATTGTATATTGATATATATACTAGTAGATGTAGTATATGTTTTACAGCCGCGCTAGTCCAGTCCCCGCTCTGTCGTTAGTTAAGTAACCTAACGGGTGATGAAGGGACCCAGTGGCGAATGTGGATGGCATATACGTACATCATATTTTCGTTCTTTATTCGTGTGATTAATTGATGGGACTGCGATGATTCGGATCAATGCAAGGAAAACAAACCTATTTGATGTTGTTGGAACATTTTTCAAAAAGCTTTTATTACAAGGACGTTCTCTTTTGTTTTGCACAGTGGTATTCAGTTAGAATATCCTGCACCTCATTCTACGTGGCAAGGGACGAGATCCCTTCATCGGGAGTGACCCCTTGGACAGAGGTTTCCGTTAGGGTAATGACTTCACTGTACTCGATTGCTTTTTGCTTTGCATCGTGGTATTCAGTTGGAATATCCTGCACCTCATTCTACGGGGAAAGAGCCGAGATCTCTTCACCGGGAGTGACCTCTTTAGCAAAGGTTTTCGCCACTATATTTTTGTAAAAAGCTATCCGATTCCTTCAACTATATCAAGTTTATTACGTTAAAGGTTTTTCGCCAAAAACAATTCATAGCCTTCCGTCATTTCAGAAAGGTAGCACTTAGTATTCATGCTATGTATGTTGGTCTTCGTCAAGGCATAGTGTATAGTAGCTATTTGTTACTATTCTGTTGCATAGATAGATGCGTTGGTTTGGTACAGTCGTACTACTATTTTGGCCTTCGTCAAGGGTATGTACGGGTGGGTTCAAATTAACTTGGATTATGACGGGTAGAACTTGACATGTGACTTATGATATGTTGGCCTTCGTCAAGATCATAAGAGCATGGGGTAGAAATCACATCGGGAGATTCTAAAGAAACTAAAACTTGCCAGGCATGTGCATACCTTCAGGTTTGTGATAACGTGAGTGGATTCCTTCACGTTATCATGCGATGATAGTTGGATCCCGATCCCACCGATGAGTTGGTTTACTCCTCGGGTGATCCCGACTAATTCTTTTTTCTGGTTTGGAAAAGAATTTGAGGATACAGTGGAGACATTCTGATGAGATAAATTGATAACCATTCTGATCTAGGCTAGAGTGCACGCAGAGTGTTTCTTTTCTCTCTCTCTTTGGCAGAGACCATGGCCCGACCCTAGACTATGACTCAGTGACCAAGTTAACCGAAACTTTTTAAAACATTGGATTTTGGATTGTCTGAGTTGAATACATCATTGCCACTCTACCCTTTGCATTTCTCCAGAACACCCCGTATCACTATGAACATCCACTTCTATTGGATAAATCCATCGTATGGTTATATACGAACTAGAAGGAACTTTTTCGAGGATGGATTCTGGTTCTGGAGAGAATGAATAAGACTATTCAGTTGTCTTTTCCTTTTACCTTCTCTCAGGTTGCGAGTACTCCTAGGATTTGGAGAGTACACCTATTACGCTTATAGGATAGTCTTCTTCCAAATCATAGGCTGGTGCCGAACGGTAGGGAAGGAAGAAAACCATTTAGCCTAAGGGGGTGTACAGAAGGTAATGAGTAAAGAGAAATAAAGGGATTTGGAGAGATGGCAAGGAAATATACGGTTACAGTCATGAATCTGGATAGTGGAAGAGGCATTACTAGGAATACTGTCACGACCCAAAGTTCAGCCCGTGACCGGCACTTAACCATGTAATGTCTACAGGCGTAACGCGACTAAGTAAGCCGAAACCCAGAAATCAAACCATTTCAATTTAGAGTGTTAAAACATTTTAGTGGAAACATTTGTAAATTGTTTTAGAAAGCCTTAAGTAATTTAGTAGAAATCCTTTTAAGTTCCAGTGTTATTTTCAATAATTTTTACAACATTTCCATTCCAAAAATTTGTCCCGAAAATGGGTAAAAGACAAGATGTAAGTAAAATGACAAGTGAAACAAATATAGCATCCCCAAATGGGAGAATCACGCCGAACGGCGGAACAATCACCATAATAGTATACGACGCCGCAGCGAATAATGAGCAGTAAAATGTAAACAAATATGGTAAAAGGATAAACTGCATAATAAGGTCGGCTCGCAACGAGCTCGACACCAGAATACAAATAACATACATCGCCCTCACAACTGTCTCTAAGTCAATACATGAAGGTAGATGGAGAGTACTAGATACATCAATATACTACTGAAAAGTAAACAGATACCGTATAAAACCCACCTAATAGCAAAAGGACTAGCACGCCTCAACAATGGTATCTGTGCCAAAAGATGCGGTAAACAACCAGCCGCGACTACTCCAAAGGGCAACCTGCAAGCACTGTGGCACAACGGGGGTGAGTTGCCAACTCGTGAATAGTAGATAACATATAAAGGTAATCGCGAGTATGCACGTGCTGCGATGCTCTAACCTATGCCAACAGATAACATCTATATGATGAACTGAATGCTCACATCAGGCAACAAGTGCAATCTAAAAGTCTCTCCATATGATGTGCAAGATATGCAATAATCATGTCTGATATGGAATCTAACAACCCTATATAACATGAGCAGGGTATGCGATAATCATGTATAACATGTGTACTATATCAGGTACAATAGGTACAGGATGAGATGTCAAATACTAAATGCTGAGCATGGGAATAAATAGTGTCTACACGGAATATCAACGTGGAAAAATGACCGGTGTCCATCAATATACCCAAATCCCAGTAAAACTCAGGCGCCGTCATCCACATCGACCCTCAAGTCCATTGAATCTCATACAATCATGAGTGCCCAACATCGGCACTCGAAATCTCATAAAATCAGCCGTGTCCAGCATCGACATGCAAATCCTCCAGTATGGGGCGTTCGTCCATCGGATCCGCCCACGGGCTCCGCCTGCGGAATCGGCCCTCGGCCCCGGCAGTACGTGTCGTCCCGTATCCATCTATCGACTCTGGTCGGTATCCTCCGGATAATCGCCAGGTCTAACCAATCACCGGTAGGTAGTAGTCCCTCCGCCGGGCTCACCGTCTAACACTACGAGTCTTCTTGCCCCGGGGTACCGTACTGGGTCCACCATGTACCCGCAATCGGTGCCTTCCTCTCCTCGAATCGGGTATACTCACACAAGCTCTCTGGAACCGAGAAAACTCATAGTGGACTCACTAAAATATCATATCAAGGGAAACCATTTTTTTTAAACAGTGTGTATTTTCTTAAAATAGTACTCCGGTTCCCAAATCCAGAAATCACATAAATCAAATACAATGCGTAAATCCATGCAATGGGTCGTATGACGCTAAGAGTAAAAGAAAGGGAAAACCGCTCTTTTAAAAGATCCAGTTTTGAAAATATCGCTTGCGGTCCCTTAGTTTTAAATCAAGTCAATACCATCCATGTATGAAGCATATGAATATGTGTATAGGTATGGATATGTGAATGGATAAGTATGCAAAGTGAATGTAGCAATGTACATGTGCACTGTTGTAGACATATGATGCATATGTGCCCAAGTATGAACATATGTGATGTATATGGCACAAGTATAGATACGTGATGTATATGTGCCCAAGTAGTGATATATCAATGAAGGTACGCACAAAAGTGCATATACAGTGTGCATGGTATGAATATACATATGATAGTATGCGGCAAATCATGACAACGTCAATAAAGAAGAATCAAATATGCGGTTTATAGCAATCCTATAATCTGAGTGTCAAGGCAATTACTAACGGTGTGAGTGTAGCATATAAATCGTGCTCGTGCAACTTGGACCGTTAGTGACAGTGCAGTGTTCTATACTACCAGTATATCTATATATATAAGGAGGTATGCTACTCTAGTATGTCTAGATGAACACATAAAACTAACATCCTATTACGCCCTGACGCTTAACGCCATACGGGCGATTTCCCCGTAGATGTTAAATCCACTCACCTAGTCGCGTGCTAAGTATAGCCGACCACCTGCTTCCCTTTTCTGGCGGCGTCTGACGTACCAGCCTGCGAACCTGGAATTTACACAAGAATCCAAATATAATCAAAATCTCGTAAAACGCGATATCGGAACAAAACGAGAAACTCGCGTCGCAAATTAACGCGCGTGCGTGCGATACGCCGAAACGTGTGTGTACGCGCCTAACACATAACCCGACATGCCGCGATACGCTGATTCACCAGACCCACTTGCGTATCGCGCAAACCGAAAACACCAGGAAATGATATACTACCCCAGATTTTACCCAAGTTAGAATATTACAAATCTATATATACCAAAGACCTACAAAATGTAGCAGACACCTACCCTAAAAACCCTAGCTGCTATCTCTCAAGTCTGGCCGCAATTTGCGGCCAGAATGATTATTTCGACGGCCTGGGATGAAGGTGGTGGGGTCGGGCTCTGGTAGTGAGGTCAGGGTCTCTCAAATAGGCTACAGTCCACTCAAATTTATTCTGAGATTACTGGGGTAACAGCAGATTTCAAAAATCTAAGTTTTTGCTTAAAAAGAAATGTCAATAACAGGTTTTAGGCTCCAGATTTTGACTCTGGTTCCTACACAAAAAGTTGTATATACCAATACCCTAAGCTACCCCACAGACACCTATAGGCAAAACCCCAGCACCCCAGCCCCTGCTCTGGCCGCAATTTGCGGCCAGATTGAATAAATCGGCGGCCTGAGGTGGGAGTTGGGTCCCCGTTCTTTGTGTGTGTGTTTCTGGCATGGTCACTGTGCCACAGTCTTCCCAATTTTCACCTGAATGGCTCGGGTCAAAAGCAGATTCCAGAAAGGCTAAAAAGTCCATAAAACGTTAAGGTTTGCACAATTGGAAAACTGGAGGTATTTTAGTGTAATCTGGGGTTTTCCTAGGTTAACTTGGCCCTAACCACACTCAGTTAGGCTAGTCTACCCAACACTAACAGCACTTAACAAAGCTTCACACAAATCACCAAAACAAGCCCAAAATCTCACATTTTTCCACTAATCGACACTATATCGACACAACTAAGCCAACAAGGAAGAAGTTTAGAAGTTATACCCTCTAGGAACCTCACAAACAAGTAGAAGGGAAAGAAGATGAGAGGATGGAGCTGCTGGAGTGGCTGGAGTGCTCCCAATTGCCGCTGCTGCTGGGCTGAAACTGCTGCTGCTGCTACTTCTAGCTGTTTCTATTGCTGATGTTTTGTTATTGTGTTTGTTGTTGTGTTTGGGGTTGATGTAGCAGCAGCTACTGCTGTAGTATTTGAGTGAGAGGGTGAGTGAGTGAGAGATGAGTGTATGTGTGAGTGAGAGAGAAGGATGTGAGTGACAAGAAAAAGTTGTGAAATGAGATGGTTTGACTTAACCTTAAAGCCTCCATTCTCTCTCTTATTTAATGTTTGAATGTTCCCCCCAATCATGACCTCTCTCTCACCACAAGCAAATCAACCTAACCCTAATCACCTTTGGACAAAACCAAAGACCCCTAATTAAATCTAATTAGCTTAATCAAATGTGTTAGACCACCATGGTTATCTTAAATATGGTTAACCCACAAGTTCATTTACATGGCAACCTTAATCTTAACCCTAAGTTAACACGCACATGTTTGTGCAAGCTTAGGAAAATTCTAGAAAAATATTTATAATTTTTGAAAAAATATTTGAAAATCAATTTGGTAAACTTTTTATTAAAAAATCACATATTAAGATATAATTATTCACTAAACACATTCTCAGGTGTTACAAATACTCGGAAACCCCTTCGAAACTTCTTCATGTTTCAGTTTCTCTGTGCGTTGTTAATAGAAAACTGATTTCCCAATCGGCCCTTGCTCTAGAGTATGTATTTACCAGGTTTGATTCTCACATCTGTATGGTTTTACAGATGATGAGTAGGAGTAAGTTATTGGGAATTAGGTGATCATCCTCATTATATCGGAATTCGTTGTAATTGGTGATATTTGAGGAAATCGCCTAGGATTTTTGCCGGACGGCAAATATTTGACTTTGAATATCCGTTGTTATGCACCAATTTCAAACTGATATATCTGTACGTTTATTTTATAAAGTGAGATAATTTTTTGAAATTATGTCCATGACATTTACCTATATCAGTTTATGGTTAGGTAAGGAGCATTAAACAGCGGTGTAATTCTTCATAACCATAGTACAGTTTTCAACCTACGACGCACAGGGTTTAAGTTATTCAACTCAGGGGACTTATACAAAGTATTGTATGTTGTCCAGTGTCTATAAGGACAAGGGGTTGTTCCTCGTACTATATCCTGTTTACTTGTGACTTCTCAATGTTTTAGACAAGTGTTTCGTAGAAATACAAGGTCCAAGTTTGAGAAGTTATAGGTACAAGAATAAAGTAGAGAACCATGTGTTACAAGTATCATGATTCTTCAAGGTGATCGAAGATGTAGATACTTGTGTTTGGTATTCAGTCGATAGTAATGATTTTGAGAACTTGCTTCTCTTTCAGGTTACTAATAATTGGATGCACTCCTAAATTGAGTAATGCTGATCGATCTATCTCCATTTAGTTCACATGCACTGGAGACGGCTGCATGATTTGAATTTGGTTCCAATTAAATTAGTGCCTCTGTTTCTATATTGTATATAGACTGGATCATATCTTAACGATGTTAAGGTATATGGAGTTGTCCGTCTTATGCTTAAAACCAGACTCTGGATAACTCAAGGCACGTTTCTGTAATGGCTGTTTGTAGGTTAACCCGGGTTATGACGAAGGTTAATTTTCTACCATCTGGAAGATCAATAGTGATATTGTTCTTGATTCGCCACAGTTTTAGTAAAATGGACTTTTTCAGAAAACAGTGGTTGGAGTATGGTAGAACTGGAAGCGATTCCAGAACCACAGACGATTACTGACAATTTAATAGGACCAAAAGATTCAATTAGGTTTGACATTCCATTATCCACTTCGCACATATGGTGGGTAACCTCAGGCACCCGAGAGGTACTTCGGTATTCTCAAAGAGGGTGACAGGGAGGTTCTTGTTTACCCAGACTTGCCATTACTGCTGTTCTAGACTATGAGACCTGGCAGGAGGATGAGTATAGCGTCGTTCTAAACTAGATTTAGAAGTGCACGTGTATATGACTCTGCCAAAGGGTTGTCGTAGTCAGTAGGAGCAGCGGAAGCATACTGGACAAGTAGCTTGTGTCTATTTATAGACTAAAACAGATATAGCGGAGATAGATCATCTATTTTTGATGTGACAGTCATAGGTTATGACTTCATCAGAATAAGGGATGGATCTGTTAAGAAGGTAGTAGGGTGTGATGTCCTGGTATTTGGATGACATACACATAGTAGGAAGTGAAATTCATATACTACGATTGGTTATACTGTGGTTGTCACACAGTGGATTCTCCATATAGGTTATGGATATAATATCAGGCATTCTGGTTACTAGATCTATGGTTTTAGATCAAGATTTGGGTAGTTTCCCAATCTGGGTACTTAGACAGTATTATAAAGGTATTTTAGAATAGACAACTCTCGGCATGGTAGTGTACCTGCAGGTGATGGAGTCACCCTCTCTAAAGGTGTCTTACATACTAAAGGGGATAGGGATGTGCATGATTGACATATCACTTGCTTAGGCAATTGAGTCAATCATGAGATGCCCAGTACCACACCAGATGTTGTTTTTGAACTAGATGCAATTAGTTGATATATTGATCCAATCCTGGGGGAATGTTCGGAAGCAGTTTTAGAACATAAGCTGATGTTCTATGGATATGATAACAACAGCCTCCTTTGGGAGACAGTTATCATTCCAGGCTTCCAAGGTGACCTGGATGATAAAGTGACTGTCAGAGTTATAGTTCTCCCTCTGACGAGGGGCAGTAATTTGATAGGTGGTCCAAACGGATACTGTGGGAGGCATGGCACAGGATACTGATTAAATTCTGTTGACCATACAGTCTAAGAAGTTTGCTGGATTTGGAGTTCATTTGTGAACTGGGTCCCATCAGATATCCAGACACATTCTAAGACAGGTATTGCTCATTTCGGGAGATGGCTTTCTCCACGAACTTGAGATAAAGAGAGATATAGAAAGAAACATCAGAGTGGATCCACACACTGAGGCTATTTCTCGAAAGCGATAGTTTTGCAAACGAGCTTTGTGAAACTGATTAGTAGAGGAGTTGGGTGTTCGGTATCACACGGGCTGTGAGTATGCGACATCGCAATAATTAGCCTTAAGAGCAAGTGGGAGATTGTTGGATATAGTGCCCTCAAAGTCAATTATTGGATTGCAGACACGCGATTGCAATGATTGAGGAAGGACCTATACCGGCAGGACAATCTTACTCGAAATGATAGTATGCTATCTGGTTTGCCTTTATCATCGTGTACATGCTTTAGGTGAAATTACAGATCACTATTACACGTTGATAGAGCCCATAAGATTCTTGCTTGACTGCCAGCGATATGATGGCGATCATATACGTGAGAGCTAGGGTCTATAAGCACATCCTTAAAAGGTCCCTAGTCGAGGGAGTTTCGAGACAGGGCATCGATACTCCAGAGTAGACTGGTGTATATGAATCGAGACCCCGACGAGGGGCGGTGGCTGGTATCACAATCCATTGGTGTTAGTTGGTTCACCTAAGACGTATAGACGTGCTCATTGGATTATGAGTACACCGGACGGACTCGCCGGGAACATGCTAGTTGGTATTATACCTATCGTCAGATAGCAGTTCCCTGGTGACATGTGTACAGGTTAGTCTATCGACCTGAGATCGTCATTTATCTCGTGTGAGTTCCCACTGTGCTTTGATTACTACCCAACCATGGCTCAAAGGAGTAGTGCAAACATGTTTTAGTTGGGTACAGTCCCGAACCACATGGAGGCAGTGAGCGGATCGGCAGGGGATTCTTCTCTCCCGGTATTGGGGGTGAGATCGAGCTGTGTCTGGAGAGCCATTACAAGAAGTCCTTGGCCAAGGAAAGTGAGGTATTCCAGTAATATCTCAGGGTGTTCTGGGCTACACTCCGACATGACTTATACCGTTTTTGGGGGTCTGACATTTACCAGCCCCCTAGGCCCGATATGCGATACTCGTAGACGAATGGACCGGACTTGACAGATATTGTCACTGACAGGCTCAGTAGGGTTTCAGGATGAGTTCGCTCATCAGTTTTCCTTTTGGTCAATACACGGGTAGACGTTACGTACAGCTAGTACCACTAACGTGCTTGTGGTTAAACCCACTGTCGGCGTATTGACGAGTCTTTAGAGTCCCCGACAGAAAGTTTCCCAAGTTCGGGCGAAACGTTGTGGAGGCCGTATGGTTTTATGGTAGGGTCGATCATATACGTGCACTTGTGCACAGATCATGATCAGATGGATCATACTAGTTGGCTTTGGTTTAAGCCTTATCCTAGTATTAGATTTTTTGGATTACTTTTGTCTCATTGGATTCGCATTCAGTCGGAATGTGGATGCAGGTATGTATATACAGGTGAGGGGTATCGATGTCATCCGTCACGAGTTTACTTTAGATGTTGTCATTCTCTTTTTGGATTAAATATTTTGGTTTAAATGTTTAGTGGTGGAAATTGTCAGTGGAAATCATCATGAAGAGCAATTAATGTGGCATGTGCATTGGTGATGACTCATGGTTTTATTTTTTTGTGCTATGTCAACATTTGTGATTGATTATTGTGTTGAAATAAAGTGTGGAGAAAGAATGGACAGCCATATGTAGTGGGGTTGGTCTTGAGATTTAGTTCTAGTGATCTCATTTTTCATTCCAACACAATAATAAGTCTAGCTCTTCTTCTTCCTTCTCTAGCTCACAAGTTTCATCCATGGCTTCATCTTCAACCTCCATCCATACAATCTCATGAGTTGAGAATCAATGGATGCTTGAGACAAAGTTATCACACACATTCTCTACTTTACCTTGGACATGTCGGCTAGCAAACTTCATGTCCGAGTTGCTTCGGTTTGAAGCGGGAGCCCGTAAAAAGACTTCTTGATGTGGTGCCACTTCGACGAGGAGGCCGGAGATCGAGCGAGATCGGAGATGACGCGAGGAGCTAGGGATGGTAGCTAAAGACCGAAGGACACGGATCGATCGGTATAGCCATTCTCACTTCTTTGTAGTTTGCTAGTTTAGTGTTAATGGCATGATCCGGGTGAAAGTCTATGTTATCGCCTGTTCATAAAAGTTTTTGTTCCGCGTTTGGCCTCGGATTGACGGACGGGGCGCTACCGTAGACTTACAAGTACCATCTGGAAGTTCTCGGCGAGTCCGTCCAGTGTACTCACACCCAATGAGCACCTGTATACGATCTTGGGTGCATCAGACCAATGGCTGGGGGACCAACCATCCCCCGACGGGGCTAGAAATGTATGCACTAGTCTACTCTGGAGTATCAATGCCCAGTCTCGATACTCACGCGACTAGGGACTATTTAAGGATGTGCTTATAGACTACCCTGCTCCCACAAGTGTGATCGCCATCACAACGCAGGTAGGGCTTTATCAACATGCAACTGCAATATGTAATAACTAGTATGACATATGCCATGTTAAGATAAAGACAAACCATAATAGTATACTACCGTATCGAGTCTTTATCAATATGTGTAAGCTAGATATAATAACAATAGAAATAAATACACATATCCTGACAAAGGCAGGTCAAATAATATACTATAAAACTGAGCAAGATTGTCCTGTACATACATATCCCTAGCATCCATGTGTATACATAAACAATACTGGCCTCTAGGACATATATATCCAACAATCTCCCACTTGCACTAAAGGCCAGTGATTGGCGTACCGAATACCCAACGTCTGCACTAAGGCCAGCTGCTGGCGTACCGCATACCCAACATCTCAAAAAGTCGCTCGAACTGTGCTTTAGGCAGGGCCTTTGTAAATGGATCCGCCGTGTTCTCTTTTGTATCCACTCTCTGGACCTCGATCTCCTGGCGATCAACGATCTCCCTGATCAGGTGATACCGCCTTAAGATGTTCCTGGATTTCTGATGGGATCGTGGTTCCTTCGCTAAAGCTATAGCTCCATTGTTATCGCAATACAAAGGTATTGGGTCGACAATGGACTGAACTAACTTAAGTTCAGCTATGAACTTCTTCATCCAGACTGCTTCTTTTGCGGCATCGCTTACAGCAATGCATTTAGCCTCCATCGTTGAGTCTGCGACGGTGTCCTGTTTGGAACTCCTCCAACACACCGCCCCTCCGTTGAGGGTAAACACAAAACCCGAGACAGGCTTGCTGTCATCCTTTTCACTCTGGAAGCTTGAGTCAGTAAAGGACTCGACCCTGAGGTCTCCATTACCGTAAACCAGGAACATCTCTTTAGTCCTTCTCAGGTACTTGAGAATGTTCTTCACTGCTGTCCAGTGGTTCTCACCTCGGTCTGACTGATACCGGCTCACCACGCTTAGCGCGTAAGCTACATTTGGTCTTGTGCATAGCATCGCATACATTATAGATCCGACCGCCGAAGCGTAGGGTATAGTGCTCATGCGAACCCTCTCCTCGTCAGTCTTGGGAGACATCTCCTTGGAGAGGGTGATTCCGTGCAATGCGGGTATGTTACCGCGCTTGGAATCTTCCATACTAAATCACTTCAGTACGTTCTCTATGTACCTGGACTGCGAAAGACCCAATAATCTCTTAGATCTATCTCTGTAGATCTTGATCTCCGGAATGTATGAGGCATCACCTAGGTCTTTCATAGAGAACCTTTGTGATAAGAATAGCTTGACCGATTGTAGCATAGGAATGTCATTTCCTATCAAAAGAATGTCGTCCACGTACAAGAATAGGAACACGACAGTTTTTCCTACAATCTTCTTATATATACATGGCTCATCTTCGTTCTTGATGAAGTCAAATTCCTTGACTGTTTCATTAAAATAGATGTTCCAGCTCCGCGATGCCTGCTTTAATCCATAAATGGATTTAAGAAACTTGCACACCTTCCCGCTGCTCCCACTGTCTACGAAACCTTCTGGCTGATCCATATAGACGCACTCTTCCAAACTACCATTTAGAAAAGCTGTTTTTACGTCCATCTGCCAGATCTCATAGTCATGGAAGGCAGCAATGGCAAGTAGTATCCGAATGGATTTGAGCATAGCCACTGGAGAAAAGGTTTTGTCATGTTCCACACCTGGTCTTTGACGAAAACCATTTGCAACGAGTCTAGGCTTATAGGTTTCCACCTGCCCATCTACACCAAGTTTCATTTTGTAGATCCATTTGCATCCAACTGGTTTTACCCCAGGTGGAGCAATATCCAAGGTCTACACTTTATTTGTGTACATGGACTCCATTTCGGATCGCATAGTATCCAGCGACTTATCAGAGTCCCTACTGATAATGGCCTGTCTGAAACTAGTAGGATCATCTTCTTCCAAGATGCAATCCTCTCGATCCCCATCTATGAGAAAACCGTAGTATCTCTCGGGCGGATGAGAAATCCTACCAGATTTGTGGAGTGGCTGAGGTTCGTCCGGGACAGTCGGATCTAGCAGTTCTACCAAATCATCAGTTATAATTTGTCCTTCTAGAATTTCTTCCAATTCTACCGTGCCCCCACTTATTTCTTTTTCAAGAAACAACCTTTCAAGAAAGGTGGCGTGTCGAGATACAAAAACCTTTTGTTCATCTACATGGTAGAATATATATCCATTGGAATGCCTAGGATATCCTACAAATTTACATAAAACTGACAGTGCCTCAGGTTTGTCCGGATTTTGGTTTTTCACATAGGCCGAACAACCCCATATCTTAACTCCTTTAAGACATGGTCTTTTATTACTCCATATTTCATATGGTGTCTTAGGCACAGATTTAGACGGAACCTGATTCAACATATATGCTGCCGTTTCAAGCGCATGTCCCCAGAATGAATGAGGTAACTCGGCATTACTCATCATGGAGCGAACCATGTCCAATAGGGTACGGTTCCTCCGCTCCGATGCGCCGTTGTGCTGTGGTGTATACGGAGGAGTAAGCTGAGAGAGAATGCCAGTCTCTTTCAGAAAGTCCCTGAATTCCGTACTTAAGTACTCCCCCCCTCTATCAGATCGGAGGATCTTAATACTTTTGCCAATCTGGTTCTCTACTTCCTTTCTGAATTCTTTGAATTTCTCAAAAGCTCCAGATTTGTGTTTCATAAGATACATATATCCGAATCTAGAGAGATCGTCAGTGAATGTGATGAAGTACGAGAACCCACCCCTTGCATGTATAGACATTGGACCACATACATCACCGTGTATGAGTCCCAAGAGATCTGTTGCTCTTTCTCCGTGTCCGGTGAACGGAGATTTGGTCATCTTTCCTTTGAGACAAGACTGACAAGTTTCATAAGATGAAAATTCGAACGTATTTAAGAGTCCGTCTTTATGCCACTTACTTAGTCTTTTCTCTCCTATATGATCAAGTCTACAATGCCACAAGTAGGATTCGTTCGTATCTGAACTCTTCCTCTTGCGTGTGTTTTGTATATTGAGAACTGTATTATGATTTAGAACATAGATACCATTACACAGTGTACCTTTTTTAACCAGTACCTTATCAAGGTAAATGTTCATGATATTTCTATTAAGAACAAAGTTATATCCATCTTTATCAAGTAAAGAAACTGATATGATGTTGCAAACCATGGAAGGTACATAGTAGCAATTGTTCAAAACCATAGTATTTCCATTTGGCAACACTAGGTGATATTCACCGACGGCTGCAGCATTTACTTATGCTCCGTTCCCTAACCTGAGGGATATATCACCAGGTCCAACTATCCTACTTTTTCTCAGTCCCTGCAATAAATTACGGATATGGGATCCTGATCCGGTATCGAGTACCTACGAGGTAGGACTGACCGAAAAACAGTTCTCTATAACAAGAACACCTGAAGAAGACAAAATAGTTTGTTTCTTCTTCGAAGGGGTCAACAAGGAATTCAAACAATCCTCTTTCTCTCGCTCATACTCATGACTATTTTCATAAGTTAGAGCCAAACCGACGTTCCCCAGCCCCGAATAAGAATTCGGATCGGTAAAGCGATACATTTTATTATCTTGATTAGGGCGTGAAATGGTTGCTACCTGGAGAGAGAGAAAAGAAACACTCAGCGTGCGCTCATGCAAGATTAGATTGGTTATAAGTTCATCTAACCAGGATGGCTCCTACTGTTTCCTTGAATTCTTCTTCAAACCTTAAAAGAAGAACTAGTCAGGATTAATCGCACGTCACAATACTTTCTTAACCTTTCAGCAAGGCTAGTGTTGGTACTTCGAGGGAGGTTTTCCAATGCTTTCACGAAGTTCCTTAATTATATAACCTCTTTTCCCTAGAGGCGTAGCCACGTTAACACCGTTCTAGACACCTACTTGGTTTATAGCATTGATTATTACGTGAAATAATCTCCCGAGAGTAATCCTACTAATCAGTGGGATCGGGATCCAACTGTTATTGTGTGATGTACTAGATGGAATCCACTCTAGTCACCACACTCCAGAAGGTATACTGAATCTGCAAGTTTCTTGTATGTTTGAAACTCCCGATGTGGTTTTTGCCCCGAACGACATATGGTCTTGATAGATACTAATGTACCATAAGTCGCAAGTCAAGTTCAACCCGTCATTATCCTGGATTAACTTAGACCCACCCGCATAAGCCCTTGATAGAGACCAAAGTGGCTATGCGACTGTCCTAATTAATCGCGTCCTAAAATACAACAGATAAGTAACACTTAGCTACTTTTCACTATGTCTTGATAGAGACCAACTGTTGGGGTAAAAATTTACACCCCGGTTGACAAAGTCAAAATCAAAGTCAACCCCAAGCCAAGTGGGCCTAAGTCCAAATCTAGTGGGCCCATGCCCGGGTCGAGCCCGAACCTAAAGCGGCCGGCCTTCCCCATGCTAAGATAAAAATTTTGTAATAAATAATTTTGTTGTATTTCTTTTATTTTGTTTTATGGATAAATGTAAGAAAAATAGGCATAAAGCCAAATTTTTGTAAAGCCCATGGCTTATGTGCAAAAAGAAATGGCACATGAGCCATGGGATAGGCAAAATGCCATTTTGTGAAGCCCAAGGGACTATGTGTAAAGTGTATGGCCTATAAAGGCAAAGATAATGAAAAAATCCCAACAACTTTTTTCTCTCTCTAAATTTTTTTCAGATCTGAGATCTTTTCTCTTTCCTCAAGGTTCCAAAACCTTCTTCTTTCTCTTGAATTAAATCAAGAATTTTACTCTTCTTTTTATAAAACAAATTAGTTTTTCACCACAAAACCCATAAAGGGGAACTCAGATCTTCCATTAGATCTTAAAAATAAGAGATTTTTAAAAATCCCATATCTCTTGATCTTCAAGATCCAGCTAACAGAGGAGAAAGAAGAAGAACATCTTTCACTAAACCCCCCCAAAAAAACACACACACTCAGGAGTCCAGCTCCTCTCTGATTTCTCTTCCGAGAAATGTTTTTAGGTTAAAAGCCTCTTGTTCTCGCCGGCGCTCGAGCGCAGAGCGCCCCCGTGCCGACACGTGGCGCGCTTGTGCTCAAGCGCAACCGCTCGAGCGCAAGTCGCCCCGGTGCCGACACATGGCGCGCTTGCGCTCTAGCGCAAGTTGCCCCGGTGCCGACACGTGGCGCGCTTGCGCTCTAGCGCAAGCGCTCAGGCGCAAGTCGCCCCCATGCCGACACGTGGCGCACATGCGCTCAAACGCCCAGCGCTCAAGCGCATGTCGTCCCAGTGCCGACGCGTGGCGCACTTGCGCTCGAGCGTCAGGCGCTGAGGCACAAAACGCTCACGTGCCGACACGTGGCGCGCTTGCGCTCAAGCGCAAAGGGCCCACTTGCCGACACGTGGCACTCTAGCGCCTGAGCGCACAGCACCTAGGCGCACAGCGCCCAAGGTGCTAGCCCCCTTGACACCCAGCCCGCTATCCGGGTAGCGGGACCCCCGTAAAAACTCTGCGTGGCTCCCGATATTTTTAAACCCCCCTCCAAAACAAAACACACGTACACTGCACATTGAGTTCGCATGACCAGTTTAACCCGTTAATCGGAGGTTCCCTCGCCCCAAAGGCGGGGGGTAATTAACGACAGCTTAGTCTGCGGCTGCCGGAGATTCGGATCCCCATAATCATTAAACCCCGGCCTACCCTAGGCAGGGGGAATCTTTAGTACGCCTGACAAGCGCGCGTGTATTCCCATCTCAATAGGGTGACGAAAAACACCCTACACCAACGTACATAGCACGAATACTAACTGCTTTTTATCTGAAATGACGGAGGGCTACGGCTGGGTTTTTGGCGAAAAACCCGTTAACGTAATGAACTTGATATCGTTGAAGGAACCTGAGCAGTTTTTGAAAATATATATAGTGGCGAAAACTTTTTGCTAAAGAGGTCACTCCTTGTGAAGGGATCTCGGCTCTTTTCTCGTCGAATGAGGTGCAGGATATTCCAAACTGAATACCACGATGCAAAGAGGAAAAATAATCGAAAATAATGAAGTTATTACGCTGACGCAAGCTTTTAATCAAGGGGTCACTCCCGATGAAGGGATCTCGGCCCTTGCCTCGTCGAATGAGGTGCTGGATATTCATAACCGAATACCACTGTTCAGAGTAAAAGAGAACGTCTGTAATGTCAGTTTTTCAAAATCTGTTCCAACAATATCCTTACGTTTATTTTCTTGAATTAATCAAAATCAATGCGGTCCCATCAATTTATTCTTATCACACCAGAAAAGAACGAAAATACAATATACGTATATGCTATCCGCATTCGCCACTGGGCCCCGTCATCAACCGTTAGGTTACTTAACTAACGACAGAGCAGGGGCTGGACTAGCGTGGGTGCAAAACTTATACAACATCTACTAGTATATATATAAGTATATACAACATTCATCCCAGGCATGATAATAATTAACATCACAGAATCTCAGCCAACAATACGGAATGGTGGATAATCTTGGAGCCTCGGGTTTTATTTGAGCCGCAAATAAAACCCGACGTTCCCAGTCGTGTGGATAGCCTATGCAATGAAAACCTGGACCCCAACGAGCACGGCAAGTTACCCGCCAATCCCAGAAGTGAGGCAACCCCCTTCAACAAAGTGAATGGTCCACCCAGCACTTCATGGAATCTGGTAACTTGGGCGCCCCTACGTAGGCCATCATATACCCCCTACGAGTGCGGCGAATAGCCTGCCAATTCTAGAATGAAGCCCCCTTCGTCTCAACGCCATGAGATGCGGGCTTGTTGCCTTCTATTACCCGGCTATTCATACACTCCACCGCGGGGTAATCCTAATACAGAAAAAGAAAATAATATGTACAAACGGTGACATCGACCTCAACTCGGTCATTCCCCAAAATAATATACAACTGGGCAAAGATGACAGTCCACATGTCGGACGCTCGTCCTGCAATAAAAAATGTACAAATGAATATAAACTGTACTTCTAACATTGCACCACATGCTATCCATCACGACAGTCCAACCACAATCTCAACACAATCACAGAAACATCAACGTGAATGTCACGTTCGCAAATCCGTCTAAAAGAACATATAGGAGATAGACGGGTTTACCGATCAAATGACATTCACGGTCGCAGATGCTAATCTAAGTACTGATAACAAAATACGTATTTTAAAATTTCGATCGACTAAATTTTTCCAAGTGGGCCACAAGTTCTAATCCAGTACTGAAACAAATCTGGGCCCAAAAAATAAACATCCTAGAAACCATAATTCCAAATAAAAGAGCCCTAGAAGAAATATTGAGCACAGAAGTCCCAGCACCGCCGCGGAACCGCGACCAATATAGGATTTGCGAGGCGGTTCCGCGGTGTCTTAGAGGGATCATGGGCCCAAATTTCTTGTGTGTTCTTAGAAAAGCCTGCATGATTTTCTGAGACCATAAAATTGATTTTTCAACCACTTTTAAAATTCGACAGAAAACAAAACTTGAAATTTTGGTTTTTGAAAAGTTTGGTCGATCGATATTCTAAACACGTTGAAACTAGCTAGTATAGGTTTTATGGCTTGGCTCTGATACCATGAAGGGTTACACTAGCACCCCGGCCAACTTCCGTGGCAAAATGCGGAACAAAAATTTTATAGCGATACAAAACTTGGCGTTAGAATAACACTAAACCCGGATCTTTACCATAAACCTAACTAGCACAAGAGGGTTCTATCTACTATGATAGAATGTATACCTCACGAAACCAAGTCCTTCGGGTCTTCTCCGCTGTCTTCCTCGTCTCCGTAGGCTCCAAGGGTCGATCCGGATCGCGGCTTCTTCAACGGCTTCCTTGAGTCGAAGACGATCCACCCGAGAGTCTATAGTCCGAGCTCCACCTCAAGACCGAGGTAACTAAGCCAACAAGCTTGCTAAGCTTGATGTCCTAGGCGATGTAGTGTTTGAAGATGGATTTGTTTGTCTATTAAACTCTAATTTTCTCAACACATAAGAGCTTAAGAGTTTACTACTGAGGAAGAAGAAGAAGAGAAAGTATGGGAGCTCTCTTAAGGAAAGAGAAAGTGAATGAGATAATGAACCATGAAAAAAGAATACTAAAACTTTTATTATGATAATTAGGATGGCTACATTAATTTGACCACTAGCTTGTCACAATTAATGCTAAGCATGAAAATATCTAGTGCTTAACAAAAATATCTAAGTCAACAATAGTCAACCTAGTCAAATGGTCAAACCAATTAGCCATGACACAATTATCATTAATAAAAGGATTAGTAAACAATATCCTCTACCTCATAATGGTTCTAATCAAGTCAATGGTCAAAACCCTAATGAGGCATCTCCTTCTTTGCTCCTCACATCCGTGCATACACACCCGCATCCGCATTCCGAAGAATACGAATACAAAGAGACAAAACCGATCCATCTTTATAATACTAGGATCCGGCTTAAACCAAAGCCCACTAGTATTATCTGCCCGAACATCATACGCGCACAAGTGCACCTAAGTGATCGAAGCCCTGCCGTAAAACTATACGGCCTCTACACCTTTTGCCCAGTGAAGGGAAACTTTCTACGTGGGACTCTAAAGACTCGACACTACGCTGGCTGTGGGTTTAAGCACAGGCCGCAAGCGGTACTAGCTGTACGTAACGGCCCCCAGATAGATGTCGATAAGAAGGCCGATGAGGAAACTCGTCCGAACTCCTACCGAGCCTATCCGTGACAATATCCGTAAAGTCCGGTCTCTTCGTCAAAGAGTATCACATACCAGGTCTAGGGGATGGTGAACATCAGACCCTAATAACCTGATAAGTCGTGCCGATGTGGCTCAGGACCAATCCGGGAAACTACTGATCAACCTATCAGTAAATCCCAACAGCCTTGGCCAAGGTCTTATGGTCCTGACCAATCGATCACTGTGCGATATCAACTCCCAATACCAGGAGAGACGAATCCCCAACAATCGCTCATTGCCTCCATGTGGCTCGGAACTGAACCCAACAAAAACCTGTTTGTACGACTCAGTAGAGCCGTAGTAGGGTAGTGACCAAAGCTCAGTGGGAACTCATACGAGACAAATGCCTATATCAGGTCCAAAGACTAACCTGTACACATGTCACCTGAGAACTTCCATCTGATGATAGGTATAGTACCATCTTGAAGTTCTCGGCGAGTCCGTCCAGTGTATTCACACCCAGTGAGCACCTGTATACGATCTTGGGAGCATCAGACCAATGGCTGCGGGACCAACCATCCCCCGACGGGGCTAGAAACGTATACACTAGTCTACTCTGGAGTATCAATGCCCAGTCTCGATACTCACGCGACTAGGGACCATTTAAGGATGTGCTTATAGACTACCCTTCTCCCACAAGTGTGATCGCCATCACAACGCAGGTAGTCAAGAAAGATCTTACGGGCTTTATCAACATGTAACCGCAATATGTAATAACTAGTATGACATGTTAAGATAAAGACAGGCCATAATAGTATACTACCGTATCGAGTCTTTATCAATATGTGCAAGCTAGATATAATAACAATAGAAATAAATACACATATCCTGACAAAGGCAAGTCAAATAATATACTATAAAACTGAGCAAGATTGTCATGTACATACATATCCCTAGAATCCATGTGTATACATATACAATACTGGACTCTAGGGCATATATATCCAACAGGATATGCTCAGGTCAAATCCGAGATCTTGGGCTCATGCTTGTCGTGTGGTCTTGTGTGCTCCCCAATATCGCTTTGGTGCAGCTATATTTTTCTATATGGACTTGGTCTTCTCCCAGGGTTTTGGAGGGAAACTTGGATCTTTAAGTCAACACACAATCTTTTGCATTGAATGCACATCACTTCTCAAGCCCACTTGCTCTAGCCCACTTGTGCCCAGCTTCATGGCAGCCCCCTCTCTAGTCTACGCCAAAAAAGTCTTGTGTACACACTTGTATGTATTAGACCATTTAGATAAAAAGTGTGTACATAAACTTGTTGCAAAAAGAAACTCATGAAGTATCAGTCGGTTTGCGGTTTTGGTTGCAGTGTCGGCTCACAAACGATATATCCATGATTTTAAGTGTATTTTCAGTATTTTGTCACAAATACCTGTAATCTGTATTACCGAGCAGACACTGGATAATAGTACCGATATATAACAAAATAGATAAAGAATGAGCGGTATTAAAATACAGTTTACTGTTATGAACAAGTTCCAAACAGGAAACCGTGGCAGACTCGACGATGGAGGCTGAATACATCGCTGCCAACGATGCTGCCAAATAGGCAATCTGGATGAAGAAGTTCATAACTGAACTTGGTGTGGTTCTATCCATTGAGTGTCCAATACCTTTGTATTGCGATAACAATAGAGCAGTGGCCTTGGACAAGGAACCCAGGTCCCATCAGCGATCCAGGCATATTATGAGGTGGTATCACCTGATCCGGGAGATAGTTGATCGCCGGGAGATCGAGGTCAGGAGAGTTGACACGAAGAACAACACAGCGGATCCACTCACGAAAGCCATTCCCCAGATACAGTTCGAGAGACTCTTCGGGATATTGGGTATGCGATACTACAACAGCTGGCCCTAGTGCAAATAGGAGATTGTTAGTTGTATGTATGCCCTAGAGGCCATTATAGTGGATGCTTGGACATATATAGAGAGGAATTTCTTGCTCGACATGATAGTATGCTATCTGGTTGCTCTTTATCTTAACATGTATTCTTGTCTCTAGATACTGTCTCATAACTACATGTTGGTAAAGCCCTTAGGATGTATACTTGACTACCAGGATTATGATGCAGATCATACTAGTGGGGCCATGGTAGTCCATAAGTCCATCCTTTATGTTCCTAGTCGTGGGTGTATCGAGACAGGGCATCGATATACCAGAGTAGACTAGCGTATACGCTTCTCGACCCATGAGATGGGCGATGGATGATCCTATATCCATTGGTGTTTGACATCAGAGATGGTATACGGGTGCTCAGTGGAGACTGGATACACTGGGCGGACTAGCCGAGAACTCCTAGATGGTATTATACCTGACATCAGATAGCAGTTTTCTGGTGACACTGGTACAGGTTAGTCTGTAGACCCGAGATCGTCATAGAGTCTTGTGTGATTCCCACTGTGCTTTGATTTCCACCATACCACGTTCAAGAGGATGTGCAAAACGGTGGTTTTTGGATACAATCCTGAGTCACATGGAGGCAATGAGCGATAGGAGGGGATTTCGTCTCTCCCAGTATTAGGGGTAGATGTCGTGCTGTGCTCGATTGGCTATAACTGGAAGTCCCTGGCCAGGGCTGATTTGGAGATTTACTGGTAAGTGTTATCAGTAGTTTCTCGACCCGTTATGAGCCTCTTATCGGCATGACTTATCAAGTTATTGGGGTCTGTCGTTTTCCACCCCTAGACTAGATATGCGACATATCAGACGAAGAGACCGGACTGTACGGTAGTGTTACGGACAGGCTTTACAGGAGCTAGAGCGGGCTTGCTTGTTGATCTTCTGATCGCTCAATACCCGGGTAGCCGTTACGTCCAGCTAGTACCGTTGACGGCTTGTGGGTGCTTGATATGATCATCACCTACTGCCGGCGTATTGACGAGTCTTTAGAGTCCTACAAAGAGGTTTAACTGGCTCAGGCAAAATGAAGTAGGATCACATATGTGATATGTGCAGCACCGAGATTAATACGAGTATGTGATACCGTATTCTATTCTCGCGATTTATTCGTATCGGTCGGTTATATGTGATATAGCCGGGTTATCGAATCATGTGTTGATTCGATAAGATGATACAAATTATATTAATCGGTTGTATGTGATATAGCCCGATTATTAAACCAAGTGTTGATTTGATAATTTAATGTATAATTGTATATGTGATATACTAGATTACATTAACTAATATTAGCTCACTTAAATGTTTCTTTTCTCACTTGTGTGTATAAGTATATATGTGATATATATTAATGTACATTTTTTAGTGTCATGCTTGATGATACACACTACATAGGTGTATGAGACTTACACCATACTTATGATAACTGTGAGGATTATTTATTTTAAGTAAATCCAAATTAAATGGATAATAGTTGTAAGTCTACGCTAGCGCCCCGGCCGTCTACAGACGCCAAATGCGGAACAATAACTTTTTAACTGGCGCTATCGTATACTTTAACCCGGATCTGCCATTATTGCTAAACTAACAAACTGTAAAGAGTGTAGAAAGGTTATACCGAACGATCCGAGTCTTTCATTCTTCAACCATCATCCCACGCTCCGTTGCGGCTGCTCCGATCTCGTCGATCTCCGATATCCTCGTCGAGGTGGCACCACGTCGACGATTCTTTAAACGGGCTCCCGCCTCTGACTTGAGGCAACTCGATCGTCAAGTTTGCTAAAAGAGATGACCAAGAATGATGTAGAGAATGAGTAGATGACTTTGTCTCACTTCGTCCAAATCCGTGGACGATCGGTTAATGAAGTTGCCGAGGGAATTGGGTGATGGAATGAAATGAACTGTAAAATTCCATGCACCCCAAATACTATCATAATCTTTTCTCTCTAAAATGAAATCAACAAGTGAAGTGAGGAGGAGAGAGAGGGGGCCGGCCACTTTATATGCAAGAGGGAGGTGATGGTAGGAGCAAGTGGTGACCATAAGACATGAAGCTTCTCACAAAATATCTTAAGCTTAACAAAACTCATTAAAGCTAAAGAATGACTCACAAACCTAGTCATCATGCATTAATGAACCATTAAATGCATCCAATGAAAACTCAACACCAATTAATCCTAGTCACCTCATCTAGAACCTTCTAGAAGAATCCACACTCATCTCAAGAAAAGACAAATCCGTCTTTAACCGAATGTTAAAAGACGGCTGATAGAAAACTGGAAACTGGCAACTTCCAAAATTGATCCTGAAACGACTTTCAGGATAACCCTGAAACTGTATAAATATACCCGCATTTGTATTACGACCGAATACAAATGCAACTGAGACAAAAATATTATACCTACTCAATATAATACTCGGATCCGGCTTAAACCAAAGCCGACCAGTATCATCTGCCCGAAAAATAACACGTGCGTAAACGCACGTGCATTTTCCGAACCCTGCCATAAAACCATACGCCTCTACAACGTTTCGCCCGAACTTGGGAAACTGTCTGTGGGGGACTCTAATGACTCGTCAGTACCCTGGCAGTGGGTTTAACCACAAACCGTCAGCGGCACTAGCAATGCGTAACGGCTGCCCATGGACTGACCTCAAGGGATGCCGATGAGCGCACTCATCCGGAAAACCCTACTGAGCCTAACAGTGACAATGTATATACAGTCCGGTCCGTTCGTTTATGAGTATCGCATATCTGCCTAGGGGGCTAGTAACGTCAGACCCCCAATAGCAGTATAAGTCGTGTCGGATTGAAGCCCAATAACACCCTGAGATACTACTGGAGTACCTACCAGTAAATCTCCTGCCATGGCCATGGACTTTGTGTAATGGCTTTCCTAGACACAGCACGACCTCGCCCCCAATACCGGGAGAGACGAATCCCCTGCCGATCCGCTCACGTGCCTCCATATGGCTCGAGACTATACCCAAAAACTACCTGTTTGCACGACTTCTTTGAGCCGTGGTAGGGTAGAAATCAAAGCACAGTGGGAACTCACACGAGACAAATGACGACCTCAGGTCGATGAACTAACCTGTACACATGTCACCAGGGAACTGCTATCTGACGGTAGATATAATACTAACTAGCAGATTCCCGGCGAGTCCTGTCCGGTGTACTCATAACCCAATGAGCACCTGTATACATCTTAGGTGATCCAACTGACACCAGTGGCTTGTGAGACCGGCCACCGCCCCTCGTCGGGGTCTCGACTGTACACACTAGTCTACTCCGGAGTATCGATGCCCTGTCTCGAAACTCCCACGACTAGGGACCACAATTAAGGATATGCATATAAACCACCCAACTCTCACGTATATGATCGCCATCATACTGTTGGTGGTAAAGCAAGATCCTAAGGGCTCTATCAAAGTGTAGCAGTGATCAGTCACCTGAACCTGTACACTACTGATAAAGGCAAACCAGATAGCATACTATCATCTCGAGTAAGACTGTCCTACCGGTATAGGTCCTCCGCAATCATTGCAATCACGTACCTGTGATCCAATAATTGACTATGAGGGAACTATCTCCAACAATCTCCCACTTGCACCCAAGGCTAATTATTGCGATGTTGCGTACTCACAGCCCGTGTGAAACCAACACCCAACTCCTCTACTAATCAGTATCACAAAGCCCGTTTGTAAAACTATTGTGTTCGAGAAATAGCCTCAGTGAGTGGATCCGCCTAGAAGTTTCTTTCTATATCTCTCTTAATCTCAAGTTCGCGGAGAAAGCCATCTCCCGAATTGAGTAATACCTGTCTTAGAATATGTCTGGATATCTGATGGGACCTAGTTCATAAATGAACTCAAAATCCAAACTTCTTAGACTGTATCGATCACTGAACCTAATCAGTATCCGGCACCATGCCACCCACAGTATCCTCTTGGACCACCTGTCCATAATACTGTCCCTCTTCGTCAGAGGGAAAACTATAATTCTGACAATCACTCTGTCAACCATGTCACCTTTGAAGCTTGGAATGATAACCGTCTCTCGAAGGAGGCTGCCGTCATCAAATCCGTAGAACATGTACTTATGTTCTAAAACTGCTTCCTTATGTTTCTCCAAGATTGGATTAATACAAACTTATTGCATCTAGTGCAAAACCAACATTTAGTGTGGTACTTGATATCTCATGATTGACTCAATTGCCTAAGCAAGTGATCTGCCAATCATGCACATCCCTCTCCCTTTAGTCTGTAAGACACCTTTAGAGAGGGTGACTCCATCACCTGCAGGTACACCACCATGCTAGAAGTCAACTATTCTAAAAAACCATTAGAATATCTGTCAAAGTACCCATATTGGGAAACTACCCAAATCCAGATCTAAAACCATAGATCCAGAAACCAGAATGTCAAATATTATATCCATATCCTGTCTGGAGAAACAACTGTGTGACGACCACAGTACAACCGATCGTAGTATAGGAATTTCACTTCCTACTTTCTGTATGTCATCCAGATACCTTGACATCACACCCTACTACCTTCTTAACAGATCCATCCCCTATTCTGATTGACGTCAAAACCATGACTGTCATATCAAAATTAGATGATCTATCTCCGCTATAACTGCTCAAGTCTATAAATAGACATAAGCTACTTGCCCACCATGCTTCCGTTGCTCCCACTGACTACGACAACCCTCCTACCGGGTCTCATAACCTGGAACAACAGTAGTGTCAAGTCTGGGTAGATAAGAACCTCCCTGTCACCGTCTCTGAGGCTACCGAAGTACCTCTCGGGCGTTTGAGGTTACCTACCATACCTGTGGAGTGGCTATTGGAATGTCAAACCTGATTGAATGTATAGGTCCTATTAAATTTTTCCGTAATCGTTCGCGGTTCTGGAATAACTTCCAGTTCTACCATACTCCCGCTACTGTTTTCTGAAAAAGATCTATTTTACTAAAACTATGGCGAGTCAAGAACAATATCACTATTGATCTTCCAAATGGTAGAATATCAACCCTCGTCATAGCCAGGGTCAACCCACAAACAGCCACTACAGAAACGTGCCCTGAGTTATCCAGAGTCTGGTTTTAAGCATAAGCTGGACAACTCCCCGTACCTTAACAACTTTTAAGGTACGAACCATTCTATATCCAATATAGAAACTTTGGCACTAATTTAATTGGAACCAGATTCAAATCATGCAACTGTCTCCAGTGCATATCACTTTAATGGAAAGAGGCAAATCAGCATTACTCAACTTAGGAATCCATCCAATTATGAGTAACCTGAAAGAGAAAACTCGTTTCTCAAAACCATCACTATCATCTGAATACCAATCACAAGAATCTACATCTTCGATCTCTTTGAAGAATCCCGATACTTGTGATACCTGGTTCTCTACTTTATTCTTATACCCACAACTTCTCAAAACTTAGACCTTGTATTTCTATGAAACACTTGTCTAAATACTAGAGAAGTTATAAGTAAACAGAACATAGTACGAGGACCTACCCCTTTGTCCTGATGGACACTTGGACAACATACAATACTCTGTATAAGTCCGCTGAGTTAAACAACTCAAAACCTGTGCGTCGTAGGTTGAAAACTGTACCCTGGCGATTTCCTCAAATATCACCAATTACAACGAATTCCGATATAATGAGGATGATCACCTAATTCCCAATATCTTACTCCCACTCATCATCTGTAAAACCATACAGATATGAGAATGAAACCTGGTAAATACATACCCTTGGAGTAAGTGTCTAATCGGGAAAACAGTTTTTCTTTAACAATGCACTGAAACATGAAAATGTTTCGTAGGGGTATCCTGGTATTCATAGCAATGCCTCTTCCATAATCCAATTCATGACTTCAACCGTATATTTTATTGCCATCTCTCCAAATCCCTTTATTTGTCTTTAGTCGTTACCTTCTGTACACCATCGTTAGGCTAAATGGTTTTCTTCCTTCCCTACCGTTCGGCACCAGCCTATGGTTTGGAAGAAGACTATCCAGTAAGCATAATAGGTGTACCCTCCTAAACCAAGGAGTACTTGCAACTGAGAGAAGGTGATGATAAAAGACAACTGAATAATACCTTATTCTTTTAAAGGTGAAATAGGAGTGGCGATGAAGTACGCGGTTTTGGTCGTGAATGATAACAGTCACAATTTACTTTGTCCTCTTTCTAATCCCTTTATTTTTTCTTTACATATTACCTTCTGCACACCCTACTTAGGCTAATTGGTTTTCTTCATTCCCTACCTTTCGGCACCAGCCTATGGTTTGGAATAAGACTATCCAATAAGCGTAATAGGTGTACTCTCCTAAACCAAGGAGCTCTCACAACCTGAGAGAAGGTGATAATAAAAGACAACTGAATAAACCAATTCTATTTCTCCTGAACCTGGATCCATCCTCGAAGAAGTCCCTTCGAGTTCGTATATAACCATACGATAGCTCTATCCAATGGAAGTGGATATCCGTAGTAATACGGGTGTTCTGAGAAATTCAAAGGGTAAAAGAAGGAGTGGCAATGACTTATGCAACTCAGACAATCCAAAAGCCAGTATTTTAAAAAGGTTCGGTCAACTTGGTCACTGAGTCATAGTCTAGGGTCGGTCAAAGGTCGCTGCCAAAGAGAGAGAGAAAAGAAACACTCTGCGTGCACTCTAACCTAGATCAGAATGGTCATCACTTTATCTAATCCGGAAACCTCCCACTGTCCTGTCAAATTCTCCTCCAAACCTAAAGAAGAATCAATCGGGATCATCCGAAGAGTAAACCAACTCATCAGTGGGAATCGAGATCCAACTCTCATCGCATGATAACGTGATGGAATGCATCCACGTTACTCATACTCCAGAAGGTATGCGCATACTTAGCAAGTTTCAGTTTCTTTAGAAACTCCCGATATTATTTATGCCCCATGCTCTTATGACCTTGGCGTATGTCAACAAATCATAAGTCACATGTCAAGTTCTGCCCGTCATTATCTTGTTAATTTGAACCCACCCGTACATACCCTTGACGTATGCCGACAAGGTAATACGACTGTCCCAAACCAACTCATCTATCTATGCAACAAATGAATACCCAGCAGCTACCAAACACTATGCCTTGACGTATGCCAACAAACATAGCTTGAATACTACTGACCATCCATAAGAAATGACGGAGGGCTACGGCTGGTTTTTGGCGAAAAACCTTTAACGTAGTGAACTTGATATCGCTGAAGGAACCTGATAGCTTTTTTTTAAAATATAGTGGCGAAAACCATTTGCTAAAGAGGTCACTCCCGGTAAAGGGATCTCGGCTCTTTCCTCGTGGAATGAGGTGCAGGATATTCCACTGAATACCGCTATGCAATGCAACTTGTAATCGACTATAGTGAAGTTATTACGCTGACGCAAACTTCTGCCCAAGGGGTCAGTCTCGGTGAAGGGATATCGGCCCTTGCCCCGTCGAATGAGGTGCAGGATATTCCACTGAATACCGCTATGCAAAACAAAAGGAAACGCCTTTGCAATAACACTTTTTAAATTTGTTCCAACAACTGCAAACAGGTTTGTTTTACTTTGCATTGATCAAAATCAATGCAGTCCCATCATTTATCACACCAGAAAAGAACGAAAATAAAATATACGTATATGCCATCCGCATTCGTCACTGGGTCCCGTCATCACCCGTTAGGTTACTTAACTAACGACAGAGCGGGGACTGGACTAGCGCGGGTGTAAAACATATACAACATCTAATAGTATATAAACCAATATACAATAATCGCTCCAGGCGTGATAGTATGCAACATTACAGAAAAGTAATAAGCATCACAGAACAATACAGATAATCTGGGATCCCCGGATTTCACAGAGCCGCTGCTGAAACCCGACGTTCCCCTGTCGTGTGGATAGCCTGTGCAATGAAACCTAGACCCCTACGGGCGCGGCAAGTTACCCGCCAAAACCTGAAGCGAGGCAGCCCCCTACAGCATAGTGAATGGACCACCCAGCACTTCACGGAATCCGGTAATCTTGGGCACCCCTCCTTGGGTCAACCTGTACCCCCTACGAGTGCGGCGAATAGTCTGCCAATTCTAGAGTGGGACCCCTCAGAACCCGGCTATCCGTGCACTCCGTCGCGGGGAAAAACCTAGTACAGTAATGAAAAATAGTACAACAGGTACATCGACCGCAACCTGGTCGTTCCCCAAAAGAATATTATACAACAGGCAGTGACGGCAGTCCACAAGTTGGACGCTCGCCCCGTAATATCAAATGTACAAATAAACTCAAACTGTACTACCATTGCACACTGCTATCCACCACGACAAAACCACAACATCACAGCACAACACAGAACATCAACGCGAATGTCACGTTCGCAAACCCGTCTAAAAGAACTATAGCAATCAGACGCGGTTTACCGATCAAATGACATTCCCGGTCGGAGATATAATGTAAGCACTGTAAACTAACGTGTTTAAATTTCGATCGACCAAATATCAAAAAGTGGGCCCCACGACTTACTGGTGAACAGTAACAAAATCTGGGCCAAAACGATATTTACCAAAAACCCCAAAATCCAACAGAGAACCCACTGTACAAATTTGGGAGCATGAGCTCACCAAGTGGCCGCGGATGCGCGGTCAAACCATGGGTTTGACCGCGTTTCCGCGGCGCTTTGGTGGAGTCATGTCCCCAAATTTTTTCGTGGTTCTTAGAAAAGCCTGCACAGATTTTTAAGACATGCAGAAAAATTTTAAGAGACCATTTAAAATCAACAGAAACTGTCAAGCTAGGATTTTGCAATTTTCGATTTCCGGTCGGATCGATGTTTTAAACACGTTAGCACAAGTTAGCATAGAAAAATGGTGAGGCTCTGATACCACTGTATGTCTACTCTAGCGCCCCGGCCGTCTACAGACGCCAAATGCGGAACAAAAACTTTTTAACTGGCGCTATCGTATACTTTAACCCGGATCTGCCATTATTGCTAAACTAACAAACTGTAAAGAGTGTAGAAAGGTTATACCGAATGATCCGAGTCCTTCGTTCTTCAACCATTATCCCACGCTCTGTTGCGGCTGCTCCGATCTCGTCGATCTCCGATATCCTCGTCGAGGTGGCACCACGTCGACGATTCTTTAAACGGGCTCCCGCCTCTGACTTGAGGCAACTCGATCGTCAAGTTTGCTAAAAGAGACGACCAAGAATGATGTAGAGAATGAGTAGATGACTTTGTCTCACTTCGTCCAAATCCGTGGACGATCGGTTAATGAAGTTGCCGAGGGAATTGGGTGATGGAATGAAATGAACTGTAAAATTCCATGCACCCCAAATACTATCATAATCTTTTCTCTCTAAAATGAAATCAACAAGTGAAGTGAGGAGGAGAGAGAGGGGGCCGGCCACTTTATATGCAAGAGGGAGGTGATGGTAGGAGCAAGTGGTGACCATAAGACATGAAGCTTCTCACAAAATATCTTAAGCTTAACAAAACTCATTAAAGCTAAAGCATGACTCACAAACCTAGTCATCATGCATTAATGAACCATTAAATGCATCCAATGAAAACTCAACACCAATTAATCCTAGTCACCTCATCTAGAACCTTCTAGAAGAATCCACACTCATCTCAAGAAAAGACAAATCCGTCTTTAACCGAATGTTAAAAGACGGCTGATAGAAAACTGGAAACTGGCAACTTCCAAAATTGATCCTGAAACGACTTTCAGGATAACCCTGAAACTGTATAAATATACCCGCATTTGTATTACGACCGAATACAAATGCAACTGAGACAAAAATATTATACCTACTCAATATAATACTCGGATCCGGCTTAAACCAAAGCCGACCAGTATCATCTGCCCGAAAAATAACACGTGCGTAAACGCACGTGCATTTTCCGAACCCTGCCATAAAACCATACGCCTCTACAACGTTTCGCCCGAACTTGGGAAACTGTCTGTGGGGGACTCTAATGACTCGTCAGTACCCTGGCAGTGGGTTTAACCACAAACCGTCAGCGGCACTAGCAATGCGTAACGGCTGCCCATGGACTGACCTCAAGGGATGCCGATGAGCGCACTCATCCGGAAAACCCTACTGAGCCTAACAGTGACAATGTATATACAGTCCGGTCCGTTCGTTTATGAGTATCGCATATCTGCCTAGGGGGCTAGTAACGTCAGACCCCCAATAGCAGTATAAGTCGTGTCGGAGTGAAGCCCAATAACACCCTGAGATACTACTGGAGTACCTACCAGTAAATCTCCTGCCATGGCCATGGACTTTGTGTAATGGCTTTCCTAGACACAGCACGACCTCGCCCCCAATACCGGGAGAGACGAATCCCCTGCCGATCCGCTCACGTGCCTCCATATGGCTCGAGACTATACCCAAAAACTACCTGTTTGCACGACTTCTTTGAGCCGTGGTAGGGTAGAAATCAAAGCACAGTGGGAACTCACACGAGACAAATGACGACCTCAGGTCGATGAACTAACCTGTACACATGTCACCAGGGAACTGCTATCTGACGGTAGATATAATACTAACTAGCAGATTCCCGGCGAGTCCTGTCCGGTGTACTCATAACCCAATGAGCACCTGTATACATCTTAGGTGATCCAACTGACACCAGTGGCTTGTGAGACCGGCCACCGCCCCTCGTCGGGGTCTCGACTGTACACACTAGTCTACTCCGGAGTATCGATGCCCTGTCTCGAAACTCCCACGACTAGGGACCACAATTAAGGATATGCATATAAACCACCCAACTCTCACGTATATGATCGCCATCATACTGTTGGTGGTAAAGCAAGATCCTAAGGGCTCTATCAAAGTGTAGCAGTGATCAGTCACCTGAACCTGTACACTACTGATAAAGGCAAACCAGATAGCATACTATCATCTCGAGTAAGACTGTCCTACCGGTATAGGTCCTCCGCAATCATTGCAATCACGTACCTGTGATCCAATAATTGACTATGAGGGCACTATCTCCAACAATAGTCACATGCATGAAGCTTGTGGAAGCTTGTAGATGCATTGACTTAGTCCACTAATTTTATTTTACTTAAGATATTTATTAACCAAACCATTATCACTTAGCCATGGTTATGTCTCTACATGAGTTAGTATATGATACAAACTCACCCATGGTTGCCATTCACTCTCTGATCTATTATTTCTTCATCTTCTTCAAGCTCAAGAAAAGCTCTCTAGGTTTTTGAGAGAAGAAGAAAAAGAGCGAGAAAATTAATTCTAAAGTGCGCAAAAATCCTACTGCATCATTCTCTACTAGATTAGCCATTTAGTTTAGGGTGTTAGCTTCACTAATCCAACATTAGTGAAGAGGTAGCTTGGGTTAGTGTCTCCTCGACGTAGATCATCTTCGGCCTCGAAGACTTCGTGCAAGCTCGTTCCTTTCTTCTTGTGAAGCAATGCTAGAGTCCGGAAGATCACTACTTGGAGCGAAGGGACTACTACATGGAGCTATTGAAGTGAAGGACCGGTTTACAAAGGTTGTATTCCTAGTTCACTTAGTTGTAAAGTAGTTTACAATGTGTTTCATATGATTCTCTAGTTAAACATCCTAGGTTAGAGTTCTTTAGCATGACAAAAATTTGAAAATGGCATGGACGATGCCTCCCGAAACCTTGATGTCGTCCTTAGGAACCCTACATTGAAAACCCGGTTTCTCTTGATATGATATTTCGGTGCGTCCACCATGAGTTTTCTCGGTTCTGAGATTGGTTTTAGAAACCCGATTCGAGGAGATGGATGATTCATTTGCGGGTTCATGGTTGACCCGATATGGTACCCCGGGGCAAGAAAGTTATGTTGTGCAGTAGACGATGAGCCAGGCAGAGGGACTACTACCTACCGGTGATAGTTTGGACCCGGCGGTTATCCGGAGGATACCGAACGGAGTCGTGAGATTGATATGGGCCGATCCGGACCGACGGAGCCCGTGGGCCGATCCGGACCGACGGAGCCCGTGGGCCGATCCGGACTGACGGAGCCCGAGTTATGTGGATTTACATGTCGATGTTGTACACGGGTTTTCATGATGTTTCGAGTGTCGGTGATGGGCACTCAGGTTCCATGAGATTTACGGATATGAGGGCCGATCAGAGTGACGGCGCCTGAGGTATTGGGATTTGGGGTGTCGTTGATGGACACCGATTTTTCCACGATGATGATTCATTGATGATGATATGTTTTATCCCACTCTCAGTAGTAATTTGATATGCATTGTTTCATGTATTTGTATTACCTGATGGAGTACCTTGATCATGATTGCTGCATATCTATATTGCCATACTTATGCTATCAGATTGCATGTGATAGATTATCGCTGTTCGTGCATACTTGCGATTATCTGTATGATGTTACTTATTATTCATGAGTTGGAAACTCACCCCATTATGCCACAGTGTTTTGCACGCTTGACCCTCAGAGTAGTCGCGGCAGGGCTCCCTATTGTCTATTTCAGCGGATACCGCTACGATTGGCTGTGAGGCCTTTTTGCTGTAGGTGGGTTTGTGGTTATCCGATTATATCCATTGTATATCTCATTGTATCCAGTACTCTTCATCTACCACTTTCATGTATTAACTTAGAGACGAGTTTGTGAGGACCAATATTGTATATTTTGTGACTATGGGTGTCGTGCTCGTGGGAGCCGGCCTTTCTTATGTTGTTTTATCTCTTTATGTTGTTTTTCATTTTTATTGTCTATTTCTTCGCTACGGCGTCGTATATATGCGTGTGGTGGTTGTTTCCGCCTTTGGGCACGATTTGCTCCCGTTTGGGAATGCTTTATTTATATTCTGTGTTTGAACTTGTTTCGGGGCTAGTTTTACAAAAAAGGTGCCGCCAAAATTTTTAAGAAAATAAACTTAAGCTTTATGATTTTTACTTGAGATTTCCAAATGTTTTAACAATGTTTTTATCACTTACTTCTTTTTATGGTTTAGATTTCTGGGTTTTCGGCTTACTTAAATTGCGTTACGCCTGTTGACGTCACGTGGTTTAAATGCCGGTCACATGCCTTATTTGGGTCGTGACAAAGTTGGTATCAGAGCGCTAGGTTTTACCTTTTGAAGTGTAGGATGACCTTGGTATGATGGAGTAGGTAGCATAAGCAGAGTGACGTAGCGTGTGTATGTTACGCGGCATACTTACGACACGGTACTCCGCCTAAGTGACCTTAGGACTTTTTGGTTGAAATTCCTTCCGTGATTATATACATCCTTGTGATTCGATTTCTATGTTCTTATCGAATCCAGTTGTCATTTCCAGCCATTATGCCGCCGAAGACTACGAGGGCGCAGAGAGCGGATGCGAGAGCCGAGTTCAGGGTAGGCTCATCAGAGACGAGGACTGACCAGGGCGGTATGCCCGTTTTACAGGAGCAGGTCGATCCACCTTCGATAGATCGTATCACTAGGCTAGAGGATGGTATGCAGGATTTACGCCAGATGATGGGGTCGTTGGTTGAGGCCAGTCGAGCGCAGAGACAGGAGGTTGTCCTACCTGTCACGGGGACCGCGATGGTGCCTACTGTTCAGGCAGTCGTACCTACAGCTACGGAGGTTATCACCGTATCATTATCTGAGTTCATGAGGCTGAAGCCTCCGGTTTTCACCGGCACCGATGCAGCTGAGGATCCCCAGTCGTTTATCGATCGGATGGCCAGGATCTGTCATTCGCTGAGATGCTCCGACGCGAGATGAGTATAGTTCGCGAGTTTTCGTCTGGAGGGTCTTGCCCAGACCTGGTGCGAGTCTTTAGAGAGGGGCAGAGCCGCAGGGATTTCTCCTATGACCTGGGCTGAGTTCGTGACGTTTTTTCTTGCCCGTTTTCTTCCGTAAAGCGTCAGGGATGCTCGAGCTCGCAGTTTTGAGTCGTTACGCCAAACTCCGGGTATGACGGTGGTAGAGTACGATGTTCAGTTTACCCAGCTATCTGTGTATGCTCCATATTTTATGGACACTGAAGAGATGCGGATCAAGATATTTGTGCGAGGCCTGATTACCCAGTTGTTCCTCGCTATCAGCGCCCAGCATTTTGACACATATGCAGCCGCAGTGGACGCAACCCTACTGGTTGAGGAGCGTCTTTCTGAGACTTCGGTCGTTCCGGTACCGAAGATGGTTTGTACTGGTGTATCAGCCCGGATACAGATTGTAACATTTAAAAAAATATAAAATATTATTTTTGGAATTTAATATTAAAACAATATATTTCGCGAAAAGTAACCGATTTGCGAAATTGGGGTTTTCGTAAAATCGTATAAATATATACCAATAATTGTGAAATAATTGGAGATTAAAATGGATTTATTCATTTAAAAATATATTTATCGGATTTGGCATTTTTAAAATTTATTATATGCAGTTGGGATAAAACCAGATTAGTGCACTGCTAATCGCGATTGAGCCAAATCCGTGTTTCTACAGTTTTCCATGGTTAGTGCACCGTGTCATGTCGCATTTGATTACATGTTATTTCTTATGTTGTTTTGGAGTATTATGTGATTTGGTTTTAAAATTAAAAAGAAAATAAAAAGAGAAAATGGTAAATTATTGAGAGAGAGGGTTAGAATAAGAGAGAGAGAGGGAGAGGGCAGCCACCATTATTCACCCATTTCTTTTCTTTATCTCCCTCAACCTCAACCTTCCCTTTACCTTCATCCCAAGAAACCATCTGAAAATCTTCATCCAAACACTATACCCCTTTCACAAAAAGTGATCCCCACTTCATTCTCTACACATTGGACCAAGCAAAGTTGGATTTTGATGACATCGGGAAGCTAGGGTTTTTCTACAGTTGCCCAAGTGAGGTATATCTCATTTCACTTGGTTTAGTTTTGAGTTCCTAGCTTTTTAGTTTAGTTTAGAATTTGTTTAGTGGTGGATTTGTGAAGTTAGAAATCCCTAGAGAGGGTTTAGGTGAAAAAGTGGTTTTGGTGAACTCTAGTGGCTGTTACAAGACCTGGAATTTAGTATAGAAACCAAAACACGGATTTAGGAATTCATTCATGTCGGTTTTGTGTTCAATTGGGACCTTACAGGGAATCTGGGTTGATCAGGGGAGTTTCTGAGTTAAGCAAACAATACCAGAGGCCTAGTGGGACCAATAGGAAGCCACCCTGCAAGTACGAACCCCATCTAAGGGTCCTGAACCGAGATCACCGGATTTTTATGGCTTGTGGCCAGCCACTTTGAGGGGGATTGGGTCTAAGTTGGTCCAGTACCTTACACACTCCATATACAACACCCTATACTTGTTTGTTTTGCTCCAATTGACCCGAGTCAAAATCTGGGATCACATTGGTGTGATTTTTGGACATGTTTTCCATATTTTGAATGCTTGGTTTTAGTGTTTGATATTGTATTTGGTTGTTGGGTGTTTGTACGTCAACAACAAGGGTGGGTATGGTTGTTTTGCATGCGTAGGCTATAGGTTCTAACCTATGAGCGCACCGTGTGCCGTATTGGTTTTCCGTACTTGATTTTAATGCTATTACGACTGTGTATGTATTGTAGGTACCTTCGCATGGATTTCGAGACGACGGAGCATGGCGTCATCGACTTCGTCAAGCTAGGAGCAAGGTGAGTAGATCTATATCTACGGGGGAAGTCGGGTGGAAGGCGTATAACACCCCCGCAAATTTATAAATGGAAACCAATCTATAGGATACAGTCGTAGAAACCTAGATTGAAAACTAGGAATATGGTTAAAAGATAGTTAAAGATGAATGATTGAATATATGTATTGAGGTATGACATGAAATCTATAAGGATATGAAACAATGAATGTGAATCACGACTTATAGATATGTGGTTACACTAGACTAGTATGAATTTTAGAGTAGCATGACTTTTGATGTAAAAGATAGCATGTATGTGTAAGATGACTTGTTATGAGATATTAATGTGATGAAAAGAATATATGATGTGCTATGATGACATGGTGTGATATGTCGTTATATGGATGCGAGTCAATATGTGATAACTGATACCTTACCGGTCCCATGATCTGAGATTGATACGGATGTGGCCTGAGAGATAGGTATATATATGGATAATGTTGTGAATCTCGAATGATAGGCCGTATGGGACGTTATGTCCGTACTCTCATTGTCTTATAGGTTGATAGGATCCCTAGCTGTTTTATGCCGTCGTACGATGGATACCGTACGTGATGAGTTGTACTTGATGATGGACCAATACCCTTGACTCGAGGATGCCGATTGATAGATTAACCGACTCGGTCATGTTAGATTCATATACCTTATAGCTTTTAGCTTCCGATTTACTTTATGCTACGTTCAAGTCATTACCATTGCATTTCATATACCTGTGCTAGTACACCTACACCATTATCGATGATGCGTATGTTGTAAGTCTACGGTAGCGCCCCGGTCGTCTTTCCGAGGCCAAAATGCGGAAACAAAACTTTTTCAAAAATAGAAACCGGCGCTATCGTATACTAAAAACCTGGATCGAACCATTAACCTACAACTAGCTATCTAGAGAGAGGGTTGGAAAACTGTACCGATCGATCTGTGTCCTTCGGTCTTTGTCCACCATCCCAAGCTCCTCGCGGCAACTCCGGTCTCGATCTCCTCGTCGGAAAGGGCACCACATCATCGATTCCTTTTATGGAATCCCGCTTCATCCGAACCAACTCGGGCACGAAGTGTGCTAGCCGACGTGTCCAAGGTGATGTAGAGAATGTTTGTGATCACTTTTTCTCTTGCATCCATGACTTGGATGGAGGTTGAAAATGCTGCCATTAATGGAGATTTGAGCTAGAGAAGAAAGAGGAAGAAGAAGAAGTTTCCTCTCTCTTTTCTTTTGTTGTGTTAGAATAATGAGATGAGAGAGAGCAAGAAAAAGAAATACAAGAGCTCAACCATCACCTTGGCTTCCCCTCTCTCTCCTCTTATCATTTCAACTCAATAAACAAACATAAAATGTGACATTTACACAATAAAAGAGACCATGAGTCACAATATATGTCCATGTCATATTAAATGCATCTCATGATGATTTCTAGCTCACAATTTCCATTTATAAACATTAATCCAAATGTTTGCAACAATAAAAAGATACGGCAACATCTAAAGTAAACTCGTGATGGATCACAAGGATACCCTTCACCTGTATATACATACCTGCACCCGCATTCCGACTAAATGCGAATGCGATGAGACTAAAGTAATCCAACAAATCTAATACTAGGATCCGGCATAAACCAAAGCCCACTAGTATGATCCGTCCGATCATGATCCGTGCAATACCGCACGTATATGACCGAACCCTGCCATATATCATACGGCCTCTACAACGTTTCGCCCGAAACTTGAGAAACTGTCTGTGGGGGACTCTAAAGACTCGTCAATACTTTGGCTGTGGATTTAACCACTGGCAAGTCGGTGGTACTAACTGTACATAACGGGCTACCAAGTACTGACTAAAAGGGAGGTCGATGAGCGAACTCATCCTGACACCCTACTGAGCCTGTCAATGACAATATCCGTACAGTCTGGTCCGTTCGTCTATGAGCATTGCATGGCGGGCCTAGGGGGTTGGTAAAAGTCAGACCCCGAAAAGCGGTACAAGTCGTGTCGGAGTGTAGCCCAGAACACCCTGAGATACTACTGGAATACCTACCAGTAAATCTCCTGCCTTGGCCAAAGACTTCGTGTAATGGCTCTCCTAGACACAGCACGATCTCATCCCCAATACCAGGAGAGACGAAACCCATGCCGATCCGCTCACTGCCTCCATGTGGCTCGGGACTATACCCAACTAAAACCTGTTTGCACGACTCCTTTGATCCGTGGTAGGGTAGTAATCAAAGCACAGTGGGAACTCACACGAGACAAATGGCGATCTCAGGTCGATGAACTAACCTGTACACATGTCACCAAGGAACTGCCATCTGAGTCAGGTATAATACTAACTAGCATGTTCCCGGCGAGTCCAGTCCGGTGTACTCATAACCCAATGAGCACCTGTATACATCTTAGGTGAACCAACTGACACCAATGGCTTGTGAGACCGGCCACCGCCCCTCGTCGTGGTATCGACTGTATACATTAGTCTACTCCGGAGTATCGATGCCCTGTCTCGAAAACTCCCATGACTAGGGACCACTTTAAGGATATGCTTATAGACCCCAACTCCCATTTATATGATCGCCATCATACTGCTGACCGTCAAGAAAGAATCCTAAGGGCTCTACCAACGTGCATTAGTGACAAGTAATGTCACCTAAAGCAGTACACGATGATAAAGATAAAGCAGATAGCATACTATCATCTTCAGTAAGACTGTCCTACCGGTATAGGTACTCCCTCAATCGTTGCAATCACGTGGCTGTGATCCAATAATTGACTCTGAGGGCACTATATCCAACAATCTCCCACTTGCACTCAAGGCTAATTATTGCGATGTCGCATACTCACAGCCCGTGTGATACCGAACACCCAACTCCTCTACTAATCAGTTTCACAAAGCCCGTTTGCGAAACTATTACGTTCGAGGAATAGCCTCAGCTAGTGGATCCGCCCTGATGTTTCTTTCTATGTTTCTCTTTTTCTCAAGTTCGCGGAGAAAGCCATCTCCCGAAATGAGCAATACCTGTCTTAGAATATGTCTGGATATCTGATGGGACATAGTTCATAAATGAACTCCAAATCCAAACTTCTTAGACTGTATCATCAACTGAACTTTATCAGTATCCTGCGCCATGCCTCCCTCAGTATCCCCTTGGACCACCTGTCCAAACTACTGCCCCTCGTCAGAGGGAAAACAACAACTCTGACAGCCACTCTGTCATCCAGGTCACCTTGGAAGCCTGGAATGCTAACCGTCCCCTAAATGAGGCTGTCGTCATCATATCCCTAGAACATCAACTTATGTTCCAAAACTGCTTCCGAACGTTTCTCCAGGATAGGATTAATATCAACTTATTGCATCTAGTGCAAATACAACATCTGGTGTGGTACTTGACATCTCATGACTGACTAAATTGCCTAAGCAAGTGATATGCCAATCATGTGCATCCCTCCCCCCTTTCGTCTGTAAGACACCTTTAGAGAGGGTGACTCCATCACCTGCAGGTACACAACCGTGCCAGGAGTCATCCATTCTAAAACTTCTTTAGAATGTTGTCTAAGTACCCAGATTGGGAAACTACCCAAATCTAGATCTAAAACCATAGATCTAGTAATCAGAATATCTGATATAATATCCAATTCCAATGCGGAGAAACCACTGTGTGACAACCAAAGTATAACCGACCGTAGTATTGGAATTTCACTTCCTACTCTGTGTATGTCATCCAAATACCAGGACATCACACCCTACTACCTTCTTAACAGATCCATCCCCTATTTTGATGAAGTCAAACCCATGACTGTCACATCAAAAATAGATGATCTATCTCCGCTATATCCTCTTTAGTCTATAAATAGACATAAGCCACTTGTCCACTATGCTTCCGCTGCTCCCACTGACTATGACAACCCTCTGGCGGAATAATATACACGTGCACTTCTAAAGCTAGTTTAGAACGACGCTATACTCATCCTCCTGCCGGGTCTCACAGTCTGGAACAACAGCAATGGCAAGTCTGGGTAAACAAGAACCTCCTTGTCACCGTCTTTGATCATACCGAAGTACCTCTCGAGTGCTTGAGGTTACCCACCATATTTGCGGAGTGGCTAATGGAATGTCAAACCAGATAGAATCTTTAGGTTCTTATCAAATTTTCAGTAATCTTTTGCGGTTCTGGAATCACTTCCAGTTCTACTATACTCCCATTACTGTTTTCTGAAAAAATCCATTATACTAAAACTGTGGCGAGTCAAGAACAATATCACTATTGATCTTCCGGATGGTAGAAAGTCAACCCTCGTCATAGCCCGGGTCAACCCACAAACAACCATTACAGAAACGTGCCTTGAGTTATCCAGAGTCTGGTTTTAAGCATAAGCCGGACAACTCCCTATACCGTAACATTGTTAAGATATGAACTATTCTATATCTAATATAGAAACAGAGGCACTGATTTAATTGGAACCAGATTCAAATCATGCAGCTGTCTCCAGTGCATGTCTACTAAATGGAGAGAGGCCGATCAGCATTACTCAACTTAGGAGTGCTTCCAATTATGAGTAACCTGAAAGAGAAGCAAGTTCTCTTAATCATTACTATCAACTGAATACCATACACAAGTTTCTACATCTTCGATCACTTTGAAGAATCATGATACTTGCAATACCTGGTTCTCTACTTTATTCATATACATATAACTTCTCAAAACTTGAACATTGTATTTGTACGAAATACATGTCTATGAACTACAGAAGTCACAAGTAAACAGAATATAGTACGAGTACTAACCCCTCTGTCCTAATGGACACTGGACAACATACAATACTCTGTATAAGTCCCTTGAGTCTAATAACTCATTCCCTGTGTGTCGTAGGTTGAAAACTGTACTTATGGTTAATAAGAATTACACCGATGTTTAATGCTCCTTACCTAACCATCCACTGATATAGGTAAATGTCATAGACATAATTTCAAAAATTTATATCTCACTTTATAAAAATAAACATACAGATATATCAATTTGAAATTGGTGCATAACAACGGATATTCAAAACCAAATATTTGCCGTCCAACAAACAACCTAGGCGATTTCCTCAAATATCACCAATGACAACGAATCCCGATATAATGAGGATGATTACCCAATTCCCAATAAGTTACTCCCACTCATCATATGTAAAACCATACAGATGTGAGAATCAAACCTGGTAAATACATACCCTGGAGCAAGGACCAATTGGGAAATCAGTTTTCTTTTAACAATACACAGTGAACTGAAACATATGAATGTTTCGAAGGGGTATCTTGGTATTCTTAGTAATGCCTCTTCCATTACCCAGATTCATGACTGTAACCGTATACTTCTTTGCTATCTCTCCAAATCCCCTTATATGTCTTTAGTCATTACCTTCTGTACACCATCGTTAGGCTAAATGGTTTTCTTCATTCCCTACCGTTCGGCACCAGCCTATGGTTTGGAAGAAGACTATCCATTAAGCGTAATAGGTGTACTGTCTTAATCCTATGAGCACTCGCAACCTGAGAGAAGGTAAAGATAAAAGACAACTGAATAAAACCTTATTCCTATTTCTCCTGAACCAGAATCCATCCCTGAACTGGAACAAGTTCCTCCGAGTTCGTATATAACCATACGATGGAGTATCCAATAAACTGTGGATCTTCGTGGTGATACGGAGTGTTCTGGAGAAATACAAAGGTGATGTAGGATTGGCGAACAAATACTTGGTTTGGTCGTGAATACCAGTCGCAATTTACTTTGCTCTCTTACTAATCCCTTTATTTGTCTTTATTTAATACCTTCTGCGCACCTTCGTTAGGCTAATTGGTTTTCTTCATTCCCCACCATTCGGCACCTGCCTATGGTTTGGATGAAGACTATCCAATAAGCGTAATAGGTGTACTGTCCTAATCCAAGGAGCACTCGCAACCTGAGAGAAGGTAAAAGGAAAAGACAACTAAATAGTCCTATTCGTTTTCTCCAGAACCGGAAACCATCCTCGAATAAGTTCCTTCGAGTTCGTATATAACCATACGATGGTTTTATCCAATGGAAGTGGATATTCGTAATAATACGGGGTGTCCTAGAGAAAAGGGTAAAAGTAGGAGTGGCAATAAGGTATGCAACTCAGACAATCCAAAAGCCAGTGTTTTAAGAAGATTCGGTTAATCTTGGTCACTGAGTCATAGTCAAGGGTCGGGCCATGGTCGCTGCCAAAGAGAGAGAGAAAAGAAACACTCTGCATGTACTCTAACCTAGATCAGAATGGTTATCACTTTATCTAATCAGGAAACCTCCCACCGTAACCTCAAATTCTCCTCCAAACCTGAAAGAAGAATTAGTCGGGATCACCCGAGGAGTAAACCAACTCATCAGTGGGAATCGGGATCCAACTATCATCGCATGATAACGTGATGGAATGCACTCACATTATCACACACCAGAAGGTATGCACATATCTGGCAAGTTTCAGTTTCTTTAGAAACTCCCGATGTGATTTTTACCCCATGCTCTTATGACCTTGACTTTGGCCAACAAATTATATGTCACATGTCAAGTTCTACCCGTCATTATCCAGGTTAATTTGAACCCACCCGTACCTACCCTTGACTTTGGCCAACAAAGCAGTACGACTGTCCCAAACCAACTCATCTATCTATGCAACAGAAAAGTAACAAATAGCTACCATACACTATGCCTTGACTTTGACCAACAAACATAGCATGAATACTAAATGCTACCCGTCTGAAATGACGGAGGGCTACGAATGGTTTTTGGCGAAAAACCTTTAACGAAAAATATAGTGGCGAAAACCTTTGCTAAAGAGGTCACTCCCGGGGAAGGGATCTCGGCTCTTTCCCCGTAGAATGAGGTGCAGGATATTCCTACTAAATACCACGATGCAAAGCAAAAAGTAATCGACTATGGTGAAGATATTACCTTGACGCAAACTTCTGTCCAAGGGGTCACTCCCGGTGAAGGGATCTCGGCCCATGCCTCGTCGACTGAGGTGCTGGATATTCATAACCGAATACCACTGTGCAAAACAAAAGAGAACGTCCTTGCAATAACAGCTTTTTGAAAAATGTTCCAACAATATCAGAATAGGTTTGTTTAGCTTGCATTGATCCGAATCAATACAGTCCCATCAATTAATCACACCACAAAAGAACGAAAATATGATGTACGTATATGCCATCCGCATTCGCCACTGGGTCCCGTCAACACCCGTTAGGTTACTTAACTAACGACAGAGCGGGGACTGGACTAGCGCGGGTGTAAAACATATACAATATCTACTAGTATATATATCAATATATAATAATCGCTCAAGGCGTGATAAAATGCAACATCAGAGAAATGTAATAAGCATCACAGAACAATACATATAATCTGGGATCCCCTGGTTTCATAGAGCCGCTACTGAAACCCGACGTTCCCCTGGTCGTGTGGATAGCCTATGCAATGAAATCCTAGACCCCTACGGGTGCGACAAGGTACCCGCCAAAACCTGAAGTGGGGTATCCCCCTTCAACAACGTGAATGGACCACCCAGCACTTCACGGAATCCGGTAACTTGAGCACCCCTCCTTGGGTCAACCTGTACCCCCTACGAGTGCGGCGAATAGCCCGCCAATTCTATAGTGAAGCCCCCTCCGTCTCAAAGCCATGAGATGCGGGCCCGTTGCCCTCTAGAACTCGGCTATCCGTGCACCCCACCTTAGGGTAATCCTAGTACAGAAAGTAAAATATACAATGGGTACATCGACCTCAGCCCGGTCGTGCCCCAAAAGAATAATATACAAACTGGCAGTGACGGCAGTCCACAAGTCGGATGCTCGCCCGGCAATATCAAATGTACAAATACAACCAAACTTTAATACCTTTGCAACCAGGCTATCCACCACGACAAATCCGCAACATCACAGCACAACACAGAACATCAACGTGAATGTCACGTTCGAAAATCCGTTTAAAAGGGCTATAGCAATTAGACAGGATTTACCGATCGAATGACATTCACGGTCGCAGATATAATGTAAATACTGTGAACCAACATGTTTAAAATTTTCGATCGACAAAATTTCCCGAAGTGGGCCCCAAGCACAATATTAGTACTCAAACAAATCTAGGCCCAAAACAAAAATACCAGAAACCCCATTTCCAAGTCAGAGAGCACTGTACAAAATTTGGTGCAGTGAAGGATCTTTACTGCGGCGGAACCGCGGCCAAAACAAGTGTATGGCCGCGGTTCCACGGCGTAAGAGTACGATCACTCTACCAAATTTTCACAGAACTCATAAAAAACCCTGCCTGTTTTTCTGCAGCACACTAAATAATTTTTTGACCACAGGAAAAAATCGACAGAAACTGTGACTTGGAAATGCAGTTTATAGAAAATTCGTTCGATCGATATTTTAAATACGTTAGAACAAGCTAGTAAAGGTTAATGGCGTGGCTCTGATACCATGTAAGTCTACGGTAGCGCCCCGGCCGTCTTTCCGAGGCCAAAATGCGGAAACAAAACCTTTTCAAAACTTGAAACCGGCGCTATCGTATACTAAAAACCCGGATCGAACCATTAACCTACAACTAGCTATCTAGAGAAAGGGTTGGAAAGCAATACCAATCGATCTGTGTCCTTCGATCTTTGGCCACCATCCCAAGCTCCTCGCGGCAACTCCGGTCTCGATCTCCTCGTCGGAAAGGGCACCACATCATCGATTCCTTTTACGGGCTCCCGCTTCATCCGAAGCAACTCGAGCACGAAGTGTGCTAGCCGACGTGTCCAAGGTGATGTAGAGAATGTTTGTGATCACTTTGTCTTTGCATCCATGACTTGGATGGAGGTTGAAGATGTTGCCATTAATGGAGATTTGAGCTAGAGAAGAAAGAAGAAGAAGAAGAAGTTTCCTCTCTCTTTTCTTTTGTTGTGTTGGAATAATGAGATGAGAGAGAGCAAGAAAAAGAAATACAAGAGCTCAACCATCACCTTGGCTGCCCCTCTCTTTCCTCTTATCATTTCAACTCAATAAACAAAAATAAAATGTGACATTTACACAATAAAAAAGACCATGAGTCACAATATATGTCCATGTCACATTAAATGCATCTCATGATGATTTCTAGCTGACAATTTCCATTTACAAACATTAATCCAAATGTTTGCAACAATAAAAAGATACAGCAACATCTAAAGTAAACTTGTGACGGATCACAAGGATACCCCTCACCTGTATATACATACATGCACCCGCATTCCGACTGAATGCGAATGCGATGAGACTAAATTAATCCAACAAATCTAATACTAGGATCCGGCTTAAACCAAAGCCCACTAGTATGATTCGTCTGATCATGATCCGTGCAATACCGCACGTATATAATCGAACCCTGCCATATATCATACGGCCTCTACAACGTTTCGCCCGAAACTTGAGAAACTGTCTGTGGGGGACTCTAAAGACTCGTCAATATTTTGGCTGTGGATTTAACCACTGGCACGTCAGTGGTACTAGCTGTACGTAACGGTCTACCAGGTACTGACTAAAAGGGAGGTCGATGAGCGAACTCATCCTGACACCCTACTGAGCCTGTCAGTGACAATATCCGTACAGTCCGGTCCGTTCGTCTATGAGCATCGCATGGCGGGCCTAAAGGGTTGGTAAAAGTCAGACCCCCAAAAGCGGTACAAGTCGTGTCAGAGTGTAGCCCAGAACACCCTGAGATACTACTGGAATACCTACCAATAAATCTCCTGCCTTGGCCAAGGACTTCGTGTAATGTCTCTCCTAGACACAACGCGATCTCACCCCCAATACCGGGAGAGACGAAACCCCTGCCGATCCACTCACTGCCTCCATGTGGCTCGGGACTGTACCCAACTAAAACCTGTTTGCACGACTCCTTTGAGCCGTGGTAGGGTAGTAATCAAAGCACAGTGGGAACTCACACGAGACAGATGACGATCTCAGGTCGATGAACTAACCTGTACACATGTCACCAGGGAACTGCCATCTGACGTCAGGTATAATACCAGCTAGCATGTTCCTGGCGAGTCCTGTCCGGTGTACTCATAACCCAATGAGCACTTGTATACATCTTAGGTGAACCAACTGACACCAATAGCTTGTGAGACCGGCCACCGCCCCTCCTCGGGGTCTCGACTGTATACACTAGTCTACTCCGGAGTATCGATGTCTTGTCTCGAAACTCCCACGACTAGGGACCACTTTAAGGATGTGCTTATAGACCCAAGCTCCCACGTATATGATCGCCATCGTATTGCTGGCCGTCAAGCAAGAATCCTAAGGGCTCTACCAACGTGCAATAGTGACCAGTAATGTCACCTAAAGCAGTCCACGATGATAAAGATAAACCAGATAGCATACTATCATCTTGAGTAAGACTGTCCTACCGGTATAGGTCCTCCCTCAATCATTGCAATCACGTGCCTGTGATCCTATAATTGACTCTGAGGGCACTATATCCAACATATGTCACACTTACACAGATTGGCCGGCTCACACACTTCATCATCGATAATTGCCATGTCACTACAAAGTAGAATTGCTGCATCATGATATGCCTCTTTGCATAATTTACTTGTTATAGTTACATATACACCTTTATACGATGTTGCATTTGACCTTGGAGGAATTGGGAACCGCAGGTTATATTTTAAACTGGATTCATTTTAAAGAGTGGTTTTCCCTTGATATGTGCATATTACTGTTCCATGTTGCATGATTTATGGATATGCTTACATTCTGTTATATGTCGCATACATCATGCTTTACGATTTTACGCATTGAGATATGTTGTTTTTATGAGATTTCTGGATTTAGAGAAACCGCAAAGATTTTATAAACTTATTATCATTTAAAGATAAAAAATTGCGGTTTTTCTCATGATATGTTTTGAAAGGTGTCCACCATGAGTTTTATCGGATCTTGAGCGATATCATACACCCGATTCGAGGAGGAGGAGGAACCGTCTGTGGGTGCATGGTGGACCCGGTGCGGTACCCCGGGGCAAGATGGTCAAAGATGATGGCGTTGAGCCCGGCAAGGGAGCACTATCGACCGGTTATTGTGACACGCCGGATATCCGGAGGATACCGACGTGGTCTTGAGATTTGAGGATATGGGCCAGTCCGGATTTCCGGAGCCCGGTATTGATATGGGCCAGTCCGGATTGCCGGAGCCCTAGATATTGAGATTTGATGATTCAGATTTGATGTGTCATTGATGGACACACATTCTTGATGTCCTCATTTATTTACATGCGTATGCTTTTACGATGTTTCGAGTGGACGAGATCCACATGCATATTGGCATTGATTATATTATTGGATGATATCCACTTGCATTCTGACATTTATTTATTGTTGGCACATATTTACATACGGTCACTCTAGATATCATAATATTACCATTATGATATAGTTGACCTAGGAATCATTGTTTATTCGATTTCTACCTGATGATGTTTTCTACTCACGAGTTGGCAACTCACCCCCGTTGTGCCACAGTTATTGCAGGTTGACCGCATGGATCGGTAGCGGCATCGTTGGCACACAGCTTGCATTCGGATGACTTGCTTTGGTAGGTGGGACATTTTTATCGCGCCCACTCTTGTATTTTTTATTCATATTGTATCTAGTCAACTCCATCAATCAAAACTAGTAATTGTATAAATAGTAAGACTTAGTGAGAGTTCTAGTTGCGAGATTTGAGCGATGGGTTTTATGTTCGCTTATTGGGTTGATGTCTTTCTTTATTCATTATCTTTTGTGTGGATCTTCGCCGTTGGGCGTCGTATACTTTTTTTATTACTTGCGTGGTTACGAATTCGCCATTTGGCGAAGAGCTAGCTCCCGCTTGGTGATGCCTTTTATATTATCATGTATTTGTGGTTTTGGATCAAAATAAAGAAATGAGGTGCTGCCCAAATTTTTAAAAAGACGAACATGTTTTACAACTAGTAAGATAAACTTGCATTTTTCATGTTCCCTTTTCTATGCATTTAAGAAAATACTTTTCTTCATTATACCTTATTTCAAAACTGCACCTCTTTTATTTCTTTAAAAAGGTTTAGATTTCTGGGTTTCAGCTTACTTGGATTGCGTTACGCCTTTAGACGTTGCGTGATTTAGGTGCTGGTCACGAGCTAATATTTTGGGTCGTGACACAAATGTATAGACGCCGCGACAGATTTCGTTCAGGTCGTGGGAGAAACAAAGGCTTGGGACGAGGCCAGTTATTTAGCTCTTACCCCAAGTAGGGTCACCAGTCATCGTATAGATGTTTCCGGTGCGGGAGTTTATATTATCGTGTCAGAGATTGTACTAAGCCACGTGAGGATGATGTAGCCGTACCACATGTTACCCTACCACCTTCTCCACATCAGAGAGTGTTTCCTCTTACGCCTGTTGTTACTCCACGTCAGACTTATGCTCAGAGAGGTCATGGTCGTGGAGGTTTTGTTCAGAGAGGACGGAGTGGCAGAGGCGGAGGACAGCCAGTCACCGGTAGAGGGCCGGCTCGAGTATTTTCTTTGACTCATTAGGACGCGCAGGCATCCAATGCAGTGGTTTCAGGTACACTTTCAGTAAGTTCCTTCGATGCACACGTTTTGTTTGATCCGGGATCTATGCACTCGAATGTTTCTACACACTTCGTGCCAAGATTGGGCCGAGAGTCATGTTTCTAGATCAGCCGCTTGTCGTGACTACTCCTGTTGGCGAGTCTTTTATTGCGCGACATGTGTTTCGGTCGTGTGCCGCTCGTATTGGAGATAGAGATTCGTCTGTCGATGTCACGACCCAAAATATTAGCTCGCGACCAGCACTTAAATCACACGACGCCTACAGGCGTAACGCAATTCAAGTAAGCTGAAACCCATAAATCTAAACCTTTTTAAGAAATAAAGAGGTGAAGCTTTGAAATAAAGGTACAGTAAATCATGTTTTGTCTTTTGAAAATTTGGGCAGCACCTCCCTTGTAAAAACTAACCCCGAAAACGGGTACACCACAGAATATAATAAAGCTTGTTGGATATAGTGCCCTCAGAGTCAATTATTGGATCGCAGGCACGTGATTGCAATGATTGAGGGAGGACCTATGCCGGTAGGACAGTCTTACTCAAGATAATAGTATGCTATCTAGTTTATCTTTATCATCGTGTGCTGCTTTAGGTGACCTTACAGGTCGCTATTACACGTTGATAAAGCCATTAGGATTCTTGCTTGACTTCCAGCAATATGATGGCGATCATATACGTGGGAGCTGGGGTCTATAAGCACATCCTTAAAAGGTCCCTAGTCGAAGGAGTTTCGAGACTGGGCATCGATACTCTATTTGTAGATTAGTGTATACAGTCGAGACCCCGATGAGGGGCGGTGGCCGGTCTCACAAGCCATTGGTGTCATTTGGTTCACCTAAGATGTATACAGATGCTCATTGGGTTATGAGTACACCGGACAGGACTCGCCGGGAACATGCTAGTTTGTATTATAACTGACGTCGGATAGCTGTTCCCTGGTGACATGTGTAAAGGTTAGTTCATCGACCTGAGATCGTCATTTTTCTCGTGTGAGTTCCCACTATGCTTTGATTACTAACCTACCACGGCTCAAAGGATTCATGCAAACAGGTTTTAATTGGGTACAGTCCCGAGCCACATGGAGACAGTGAGCGGATCGGCAGGGGTTTCGTCTCTCCCGGTATTAGTGGTGAGATCGCGTTGTGTCTAGGAGAGCCATTACACAAAGTCCTTGGCCAAGGAAGGAGATTTACTGGTAGGTATTCCAGTAGTATCTCAGGGTGTTCTTGGCTACACTCCGACACGACTTGTACCGTTTTTGGGGGATGACTTTTACCAACCCCCTAGGACCGACATGCGATGCTCATAGACGAACGGACCGGACTGTACGAATATTGTCACTGACAGGCTCAGTAGGGTGTCAGGATGAGTTCGCTCATCGACCTCCCTTTTGGTCAATACCTGGTAGCCCGTTATGTACAGCTAGTACCACTGACGTGCTGGTGGTTAAATCCACAGCCAAAGTATTGATGAGTCTTTAGAGTCCCCCACTAACAGTTTCTCAAGTTTCGGGCGAAACGTTGTAGAGGTCGTATGATATATGGCAGGGTTCGATCATATACGTGCAGTAGTGCACGGATCATGATCGGGCGGATCATACTGGTGGGCTTTGGTTTAAGCCGGATCCTAGTATTAGATTTGTTGGATCACTTTAGTCTCATCGCATTCGCATTCAGTCGGAATGCGAATGCAGGTATGTATAAACAGATGAGGGGTATTCTTGTGATCCATCATGAGTTTACTTTAGATGTTGCCGTATCTTTTTATTGTTGTAAACATTTGGGTTAATGTTTACAAACGGAAATACTGAGCTAAATGTCATCATTAGGAGCATTAATTGTGACACGTGCACAAGTGATGACTCATGGTCTCTTTCTTTGTGCATGTGTCACATTATTGATGGATTTGAGTGTTGATATGATAAGAAGAGAGAGGGGGGCAGCCAAGAGGGGAAGTTTGCTCTTGTATTTTTTACTCTCACTCTCTCATTTTATCATACAACACACTAGAAAAAGAAAGGCTTCTTCTTCTTCTTCTTCCTCTAGCTCACAACCTCCATTGATGGCTTCATCTTCAACCTCCATCCATACAAAGGATGCAAGAGACAAAGTTGTCACACACATTCTCTACTTCACCTTGGACACGTCGGCTAGCGAACTTCATGTCCGAGTTGCTTCGGATGAAGAGGGAGCCTGTAAATAGACTCGAAGATGTGATGCCCTTTCCGACGAGGAGAACGGAGATCGGAGATGCCGCGAGGAGCTTGGGATGGTGGCTAAAGACCGAAGGACACAGATCGATCGGTATAGCTTTTTTATCCCTTCTCTAGTTTGCTAGTTATTGGTTAATGGTTCGATCCGGGATAAAAGTCTGCGATAGCGCCGGTTTCAAGTTTTGAAAATTTTTTGTTTCCGCATTTTACCCTCGGACAGACGGCCGGGGCGCTACCGTAGACTTACATGGTATCAGAGCCATGCTATTAACCTTTATTAGCTTGTTCTAACGTATGTAAAACATCGATCGGCCGAATTTTCCAAAACCGCGATTCCATCTTAGCAGTTTCTGTCGAATTTTTTTTGTCGTTGAAAAATTATTTTGAGTGTGTCAGAAAATCGGGCAGGCTTTTCTAAGACCACTGCAGAAATTTTGTAGAGTGATCTCACTGTAGCACCACGGAACCGCGGCCGTACCCACGTTTTAGCCGCGGTTCCGCCGCAGTACTGTAGCTTCACTGCACCAAATTTTCTACAGTGGTCTCTTAGTTGGTATTGGGGTTTCTGGTATTTTTAGTTTTGGCCCAGATTATTTTGAGTGCTGGATTTGTGCTTGGGGCCCACTTCGGGAAATTTTGTCGATCGAAAAATTTAAATATGATAGTTTACAGTACTTACATTTTATCTGCGACCGTGAAAATCATTTGATCGGTAAATCTTGTCTAATTGCTATAACCCTTTTAGACGGATTTGCGAACGCGACATTCACGTTGATGTTCTGTGTTGTGCTGTGATGTTGCGGATTTGTCATGGTGGATAGCCTGGATGCAATGGTAGTACAGTTTGGTTATATTTGTACATTTGATATTGCGGGGCGAGCGTCCGACATGTGGACAGCTGTCACTGCCAGTTTGTATATTATTCTTTTGGGGCACGACCGGGCTGAGGTCGATGTACCCGTTGTATATATTTTTACTTTCTGTAGTAGGATTACCCCAAGGTTGAATGCACGGATAGCCGGGTGCCAGAGGGCAACAGGCCCGCATCTCATGGCTTTGAGACGGAGAGGGCTTCACTCTATAATTGGCGGGCTATTCGCCGCACTCGTAGGGGTATAGGCTGTCCCAAGGAGGGCTACTCAAGTTACCGGATTCTGTGAAGTGCTGGGTGGTCTATTCACTTTGTTGAAGGGGGCTGCCTCACTTCAGGTTTTGGCGGGTAACTTGCCGCACCCGTAGGGGTCTAGGATTTCATTGCACAGGATATCCATACGACTAAGGGAACGTCGGGTTTCAGTTGCGGCTATATGAAACCCGGGGATCACAGATTATCTGTATTGTTCTGTGATGCTTATTACATTTCTGTGATGTTGTATTTTATCACGCCATGAGCGATTATTATATATTGATATATATACTAGTAGATGTTGTATATGTTTTACACCCACGCTAGTCCAGTCCCCGCTCTGTCGTTAGTTAAGTAACCTAACGGGTGATGACGGGACCCAGTGGCGAATGCGGATGGCATATACGTACATCATTTTTTTGTTCTTTATTGGTGTGATCAATTGATGGGATTGCGTTGATTCGGATCAATGCAAGCTAAAAAAACCTGTTTGACGTTGTTGGAACAATTTTCTAAAAGCTGTTATTGCAAGGACATTCTCTTTTGTTTTGCACAGTGGTATTCGGTTATGAATATCCAGCACCTCAGTCGACGAGGCAAGGGCCGAGATCCCTTCACCGGGAGTGACCCCTTGGACAGAAGTTTGCGTCAGGGTAATAACTTCACTATAGCCGATTGCCTTTTTGCTTTGCATCGTGGTATTCAGTTGGAATATCCTGCACCTCATTCTACGGGGAAACAGCCGAGATCCCTTCCCCGGGAGTGACCTCTTTAGCAAAGGTTTTCGCCACTATACATTTATAAAAGGCTATGCAGTTCCTTCAACGATATCAAGTTCATTACGTTAAAGGTTTTTCGCCAAAATCCAGCCGTAGCCCTCCGTCATTTCTTACGGGTATTATTTAGTATTCGTGCAGCGTTTGTTGACTTAGTCAAGACATAGTGTTCGGTAGCTAGGTGGTGCTTGTTTGTTGCATAAATAGGATTGGTTAGGACAGTCGTACGGCCTTGTTGACCTTGTCATGGGCACGTACGGGTGGGTTTAATGCAATCCAGAATAATAACGGGTTGAACTTGACTAGCGGTTTATGGTTTGTTGACCTAGTCAAGGTCATAAGCCGCTAGGGGTAAAAATCAATTCGGGAGTTTCTAAAGAAACTGAAACTTGTCAGGCATGCGCATACCTTCTGGAGTGTGATAACGTGAGTGGATTCCATCACATTATCATGCGATGATAGTTGGATCCCGATTCCTACTGATGAGTTGGTTTACTACTCGGGTGATCCCGACTAATTCTTCTTTCAGGTTTGGAGGAGAATTTGACGATACAGTAGGTGCTTTCCTGATTAGATAAATTGATAACCATTCTGATCTAGGTTAGAGTGCACGCAAAGTGTTTATTTTCTCTCTCTCTTTGGCAGCGTCCATGACCCGACCCTAAACTATGACCCAGTGACCAAGTTGACCGGACCTTCTTAAAACACTGGCTTTTGGATTGTCAGAGTTGCATACCTCATTGCCACTCCTACTTTTACCCTATTCTCCAGAACACCCCGTATTACTACGAACATCCACTTCCATTGGATAAAACCATCGTATGGTTATATACGAACTCGAACGAACTTGTTCTAGATTCGAGGATGATTTCTGGTTCTGGAGAAAATGAATAGGACTATTCAGTTGTCTTTTCCTTTTACCTTCTCTCAGGTTGCGAGTGCTCCTTGGATTAAGATAGTACACCTATTACGCTAATTGGATAGTCTTCTTCCAAACCATAGGCAGGTGCCGAACGGTAGGGTATGAAGAAAACAATTTAGCCTATGTGTGGTGTACAGAAGGTATTACGTAAAGACAAATAAAGGGATTAGAAAGATGTCAAAGTATATTGCGACTGCTATTCATAACCAAACCAAGTATTTCATCACTACTCCTACTTCACCTTTTGTATTTCTCCAGAACACCCCGTATCACTACGAATATCCAATTCCATTGGATAAATCCATCATATGGTTATATACGAACTCGAAGGAACTTTTTCGAGGATGGATTCTGGTTCGGGAGAAATAGGAATAAGGTTTATTAAGTTGTCATTTATCTTTACCTTCTCTCGCGTTGTGAGTGCTCCTAGGATTAGGACAGTACACCTATTACGCTTATTGGATAGTCTTCTTCCAGACCATAGGCTGGTGCCGAACGGTGGGGAAGGAAGAAAACCATTTAGCCTAACGAAGGTGTGCAGAAGGTAGCGACTAAAGACAAATAAAGTGATTTGGCGAGATGGCAAAGAAATATACGGTTACAGTTGTGAATCTGATAATGGAAGAGGCATTACTAGGAATACCCGGATACCCCTTTGAAACATTTACATGTTTCAGTTTTACTGTGCATTGTTAATAGAAAACTGATTTCCTAATTAGACACTTGCTCCAGGGCATGTATTTACAAGGTATGATTCTCACATCTGTATGGTTTTACAGATGATGAGTGGGAGTAAGTTATTTGGAATTGGGTGATCATCATTAGTATATCGGGATTCGTTGTAATTGGTGATATTTGAGGAAATCGCCTGGGCTGTTTGCCGGACGACAAATATTTGGTTTTGAATATCCATTGTTATGCACCAATTTCAAATTGATATATTTATACGTTTATTTTTATAAAGTGAGATATAACTTTTTGAAATTATGTCGATGACATTTACCTATATCAGTTGATGGTTAGGTAAGGAGCATGAAACAGCGGTGTAATTCTTCATAACCATAGTACAGTTTTCAACCTACGACGCACAGGGTTTGAGTTATTCAACTCAGGGGACTTATACAGAGTATTTTATATTGTCCAGTGTCTATTAGGACATAGGGGTTGGTCCTCGTACTATACTCTGTTTACTTGTGACTTCTCTGGTTTTAGACAGGTGTTTCGAAGAAACACAAGGTCATAGTTTTGAGATGTTATAGGTATAAAAGTAAAGTAGAGAACCAGGTGTTGCAAGTATCGGGATTCTTCAAGGTGATCGAAGATATAGATACTTGTGTATGATATTCAGTTGATAGCAATGGTTATTGAGAAACTTGTTTCTCTTTCAGGTTACTCATGTTTGGATGCACTCCTAAGTTGAGTAATGCTGATCGGCCTCTCTCCTTTTAGTTGACATGCACTGGAGATAGCTGCATGATTTGAATATGGTTCCAATTAAATCAGTGCCTCTTTTTCTGTATTGGATATAGAACGGTTCATATCTTAACGATGTTAAGGTACGGGGAGTTTTCCGGCTTATGCTTAAAACAAGACTCTGGATAACTCAAGGCACGTTTCTGTAATGGCTGTTTGTGGGTTGACCCGGGCTATGACGAGGGTTGACTTTCTACCATCTGGAAGATCAATAGTGATATTGTTCTTGACTAGCCACAGTTTTAGTAAAATAGATTTTTTCAGAAAACAGTAGTGGGAGTATGGTAGAACTGGAAGTGACTCAAGAACCGCAAACGATTACTGAAAATTTAATAGGACCTAAAGATTCAATCTAGTTTGACATTCCATTGGCCACTCCGCAGATATGGTGGGTAACCTCAGGCACTCGAGACGTACTTCGGTATGCTCCTAGACGGTGACAGAGAGGTTCTTGTTTACCCAGACTTGACACTACTGTTGATCCAGGCTATGAGACCCGGCAGGAGGATGAGTATAGTGCCGTTCTAAACTAGCTTTAGAAGTGTACGTGTATATGACTCTGCCAGAGGGTTGTCGTAGTCAGTGGGAGCAGCGGAAGCATAGTGGACAAGTAGCTTATGTCTATTTATGGACTAAAGCAAATATAGAGGAGATAGATCATCTATTTTTGATTTGACAGTCATGGGTTTTGACTTCATCAGAATAGGGGATGGATCTGTTAAGAAGGTAGTAGGGTGTGATGTCCTGGTATTCAGATGACATACACAGAGTAGGAAGTGATGTTCCTATACTACAATCTGTTGTACTTTGGTTGTCACACAGTGGTTTCTCCACATAGGATATAGATATAATATAAGACATTCTGGTTACTAGATCTATGGTTTTAGATCTAGATTTGGGTAGTTTCCCAATCTGGGTACTTAGACAGTATTCTAAAAGTATTTAAAAATGGACGACTCCTGGCATGGTGGTGTACCTGCAGGTGATGTAGTCACCCTCTCTAAAGGTGTCTTACAGACTAAAGGGGAGATGGATGTGCATGATTGACATATCACTTGCTTAGGCAATTGAGTCAATCACGAGATGTCAAGTACCACACCAGATGGTGTTTTTGTACTAGATGCAATAAGTTGATATTAATGCAATCCTGGAGAAACATTCGGAAGCAGTTTTAGAACATAAGTGAATGTTCTAGGGATATGATAACGGCATCCTCCTTCGGGAGACGGTTATCATCCCAGGCTTCCAAGGTGACCTGGATGACAGAGTGACTATCAGAGTTGTAGTTTTCCCTCTGACGAGGGGCAGTAGTTTGGACTGGTGGTCCAAGCGGATACTGAGGGAGGAATGACGTAGGATACTGATTAAATTCAGTTGACGATATAGTCTAAAAAGTTTGGATTTGGAGTTCATTTATGAACTAGGTCCCATCAGATATCCAGACATATTCTAAGACAGGTATTGCTCATTTCGGGAGATGGCTTTCTCTACGAAATTGAGATAAAGAGAGACATAGAAAGAAACATCAGGGCGGATCCACTCACTGAGGCTATTCCTCGAACGCGGTAGTTTCACAACCAGGCTTTGTAAGACTGATTAGTAGAGGAGTTGGGTGTTCGGTATCACACAGGCTGTGAGTATGCGACATCGCAATAATTTTTCTTGAGTGCAAGTGGGAGATTGTTGGATATAGTGCCCTCAGAGTCAATTATTGGATCGCAGGCACGTGATTGCAATGATTGAGGGAGGACCTATGCCGGTAGGACAGTCTTACTCAAGATAATAGTATTCTATCTGGTTTATCTTTATCATCGTGTACTGCTTTAGGTGACCTTACAGGTCGCTATTACACGTAGATACAGCCCTTAGGATTCTTGCTTGACTGCCAGCAATATGATGGCGATCATATACGTGGGAGCTGGGGTCTATAAGCACATCCTTAAAAGGTCCCTAGTCGAAGGAGTTTCGAGACTGGGCATCGATACTCCATTAGTAGACTAGTGTATACAGTCGAGACCCCGACGAGGGGCGGTGGCCGGTCTCACAAGCCATTGGTATCAGTTGGTTCACCTAAGATGTATACAGTTGCTCATTGGGTTATGAGTACACCGGATAGGACTCGCTGGGAACATGCTAGTAGGTATTATACCTGACGTCAGATAGCAGATCCCTGGTGACATGTGTAAAGGTTAGTTCATCGACCTGAGATCGCCATTTGTCTCGTGTGAGTTCCCATTGTGCTTTGATTACTACCCTACCACGGCTCAAAGGAGTCGTGAAAACAGGTTTTAATTGGGTACAGTCCTGAGCCACATGGAGGCAGTGAGCGGATCGGCAGGGGTTTCGTCTCTTCCGGTTTTGGGGGTGAGATCACGCTGTGTCTAGAAGAGCCATTACACGAAGTCCATGGACAAGGAAGGAGATTTACTGGTAGGTAATCCAGTAGTATCTCAGGGTATTCTGGGCTACACTCCGACACGACTTGTACCACTTTTGGGTGTCTGACTTTTACCAACCCCCTAAGCCCGACATACGATACTCATAGACGAACGGACCGGACTGTACGGATATTGTCACTGACAGGCTCAGTAGGGTGTCAGGATGAGTTTGCTCATCGACCTCCCTTTTGGTCAATACCTGGTAGCCCGTTATGTACAGCTAGTACCACTGACGTGCTGGTGGTTAAATCCGCAGCTAAAGTATTGACGAGTCTTTAGAGTCCCCCATAGACAGTTTCTCAAGTTTCGGGCGAAACGTTGTAGAGGCCGTATGATATATGACAGGGTTCGATCATATACGTGCAGTAGTGCACGGATCATGATCGGGCGGATCATGCTAGTAGGGTTTGGTTTAAGCCGGATCCTAGTATTAGATTTGTTGGATTACTTTAGTCTCATCGCATTCTCATTCAGTCGGAATGCGAATGCAGGTTTGTATAAACAGATGAGGGGTATTCTTGTGATCCGTCATGAGTTTACTTTAGATGTTGCCGTATCTTTTTATTGTTGTAAACATTTGGGTTAATGTTTACAAACGGAAATAATGAGCTAAATGTCATCATTAGGAGCATTAATTGCGACACATGCACAAGTGATGACTCATGGTCTCTTTCTTTGTGCATGTGTAACACATTATTGATGGATTTGAGTGTTGATATGATAAGAAGAGAGAGAGGGGGCAGCCAAGAGGGGGAGTTTGCTCTTGTATTTTTGACTCTCACTCTCTCATTTTATCATAGAACACACTAGAAAAAGAAAGGCTTCTTCTTCTTCTTCTTCCTCTAGCTCACAACCTCCATTGATGGCTTCATCTTCAACCTCCATCCATACAATGGATGCAATAGACAAAGTTGTCACACACATTCTCTACTTCACCTTGGACACGTCGGCTAGCGAACTTCGTGTCCGAGTTGCTTCGGATGAAGCGGAAACCCGTAAAAAGACTCGAAGATGTTGTGCCCTTTCCGACGAGGAACTGGATATCGGAGATGCCGCGAGGAGCTTCGGATGGTGGCCAAAGACCGAAGGACACGGATCGATCGGTATAGCTTTTATATCCCTTCTCTAGTTTGCTAGTTATAGGTTAATGGTTCGATCCGGGATAAAAGTCTGCGATAGCACCGGTTTCAAGTTTTGAAAAAGTTTTTGTTTCCGCATTTTGGCCTCGGACAGACGGCCCGGGCGCTACCGTAGACTTACAAAGCATCCCCAAACGGGAGCAAATCACGCCCAACGGCGGAAACAACCACCACAAGTATAAAAACAAGTATACGACGCCCAACGGCGAAGATCCATATAAGGAAATAAAGTAAAGCAAAACATCAACCCCAAAAGCGAACATAAAACCCATCGCTCAAGTTTCGTAACTACAAGTCATCTAAGTCTGCAACATATACAATAACTAGTTTCTAAATTGATGGAGTGACTAGATACAATATGAATAATGAATACAAGAGGGGCACGATCCAACATGTACCACCTACCACATGCAAATCACCCGAAAACTGCTGTGTGCTAGCCTGCAAGAACTGTGGCACAACGGGGGTGAGTTGCCAACTCGTGAATAGAAAAACATCACCAGGTAGAAATCGAAATAAACAACGATTCCTAGGTCAACTATATCATAAAGGTAATACTATGATATCTAGGGTGACCGTATCTGCATATATGCCAACACATAAATAACTGCCTATCAGCAAGTGGATATCATCCAACAATATAACCAATGCATGTATGCAGTAGATATCGTCCAATAATATAATCAATGCATGTATGCAGTGGATCTCATCCACGTGCCAACCACTGACACAACAACTCCTTCATGTAAATATCATAAAAGCATATGCAGGTAAATATGAGGATATGAAACAACATGTGTCCCTCGCGACACAACAAAATCATGGAACCAGAGTGTCCACATCGACACTCGAAACATCATGAAACCCGTGTCTAGCATCGACACGTAAATCCTCATCTGTCAGGCGCCGTCACCATGACCGGCCCTGATGTCAGTACATCTCATGGAACCTGAGTGTCCACATTGACACCTGCAATCCACGTAGCATGTCTGAATATGACTCCGGTCGGTATCCTCCAGATATCCACCGAGTCCAAATAATATCACCGGTAGGTAGAGATCACTTTTCCAGGCTCATCGTCTACACCACGAAATCATCTTTCGCCCCGGGGTACCATACCGGGTCCACCATGTACCCGCAGACGGTGCCTCCCGCTCCTCAAATCGGGTTTCACATGCCAATCTCAGAACCGAGAAAACACATGGTGGGCGCAATAAAATATCATATCAAGAGAAACCGGGTTTTCAAACAATACATAAATTTCTTGAAATACCCCCACGGTTCTCAAATCCATAAATCACATGAAATTCATATCTCAATGCGTAAATCTATGAAAATATGATATATGCAAAATAAAACAGCAATATCAGCATATAAAGGGAAAACCACTCTTTTAAATTGCAAGTCCACGTTGCCCACCCCGGTGCTTACGGGGAGGCGGAAACGGTATAAAAAGCGGATTTTTACAACTCTAGGCAACATGGACTAACTATAGGAGGATCTTTGCTAAACATAAACTAACAACCAAGATAAAAGGGTTAGCTACTCGGTTAAAGGGTTATACCTAAGTCTTGAAGTCCTTCTCTTCTTGTTCCTTAGAGTGGGATGAACGGGTTGTCCTCGTCGCCTTCTCTTGCCGAAGAAAGTTCCACCCGAGGGCCTCTACCTTTGGCTCCTACCTCAAACTAGAAGTAACTAAGATGCTTGGTGTGCTAAACCTAGAACCTTAGAAAGAGTAGAGAGTAATTTTGAAGGTTTTATCTCAAGCGCAATGGTTCTCAACTCATGAGAGGGGAGAGCTTTGAGAGAGAGGACGAGGATGAGAGAGAATGAGAATGATAGAATGAGAAGATAATGACAACCTTCTCACATATATGTGTGAATTATGATAATTAAAAATTAACTAAAGATAATTGTGATGGTTAACTTGAAATGACCATTATCATTTCACATTAATTACTTTTGCAAGAATCAAAGAGCATCTTTCATATGAAATGATGATGGTCAATATGTCTATATAGGTCAACAAGTCAACCATAGTCAAATGGTCAACAACCCTAACCATAAGACAATTATAATTAACTAATATTAATAATCATATTTCACACATAAACATTAGGGTTAAGAAAAATACAACGGTCATTAACCCTAATGAAAATCCTCTGCCTCTGCCTCAGTCAACTGTGCATACACACCCGTATCCGTGTTTCGAGGAACACGGATACAATGAGATAAAACCAATCCCGAAACATATACTAAGATCTGGCTTAAACCAAAGCCCGCTAGTATAATCTGTCCGGACACCAAACGTGCACAAGTGCGCGGATGTGAACGAACCCCATCGCAAAACCATGCGACCTCTACTCGTTTTGCCTAAAGGCGAATAACCCTCTGTATGGGACTCTAAAGACTCGACACTACGCTGACAGTGGGTTTAACCACAGACCGCAAGCGGCACTAGCTGTACGTAACGGTCCCTAGGTAGATGCCGATAAGAAGACTGACGAGGTAAACCCATCTGAACTCCTACTGAGCCTGAATGTGACAGTCTCCGTACAGTCCGGTCTATTCGTCTAAGAGTATCGCATGGCGGGCCTAGGGGGCAGTAAACGTCAGCCCCCTAATAGCGGTACAAGTCGTGTCGGAGTGTAGTCCAGAACACCCTGAGATAACAGTGGAAACCTACCAGTATATCTCACTTGCCCTGGCCAGGGACTTTGTGTAATGGCTCTCCTAGACACAGCGCGATATCAACCCCCAATACAGGGAGAGACGAATCCTTTCTAACCGCCACTATCTCCAAGTGCTTCGGGACTGCACCCAACTGCTACCTGTTTGTACGACTCCTTTGAGCCGTGGTAGGGTAGCAATCTAAGAACAGTGGGAACACACTCGAGGCGAAGTGACAGTGTCAAGTCAACGGACTAAGCTGTACTCATGTCACCTGGGAACTGATAACTGACGATAAGTATAATACCAACCAACAGTTCCCGATGAGTCATATCTAGTGTATTCGTAACCTAACAAGCACCCGCATACTATCTCAAGTACGACGTACTGACGGCTGTGGGACAGACCGTCTCCCAAGCTGGGATGAGAAGCGCATACGCTAGTCTACTCCGGAGTATCGATGCCCTGTCTCGATAGTCCTACGACTAGGGACCTGCATAAGGATGTACTTGTGGATTACCCAGCCCCCACGAGTGTGACTGCCATCACAACGCTGGTAATCAAGCAAAGATCCGAAGGGCTCCACTAATGTGCAAAGGCGATATGCTATAAGAAACACATGCACACATTAAAGCAGAAACAAACCAAGTAGCATACTACTATTTTGAGCAACATTGTCAATACAAGGTGAATATCCCAAGCTTCCATTAAGTAATATACAAACTAGTATGATACCGTAATGGCCTCTAGGGCATATACACTAACATAAATGAATCCAGCTTTAAAATATATCATGCGGTTCCCAAATCCTCCGAAAATCAAGTGCAGCATCATATGAGGTGTACATGTAACTGTAGCAAGGTATAAGTATCTACATATAAGCAAGTATGTATGATGCATTTCATAAGCGCAATATCACAATAATCAACGTCTCAAAATCACATGTCAATACAATACCACTTAGGGGTATATGCAGCTATAGCAAGATATGTGGGTGTACATGTCAGTATGTATGCATGATGTGCATGTAGCTGTAACAAGGTATGCAACATATAACAGGATGTAAGCATGTCCTTATATCTCATGCAACGTGGAACAGTGATATGAACATAGCAAATATATCATAGCATGATGTAGCAATTCTACTGTGTAGTGACGTACCAATTATCGATGATGAAGTGTGTGAGCCGAAAAATCTGTGTAAGTGAACATACGCATCATCGATAATGGTGTAGGTGTACTAGCACTGGTATATTTAATGCAATGAGAATAACATGATCGAAGCATAAAGTACATCATCAGCTAAATGCTATAAGGTATATGTGTCTACAATATATATCCGAGTCGGTGAATCCATCAATCGGCATCCATCCTCACAACATCACGTACGGTACAAACCATCGTACGGCGTCCTCTAAACAAGGATATGGATAAATCAACAGGTAAAATCATCGCGTACGGTAATCCACGTACGGCGGCAATAAACAAATAGGGATTCTATCAACCTATACAATATCAGGGTACGGATCTAAGTCTCGTACGCCATATCACTTAAAATGCAACACATTATCCATATAAATATACTTATCTCTCTGGTCACATCCATGTCCATCTCGTATCAGGGGACCTACAAAGGTATCAACAATCTCATATCGACTCGAATCCATAAAATGACATAGCACACTAAGTCATCATATCACATCGTATACCCGTTCATCACATTGATATCTCGCATCACATTATATAATCGTTACACTTGTTCTCTTTAAATTTATAGCCATCATGATTCACTTATCATACCATATTCTCATATGTCAATATGTCCATTAGTATCAACTTCTATCATACTATCGTTTGTAAATCCTACAATCATGTCTGTCGCATATCATTTATCAGTATAAAATAATCAAACGATATTCCATATCAATGTTTGCGGGGGTGCTATACGCCATCCATCCGACTTCCCCCGTAGATATAAATCTACTCACCTACTAAACTCCTCTCTTAGCCGTAGTCGATGCGCTTCGTCATCTCGAAATCCACGCGAAGGCACCTACAATCAATATGAAATCGCAATGCTATTAACATCAAATTCCGAAATCCAAAAACGGCACGCGGTGCGCTCATAGGTTAGAACCTATAGCCTACGCATGCAAAACAACCAAACAACCCTCGTCGTTGACGTAAAAACGTCCAACGCCCAAATACAATATACAGTCGCAAAACCAAGAAATCCAAATACCGGAAAACATGGCCAAAACCCTCACTTCGGTCGCTATACATAAAAACTGCAACGCCAAAAATCCAATCGCACCAATACTCATTCAAAATAATTATCGTAGATAAAAAAAATATATACATCATCACCATGTCCATTAAAACCCACGTCTAATTTTTACCAAAAACCTAGTAAGCAGTTTATATCATTTTAGCTCATTTTAACACAAAGCTAGATGTTTTAAACTATCTAGTGATCACAATCATCACAAACCGGCTTAATTAAGTCATCCAAACCTTTACTACCATTTTAATCTCACCCCAAACTTGTTTTAGTAAAACCTAGTTTGCTAATTATCTCAATTAGACAAATAGGAATTTAACAAATATCATTCTCACAAAATGATTAGGTTATCCAAGTCTACACTTCAAGATTAACCACTTAAACACATCAAAACCCTAACTAGTAAACTGTAAAGTGGTTTAAGAAATTATACCGATCGATCTGTGTCATTCGGTCTTTAGCTATCATTCCACGCTCCTTGCGGCATCTCCGATCTCCGGTCTCCTCGTCGAAGTGGCACTAAGTCAACGAATCTTTATACGGGCTCCCGCTTCAAACCGAGGCAACTCGGACATCCAATTTGCTAGCCTAGATATCCAAGAAAGAAGTAGAGAGAGTGTAGGATACTATGTCTCAAGGCACCCAATGAATTCGGTGAAGGTAATGAAGTTGCCAAAATGAGATTTGATGAAGTGGGCAATGGATTTTTGCAAAGAAGAATTTTCCTCACCCCAAATAATGGGCTCGGCCAGCAAAAAGAACAAGGGAGGCTCTAAGGATAAATTGTGAGTGTAGTGGTGAGTTCATAGTTTGATTAAATTAATCAACCCTAGAGAAGAACATCACAGCACTCCCACTAAAAAAAACATGCCCCACAAATGAGAACCAGCCACCAAGTGCTCGGCCACAAATTAAACAGGAAGGAAAAAGGGGGTGAGCCAAAGGATCCAAGTGGTGACCATATGCAAAATATCCTTCAAAAGAAATATCCTAAGCATGACAATAAACATTCAATGCAAAAGTGAGCCATAAACTTAACCATGCCTCATCAATGTAAAGTAATGACTCACCCCAAGCCACCTCACCCTAGCCAAATGAAATTAGCAGCCCCCCATTTCGAAATATCCACAAAGGAAAAGAATGAAATGTGGCCAAAAAGATACACACATATCAACCTTTAATTTATATTTAGATCATTTTACAAAAACCCACAATTCACAAATCATTAGTTTTTGCAAAATATATTATTTTAATATTAAATTCCAAAAATAATATTTTATATTTTTCTGAAATGTTATAGTCGACTTGATCCTTCTTGAGATGTTGGACCTCGACGTTCTCCTGGGCATGAACTGGTTAGCTACTTACTACGCGTCTGTGGACAGCCGCGAGAAGACAGTCAAGTTTTGTTTTCCGGGCGAGTCAGTTCTTATTGTGCAGGGGGACCGTGGTGCCGCCCCTCACAATTTGATTTCTGCCCTTTACGCTAGTCGGCTTTTAAAGAGGGGATGTCGAGGATTCTTGGCTTTCATACGAGATACTGGAGCCACAGTAGATTAGTTGGACCAGGTTCTTATCGTGAGAGAGTTTCCCAACGTATTTCCCGATGAGTTGCCTGGATTGCCGCCAGAGCGTGATATTGAATTTTGCATTGATTTGATCTCCAGCACGGGGCCTATTTTTATACCGCCTTACCGGATGGCCCCGGCGGAGCTTAAGGATCAGCTGCAAGAGTTTCTTGATAGGGGACTTGTGCGTCCGAGTGTTTTTCCTTCGGGAGCTCCTGTTCTGTTCGTCAAGAAGAAGGACGACAGTTTGAGGTTGTGCATTGATTACGTCAATTGAACAGAGTTATGGTGCGGAATAGTTATCATTTACCTCGCATTGACGATTTGTTTGATCAGCTCCAGGGTGTGGGACATTTTTCCAAGATTGATTTGAGATCGGGTTATCGTCAGTTACGGGTTCGGAATGATGACATTCCGAAGACTGCTTTTCGTACGCGCTACGGGCATTATGAATATTTTGTGATGTCGTTCGGACTCACCAATGCCCCAGCAGTGTTCATGGATTTGATGAACCGGATTTTCAGGTCGTTCCTCGATCAGTTTATTATTGTGTTTATTGATGACATTCTGGTTTATTCCAAGAGTCGAGAGGAGCATGAGCAGCAGTTGAGGATTGCTTTGTAGACATTGAGAGAGCACCAGCTGTTTGCAAAATTCTCGAAGTGTGCCTTTTGGCTTGATAATGTTGACTTCCTGGGTCATGCAGTTATGGGAGACGGTATTCGTGTGGACCCGAGGAAGATCGAGGTCGTACAGCTTTGGCCCAGACCTGTATCAGTGACAGAGGTCCGCAGCTTTTTGGGCTTAGCCGGTTATTACTGCCGTTTCGTGCAGGACTTCTCGAGTATCGCTGCACCGCTGACTTGACTGACCAGGAAGGGGGTTACTTTTATTTGGACTGAGGCATGCGAGCTGAGTTTTCAGCAGTTGAAGACTCGTTTGACGACTACACCAGTTTTATCTTTGCCTTCTGGATCGGGCGGCTTTGTCATTTACTGTGATGCTTCTCGTGTGGGGCTCGGTTGTGTATTGATGCAGCATGATATAGTTATCGCTTATGCTTCCTGACAGTTGATGAAGCATGAGCAGAATTATCCCACTCATGATCTTGAGATGTCTGCGGTGGTCTTTGCACTTAAGATTTAGAGACACTACTTGTACGGGGAGTCGTGTCAGATTTTCACAGACCACCAGAGCTTAAAGTACATCTCCGTTGGATGGAGCTCATGAATGATTATGATTGTGAGATCCTTTATCACCCGGGCAAGGCGAATGTGGTAGCGGATGCTTTGAGTCGTAGGCCCAGGGGTAGCTTGTCCCAGTTGAGCGCAGTTCAAAGACGGTCTTCTGCAGATTGACAGATCTTGTGCGATAGTAGTGTAGGGTGTTTTTCGTCACCTAATTGAGATGGGAATACGCGCGCGCTTGTCAAGCGTACTACAGATTCCCCCTGCCTGGGGTAGGCTGGGGTTTATTGATCGTGGGGATCCGAAACTCCGGCAGCCGCGGACTAAGCTGCCGTTAATTACCCCTCGCCTTTGGGGCGAGGGAACCTCCGATTAACGGGTAAACTGGTCATGCGAACTCAATGTGCAGTGTACGTGTGTTGTATTTTGAAAGGGGTTTTTGGATATATCGGGAGCCACGCAGAGTTTTTACGGGGGTCCCGCTACCCGGATAGCGGGGTGGGGGTCAAGGGGGCTAGCAGCCCCCTTGCGAGGTGCGGGGCAGTGCCCCGTTAGAAATTTTTTTCTAACAGGGGCGGTGTCGGGGAGTATATGTATGTGTACATATGTATGCATATGTATATATATATATATATATCTGTGTGTGTGTGTGTGTGTGTGTGTGTGTATAAAAGGAGGAAAAGACATCCAAAGGATGCGTGGGGGCCAGCGCCTCGAGCGTTGTGCGCTTAAGTGCTGTGCGCTCAGGCGCTAGAGTGCCACGTGTCGACACGTGGGTGCTCTGCACTTGAGCGCTGGAGCGCAAGTGCGCCACGTGTCGGTACGTGGACGCTTTGCGCTTCAGCTCCTGACGCTCGAGCGCAAGTGCGCCACGTGTCGGTACGGGAGCGACTTGCGCTTGAGTGCTGGGCGCTTGAGCGCAAGCGCGTCACGTGTCGGCATGGGGGCGACTTACGGCTGAGCGCTTGCTCTTGAGCACAAGCACGCTACGTGTCGGCACGGGGGCGACTTGCGCTCGAGCGCTTGCGCTTGAGCGCCAGTGTGCCACGTGTCGGCACTGCGGCGACTTGCGCTCGAGTGTTTGCGCTCGAGCGCAAGCGCGCCACGTGTCGGTACTGGGGCAACTTGCGCTCGAGCGTTTGCGCTTGAGCGCAAGTGCGCCACGTGTCGGCACGTGGGCGCTTTGTGCTTGAGCGCAGGGTGCTGCAGTGCAAACGCGCCACGTGTCGGCACGTGGGCGCTTTGCGCTCGACCGCTGAGCGCTGGAGCGCAAGCGCGCCACGTGTCGGCACGCGGGCGCTCTGCGCTTGAGCGCCGGCGAGAAAAGGAGGCTTTTAGCCTAGAACCAGAAGCTATGCTTCAAAAAGTAAATATTTATTATTATTATTATTATTATTATTATTATATATATATATGGAGTTAAACTCCAAGGATGTTTTGAAGCTGATGAAGGGGGTTCTTCTTCATCCTCCTGTTGTTTGGCTGGATCTTGAAGATCAAGAAGTAGGAGATTTTAAAAACCACTCCTTTTTGAGATCTGATGGGAGATCTGGGTTGCCCTTTGTGGGTTTTGTGGTGGAAAGCTACTTAGTTTTGGAAAAGAAAGAGTAAAACTCTTTATTTAATTCAAAAGAAATGAGAAGGTTTAGAACCTTGGAGAACGAGCAGGAGGCGCAATGAACCCTCGTTTTTTGGGGGAATGAAAAGTGTGTATGCTTTATTCATCATCATGTTGCCTTATATAGGCTTACATATTTACATATAGCCACTTCGGCTTTACAAAAATGGCATTTTAGCCATCCCATGGCTCATGTGCCATTTCATTTTTGCACATAAGCCATGGGCTTACAAAATATTGGCCTTATGCCTATTTTGTTTACATTCATGCATAAACAATTACATAAAAATTATTTATTACATGATTTTGTTGTTGGCATGGGGAGGCTGGCTGCGGGCTCGACTTGAGCATGGGCCCGCTTGACCTGGGCTTGGGCCTACCTGGCTTGGGGTTGACTTTGATTTTGACTTGGTCAACCGGGGTGTAAATTTTTACCCCAACAAATTTCCCCCCATCAATAAATGCACACAGCATGTGTGGGTCGTGTGCATGAAATTGATGGATCTTCTTTTGCGTAGATGCGACTTGCTTTGGTTCCCACTTTTTAGGATGCACTGCCCTTTTTATGACATGGACGGTCGGCGCTTGACGCGTCTCCGAGATAGAGTGTCTGTGGTAGACGTTTCCCTAGCCCGGAGTGATTTCGTTGACGTGCCCCCGGCGCGGAGTGTCGCTGGTCGACGTTTCCCCGAGACGGAGTATCAGCTGGTTAACGTGTCCCCAAGACGGAGTGTCTGCTTGACGTTTCCCCGAGACGGAGTGTCACTGGTCGAAGTGTCCACGACGCGGAGTATCTGCTGGTTGACGTATCCCCGAGACGGAGTGTCTGCTTGATGTTTCCCCGAGACGGAGTGTCGCTGGTCGAAGTGTCCCCGGCGCGGAGTGTCTGCTGGTTGACGTATCCCCGAGACGGAGTGTCGCTGGTCGACGTGTCCTCGGCGCGGAGTGTCTGCTTGACATTTCCTCGGCACTGAGTGCCGCTGTTGGACGTTTCCCTGATGCGGAGTGACTGTGTTGGACGTTTCCCCGATGCAGAGTGTCGCTAGTTGACGTATCCCCGGCACGGAGTGTCTGCTTGACGTTTCCCCGGCACGGAGTGCCGCTGATCGACTTTTCCCCGGCGCGGGGTGTCGGGTTGAATTTTCCCCGGCACGGAGTGTCTGCTGTTGGACGTTTCCCCGGTACGGAGTGTCTGCTGTTGGACGTTTCCCCGATGCGGGGTGTCGCTGGTTGACGTTTCCCCAAGACGGAGTGTCTGCTGTTGGACGTTTCCCCGGTACGGAGCGTCTGCTGTTGGACATTTCCCCGGTACGGAGTGTCTGTGTTGGACGTTTCCCTACGCGGAGTGTCGCTGGTTGACGTTTCCCCGAGACAGAGTGTCTGCTGTTGGACGTTTCCCCGATGTGGAGTGTCGCTGGTTGACGTTTCCCCGAGACGGAGTGTCTGCTGTTGGACGTTTCCCCGATGCGGAGTGTCGCTGGTTGACGTTTCCCCGAGATGGAGTGTCTGCTGTTGGACGTTTCCTCGATACGGAGTGTCGCTTGTTGACGTGTCCCCGAGACGGAGTGTCTGCTTGACATTTCCCCATTACGGAGTGTCATTGTAGGACGTTTCCCTGATGTGGAGTGTCTGTGTTGGACGTTTCCCCGATGCGGAGTGTCTGTGTTGGAATTGGTTGGTTTGATTTGAGTCGACATCAGCATCGCTACACTGGAATATGGTACCAGGAGCGAATCATCATTTGTCATGAGAGAATTTTGGGATTGGTATTTTTGTCGGCATCTGCATTGCTGCACTAGAATAATGCCAAGAACAACTCATCATTTGCCCTGAGAGAATTTGGATTTGGTTTGTTTGGCATCTGCATTGCTGCACTGGAATAATGCCAGGAGCAACCCATCATGTGCCCCGAGAGGATTTGGATTTGGTTTTTTTTTTGTTTGGCATCTGCATTGCTGCACTGGAATAATGCCAGGAGCAACTCATCATGTGCCCCGAGAGGATTTGGGAATTGGTGGATTAGGAGACAGCTTTAGATCCCTATCACCTAAGGATTATCCATTTTGTGAGCCGTGAGGGTCTCACAAATCATTTTCTCCCTACGGGTAATAAGGATCCCGTAGGTGTATTTTCTCCTTAGGAGTCGTGTGGACTCCTAAGTGTGTTGCTCCTTTGTGAGTCGTAGGGATCTCACGCGGGAATTTTCTCCTCACAAAGTCGAGAGGACTTTGCGAGTGCATTTCATTTCTTCTTTTTTTTACTAGTTTGCGCCCTTTCGGGTTTTCACAAACTCGCCAGCAGTCCTGCTGTTTTTACTCACGGAGCCCTTTCGGGTTTTCATCCGTGCCCATTTTGCTTGTGGACATACCGTTCTTTTTTCTCTTTTTTTTGGAGAGATCGGGATTGTTTTACGCCGGTGGATTGTATACGGTTTTGCAGGATGTATGATCCAGACCATAGGGCCGGAAAAATTTCAGGGCTTTGTTGGCGTCTGCATCGCTGCACTGGAATGTGGCATCAGGAGTGACTCATCATTCGCCGTTGGGGTATGGGATTTGGAATTTGGTTGGCGTCTGCATCGCTACACTGGACTATGGTACCAGGAGCGACTCATCATTCACCGTTGGGGTATGGGATTTGGAATTTGGTTGGCGTCTGCATCGCTACACTGGAATATGGTATCAGGAGCGACTCATCATTCGCCACTTTGGGGTTAGGGAGCGATGTCTTAGGAGACAGGTTTAGATCCCTGTCACCTAAGACTTTTCAATTTTATGGGCCGTGAGGGTCCCATAAAAGCATTTTCTCCCTGCGGGTCGTAAGGATCCCGCAGGTGTATTTTCTCCTTAGGAGTCGTGAGGATTCCTAAGGGTGTTTTTCCTTCGTGAGTCATAAGGATCCCACAATGGTTTGTTCTCCTCACGTATCGTGAGGACACATGAGTGGGTCTTCTCACTGGAGCATAATTCCACAGGCGGAGACCAGCCGCGTAACTGGTGATTGCGGTGGGGTATGGGTATGCTGAGAATTATTTGAGCCTGTGGATTGTATACGGCAGTCAATTTGGGGACTGGCCGTAGGGCTGGGAGAAATTTGAAAAATCGGATTTTTGTTGGCGTCTGCATTGCTGCACTGGAATAATGCCAGGAGCAACTCATCATCCGCCTTTGTTTTGTTTTTTTTTTGTTTTTGTTTTACCGCGATTGCTCTATCATTTCAGCTTTTCTTATCGCGAAGATCGCGATTACCCCATCATTTCGGCTTTTATTCGCTGTTGCCCCATCATTTCGGCTTTATTTTCATTTTTATTTTACTCGCTGATTTTTATTGCGAGTTGCCCCATCATTTCGGCTTTTCGTTATTTTTATTTTATTTACACATTTTTTTGTTTATTTACATTTTTTTTGTACATTCCCAGTTTAACGACTTAGAGTTCGATTGTTCCCAGTTTAATGACGTGGTGGTCGATTGTTCCCAGAGAAAGGCGGGTATTTGAGAGAATCAGGTCCCTGAAGGACTTCGGTCCCCGTGTGTATGAAATTGGCGGTCGCAGCTTGATTGTTGGTTAACACGCCATGGGACAATGATATTTCTCCCGTCTTGTATTGTTTCTCGACCCAATCCTTGACGATGGAACAGTCTTCAATAGTGTGCCCCAGCACTCGGTGGTATGGGCAAAAGTTGGGATGATCAGTCTTGTTCGCTTCACTTAGCCTTTTCGGTTCTCGTAGCCGCAGTCCATTCTTCAGAGCATCTTTAAAAATTTTGTGGACCTTGTCCCTTCAGAATGAGTAGACCTTATTTCTTCTTTCATCCTTCCTCCAAAGTTGGCTCTCGAGACTGGTCAGTTTTTGCGCCGCCCGTTCTCTGCTTATTTGGAGAATCGGTGATGTTAGAACTTCCGCCTTTTCGGTTGTCGTCCCTCCTAGGTTTCGGTCTGTTTGTGAACTGAAGATCCTGAGCGGACTCGGGCTTTGAGCGTTCCAATGTTTGGACCTTTTTGGTCAGCTCTTGGAATGTTTTGAGACCCGCGGTACATAGAAACGGGGCCATACAGTTGTTGAGATTTCCGATAAGGAGACTGACAGATTGGACCTGCTCTATCGGCGGTTCGCATTTGACGGAGAGATTACGCCATCGGGTTATAAAATCCGTGCTGCTTTCGTCGCTCTTGGGCTTGGTCCTTACGAGCTTGGCAATGGTGATCTTATCGCTGACGCTCATGAATCTTTGTCGAAACAAAGATTCCATTTGGACGAAAGTAGTAACGGAGCCATCCAGTATGCTCGCGTGCTAGTCGAAAGCAACATCGGTCAAGCTATTAACGAACTGGCGGAGGAGAAGCGCATCATTGCCCCCAGTGTTCCCGCATGAGGCTTTGAAGTGGGCGATATGCTGATTCGCATTTCCCGTCCCATCGAATCTTCCGAATTTGGGGATGACATAGCCGCTAGGAAATTCCACCAGATCAAACTGAGCAGGATATGGTCTCCCACTACTGCTGAGATCTTTTTGCGCTTCGGCTTCAGCTACCAATGTTTTGACTTTGCTGGCAACTAAATCCATGATTTGATCTTGAGTTAGCAGGCTACTGTCATCGGTAGCCAAGACATTTACCGAGATAGGATGCGACTGATTTTCATGTAGTTCGCCCACTTTTAGATTTGAGGGAATAGGCGTCGACTGCTTTAGGACACCACTTCCCGATTCATGAGAAGAGCCCTCCGCTTGATTGGGCGGCTGAGAGGCAAGTTGGGCCGTGAGCTGTAGGACGACATTTGTCAAGTCGTCAATTTTTTAGTAGAGCTTGGCCATCTCCTTGTCTATGTTTCTGAGCTGCTTTCGGAGCTCTTGAAGCAGCTCTTGCTCCGCGGTTCTGGGGTGGAAAGTCGGCTCTTCTTCGCTTTCCGAGCCCGACTCCTCATGGATCGAAGGGTCTTTCTGCCCATCATCCTCATCGAGAGGGTCTTCATCACCAAGCAGAGGCGGCTGTTCTTGGGAAGCGGCCACCACATTCAAGCCAGATTGGATTTGGGATGTAGTGGCCCCGTCCTTGCTCTTTCTGCGCGTGCCCACCATGTAGAAGTGTGGACCTCATATCCAGTTGTCTCTTTCTCACTGGCGGGGAGCTTGGAGAAGACACCCGATCGAGCAGTGGTCAAGGGCACCGCTGGATCTTGCTCGGGGCGCGTTGTAGCTTTGTTAGTGTTGATGGCCTTGCCCCCAGCTAGGGCCAAGGAAATTCGTTCAGACACCGTCTTGCGTTTGGGCTGGGGCGTCCTTGAGATCACCACATTTGGTCTCTTTCCTTTCGAGACCGGTCTGTCTGCCACCGGGGCTTGAGGAGCTGGGATGGCGCCAACTGGCATGAACATGATAGAGCCAAATGGTAGCAGCGGCTCCTCCCATTGTCGCCCGAGACTGGCCGGAAGGACCGTCCTAGAGTCTATCCTCATCATGTAGGAGACGGGAGCTGAGTTCATCATCGAAGACATCATCGGAAGGTGATTTCTTGAAAATCTGCATGAAAAAGAAATATTTTAGTATAAATATAGACATGTAAATTGATTGAGTTCGCATGAATGTCTAACCCGAAATATAGGAGGAGAGATTGGTCCCACCGGGCGTGTGTAACACCTTAGATTGTGTTTTGTAGCTAATTATATTGTAATGTGTGGTTTTTAATAAAAAGTTTACCAAATTAAGTTTTAAATATTTTATCCTATTTAATGTGTATTTTATTAGAATTTTGTTAGACACACACACACACTTGTGCATGTTAGCTAGGGTGTTAATTTGGGGTTTAACCATCTCTTAATCTAGTTTTAGGCTTTGTTTAAGTGCTTTGGGTTGTTAGGTGTGTTATGGTTGTTATTAGGAAATGAAAATTGATTTTTATTTAAAAGGGTTTTATTTATTTGGTTGAATGGTTGACTTGAGAGAGAGGGAAGCATGGTGCTACATGGCCAAGCCATGCTTCCTTAATTGAAGAAAGAGAAAGAGAATGGGAGGGGTTATTGAGTGTTCCCTCATTTCTCACTCATTCTCTCATACTCTCTCAAACACACACAAACACACACACACACACACTCACCTGCAGAAGAAGCTTCAGCAGCATCATCATCATCATCATCTTCAGCAACAACAGCATCATCATTATCATCATCAGCAGCAGCAGGAGCAGCAGGAAGCAACAGCAGTAGCAGGAGCTCCAGCAACCTAGAGCAGCTCTTCTCCACTTCTTCACCTGCCTTCTCGGGTTTATTAGGGTATACTTCTTGAACCCCATTTCGTGGTTTGCTTAAGTTGTGCATCGATTAGCTTCGATTAGTGTTAATTAGCTAGTTAGTGCTAATTATGATGTTTTGTGTGGACTTTTGGATAATTGATGGTTGAGTGGGTGAACCTAGCCTATTTTAGTGTTAATAGGGTCACTTCAACTGATAAATAACCCAGGTTTCACTAAAATACCATAGGGTTTGCTTGGGTGCAAAATATCGTATTTTGGCGTCGTTTTACGACATCTGTGATCTGCTTTTGACCCGGACCCTTCAGGGTAAAATTGAGGAAACTGGAGCATGCTTGTTAGGTCTAGACATCACCACCAGAACACAAGCCACCCTCTCCCAACCCAGGCCACAAATTAATCCAATCTGGCCGCAATTTGCGGCCAGGAAGGGGTGTTGGGACTTGGGGTTTTGGGTAGTGTTGTCTGCTGTGTATTGTAGTGTTTTGGCATGTCTAGTTTTGTAAGAATTGACCTGTAGGAAAATCTGGGATCAAATACCGTTTTTGATGTTCGTTGTGTTTGCGCGATACGCGCGATACGTGAGAGGGTTCTGTGATCCAGCGTATCGCGGCGTGTCGCGATGGTTTTAGACGCGTACACACACGATTCAGCCTATCATGCACACGCGCGTTTAGTTTGCGACGCGAGTTTCTCATTTTGGTTCGATATCGCGTTTTGCGAGATATTTGGCTTATATATGATTTCCATGTCTTATTTGCAGGTTTGCAGCCAGGGACTACGGACACTACTACAGAGGGAGCAGATGGTAGAATTCACCTAGCGTGGAGCGTAGGTGAGTAGATTTAATATCACAGGGGAATCGCCCGCATGGCGTTACGCGTCTGGGCTAGGATTCAAATACCTGTCGCACAATCTACGTCATTGTAGAATTGCGCCTTACTTTATTTCCTTGATATAGTTATACTGTGACTAGCAGCCGTAGTGCACTGCACATATTATTGACGGTTCATGTTGCACGAGCACGGATTGTATGCTACACACACACCATCAATAATTGCCATGTCACACACAACCCCTTATAGATACTATTGCTTGTCACACATGACATCTAACTTACCGGTATACCTATAGTGTATCATACCTTTAGTGATAGGTACATTTACACCTTGCGATACAGCTACAGGTATACCTTTTACATATTTTACTTATACCGGGGGGATATCTTACTCATATTCTTCTTATACCCAGGGGGTATACGACATCAGTTCCTATAGGTAGATACCTATACATTGCTACACCTGTATGTTACACACATATTCAGTTGCAATCATATATTTACCTTTACTGATGTTACTTAGTTGTACCTCATTGGTTTCGCATACATCTGGTTTTAGCTGCATATTCTCATTTATATGCTCGCATTTCAGATATATCACATATATTTATTCCTGGATTTGCGCATTGTTATTTGGATTTCACATGATGATTTCTGGATTTGGGAACCGCGGGGGTTCATGAAATTATGCATACATTGAAAAACCCGGTTTCCTTGATATGATATTTGCGCAGCCACCATGAGATTTATCGGTTCTGATTATATACTTCATATGAGGTGTGGTTGCCGTATGAGGGTACATGGTGGGGCCCGGTATGGTTCCCCTCGGCAAGAAGATCGATGGATGTTGTCAATTGAGCCTGGAGGCGGGCTAGTACCTACCGATGACAGTACTAATGACTCGGCGGGGGTCATGGAGACACCGTTGGGAGTCATGCACGTATGCATACGTCGAAAGACGAGGGTCAGAGCTAGGCACTCGTGCTTTCGGGACAGCGTATGATACGTACCTATCAGGATTTCTGTGTCGATGCTTGGCACATTGTTTTTATGATATTTCTTTTAATACTTTTGTATATATAACAGGGGATTAGCCGTTGTTATATATACCCTTACACCAATATTAGTGGAATGGGACGCTAATATATGTGTATTGCCCCCATCATATTTATTTCTGCAAATATATATACCTTTAGGATGTTAGAAACTTACTTGAGATTCCACTTGGGATATAGATGATTCATTGAGATTGGATATTGGATATGAAAGAGATTGTTGATTGTACATTCGGGATATAGGAGATTACTCGATATTGTACATTGAGGAGATGTGAGACTTATATGATGTGAGAGCCCAGTTTGGGGGCTGATTTGAGGAATTGTGGATTTGAGTGTCTTGATGGATTGTGATCCTGCCACGATGTCAGGTTTCCGTGGAAATGACATATTCCCCCCTATACCTCACACTTATCTACTTTATGCACAGATTCATATATTGGTAGTACCTGTTAATGTATTCTTATGATAGTTGCATATTTACATTCCCACATCCCTATTGCATGGTTATTGCATATTATTGTCATGTTACTATTGCTTCACATATTGATTGTACCTGCTAGTGTACTTTCCTTTATTCAGCATTTGCATGATATGTTATTACTGTAATCACATATCTTAGATTCATGCTGTACGTGCATTCCTGCGATTACCTGCATATGTTATCTACTCTTCACGAGTTGGCAACTCACCCCCGTTGTGCCACAGGTGTTTCGGGTTGTTCCCCAGAGTAGTCGAGGCAGGCTATTCAGCTTTTCAGCTATCATCTTTTGCTACAGATACTGCATCAGCTCACAGTACTATTTTGCTTAGGTGGGTTTTGGTGGTCATCTGTATTTTGTATTGTACATTCGTTGTATCTTGTACTCTCCATCTACTATTGTATTGTTGACTTAGAGACTTGGTGAGGACGTTACTGTATATTATTTATGGGTTTGTTGTCCTTTATATACAGCTTTCTCTCTATTGTCCTTATTTCTTCGCTATAGCTTCATATTTTTGTGTTGTATGCATCTTGGGTTAGTTTTTACAAAAATGGGTGTTGCCAAAATTTAAAGAAATAAAGTAGGACTTTTAAAGAATTTGGGTTGCGATTTCAAATGTTTCAAAAACTTATATTATCTTTTCCGTATTTTTATGGTTTAGATTTCTGGGTTTTGGCTTTCTTTTACTACGTTACGTCTTAGGGAGTTGCGTAGTACTAGGGCCGTCACGGGCCAATTTCGGGTCGTGACAAAGTTAGTATTAGAGCGCTAGGTTTTACCTTTCGGAGTGTAGGATGACCTTAGTATGATGGAGTAGGTAGCTTAAGCAGAGTAACGTAGTGTGTGTATGTCTGCAGCATACCCACGGTGCGGTACTTTGCATTAAGTGACGTAAGTACAATTGTTTGAAATTCCTTCCTTGATGATTCATATCCTTAAGATTCGATTTCCTTATTCTTATCGAATTTTATCTTATATCTATTTATAGCCTTGCCATCGATGACTATGGGGACTCAGAGTGATGCAGCGAGGGCCGAGGTCAGAGTTGGCTCGGGTGAGACGAGTACTGACCAGGATGGCACTCTAGTTGCACAGGTGCAGACGGATCAGCCTACGACATATACTATTGATAGACTTTTGGCAGAGATGCAGGATTTCCGCCAGACGATGAGTTCTTTGGTTGATGTCGTTCGGGAGCTACGACAGGAGGTTGTCACCCCTGTCACTCAGTTGTCGCTTACGGTCAGCATGCAACAGTCCGTCACCTACATAGCACCAGTGGTTGCAGCTCCAGTTGATGAGGCGCATATTCCAGAGGCTCAGAGAGTTCCAGGACAGTGGAGGACTCGTACCAGTGTACCAGTCCAGAGAAAGAGGTTTGGTCATCGAGACAGATTTCGTGGCCGTCGCGGGAGTAGCAGAGGCTTAGGACGAGGACAGTCGTTCAGCTCTCAGCCCCAGGATGGTCAGCAGTCAGCGCGTGGATGTTTTCGATGCGGAAGCCTTCAGCACTTCGTCAGGGATTGTTCCTCAGCACGGCGTCAGGATCGTACTCAGAGAGGCCATGGACGTGGAAGATTCTCTCAGAGGGCTCAGGCTACCAGAGGAGTTCATCCAGTTGCGAGTATAGGGCAGACACAGGAGTCTACTTCTACTCATCGGGACGCGCAGACGTCCAATGCAGAGTTCTCAGGTATCCTTAATTCGCTTGTTCTTTGATGTATTCGTTTGTTTTTCATGCTTGTACCGTGGTTGGGTAGATTAGTCGTAGTTGTGCTAACTTCTGTCAGCGATACTTTTGTTGCGCGACACGTATTTCAGTTTTGTGCCAATCGGATAGGAAGTTGAGATTCTTCCGTCGTTTTGATCCTTCTAAAGATGTTGGATTTGACGTTCTCCTGGGCACGGACTGGTTAACTACGTGCTAGGCGTCTGTGGACTACCACGAGGAAACAAGTTAGGTTTTGTTTTCCCCGGCAAGTCAGTTCTTGTTGTGCAGGTGGATAGTTGTACCGCCTCTCACAGCTTGAATTCAGCCTTTTTGCTAGTCGGCTACTGAGGAGATGTCGTGGATTCTTGGCGTTCATTCGTGATACCGAAGCCACAGTGGGACTGTTGGACCGGGTTTCTTTCGTGCGAGAGTTTTTCCGACGTTGTTCCGGATGAGCCGGCGAAGCTTGGGAGCAAAAGGATCAGCTGCAGAGTTGTGGTTTGGGGAGTTTGTGCGTCGGAGTGTTTCGCTTTTGGAAGCTCCTATTTCTGTTCGTCGAGGAGGAAGACGACAGTTTGAGGTTGTGTATCGACGGATCGTCAATTTAACCGGCTTACGGTGCGGATAGGTATCCTTCATCTCGCCGTGACGATTTCTTCGATCAACTCCAGAGTGCGAGACATTTTCTAAGTTTGCTTGGGATCAGGTCATCATTATTGCGGTACGGAGTGATGGCATTCCGAAGACTGCCTTGTGCGTGCTACGGGCTTTGTGTGTTTTGGTGAGTCTTTGGATTCACTGATGCCCTGGCAGCGTTTGTAAACGTGATGAACCAGATTCTTCAGGCCGTTCCTCGACCAGTTTTCGTTGTGTTATTTACGACACTCTGGTCTACTTAATTTGTCTTGAGGGACAGGAGTAACACTTGGGGATTTGTTATACAGATACTGGGAGAGCACCAGCAGTTGCTAAATTCTCGGAGTGTTTCTTCAGACCTGTTTTGTGTTGACTCCTAGGTCTTATAGTCGCGGGAGACGGTTTTGTATGTTCCCGAGGGAGATCGTGGCCGTACAGCTTAGGTCCAGACTTGTGTGCCGGACGGAGGTCCGCAGATTTTTGGGCTTAGCAGGTTCTTTTCTGCCGTTTCGTGCAGGATTGTTAGAGTAGTGCTGCACCGTCGACTTAATTGACTGGAAGGGAGGTTTCTTTTCTTTGGACTGAGGCCTGTGTACGGAGTTTTCGGCAGTTGGAGATTCGGTTAACAACTGCATCGGTTCTTTCTTTGCTTTCTGGTTCGGGCGACTTTGTTGTTTAACTGTAGTGTTTCTTGAGTGGGCTCGAGTGTGTACTGAGGTGACACTATAGAGTTATCGCTTTTGCTTCCCTACATTTGGAGGAAGTACGAGGAGGATATTCCACTCATGATCTGGAGATGGCCGCGGTGGTTTTATGTTGGAGATTTGGAGACACTATCTGTTCGAGAGTCATGTCAGATTTTCACGGACCACCAGAGCTTAATGTACATCTTCCTGCAGCAGATTTGGATTGTTGTGATAGTCTTCTGCAGATTTACAGTTCTTGTGTGATCGTCGAGTATAGCTTAAGTTCGTCTCTACGGAGGGGACAGCTTGCTCATGTCCGCGCCCGACCACTTTCCTTAAATCGTTTTCGCGAGACACTGCCCGCCGATGCTCGTTCGTCAGTGATACTTGGGCATACTCGGCTAGGTAATGATTCAGAGACCTTGATTGTGACAATGGTGTGCTAAGTTAGGGACACGTTTGTGTACCTGACATTATCAGGTAGAGACGTGCAATCCTAGAGTAAGCACATCAGTCAACTCTCTGTATTCATTCAAGTTCCACCAGCTTTGGCATGATTTGTGAGATAGTTACGAGTGGACAGGGATGTAAAGAGAAGTTTCAGGTTTCGTTTCAAGGTGTCAGTCTTGTTGTTTGCTTGAGTCGAGCATCTGAGGCCGGCCGGAGAGTTGCAACCTTTTACCATTCTGAAGTAGGAGTGGGAGCAGATCTCCACCAATTTCGTTATGGTTTCTACCCAAGTTTAATCAGGGTGTGACTCCATTCGGATTCTTGTCGTCCGGTTATACTCAATGTGCTCAGTTGTTTTTGTTAAGTTGAGTGTTTGTTTGGATTGTTCTCAGCAGTTTGGGATCGTCACTCGCCATCGTTAGGGTTCTCCTTCGATAGCTGTTATCAGGAGACACTCCAATTGGCCACCTTTAGGTTTACGGGTTAGGTCGTGTCGATCACCGGTCTGTTGTTTTTCTGACTCTGCGTAAGTAGGACTTTGGACCCCAGCTAGTCTTGAGACTTCGCAGATAGTCCAGTTGTGTTAGGTCAGGATGGGAATTGTCCATTGTGAACTGAGGTCTTATGCCGACTGTGTTGGTCATAGACTCGAGCTCGTAGGGACAGATCATGTATTCCTATGGACTTTCCAATGAATGACGTATTGGATTTTGAGAAGCTTGTCCCAGGATTTAGGTCCTTTTTAGATCCTATAAGCGAGTTCTCGTTGCCTTTAATTTGGCACTTCCGCCCAGATTATTGGATTTTCACCCCGTATTCCTTGTGATGATACTTTACAATTACCTTCATGACCTTTCTCACATGATTTGGCACCAGACCATTTAGCTGGACGCGATCTTTCGTTCACCAGCAGCCAGTTGTATTAATGGACCGGCAGGTGGAGAAACGTCGGTCAAGGGTCTTGCCATCTGTGAATGGTTTTCTTGGACGTAGCCGTATAGTGAAGAAATCACTTGGGAGGCTGCGAGCGAGATTTGAGGATTTCAATCTTCTCTTTGAGGGTACGCGTATCAGTATATTTTTAAATTCGGGGACGAATTCTTTTAAGGGGGGGGGAGATTGTAACACCTTAGATTGTGTTTTGTAGCTAATTATATTGTAATGTGTGGTTTTTAATAAAAAGTTTACCAAATTAAGTTTTAAATATTTTATCCTATTTAATGTGTATTTTATTAGAATTTTGTTAGACACACACACTTGTGCATGTTAGCTAGGGTATTAATTTGGGGTTTAACCATCTCTTAATCTAGTTTTAGGCTTTGTTTAAGTGCTTTGGGTTGTTAGGTGTGTTATGGTTGTTATTAGGAAATGAAAAATGATTTTTATTTAAAAGGGTTTTATTTATTTGGTTGAATGGTTGAATTGAGAGAGAGGGAAGCATGGTGCTACATGGCCAAGCCAAGCTTCCTTAATTGAAGAAAGAGAAAGAGAATGGGAGGGGTTATTGAGTGTTCCCTCATTTCTCACTCATTCTCTCATACTCTCTCAAACACACACAAACACACACACACACACTCACCTGCAGAAGAAGCTTCAGCAGCAGCATCATCATCATCATCATCATCTTCAGCAACAGCAGCATCATCATCATCAGCAGCAGCAGCAGCAGCAGGAGCAGCAGGAAGCAACAGCAGTAGCAGGAGCTCCAGCAACCTATAGCAGCTCTTCTCCACTTATTCACCTGCCTTCTAGGGTTCATTAAGGTATACTTCTTGAACCCCATTTCGTGGTTTGCTTAAGTTGTGCATCGATTAGCTTCGATTAGTGTTAATTAGCTAGTTAGTGCTAATTATGATGTTTTGTGTGGACTTTTGGATAATTGATGGTTGAGTGGGTGAACCTAGCCTATTTTAGTGTTAATAGGGTCACTTCAACTGAGAAATAACCCAGGTTTCACGAAAATACCATAGGGTTTGCTTGGGTGCAAAATATCGTATTTTGGCGTCGTTTTACGACATCTGTGATCTGCTTTTGACCCAGACCCTTCAGGGTAAAATTGAGGAAACTGGAGCATGCTTGTTAGGTCTAGACACCACCACCAGAACACGAGCCACCCTCTCCCAACCCAGGCCGCAAATTAATCCAATCTGGCCGTAATTTGCGGCCTGGAAGGGGTGTTGGGACTTGGGGTTTTGGGTAGTGTTGTCTGCTGTGTATTGTATTGTTTTGGCATGTCTAGTTTTGTAAGAATTGACCTGTAGGAAAATCTGGGATCAAATACCGTTTTTGATGTTCGTTGTGTTTGCGTGATACGCGCGATACGTGAGAGGGTTCTGTGATCCAGCGTATCGCGGCGTGTCGCGATGGTTTTAGACGCGTACACACACGATTCAGCGTATCGTGCACACGCGCGTTTAGTTCGCGACGCGAGTTTCTCGTTTTGGTTCGATATCGCGTTTTGTGAGATATTTGGCTTATATATGATTTTCGTGTCTTATTTGCAGGTTTACAGCCAGGGACTACGGACACTACTACAGAAGGAGCAGATTGTAGGATTCACCTAGCGTGGAGCGTAGGTGAGTATATTTAACATCTACAGGGGAATCTCCCGCATGGCGTTATGCGTCTGGGCTAGGATTCAAATACCTGTCGCACATTCTACGTCATTGTAGAATTGCGCCTTACTTTATTTCCTTGATATAGTTATACTGTGACTAGCAGCCATAGGACACTGCACATATTATTGACGGTTCACGTTGCACGAGCACGGATTGTATGCTACACACACACCGTCAATAATTGCCATGTCACACACAACCCCTTATAGATACTATTGCTTGTCACACATGACATCTAACTTACCGGTATACCTATAGTGTATCATACCTTTAGTGATAGGTACATTTACACCTTGCGATACAGCTACAGGTATACCTTTTACATAATTTACTTATACCGGGGGGATATCTTACTCATATTCTTCTTATACCCAGGGGGGTATACGACATCAATTCCTATAGGTAGATACCTATACATTGCTACACCTGTATGTTACACACATATTCAGTTGCAATCATATATTCACCTTTACTGATGTTACTTAGTTGTACCTTATTGGTTTCGCATACATCTGGTTTTAGCTGCATATTCTCATTTATATGCTCGCATTTCAGATATATCGCATATATTTATTCCTGGATTTGCGCATTGTTATTTGGATTTCACATGATGATTTCTGGATTTGGGAACCGCGGGGGTTCATGAAATTATGCATACATTGAAAAATCCGGTTTCCTTGATATGATATTTGCGTAGCCACCATGAGATTTATCGGTTCTGATTATATACTCCATACGAGGTGTGGTTGCCGTATGAGGGTACATGGTGGGGCCCTGTATGGTTCCCCTCGGCAAGAAGATCGATGGATGTTGCCGATTGAGCTTGGAGCCGGGCTAGTGCCTACCGGTGACAGTACTAATGACTCGGCGGGGGTCATGGAGACACCGTTGGGAGTCATGCACGTATGCATACGTCGAAAGACGAGGGTCAGAGCTAGGCACTCGTGCTTTCGGGACAGCGTATGATACGTACCTATCAGGATTTCTGTGTCGATGCTTGGCACATTGTTTTCATGATATTTCTTTTAATACCTTTGTATATATAACAGGGGATTAGCCATTGTTATATATACCCTTACACCAATATTAGTGGAATGGGACGCTAATATATGTGTATTGCCCCCATCATATTTATTTCTGCAAATTATATATACCTTTAGGATGTTAGAAACTTACTTGAGATTCCACTTGGGATATAGATGATTCATTGAGATTGGATATTGGATATGAAAGAGAATGTTGATTGTACATTCGGGATATAGGAGATTACTCGATATTGTACATTGAGAAGATGTGAGACTTATATGATGTGAGAGCCCAGTTTGGGGGCTGATTTGAGGAATTGTGGATTTGAGTGTCTTGATGGATTGTGATCCTGCCACGATGTCAGGTTTCCGTGGAAATGACATGTTCCACCCTATACCTCACACTTATCTACTTTTTGCACAGATTCATATATTGGTAGTACCTGTTAGTGTACCCTTATGATAGTTGCATATTTACATTCCCACATCCCTATTGCATGGTTATTGCATATTGTTGTCATGTTACTATTGCTTCACATATTGATTGTACCTGCTAGTGTACTTTCCTTTATTCAGCATTTGCATGATATGTTATTACTGTAATCGCATATCTTAGATTCATGCTGTACGTGCATTCCTGCGATTACCTGCATATGTTATCTACTATTCACGAGTTGGCAACTCACCCCCGTTGTGCCACAGGTGTTTCAGGTTGTTCCCCAGAGTAGTCGAGGCAGGCTATTCAGCTTTTCAGCTATCATCTTTTGCTACAGATACTGCATCAGCTCACAGTACTATTTTGCTTAGGTGGGTTTTGGTGGTCATCTGTATTTTGTATTGTATATTCGTTGTATCTTGTACTCTCCATCTACTATTGTATTGTTGACTTAGAAACTTGGTGAGGACGTTACTGTATATTATTTATGGGTTTGTTGTCCTTTATATACAGCTTTCTCTCTATTGTCCTTATTTCTTCGCTATAGCTTCATATTTTTGTGTTGTATGCATCTTGGGTTAGTTTTTACCAAAAGGGGTGTTGCCAAAATTTAAAGAAATAAAGTAGGACTTTTAAAGAATTTGGGCTGCGATTTCAAATGTTTCAAAAACTTATATTATCTTTTCCGTATTTTTATGGTTTAGATTTCTGGGTTTTGGCTTTCTTTTACTACGTTACGTCTTAGGGCGTTGCGTAGTACTTGGGCCGTCACGGGCCAATTTCGGGTCGTGACTGCGTGCCAGAATCTGTAGGGTGTTTTTCGTCATCCCATTGAGATGGGAATACGCGCGTACTTGTCAGGCGTACTACAGATTCCCCCTTCCTGGGGTAGGGTTTATTGATCGTGGGGATCCGAATCTCCGGCAGCCGCGGACTAAGCTGCCGTTAATTACCCCTCGCCTTTGGTGCGAGGGAACCTCCAATTAACGGGTAAACTGGTCATGCGAACTCAATGTGTAGTGTACGTGTGTTGTGTTTTGAATGGGGGTTTTGGATATATCGGGAGCCACGCAGAGTTTTTACGGGGGTCCCGCTACCCGGATAGCGGGCTGGGGGTCAAGGGGGCTAGCAGCCCCCTTGCGGGGTGCAGGGCAGCGCCCCGTTAGAAATTTTTTTCTAACAGGGGCAGTGTCGTGGAGTATGTGTATGTGTACTTATGTATGCATAGGTGTATATATGTGTGTGTGTGTGTGTGTGTATAAAAAAGGAGGAAAAGACATCCAAAGGATGCGTGGGGGCCAGCGCCTCGAGCGTTGTGCGCTTAAGTGCTGTGCGCTCAGGCGCTAGAGTGCCACGTGTCGGCACGTGGGCACTCTGCGCTTGACCGCTCTGTGCTTGAGCGCAAGCGCACCACGTGTCGGTACGTGGGCGCTTTGCGCTTCAGCTCCTGACGCTCGAGCGCAAGTGCGCCACGTGTCGGCACGGGAGCGACTTGCGCTTGAGTGCTGGGCGCTTGAGCGCAAGCGAGCCACGTGTCGGCATGGGGGCGACTTGCGCCTGAGCGCTTGAGCTTGAGCGAAAGCGCGCCACGTGTCGGCACGGGGGCGACTTGCACTCGAGCGCTTGTGCTTGAGCGCCAGCGCGCCATGTGTCGGTACTGGGGCAACTTGCGCTCGAGCATTTGCGCTTGAGCGCAAGCGTGCCATGTGTCGGCACGTGAGCGCTTTGCGCTTGAGCGCAGGGCGTTGTAGTGCAAACGCGCCACGTGTCGGCACGTGGGCGCTTTGCGCTCGAGCACTGAGCGTTTGAGCGCAAGCGCGCCACGTGTCGGCACGCGGGCGCTCTGCGCTTGAGCGCCGGCGAGAAAAGGAGGCTTTTAGCCTAGAACCTGAAGCTATGCTTCAAAAAGGAAATATTTATTATATATATATATGTGGAGTTAAACTCCTAGGATGTTTTGAAGCTGATGAAGGGGGTTCTTCTTCTTCCTCCTGTTGTTTGGCCGGATCTTAAAGATCAAGAAGTAAGAGATTTTAAAAACCACTCCTTTTTGAGATCTGATGGGAGATCTGGGTTCCCCTTTGTGGGTTTTGTGGTGGAAAGCTACTTAGTTTTGGGAAAGAAAGAGTAAAACTCTTGATTTAATTCAAAAGAAATGAGAAGGTTTAGAACCTTGGAGAAGGAGCAGGAGGCACAAAGAACCCTCGTTTTTTGGGGGAATTAAAAGCGTGTATGCTTTATTAATCATCATGTTTCCTTATATAGGCTTATATATTTACATATAGCCCTTTGGGCTTTACAAAAATGGCATTTTAGCCATCCCATGGCTCATGTGCCATTTCATTTTTGCACATAAGCCATGGGCTTACAAAATATTGGCTTTATGCCCATTTTATTTACATTCATGCATAAACAATTACATAAAAAAATTTATTACATGATTTTGTTGTTGGCTTGGGGAGGCTGGCCGCGGGCTCGACTTGGGCATGGGCCCGCTTGAGCTGGGCTTGGGCCCACCTGGCTTGGGGTTGACTTTTATTTTGACTTGGTCAACCGTGGTGTAAATTTTTACCCCAACAAGTCGAGTACAGTTTGATTTCACTTCCACTGGGGGACAACTTGCTCATGTCCACGTCCATCCACTTTTACTTGATCGTATTCGCGAGGCACAGCGCGACGATGCCCGTTTGTCTGAAATTCTTGAGCATGTTCGGCAGGGTAGAGATTCGGAGTTTGGGATTGATGAACAAGGTGTGCTACATTTCTGGACTCGTTTGTGTGTACCTAATACCGATGGGATGAGACACGAGATCCTAGAGAAGGCACATCATTCAGCTTATAATGTTCACCCAGGTTCCACCAATATGTATAATGACTTGAGAAATATCTACTGGTGGGCAGGGATGAAGAGAGATGTTTCGGACTTCGTTTCAAGGTTCCTGACTTGTCAGCAAGTCAAGGCTAAGCATCTTAGACCGGCAGGAGAGTATCAACCTTTACCCGTTCCGGAGTGGAAATGGGAACAGATCTCCATGGATTTCATTGTGGGTCTACCCAGGTCCAGTCGAGGGTATGACTCCATTTGGGTGATTGTTGACCGGTTGACGAAAGCGGCTCACTTTTTTCAAGTGAAGACCACTTTCGGTTATGCTCAGTATGCTCAGTTGTACATCGATGAGATTGTGCATTTGCACGGCGTTCCCACATGCATCGTATTCGACAGTGGCACCCAGTTCACTAACCGTCTTTGGCAGAAGCTTCAGGAAGCTTTGGGTACCCGATTGAGTTTTAGCACCGCTTTCCATCCGCAGACCGATGGTTAGCCAGAGCGGACTATACAGACTCTGGAGGATATGCTTCGTGCGTGCTTGATTTTGGTGGCAGTTGGGATCGTCACTTGCCGTTGATAGAGTTCTCTTACAATAACAGTTATCAGGAGACGATTCAGATAGCGCATTTGAGGCTTTGTATGGTAAAAAGTGTCGATCGCCAGTCTGTTGGACCGAACTCAGCGAGAGCAGGATTTTGGGACCCCAGCTAGTTCAAGAGACTACGGAGAAGATCCAGTTGATTCAGGATAGGATGAGAGCAGCTCAGTGCAGACAGAAGTCTTATGCCGACCGTCGTCATCGCAAGCTCGAGTTCGCAGTGGGGGATCATGTAATCCTACGGATTTCTCCGATGAAGGGCTCGATGAGATTTGGGAAGAAAGGGAAGCTTAGTCCCAGATTTGTGGGTCCTTTTGAGACCCTTGAGCGAGTCGGTACCGTTGCCTATCGTTTGGCACTTCCGTCCAGTTTTCCGGATGTTCACCCCGTATTCCATGTATCGTTGCTTCACAAGTACCTTCCTGAACCTTCTCACATGATTCAGCACCATACCGTATAGCTAGAGCTTGATCTTTCGTTCACCGAGCAGCCGATAGTTATATTGGATCGGCAGGTGAAGAAACTTCAGTCAAAGGTCTTTCCATCTGTGAAGGTTCTTTGGCGTGGCCCGAATAGTGAAGAGGTCACTTGGGAGGCCGAGAGCGAGATGCGGAAGAAGTTCCCTCATCTCTTTGAAGGTACGCATAGTAAGATTTTTAAATTCGGGGACCAAATTTCTTTAAGGGGGGATGATTGTAACACCTTACAATGCGATTAGTGTTAATTAAGCGATAATGCGGGTTTTTAGTAAAAAGTTAACCAAAATAATTTTCACATATTTTATAAAAATTAATTAATATTTTATTATTATTTGTTTTGGCTTGCACACACTTGTGCATGTTAACCTAGGGTTAATTTGTGTTAACCATGTTTATGTTGCCATAGCACCCTAAACAAATTTCATGCCATGTTAACCTTGTCTTAATTTTTATTAAGAGTTTATCCTTTGACTTGAGAGAAAGAGAGAGAGAGTTGGCAATGAGGGTTGATGAGGCATGGGCAAGCATGGGGGCATTAATGAGGAGAGAGAAAGGGGCATGGTTCATTCCCTAACCTCATGCCCTCATTTCACTCATCCCTCACTCATACACTCCCTCCTTCTCACCTCACTCTCTCATTCACCCATTATTTCTCCTTCTGATTTTCCTCTCCCCTCAACTGAAACCTATTCTTATTCATCACAAAACCCAAGCCTATCCTCACTAAACCTCACTAAAACCCTTCACAAGCCTAGCTAAACCCCATTTGATGACTTGGAGCATGGAAAGCTAGGGTTTTTTTAGCAAGTTTGGTAAGGTAATGATCTCTAACTGTTAACTAGGATGTTAGGATGTGGTATTGCTTATTAGTTGCTGTTTAGAACACTAAAATTATAGTTTTGTGCAAATATCGTATTTTTGGTAAAGATTTGTGTCTCGGGTGAATCTGCTATCAAACCAGGAATTTGTTGGAAAAGTTGCAATCACAAAGACATAGTTTAGAGACCTAGAAACCACTATAAAAACCTGAGACCATTGTTGGAGATAGTGCCCTCATAGTCAATTATTGGATCGCAGGTACGTGATTGCAATGATTGCGGAGGACCTATCCCGGTAGGACAGTCTTACTCGAGATGATAGTATGCTATCTGGTTTGCCTTTATCAGTCGTGTACATGTTCAGGTGACTGATTGTATGTTACACTTTGATAGAGCCCTTAGGATCTTGCTTTACTACCAACAGTATGATGGCGATCATATACGTGAGAGTTGGGTAGTTTATATGCATATCCTTAATTGTGGTCCCTAGTCGTGGGAGTTTCGAGACAGGGCATCGATACTCCGGAGTAGACTAGTGTGTACAGTCGAGACCCCGACGACGGGCGGTGGCCGGTCTCACAAGCCACTGGTGTCAGTTGGATCACCTAAGATGTATACAGGTGCTCATTGGGTTATGAGTACACCGGACATGACTCGCCGGGAATCTGCTAGTTAGTATTATATCTACCGTCAGATAGCAGTTCCCTGGTGACATGTGTACAGGTTAGTTCATCGACCTGAGGTCGTCATTTGTCTCGTGTGAGTTCCCACTGTGCTTTGATTTCTACCCTACCACGGCTCAAAGGAGTCGTGCAAACAGGTAATTTTTTGGTACAGTCCCGAGCCATATGGAGGCACGTGAGCGGATCGGCAGGGGATTCGTCTCTCCCGGTATTGGGGGCGAGGTCGTGCTGTGTCTAGGAGAGCCATTACACAAAGTCCATGGCCATGGCAGGAGATTTACTGGTAGGTACTCCAGTAGTATCTCAGGGTGTTATTGGGCTTCACTCCGACACGACTTATACTGCTTTTGGGGGTCTGACGTTACTAGCCCCCTAGGCGGATATGCGATACTCATTGACGAACGGACCGGACTGTATATACATTGTCACTGTTAGGCTCAGTAGGGTTTTCCGGATGAGTGCGCTCATCGGCATCCCTTGAGGTCAGTCCATGGGCAGCCGTTACGCATTGCTAGTGCCGCTGACGGTTTGTGGTTAAACCCACTGCCAGGGTACTGACGAGTCATTAGAGTCCCCCACAGACAGTTTCCCAAGTTCGGGCGAAACGTTGTAGAGGCCGTATGGTTTTATGGCAGGGTTCGGAAAATGCACGTGCATTTACGCACGTGTTATTTTTCGGGCAGATAATACTGGTCGGCTTTGGTTTAAGCCGGATCCGAGTATTATATTGAGTAGGTATAATATCTTTGTCTCAGTTGCATTTGTATTCGGTCGTAATACAAATGCGGGTATATTTATACAGTTTCGGGGTTGTCCTGAAATTCGTTTCAGGATCACTTTTGGAAGTTGCCAGTTTCCAGTTTTCTATCAGCCGTCTTTTAACATTCGGTTAAAGACGGATTTATCTTTTCTTGGATGTGGTGAGTCAGTGCTTCTAGAAGCTTCTAGATGGTTCTAAATGATGACTAGGCTTCATGACTCATTAGTGCATTAATGGTTTTTTGATGACTAGCCTAATGACTCATGCTTTGTTATTAATACCTTTTGGATTGGTTAAGATATTTGTTCATGATAAGCTTCATCTTAGGGTCACCACTTGGTTCCTACGGTCACCCCCCCTCTCTTTATAAGAGGCCGGCCCCCTCCTCTCTCTCTGATGGTTGTTGATTTCATTTGTAGAAAAGATATGATAGGTTTTATCGGTGTATGGAATTTTACAGTTCATTTCATTCCATCACCTGATTTCCACGGCAACTTCATTAACCGATCGTCCACGGATTTGGACGAAGTGAGACAAAGTCATCTACTCATTCTCTACATCATTCTTGGTCGTCTCTTTTAGCAAACATGACGATCGAGTTACCTCGAGTCAGAGGCGGGAGCCCGTTTAAAGAACCGATCATGTGGTGCCACCTCGACGAGGATATCGGAGATTTACGAGATCGGAGCAGCCACAACGGAGCGTGGGATGATGGTTGAAGAACGAAGGACTCGGATCGTTCGGTACAATCTTTCTACACACTTTACAGTTTGTTAGTTTAGCAATAATGGCAGATCCGGGTTAAAGTATACGATAGCGCCAGTTTAAAAGTTTTGTTCCGCATTTTGGCCTCTGTAGACTGCCGGGGCGCTAGCGTAGACTAACAGTGGTATCAGAGCCTCACCATTTTGCTATACTAACTTGTGCTAACGCGTTTAAAACATCGATCCGACCGAAAATCGAAAAACACAAAATTCATGCCCGACAGTTTCTGTTGATTTTAAACGGTCTCAAAAATTAATTCTGTATATCTTAAAAATCTATGCAGGGTTTTCTAAGGTACACGACAAAATTTGAGCAAGTGATTCCCCTGTGTAGCCGCGGAAGAGCGGCCAAACCCATGGTTTGGCCGCGGATCCGCGGCCATCCTAATGAAACACTGCATCAAATTTTCTCAGTGGGTTCTCTGTTGGATTTTGTGATTTTTGGTAAATATCGTTTTGGCCCAGGTTTTATTACTGTTCACCAGTAAGCAGTAGGGCCCACTTTTTGATATTTGGTCTTTGGTCGATCGAAATTTAAACACGTTAGTTTACAGTGCTTACATTATATCTCCGACCGGGAATGTCATTTGATCGGTAAACCGCGTTTAATTGCTATAGTTCTTTTAGACGGGTTTGCGAACGTGACATTCGCGTTGATGTTCTGTGTTGTGCTGTGATGTTGCGGATTTGTCGTGGTGGATAGCAGTGTGCAATGGTAGTACAGTTTGTGTTTATTTGTACATTTGATATTGCGGGGCGAGCATCCAACTTTTGGACTGCCGTCACTGCCTGTTGTATAATATTCTTTTAGGGCACGACCAGGTTGCGGTCGATGTACCTATTGTACTATTTTTCATTACTGTACTAGGTTTTACCCCGCGACGGAGTGCACGGATAGCCGGGTTCGGGAAAGCAACGGGTCCGCATCTCATGGCTTTGAGAGGCAGAGGGGCCCCACTTCAGAATTGGCAGACTATTCGCCGCACTCGTAGGGGGTACAGGTTGACCCAAGGAGGGGTGCCCAAGATTACCGGATTCTGTGAAGTGTCGGGTGTTCCTTTCACTATACTGTGGGGACTACCTCGCTTCAGGTTTTGGCGGGTAACTTGCCGCACCCGTAGGGGTCTAGGTTTCATTGCACAGGCTATCCACACGACAGGGGAACGTCGAGTTTCAGCAGCGGCTCTGTGAAACTCGGGGATCCCAGATATCTGTATTGTTCTGTGATGCTTATTACTTTTTTGTAATGTTGCATATTATCACGCCTAGAGCGATTATGTATATTGGTTTATGTACTATTAGATGTTGTATATGTTTTACACCCGCGCTAGTCCAGTCCCCGCTCTGTCGTTAGTTAAGTAACCTAACGGGTTATGACGGGACCCAGTGACGAATGCGGATGGCATATACGTACATTTTATTTTCGTTCTTTTCTGGTGTGATTAAATGATGGGACTGCGTTGATTCTGATCAACGCAAAGTAAAAACAAACCTGTTTACAGTTGTTGGAACAAATTTAAAAAGTGTTGTTACAAAGACGTTTCCTTTTGTTATGCATAGCGGTATTCAGTGGAATATCCTGCACCTCATTCGACGGGGCAAGGGCCGATATCCCTTCACCGGGACTGACCCCTTGGACAGAAGTTTGCGTCAGAGTAATAACTTTACTATAGTCGATTACAAGTTGCTTTGCATAGCGGTATTCAGTGGAATATCCTGCACCTCATTCCACGAGGAAAGAGCCGAGATCCCTTTACCGGGAGTGACCTCTTTAGCAAAAGGTTTTCGCCACTATATTTTAAAAAGCTATCAGGTTCCTTCAGCGATATCAAGTTCACTACGCTAAAGGTTTTTCGCCAAAAACCAGCCGTAGCCCTCCGTCACTTCTTTTGGGTATTCAGTAGTATTCAAGCTATGTATTTTGACCTAACGCCAAGGCATAGTGTTTGGTAGCTGCTGGGTATTCAATTGTCGCATAGATAGATGAGTTGGTTTGGGACAGCCGTTCTTCCATTTTGACCTAACGCCAAGGGCATGTGCGGGTGGGTTCAAATTAACAAGATAGTGATGGGTAGAACTTGGCATGTGACTTATGACATTTTGACCTAACGCCAAGGTTATAAGAGCATGGGGCAAAAACTATATCGGGAGTTTCTAAAGAAACTGAAACTTGCCAAGTATGCGCATACCTTCTGGAGTATGAGTAACGTGGATGCATTCCATCACGTTATCATGCGATGAGAGTTGGATCCCGATTCCCACTGATGAGTTGGTTTACTCTTCGGATGATCCCGATTGATTCTTCCTTAGGTTTGGAGGAGAATTTGACAGGACAGTGGGAGATTTCCGGATTAGATAAAGTGATGACCATTCCGATCTAGGTTAGAGTGCACGCAGAGTGTTTCTTTTCTCTCTCTCTCTTTGGCAGCGACCTTTGACCGACCCTAGACTATAACTCAGTGACCAAGTTGACCGAACCTTCTTAAAATACTGGCTTTTGGATTGTCTGAGTTGCATAAGTCATTGCCACTCTTTCTTTTACCCTTTGCATATCTCAGAACACCCGTATTACTACGGATATCCACTTCCATTGGATAGATCCATCGTATGGTTATATACGAACTCGAAGGGACTTCTTCGGGGATGGATCCAGGTTCAGGAGAAATAGAATTGGTTTATTCAGTTGTCTTTTATTATCACCTTCTCTCAGGTTGCGAGAGCTCCTTGGTTTAGGAGAGTACACCTATTATTGGATAGTCTTATTCCAAACCATAGGCTGGTGCCGAAAGGTAGGGAATGAAGAAAACCAATTAGCCTAAGTAGGGTGTGCAGAAGGTAACATGTAAAGACAAATAAAGGGATTAGAAAGAGGGCAAAGTAAATTGCGACTGATATCATTCACGACTAAAACCGCGTACTTCATCGCCGCTCCTATTTCACCTTTAAAAGAATAAGGTATTATTCAGTTGTCTTTTATCGTCACCTTCTCTCGAGATGCGAGTACTCCTTGGTTTAGGAGGGTACACCTATTATGCTTACTGGATAGTCTTCTTCCAAACCATAGGCTGGTGCCGAACGGTAGGGAAGGAAGAAAACCATTTAGCCTAACGATGGTGTACAGAAGGTAACGACTAAAGACAAATAAAGGGGATTTGGAGAGATGGCAAAGAGATATACGGTTGAAGTCATGAAATTGGATTATGGAAGAGGCATTGCTATGAATACCAGGATACCCCTACGAAACATTTTCATGTTTCAGTGCATTGTTAAAGAAAAACTATTTTTCCCGATTAGACACTTACTCCAAGGGTATGTATTTACCAGATTTCATTCTCATATCTGTATGGTTTTACAGATGATGAGCGGGAGTAAGATATTGGGAATTAGGTGATTATCCTCATTATATCGGAATTCGTTGTAATTGGTGATATTTGAGGAAATCGCCAGGGTACAGTTTTCCACCTACAACGCACAGGTTTTGAGTTGTTAAACTCAACGGACTTATAGAGAGTATTGTATGTTGTCCAGTGTCCATCAGGACAAAGGGGTAGCTCCTCGTACTATGTTCTGTTTACTTATAACTTCTCTAGTATTTAGACAAGTGTTTCGTAGAAATACATGGTCTAAGTTTTGAGAAGTTGTGGGTATAAGAATAAAGTAGAGAACCAGGTATCACAAGTATCGGGATTCTTCAAAGAGATCGAAGATGTAGATTCTTATGATTGGTATTCAGATGATAGTGATGGTTTTGAGAAACGTGTTTCTTTTTCAGGTTACTCATAATTGGATGGATTCCTAAGTTGAGTAATGCTGATTAGCCTCTTTCCATTAAGTTGATATGCACTGGAGACAGCTGCATGATTTGAATATGGTTCCAAATTAAAATTAGTGCCAAAGTTTCTATATTGGATATAGAATAGTTCGTACCTTAAAAGAAATTAAGGTACGGGGAGTTGTCCAGCTTATGCTTAAAACCAGACACTGGATAACTCAGGGCACGTTTCTGTAATGGCTGTTTGTGGGTTGACCCTGGCTATGACGAGGGTTGATATTCTACCATTTGGAAGATCAATAGTGATATTGTTCTTGACTCGCCACAGTTTTAGTAAAAATGGATCTTTTTCAGAAAACAGTAGTGGGAGTATGGTAGAACTGGAAGTGATTCCAGAACCGCGAACGATTACGGAAAAATTTAATAGGACCAATACATTCAATCAGGTTTGACATTCCAATAGCCACTCCGCAGATTTGGTGGGTAACCTCAGACACCCGAGAGGTACTTCGGTAGCCTCAGAGACGGTGACAGGGAGGTACTTATCCACCAAGACTTGACACTACTGTTGTTCCAGGATATGAGACCCGGTAGGAGGGTTGTCGTAGTCAGTGGGAGCAACGGAAGCATAGTGGGCAAGATGCTTATATCTATTTATAGACTTGAGCAGTTATAGCGGAGATAGATCATCTAATTTTGATGTGACAGTCATGGGTTTGACTTCAATCAGAATAGAGGATGGATCAGTTAAGAAGGTAGTAGGGTGTGATGTCATGATATCTGGATGACATACACAGAGTAGGAGGTAAAATTCCTATACTACGATCGGTTGTTCTGTGGTCGTCACACAGTTGTTTCTCCAGACAGGATATGGATATAATATTTGACATTTTGGTTTCTAGATCTATGGTTTTAGATCTGGATTTGGGTAGTTTCCCAATGTGGGTACTTTGACACATATTCTAATGGTTTTTGGAATAGTTGACTCCTAGCATGGTGGTGTACCTGCAGGTGATGGAGTCACCCTCTCTAAAGGTGTCTTACAGACTAAAGGGGAGAGGGATGTGCATGATTGGCAGATCACTTGCTTAGGCAATTGAGTCAATCATGAGATGTCAAGTACCACACCAAATGTTGTTTTTGCACTAGATGCAATAAGTTTGTATTAATCCAATCCTGGAGAAACATAAGGAAGCAGTTTTAGAACATAAGTACATGTTCTAAGGATTTGATGACGGCAGCCTCCTTCGGGAGACGATTATCATTCCAAGCTTCAAAGGTGACATGGTTGACAGAGTGATTGTCAGAGTTATAGTTTTTCCCTCTGACGAAGAGGGACAGTATTATGGACAGGTGGTCCAAGAGGAAACTGTGGAAAGCAAGGTGCCCGATAATGATTAGGTTCAGTGATCGATTCAGTCTAAGAAGTTTGGATATGGAGTTCATTTATGAACTAAGGTCCCATCAGATATCCAGACATGTTCTAAGACAGGTATTACTCAATTCGGGAGATGGTTTTCTCTGCGAACTTGAGATTAAGAGAGATATAGAAATATACTTCTAGGCGGATCCACTCACTGAGGCTATTTCTCGAACACAATAGTTTTACAAACGGGCTTTGTGAAACTGATTAGTAGAGGAGTTGGATGTTCGGTTTCACACGGGCTGTGAGTAGTCGACATCGCAATATTAGCCTTGAGTGCAAGTGGGAGATTGTTGGAGATAGTGCCCTCATAGTCAATTATTGGATCGCAGGTACGTGATTGCAATGATTGCGGAGGACCTATCCCGGTAGGACAGTCTTACTCGAGATGATAGTATGCTATCTGGTTTGCCTTTATCAGTCGTGTACATGTTCAGGTGACTGATTGCATGTTACACTTTGATAGAGCCCTTAGGATCTTGCTTTACTACCAACAGTATGATGGCGATCATATACGTGAGAGTTGGGTAGTTTATATGCATATCCTTAATTGTGGTCCCTAGTCGTGGGAGTTTCGAGACAGGGCATCGATATTCCGGAGTAGACTAGTGTGTACAGTCGAGACCCCGACGAGGGGCGGTGGCCGGTCTCACAAGCCACTGGTGTCAGTTGGATCACCTAAGATGTATACAGGTGCTCATTGGGTTATGAGTACACCGGACAGGACTCGCCGGGAATCTGCTAGTTAGTATTATATCTACCGTCAGATAGCAGTTCCCTGGTGACATGTGTACAGGTTAGTTCATCGACCTGAGGTCGTCATTTGTCTCGTGTGAGTTCCCACTGTGCTTTGATTTCTACCCTACCACGGCTCAAAGGAGTCGTGCAAACAGGTAATTTTTGGGTACAGTCCCGAGCCATATGGAGGCACGTGAGCGGATTGGCAGGGGATTCGTCTCTCCCGGTATTGGGGGCGAGGTCGTGCTGTGTCTAGGAGAGCCATTACACAAAGTCCATGGCCATGGCAGGAGATTTACTGGTAGGTACTCCAGTAGTATCTCAGGGTGTTATTGGGCTTCACTCCGACACGACTTATACTGCTTTTGGGGGTCTGACGTTACTAGCCCCCTAGGCGGATATGCGATACTCATTGACGAACGGACCAGACTGTATATACATTGTCACTGTTAGGCTCAGTAGGGTTTTCCGGATGAGTGCGCTCATCGGCATCCCTTGAGGTCAGTCCATAGGCAGCCGTTACGCATTGCTAGTGCCGCTGACGGTTTGTGGTTAAACCCACTGCCAGGGTACTGACGAGTCATTAGAGTCCCCCACAGACAGTTTCCCAAGTTCGGGCGAAACGTTGTAGAGGCCGTATGGTTTTATGGCAGGGTTCGGAAAAAGCACGTGCGTTTACGCACGTGTTATTTTTCGGGCAGATAATTCTGGTTGGCTTTAGTTTAAGCCGGATCCGAGTATTATATTGAGTAGGTATAATATCTTTGTCTCAGTTGCATTTGTATTCGGTCGTAATACAAATGCGGGTATATTTATACAGTTTCGGGGTTGTCCTGAAATTCGTTTCAGGATCACTTTTGGAAGTTGCCAGTTTCCAGTTTTCTATCAGCCGTCTTTTAACATTCGGTTAAAGACGGATTTATCTTTTCTTGGATGTGGCGAGTCAGTGCTTCTAGAAGGTTCTAGATGATGACTAGGCTTCATGACTCATTAGTGCATTAATGGTTTTTTGATGACTAGCCTAATGACTCATGCTTTGTTATTAATACCTTTTGGATTGGTTAAGATATTTGTTCATGATAAGCTTCATCTTAGGGTCACCACTTGGTTCCTACGGTCACCCCCCCTCTCTTTATAAGAGGCCGGCCCCCTCCTCTCTCTCTGATGGTTGTTGATTTCATTTGTAGAAAAGATATGATAGGTTTTATCGGTGTATGGAATTTTACAGTTCATTTCATTCCATCACCTGATTTCCACGGCAACTTCATTAACCGATCGTCCACGGATTTGGACGAAGTGAGACAAAGTCATCTACTCATTCTCTACATCATTCTTGGTCGTCTCTTTTAGCAAACTTGACGATCGAGTTACCTCGAGTCAGAGGCGGGAGCCCGTTTAAAGAACCGATCATGTGGTGCCACCTCGACGAGGATATCGGAGATCGACGAGATCGGAGCAGCCGCAACGGAGCGTGGGATGATGGTTGAAGAACGAAGGACTCGGATCGTTCGGTACAATCTTTCTACACTCTTTACAGTTTGTTAGTTTAGCAATAATGGCAGATCTGGGTTAAAGTATACGATAGCTCCAGTTTAAAAGTTTTGTTCCGCATTTTGGCGTCTGTAGACTGCCGGGGCGCTAGCGTAGACTAACAACCATTCCCTTGAAACTTGGCCGCAAATAAATAGGTTCTGGCTGCAATTTGCGGCCAGATTAGGGACTAGGGTTTCGAGTCTTGGTCGTGGGGTCTCTGGGGTTGTTTGTAGTCTCGTGGAACTTGCATCATTCACTAATTGTTTGTGTAACAAAATCTGGGACCACATAGCTAGTTTTTAGTGTTTCGACAAATGTGCGATATGATTAATCCGACTTATTTTATGTGTTTCTGGTGGCTTGCAGTCGTTGATTTATCTTGATGATGCCGCTGTACGCGTTTAGTTGCTAAGCGAACCCTTTTGTAGCTTGAGGGAACCGATTCGTTAATTAGCGTTCTGTTCGTTTATTCTCGGGTAGTTTACTAAATCCACGAGTTATTGTGTTTTGTGTTAATAGGATCTGTAATATTTCAGAAAATATAAAATATTATTTTTGGAATTTAATATTAAAATAATATATTTCGCGAAAACTACCCGATTTGCGAAATTGGGGTTTTCGTAAAATGGTATAAATTCATACCAATGATTGTGAAATAATTGAGGATTAAAATGATTTATTCATTTAAAAATATATTTATCGGATTTGGCATTTTTATAAATTATTATATGCAGTTTGAATAAAAAAATTGATTAGTGCACTACTAATCGCGATTAAGCCAAATCCGTGTTTCTACAGTTTCCATGGCTAGTGCACCATGTCATGTTCCATTTTGGTTACATGTTGTTTCCTAGTGTTGTTTTGGGGTAATATATGATTTGGCTTTAAAGAGAAAAGAAAAGGAAAATAGAATGATTGAGGAGAGTGAGGGGGGGACCAAATGATTATATGAGACATGGCATGAGAGAGAAAGAGAGTGAGAATAAGTGAGAGAGAGGGGGGCCTGCCAATTCCTCACCCCCATTGTTTTCTCCATTTGTTTCCTCATCTCCTTCATCCTCATCTCCCTCCACCTTCACCCCCAAGATTCATCTCAATTTCCTTCCCAAAACCCTACACCCTCTTCATTAAAAGTGATCCCCACTTCATCCTCAACACATTGGACCTTTCAAAGTTGGATTTTGGAAACTTTGAACAAGCTAGGGTTTTCTTGAGTTGCCCAAATGAGGTACAATTCCTTTCATTTAGTTTAGTTTTTAGTTCTTGCATTCTAGTTTAGTTTATAAGTTGATTAAGTGTGGAATTGCGAAGTTAGAAATCCCAAGAGAGGGTTTGGGTGAAAGTGTGGATTTGGTGATGTCTAGTGGCTGTTTTCAAGACTTGAGTGGTGTTTTTACTGGCCTAGACTGTCACGACCCGAAATATTAGCTCGTTACCGGCACTTAAATCACGCAACGTCTAAAGGCGTAATGTAATTCAAGTAAGCCAAAGCCCAGAAATCTAAACCTTTTTAAGAAATAAAAGTGGTGAAGTTTTGAAATAAAGGTATGATGAAATTTAAAAGTTTTCTTAAACGCATAGATGAGGGAACATGAAAATACAAGTGTATTATGCAAGTTGAAAAACATGTTTCATCTTTTAAAAAGTTGGGCAGCACCTCCTTTGTATATTTTGATCCAAAACAACATTTTCAAAATAATGATAAAGGCATCCCCAAGCGGGAGCTAGCTCTTCGCCAACCGGCGGATTCACAACCACGCAAGTCACAAATATGCATATACGACGCCCAACGGCGAAGATCGATACAAGGAAAAAGTAAAGCAAGACAACAACCCAATAAGCGAACATATAACCCATCGCTCGAGTCTCGCAACCACAAATCCTTCTAAGTCTTACTATTTATACAAATACTAGTTTTGATTGATGGAGTTGACTAGATGCAAAGGAATAATAATAGTACAAGAGTGGTACGATCCAACATGTACCACCGACCAAAGCCAATCACCCGAATGTAAGCTGTGTGCCAGCGATGCCGCTACCGATCCATGCGGTCAACCTGCAAGAACTGTGGCACAACGGGGGTGAGTTGCCAACTCGTGAGTAGAAAATATTATCAGGTAGAACTCGAATAAAGAATGATTCATAGGTCAACTATATCATAATGGTAATACTATGATATCTAGGGTGACCGTATCTCCATATGTGCCAACCATCTAATCAATGTCTATATGCATGTGGATATCATCCAACCATATAATCAATGCCTGTATGCATGTGGATCTCATCCACGTGACAGCCAATGACACAACAACATCATGCATGTAAATATCATAAAAGCATATGCATGAAAGTATGAGGATATAAATCAACATGTGTCCCTCGCGACATATCAAAATCATGGAACCAGAGTGTCTAGCATCGACACTCGAAACATCATGAAACCCATGTCCAGCATCGACACATAAATCCTCATATCTCAGGCGCCGCATCCTCAGATCGGCCCTCAGGCGCTGTATTATCTGGTCGGCCCTCATATCCATCTCATGACTCCGGTCGGTATCCTCCGGATAACCGCCAGGTGCAAATACTATCACCGGTAGGTCATACTCCCTCTGCCAGGCTCATCATCTACACCATGAAAATTGTAGGGTTGTTAGGCACGCGCACAAGGGTCTACGAGGCATCAACCATGCCCGATTAAAAATTTAGCCGTCCCGAACAACCCGAATACGGAACTTTAAACTAGAGATTAGGCGAAAACAAGCATGCTAAACAATTTAACACTAAGTGAGAGGGATTACAACCTTTGTAGATCCGGTCCTTCACTTCATATGCTCCGTGTTGTGGTCCCTTAGCTGCGATCATCGGGTTCCGGACTCTCGAGAGGTTCCACAAAGAGAAAGACGCAACCTTTGCTTCCGATCTTCGATACTAAGATGATCTACCTTGAAGTTTCTTTAACACAAGCTAACACTCATGAAATGATGTGAACACCCTCATCTAAATGGCAAGGGAAGATGAGGATGATGAAGTAGGATTTTTGCTCTCTTTATTTATATTTTTCTCACAATTATCCATCACTTTTGAAAAATCAAACAAGCTTTTCCATGAAAGAAATCAAGGAAGAAGAAGATGAATAATGTTAATCCTTTTGTGATGAATAGGAAATGAAATGATATGATAGAATTATGCAACCATGGTTCACTTAACCATTGTAGAGAATAGACTAGGGTTAGGGTTTGGGTTGGGTTAAAGCATGAGTCACACACAAATATCTTTATCATGACAAAATGAAAAGCTTCTAGAATCAACTAGAAGACTTAACCCTAATCCAAACCCTAATCATGTTTAAACTCCATAAATCAGTTGCATTATTTATCATATCATGTTACAATATTATATATCACATATATAATATTTATCGTAACAAAATAAAATAATACAATTAACATATATCGCATATATATCAATGTATTACCCGAGTGAGAAAAAGAATCTTTTAGTGAGCAAATATTAGTTAATGTAATTTAATATATCATATATATTATTATACATTAAATTATCGAATCAACACTTGATCCGGCAATCCGGCTATATCGCATATAACCGACTAATATTTATCCGTACCGATTCATCGAATCAACACTTGATCCGATGACCCGGCTGATATCAAATATCGCGAGAATAGAATACGGTATCACATATCGCATTATCCTCGGTCCCGCACATATCACATATGTGCTCCTACTCCGTTTTGCCTGAGCCAAGAAACCTCTGTGTAGGACTCTAAAGAATCGTCAATACGCCGGCAGTAGGTGATGATCATATCAAACACCCACAAGCTGCAAGCGGTCAGCTAAACGTAACAGCTACCCAGGTATTGAGCGCTCAGAAGATCAACAAGCAAGCCTGTACATTCTCCTGTGAATCCAAACAGTAACACTGCCGTACAGTCCGGTCTCGTCGTCTGATATGTTGCATATCTCGCCTAGGGGTGGTAAACGTCAGACCCCAGTAGCTCGATAAGTCGTGTCGATATGAGGTCTTTAACAGTTCGAGAAACTACTGATAACACTTACCAGTAAATTTCAGCAACCCTGGCCAGGGATTTCCGGTTATAGCCAATCGAACACAGCACAACATCAACTCCCTATACCGGGAGAGACGAATCCCCTCCTATCGCTCATTGCCTCCATGTGATTCGGGACTGTACCCAAAAGCCACCTTTTTGCACGCCCTCTTGGACGTGGTATGATGGAAATCAAAGCACAGTGGGAATCATACAAGACTCTATGACGATCTTGGGTCAACAGACTACTCTGTACCAGTGTCACTGGAGAACTGCCATCTGACGTATGGTATAATACCATCTGGGAGTTCTCGGCGAGTCCGTCCAGTGTACCCAGTCTCCACTGAGCACCCGCACACCATCCTTGATGTCAAACACCGATGGATATGGGATCATCCATCGCCTATCATATGGGTCAAGATGCGTATACGCTAGTCTACTCTGGTGCATCGATTCCCTGTCTCGATACACCCTCGACTAGGAACAGTTATAGGATGTACTCGTCGACTACTGTGGCCCCACTAGTATGATCTCATCATAGTCCCAGTAGTCGAGTACATATCCTAAGGGCTTTATCAACATGTAACATAGAGACAATCAGAGTACATGTTAAGATAAAGTACAACCAGATAGCATACTATAATGTCGAGCAAGAAAGTCCTCCCTATATATGTCCTAGCATCCACTACAATATACATCGTATGTACAGTAATGGCCTCTAGGGCATACATATAACTAACAATCTCCCACTTGCACTAGGGCCATCTGTTATGGTATCGCATACCCAACAATTAGCTGCGGTTGAAGTATCTCATACTCAACCATCCCATAAAAGTCTATACTGGGAAAAAAGGCCTTTGTGAGTGGATCCGCGCTGTTGTCCTCTGTGTCTACTCTCCTAACCTCGATCTCCCTGGCGATCAACCATCTCCATGATCAGGTGATACTGCCTAAGTATTATATCTGGATTTCTGATGGGACGGTAGTTCCTTGGCTGAAGCCACAACTCCATTGTCACACAATGGTAGGAACGAAGTTCATCTTATGAACTTATATATATCCAGACTGCCTCTTTAGTAGCATCCTTAGTAACGATGTATCTTGCCTTTAATCGTCTAGTATGTCACGGTATCTAGCTTGGAACTCTTCCAACATACCGTCCCTCCACTGAGGGTAAAGACAATGCCTGCGACTGACATTCAGTCGTCCTTATTACCCTGGAACCTTTCCAGTGATTCTCCCCAGGATCGATTGATACCATCTCACTACAACTAGTGAGTATCCTAACATCCAATTAGATCTATCTCATAGATCCAAGAACCCAGGATATAGGAGGTATCACTTTGATCCTATATGGAGAATCCTTGTGATAAGCGGAGATTAACCGAGCGTAGCATAGGAAACTCCTTCCCTATCAAGAGTATGTCATCCACGTACTCTACGAGGATCACCACCATACTCTCTACTACCTTTTCGTATATACAAGGTTCATCTACCATTTTGATGAAGTCAAACTCTTTGACTACAACATCAAAACAGATGTTCCAACTCCGCGATGCCTGTTTTATCACATAAAACAACTTGCACACGTTTCCGCTGCTCCCACTATCTACGAAGCTTTCTGGCTGTGTACTTATAGACGTTCTTTTCTAAAACATCATTTAAAAAAGCAGTCATGACACCCAACCACCAGATATCGTAGTCATGGTATGTAGCCGTGGCAAGTAGGATCTGGATGGACTTAAGCATAGATCCTTAGAAAAGGTTTCAACATAATCCATACCTGGTCAATGATGCAAACCTTTAACAAATCTAGCTTTGAAAGTCTCAACTTTTCCATGTACACCAAGTAATCTTCTCAAGATATGCTTCCTCCTGATGGGGATTTAACCCTTCAGATAAAGCAACCGAAGTCCATACTTTGTTGGTGTATAAGGATTCCATCTCAGATCGATAAGCACCCAGCCATTCTTACAGAGTCCCACTCCTGATGGCCAGCTCGAAACTAGTTGGGTCATCATCTCATGATGCAATCCTCGCTCCCACTGTCATAAAGAAACCGAAGTATCTCTCAGGTGGGTGAGGAACCCTGCTAGATCGGCGGAGAGGCTGAGGTTCGTTGGAAACTATTGAATCCTTTGGTTCTACCAAATCATCAGCTGCAGTTTGTATAGCAGGAACCATTCCAGTTCTACATAACAGACCTTGCCTCGAGCTTTTCCGGATTTTGCTTTTAGACATAGGCCGGACAACCCCAAATCTTAACAAACTTAAGATATGGGCTCTTCCCTTTCCATATCACATATGAAGTGGTAGGCAATTGATTTGATTCGAACCCTATTCAATAGGTATGCAGCTTCTCAAGTGCATAACTCCCAAAAGGAAATAGGAAGCTCAGTAGTACTCATCATAGAGCACACCATATCACATAGGGTGTTATTGCTCCGCCCCGATACACCGACGTGCTGTGGTGTATACGGAGGAGTAATGCTGGGAGAGAATCTCATTCTCCTTTAGAATAGTCCAGGAATTCCGTACTCTAGTATTCTCCTCCTTGATCTCATCAAAGGACATAATACTTATACCCATATTTTGGTTCTCTACTTCTAACTTAGATTCTGTGAATATCTCAAAAGGTTCAGACTTGTGTTTCAGCAGGAACATATGTCTGAATCTTGAGAGATCATCAGAGAATGTAATGAAGTACAAAGAACCAGTCTTGGCATGTGTAGACAGGGGACCTTCATACATCATCATGTATCAATCCCAAGAGTTCATTAACTCTTTCTCTGTTTCCAATAAACAGAGCTGTGATCATCTTATCTTTGTGACATGACCGGTAAGTTTCACAAGATGTAAATTCAAACTAATTTAAATATGCATCTAAATGTAACTTCAGCCAGTCGGGTCGCATTGATATGACCTAGTCTACAATGCCTCAAGAAGGATTTGTTCATTTCTGAACTCTTCCTCTTGTGTGTGTTTTGTATACTAAGAACTGTAGTTTGATTTAGAACGTCAATGCTTTTAGATAACGTGCCTGAACCGATCAACTCTTGATATAGGAAATGTTCAAAACATTATCCAACAATACAAAATTATATCCTTTCTTTACTAATAAAGAGACTGATAGGATTTTGTATATCAGGTTCGGTATCTAATAACATTCGTTCAGGATCAACGTATTCAGGTAATACAGGGTGATAGTGACCAACAGACTTGGCTGCAACACTTGCACCGTTTTCTGTCTCATGAAACTTACCACCCGTTCTCAGTTCTCTACCTATCTGTAGCCCATGTAACAGATTACATATGCGGGATCCTGATCCGGTATCACATACCCAGGACGTAAAGGATACAGAGAAACAGTTCTGTGTAATGAACACACCCGAAGATGATGCATCAACATGAACTTTCTTCGTTTGGGCGGCACGGGAAATCTGGTATTCCCCAATTTCCTGCTCTGTCTTATAACAATTATAAGTTAGAGCGGGACCAACGTTCCCCAGCTCAGTATAACAAGCGGGTTCAGTCAATATATCCGTTTTATTATCTTGATTAAGGCGTGATATGGTCGCTATCTGGAGAGAGAGAGAAGAAAACACTCAGCGTATGCTCTTGCAAGATTAGATTGGTTATCTAATATATCTAATCAGGATGTCTCCCACTGCTTTAATCAAATCTTCCTTCAAACCCAAAAGGAAAGATTAGCCGGGATTAATTACACGCTACAAGTTCACCAATCTTTCAGTCAGGCCAGTGTCGGTACTTTGAGGAAGGTCCCCCGTGCTTTCGCACGAACCTAATTATAGTAAACCTCGTTTTCCCAGAGGCGTAACCCCGTTAATACCTTTCTAGACACCTACTTGATCGGCTAATTGTAATGTATAAAACTCTCCCAGGAGTAACTCTTACTCGCAGCGGGTATCGGGATCCAACTATCTCATAGAAGGTATGCAATCTCATTGCAAATTTCAACACTTGAAATTCCCAATAATATTTTGCCCCTAACATGCTATGACCTTGACGAAAGCCAACAAACCATAGCCCGCTAGTCAAGTTCAACCCGTACATTTCTTGATTGAATTAAACCCACCCTCACGACCCTTGACGAAAGCCAACAAAGCCGCACGACTACCCTAATCCAATCGCATCGTATGCTAGCAGATAAGCAGCATATAGCAACCGCACACTGCACCTTGACGAAAGCCAACAAATGCAGCACGAATACTATATACAACTTATCTGAAATGACGGAGGGCTACGACGGGTTTTTCAGAAAACCCTTTGCGTAATGAACTTGATATCGTTGTAGAATCGAGTGATTTTAAATGGAATGCTTTTGAGGCTTTTCTTGTTTTGCTAAAGGGGTCACTCCCGGTGAAGGGATCGTCGGCCCTTTCCTCATCGAATAAGGTGCAGGATATATCATATATACCGCTGTGCAAAGCAGAAACTATAGAAACAATCAAAAGACAAACCGAGGGTTGTAGCATCTGCCAGTTATTGCTAAAGGAGTCACTCCCGGTGAAGGGATCTCGGTCCTTTCCTTATCGAATAAGGTGCTGGATGTTCTACAAGGAACACCGCTATGCAAAGCAAGAACTTGAGCTACCAGTTTTTAAACAAGTTTCTACAACATCTTAGGTTTCTTTTATTTCATTAATCTCATTAGTGAAGTCCCATTTTAATATGCTTCACAAGCATCTCTTTTGAAACGAAATCTGCAATATAACATATATCTCATATATAATATAAACATTCGTCTCAGGCAGTAATATGATCTCATCACAGAACATTGCAGCAGAAGAAACATATATGAAATATTGGATATACTAGGACGTCCGTGTTTTTAATACGAGCCTGTATAAAACACGGATTCCACTGTCGCGATGAATAGCCAAACCCACATCCCTAGACCCCTACGAGAGTGGCAAGCAACACTGCCAATTCTAGGGTTAGGAGACCCGGTCTCGACTCCTCGAGATGGTCTCCCACTGGACCCTAGAACCCGGTTACTTGTGCTCCCCGCCTTGGGTCTACCTAATGCGGAAAAGTAAATATTATACAACGGTGACATCTTCCGCTACCTGGAAGTGCCCCAATAAAAGAATATTACATACAAATGAATTTTACATGAATGAAAAAGAAAAACTCTCATCTCACATAAAACCCTCGGCTATTCAAAACGCGACGATCCAATACAACATATCACAGCAACACATAATATCTCATATCATCAACGTAAGCAAGTATGCGTATCCCGATTGTCGTTGATGTATAGAAACGAAGCCGGCGATACACCACATACTACGCTTACGGTCACAGAAAAGAAAGTGTAAAACTACAACAGTTGGAATCCGCAACCTATTTAGACATTGCATGCCTAACCAAATGAATTCCTTAGACATCGCATGCCTAACAATTATAAACCCCGCATTTTAGTCTCATTTATCGAAAACTCTTTTCAATATCAAGTCGGGCAATTCAACAAGCTTCCCGACGTCCTGATCGAATGCTCGTCGCAAACTTTTGTAGACGGCCGCACCCCTGATACCGTCGACGAAGTGCACCAAGGCGGAACACCGCTACCGCGAGCACCCGAACGGATGCTTTCGGCGACGAGGTTCTCCTACAGTAACTTGGTCGGGGCTATGGAGTGCGGCTGTCTATTAAGTTTACCCGGCAAGTATCCGCGTACTCTACGTGATTGCGACGGACTTTTGATCACATCAAAATTCCGTGGCAACCGATCATCTGAGACTAAACTGCTATGTTTATAATATTCAAATTAGTTATCTCATAACTATCTATGGATTCCAATTATTGTATCACATTCCAGATAAATAGAAAAAGTTAAACTTTCCGATCGAATCATCAAGCACCCAAGATTTCCCAATATTATCTCAACACTTGAAATCAGTTTAAAAACGTCCATCACATGCCACAGTACCAATGGTCCAGCCGTAGAAGGGTCAAGCCAACGCCTCACATGTGGCACGCCGTACTGCCCCAAACCCTAAGGTTCAAAGGGCAGTTCAAGACGGTCACATAATCGAGTTAAGGTTTGTTGTCTTCTAGAGGGTCCACCGAGTTACTTGCATGACTTAGAACATTCTTAAACACGAGAAAAAATCCAACTTTTGAAAAAATTTCCGACAGGGGAAAAAGTGAGTTATTGATATCCGTTCGAACTTTTTAACAGTTTCTAAAAGTTATCCGGAAAACCACATAGACAAAATATGATACTCCGATCGAAACACCGAATCCCCAAAACAGCCCCAGAAAATACAACTCTTGAATAAAAATTAAAAATTTCCAGAAAATCCAGCATAATTAAATAGAAGTTACTGTGCAAACAGGAGTTGATGACGTCACCATTGTGCCGCGGAACCGCCGCAGAAGACATGCTTCTGCCGCGGTTCAGCCGCACTTTGTACTGTTCATTGAAAACTTTTTGCACCGTAATTCTTAGAATTCCCTGCTGAATTTTTTAAGCATTTTTAATGTAGAAAAATCCCAGTTTTTAGAAAATTTCCAGAGAGCATGTTTCGGGTTAGGTTTTTGGTTCGATCGGACTTCAAACTCCGTCTAGACTTCGCCTAAAGCTCTAGCTTGGCTCTGATACCACTGTAGGGTTTCTAGGCACGCGCACAAGGGTCTACGAGGCATCAACCATGCCCGATTAAAAATTTAGCCATTCCGAACAACCCGAATACGGAACTTTAAACTAGAGATTAGGCGAAAACAAGCATGCTAAACAATTTAACACTAAGTGAGAGGGATTACAACCTTTGTAGATCCGGTCCTTCACTTCATATGCTCCGTGTTGTGGTCCCTTAGCTGCGATCATCGGGTTCCGGACTCTCGAGAGGTTCCACGAAGAGAAAGACGCATCCTTTGCTTCCGATCTTCGATACTAAGATGATCTACCTTGAAGTTTCTTTAACACAAGCTAACACTCATGAAATGATGTGAACACCCTCATCTAAATGGCAAGGGAAGATGAGGATGATGAAGTAGGATTTTTGCTCTCTTTATTTATATTTTTCTCACAATTATCCATCACTTTTGAAAAATCAAGCAAGCTTTTCCATGAAAGAAATCAAGGAAGAAGAAGATGAATAATGTTAATCCTTTTGTGATGAATAGGAAATGAAATGATATGATAGAATTATGCAACCATGGTTCACTTAACCATTGTAGAGAATAGACTAGGGTTAGGGTTTGGGTTGGGTTAAAGCATGAGTCACACACAAATATCTTTATCATGACAAAATGAAAAGCTTCTAGAATCAACTAGAAGACTTAACCCTAATCCAAACCCTAATCATGTTTAAACTCCACAAATCAGTTGCATTATTTATCATATCATGTTACAATATTATATATCACATATATAATATTTATCGTAACAAAATAAAATAATACAATTAACATTTATCGCATATATATCAATGTATTACCCGAGTGAGAAAAAGAATCTTTTAGTGAGCAAATATTAGTTAATGTAATATAATATATCATATATATTATTATACATCAAATTATCGAATCAACACTTTATCCGACAATCCGGCTATATCGCATATAACCGACTAATATTTATCCCTACCGATTCATCGAATCAACACTTGATCCGATGACCCGGCTGATATCAAATATCGCGAGAATAGAATACGGTATCACATATCGCATTATCCTCGGTCACGCACATATCACATATGTGCTCCTACTCCGTTTTGCCTGAGCCAAGAAACCTCTGTGTAGGACTCTAAAGAATCGTCAATACGCCGGCAGTAGGTGATGATCATATCAAACACCCACAAGCTGGAAGCGGTCAGCTAAACGTAACAGCTACCCAGGTATTGAGCGCTCAGAAGATCAACAAGCAAGCCTGTACATTCTCCTGTGAATCCAAATAGTAACACTCCCGTACAGTCCGGTCTCGTCGTCTGATATGTTGCATATCTCGCCTAGGGGTGGTAAACGTCAGACCCCAGTAGCTCGATAAGTCGTGTCGATATGAGGTCTTTAACAGTTCGAGAAACTACTGATAACACTTACCAGTAAATCTCAGCAACCCTGGCCAGGGATTTCCGGTTATAGCCAATCGAACACAGCACAACATCAACTCCCTATACCGGGAGAGACGAATCCCCTCCTATCGCTCATTGCCTCCATGTGATTCGGGACTGTACCCAAAAGCCACCTTTTTGCAAGCCCTCTTTGACGTGGTATGATGGAAATCAAAGCACAGTGGGAATCACACAAGACTCTATGACGATCTTGGGTCAACAGACTACTCTGTACCAGTGTCACCGGAGAACTGCCATCTGACGTATGGTATAATACCATCTGGGAGTTCTCGGCGAGTCCGTCCAGTGTACCCAGTCTCCACTGAGCACCCGTACACCATCCTTGATGTCAAACACCGATGGATATGGGATCATCCATCGCCCATCATATGGGTCAAGATGCGTATACGCTAGTCTACTCTTGTGCATCGATGCCCTGTCTCGATACACCCTCGACTAGGAACAGTTATAGGATGTACTCGTCGACTACCGTGGCCCCACTAGTATGATCTCATCATAGTCCCAGTAGTCGAGTACATATCCTAAGGGCTTTATCAACATGTAACATAGAGACAATCAGAGTACATGTTAAGATAAAGTACAACCAGATAGCATACTATCTTGTCGAGCAAGAAAGTCCTCCCTATATATGTCCTAGCATCCACTACAATATACATCGTATGTACATTAATGGCCTCTAGGGCATACATATAACTAACAAAAATCATCTCTCGCCCCGGGGAACCATACCGGGTCTACCATGTACCCGCAAACGGTGCCTCTCGCTCCTCGAATCGGGTCTCACATGCCAATCTCAGGACCGATAAAACACATGGTGGACGCATTGAAATATCATATCAAGAGAAACCGGGTTTTTTAAACAATATATATACTTTCCTTTAAAATAACCACGGTTCTCAAATCCATAAATCTCATGAAAACAACATCTCAATGCGTATAATCTTAAAGCATGATGTATGCGACATATAACAGAAATGTAAGCACATATCAAAGGAAAACCGCTATTTTAAATGAATCCAGTTTTAAGATATATCCTGCGGTTCCTAATTCTCCAATGTCAAATGCAGCATCGTATAAAGGTGTATATGTAACTATAGCAAGTAAATTAAGCAAGGTGTCATATCATGATGCAGCAATTCTACTGTGCAGTGACATGGAAATTATCGATGATGAAGTGTGTGAGCCGGCCAATTTGTGTAAGTGTAACATACGCATCATCGATAATGGTGTAGGTGTATTAGCATATGTATGTGTAATGCAACGAGAATGACATGAATGTAGCATAAAGTGCATCGGCAGCTAAATGCTATAAGGTATACGTATCTCATCATGACCGAGTCGGTGAATCTATCAATCGGCATCCAACCTCACAATATCACATACGGTATAATCCATCATACGACATCCACTAGTCAAGGGTATGGATCAATCAACATAAAAATCATCACATACGGTAATCCATCGTACGGAGGCACTACACGATTTGTGATCCTATCAGCCTATATAACTCTGAGTGTACGTACCTAACGTCTCGTATGACATATCACTCATGATTCACAACATTACATATATCTATATACCTATATCCCGGGTCGCATACATAACAATCTCATATCAGGGGACCGACAAAGGTATCAATCATCTCAATCGACTCGCATCCATATACCGACATATCAATCAAGTCATCATATCACATCGTATATCCATTTCATCGCATTAAGTCATCTTACATCAAGTCAATTTTATATATATATTCTACCTTATACATCAAATGTCAAGCTACTCTAAAACTCATACCTATTCTAGTGCAACTACATATCTATAAGTCGTGATTCATCTTCACTTTTCATATCCTTATATATCAATTCGAGACATTATCCTCTCATATCAGGTCACACTTAACCCTAAACTATAAGCTAGGTTATAGTATATATTTTCTCCTACAAATTCCTTAACTATATCCTTAAGTTTCTATAATGGTTTCTCTAACCATATCCTACATATCGGTTTCCATCAAAGTTGCGGGGGTGCTATACGACATCCACCCGACTTCCCTCGTAGATATAAATCTACTCATCTTGATCCTTGCTTGCCGAAGTCGATGACGCCATGCTCCGTCACCTCGGAATCTACGTGAAGGTACCTACAATAATACACAATCGCAATCGCTATTAAAATAAAGTCCGGAAAACCAATATGGCACACGGTGCGCTCATAGTTTAGAACCTATAGCCTATGTTAGTGTATATGCCCTAGAGGCCATTACTGTATCATACTAGTTTGTATATTACTTGATGGAAGCTTAGGATATTCACCTTATATTGACAATCTTTCTCAAAATAGTAGTATTCTACTTGGTTTGTTTCCGCTTTAATGTGTGCATGTGTTTCTTTTAGCATATCGCCTTTACACATTAGTAGAGCCCTTAGGATCTTTGCTTGATTACCAGCGTTGTGATGGCAGTCACACTCGTGGGGGCTGGGTAATCTACAAGCACATCCTTATGCAGGTCCCTAGTCGTAGGACTATCGAGATAGGGCATCGATACTCCGGAGTAGACTAGCATATGCGCTTCTCATCCCAGCTTGGGAGACGGTCTGTCTCATAGCCGCCAGTACGTCGCACTTGAGATAGTATGCGGGTGCTCGTTAGGTTACGAGTACACTGGACAGGACTCATCGGGAACTGTTGGTTGGTATTATACCTATCGTCAGTTATCAGTTCTCAGGTGACATGAGTACAGCTTAGTCCGTTGACTTGACACTGTCACTTCGCCTCGAGTGTGTTCCCACTGCACTTTGATTGCTACCCTACCACGGCTCAAAGGAGTCGTGCAAACAGGTAGTTTTTGGGTGTAGTCCCGAAGCACTTGGAGGCAGTGACGGTTAGACAGGATTCGTCTCTCCCGGTATTGGGGGTTGATATCGCGCTGTGTCTAGGAGAGCCATTACATAAAGTCCCTGGCCAGGGCAAGCGAGATAGACGGATAGGTTTCCAGTGTTATCTCAGGTGTTCTGGGCTACACTCCGACACGACTTGTACCGCTAGCAGGGGACTGACGTTTACCGCCGCCCTAGGCCCGCCATGCGATGTTCTTAGACGAACAGACCGGACTGTACGAAGACTGTCACATTCAGGCTTAGTAGGAGTTCAGATGGGTTTACCTCATCAGTCTTCTTATCGGCACCTACCTGGGGACCGTTACGTACAGCTAGTGCTGCTTGCGGTCTGTGGTTAAACCCACTGTCAGCGTAGTGTCGAGTCTTTAGAGTCCCACACAGAGGGTTATTCGCCTTTAGGCAAAATGAGTAGAGGCCGCATGGTTTTGCGACGGGGTTCATTCACATCCGCGCACTTGTGCACGTTTGGTGTCCGGACAACTTATAGTAGTGGGCTTTGGTTTAAGCCGTATCCTAGTATATGATTTGGGATTGGTTTTATCTCATTGTATTCGTGTTCCTCGGAACACGGATACGGGTGTGTATACACAGTTGACTGAGGCAGAGGCAGAGGACTTTTATTAGGGTTGATGACCATTATCATTTTCTTAACCCTAATGTTTATGTGTGAAATATGATTTATTAATATTAGTTAATTATAATTGTGCATGGTTAGGGTTGTTGACCATTTGACTATACTTGACTTGTTGACCTAGGTTGACAAGTTGACCATCATCATTCCATATGAAAGATGCTCTTTGATCCTTGCAAAAGCATTTAATGTGAAATGATAATGGTCATTTCTTGATTAACCATCACAATTATCTTTAGCTAATTATCTATTTTTCATAATTCATATATATGTGAGAAGGTTGGAGTATTCTTCTCATTCTATCATTCTCATTCTCTCTCCTCCTCTTCTTCTCTCTCTAGCTCTCCCCTCTCATGAGTTGAGAACCATTTGAGCTTGAGATAATCCCTTCAAAAAATACTCTCTACTCTTTCTAAGGTCCTAGGTTTAGCACACCAAGTACCTTAGTTACTTCTAGTTTGAGGTTGGAGCCAAAGGTAGAGGCCCTCGGGTGGATCTTTCTTCGGCAAGGGGAGGCGATAAGGAGAACCCATTCTTTCACTCCAAGGAGCAAGAAGAGAAGGACTTGAAGACCTAGGTATAACTCCTTTTCCGAGTAGCTAACTCTTTTAGCTTGTTAGTTAGTTTTGTTTAGCAAAGATCCCTCCTTTTGCATAGTCCATGTTGCCTAATGTTGTAAAAATCTGATTTTTCATAACGTTTCCTCCTCCCCGCAAGCACCGGGGTGGGCAACATGGACTTACAATGGTATCAGAGCCTAGCTAAACCCAAACTAACTAGTTAGCAAAGTATCTAGAACTTCAATCGAAAAAAATCGCAAAACACATTTTCAAAAACCCTAGTTTCTGCCGATTTTTATTTATGCTTTTAAAATAATAAATCATACACTAAAAATCATCTTAGGGTTTTTACAGAACACCCAAGAAAAACGAACCAGCGAGTCGACCAACTCACCGCGGAACCGCGGCCGAGTTGACTCGGCCGTGGGTCGTTTTTCCTGCAGTGTTCTTCTGTTGCTGTTTTTTTATTTTTGAGATGGTTTGTTTCTGCCCAGATTTTCCAGAGAACAAGTTAGTCTTTGGGGTGGTCACAAATCCGTATTTTTTATCGAATTTCTTTACACTTTGGCTAATGGGTTATATTTGTGATGTGATAAATGTATTGAACTTCCGCTAATCGCTATACGTCGATTAGTGGGGGTTATACATATCTATGATCTGTAATGTTGATGGTTTGTGTATATGAATTCGTTGGATTATCGCGGATGAATAGCAGGGGGTGTTGTGAGATGAGAGTTTTCTTATTCTTTCAATTCTTGTAATATGTAATTTAATGTAATATTATTTGTATGGCCGCACAACCGGGTTGGGGTTGTAGCCGTAATTGTATAATTTCTTTTTACTGTTTTTGCTCCTAGGATAGACCCAAGGTGGGGTGCACAAACTACCGGGTATCTCGAAGTGCCGAGTGGCCTATTCACGGTGTTGAGGGAGGTTGCTTCGCTTCGGGTACTTGGCGGGTAGTTTGCCGCACCCGTAGGGGTCTAGGGTGAGGTTTTGCTATTCATCACGACCGTGTAATCCTCTCTTCGTTACAGGCTCGTACGAAATGCGGATTCCTAGTATATCCAATGTGTTCATCTGTGATCTGGAATGGCTATCATTGCATGTGATGAATGTTTATATATATCTATATGATATCTATTTAGGCGTTGCTTATCTTTTTCATCCGCGCTAGTCCAGCCCCCGCTCTGTCGTTAGTTAAGTAACCTAATGGGTGATGACGGGACCCCGTGGCGAATGCGGATGGCATAAGCGTACGTCATATTTTCGTTGTTTTCTGCAATGGTAGGTTTAAATGATGGGACGCAGTGGAATTAATGCAAGAAAAATAAACCAAGTAAAAGTCGTTGGAACACTTTCAAAACTACTCAGTTCTTTTCAAAACCAAATTTTAAATGCGGAGCTTGAGCCACTCCTTTTGAAAGCTATCTCGTTCCATCGATTATATTAAGTTCACTACGTTCACGGTTTCGCCAAAACCATTCGTAGCCCTCCGTCGTTTCACATGAATGGTTAATAAGTATTCAAGCTATGTTTGTTGGCCAAAGTCAAGGCATAGTGATTGGTAGCTATTGGGTATTCATGTGCAGCATAGATAGATGTGTTGGTTTGGGGCAGTCGTTCTACCTTGTTGGCCAAAGTCAAGGGTATGTGCGGGTGGGCTCAAATTAACCTGGAGAATGATGGGTAGAACTTGACATGTGACTTATGATTTGTTGGCCAAAGTCAAGGTCATAAGAGCATGGGGCAAAAATCCACATCGGGAGTTTCAAAAGAAACTGAAACTTGCTAGCGCTGCATACCATTTGGAGTGTGATGATTCTAGTAGGATTCCTTCAGTTTTGTCACGCGATGATATTTGGATCCCGATCCTACTGTGAGTATATGCTACTCCTCCGGAACTTTCTCACTTAACGATCAATGCTATAAACCAAGTAGGTGCCTAGAAAGGTGTTAGCGGGGCTATGCCCACAGGGAAAAGAGGTTACTTAATTAAGGAACTTCGCGAAAGCGTTGGAAAACCTCCCTCGAAGTAATGACACTGACCTGGCTGAACGATTAAGCAAGTATTGTACGGTGAGATTGATCCCGACTAGTTCTTCCTTTATGGTTTGAGGAGGGATTCGAGAGACAGTGGGAGCCATCCTGTTTAGACAAATTAAAAACCACTCTAAACTTGCAAGAGCATCATGGTAAAGTGTTTCTTCTCTCTCACCTAATTGCAGCGACCAATTATCATGACTGGACTTAAGTTACTTCTAGATAAAAACATACTAACAGGGCCAAACTACAAAGATTGGCTCAGGAATGTCAAAATGGCAATCACTTATGACAAGTTGGGGTATCTTCTTACCACCAAAGCTCCCCCTGTCCTAGGTCCCAAAACCAGTGTCGCGGATAGGGAAATCCGTAAGACCTGGAAAATCGACTGCGCGAAGGCCAAGTGCCTCGTGCTTGCCTCTATGGACAATGAATATCAGAGGAGGCACGAGAATATGGACCTCGAATCCATATTTCTCCATATAAAAGAACTGTATGGAGAGCAATCTTGTATCGCCAGATACGAAGTGTCGAAGAAGTTGTTTTCGGCAAGATTGGCCGTCGGATCATCGATAGCGGAACACGTGCTTAAGATGATTGGCTACATAGAGGAGCTCGCGGACCTTAGGACCACGTTGGAGAATGAGCTCTATACGGACTTGATTCTCCAGCCCCTTCCTTCCACTTACGCCCAGTTCATCCTGAACTTCAACTTGCAGGAAAAGGAAGTTGAACTTTCAGAACTCCTCAACATGCTGAGGAGTGCAGAGGGCACCCTACAGAAAGGTAGGGAAACATCCACTTTGTTTGTAGGAGGATCTTCCTCTTCTAGGTCCAGGGCGAAAGACAAGGGAAAGAAGAAGAAAACCCCCGCCAAACCAAGGGGCGGTGTTAGTAAAGTGGATACGAAGGGAAAGGCAAAAGCAACAAAGGTAGCGGGGAAGCTTGTGGATAAAGAAGAGTGTTTTTACTGTCACAAGAGTGGACACTGGAAGAAAGATTGCAGGGCTTGGAAGGCCAGAACACAGGATCTGAAGCAGGTTGCGGCTTCAGCTTCAGGTGTGTATATTATTGAAAACTGTCTATCAATAAACTCTACGTCCTGGGTATTGGATACCGGGTCAGGATCTCATATCTGTAATTCTTTGCAGGCGTTGAGAAAGCGTAGGTTTTTGAAGGCAGGTGACATGACCCTCAAAGTTGCAAACGGAGCTAGCATGGATGCTGAGGCCGTGGGGGACTGTCGCCTGGGAATGTCATATGGACATGTTTTGGTTTTACGTAATTGCTTTTTTGTACCCAATGCAACTTGTAATATCATTTCTGTATCTTTAATTTCTAAAGAAGGTTATGAATTTGTGTTTGTAAGTAATGTTGTAAACATTCACCTTAATCAAGTTCTGATTGGGTCAGGTACATTAAGCAATCGTATATACGTATTAAACCAACCACAGATTTTCAATGTTCAGAATACACACAAAAGAAAGTCTCCGGAAACAAATCAGACTTTCTTATGGCATTGTAGACTGGGTCACATCAATGAGACAAGGTTGACGAAGTTACATACAGAAGGATATTTGGATCCGTTCGAATATCAATCATATGCAACTTGTCAATCCTGTCTCAAAGGAAAGATGACAAAGACTCCGTTCACTGGACACGGAGTGAGAGCGAGCGAGCTCTTGGGACTCGTACACAGCGACGTGTGCGGTTCAATGTCTACGCATGCATGAAGCAGTTATTCTTACTTCATTACTTTTACGGATGACTTTTCAAGGTACGGATATGTCTTCTTAATGAAACATAAATCCGAAACCTTTGGAAAATTCCAGGAATATAAGAATGAAGTAGAAAAACAAACAGGCAAAAGTATCAAGACACTGAGATCTGATCGATGTGGTGAATACTTGAGTGCCGAGTTCCTGGATTACTTAAAAGAGGATGGAATTCTCTCTTAGCTTACTCCTCCATACACTCCGCAACATAATGGTGTATCGGAGAGACGGAACCAAACCCTATTGGATATGGTACTGTCCATGATGAGTAACGCTGAGTTACCGCGATCATTCTGGGGATATGCACTAGAATCAGCTGCATACCTTTTGAACCGAATTCCAACTAAGACCGTGCCTACTACACCATATCAGATGTGGTGTGGGAAGAGACCATATCTTAATCACATTAAGACATGGGGATGTCCAACTTTTTTCAAAAAGAAGCATGCGGACAAGCTCGAGGCACGCTCAGTACAGTGCAAGTTTGTGGGATATCCAAAGAACTCCAAGGGATATTTTTTCTATTGCGAAGAGGAACAAAAGGTTTTTGTTTCTCGTCATGCCCACTTCTTGGAAACTGAGTTTTTGGAAAATCAGATAAGTGGGAGCGCAGTAGAACTGGAAGAAATTCCAGAACCCGAGCTATTACTGAAAGCTTAGTAGAACCAGAGGGTTCGAAAGATCAGGACATTCTTACGCCGCTCCGCAGAAGTAGTAGGCAGTCTCATCCGCCCGAGAGATACTACGGTTTTCTCATAGACGGGGATAGAGAGGATTGCATCATTGATAGTGATGAGCCGACTAGCTTCCAGCAGGCTATTCAGAGCGTTGACTCGGTAAAATGGCTGGATGCAATGCGCACCGAAATGGAGTCTGTTAGTTATATGTATGCCCTAGAGGCCATTACTGTACATTGGATGTATATTGTAGTGGATGCTGGGACATATATAGGGAGGACTTTCTTGCTCGACATGATAGTATGCTATCTGGTTGATCTTTACCTTAACGTGTATACTGATTGTCTCTCTGTTACATGTTGGTAAAGCCCTTAGGATGTGTACTTGACTACCTGGACTATGATGCGGATCATACTAGTGGGGACATGGTAGTCCATAAGTACATCCTTCAAAGTCCCTAGTCGTGGGTGTATCGAGACGGGGCATCGATATACCAGAGTAGACTAGCGTGTACCTTCTCGACCCATACAGATGGGCGATGGATGATCCCATATCCATTGGTGTTTGACATCAGAGATGATATACGGGTGCTCAGTAGAGACTGGGTACACTGGACGGACTCGCCGAGAACTCCCAGATGGTAATATACCTCACGTCAGATGGCAGTTCTCTGGTGACACTGGTACAGAGTAGTCTGTTGACCCGAGATCGTCATAGAGTCTTGTGTGGTTCCCGCTGTGCTTTGATTTCCATCTTACCACGTCCAAGAGGGCGTGCAAAACGGTGGTTTTTGGGTACAGTCCCGAGTCACATGGAGGCAATGAGCGATAGGAGGGGATTCGTCTCTCCCGGTATAGGGAGTTGATGTTGCGCTGTGTTCGATTGGCTATAACAGGAAATCCCTGGCCAGGGTTGCTGAGATTTACTGGTAAGTGTTACCAGTAGTTTCTCGAATTGTTATAGACCTCATATCGACACGACTTATCGAGCTATTGGGGTCTGACGTTTACCACCCCTAGGCGAGATATGCGACATATCAGACGATCAGACCGGACTGTACGGTAGTGTTACTGGTTGGATTCACTGGAGTGTGAGCAGGCTTGCTCGTCGATCTTCAGATCGCTCAATACCCGGGTGGCCGTTACGTTTAGCAGACCGCTTGCGGCTTGTGGGTGCTTGATATGATCATCACCTGCTGCCGGCGTATTGACGAGTCTTTAGAGTCCTACACAGAGGTTTCCTGGCTCAAGCAAAACGAAATAGGAGCGCATATGAGATATGTGCGGGACCGAGAATAATACCAGTATGTGATACTGTATTCGATTCTCGTGATGTGACATTGATCGGTTATATGCGATATAGCCGAGTTATCGGATCAAGTGTTGATTCGATAAGTTGTTACTGATGATACCAGTCGGTTATGTGCGACATGACCGGATCATTGAATCAAGTGTTGATTTAATGATTTAATGCATAATTATATATTTGATATATTACTTTGCATTAACTAGTATCGGTTCACTTTAAATGGATTTTCTCGCTCGGGTGTGCACATTGTATATACGATATAGTTTTGTGCACTTACTTGTATCATGTTTGATGATACATGGTTTTTGGTTAAGTGCATAGAATAAAACTATGGTCAAGATGATGATTAGGGTTTTGCATATTCTTTTAATTATTTGCTTATTCATTTTGGAAAATAATTAAAGCATAAAAGAAGAAAAACAAAATGGTTTTCTTTCTTTATTCTTCATGAAGCTTATTGAAGCTTCATGAAACTTTGACCACTTAACCATTTTGTCTTCTTCTTTTGACCCTAACCATTGATCTAACCTAAGTTAATTCTCTACACCTAACCATGGTGAAAATTATGATAAGTTTATTATTCTTTTCTATTCTAAAAAAACTTATCATAACTTTTATCTTCATCTTGCTCTTCTTCTTCTTCATGAAGAAGCTTGTCTTCATCAATGGCATATTGAGCATATGAGTGTGAAATCCAATTCTAAAGTGAACCCACTTCCTATTTCTTCATCCTCTACCTCTTGCCAAGTAGTAGAGTGTGTTTCCTTCACAAGTTTTCATGGCAAGGTGAAGGTGGGCTTGATCTAGCGATGCCTCGACGTAGATCATCTTCGGCATGGACATCGACGACCTAGCTCGCTTATTCTTCTACGAAGCCGACGCTAGAGCCCGGGAGTTCACTTGGACAGCGAAGGCACTTCGTTGCGGAGCTATGGAGATGGACAAACGGATCTACAAAGGTAGTATTTCCGTATTCCTTTAGTTAAATGTTAACTAGTTATCTTTTCGCCTAGAAATCTAGCAAACGATCCGTAGTCGGGTCTCTCGGCACCCTCAAAATTTGAAATTGGCATGTTCGATGCCTTGTGAGACCTCACTAGAGTGCCTAGGAACCCTACAGTGGTATCAGAGCCTAGCTAGAGCCTTAGGCGAAGTCCAGACGGAATTTGAAGTCCGAACAAACCCGAATCCCGATCACAATCATGCTCTCTGGACATTTTGTAAAATCGTGGATTTTTCCAAATTAAAAAGTGCTAAAAAATTCAGCAGGGATTTTTATGAATTACTGTGAAAAACGGAGAGCTAACTCCGTCATAACGGCGCGGAACCGCGGCCTAAGCCCACGTGGCGCGGCGGTTCCGCGGCGCTACTGTTGAGTCTTTGACTCCTTTTTGCACAGTAATTCCCTTTTTAATATGCTGAGTTTTCTGTGAGTTTTTAATAATTTTTCAAGAGTTGAATTTTCAGAGGTGGTTTTGGGGTTTCGGAGTTTCGATCGGAATATCAAATTTTGTCTGTGTGGCTTTCCGGATAATTTTACAATATGTTAAAAAGTTCGACCGGATATAAATACCCAATTTTTCCCCTGTCGGGAAATTTCCAAGTGTTGGATTTTTCCGTAGTTTAACGACGTTCTAAGTAGTGCAAGTAACGCAATGGACCCTCTAGAAGACAACAAACCTTAACTCGATTATGTGACCGTCTTGAACTGCCCTTTGAACCTTCGGGTTTGGGGCAGTACGGCGTGCCACATGTGAGGCGTTGACTTGTACCTTCTACGGCTGGACCGTTGGTACTGAGGCACGAACTGAATGTTTTTAGGCTTGTTTCATGTGTTGATCTGTATCGGGAAAACTTGGGTGTTCGATTGTTCGATCGGAAAGTTTGACATTTTCTATTTATCCGGAATGGGATACAATAATTGGAATTCACAAGAAGTTATGAGATAACTGAATGAATGTTATAAACGTAGCAGTTTAGTCTCACTTGATCGGTTACCACGGAATTTTGATGTGATCAAAAGTCCGTCGCGATCACGTAGCGCACGCGGATATTCGCCGGTAAACTTAATAGACAGCTACACCCCATATCCCCGACCAAGTGACTGTAGGAGAACCCCGTCGCCGAAAGCATCCGTTCGGGTGCTCGCGGCAGCGGTGTTCCGCCTTGGTGCACTTCGTCGACGGTATCAGGGGTGCGGCCGTCTACTGAAGTTTGCGACGAGTATTCGATCAGACTGTCGGGAATCTTGTTGAATTGCCCGACTCGATATTGAAAAGTGTTTTCGATAATGAGACTAAAATGCGGGGTTTATAATTGTTAGGCATGCGATGTCTAAGGAATTCATTTGGTTAGTCATGCGATGTCTAAGGAATTCATTTGTAATATGTGATATCGCCGGTTTCGTTAGGCATGCGATGTCTATGCAGATTGCTGATTCCAACTGTTGTAGTTTTACACTTTCTTTTCAGTGACCGTAAGTGTAATATGTGATATCGCCGGTTTCGTTGCTATATGTCAACGACAATTGGGATGCGCATATTTACTTATGTTGATGACATGTGATGTTATGTGTTGCTGGATATGTTATATTGGATCATCGTGTTCGAATAGCCGGGGGTTTTATGTGAGATGAGTGTTTTTCATTTTCATTCATGTAAAAACTGGTATGTAATATTCTTTTATTGGGGCGCTTCCAGGTTGCGGAAGTTGTCACCCTTTGTATATTATTTACTTTTCCGCACTAGGATAGACCCAAGGAGGGGAGCACAAGTAACCGGGTTCTGGAGTCCAGTGGGAGACCAACTCGAGGAGTCGAGTCCGGGTCTCCTAACTCTAGAATTGGTAGGGTTGCTTGCCGCTCTCGTAGGGGTCTAGGGGTGTGGGTTTGGCTATTCATCACGACCGTGGAATCCGTGTTTTATACAGGCTCGTATTGAAAACACGGACGTCCTAGTATATCCAATATTTCATATGTTTCTTCTGCTGCGATATCTGTGATGTGATCATGTGATGTTCTATGATAGATACAGTATATAGTATATATGATATATTATATAGCCGTTACTTATGTTTTACACCCGCGCTAGCCCTGCCCCGCTCTGTCGTTAGTTACCTAACCTAACGGTGCACGAGGGGACATCGAGGCGAATGCGGATGGAATAAGTGTACGTCGTATTTATCTGTGATGTTTAGGTATTTAAATGATGAGACTTCATTAATGTGATTAATGAAATAAAAGAAACCTAAGATGCTGTAGAATCGAATTTCAAAATAAAACAGGTAGCTACAGTTCTTGCTTTGCACAGCGGTATATATGATATATCCTGCACCTTATTCGATAAGGAAAGGACCGAGATCCCTTCACCGGGAGTGACTCCTTTAGAAATAACTGGCAGATGCTACACCCTCGGTTTGTCTTTTGATTGCTTTTAACTGTTTTTGCTTTGCACAGTGATATATATGATATATCCCGCACCTCATTCGACGAGGAAAGGACCGACGATCCCTTCACCGGGAGTGACTCCTTTAGTAAAACTAGAAAAGCCTCAAAAACACTCCGTTTTAAAATCATTTGATTCTACAACGATATCAAGTTCATTACGCAATAGGTTTTCAGAAAAACCTGTCGTAGCCCTCCGTCATTTCAGATACGTACTAGTTAGTATTCGTGCTGCGGTTGTTTGACCTCCGTCAAGGCGTAGTGTACGGTAGCTAACTAGTGTTTATTTGCTTGCATATGATGCGATCGGATTAGGGTATTCGTACGGCGTTGTTTGGCCTCCGTCAAGGGTCGTGCGGGTGGGTTTAATTCAATCAGGAAATGACGGGTTGAACTTGACTAGCGGACTATGGGTTGTTTGGCCTCCGTCAAGGTCATATAACGCTAGGGGCAAAATATTATCGGGAATTTCAAGTGTTGAAATTTGCAATGAGATTGCATACCTTCTATGAGATAGTTGGATCCCGATACCCGCTGCGAGTAAGAGTTACTCCTGGGAGAGTTTTATACATTACAATTAGCCGATCAAGTAGGTGTCTAGAAAGGTGTCAACGGGGTTACGCCTCTGGGAAAACGAGGTTTACATTAATTAGGTTCGTGCGAAAGCACGGGGGACCTCCCTCAAAGTACCGACACTGGCCTGGCTGAAAGATTGGCGAACTTGTAGTGTGTAATTAATCCCGGCTAGTCTTTCCTTTTAGGGTTTGAAGGAAGATTTGATAAAAAGCAGTGGGAGCCATCCTGGTTAAAACCAATCTATTTTTGCAAGAGCGCACGCTGAGTGTTTTCTTCTCTCTCTCTCTCCAGGTAGCGACCATATCATGCCTTAATCAAGATAATAATACGGATTATTGACCGAACCCGCTTGTTATACTGAGCTGGGGAACGTTGGTCCCGCTCCAACTTATAACTGTTATAAGACAGAGCAGGAAATTGGGGAATACCATATTTCCCGTGCCGCCCAAACGAAGAGAGTGCATGCTGATGCATCATCTTCGGGTGTGTTAATTATACAGAACTGTTTCTCAGTATCCTCTGCATCCTGGGTATATGATACCGGATCAGGATCCCAGATATGTAATATGTTACATAGGGCTACAAAAGGGTAGAAAAACTGAGAACGGGTGATAAGTTTCATGAGGCAGAAAACGGGGCAAGTGTTGCAGCCAATTCTGTTGGTCACTGTCACCCTGTATTGTAATACATTGATTCTGAATGAATGTTATTAGATACCGAACCTGATATACAAAATCATATCCGTCTCTTTATTAGTAAAGAAATGATAAAATTTTGTATTGTTGGATAATGTTTTGAACATTTCCTATATCAAAAGTTGATCGGTTCAGGCACGTTATCTAAAAGCATTGATGTTTTAAATCAAATTACAGTTCTTAGTATATGGAACACACACAAGAGGAAGAGTTCAGAAATGAACGAATTCTTCTTGAGGTATTGTAGACTAGGTCAGATCAATATGACCCGACTAGCTAGAGTTACATAAAGATGCATATTTAAATTAGTTTGAATTTACATCTTGTGAAACTCGCCAGTCATGTCACAAAGATAAGATGACAATAGCTCCGTTTACTGGAAACAGAGAAAGAGTTAATGAACTCTTAGGATGATACATGTTGATGTATGTAGGTCCCCTGTCTACACATACCAGGACTGGTTCTTTATACTTCATTACGTTCTTTGATAATCTCTCAAGATTCAGATCTATGTTCTTGTTGAAACACAAGTCCGAACCTTTTGAGATATTCACAGAATATAAGATAGAAGTAGAGAACCAATACGGGTATAAGTATTATGTCCTATGATGAGATCAGGGAGGAGAATACTTGTGCATGGAATTCCTAGACTATTCTAAAGGAGAATGAGATTCTCTCTCAGCATTACTCCTCCGAATACACCATAGCACGATGGTATATCGGGGCGGAGCAATCACACCCTATATGATAAGGTGTGCTCTATGATGAGTATTACTGAGTTACCTTTTTCCTTAAGGGAGTTGTGCACTTAAGAAGCTGCGTACCTATTGAATATGGTTCCAATCAAATCAATTTCCTACCACTTCATATGTGATATGAAAGGGGAAGAGCCCATATCTTAAGTTAGTTAAGATTTGGGGATTGTCCGGCCTATGTCTAAAAGCAAAATTCGGACAAGCTCGAGGCAAGGTCGGTTATGTAGAACTGGAAATGTTCCAGCTATACAAACTGCAGCAGATGATTTGATAGAGCCAAAGGATTCAGTAGATTCCAACGAACCTCAGCCTCTCCGCCGATCTAGTAGGGTTCCTCACCCACCTGAGAGATACTTTAGTTTCTCTATGACAGTGGGAGCGAGGATTGCGTCATGAGATGATGACCCAACTAGTTTCGGGCTGGCCATCAAGAGTAAGACTCTGTAAGATTGGCTGGATGCTTAGTGATCTGAGATGGAATCCTTGTACACCAACAAAGTATGGACTTTAGTTGCTATATCTGAAGGGTTAAATCCCCATCAGGAGCAAGTATATCTTGAGAAGATTACTTGGTGTACATGGAAAAGTTAAGACTTTCAAAGCTAGACTTGTTAAAGGTTTTCGTCATCGACCAGGCGTGGATAATGATGAAACCTTTTCCAGTAGCTATGCTTAAGTCCATCCAGATCCTACTTGCCACGGCTACATACTATGACTACGATGTTTGGTGGTTGGGTGTCATGACTGCTTGTCTAAATGATGTTTTAGAAGAGTGTGTCTATAAGTACACAGCCAGAGGGCCTCGTAGACTGTTGGAGCAGCGGAAACGTGAGCAAGATGCTTTATCTGATTAAGCAGGCATCGCGGAGTTGGAACGTCTGTTTTGATGTGTTAGTCAAAGAGTTTGACATCATCAAAATGGTAGATGAACCTTGTATAAACAAAAAGGTAGTAAGGAGTATGGTAGTGATCCTCGCAGAGTACGTGGATGACATACTCTTGATAGGGAAGGAGTTTTCTATGCTACGTTCGATCAATCTCCGCTTATCACAAGGATTCTCCAGATAGGATCAAAGTGATACCAACTAAATCCTGGATTTTGGATCTATGAGATAGATCTAATTGGATGTTAGGAATCTCACTAGAAGAAGTGAGATGGTATCAATCGATCCTGGGGAGAATCACTGGAAGTGTTCCAAGGTGATAAAGACGACTGAATGTCAGTTGCAGGCATTGTCTTTACCCTCAGTAAAGGGACGGTATGTTGGAAGAGTTCCAAGCTAGATACTGTGACATACTAGACGATAAAGGCACGATACATCGCTACTTAAGATGCTACCAAAGAGGCTGTTTGGATGTATATTAGTTCATGAAATGAACTTAGTTCCTACCATTGTGTGACAATGGAGTTGTGGCTTATGCCAGAAACCCTCGTCCCATCAGTGATCCAGACATATTCTAAGGCAGTGTCACCTGATCATGGAGATAGTTGATCTCCAGGGTGATCGAGGTTAGGAGAGCAGACTAAGAGGACAACACGGCGGATCTACTCACGAAGGCCAATTCCCAGAGAGAGACTTTTATGGGATGGTTGTGTATGAGATACTACAACCACTGCTACAGATGGCCCTAGTGCAAGTGGGAGATTGTTAGTTATCTGTATGCCCTAGAGGCCATTACTGTACATTGGATGTATATTATAGTGGATGCTGGGACATATATAGGGAGGACTTTCTTGCTCGACATGATAGTATGCCATCTGGTTGATCTTTACCTTAACGTGTATACTGATTGTCTCTCTGTTACATGTTGGTAAAGCCCTTAGGATGTGTACTTGACTACCTGGACTATGATGCGGATCATACTAGTGGGGACATGGTAGTCCATAAGTACATCCTTCAAAGTCCCTAGTCGTGGGTGTATCGAGACGGGGCATCGATATACCAGAGTAGACTAGCGTGTACCTTCTCGACCCATACAGATGGGCGATGGATGATCCCATATCCATTGGTGTTTGACATCAGAGATGATATACGGGTGCTCAGTAGAGACTGGGTACACTGGACGGACTCGCCGAGAACTCCCAGATGGTATTATACCTCACGTCAGATGGCAGTTCTCTGGTGACACTGGTACAGAGTAGTCTGTTGACCCGAGATCGTCATAGAGTCTTGTGTGGTTCCCACTGTGCTTTGATTTCCATCTTACCACGTCCAAGAGGGCGTGCAAAACGGTGGTTTTTGGGTACAGTCCCGAGTCACATGGAGGCAATGAGCGATAGGAGGGGATTCGTCTCTCCCGGTATAGGGAGTTGATGTTGCGCTGTGTTCGATTGGCTATAACAGGAAATCCCTGGCCAGGGTTGCTGAGATTTACTGGTAAGTGTTACCAGTAGTTTCTCGAATTGTTATAGACCTCATATCGACACGACTTATCGAGCTATTGGGGTCTGACGTTTACCACCCCTAGGCGAGATATGCGACATATCAGACGATCAGACCGGACTGTACGGTAGTGTTACTGGTTGGATTCACTGGAGTGTGAGCGGGCTTGCTCGTCGATCTTCAGATCGCTCAATACCCGGTTGGCTGTTACGTTTAGCAGACCGCTTGCGGCTTGTGGGTGCTTGATATGATCATCACCTGCTGCCGGCGTATTGACGAGTCTTTAGAGTCCTACACAGAGGTTTCCTGGCTCAAGCAAAACGAAATAGGAGCGCATATGAGATATGTGCGGGACCAAGAATAATACCAGTATGTGATACTGTATTCGATTCTCACGATGTGACATTGATCGGTTATATGCGATATAGCCGAGTTATCGGATCAAGTGTTGATTCGATAAGTTGTTACTGATGATACCAGTCGGTTATGTGCGACATGACCGGATCATTGAATCAAGTGTTGATTTAATGATTTAATGCATAATTATATATTTGATATATTACTTTGCATTAACTAGTATCGGTTCACTTTAAATGGATTTTCTCGCTCGGGTGTGCACATTGTATATACGATATAGTTTTGTGCACTTACTTGTATCATGTTTGATGATACATGGTTTTTGGTTAAGTGCATAGAATAAAACTATGGTCAAGATGATGATTAGGGTTTTGCATATTATTTTAATTATTTGCTTATTCATTTTGGAAAATAATTAAAGCATAAAAGAAGAAAAAAAAATGGTTTTCTTTCTTTATTCTTCATGAAGCTTATTGAAGCTTCATGAAACTTTGACCACTTAACCATTTTGTCTTCTTCTTTTGACCCTAATCATTGATCTAACCTAAGTTAATTCTCTACACCTAACCATGGTGAAAATTATGATAAGTTTATTATTCTTTTCTATTCTAAAAAAACTTATCATAACTTTTATCTTCATCTTGCTCTTCTTCTTCTTCATGAAGAAGCTTGTCTTCATCAATGGCATATTGAGCATATGAGTGTGAAATCCAATTCTAAAGTGAACCCACTTCCTATTTCTTCATCCTCTACCTCTTGCCAAGTAGTAGAGTGTGTTTCCTTCACAAGTTTTCATGGCAAGGTGAAGGTGGAGCTTGATCTAGCGATGCCTCGACGTAGATCATCTTCGGCATGGACATCGACGACCTAGCTCGCTTATTCTTCGACGAAGCCGACGCTAGAGCCCGGGAGTTCACTTGGACAGCGAAGGCACTTCGTTGCGGAGCTATGGAGATGGACAAACGGATCTACAAAGGTTGTATTTCCGAATTCCTTTAGTTAAATGTTAACTAGTTATCTTTTCGCCTAGAAATCTAGCAAACGATCCGTATTCGGGTCTCTCGGCACCCTCAAAATTTGAAATTAGCATGTTCGATGCCTTGTGAGACCTCACTAGAGTGCCTAGGAACCCTACAGAGTCCATGTACACCAACAAAGTACGGACGTTGGACATTGCTCCAGATGGGGTAAAACCCATAGGATGCAAGTGGATCTTCAAAAGGAAGATTGGTGTAGATGGACAGGTTGAGACCTATAAAGCTATACTTGTTGCAAAGGGTTTCCATCAAAGACCTGGCTTGGACTATGAAGAAACCTTTTCTCCAGTAGCTATGCTGAAATCCATTCGGATCCTTCTTGCCATTGCTGCCTTCCACGATTATGAGATTTGGCAAATGGACGTAAAGACCGCTTTTCTAAATGGAAATTTAGAAGAGTGTGTATATATGGACCAGCCAGAGGGTTTCATTCAGAGTGGGAGCAGCGGAAAGGTATGCAAGTTGCTTAAGTCCATCTATGGACTAAAGCTGGCATCGCGGAGTTGGAGCATCTGTTTTGATGAAACGGTCAAAGAATTTTGCTTTATCAAAAATCCAGATGAACCATGCATCTATAGTAGATTTGTAGCAAGAACTGTTGTATTCCTCGTATTATACGTGGATGACATTCTCTTGATAAGAAATGACATTCCTATGCTACAATCTGTCAAAGGGTTCTTGTCACACAGGTTCTCCATGAAAGACCTGGGTGATGCCTCATACATTCTGTGGATCCGGATCTATCGTGACAGATCCAAGAGGATATTAGGACTCTCACAGTCCAGGTACATCGACACCATACTGAAAAGATTCAGTATGGAAGATTCCAAGTGCGGTAATCTACCGGCTTGTCACGGGATCACCCTCTCCAAAGAGATGTCTCCCAAGACTGATTTGGAAAGGGATCACATGTCTATTATACCCTACGCTTCTGCGGTAGGCTCTATAATGTATGCGATGTTGTGTACCAGACCAGATGTAGCTTATGCACTGAGTGTGGTAAGTCGGTATCAGTCAAACCCTGGGGAGAAACACTGGATAGCGGTAAAGAACATTCTCAAGTACCTGAGAACGACTAAGGAGATGTTCTTGGTGTATGGCGGAAAAGACCTCCCGATCGAGTCCTTTGCTGACTCCAGCTTCCAGAGTGACAAGGATGATTCCAAGTCCATGTCGGTTTATGTCTTTACCCTCTATGGAGGGGCGGTGTGTTGGAAGAGTTCCAAACAAGAAACCGTTGCTGACTCGACGATGGAAGCGGAATATATCGCTGCTGCAGATGCCGCAAAAGAAGCCGTCTGGATAAGGAAGTTCCTAACAGAACTTCAGGTGGTTCCGTCCATTGTTGATCCAGTACCTCTGTATTGCGACAACAACGGGGCTATAGCTTTAGCAAAGGAACCCAGGTCCCATCAAAAGTCCAGGCACATCTTGAGGCGGTATCACCTGATCAGGGAGATTGTGGGTCGCTAGGAGATCGAGGTTCGGAGCGTTGCTACGGAAGATAACACTGCTGATCCATTCACGAAGGCCTTACCCTAGACTCAGTTCGAGCGGCTGATCGAGATGATAGGTCTTCGATACGCCGGTACATGGACTTAGTGCAAGTAGGAGATTGTTAGTGTATATGTCCTAGAGGCCATTACTGTATCATACTAGTATGTATATTACTTGATGGAAGCTTGAGATATTCACCTTGTATTGACAATCTTGCTCAAAATAGTAGTATGCTACTTGGTTTGTTTCTGCTTTAATGTGTGCATGTGTTTCTTTTAGCATATCGCCTTTACACATTAGTAGAGCCCTTAGGATCTTTGCTTAATTACCAGCGTTGTGATGGCAGTCACACTCGTAGGGCTGGGTAATCTACAAGCACATCCTTATGCAGGTCCCTTGTCGTAGGACTATCGAGACAGGGCATCGATACTCCGGAGTAGACTAGCATATGCGCTTCTCATCCCAGCTTGGGAGACGGTCTGTCCCACAGCCGCCAGTACGTCGTACTTGAGATAGTATGCGGGTGCTCGTTAGGTTACGAGTACACTGGACAGGACTCATCGGGAACTGTTGGTTGGTATTATGCCTATCGTCAGTTATCAGTTCCCAGGTGACATGAGTACAGCTTAGTCCGTTGACTTGACACTGTCACTTCGCCTCGAGTGTGTTCCCACTGCACTTTGATTGCTACCCTACCACGGCTCAAAGGAGTCGTGCAAACAGGTAGTTTTTGGGTGCAGTCCCGAAGCACTTAGAGGCAGTGACGGTTAGACAGGATCCGTCTCTCCCGGTATTGTGGGTTGATATCACGCTGTGTCTAGGAGAGCCATTACACAAAGTCCCTGGCCAGGGCAAGCGAGATAGACTGGTAGGTTTCCAGTGTTATCTCAGGTGTTCTAGGCTACACTCCGACACGACTTGTACCGCTGGTAGGGGACTGACGTTTACCGCCCCCCTAGGCCCGCCATGCGATGTTCTTAGACGTACAGACTGGACTGTACGGAAACTGTCACATTCAGGCTCAGTAGGAGTTCAGATGGGTTTACCTCGTCAGTCTTCTCATCGGCATCTACCTGGGGACCGTTACGTACAGCTAGTGCCGCTTGCGGTCTGTGGTTAAACCCACTGTCAGCGTAGTGTCGAGTCTTTAGAGTCCCACACAGAGGGTTATTCTCCATTAGGCAAAATGAGTAGAGGTCTCATGGTTTTGCGACGGGGTTCGTTCACATCCGCGCACTTGTGCACGTTTGGTGTCCGGACAGCTTATACTAGTAGGCTATGGTTTAAGTCGTATCCTAGTATATGATTTGGGATTGGTTTTATCTCATTGTATTCGTGTTCCTCGGAACACGGATACGGGTGTGTATGTACAGTTGACTGAGGCAGAGGCAGAGGACTTTCATTAGGGTTGATGACTATTGTCATTTTCTTAACCCTAATGTTTATGTGTGAAATATGATTTATTAATATTAGTTAATTATAATTGTGAATGGTTAGGGTTGTTGACCATTTGACTATACTTGACCTGTTGACCTAGGTAGACAAGTTGACCATCATCATTCCATATGAAAGATGCTCTTTGATCCTTGCAAAAGCATTTAATGTGAAATGATAATGGTCATTTCTTGATTAACCATCACAATTATCTTTAGCTAATTATCTATTTTTCATAATTCACATATATGTGAGAAGGTTGGATTATTGTTCTCATTCTATCATTCTCATTCTCTCTCCTCCTCTTCCTCTCTCTCTAGCTCTCCCCTCTCATGAGTTGAGAACCATTTGAGCTTGAGATAATCCCTTCAAAAAATACTCTCTACTCTTTCTAAGGTCCTAGGTTTAGCAAACCAAGCACCTTAGTTACTTTCTAGTTTGAGGTTGGAGCCAAAGGTAGAGGCCCTCGGGTGGATCTTTTTTCGGCAAGGGAAGGCGACAAGGAGAACCCGTTCTTTCACTCCAAGGAGCAAGAAGAGAAGGACTTGAAGACCTAGGTATAACCCCTTTTCCGAGTACATAACTCTTTTAGCTTGTTAGTTAGTTTTGTTTAGCAAAGATCCCTCCTTTTGCATAGTCCATGTTGCCTAGTGTTGTAAAAATCCGATTTTTCATAACGTTTCCGCCTCCCCGCAAGCACCGGGTGGGCAACGTGGACTTACAGTATACGCATGCAAAAACAATCATACAACCCTTGTTGTTGACGTACAAATGCCCAACAACCCAAAACAATATCAAATACTAAAACCAAGAATTCCAAAATACGGAAAATATAGCCAAAATCACTCCAATGTGCTCTCAGATTTTGACTCAGGTCAATTGGTGCAAAACTACCAAGTATAGGGTGTTGTATATGGAGTATGTGAGCTACTGGAAAAACCTAGACCCAAATGCTCACCATGTGGTCGGCCACATTTCCCAAAAATCCGGCGAGCTCGGCCTAGAATGCCTGGAATGGGTTCGTACTTGCAGGGTGGCTTCCTATTGGTCCCAGTAGGTCTCTGGTATTGTTTGTTTTTCTCAGAATTACCCCGGGTTGCTCCAGATTCCCTGTAGGCCTCAATTTCTCACAAAACCGATACGGAAAGTTTCATATTTAAGTTTCATGGCCAGTTCTGGTTTGATCTGGGTTTATAACACTAAGGGTTTTTTTTGTAGCAACTAATTACACCCAATTTCACCATCACAAGTCAAGAATCCCTGAAACCTCATCTAGAAATTTTCAAACCTCACTAAACCACCATATCTTAACTTTAAACCATACTAGAAAATAAGAAACACTAGAACATAGCTAGAAGTCTTGAATTATACCTCATTTGTCACTCAAGAATCCCCTAGAGCTCAAAATCCCAAATTTCTTGGTCTCCCATGCTTGTAGTGAGTTTGTGCATATTTTTTCTGAAGAGGATGCAAGGTTTTGACGTTGTTTTTTTGGTGAAGTGAAGAGGTAAAGGAGGTGGAGGGATGAGGGCAGACATGGGAGAAAGGAGAAGGAAAAATAATGAAGAGAATGGAGATGGCATAATGAGCCATGGTCAATGACCCCTCACCCCCCCTCTCTCTCTTGCCCATACCTCTTTCTTTATTCATTTTCTTTATCTTTTCTTTTCTTCACAATTAAAACCAAACACACTTAAAACAACATAAGAACACAACATGTAACCAAAATGCAACATGACATGGTGCACTAGACATGGAAAACTGTAGAAACACGGATTTGGCTTAATCGCGATTAGCGGTGCACTAATCAAGCTTTTATTTAAACTGCATATAATTAATTTTAAAAATGCCAAATCCAATAAATATATTTTTAAATGAATAAATCATTTTAAATCTCCAATTATTTCATAATTATTGGTATATATTTATACCATTTTACGAAAACTCTAATTTCGCAAATCGGGCAGTTTTCGCGAAATATATTATTTTAATATTAAATTCCAAAAATAACATTTTATATTTTCTGAAATATTACAATCTTCCCCCCTTAAATAAATTCGGTCCCTGAATTTAAATTTAAATCCCCAAATATTAAAACATTTCAATAATCAACTCAAATCAACAGGGCTCCGAAATCACGGAAGATATAGAAATACTACAGCGCGTCAAGTGCGCATGAAAACGAGTATGAAACTCAAAATCGAACTCCGTTAAGTGTCACCCAAATCATCGGATTTGCACGCATATTATCGGAGTTACAATGGAGATACAGATCTCGAAATCTACTACTAAAATTCAATATGTACTAGTCAAATACTATAATACGTGTATAGTACGCATCCTTGGAAAAATCTTCAAAAATTGAATAAAACACATGCAAAATCTTTTCTGAATCGCCGTATGATGCGTAACTCACGGCACAAGTGACGTACACTAATTTGTAAAGTAATAAATATACGTTCATATATGTTTTGCTAAAATATACGTTCCGCCATTTTTAAAATATCCCAAAAGGTTTTTCTTTGTAAACGTTCGTGTCGCTCACGGACACGTAGGACATAGCGAGACTATAGCTCCTTTTTGAAAACCTCTTGTTAAACTTTTTAATGCATGCAAAGTACTCAGGTACTATCCTTAGATCAGTCCTGTTCGGCTACTACATAATATAGTGCACATCATGAAAACAAAGTGCTCAAAAGCAAAATCAGCCTCGAAAGGCGAATCCAATAATCACGTGCGTCTGGTGCACACGGAAATCAAATCTAAATACAAGTGCTACAATATGAACGAAAGCAACACCATGTGCAACGGGTGTTCACGAAAGCATATGTCCAGTGCAACGGGCGTGCACGACAACAATATCAAGTGCATCTAGAGTGCACGAAAATCTCAATCCAGTGCAACTAACATGCACGAATAAAATCGCAATCGAGTGCATCCGTCATGCATAAATGAAATCTAAACCAAGTGCATCTGACATGAACGAATAAAATCTAATTCAAGTGCATCCGATGCGCACAAAATCCAATATCAAGCGCCTAATATGCGCAAAAATCCAACCCAAACGCGTCAGGTCCGTAAAAAGCGTCTAGTGCAGTAGCATTCATGAAAACGAACGCCAGTTGAAAACGCGCACAAAAAACATAAATCTGATAAAACAAATGCTCAAGACATAAATCGGGTGCAACCAAGGTACGGAGTATAAATCTAGTGAAACCAATGCATAAAATATCCAACTGGTGCAACAAACGCATGCAATAAAAATCTGGTGCAACAAATGCACAAAATACAAATCCGGTGCATCCAGTGCATGAAGTACAAATCCAGTGCAACAAATGCACGAAATGAAAATCTAGTGCAACAATGCACGAAAACTCATCAATAACTCAAATACGTATAAAAACAACACCGAGTGTACCAAGATGTATAAAATCCAAAAACGTGTGCAACTATGTGCACAAAATCTATATCAATGCACTGCAAGCACATGTAAGCGATACCTAGTGCAAAATCAAATCGAGTCCGTACCGCATGCACAAAAATCAAATCATCCATATGAAATCCACGAGATCATAAACACGTGCAACCGAGGTACAAAACCGATATCAAGTGCAATAGACATGCATAAATCATAAACCGACACAACAGTGTGTAAAACGTATATCAAGTGCAATAAATACGCACAAAGTGTAAATACCCAGTAGGTGCTGCCATGGTGCATGAAAACAATATCATGAAACTCAATCATCAAAACTCAAATCCAAGCGATATAAGCGTGATACTCGGATCATAAACGCAAATCGCAACAAATGACATCGAGGTACACCTCCTACAATGTCGAAAAATGTCGGTGCGCCCAGAACTGGCAGAGCAAGAACATCCGCTTGCCTTCTGCTCACGGTCTGGCGTCCTCTATCTCTAGGTCCTCATTCTCTTTGTGGATTACCAATCTCGCAATCCATCGACTCGTCGGCTCAGTCAGGTGTGCTAACGAAAACGATTCCGCTCTGGAACTTCTCTGGTCATCTCTCGGCCAATTATCATGACTACTCGTAAAGCAGCACGTCGCTGGCGTTGGCCTTTGGCCCTCTGAATACACGCGACACAACTGATCCTAGGTGAAAATCTAATCACAGCAGTGTCCTGGAAGGAACCTGCTCAGGTTCTCTTCCGATCTCGCCTATGCCAAACTATACGGAAGCTGGTACTCTTGCCTAATCTTTTCTCTCTTTCTGGACATCTGCATTCTCAGTACAGCATTTCCTCGACAACTGGTCGCATCTCAACGCCTCTGTGTCACGACCCGAAAGTACGGAACGTGACCAGCACTTAGATTACGAAGCGTCTAGAGGCGCCACGTAACCTAAGTAAGCCGAAGCCCAGAAATCTAAACCATAAAAAAAGAAGAAGAAAAAGAAAACAAGTTTAAAAGCATCAGCAAATTTTCTCAAAAATTTCGGCAGAGTCTCCTCTGTAAAAACTGGCCCCAAACGGGTACAACAAGTATAATATACATAAACAATAAAAAGCATCCCCAAACGGGAGCTAGCTCAACGCCAACAGGCGGAAACAACCACAACAATACACAATAGTATACAACGCCAAAAGGACGAGGCTCAAAACTCAAAAGAAAACAAAACCACCAGATCGGAATAATACATGCGCGACTCTAAGGTCGAAATAAAAGACTGGTCCAATAAACTTATCAAGTAATACAAGTATGGTTGATGGAGCTTACTAGATACAAATGAAAGAATAAAAATACAATGGTGGTTCAGATACAAGTGAACCAACCTACCGTGCAAATCACCCTGAAGAAAAGATGTCCCAGCAAGCTGCCAGGGAAACCTGTACATCAAACCTGTAATAAAATTTGGCACAACGGGGGTGAGTTGCCAACTCGTGAGTAGAAGACATCTACGAAAAGAAATCGAATGCACGACGCTATCCTAGGTCATAATAATACACTACTAGATCCCAATCATTTAGTAATAGCAGGGTAATACTACATGTAAATGAAGATACTCCGTGCTCGTGTCAGTGCCTCCTATAGTACTATGTCATATGAATGGATATGCATGCACCATGAATGTAAAATAACCAATCCTGAAATTCAGATATATTTTTATAAGAAATCTTTAGCTGTTATCATAGTAAAATGTGTATAGGGATCTGAAATCTCAACAATGAAATCCATGGAAATCCGTGTCAAGCATCGACACAAACATGTAAATCTCAAGTCTCATAGTCTCAATATCTCGGGCTTCGTCAGTCCGGATCGGCCCATATCATCAAATCTCACGACAACGGTCGGTATCCTCCGGATATCCGCCGCGCCAGACATCACCGGTAGGTAGCCTTCCCCTTCCAGGCTCATCGTCTACAACTCGATCTTCTTGCCCCGGGGTACCATACCGGGCCCACCATGTACCCGAGACGGTTCATCCACTCCTCGAATCGGGTCTTGAAATCCAACAGAAAACATGAAATCTCATGGTGGACGACACATACATCACGAGAAAACCGCATCTTATTCTAAACAAGAGAGGAGGAGAGAGAAGTTTTTATAATTTCTTGCGGTTTTCCCCAAAAATCCAGAAATCTCATAGAAATCCAAATCTTAAAATCATGAGTAAGTATATGATAAGTGTCGGCATATGCCCATGATACTACATGATAACATGATAACATGATAATATGAATGCATGAATTAAGTAATAAATGCCATGTCTAGACTAACATCTGAGAGTAATCACAATATTATATCGGTCTAGTTGTTAACTGGTTCTATCAATAAAAGATAATATAATCTAAAGTGTACGTGGCATAGCAATTACCGATGATGATGTGTGTGAGCCGGCAAATAAGTGTACGTGGAATATGCGCATCATCGGTAATAGTGCTGGTGTCCTAACAGGTAAGGTTTATACTGATTATAACAACATATATAAGAACATGCACCATGATGATTACAGTATGAATGTAAAGACAGATGTGCATTATCCACTCCTCTGTGATATACGAGTACAACTACCACTATATGAATCGAACCTAAACTAGTGTCCATCTAACCTCCTAAGAAACTAAACCTAAGGAACTAGTCAATAAGAAACATGAGTCTACCTAAGGTCTAAATCAATATCTCTAATAGTCGGCGATCCAGCCTCAATAGCGTCACGTACGTAGTACGGTTTCCTCGAATCAAGAGTGCGGATCAATCATCATATCTATGCCTCGTACGGTAAAATCCATCGTACGGCATCCCAATATCGGGTACGGGTCAAGTATCTCCTAAGTGTCTCATCATTCGTATAATGTCATCATCAACACATCTCATGATCAAGTTGCTAAACTGTAATCGCATACATCAATCATATATCATTGCCATCATAATATGCATCATTAGTTTATCCTCAGAAATATCATGTCATATGTATCATATTGTGATTAAGTCATACTGATAACATATCGTCATCAAGTCACACCTATACGATATCGACGTCAGGTCACACCTATAAGATGTCGTAATCAAGTCATACCTATATCATATCGTGATCAATCACAAGTTACAGTCCGGGTACTATTTTAGAGTCCCATGTACCTCAATATCATCACCACCCATTATAATTTATGTACACATGTTCATTATCTCATTCTCTAATGATCCGCTAACACTTAACACGACTGTATATCCAAGAATCACGACATCAAGCCCAGTTATACTGTTTCATCATACCTCAGATATCATATCTCATCAACGTATCCCATACACGTGTTGTATATATATATACCTATACCTAGTCCTATATGTATATATACATACACGTATACACCATGTCGAGTTTCAGTGTGTGCGTGTGTGTTTCTATCTGAAACCTACGAACCTCTTCCAATGTACTCATCCTCTGATATGGTTTCCCTAAATCAGTCTAGTCCAGCCTAAGGTTATTACTAGGGTCCTACGCATTAAGAATCTAGGGTCACATCTGGTTTCCTAATGTCAATAAGTACTATTCCTATTCTACGTTGCGGGGGTGCTAAACGCCATCCACCCGACTTCCCCCCGTAGATATGCATCTACTCACCTGGTCCATGTCTGCCGAAGACGGTGTCGCCATCCTCCTCTTCAACGCCCGCAGTCCACGTGAGGGTACCTAAACGCAAACATATAAATAGTATCGTAAACTGAATCACATACAAAAGTCAAAACGATGCAAGGAACCAGCATAGGTTAAAACCTATGTCCCGTCCACACAAAAGAACCAAATATCGCTCGATATCGGCGTACAAACTCCGATGGATCGAGATAAACATCAACAAATAACTCGTACTTTTAAAACACATTACTTATATTATAAAACATGATTAAATCCATCGAAACCCTAAAATCCATCAAACCGTCCAATTTCGTAAAACCCGAAAATGCCAATTTACCGTTTTTCATCAAAACTTGACATTTAAATGAAACCAATGGTCATAAAACTAATTAAATAGCATAACTAGACCATACAAACCATTACTATATTTTTATTACACAAATTTGTATTAATTTGAAATTTCTAGTTTGCAACCTTTAACAATTTTCAACATTTTTCAAGCAAAATACCACAATTCCACCACAAAACGTGATTTTGCATGAATTAATGTATTAAACCACAATTCATGATGATAATGATTTAATAAAACCATAAATTATATTTTTAATCTCATTTATTTAGGAATTTCTGAAATCTAGTTTGCAAAATAGCAATTTTTATCACAATTTATCAATTATCAATAGAAACTAGCAATAAATTTAAGTTTCCATTCCACCAACAAGTTAATACCATTATTAAGACCACAATATAGTGTTACAAATATTAATTGAAATTTTATTTCACCAAAAATTATGTTTTATAGAAACATAGTCAGCAAAATTCCTAATTTAAACAATTTTAAATGAAAAATTTACAATTCAACAACCATGCAAGATTTTCCAATTCTAAAAGTGTTAAACTAACTATTATAACCCTAATTAATTAATAAAAATCATAACTTGAATTTACAAACCTAACTTGAATTTTAGAATTTGCAACTAGAATTAATCTAATAAATCTAATTATGCTTTAAAAGAAACATCTAATAGAAATAAAACAAAAGAGAAAGATTTATACCTCCACAACCTCAAGTCCAAACATGAAAATGAGCCTCAAAAATGCATGCTTCCCATCTCCAAATTCCATATAAAAATGAGCAAGGAATAAAGGGTAGGAAATAAATAGGATTTTGTGGATTTTTAATTGAATTTTTAAAGGATTTTTGATGAATTTTGGAGCAAAATAAAATGAGGAAAATAGGGGCTACCATGCGGGGTGAGGCCGGCCATTTTTTTTGGAGGTGAGGGAGAGAAAGAATAGGGTGAGAAAATGTGTAGAAGTCTCCACCAAAATATCACTTCAATATGTCTTTTCATGCATTTCTTTATTTTCTTTTATTTCTTTACTATAGCAACTCAAGAAAACTCTAGAAAATAGGAAAAATTTGCAAATAAATTTTGCATGATACACACTAAATTCTAACATGCCATGGTTCATTTTTACAAATTAAAACCATTCAAATTTGTAATTTACACTAATTTAGTGTAAAAATAAAGCTTATGTTAATATTTAAAATAATTAATTTAGGAAAAATATTTAATTAAACTAAAAATTTATAAGTGGCTAAATAAACACCATTTACTAGTAATTACATAATTAAAATAGGTATTTTTGAAATTATAATGAAAAACAATTACGGTTTTGTTTTACGAAAAATACATTTTACTTTACCGAAAATCATAAAATTCACTTAAACAATTTTATTCATTTAATTATTTATTTAATTATTTTAAGAATGTTACACTCTGTATACATATCAGATCTCTAATCTCAACGGATCTCTAATCTCAACGGGGAGTAACAACAGCTCATTGACATCTTGCACGAACCTCTTGTTCCACTCGTCTTTATTATCGTCCGCTTCGACGTCACGCCATGCTATCTGCGTATTGCAATTGTCTCGGCTACAGTCAATCCGGAATCTCTCACACGGACTCGAAATCGCGAACTCGGTATCTTCATCACTCTATAGAAGATCTCTAGCCGAACACGTCCTCGGGAACTCGTCCATATCATCGGAGGAATATACCTTATTCATCCGTTCTCGATCAACTCACAACGCATCTGGGTGAGGTCCTCTATCTGAAGCTGGTCCACTTACTGATCTCCTATCGGATCATCCAACGAACAACGTCATCTCTGGATCGATCTACTCTAGATCTGAATAAGATTCTCCACACTGCTAATCTTTAGCTCAACTGGGCCTGCGTCGGCGCATCAAATCTGACGAATCACCTTTGCCACTCAACTCAAGATAGACTAGCTATCATCTGTCGCATCTCTGCCTGAAAGCTCCAGCGATCTCAGCTCGTAAAGTCTGGAAGCGACGTCCCATCAATCTCAGCAACAGCTGGGTCATCTGTCTGCAAGGTAGACGACATCACAAACTCTGAGGTAGGCTGTACATCAACAGTCCTCTCACAACAAGCAGTCTCTAACAATGGCCCGATCATCCGGTGCAAACCGAACACTCGCCTCAAACGAGAAGTCACAACACAAACACTAAATCGATACGTTCCCATGTCACCAGAAAACACGATGGTCAGTCCTCGTCCATGACAAGCTCGCCCTGACCGTATCACTAGCAGTAACTCAATCTGCGCTCAAACCATGGTGACAGGAACCTCAATCAAGTATCGCCGAGAATAGATCAAATAGATGAAAAGAATCAACAGATCCAGAATGGATACATGATCATAAGGAGGAACAAAATCAATGCGAGTATGATCATGGAAATAAATAGAATCAAGGATCTCAAATGGATGTATAACCATGGGGACGAAGAGAATCACAGATCTCAAAATATGTACATCCTAAGGTTTCTTAAGTAGAGTATCGTATCGTAAATATTCCGCGGAACATACGTACGGTACATCACTCTACTCAAGCTACCTACTCCATCAATCAGGGTCAGCCTATGTAACGAAAGTTTGGGTCTAATACCCCCTTGTTTAAGTCTAAGTTCCGTAAGATCAAGCCTAGGTTTCGAAATAATTTACGCCCCAGACCCTACATAGTCAATCCTAGACTCGAACCATGGTTAAACCTAGCGCTTTGATACCAACTTTGTCACGACCCGAAATATTAGCTTGTGACCGGCACTTAAATCACGCAACGTCTAAAGGCGTAACGTAATTCAAGTAAGCCGAAGCCCAGAAATCTAAACCTTTTTAAGAAATAAAAGTGGTGAAATTTTGAAATAAAGGTATGATGAAATTTAAAAGTTTTCTTAAATGCATAGATGAGGGAACATGAAAATACAAGTGGATTATTCAAGTTGAAAAACATGTTTCGTCTTTTAAAAAGTTGGACAACACCTCCTTTGTATATTTTGATCCCAAACCAAATTTACATAATAATGATAAAGGCATCCCTAAGCGGGAGCTAGCTCTACGCCAACCGGCGGATTCACAACCACGCAAGTCACAAATATGCATATACGACGCCCAACGGCGAAGACCAACACAAGGAAAAAGTATACCAAGACAACAACCCAATAAGCGAACATATAACCCATCGCTCAAGTCTCGCAACCACAAATTCTTCTAAGTCTTACTATTTATACAAATACTAGTTTTGATTGATGGAGTTGACTAGATACAAAGGAATAATAATAGTACAAGAGTGGTACGATCCAACATGTACCACCTACCAAAGCCAATCACCCGAATGTAAGCTGTGTGCCAGCGATGCCGCTACCGATCCATGCGGTCAACCTGCAAGAACTGTGGCACAACGGGGGTGAGTTGCCAAATCGTGAGTAGAAAACATCATTAGGTAGAAATCGAATAAACAACGATTCCTAGGTCAACTATATCATAAAGGTAATACTATGATATCTAGGGTGACCTTATTTGCATATGTGCCAACCATCTAATCAATGTTTATATGCATGTAGATATCATCCAACCATATAATCAATGCATGTATGCATGTGGATCTCATCCACGTGTCAGCCAATGACACAACAACATCATGCATGTAAATATCATAAAAGCATATGCATGAAAGTATGAGGATATAAATCAACGTGTGTCCCTTGCAACACATCAAAATCATGGAACCTGAGTGTCTAGCATCGACACTCGAAACATCATGAAACCCGTGTCCAGCATCGACATGAAAATCCTCATATCTCAGGCGCCACATCCTCAGATCGGCCCTCAGGCGCCGCATAATCTGGTCGGCCCTCATATCCATCTCATGACTCCGGTCGGTATCCTCCGGATAACCGTAAGGTCCAAATACTATCACCGGTAGGTTATACTCCCTCTTCCAGGCTCATCGTCTACACCACGAAAATCATCTCTCGCCCCGGGGAACCATACCCGGTCCACTATGTACCGACATACGGTGCCTCCCGCTCCTCGAATCGGGTTTCACATGCCAATCTCAGAACCGAGAAAACACATGGTGGACGCACTGAAATATCATATCAAGAGAAACCAGGTTTTTAAAACAATATATATACTTTACTTTAAAATAACCACGGTTCTCAAATCCAGAAATCTCATGAAAACAGCATCTCAATGCATATAATCTTAAAGCATGATGTATGCGACATATAACAGAAATGTAAGCACATATCAAAGGAAAACCGCTCTTTTAAATGAATCCAGTTTTAAAATATATCCTACGGTTCCCAATTATCCAAAGTCAAATGTAGCATCGTATAATTGTGTATATGTAACTATAGCAAGTAAATTATGCAAAGAGTCATATCATGTTGCAGCAATTCTACTGTGTAGTAACATGGCAATTATCGTTGATGAAGTGTGTGAGCCGGCCAATCTGTGTAAGTGTAACATACGCATCATCGCTAATGGTGTAGGTGTACTAGCACAGGTATGTGTAATGCAATGAGAATGACATGAACGTAGCATAAAGTGCATCGGCAGCTAAATGCTATAAGATATACGTATCTCATCATGACCGAGTTGGTGAATCTATCAATCGGCATCCAGCCTCACAATATCGCGTACGGTATAATCCATCGTACGGCATCCTCTAGTCAAGGGTATGGATCAATCATCATAAAACTCATCACGTATGGTAATACATCGTACGGCGGCACTACACGATTTGGGATCCTATCATCCTATATGACTCTGAGGGTACGGACCTAACGTCTCGTACGACATATCACTCATGATTCACAACATTACATATATCTATATACCTATATCCCGGGCCGTATCCATAACAATCTCATATCAGGGGATCGGCAAAAGGTTTCAATCATCTCAATCGACTCGCATCCGTATACCGACATATCAATCAAGTCATCATATCACATCGTATATCCTTTTCATCGCATTAAGTCATCTTACATCAAGTCAATTATATATATATATATATATTCTACCTTATACATCAAATATCAAGCTACTCTAAAACTCATACCTATTCTAGTGCAACTACATATCTATAAGTCGTGATTCACCTTCACTTTTCATATCCTTATATAACAATTCGAGACATTATCCTATCATATCAGGTCACACTAAACCCTAAACTATAAGCTAGGTTATAGTATATGTTAGTTATATGTATGCCCTAGAGGCAATTACTGTACATATGATGTATATTGTAGTGGATGCTTGGACATATATAGGGAAGACTTTCTTTCTCGACATGATAGTATGCTATCTGGTTGCTCTTTATCTTAACATGTACTTTGATTGTCTCTATATTACATGTTGATAAAGCCCTTAGGATGAGTACTTGACTACAAGGACTATGATGCAGATCATACAAGTGGGGACAGTGTAGTCGCCAAGTAGATCCTTCAAATGTTCCTAGTCGTAGGTGTATCGAGACAGGGCATCGATATACCAGAGTAGACTAGCCTTTGCGCTTCTTGACCTATATGATGGGCAATGGATGATCCCATATCCATTGGTGTTTGACATCAGAGAAGGTATACGGGTGCTTAGTGGAGACTGGGTACACTGGACGGACTCGCCGAGAACTCCCAGATGGTATTATACCACACGTCAGATGGCAGTTCTCTGGTGACACTGGTACAAGTTAGTCTGTAGACCCGAGATCATCATAGAGTCTTGTGTGATTCCCACTGTGCTTTGATTTCCATCATACCGCGTCCAAGAGGGCGTGCAAAACATTGGCTTTTGGGTACAGTCCCGAATCACATGGAGGCAATGAGCGACAGGAGGGGTTTCGTCTCTCCCGGTATAGGGAGTTCATGTTCCGCTGTGTTCGATTGGCTATAACTGGAAATCCCTGGCCAGGGTTGCTGAGATTTACTGGTAAGTGTTATCAGTAGTTTCTCGAACTGTTATGGACCTCATATCGACACGACTAATCAAGCTATTGGGGTCTGACGTTTATCACCCCTAGGCGAGATATGCGACATATCAGACGAATAGACCGGACTGTACGGGAGTGTTACTGATTGGATTCGCAGGAGAATGTACAGGCTTAATTGTTGATCTTCTGATCACTCAATACCTGGGTGGCTGTTACGTTTAGCTTACCGCTTGCAGCTTGTGGGTGTTTGATATGATCACCACCTACTGCCGGCGTATTGACGATTCTTTAGAGTCCTACACAAAGGTTTCCTGGCTCAGGAAAAACGGAGTAGGAGCACATATGTGATATGTGCGGGACTGAGAATAATATGTGTATGTGATACCGTATTAGATTCTCGCGATATGTGATATCGACCGGGTATATGTGATATAGCCGGGTCATCGGATCAAGTTTGGATTCGATGAACTGATACAGATTATATTAGTCGGTTATTTGTGAAATAGCCGGATTATCGGATCAAGTGTTGATTCGATAATTTAATGTATAATTATATATTTGATATATTATATTACATTAACTAATATTAGCTCACTTAAAAATTCTTTTTCTCACTTGGATAATACATTGATATATATGTGATATATGTTAATTGTATTATTTTATTTTGTTACAATATATATTGTATATGTGATGTATAATATTGTAACATGTTAGGGTTACAAATGCAACATGTTTTGTGGAGTTTAAATGTGGTTAAGGTTTGGATTAGGGTTAAGCTTGCATGAAACTTTCAAGAAGCTTCTTGAAGCTTTGACTTTGACTTGTGATATTTTGCATAGATATTTGCTTAACCCAACCCAACCCTTCACCATAGTTAATTCTCCACATGGGTTAAGTCTTCATTCTTAACCCATGGTTGCATTTCTAACCTCACTTGAGTTTCATTATTCATCACTAAAGGATTTTCTTCTTCTTCTTCTTCCTTCTTCCCTCTTGAAAAAGCTTTCTATCTTTTTGATATGTGATGAAAATGAGTGAGAAATTGAAAACAAATGAGAGCTAAATTCCTACTTTATCATCCTCATCTATTCAAGCCGCTTAGATTAAGGTGTTTTCTTTGCTAATACTTGATTAGCAAAGCAAGAGCTTGGGTTTGAGTTTCTTCAAGGTAGATCATCTTAGTTATCGATGATCGGAAGCAAGCTTGCATTTTTCTCTTCATGGAGTCTCTTTAGAGTCCGGGTACATGATGATCGCAGCGAAGGGACCTCAACACGGAGCTTATGAAGTAAAGGAACGGACTACAAAGGTTGTAATCCCAAACTCTTAGAAGTAAAGTTGTTTACTTGCTTGTTGTTTCGCCTAATCTCTAGTCTACGATCTTTCTTGGGTTTTTCGGCACATGGAAAATTTGATTTTGGTATGGTTGATGCCTTATAGAACCTCATACTTGTGCCTAGTAACCCTACAGTGGTACCAGAGGCAAGCTAGAGTTTTAGGTGAAGTCTAGACGAAGATTAAAGTCCGATCGAACCCCGAAACGTCGATATACACCCCTCTCTGGAAATTTTTTAAAATGTTGATTTTTTCCGTATTAAAAATACTCAGAAAATTAAGCAGGGAATTCTATGGATTACTGTGGAAAACGAGCCCCAACACCCCTCAAAGCATCACGGAACCGCAGCAAGACCATGCCTTGCGCGGCGGTTCCGCGGTCGTTTATGGGTGTTAGGGTTAGGTTTTTCTTTGGTAACATCCGTAGGTATTTCTACATGCTTCTGGGAATTTTTAATATTACTCAAGTGTTGAGTTTTCTGGAGATCTTTTGTATTCGTTGATTCGATCGGAAAGTTTAAATTCGTTTAAGTTTTTTCCGGGTAATTTAGAATTTGTTAAAAAGTTCGAACGGATATCAATAACTCACTTTTTCCCCTGTCGAAAAATTTTCAAGTGTTGGATTTTTTCACGAGTTTAAAACTTCCGGAAAATCATGCAAGTGTATCTGTGGACCCTCTAGAAGAACGTAACCTTAACTCGATTATGTGACCGTCAAAACTACCACTTGAACCCTAGGGTTTGTGGTAGTTTAGCGTTGCCACATGTGAGGCATTGGTTTGACCCTTCTACGACTGGTTCATTGGGGCTGTGACATGTTCTGGGATTTTTGAACTCCGCTCAAGTGTTGAGCTATTTAGGAAATCTTGGGTGTTTGATTATTCGATCGGAAAGTTTAACATTGTCTATTTATCTGGAATATGATACAATATTTAGAATCCACAAGTAGTTATGAGATAACTAATTTGAATGTTATAAATCTACCAATTTAGTCTCAGATGATCGGTTGCCACGGGATTTGGATGCGATCAAAAGTCCGTCGCAATCACGTAGCGTACGCGGATACTCGCCGGGTAAACTTAATAGATAGCCACGCCCCATAGCCCCGACCAAGTGACTGTAGGAGAACCCCGTCGCCAAAAGTATCCGTACGGGTGCTCGCAGTAGCGGTGTTCCGTCTTAGTGCACTTCGTCGAAGGCATCGAGGGTGCGACCGTCTACTAAAGTTTTCGACGAGCATTCGATCAGGCTATTGGGAATCTTGTTGAATTGCCCGACTAGATATTGAAATGTGTTTTCGATAATGAGACTAAAATGCGGAGTTTATAATTGTTAGGCATGCGATGTCTAAGGAATTCATCTGGTTAGGCATGCGATGTCTAAGGAGGTTGCGGATTCCAACTGTTGTAGTTTTACACTTTCTTTTCTGCGACCGTAAGTGTAATATGTGGTGTATCGCCGATTTCGTTGCTATACATTAACGACAACTGGGATACGCATATTTATTTACGTTGCTGATATGTGATATTATGTGTTGCTGTGATATGTTATATTGGATCGTCGTGTTTTGAATAGCCGGGGGTTTTATGTGAGATGAGAGTTTTGCATTTTCATTCATGTAAAATTCAATTGTATGTAATATTCTTTTATTGGGGCATTTCCGGGCTGAGGATGATGTCACCATTGTATATTATTTACTTTTCCTCATTAGGATAGACCCAAGGCGGGGAGCACAACTAACCGGGTTCTAGGGTCCAGTGGGAGATTATCTAGAGGAGTCGAGACCGGGTCTCCTAACTCAAGAATTGGCAGGGTTGCTTGCCGCTCTCGTAGGGGTCTAGGGGTGTGGGATTGGCTATTCATCGCGACCGTGGAATCCGTGTTTTATACAGGCTCGTATTAAAACACGGACAACCTAGTATATCCAATATTTCATATATGTTCTTCTGCTGCAATATTCTGTGATGAGATCATATTACTGCCTGAGACGAATTTTTATATTATATATATGAGATATATGTTATATTGCAGATTTCGTTTCAAATGTGATGCTTGTGAAGCATAATAAAATGGGACTTCATTAATGAGATTAATGAAAATAAAAGAAACCTAAAGATGTTGTAGAAAATTGTTTAAAAACTGGTAGCTCTAGTTCTTTCTTTGCATAGCGGTGTTCCTTTTAGAACATCCAGCACCTTATTCGATAAGGAAAGAGCCGAGATCCCTTCACCGGGAGTGACCTATATAGCGAAACTAGCAGATGCTACAAACTCGGTTTGTCTTTTGATTGCTTCTATAGTTCTTGCTTTGCACTGCGGTATTTGTGAAATATCCTGCACCTTATTCGATAAGGAAAGAGCCGATGATCCCTTCACCGGGAGCGACCTCTTTCGCAAAACTAGAAAAGTCTCAAAAACACTCCATCTAAAATCACTCGATTCTACAACGATATCAAGTTCATCACGCAAAGGGTTTTCATAAAAACCCGTCGTAGCCCTCCGTCATTTCAGATAAGTACTAGTTAGTATTCGTGCTGCGTTTGTTGACCTTAGCCAAGGCGTAGTGTGCGGTAGCTGATTAGTGCTTATCTGTATAAGAATATGATGCGATTGAGTTAGGGTAGTCGTGCGACTTTGTTGACCTTAGCCAAGTGTCGTGCGGGTGGGTTTAATTCAATAGGGAAATGACGGGTTGAACTTGACTAGAACTTATGATTTGTTGACTATGTTAAGGTCATATAGCTGCTAGGGGTAAATTATTATTGGGAATTTCAAGTGTTGAAATTTGCAATGAGATTGCATACCTTCTATGAGATAGTTGGATCCCGATACCCGCTGCGAGTAAGAGTTACTCCTGGGAGAGTTTTACACATTACAATTAGCCGATCAAGTAGGTGTCTAAAAAGGTGTCAACGGGGTTACGCCCCTGGGAAAACGAGGTTTACTTTAATTAGGTCCGTACGAAAGCACGGGAAACCTCCCTCAAAGTACCGGCGCTGGCCTGGCTGAAAGATTGGCGAACTTGTAGGGTGTAATTAATCCCGGCTAGTCTTTCCTTTTAGGGTTTGAAGGAAGATTTGACTAAAACAGTGGGAGACATCCTGATTAGATATATTAATAACCAATCTAATCTTGCAAGAGCATACGCTGAGTGTTTTCTTCTCTCTCTCTCTCTCCTGATAGCGACCATGTCACGCCTTAATCAAGATAATAATACGGATGTATTGACCGAACCCGCTTGTTATACTGCGCTAGGAAACGCTGGTCCCGCTCCAACTTATAATTGTTATAAGACAGAGCAGAAAATTGGGGATTACCAGAATTCCCGTGCCGCCCAAAGGAAGAAAGTGCATGCTGATGCATCTTCTTTGGGTGTGTTCATTACCGAGAACTATTTCTCAGTATGTTTTACGTCCTGGGTATGAGATACCGGATCAGGATCCCGCATATGTAATCTGTTACATAGGCTACAGATAGGTAGAGAACTAAGAACGGGTGATAAGTTTCAAGAGTTGGAAACAGTGCAATTGTTGCAAGCCAAGTCTGTTGGCAGTTATCACCCTGTATTACCAGAATACATTTCTGAACGAATGTTATTAGATACCGAACCTGATATACAACATCATATCAGTCTCTTTATTAGTAAAGAAGTATATAATTTTGTATTGTTGGATAATGTTTTGAACATTTCCTATATCAAGAGTTGATTGGTTCAGGCACGTTATCTAAAAGCATATACGTTCTAAATCAAACTACAGTCCTTAACGTACAGAACACACACAAGAGGAAGAGTTCAGAAATGAACGAATCCTTCTTGAGGCATGGTAGACTTGGTCATATCAATGTGACCAGACTAGCTGAAGTTACATTTAGATGCATATTTCAATTAGTTTGAATTTACATCTTGTGAAACTTGCCGGTCATGTCACAAAGATAAAATGACCACAGCTCTGTTTATTGGAAACAGAGAAAGAGTTAGTGAACTTTTGAGATTGATACATGATGATGTATGTACGTCCCCTGTCTACACATGCCAGGACTGGTTCTTTGTACTTCATTACAATCACTGATTATCTCTCAAGATTCGCACATATGTTCCTGTTGGAACACAAGTCTGAACCTTTTGAGAAATTCAATGAATATAAGTCCGAAGTAGAGAACCAAAATGGGTATAAGTATTATGTCCTTTGATGAGATCAAGGAGGAGAATACTTGAGCACGGAAATCCTGGACTATTCTAAAGGAGAATAAGATTCTCTCTCAGCATTACTCCTCCGTATACACCACAGCACGTCGGTGTATCGGGGCGGAGCAATCACACCCTATGTGATATGGTGTGCTCTATGATGAGTACTACTGAGTTACCTATTTCCTTTTGGGGGTAATGCCCTTGAGAAGCTGCATACCTATTGAATAGGGTTCCAATCAAATCAGTTGCCTACCACTTCATATGTGATATGGAATGGGAAGAGCCCATATCTTAAGTATGTTAAGATTTGGGGTTGTCCAGCCTATGTCTAAAAGCATAATCCAGACAAGCTCAAGGAAAAGTCTGTTCTGTGGAAGTTAGTTGGATATCCCAAGCATTCGCAAGGGAATATATTCTACCAAATCGAGGAACAAATGATGTTTTGTTTCTCAGCATGCCACCTTTGTGAAAGGGAATTTCTTGTGAAGAAATTAGTGGTCATGAGGTAGAACTGGAAAGAGTTCCCGCTATACAATCTACAGCAGATGATTTAGTAGAATCGAAGGATTCAATAGTAACCAACGGATCTCAGCCTCTCCGCCGATCTAGTAGGGTTCCTCACCCACCTGAGAGATACTTTGTTTTTCTCTATGACAGTGGGAGCGAGGATTGCATCATGAGATGATGACCTAACTAGTTTCGAGCAGGCCATCAGGAGTGGGGATTCTGTAAGAATGGCTGGATGCTAATGCGATCTGACATGGAATCCTTATACACCAACAAAGTATGGACTTTGCTTGCTTTATCTGAAGGGTTAAATCCTCATCAGGAGAAAGTATATCTTGAGAAGATTACTTGGTGTACATGGAAAAGTTGAGACTTTCAAAGCTATGCTTAAGTCCATCCAGATCCTACTTGTCACTGCTACATACCATGACTACGATATATGGCGGTTGGGTGTCATGACTGCTTTTCTAAATACAGATTTAGAAGAAAGCATCTGTAAGTACACAGCCAGAGGGTTTCGTAGACAATGGGAGCAGCGGAAACGTGTGCAAGTTGCTTTATAGGATAAAGCAGGCATCGCGGAGTTGGAACGTCTGTTTTGATGTGGTAGTCAAAGAGTTTGACTTCATCAAAATGGTAGATGAAACTTGTATATACAAAAAGGTAGTAGAGAGTTTGGTGATGATCCTCGTATTGTACGTGGATGACATACTCTTGATAGGGAAGCAGTTTCCTATGCTACGCTCGGTCAATCTCCTCTTATCACAAGGATTCTCCATATAAGGATCAAAGTGATACCTCCTAAATCCTAGGTTTTATATCTATGAGATAGATCTAATTGGATCATAGGATTCTCACTAGTTGTAGTGAGATGGTATCAATCAATCCTGGGGAGAATCACTGGAAAGGTTCCAGGGTGATAAGGACGACTGAATGTCAGTCACAGGCATTGTCTTTACCCTCGGTGGAGGGACGGTATGTTGGAAGAGTTCCAAGCTAGATACCGTGACATACTAGACGATAAAGGCAGGATAAATCACTACCAAGGATGCTACCAAAGAAATAGTCTGGATGTACACTAGTTCATGAGATGAACTTCGTTCCTACCATTGTGTGACAATGGAGTTTTAGCTTTTGCCAAGGAAACCCCGTCCCATCTGTGATCCAGTCATATTCTAAGGCAGTATCACCAGATCATGGAGATGGTTGATCTCCAGGGAGATCGAGGTTAGGAGAGTAGACACAGAGGACAACAACGCGGATCCACCCACAAAGGCCTATTTCCCAGTAGAGACTTTTATGGGATGGTTAAGTATGAGATACTTCAACCACAGCTGATTGTTGGGTATGCGATACCACAACAGATGTCCCTAGTGCAAGTGGGAGATTGTTAGTTATATGTATGCCCTAGAGGCCATTACTGTACATACGATGTATATTGTAGTGGATGCTTGGACATATATAGGGAGGACTTTCTTGCTCGACATGATAGTATGCTATCTGGTTGCTCTTTATCTTAACATGTACTTTGATTGTCTCTATATTACATGTTGATAAAGCCCTTAGGATGTGTACATGACTACCAGGACTATGATGCAGAAGTGGGGACAGTGTAGTCGCCAAGTAGATCCTTCAAATGTTCCTAGTCGTAGGTGTATCGAGACAGGGTATCGATATACCAGTGTAGACTAGCCTTTGCGTCTCTTGACCCATATGATGGGCGATGGATGATCCCATATCCATTGATGTTTGACATCAGAGAAGGTATACGGGTGCTCAGTGGAGACTGGTTACACTGGACGGATTCGCCGAGAACTCCCAGATGGTATTATACCTCACGTCAGATGGCAGTTCTCTGGTGACACTGGTATAGGTTAGTTGGTAGACCCGAGATCGTCATAGAGACTTGTGTGATTCCCACTGTGCTTTGATTTCCATCATACCACGTCCAAGAGTGCGTGCAAAATGGTGGCTTTTGGGTACAGTCCCGAATCACATGGAGGCAATGAGCGATAGGAGGGGTTTCGACTCTCCCGGTATAGGGAGTTGATGTTGCGCTGTGTTCGATTGGCTATAACTGGAAATCCCTGGCCAGGGTTGCTGAGATTTACTGGTAAGTGTTATCAGTAGTTTCTCGAACTGTTATGGACCTCATATCGACACGACTTATCAAGCTATTGGGGTCTGACGTTTACCACCCCTAGGCGAGATATGCGACATATCAGACGAAGAGACCAGACTGTACGGGAGTGTTACTGATTGGATTCGCAGGAGAATGTACAGACTTGCTTGTTGATCTTCTGATCGCTCAATACCTGGGTGGCTGTTACGTTTAGCCGACTTCTTGCAGCTTGTGGGTGTTTGATATGATCATCACCTACTGCCGGCGTTTTGACGATTCTTTAGAGTCCTACACAGAGGTTTCCTGGCTCAGGAAAAACGGAGTAGGAGAACATATGTGATATGTGCTGGACCGAGAATTATACGTGCATATGATACCGTATTAGATTCTCGCGACATGTGATATCGGCCGGGTATATGTGATATCGGCCGGGTATATGTGATATAGCCGGGTCATCGGATCAAGTGTTGATTCGATGAACTGATACAGATTATATTAGTCGGTTATTTGTGAAATAGCCGGATTATCGGATCAAGTGTTGATTCGATAATTTAATGTATAATTATATATTTGATATATTATATTACATTAACTAATATTAACTCACTTAAAGATTCTTTTTCTCACTTGGATAATACATTAATATATATGTGATATATGTAAATTGTATTATTTTATTTTGTTACAATAAATATTGTATATGTGATAAATAATATTGTAACATGTTAGGGTTACAAATGCAACATGTTTTGTGGAGTTTAAATGTGGTTAAGGTTTGGATTAGGGTTAAGCTTGCATGATGCTTTCAAGAAGCTTCTTGAAGCTTTGACTTGTGATATTTTGCATAGATATTTGCTTAACCCAACCCAACCCTTCACCATAGTTAATTCTCTACATGGGTTAAGTCTTCATTCTTAACATATGGTTGCATTTATAACATCACTTGAGTTTCATTATTCATCACAAAAGGATTTGCTTCTTCTTCTTCCTTCTTCCCTCTTGAAAAAGCTTTCTATCTTTTTTATATGTGATGAAAATGAGTGAGAAATTGAAAACAAATGAGAGCTAAATTCCTACTTCATCATCCTTTTCTATTCTAGCCGCTTAGATTAGGATGTTTGCTTTGCTAATATTTGATTAGCAAAGCAAAAGCTTGGGTTTGAGTTTCTTCAAGGTAGATCATCTTAGTTATCGAAGATCGGGAGCAAGCTTGCATCTTTCTCTTCATGGAGCCTCTCTAGAGTCCGGGTACAAGATGATCGTAGCGAAGGGACCACAACACGGAGCTTATGAGGTGAAGGAACGGACTACAAAGGTTGTAATCCCAAACTCTTAGAAGTAAAGTTGTTTACTTGCTTATTGTTTTGCCTAATCTCTAGTCTACGATCTTGCTTGGGTTATTCGGCACATGAAAAATTTGATTTTGGTATGGTTGATGCCTTGTAGAACTTCATACTTGTGCCTAGTAACCCTACAGTATATCTTGTCTCCTACAAATTCCTTAATTATATCCCTAAGTTTCTATAATGGTTTCTTTAACCATATCCTATATATCGGTTTCCATCAAAGTTGTGGGGGTGCTATACGCCATCCACCCGACTTCCTCCGTAGACATAAATCTACTCACCTTGATCCTTGCTTGCCGAAGTCGATGACGCCATGCTCCGTCGCCTCGGAATCCACGCGAAGGTACCTACAATAATACACAATCGCAATCGCTATTAACATCAAGTCCGGAAAACCAATACGGCACACGGTGCGCTCATAGGTTAGAACCTATAGCCTACGCATGCAAAAACAATCAAACAACTATTGTTGTTGACGTACAAACGCCCAACAACCCAATACAATATCAAATACTAAAACCAAGAATTCCAAAATACGGAAACATAGCCAAAAACACTCCAATGTGCTCCCAGATTTTGACTCAGGTCAATTGGTGCAAAACTAGCCAGTATAGGGTGTTGTATATGGAGTATGTGAGCTACTGGAACAACCTAGACCCAAATGCTCACCATGAGGCCGGCCACATTGCCCAAAAATCCGGCAAGCTTGGCCTGGAATGCTTGGAATGGGTTCGTACTTGCTGGGTGGCTTCCTATTGGTCCTACTAGGTCTCTGGTATTGTTTGTTTTTCTCAGAATTACCCCGGGTGCTCCAGATTCCCTGTAGGCCTCAATTTCTCACAAAACCGATACGAAAAGTTTCAGATTTATGTTTCATGGCCTAGTTCTTGTTTGATCTGGGTTTTTAACACTAAGGGTTTTTTTTGTAGCAACTAATTACACCCAATTTCACGATCACAACTCAAGAATCCCTCAAACCTCATCTAGAAATTTTCAAACCTCACTAAACCACCATATCCTAACTCTAAACCATACTAGAAAATAAGAAACACTAGAACTTAGCTAGAAGTCTTGAATTATACCTTATTTGTCACTCAAGCTTCCCCTAGAGCTCAAAATCCCAACTTTCTTGGTCGCCCATGCTTGCAGTGAGCTTGTGCACATTTTTTGTGAAGAGGATGCAAGGTTTTGATGTGGCTTTTGTGGTGAAGTGAAGAGGTAGAGGAGATGGAGGGATGAGGGCAGCCATGGGAGAAAGGAGAAGGAAAAATGATGAAGAGAATGGAGATGGCATAATGAGCCATGGTCAATGACCCCTCACTCTCTCTCTCTCTCTCTTGCCCATACCTCTTTCTTTATTCATTTTCTTTATCTTTTATTTTCTTCAAAATTAACATCAAACACACTTAAAACAACATAAGAACACAACATGTAACAAAAATGCAACATGACATTGAAAACTGTAGAAACACGGATTTGGCTTAATCGCGATTAGCGGTGCACTAATCAAGTTTTTATTTAAACTGCATATAATTAATTTTAAAAATGCCAAATCCAATAAATATCATTTTAAATCTCCAATTATTTCATAATTATTGGTATATATTTATAGCATTTTACGAAAACTCCAATTTCGCAAATCGGGCAGTTTTCGCGAAATTTATTATTTTAATATTAAATTCCAAAAATAATATTTTATATTTTCTGAAATGTTACATAGACCAGAGACTAGAATCAATACACGGATTTAGAATTTCCCGACATCGGATTTGTGACAGATTATGATGGTATATAGGAATCTGGGATAACCTGAGATCACCATAAAATAAGTTCCCTTCACTGTGGACGAGCAGGCAACCTAGAAACACCACCTCAAACCCGAGCCCAAAATCACATAATCTGGCCGCAGATTTATTTGATTTGGTCCCAAATTGCGGCGAAGTTGTGGTGAAATGTGTTGAATCTTGGACCATAGCTTTGTTATGTTATATCTAGAGGAACCCTGTATGCAAAATTCTCTAGTTTGGCACAGGGTGAAATCTGGAAGTGATTTCCTTCGTTGCTGATTTATGGTTTCCGATTTCCGAAACTTGGTTTTTAGATTTCATATTGTATTTGGTTGTTGGGTGTTTGTACGTCAACAACAAGGATTTTTTGATTTATTTGCATGCGTAGGCTATAGGTTCTAACCTATGAGCGCACCGTGTGCCGTATTGGTTTTCCGGACTTGATTTTAATAGCATCACGACTATGTATTTATTGTAGGTACCTTCACGTGGATTCCGAGATGACGGAGTATGGCGTCATCGACTTCGGAAAGCAAGGATCCAGGTGGGTAGATCTATATATACGGAGGAAGTCGGGTGGATGGCGTATAGCACCCCCGCAAATTTTGATGGAAATCGATATTTAGGATATGGTTAGTGAAACCTATTCTTGGAACCTATGGATGTGATTAATGGTTTCCTGTGACATGATATGAAAGAAATGATGTCTCGGATTGATACATATATAAGGATATGATAAGTAAACGTGAATCACGATATATAGATAGGTAGTGCACGAGAACAAGTATGAGATTTAGAGTAGCATGACATGAGATTTATAAGATATGATATATATATATATATATATATATATATATGTATGTAAATGACTTGATGTGGGATATAAATGTGATGAAAAGAATATACGATTTGATATGATGACTTTATTGATATGTCGGTATACGGATGAGAGTCGATATATTAGAATTGATACCTTTGTCGGTCCCCTGATATGAGATTGTTATGGATGTGACCTGGGATATAGGTATATAGATATATATAATGTTGTGAATCATGAGTGATATGCCGTATGAGATGTTAGGTCCGTACCCTCATTATCATATAGGTTGATAGGATCTCTAATGGTTTAATGCCACCGTACGATGATTTACCGTGCGTGATGAGTCTTATGATGATTGATCCATACCCTTGACTAGAGGATGCCGTACGATGGATTATACCATACGTGATGTTGTGAGGCTGGATGCCAATTGACATATTCACCGACTCGGTCTTGTTAGATACGTATACCTTATAGCATTTAGCTGACAATGTACTTTATGCCACGTTCATGTCATTCTCATTGCATTACATATACTTGTGCTAGTACACCTACACCATTATCGATGATGCGTATGTTACACTTACACAGATTGGCCGGCTCACACACTTCATCATCGATAATTGCTATGTCACTACACAGTAGAATTGTTGCATCATGATATGACTCCTTACATGATTTACTTGCTATGCTCACGTCACTATGATATGTCGCATGATATACCGATATGCTCACATCACTGTTTCATGTTGCATGATATACGGATATACTCACATTTCGGTTATATGTTTGCATACATCATGCTTTAAGATTATATGCATTGAGATGTTGTTTTCATGAGATTTCTGGATTTGAGAACAGTGGTTATGTTTCAAAAGAAAGTATGTATTCTTTTAAAAACTCGGTTTCTCTTGATATGATATTTCAGTGCGTCCACCATGTGTTTTCTTGGTTCTGAGATTGGCATGTGAAACCCGATTCGAAGAGCGGGAGGCACCATCTGCGGGTATATGGTGGACCTGGTATGGTTCCCCGGGGCGAGAGATGATTTTCGTGGTGTAGACGATGAGCCTAGTAGAGGGAGTATTACCTACCGGTGATTGTATTTGGACTCGGCGGTTATCCGGAGGATACCGACCGGAGAGAGAGATGGATATGAGGGCCGACCAGAGCGTGCGACACCTAAGGGCCGATCTGAGGATGCGGCGCCTAAGATATGAGGATTTACGTGTCGATGCTGGACACGGGTTTCATGATGTTTCGAGTGTCGAGGTTGGACACTCAGGTTCTATGATTTTGATGTGCCATTGATGGACACACGTTGATTTATATCCTCATATTTACATGCATATGCTTTCATGATATTTACATGCATGATGTTGTTGTGTCATTGGTTGACACGTGGATGAGATCCACATGTATACAGGCATTAATTATATGGTTGGATGATATCCACCTGCATATAGGCATTGAGTATATTGTTGGCACATATGCAGATACGGTCACCCTAGATATCATAGTATTACCTTTATGATATAGTTGACCTAGGAATCTTTGTTTATTTCGATTTCTACCTGATGATGTTTTCTACTCACGAGTTGGCAACTCACCTCCGTTGTGCCACAGTTCTTGCAGGTTGACAGCATGGATCAGTAGCGGCATCGCAGGCACATAGCTGCATTCGGGTGTCAAAGTTTGGTAGGTGGTACATGTTGGATCGTACCCCTCTTGTACTTATTATTCCTGTTGTATCTAGTTAACTACATCAAATCAGAAAATAGTATTTGTTTATGTAGTAAGACTTAACAAGACTTGTAGTTGCGAGACTTAGAGCGATGGGTTATATGTTCGCTTGGTGGGTTTGATGTCTTGCTTATTTCTTTATCTTTTGTGGTGATCTTCGCCGTTGGGCGTCGTATACATATATACTGTCTTGCGTGGTTGTGATTCTGCCGATTGGAGAAGAGCTAGCTCCCGCTTGGGGATGCCTTTTATATTATCATGTATATGTGGTTTTGGATCAAAATATACAAGGAGGTGCAGCCCAATTTTTTTTAAAAAAAGACGAAACATGTTTTTCAACTAGTAAAATAAACTTGCATTTTTCATGTTCCCTTTTCTATGCATTTAAGAAAACATTCGATTTCATCATACCTTTATTTCATAACTTCACCTCTTTTATTTTCTTAAAATGGTTTAGATTTCTGGGTTTCGGCTTACTTGAATTACGTTACGCCTTTAGACGTTGCATGATTTATGTGCCGGTCACGAGCTAAATTTCGGATCTTCACAAAGTTGGTATCAGAGCGCTAGGTTTAACATTGGTTCGAGTTTAGGTTTGACTATGTGGAATCTGGGGTGTAATTTATTTCGAAACCTAGGCTTGAATTTACGGAACTTAGACTTGAACAGGGGCGTATTAGACCCGAACTTTCGTTACATAGGCTGACCCTGATTGATGGAGTAGGTAGCTTGAGTAGAGTGACGTACCGTACGTATGTTCCGCGGAATATTTACGATATGATACTCCGCTTAAGAAACCTTAAGATGTACATATTTTGGGATCTGTGATTCCCTTCGTACCTATGATTATTCATCCATTTGAGATCCTTGATTCTATTAGTTTCCATGATCATACTCTCACCGATTCCGTTCCTCCTTATGATCATGTATCCATTATGGATCTGTTGATTCCTTTCATTCCATTTGTAACATTTCAGAAAAGTAAAATATTATTTTTGGGAATTTTTATAATTAAATAATGAATATTATGAATATTTTAATATTGCGGTATAATTAAATACCGATAAAGTGGAAAATATTTGGAAAATTATAGGAATTACTGAAAGGAGCGTGTTTTATAAGATTTGAGCATTTATAGATTTTTATATAATTAATTATATTACTTTTAATGCTAATCGCGATTAAATATCGCTAATCTTGCATTAATCCGGTTTTGTGCACATGACATGCGCCATGTCATATTACACCTTGTTACATTTTTCTACATGGTCTTTTCTTTATTCATGCATGGTTTTGTTTTTAAAGAAAAGAAAAGATAAACAAAAGAAAAGAAAAGAAAAACATTAAACAATAAAGCATGGGAAAGAGAGAGAGAAGAGATAGAGAGGTGAGGGGTCTCCATGATCCATGGCTCATTGTTTCCTCCATTATTTTCTCAATCATTTTCCCTCCCTCCTCTCACTTGGCTGCCCTCCTCTCTCCACCACTTCACCACCTCACTACAACCCCAAAACCCCCATCAAAACACTTCATCTCTTTTGTTAAAAACATGCACAAGCTCACTAGATGCACTTTGGACCAAGAAAATTGGATTTTGAAGACTTGGGGGAACTCAAGAAAATTCTTGAGTTGCCAAATTAGGTAATTTCATCACCATTAGTGTAGTAATCCATTCTCATTAGTGTCCATGCTTGATTAGAAGTGTTTTAGTGATGTTTAATGAGGATCGAAATTCCAAGTTAGGGTTTTAAGGAAAACTTGAATTGAGATAGTGTAATTGAGGCTTGTAGAGGCCATATAACCCCTCTAGTGTAAGTGTCATGGACTGAAACCTTAGACTTAAACCCAAAACCCCAACTTAGAAACCCCGATATCGGGAATTTATGGAAATTTAAGGAGTTATTGGAGATCAGCTAACACCCGGGTGACCTGAAAATTATTTAGCAAACACAGAGTGATGTGCAGGCAACCTGGAGTGTACCCTGAAGACCAGAGCCCCGAACCCCCCACCCAGGCCGCAGATTTAAGCATTTGGGCCGCAAATTTCGGCCTTGGTACCCCCAAATTTATTCGTGCTTGGTCCAGGGATTTATCTCCAGTAAAATAGACCCTCCATGTATGAAAAATTGGCTAATTTCACCTAGGGTAAAATCCGGGACCATTTTCTAGAGTTGCTGCTTGTTTTGCGATTTCGTTTTGACTTGAATTTTGGAATTTGATGTATTGTATTCCATCGTGTGGCGTTTCAACGTCAACGAATAGGGTTATTGGTCGTGTTTTACATGCGAGGCTATAGGTTTTGACCTATGGGCGAAACGTTTGCCGTTTTGGTTTTCCGACTTGGTTTTAATATATGATACAGTGTGTTATGATATGTAGGTACCCCCATGAGAACTTAGAGAAGACAAGTAAGCGCGTGGCGACATCGTCATCGGCAAGTGAAGATCAAGGTGAGTCGATATATATCTATGGGGGAAGTCGGGTCGATGGCGTATAGCACCCCCGCAATTCGTAGTGTAGTATACGAATATGTATATATATATATATATAATTATGTTTATTGTGAGACTAGATGATTATCTATATACATCTTAGGAGATCATGGATTAAATTATAGTATAATTGGATGATAGTGTCATTAGTTAGTGTTAGTCGTGAACCCTAGAATAAAGATTACACCCACACGCACACGCACACACACACACTTACATTGTTTTACTTGTGCGTATATGGGGATATATATGTAAGTCCATGCTACCCTTCCCCGGTTCTTACGGGGTTGCGGAAGTGGTGAAAAACGATTTTCAAGAGGGTGGTAACATGGACTCAAATACGGATCTTTGTTAAACTACTAACTAACAACCTAACAAGAGTTTACCTACTCGGTTAGGGGGCTATACCTTTATTGAACTCCTTCGTCTTTGACTCCTCCCGGTGTACGGATCGGCCTCACCTCGTCGTCTCCTTGCGCCGAAGATGGATCCACCCGAAAGCTTCTACCTTTGGCTTCTTCTTCGAACTTTGAAGAAACTAGATCACTTGGCTTGCTAAGCCTTGTGAACTAGAATGAGTAAAGGAATGTTTTTGTGTCTTTTTATCTCTAAGGAAATGAGTCTCAACACATGAGAATGATTTGCCTTAAGGTAGAGAGAGCAACAGGAAGAGGGAGAGCTTGAGAATGAGAGAGCTCAAGAGAGAGAAAGCAAATGATAGAATGAACCATACTCTTCTCATTCTCACCTCTCATAATCCAAAAGCCATCATAACAAAAATAGTAATCAAGTATTGTATAATGGTGTAAGTCAAAATGGCTATATCATTTCATGCACTCATTTTGCATAAATAAACAAGCAAGCAAAAGTCTTTGCCATGGAATGATAGCCATTGTCATGATGATGGTCAACTAGTCCAACCTAGTCAACCGGTCAACAAAGTCAACAAGCCAACAATGTCAATCCCTCAACAACCATATCACTATAATACTTAATTAATATTAATGTTAATCATATATCTTATTCTCATTAGGGTTAAGCAAAAGTCAATGGTCAACAGTTAACTGTCAACAGTCAACAGTCAACAACCCCAATGAGAATACTCTGCCTCTGTCACTCTGTCAACTGTGCATACACACCCGCATCCGTGTTCCGAGGAACACGAATACAAACGAGATAAAACCAACCCCAAAACGTACACTAGGATCTGGCTTAAACCAAAGCCCGATAATGTTAACTGTCCGGACACTGTACGTGCACAAGTGCACGGATATGACCGAACCCTGTCGCAAAACCATGTGACCTGTCGCAAAACCATGCGACCTCTACTCTTTTGCCTAAAGGCGAATAGCTTTCTGTGTGGGACTCTAAAGACTCGACACTACGCTAGCAGTGGGTTTAACCACAGACCGCAAGCGACACTAGCTGTGCGTAACGGTCCCCAGGTAGATGCCGACAAGAAGACTGACGAGGTGAAACCCATCTGAACTCCTACTAAGTCTGACTGTGACAATCCCCATACAGTCCGGTCTGTTCGTCTGACACATCACATGGCGGGCCTAGGGGCGGTAAACGCCAGTCCCCTAATAGCGGTACAAGTCGTGTCGGGGTGAAGCCCAGAACACCCTGAGATAACACTGGAAACCTACCAGTATATCTCTCTTGCCCTGGCTAGGGACTACTCGTGTAATGGCTCTCCTAGACACAGCGCGATGTCAACCCCTAATACCGGGAGAGACGAATCCTGTCTAACCGTCACTGCCTCCAAGTGCTTCGGGACTGCACCCAACTACTACCTGTTTGCACGACTCCTTTGAGCCGTGGTAGGGTAGTAATCTAAGTACAGTGGGAACACACTCGAGGCGAAGTGACAGTGTCAAGTCAGCGGACTAAGCTGTACTCATGTCACCTGGGAACTAATAACTGACGATAGGTATAGTACTAACCAACAGTTCCCGACGAGTCCTGTCCAGTGTACTCGTAACCCAACGTGCACCCGCATACTATCTCCAGTACGACGTACTGATGGCTGTGGGACAGACCATCTCCCACACTGGGATGAGAAGCGCATACGCTAGTCTACTCCGGAGTATCGATGCCCTGTCTCGATAGTCCTGCAACTAGGGACCTGCATAAGGATGTGCTTATAGATTACCCAGCCCCCACTAGTGTGAGTGCCATCACAACGCTGGTAATCAAGGAAAGATCCTAAGGTCTCCACTAATGTGTATAGGTGATATACTAAAATAAACACATATACACATTGAAGTAGAAACAAACCAAGTAGCATATTACTATATTGAGCAAGATTGTTTATACAAGGTGAATATCCCAAGCTTCCATTAAGTAATATACAAACTAGTATAATACAGTAATGGCTTCTAGGGCATATACACTAACAATCTCCCACTTGCACTAAGGCCTTGTACTGGCGTATCGAAGATATATCATCTCGATCAGCCGCTCGAACTGAGTCTGGGGTAAGGCCTTTGTGAGTGGATCAGCAGTGTTATCTTCCATAGAAACTCTCCGAACCTCGATCTCCTGGCGACCCACGATCTCCCTGATCAGGTGATACCGCCTCAAGATGTGTCTGGACTTCTGATGGGACCTTGGTTCCTTAGCTAAAGCTATAGCCCCGTTGTTGTCGCAATACAGAGGTATTGGATCAACAATGGACGGAACCACCTGAAGTTCAGTTAAGAACTTCCTTACTCAGACAGCTTCTTTTGCGGCATCTGCAGCAGCGATATATTCCGCTTCCATCGTCGAGTTTGGAACTCTTCCAACACACCGCCCCTCCATTGAGGGTAAAAACATAACCCGACATGGACTTGGAATCATTCTTGTCACTTTGGAAGCTGGAGTCAGCAAAGGCCTCGATCTGGAGGTCTTTTCCGCCATACACCAAGAACATCTCCTTAGTCCTTCTCAGGTACTTGAGAATGTTCTTTACTGCTATCCAATGTTTCTCCCCAGGGTTTGACTGATACCGGCTTACCACACTCTGTGCATAAGCTACATCTGGTCTGGTACACAACATCGCATACATTATAGAGCCTACCGTAGAAGCGTAGGGTATAATAGACATGCGATCCATTTCCAAATCAGTCTTGGGAGACATCTCTTTGGAGAGGGTGATCCCGTGACAAGCCGGTAGATTACCGTGCTTGGAATCTTCCATACTGAATCTTTTCAGTATGGTGTCGATGTACCTGGACTGTGAGAGTCCCAGTATCCTCTTGGATCTGTCACGATAGATCTGGATCCTCAGAATGTATGAGGCATCACCCAGGTCTTTCATGGAGAACCTGTGTGACAAGAACCCCATGACAGATTGTAGCATAGGAATGTCATTTCCTATTAAGAGAATTTCATCCACGTATAAAACGAGGAATACTACAGTTCTCGCTACAAATCTACTATAGATGCATGGCTCATCTGGATTTTTGATAAAGAAAAATTCCTTGATCGTCTCATCAAAACAGATGTTCCAACCCCGCGATGCCTGCTTTAGTCCATAGATGGACTTAAGCAACTTGCACACCTTTCCGCTGCTCCCACTCTGAATGAAACCCTCTGGCTGGTCCATATAAACACACTCCTCTAAATTTCCATTTAGAAAAGCGGTCTTTACGTCCATCTGCCAAATCTCATAATCGTGGAAGGCAGCAATGGCAAGAAGGATCCGAATGGATTTCAGCATAGCTACTGGAGAAAAGGTCTCGTCATAGTCCAAACCAGGTCTTTGACGAAAACCCTTTGCAACCAGTCTAGCTTTATAGGTCTCAACCTGTCCATCTACACCAATCTTCCTTTTGAAGATCCACTTGCATCCTACGGGTTTTAACCCATCTGGAGCAACGTCCAACGTCCATACTTTGTTGGTGTACATGGACTCCATTTCGGTCCGCATTGCATCCAGCCATTTTACCGAGTCAACGCTCTGAATGGCCTGGTGGAAGCTAGTCGGCTCATTATAATCTATGATGCAATCATTACTATCCCCGTCTATGAGAAAACCGTAGTATCTCTCGGGCGGATGATACTGCCTACTACTCCTGCGGAGCGGCACAGGAATGTCATGATCTTCCGAACCCTCTGGTTCTACTAAGCTTTCAGTAATAGCTCGTGGCTCTGGAATTTCTTCCAGTTCTATTGCGTTCCCACTTATCTGATTCTCCAAAAACTGAGTTTCTAAGAAGTGGGCATGCCGAGAAACAAAAACCTTTTGTTCCACTTCGCAATAGAAGAAATATCCCTTGGAGTTCTTTGAATATCCCACAAACTTGCACTGTACTGAGCGTGCATCGAGCTTGTCCGCATGCTGCTTTTTGACAAAAGCTGGACTTCCCCATGTCTTAATGTGATTTAGATAGGGTCTCTTCCCACACCACATCTCATATGGTGTAGTAGGCACAGTCTTAGTTGGAACTCGGTTCAAAAGGTATGCAGCTGATTCTAGTGCATATCCCCAGAATGATCGCGGTAACTCAGCGTTACTCATCATGGACCGTACCATATCCAATAGGGTCCGGTTCCGTCTCTCCGATACACTGTTATGTTATGGAGTGTATGGAGGAGTAAGCTGAGAGAGAATTTCGTTCTCTTTTAATTAGTTCAGGAACTCGGCACTCAAGTATTCACCACCTCGATCCGATCTTAGTGTCTTGATACTTTTGCCGGTTTATTTTTCTACTTCATTCTTATATTCCTGGAATTTTCCAAAGGCTTCGGACTTATGTTTCATTAAGAAGACATAACCGTACCTTGAAAAGTCATCCGTAAAAGTAATGAAGTAAGAATAACCGTTTCGCGCATGTGTAGACATTGGACCGCACACGTCACTGTGTACGAGTCCTAAGAGCTCGCTCGCTCTTACTCCGTGTCCAGTGAACGGAGTCTTTGTCTTCTTTCCTTTGAGACATGATTGAAAAGTGGCATACGATTGATATTCGAACGGATTCAAATATCCTTCTGTATGTAATTTCGTCAACCTTCTCTCATTGATGTGACCCAGTCTACAATGCCATAAGAAAGTCTGATTTATTTTCGGAGACTTTCTTTTATGTGTATTCTGGACATTGAAAATCTGTGGTTGGTTTAGTACGTATATACCATTGCTTAATGTACCTGACCCAATCAGAACTTGATTAAGGTTAATGTTTACAACATTACTTACAAACGCAAATTCATAACCTTCTTTAGAAATCAAAGATACAGAAATGATATTACAAGTTGCGTTGGGTACAAAAAAGCAATTACGTAAAACCAAAACATGCCCATCTGACATTCCCAGGTGATAGTCCCCCACGGCCTTAGCATCCATGATAGCTCCGTTTGCAACTTTGAGGGTCATGTCACCTGCCATCAAAACCCTACGGTTTCTCAACGCCTGCAAAGAATTACAGATATGAGATCCTGATCCGGTATCCAATACCCAAGAAGTAGAGTTTATTGATAGACAGTTTTCAATAACATACAGACCTGAAGCTAAAGCCGCAATTTGCTTCAATTCCTGTGTTCTGGCTTTCCAAGCCCTGCAATCTTTCTTCCAGTGACCACTCTTATGACAGAAAAAGCACTCTTCCTTATCCACAAGCCTTCCCGCTACCTTTGTTGCTTTTGCTTTTCCCTTCGTATCCACTTTACTAACACCGCCCCTTGGTGTGTTGGAGGCTTTCTTCTTCTTTCCCTTGGCTTTCGCCTTGGACCTAGAAGATGAAGATCCTCCTACAAACAAAGTTGATGTTTCCCTACCTTTCTGTAGGGTGCCCTCTGCACTCCTCAGCATGTTGAGGAGTTCTGAAAGTTCAACTTCTTTTTCTTATAAGTTGAAGTTCAGGATAAACTGGGCGTAAGTGGAAGGAAGGGACTGGAGAATCAAGTCCGTATAGAGCTCGTTCTCTAACGTGGTCCCAAGTTCCGCAAGCTCCTCAATGAAGCCAATCATCTTAAGTACGTGTTCCTCTACCGATGATCCGATGGCCAACCTTGCCGAAAATAACTTCTTCGACACTTCGTATCTTGCGATACGAGATTTCTCTCCATACAGTTCTTTTGTATGGAGAAATATGGATTCGAGATCCATATTCTCGTGCCTCCTCTGATGATCGTTGTCCATAGAAGCAAACACGAGGCACCTGGCCTTCGCGCAATCGATCTCCCAAGTCTTACGGATTTCCTTATCCGGGACGCTGGAGGTGGGACCTGGGACAGGGGGAGCTTTGGTGGTAAGGAGATACCCCAACTTGTCATAAGTGATTGCCATTTTGACATTCCTGAGCCAATCTTTGTAGTTTGGCCCTGTCAGTATGTTTTTATCTAGTAATAACTTAAGTCCGGTCATGATGTTTGGTCGCTGCAATTAGGAAAGAGAGAAGAAACACTTTAGCATGATGCTCTTGCATGTTTAGAGTGGTTTTTAATTTGTCTAAACAGGATGGCTCCCACTGTCTCTCAAATCCCTCCTCAAACCAAAAAGGAAGAATTAGTCAAGATCAATCTCACCGTACAATACTTGCTTAACCGTTCGGCCAGGCTGGTGTCGGTACTTCGAGGGAGGTTTTCCAACGCTTTCGCGAAGTTCCTTAATTTAAGAACCTCTTTTCCCTGGGGGCGTAGCCCCGCTAACACCTTTCTAGACACCTACTTGGTTTATAGCATTGATCGTTAAGTGAGAAATTTCCCGAGGAGTAGCATATACTCACAGTAGGATCGGGATCCAAATATCATTGCGTGACGAAACTGAAGGAATCTTACCAGAATCATCACACTCCAAATGGTATGCAACACTAGCAAGTTTCAGTTCTTTTGAAACTCCCGATGTGGATTTTTGCCCCATGCTCTTATGACCTTGACTTTGGCCAAAATATCATAAGTCACATGTCAAGTTCTACCCGTCATTCTCCAGGTTAATTTGAGCCCATCCGCACATACCCTTGACTTTGGCAAAAATGGTAGTACGACTGCCCCAAACCAACACATCTATCTATGCTGCACATGAATACCCAATAGCTACCAATCACTATGCCTTGACTTTGGCCAACATACATAGCTTGAATACTATTGACCATCCATGTGAAACGACGGAGGGCTACGAATGGTTTTGGCGAAACCGTGAACGTAGTGAACTTGATATAATCGATGGAACGAGATAGCTTTTAAAAGGGGTGGCTTAAGCTCCGCGTTTAAAAGTTATTTTGAAAAGAAACCGAGTGGTTTTTGAAAGTGTTCCAACGACTTTTACTTGGATTATTTTTCTTTGCATTAGTTCTTTTAATGCGTATTTTTCTTGCATTAGTTCTTTTAATGTGTCCCATCATTTAATCCTACCATTGCAGAAAACAACCAAAATATGGCGTACGCTTATGCCATTCGCATTCGCCACGGGGCCTTGTCATTACCCGTTTGGTTACTTAACTAACGACAGAGCGGGGGCTGGGCTAGCGCGGCTGCAAAACATAAGAAATGCCTAAATAATATCATATATAGATATATTGCAGTGATAGCCATTTCAGATCACAAATGAAAACATTGGATATACTAGGAATCCTCAATTCGTACGAGCCTGTAACGAAAAGCGGATTACACGGTCGCGATGAATAGCTAATACCCCACCCTAGACCCCTACGGGTGCGGCAAACTACCCGCCAAATATCCGAAGTGGAGCAACCTCCCTCAATGACGTGAGCAGGCCACTCGGCACTTCGAGATACCCGGTAGTTTGTGCACCCCACCTTGGGTCTATCCTAGGAGCAAAAACAGTAAAAAGAAATTATACAATGACGGCTACAACCCCGACCCGGTTGTGCGGCCAAAATTAATATTACATCAATTTACATATTACATGAATTGAATGATAAAAGGAAAAACACTCATCTCACAACCCCCGGCTATTCATCCGCGACAATCCAAAGAATTCATATACACATACCATCAACATTACAGATCACAAATTTGTATAACCCCCACTAATCGACATATAGCGATTAGCAGACGTTCAATACAAATATCACATCACAGATATAAACCCGTTAGCCTTAGTCTTTAGAAGTTCGATAAAAATACGGTTTTTCAAGCCCCAAAAACAAATTTTTCTTTCTGGAAAATCTGGGTAGAAAAAACATATCTCAAAAATCCCAAAATACCCCATAGAGTATTCTGCAGTGAAGACGATCCACAGCCGAGTTAAATCGGCCGCGGAACCGCGGCGGGAGAAAGCTCCTGCCGCGTTTCCGCGGCGCTTTGATGGGATCTGTGGATCGTTTTTCTGCAGTACACTATAAAAACCCTGAGTCGATTTTTGAAGCATGATTTATAATTTTTACAGCACTTTAAAAATCTACAGCAAGTTTGATTTCCGGGTGTATTTCACGACTTTTTCTCCGATCGAACTTCTACTTACATTGCAAACATGATAGATAGTGTTTAACTAGGCTCTGATACCACTTTAAGTCCATGCTACCCTTCCCCGGTTCTTACGGGGTTGCGGAAGTGGTGAAAACGATTTTCAAGAGGGTGGTAACATGGACTCAAATACGGATCTTTGTTAAACTGCTAACTAACAACCTAACAAGAGTTTACCTACTCGGTTAGGGGGCTATACCTTTCTTGAACTCCTTCGTCTTCGACTCCTCCCGGTGTACGGATCGGCCTCACCTCGTCGTCTCCTTGTGCCGAAGATGGATCCACCCGAAAGCTTCTACCTTTGGCTTCTTCTTCGAACTTTGAAGAAACTAGATCACTTGGCTTGCTAGGCCTTGTGAACTAGAATGAGTAGAGGAATGTTTTGGTGTCTTTTTATCTCTAAGACAATGAGTCTCAACACATGAGAATGGTTTGCCTTGAGGTAGAGAGAGCAAGAGGAAGAGGGAGAGCTTGAGAATGAGAGAGCTCAAGAGAGAGAAAGCAAATGATAGAATGAACCATACTCTTCTCATTCTCACCTCTCATAATCCAAAAGCCATCATAACAAAAATAGTAATCAAGTATTGTGTAATGGTTTAAGTCAAAATGGCTATATCATTTCATGCACTCATTTTGGATAAATAAACAAGCAAGCAAAAGTCTTTGCCATGGAATGATAGCCATTGTCATGATGATGGTCAACTAGTCCAACCTAGTCAACCGATCAACAAAGTCAACAAGTCAACAATGTCAATCCCTCAACAACCATGTCACTATAATACTTAATTAATATTAATGTTAATCATATATCTTATTCTTATTAGGGTTAAGCAAAAGTCAATGGTCAACAGTCAACTGTCAACAGTCAACAACCCCAATGAGAATACTCTGCCTCTGTCTCTCTGTCAACTGTGCATACACACCCGCATCCGCGTTCCGAGGAACACGAATACAAACGAGATAAAACCAACCCCAAAACGTACACTAGGATCTGGCTTAAACCAAAGCCCGCTAGTGTTAACTGTCCGGACACTGTACGTGCACAAGTGCACGGATGTGACCAAACCCTGTCGCAAAACCATGCAAACTGTCGCAAAACCATGCGACCTGTCGCAAAACCATGCGACCTCTACTCTTTTGCCTAAAGGAGAATAGATTTCTGTGTGGGACTCTAAAGACTCAACACTACGTTGGCAGTGGGTTTAACCACAGACCGCAAGCGGCACTAGCTGTGCGTAACGGTCCCCAGGTAGATGCCGACAAGAAGACTGACGAGGTGAAACCCATCTGAACTCCTACTGAGTCTGACTGTGACAATCTTCATACAGTCCGGTCTGTTCGTCTGATACATCGCATGGCGGGCCTAGGTGGCGGTAAACGCCAGTCCCCTAATAGCGGTACAAGTCGTGTCGGAGTGAAGCCCAGAACACCCTGAGATAACACTGGAAACCTACCAGTATATCTCGCTTGCCCTGGCCAGGGACTACTCGTGTAATGGCTCTCCTAGACACAGCGCGATATCAACCCCCAATACCGGGAGAGACGAATCCTGTCTAACCGTCACTGCCTCTAAGTGCTTCGGGACTGCACCCAACTACTACCTGTTTGCACGACTCCTTTGAGCCGTGGTAAGGTAGTAATCTAAGTACAGTGGGAACACACTCGAGGAAAAGTGACAGTGTCAAGTCAGCGGACTAAGCTGTACTCATGTCACCTGAGAACTGATAACTGACGATAGGTATAGTACCAACCAACAGTTCCCGAAGAGTCCTGTCCAGTGTACTCGTAACCCAACGAGCACCCGCATACTATCTCCAGTACGACATACTGATGGCTGTGGGACAGACCATCTCCCACACTGGGATGAGAAGCGCATACGCTAGTCTACTCCGGAGTATCGATGCCCTGTCTCGATAGTCCTGCGACTAGGGACATGCATAAGGATGTGCTTATAGATTACCCAGCCCCCACTAGTGTGAGTGCCATCACAACGCAGGTAATCAAGCAAAGATCCTAAGGGCTCCACTAATGTGTATAGGTGATATACTAAAATAAACACATGTACACATTGAAGTAGAAACAAACCAAGTAGCATACTACTATATTGAGCAAGATTGTTTATACAAGGTGAATATCCCAAGCTTCCATTAAGTAATATACAAACTAGTATGATACAGTAATGGCCTGTAGGGCACATACACTAACAATATACATATATATATATATATATACATATAGGTATGCGAATATGTATGTATATATATATGTGTATGTATGTATACATATACTTGGATATGAGGATAATACATGGTATTTGGAGATGAGTCGATGAGATTGGGCGTGAGGCCATGAGATCGGTGATATGAAATGGTTCGTATTATGAGATACGACATGATTAGTATAGCGGGTCCTTAGGCGATGTGTTGTCATACACATGCATATACATATGAAGATGGCATCGGTATGTACTAGATTTAGATCTGTACCCCTAGTTCACGATATGTGATGATAAGGATACCAGATGAATAATGAGATAAATGTGATATTCGACCCATACCCAGATTTGGGATGCCGTATGATGGATTTACCGTACGAGCTATATTGATGATAGATCCGTACTCTTGACTCGAGGATTTCATATGATGTATTGTATTATACGTGATACTATTGAGGCGGGATCACCGACTATTATATATATATATATCGACTCAGATTTAGGTGGTTTTCTTACCTTTTCGATTAGCCTGTTAGTTTAGTCCAGTAGTTTACTTGTAGATGTTAGACTAGACTCGAGTCATACCCATTTCAAAACCAACGAATCGTGAGTATTTTAAAGACAGGCCAAGGGATTCTACGGATATTTCAAAGGACGTACCTTTTCTTAAAAACACCATAGCCCTATTTTCTAAACACCACGATTCGTGTTATTTCAAACGACAAAACTGTATGACCCATATATATTAATGTAGATTAATTATTGTTGTGTTTATTATTCAGCTCCCGCATATTCTTGCTGTTCGCATCGCATTGCAAGCTTATATTGTGTTTTCAGATGATATTATCGAAATCATGCTGTTAGGACACCAGCACCATTACCGATGATGCGTATGCTCCACGTACATCTGCTTGCCGACTCACACACATCATCATCGGTAATTGCCATGTCACATACACATTAGAAAATACTATTCATTAGTACAAATCGTTAGTTGATAGTTTCGACATGGTATTAATGTACTTGCTTTATATGATACCTTAGATATTACATTTATTACCGTATTTTGCATGCATATTTACATATTCATTGTCATGCGTTTTTAGGGCCAGTCCGGATTGCCGGAGCCCAATACATTTTAAATTCATTGTTTATTTATTCTCGAGATTCAGATTTTCCATGAGATTTATGGATTTGGAGAAACCGCAAGATTTTATAAACTTATTATCCTTTTAAATGAAACTTGCAGTTTTCTCATGATATGATTTGAGATATGTCCACCATGAGTTTTCTCGGCTCTTGAGCGATATCATACACCCAATTCGAGGAGGAAGAGGAGGAACCGTCTGTGGGTGCATGGTAGACCCAGTGCGGTACCCCGGGGCGAGAAGGTCGCAGATGATGGCGTTGAGCCTGGCAGGGGAACACTACCAACCGATGACTTTATTGTGACTCATCGGATATCTGGAGGATACCGATCGAAGTTTGGGCCAGTCCGGATAGCCGGAGCCCAGGGACCCATCCGGATAGCCGGAGTCCCAGATATTAAGATTTTGTGTCGATGCTAGACACTGAATCCTGTTGATTTCATTGATGATATTTCGATTTATATACATATATCTCCCTGAGATAAGAAAATAGTTTCTCATTTATATGTATTCTGTTTTCATGCATTCATACCTCATATTATGATATGTTTCGATCTGAGGCACTGACACGAGAACTTGGTACTACACTTATGTTTAGATGTTTACCCTTGCCACCTTATCATGCTTCAGACTTTATCATTTGAGGTTATATATTTTATATATGATCGTATTGACCTAGGATTGAGTCATACATACGATTTCTTCTCTGTGATGTTTTCTACTCACGAGTTAGCAACTCACCCCCGTTGTACCACAGTTCTTGCAGGTTTTGCCGTACAGGTTTCGTTGCGTCTTTGCTAGCACTGCCGGCACACTGCTTCTTCCGGGTGATTGCTCTGGTAGGTGGGTTCACTTGCATCGTGACCACCATAATACCTTTTATTTATTTCAGTTGTATCTAGTAACTCCATCAACCGGACTTGTATATTTTATAACCTTAGAAGACCAGTTGTATATTCTTTCGACCTTAGAGTCGCGCATTGTATTATTATGGTTTTCATGTTGATTTTGAGTTTCCTTTTGAGTTTTGATCCTCGCCGTTGGCGTTGTATATTATATTGCTTGCGTGGTTGTGACCGTCAATTGACGAAGAGCTAGCTCCCGCTTGGGGATTCCTTTTATCATTTCGTATACTATTCATGTTGTACCCCTTTTGGGGCCAGTATTTACAAAGGAAACTCTACCGAAATTTTCAGAAAAGACTTGATGTTTTAAAAATGCATATTCGGCTTATTTTAACAAAACACTTTCTTTAAAAATGGTTTAGATTTCTGGGTTTTTAGTTTACTTGAATTAGATGGGGTCCTATAGACTTCATATGATTTAAGTGCCAGTAACGTGCCATTTCGGGTCGTGACACCGTTGATCTGTTTTCATCGATACATACTTGAGGTTCCTGTCACCATGGTTTGAGTGCAGATTGAGCTGATGCTAGTGATGTGGTCAGGGCGAGCTCGTCATGGACGAGGATTGACCATCGCTTTTTCTGGTGACATGGGAACGTATCGACTTAGTGTTTGTGTTGTGACCTCTCGTTTGAGGCGGGTGTTGGTTTTGCACCGGAAGATCGGGCCATTGTTAGCGGCTGCCAGTCATGAGAGGACTGTTGATGTACAACCTACTTCAGAGATAGTGATGTCGTCTACCTTGCAGATAGATGACCCACTTGTTGCTGAGATTGATGGGATGTCGCTTCCAGAGCTTACGAGCTGAGATCGCTGGAGCTTTCAGGCAGAGATGCGACAGATGATAGATAGTCTATCTTGAGTTGAGAGACGAAGATGATTCATCTGATTTGATGCGCCGACACAGGCCCGGTTGAGTTGAAGATTTCCAGTGTGGAGAATCTTACTCAGATCTAGAGTAGATCGATCCAGAGATGAAGTTGTTCGTTGGATGATCCGATAGGAGATCAGTAAGTGGACCAACTTCAGATAGAGGACCTTACCCAGATGCGTTGTGAGTTGATCGAGAACGGATGAGTATTGAGTATTCCTCCGATGGTTGGAACGAGTTCCCGAGGACGTGTTCGGCTAGATATATTCTACAGAGTGATGAAGATACCGAGTTTGTAATTTCGAGTCCGTGTGAGAGATTCCAGATTGACCATAGCCGAGAACTTTTGCAGTACGCAGATAGCATGACGTGACGTCGAAGTGGACGATAATAAAGGCGAATGGAGCAAGAGGTTCGTGCGAGATGTTAACGAGATGCTGTTACTCCCCGTTGAGATTAGAGATCGGATATGCATACAGAGGTGTTGGGATGCGGCCAGATCCCGAGGAAATGTTGTGCGGAGAACGCAGATGTCCAGAAGACGAGAAAAGATTATGCAAGAGTACCAGCCTCCGTATAGTTCGGCAAAGGCGAGATCGGAAGAAACCCTGAGCAGGTTCCTTCCAGGACACTGCAGCGATAAGATTTTCACCGAGGATCAGTTGTGTCACGTATATTCAGAGGGCCAGAGGCTTACGCCAGTGACGTGCTGCTTTACTAGTGGTCATACTAATTGGCCGAGAGATGACCAGAGAAGTGCCAGAGCGGAATCGTTTCCGTTAGCACACCTGAACGGGCTGATGAGCCGATGGATTGCGAGATTGGTAATCCACAGAGAAAATGAAGACCCGGAGACAGAGGACGCCAGACCGTGAGAAGGAGGCAAGCAGATGTTCTTGCTCTGCCAGTTTTGTGCGCACCGACATTTTTCGACATTGTAGGAGGTGTACCTCAATGTCATTTGTTGCGATTTGAGTTTGTGATCCGAGTATCACGCTTATATCGCTTGGATTTGAGTTTTGATGATTGAGTTTCATGATATTGTTTTCGTGCACCTTGGCTGCACCTACTGGGTATTTACATTTTGTGCCTAGTTATTGCACTTAATATACGTTTTACACACTGTTGTGTTGGTTTACGATTTGTGCATATCTGTTGCACTTGATATTCATTTTGTGCCTTGGCAGCACGTGTTCATGATTTCATGGATTTCATACGGTTGATATGATTTTATGCATGTGGTACGCACTCGATTTGATTTATGCACTCGGTATAGCTCACATGTACTTGCAGTGGATTGATACGTGTTTTGTGCACGCAGTTGCACGTGTTTTTGATTTTATACACCTTGGTACACTCGGTGTTATTTTTATACGTATTTGAGTTATTAATGCGTTTCCGTGCACTTGTTGCACCCGATTTGTATTTTGTGCAATTGTTGCACTAGGTTTCTACGCCGTTCATTTGTTGCACTGTATTTGTATTTCGTGCACTAGATGCACTGGATTTATATTTTGTGCATTGGTTGCACCAGATCGGTGTTTCGTGCATTGGTTGCACTAGATTTATACTCCGTACATTGGCTGCACCGATTTTTGTCTGTGAGCATTCATTTTACTAGATTTATGTTTTTGTGCGCGTTTGCACTTGATGTTCGTTTTCATGCATGCTACTGCACTAGATGCTTATTACAGACTTGACGCGCTTGGGTTGGATTTTTGCGCATATTAGGTGCTTGATATTGGATTCTATGCGCATCGGATGCACTTGAGTGAGATTTTACTCGTGCATGTTGGATGCCCTTGATTTAGAATTCATTTGTGCATGACGGATGCACTTGATTTGGATTTTCGCGCATGTTGGGCGCATGATACGAGATGTGACTTTTGTGCACACCGGATGCACTCGATTGAGATTTTCATTATGCAGGATAGTTGCACAGGGTTGAGACTTTCGTGCACTCTAGGTGCACATGATATTGTTGTCGTGCACATCTGTTGCACTGGACAGATGTTTATGCGCACACTCATTGCACTTAGTTTTGGATTTTGTGCACATTCGTAGCACTTGTATTTAGCTTTGATTTCTGTGCGCACCAGATGCACGTGATTATTGGATACACCTTTCGAGGCTGATTTTTCTCTTGAGCACCTTGTTTTCATGATGGACACTATGTTACGTTGTAGCCGAACAGGACTGATCTGAGGACAGTACCTGAGTACTTTTCTTGCATAAAAAGTTTACCAAGAGGTTTTCGAAAAGGAGCAATAGTCTCGCTATTTCCTACGTGTCCATGAGCGACACGAACGTTTACAAAGAAAACCTTTTGGGATATTTTAAAAAGGGCGGAACGTATATTTTAGCAAAACCTATATGAATATATGTTTATTACTTTACAAATGAGTGTCCGTCACTTGCGTCGTGAGTTACGCATCACGCGGCGATTCAAAAAAGATTTTCCATTTGTTTTATTCAGTTTTTGAAGATTTTTCCAAGGATGCGTAATATACACGTATTATAGTATTTGACTAGTGCATATTGGATTTCAGTAGTGGATTTCGAGATCTGTATCTCCATTGTAACTCCAAGGATATGCGTGCAAATCCGATGATTTGCATTACGCTTGACAGAGTTCGATTTTGAGTTTCGTACTCGTTTTCAGGCGCACACAATGCGCTGTAGTATTTCTATACCTTCCGTGATTTCGGAGCTCCGTTGATTGAGTTGAATTTTGAAATGTTTTAGTATTTGGGGGTTTAAATTTAAATTCGGGGACCGAATTTATTTAAGGGGGAAGATTGTAACATTTCCGAAAATATAAAATATTATTTTTGGAATTTAATATTAAAATAATATATTTCGCGAAAACTACCCGATTTGCAAAATAGGGGTTTTCGTAAAATGGTATAAATTTATACCAATAACTGTGAAATAATTAGGGATTAAAATGATTTATTCATTTAAAAATATATTTATAGGATTTGGCATTTTTATAAATTATTATATGCAGTTTGAATAAAAAAATTGATTAGTGCACTACTAATCGTGATTAAGCCAAATCCGTGTTTCTATAGTTTTCCATGGCTAGTGCACCATGTCATGTATCATTTTGGTTACATGTTTCCTTGTGTTGTTTTGGGGTATTATGTGATTTGTCTTTAAAGAGAAAAGAAAAAGAAAAGAGAATGATTTAGGGGAGAGAGAGGGGGGGGGACCAAATGATTATATGAGACATGGCATAAGAGAGAAAGAGAGTGAGAATAAGTGTGTGAGAGAGAGAGAGAGGGTTGCCCATTCCTCACCCCCATTGTTTTCTCCATTTGTTTCCTCATCTCCTTCATCCTCATCTCCCTCCACCTTCACCCCCAAGCTTCATCTCAATTTCCTTCCCAAAACCCTACACCCTCTTCATTAAAAGTGATCCCCACTTCATCCTCAACACATTGGACCTTTCAAAGTTGGATTTTGGAGACTTTAGACTACCTAGGGTTTTCTTGAGTTGCCCAAATGAGGTATAATTACTTTCGTTTAGTTTAGTTTTTAGTTCTTGCATTCTAGTTTAGTTTAGAAGTTGATTAAGTGTGGAATTGTGAAGTTAGAAATCTCAAGAGAGGGTTTGGGTGAAAGTGTGGATTTGGTGATGTCTAGTGGCTGTTTACAAGACTTGAGTGGTGTTTTTACTGGCTTAGACCTGAGACTAGAATCAATACACGGACTTACAATTTCCGACGTCGGATTTGTGATAGATTTTGATGGTATATAGGATTCTGGGATGACCTGAGACCACAATAAAATAAGTTCCCTTCACTGTGAGACGAGCAGGCAACCTAGAAACACCACCTGAAACCCGAGCCCAATATCCCATAATCTGGCCGCAGATTTATTTGATTTTGCCGCAAATTGCGGCCAAGTTGTGGTGAAATGTGTTGAATCTTGGACCATAGCTTAGTTATGTTATATCTAGAGCAACCCTTGTTTCCGCCAAAATTTTCGGCCAAGAGCTACTTGTTCCCTTATAAAAAGGGGGGAGAGTCCTCAAAATTTGGCTTCACGTGTTAGACACGTGGGCGCTCATATGCAAAGCATAAGAGCGCTGAAAATAAAACAATTAATGGCCAAACAGGCCTCACGTGTAAAACACGTCAGCGCTCATATGCAAAGCATATGAGCGCTGAATAAAATAAACATAAAGGGCCAAATGGACCCCACGTGTAAAACACGTGAGCGCTCGTATGCAAAGCATATTAATGCTGAATGGGAATCATGTGTAAAACACGTGAGCGCTCATATGCAAAGCATACGAACGCTGAACATAAATAAATGTAAATGGCTAAACAGGTCTCACGTGTTAAACACGTGAGCGCTCATATGAAAAATATATAAGTGCTAAACATAAACAGGCTAAAACTCGCACCAGGGGTCACGTGTTAAACATGTAAGTTCTCTTGCCTCTCGCATGCAAAGCATGTGAGCGCCCCAATTTAAAATGCTCCTATCAAATTCTAGAATTAAATTCTATTTTAGGAAATATTTTCCTGATCTTTCTCAAACTAAAAAGATCTTCTCTGTTAAATAGAGAACCTTTGGATCAAAGATACAACGGTGATCATCTGGTAGAATAAAGTTCTATCATAGGAAAATATTTTCCTAATCTTATTAAATTAACAAGATATTCATATGATCAGAATTCTATGTTAGAATAAAATTCTAATCTTATTAAACTAACAATATATCTATATGATAGAATTAAACTCTATATTAAGAAAATATATTTCTGATCTTGTTAAACTAAAAAGATATGATAGAATAAAATTCTAATCTTGTTAAAACTAACAAGATATTCATAATCTTGTTAAACAAAGAAGAAATCTTCTCCGTTAAACAGAGAGCCTTTGGATTAAAAATCCAACGGTGAATAAAATTCACCGATTGATCTAAAAGATCCTGAAATCAATCATGATCTCTCAATGAGGGATTCCCCTAATAAATTGATTCTTTTTCTTCTCATATAAATAGGAGCAAAGAGAGGAGGAATAAGACACACAGAGGGAGAGGGGAAGAAAAATAGAGAGAGAATTTAATTCTTTAAAGAAGAGGAACCCCTCCCAAAAGCTCCCACAAAAAAAAGAATTTAATTCTCAAACCAAGAGTTTAACTCTTCTCAAAGAACTTAGTTCTTCCTTTGGTTAAGATCTGCAGAAGCAGATCTCCCCACAAGTTGAGAATTTAATTCTCATCGGGGAGATTCTGTCATACAGATTCAAAACCAAGGGGAAGGATCTGAATCCAAAAGAGTTTAACTCTTACAAAACATATGGGAATTTAATTTCTCTGAAACTAGGGTTTAACCCTTTAAAAAGAATTTAATCCCTGCAAAGAACAAAAGGAGAACTTGATTCCTCAGAACCATAGAAGAACAGCCTTGTAACATTTCAGAAAAATAAAATATTATTTTTGGGAATTTTTATAGTTAAATAATAAATATATTGAATATTTTAATGATGCGGTATAATTAAATACCGATAAATTGGGAAATAATTAGAAATTATGTCAATTATTGAATTTGAAAGAGATTACAAGATTTGAGCATTTATAGATTGTTATATAATTAAGTCTATTTCATTTTAATGCTAATCGCGATTAAATATCGCTAATCTTGCATTAATCCGGTTTTGTGCACATGACATGCACCATGTCACATTTTTCACATTTATTGCATTTTCCTACATGGCTTTTCTTTGTTTTGGTTTGGGTTTTAAAATGAGAGAGAAAAGAAAAGAGAAAAGAAAAGAAAAGAAAAAAAGGAAAAAGGAAAATGATAAAGAATGGAGTTATGGGCAAGAGAGAGAGAGGGTGAGGGGTCAACCTTGGGCTTGGATCATTCTCACTTCACTCATTCACTCATTCCTCTCTCCTTCTCCTTCATCATGGCAGCCCCCATCTCCCTCCTCCACAAAACCCTCTCAAACATCACCAAAAACAACCCAAAACATCAACCCCACTTCATTAAAAACATGCACAAGCTTCCTACAAAAACTTTGGACCGAGAAAAATCGGATTTTGAAGACTTGGAGCAACTTAAAAATTTTCTTGAGTTGCCAAATGAGGTAATTTCTACACCATTAGTGTAGTATTTCAATTCCTTAAGCATCCATACATGTTTAGTATCGATATTGAGTGGTTTTGTGAACTAAGAAAATTCCTAGTTAGGGTATGAGAGATTCTTGAGTTGCTATGATGTAATTGAGGTTAGTAGAGACCATACAATCCTTTTAAGGTGTGATTAGAGACTTAAACCATAGACTTAAACCCTGCAACACGAACCTAGAAACCCCGATACCGTATTTTTTGTGGAAATTGTGAAGGGAAATTGATATCTGCTAACACCCGGGGACACTAGGATTTATTTTGCAAACATTGTGAGTCATGCAGGCACCCAGGAAGCTACCACAGAGACCCGAGCCCCAATGCACTCCACTTGGCCGTAATTTTATTCATCCTGGCCGCAAATTGCGGCCAGGTTAGGATGGTTTGGCCCCTTGTTTCTTCTGTAGCTCCTAAATCGGTTAATTAGACCCCTCCTATAAGCAAAATGTCCAAATTGTCACCTGACGAAAATATGGAAGTGTTTTACATAGTTTCTAAAATTGTTTTGCGGCTTTTAATGAATTGGAATTTGGTATTTGTGTTTTACCTCGGTCGATTCACGTTTATACGTCAATCGTCGAGAGTTGTTAGTTATTCGTGCATGCTTAGGCCATAGGTTTTAACCTATGTACGTTTCATGTATCGTTTTGGTTTTCATTCGTGGTTTCAGTTTACGATACTATGTGTGATATGTAGGTACCCCCACATGGATTTTGAGACGACGAGGAGAGCGTAGCGTCATCGACTCCAGCAAGCGAGGATCAAGGTGAGTAGATATATATCTATGGGGGAAGTCGGGTTGATGGCGTATAACACCCCCGCAGTTCGAAGAGTAGTATACGATATATATATATATATATATATATATATATATATGATTTTGTGTTATATGAAACATGGATAGTTATAAAGTAGGATCTTAGAAGATCATAAGTTAATTTTAGTAATTGGTTGATAGTGTCGTAGTTAGTTTCTTAGTTGTGAACCCTAGAATAAGATTACACCCACACGCACACACACTCACGCATACATTTTATGTTATTTGTGCATATATGGGGATATGTATATATATATATATATACGCATAGGTATAGGACGATGCATATATATATATATATATATATATATATATATGTTGGAGATAGTGCCCTCAAAGTCAATTATTGGATCGCAGGTACGTGATTGCAATGATTGAGGCAGGACTATACCGATATGACAATCTTACTCGAGATGATAGTATATGGTATCTGGTTTGTCTTTATCATCGTATACATGCTTTAGTTCGCTATTGCATGTTGATAGAGCCCATAGGATTCTTGCTCGACTGCCAGCAGTATGATGGCGATCATATACGTGGGAGCTGGGGTCTGTAAGCACATCCTTAAAGAGTCCCTAGTCGTGGGAGTTTCGAGACAGGGCATCGATACTCCAGAGTAGACTAGTGTATACAGTCGAGACCCCGACGAGGGGCGGTGGCTGGTCTCACATGCCACTGGTGTCAGTTGGATCACCTAAGATGTATACAGGTGCTCATTGGGTTATGAGTACACCGGACAGGACTCGCCGGGAACATGCTAGTTGGTATTATACATATCGTCAGATAACATTTCCCTGGTGACATGTGTACAGGTTAGTTCTTCGACCTGAGGTCGTCATTTGTCTCGTGTGAGTTCCCACTGTGCTTTGATTTCTACCCTACCACGGCTCAAAGGAGTCGTGCAAACAGGTCTTTTTTGGGTACAGTCCCGAGCCACATGGAGGCAAGTGAGCGGATCGGCATGGGATTCGTCTCTCCCGGTATTGGGGGTGAGATCGCGCTGTGTCTAGGAGAGCCATTACACAAAGCCCTCGGCCGAGGCAGGAGATTTACTGGTAGGTACTCCAGTAGTATCTCAGGGTGTTCTGGGCCACTCTCTGACACGACTTATACCGCTAATGGGGGTCTGACGTTACCAGCCCCCTAGGCAGATAAGCGATACTCATAGACGAACGGACCGGACTGTATGTATATTGTCACTGTTAGGCTCAGTAGGGTTTATGGATGAGTTCGCTCGTCAACTTCCCTTCCAATCAATACAAAGGCAAACGTTACGTACAGCTTGTACCTCTGACGTGCTAGTGGTTATACCCAGTGCCAGTGTGTTGATGAGTCATTAGAGTCCCCCACAGACACTTTCCCAAGTTCTGGCGAAACGTTGTAGAGGCCGTATGGTTTTGTGGAAGGGTTCGGAAAATGCACGTGCATTTTCGCACGTGTCGTTTTTCGGGCAGATAGTACTGGTCGGCTTTAGTTTAAGCCGGATCCGAGTATTATGCTGTGTAGATATAATATCTTTTTCTCAGTTGCATTTATATTCAGTCGTAATACAATTGCGGGTATGTTTATACTGATACGGGGTTATCCTGAAATTCGTTTCAGGATCACTTTTGGAAGTTGCCAGTTTCCTGTTTTCTATCACCCGTATTTAACATTCGGTTAATACAGATTTATCTTTTCTTCTTGAGGGTGAGTCATAGGGTGAGTCATGAGTGTGGATGCTTCTTGTAGGTGACTAGGATGGTGAGGTGGCTTAGTGCATTAATGGAGCATTTGTGTTGATGACTATGTGTTATGAATCATTGTTTCATTAAATGAGTTCATACAAGGTGTTAGATAACACATTCTTCTCATCAATGCTAATGGTCACTCTCCCTCCTCCTACACTCACCCCTCTTGCCTCTATAAGTGGTCGGCCACCTCTTGGTGGTGGATATGGTTGTTCATTTGAGAAAAGAATATAGTTTATGGTGTATGGAAATTTCATAGCTCGTTTTCATTCCATCAAATTATCAAAAGGCAACTTCATTAACCGTTTGTCCATAGCCTTGGACGTAACGAGACAAAGTGTTCTACTCATTCTCTACATCAATCTTGGTCATCTCTTTTAGCAAACTTGATGATCGAGTTGCCTCGGTTCAGAAGCGGGAGCCCGTTTAAATATCCGTCGACGTGGTGCCACCTGGACGAGAAGATTGGAGATTCAAGAGATCGGTGCAGCCGTAACAAAGCGTGGGATGATGGTTGAAGACCGAAGGACTCGGATCGTTCGGTATAACTCTTCTACCCACTTTGTAGTTTGTTATTTTAGCTTTAATGGCAGATCCGGGTTATAGTACGCGATAGCGCCAGTTGTAAAAGTTTTTGTTCCGCATTTGGCGTCTGTTAGACAGCCGGGGCGCTTCCGTGGACTTATAGTGGTATCAGAGTCTCACCATTAAGCTATACTAAATTGTGCTAACGCGTTTAAAACATCGATCGAACCGATTTTCAAAAAATACACTTTTTCAGTTTTGTGTTTCTGTCGATTTTTAAAACAGCCTAAAAATTATTTTACATATCGCAGAAAACTAAGCAGGCTTTTCTAAGCATTCTGGAAAAATATGGGAACGTGATCCCACAAGACCACCGCGGATCCGCGGTCAAACCTAAGGTTTGACCGCGGAACCGCGGCTCTTTTGTGGGAACATTGCTCCAACTTTTTCGAGAGAGCTTTATTTTGGAAATTGTGGTTTTTTGGTACAATTCTTTTGGGCCCAGTTTTTGTTACTGTACAGCAGATGTTTATGGGGCCCACTTTGGGATATTTGGTCGATCGAAATTTAAACATGTTAGTTTACAATACTTACTTTATATCTCCGACCGGGAATGTCATTTGAGCGGTAAATTGCGTCTAATTGCTATAGTTCTTTTAGACGGGTTTGCGAACGTGACATTCGCGTTGATGTTCTGTGTTGTGCTGTGATGTTGCGGATTTGTCGTGGTGGATAGCAGGGTGCAATGATAGTGCAGTTTGGATTTATTTGTACATTTGATATTGCGGGGCGAGCGTCCAACATGTGGACTGCCGTCACTTCCTGTTGTATAATATTCTTTTGGGGCACGACCGGGTTGAGGTCGATGTACCCGTTGTACATATTTTATTTTCTATACTAGGTTTACGCCGCGACGGGGTGCACAGATAGCCGGGTTCTGGAGGGCAACGGGCCCGTATCTCATGGTTTTGAGAGGCAGAGGGGCCTTACTCTAGAATTGGCAGACAATTCGCCGCACTCGTAGGGGGTCCAGGTTGACCCAAGGAGGAGTGCTCAAGTTACCGGATTTCGTGAAGTGCTGGGTGGTCCATTCACTATTCTGTAGGGGATGCCTCTCTTCAGGTTTTGGCGGGTAACTTGCCACACCCGTAGGGGTCTAGGTTTCATTGCACAGGCTGTCCACACGACCAGGGGAACGTCGGGTTTCAGTACCGGCTCTGTGAAACCCGGGGATCCCAGATTATCTGTATTGTTCTGTAATGCTTATTACTTTTCTGTAATGTTGCATATTATTACGCCTGGAGCGATTATTGTATATTGGTATATATACTATTAGAAGTTGTTTATGTTTTACACCCGCGCTAGTCCAGCCCCCGCTCTGTCGTTAGTTAAGTAACCTAACGGGTGATGACGGGACCCAGTGATGAATGTGGATGGCATATACGTACATTTTAGTTTCGTTCTTTTCTGGTGTGATTGATTGATGGGAATGCGTTGATTCTTATCAATGCAAAAAAAAAAAAAACCTATATTTGATGTTGTTGGAACAAATTTTAAAAGGTGTTATTACAAAGATGTTTCCTTTTGTTTTGCATAGCGGTATTCAGTTGGAATATCCTGCACCTCATTCGACGAGGCAAGGGCCGAGATCCTTTCACCGGGAATGACCCCTTGGGCAGAAGTTTACGTCAGGGTAAAATCTTTACTATAGTCGATTTTGCATCGCGGTATTCAGTTAGAATATCCTGCACCTCATTCCACGAGGAAAGAGCCGAGATCCCTTCACCGGGAGTGACCTCTTTAGAAAAGGTTTTTCGCCACTATATTTTTATAAAAAGCTATCAGGTTCCTTCAACGAGATCAAGTTCATTACGTTAAAGGTTTTTCGCCAAAATCCAGCCGTAGCCCTCCGTCGTATCTTATGGATGGTCAGTAGTATTCAAGCTATGTTTGTTGGCTTTCGTCAAGGCATAGTGCTTGGTAGCTGCTGGGGTATTCATTTGTAGCATAGATAGATGTGTTGGTTTGGGATAGTCGTATTACTTGTTGGCTTTCGTCAAGGGTATATACGGGTGGGTTCAAATTAACCTGGACAATGACAGGAAGAACTTGACATGTGACTTATGATTTGTTGGCTTTCGTCAAGGTCAGAAGAGCATGGGGCAAAAATCACATCGGGAGTTTCAAACATACAGGAAACTTGCCAGGCATGCGCACACCTTCTGGAGTGTGATAACTTGAGTGGCTTACATCAAGTTATCATGCGATGATAGTTGGATCCCGATTCTCACTGATGAGTTGGTTTACTCTTCGGGTGATCCCGACTAATTCTTCTTTCAGGTTTGGAGGAGAATTTGAGATTACAGTTGGAGGTTTCCTGATTAGATAAAGTGATAACCATTATGATCGAGGTTAAAGTGCACGCAGAGTGTTTCATTTCCCTCTCTCTTTGGCAGCGACCTTTGACCGACCCTAGACTATGACTCAGCGACCAAGTTGACTGAACCTTCTTAAAATACTGGCTTTTGGATTGTCTGAGTTGCATAAGTCATTGCCGCTCCTTTTACCCTTTGCATTTCTCAGAACACCCCGTATTACTACGGATATCTACTTCCATTGGATAGATCCATCGTATGGTTATATACGAACTCGAAGGGACTTCTTCGAGGATGGATCCAGGTTCAAGAGAAATAGAATTAGTTTATTCAGTTGTCTTTTATTATCACCTTCTCTCAGGTTGCGAGGGCTCCTTAGTATAGGAGAGTACACCTATTAGGCTTATTGGATAGTCTTATTCCAAACCATAGGCTGGTGCCGAAAGGTAGGGAATGAAGAAAACCAATTATCCTAATTAGGGTGTGCAGAAGGTAATATGTAAAGTCAAAAATAAAGGGATTAGAAAGAGGGCAAAGTAAATTGCGACTGTTATCATTCATGACCAAACCACGTACTTCATCGCTACTCCTATTTCACCTCTAATAGAATAAGGTATTATTCAGTTTTCTTTTATCATCACCTTCTCTCAAGATATGAGTACTCCTTGGTTTAGGAGGGTACACCTATTATGCTTACTGGATAGTCTTCTTCCAAACCATAGGCTGGTGCCGAACGGTAGGGAAGGAAGAAAACCATTTAGCCTAACGATGGTGTACAGAAGGTAACGACTAAAGACAAATAAAGGGATTTGGAGAGATGGCAAAGAAATATACGGTTAAAGTCATGAATAGGATTATGGAAGAGGCGTTACTAGGACTACAAGGATACCCCTACGAAATATTTTCATGTTTCAGTGCATTGTTAATGGAAAACTGATTTCCCGATTAGATACTTACTCCAGGGTATGTATTTACCAGGTATGATTCTTACATCTGTATGGTTTTACAGATGATGAGTGGGAGGAAGTTATTGGGAATAAGGTGATCTTCCTCATTATATCGGAATTCGTTGTAATCGGTGATATTTGAGGAGATCGCCTGGGTTTTTGCCGGACGGCATGCATTTGGTTTTGAGTATCCGTTGTTGTGCACCAATTTCAAAATGATATATCTGTACGTTTATTTTTATAAAGTGAGATATAACTTTTTGATATTATGTCGATGACATTTACCTATATCAGTTGACGATTGGGTAAGGAGCATTGAACAACGGAGAAGTTCTTAATCATAAGTACAGTTTTTAACCTACGATGCACATGTTTTGAGTTATTCAAACTCAGCGGACTTATACAATGTATTGTATGTTGTCCAGTACCCGTCTGGACAAAGGGGTAGGTCCTCGTACTATGTTTTGTTTACTTGTGACTTCTCTAGTTTTTAGACAAGTGTTTCATAGAAATACAATGTCTAAGTTATGAGAAGTTGTGAGTATAAGAATAAAGTAGAGAACCAGGTATCGCAAGTATCGGGATTCTTCAAAGAGATCGAAGATGTAGATTCTTGTGATTGGTATTCTGTTGATAGTAATGGTTTTGAGAAACTTATTTCTCTTTCAGGTTACTCATAATTGGATGGATTCCTAAGTTGAGTAATGTTGATTAGCCTCTCACCATTAAGTTGATATGCACTGGAGATAGCTGTATGGTTTGAATCTGGTTCCAATTAAATTAGTGCCTCTATTTCTATATTGTATATAGAATGGTTCATATCTTAACGATGTTAAGATACGGGGAGTTGTCCAGCTTATGCTTAAAACCAGACACTCGATAACTCAAGGCACGTTTCTGTAATGGCAGTTTGTGGGTTGACCCTGGCTTTGACGAGGGTTGATTTTCTAACATTTCGAAGATCAATAGTGATATTGTTCTTAATTTGCCACAGTTTTAGTAAAATGGATTTTTTCAGAAAATGTAGTGGGAGTATGGTAGAACTGGAAGTGATTCCAAAACCGCAAACGATTACGGAAAATTTAATAGACTCTATATAATCAATCAGGTTTGACATTCCAATAGCCACTCCGCAGATATGGAGTGTAACCTCGACACCCGAGAGGTACTCTGGTTGCCTCAAGGACGGTGACAGGGAGGTTATTGTTTACCCAGACTTGATACTACTGTTGTTCCAGACTATGAGACCCGGCAGGAGGATAAGTATAGTATCGTTCTAAACTAGCTTTAGAAGTGCACATATATATTATTCTGCCAGAGGGTTTTCATAGTCAGTGGGAGCAGCGGAAGCATAGTGGGCAAGTAACTTTTGTCTATTTATAGGCTTGAGCAAATATAGCGGAGATTAGATCATCTAATTTTAATGAGACAGTCATGGCTTTGACTTCATCAGAATAGGGGATGGATCTGTTGAGAAGGTAGTAGGGTGTGATGTCCTGGTATTTGGATGACATACATAGAGTAGGAAGTAAAATTCCTATACTATGATCGGTTGTACTTTGGTCGTCACACAGTTGTTTCTCCACAAAGGATATGGATATAATATCTGACATTCTAGTTACTAGATCTATGGTTTTAGATCTAGATTTGGGTAGTTTCCCAATATAGGTACTTTGACAATATTCTAATAGTATTTTAGAATAGATGACTCCTGGCATGGTGGAGTACCTGCAGGTGATAGAGTCACCCTCTCTAAAGGTGTCTTAGAGACTAAAGCAGAGAGGGAAGTGCATGATTGGCAGATCACTTGCTTAGGCAATTGAGTCGATCATGAGATGTCAAGTACCACACCAGATGTTGTTTTTGCACTTGATGCGATAAGTTTATATTAATACAATCCTGAAGAAACATAAGGAAGAAGTTTTAGAACATAAGTGCTTGTTCTACGGATTTGATGACGGCAGCCTCCTTCGGGAGGCGGTTATCATTCCAGGCCTCAAAGGTGACTTGGATGATAGAGTGATTGTCAGAGTTATAGTTTTCCCTCTGACGAGGGACAGTATTATGGACAGGTGGTCCAAGAGGATACTGTGGGAGGCATGGTGCTGGATACTGATTAGGTTCAGTTATCAATAAAGTCTAAGAAGTTTGGATTTGGAGTTCATTTATGAACTAGGTCCCATCAGATATTCAGACATATTCTAAGACAGGAATTACTTGATTTGGGAGATGGCTTTCTCCGCGAACTTGAGATTAAGAGAGACATAGAAAGAAACATCAGGGCGGATCCACTCACTAAGGCTATTTCTCGAACACAAGAGTTTTACAAACTAGCTTTTTGAAACTGATTAGTAGAGGAGTTGGATGTTCGGTATCATATGGGCTGTGAGTATGCGACATCGCAATAATTAACCTTAAGTGCAAGTGGGAGATTGTTGGAGATAGTGCCCTCAAAGTCAATTATTGGATCGCAGGTACGTGATTGCAATGATTGAGGCAGGACCTATACCGATATGACAATCATGCTCGAGATGATAGTATGCTATCTGGTTTGTCTTTATCATCGTATACATGCTTTAGTTCGCTATTGCATGTTGATAGAGCCCATAGGATTCTTGCTTGACTGCCAGCAATATGATGGCGATCATATACGTGGGAGCTGGGGTCTGTAAGCACATCCTTAAGAGTCCCTAGTCATGGGAGTTTCGAGACAGGGCATCGATACTCCAGAGTAGACTAGTGTATACAGTCGAGACCCCGACGAGGGGCGGTGGCCGGTCTCACAAGCTACTGGTGTCAGTTGGATCACCTAAGATGTATACAGGTGCTCATTAGGTTATGAGTACAACGGACAGGACTCGCCGGGAACATGCTAGTTGGTATTATACATATCGTCAGATAACAGTTCCCTGGTGACATGTGTACAGGTTAATTCATCGACCAGAGGTCGTCATTTGTCTCGTGTGAGTTCCCACTGTGCTTTGATTTCTACCCTACCACGGCTCAAAGGAGTCGTGCAAACAGGTCTTTTTTGGGTACAGTCCCGAGCCACATGGAGGCAAGTGAGCGGATCGGCAGGGGATTCGTCTCTCCCGGTATTGGGGATGAGATCGCGCTGTGTCTAGGAAAGCCATTACACAAAGCCCTCGACCGAGACAGGAGATTTACTGGTAGGTACTCCAGTAGTATCCCAGCGTGTTCTGGGCCACTCTCTGACACGACTTATACCGCTAATGGGGGTCTGACGTTACCAGCCCCCTAGGCAGATAAGTGATACTCATAGACGAACGGACCGGACTGTATGTATATTGTCACTGTTAGGATCAGTAGGGTTTATGGATGAGTTCGCTCGTCAACTTCCCTTCCAATCAATACATAGGCAAACGTTACGTACAGCTTGTACCTCTGACGTGCTAGTGGTTATACCCAGTGCCAGTGTGTTGATGAGTCATTAGAGTCCCCCACAGACACTTTCCCAAGTTCGGGCGAAACGATGTAGAGGCCGTATGGTTTTATGGCAGGGTTCGGAAAATGCACGTGCGTTTTCACACGTGTCGTTTTTCGGGCAGATAATACTGGTCGGCTTTGGTTTAAGCCGTATCCGAGTATTATGCTGTGTAGATATAATATCTTTTTCTCAGTTGCATTTGTATTCGGTCGTAATACAAATTCGGGTATGTTTATACTGATACGAGGTTATCCTGAAATTCGTTTCAGGATCACTTTTGGAAGTTGCCAGTTTCCTGTTTTCTATCACCCGTATTTAACATTCGGTTAAATACAGATTTATCTTTTCTTCTTAAGGGTGAGTCATAGGGTGAGTCATGAGTGTGGATGCTTCTTGTAGGTGACTAGGATGGTGAGGTGGCTTAGTGCATTAATGGAGCATTTATGTGTTGATGACTATGTGTTATGAATCATTGTTTCATTAAATGAGTTCATACAAGGTGTTAGATGACACATTCTTCTCATTAATGCTAATGGTCACTCTCCCTCCTCCTACACTCACCCCCTTGCCTCTATAAGTGGTCGGCCACCTCTTGATGGTGGATATGGTTGTTCATTTGAGAAAAGAATATAGTTTATGGTGTATGGAAATTCCATAGCTCGTTTTCATTCCATCACATTATCAAAAGGCAACTTCATTAACCGTTCGTCCATAACCTTGGACGTAATGAGACAAAGTGTTCTACTCATTCTCTACATCAATCTTGGTCATCTCTTTTAGCAAACTTGATGATCGAGTTGCCTCGGTTCAGAGGTGGGAGCCCGTTTAAAGATCCGTTGACGTGGTGCCACCTGGACGAGAAGATTGGAGATTCAGGAGATCGGAGCAGCCGCAACAAAGCGTGGGATGATGGTTGAAGACCGAAGGACTCGGATCGTTCGGTTTAACTCTTCTACCCACTTTGTAGTTTGTTAGTTTAGCTTTAATGGTAGATTCGGGTTATAGTACGCGATAGCGCCAGCTGTAAAAAAAAATTCCGCATTTTGTGTCTGTTAGACGGCCGGGACGCTACCGTGGACTTACAATATATACGTATACATATACATGGATATTGAGGATAGTACATGATATTTGGAGATGAGTCGATGCGATTGAGCATGATTCCACGTGATCGATGATGTGATATAATTCGTATTATGAGATACGACATGATATTATAGCGGGTCCTTGGCGATGTGTTTTCATACACACACATATATATTTAGATGGTATCAGTATGTACTAGACTTAGATCAGTACCCCTAATACCGGATATGATGATAAGATACCAGATGAATAATGAGATGATGTGATATTTGACCCATACCCAGATTTGGGATGCCGTACGATGGGTTACCGTACGAGCTATAATTATGATGATAGATCCGCACTCTTGACTCGAGGATGTCATATAATATATTGTATCGTACGTGATACTATGGAGGCGGGATCACCGACTATTATATGTACATATATATATATATATACATATATATATATCGACTCAGGTTTAGGTGGTTTCTTTACCTTTTCGTTTAGCCTGTTAGTTTAGTCATGTAGTTTACTTATAGATGTTAGACTAGACTCGGGTCATGCCTATTTCAAACTAACGAATCGTGAGTTTTTTAAAGACAGGCCAAATGATTCTACGGATATTTCAAGGACGTGGCTTTTCTTAAAAAACACCGTAGCCCTATTTTCTAAACACCACGATTCGTGTTATTTCAAACGGCAAAACTGTATGACCCATATATATTATTGTAGATTCCTTATTGTTGCATTTACTATTCATTGCTTTATATTTAGTATTGCTGCTTTTATTATTCATTCTCCGTTTATCCATGTTATCATCGCATTGCATGTTTATTGTGTACTGTAGTGATTATGAAACCATGTTGTCGGGACACCAGCACCATTACCGATGATGCATATGCTCCACGTACACCTGCTTGCCGGATCACACACATCATCATCGGTAATTGCCATGTCACGCACACATTAGAAAATACTACTTCATTAGTATAAAATGTTAGCTGATAGTTTCGACATGGTACTAGTGAGCTTGCTTTTATATAATAGCTTAGACATTGCATTTATTACTGTGATTTTCATGCATATTTATATATTCATTTGCCATGACATTATGGGCCAGTCCGGATTGCCGGAGCCCAATATTATAGAACTCATTGTTTATTTACCTTTGAGATTTGGGATTTTGGATTTCCATGAGCCTTGCTTTAGCCGACACTGATGCTGCCATTTAGAAATCAAGGAAGATAGTTACGACTTGGTTAGTCTTCGTTGAGCCGGTCTTTGAGCCGCTTGATTTTTCTGGATTTGGAGAAACCGCGAGGATTTTATAAACTGATTATCATTTTAAAATGAAAGTTGTGGTTTTCTCATGATATGATTTGAGATATGTCCACCATGAGTTTTCTCGGCTCTTGAGCGATATCATACACCCGATTCGAGGAGGAGTGTAACACCTTAGGATGTGTTAGTGACTAATTATATTTAAATAAAGGGTTTTTAATGAAAAGTTTACCAAATTGTGTTTCAAATATTTTTCCTAATTTAATAAATATTTTTCTAAAATTTTCCTAGGCTTGCACACACATGTGCATGTAAACTAGGTTTTTTTAAAATGAGTTATTACCATGATTAGTAACCATGGTGGGTTAATCATGGGGATTAAGTCTTTTGGGTTTTAATTGAGTTTAAATTAGTTATTTAATTTGAAATTCCTTGGGGTGTTAACTTGTGAGAGAAGAGAGAGTGCATCATGGCTTAGGCCATGCTTGCAATTAATGAAGAGAGAGAGAGAGGAGGGTTGACATTGGGGTGATGATTTTCCTCTCATTTCTTTGTTCTTCTCTCAAATCTCACATACACACACACACACCCACTTACCTCTCAGCTGAAGCAAGCACATCAGCAGCAACTGAAGCAAGAAGCACAGCAGCAGCAGCCAGAAACAGCAACAGCAGCAACAGAGAGCAACAGCAGCAGCAACAGTAAGCAGCAACAGCATCACAGCAGCAACTGCAGCCCCTTCCCTGCACTTCTTCTTCTTCCTTCAGTCCCTAGGGTCGAGTGTGGGGTATATTTCCTAAAATTACTCCCTAGTTTACTTGTTTTGTATAGTATTGCTTCGGTTAGTGGTTTTTGGTGCGATTTAGTGCGATATGAGGTGTTTAGTGTGAACCTTGGCCAAGTGATGTGTGTTTTGGTTTCAGTAGGTTGATAGAGTGTTGTTAAGGCCATATTAACCTAGCTTTAACCCCGATTGCACTAAAATACCACCAGATCCCTATTTGATGCAAATTCATCGTTTTTAAGTAAAATTGGAGTTTCTGAAAACTGCTATCGACCCGGTGAGTTCAGAATAAAATTGAGAGTATTGTAGTATGGTTGTTAGGTGCTGATACCCCAGGTAGAACCCGACCCACAAACTCCGTACTGTGGCCGCCAATAAATTCGTTCTGGCCGCAATTTGCGGCCAGATGGGTAGGGTTTGGGTTGGGGTTTGGTCCTATAGGTGTCTGCTTGTGTGTGGAGTGTTGTGATATTTGTATTTTTGTAAATTAAGTTCTGTATAAAAATCTGGGACTAAATACCTGTCTTTCCGTATTTCTAAACCTTCGCGATACGCGTGATTCGTGTGTGGGTTTGAGGTTTCTGCGTATCGCGACGCGTCAGGGTAGTTTCAGGCGCGTGATCACACGTTTTAGCGTATCGCGCACACGCGCGATTGGTTTACGACACGGGTTCCTAGTTGGACCGTAATATCACGTTTCTGTGCAATTGAGCTTATGTGTGATATATGTCTTGTGTAATTCTAGGTTCGCAGGCGAGTACAGCGGACGCCGCGCAGAAGGGGAAGCAAGTTGTTGGCTATTCCTAGCGAGAGACTACGGTGAGTAGATTTCATATCTACGGGGATATCGCCCGCATGGCGTCCTACGTCAGGGCTCATAGGACCTTATAGTTTCCTTTGTATATATTGACTGTTCATGGTTACTATTTAGTGCATATTGCATTCCCTGCCACACGGATATAAATTAGAATTGGTAGAACACCGCACCATTACTAACGGTCCATGTGCACGAGCATTATCCAGCATGTTACACACTCACCGTTAGTAATTGCCATGGCATGCACACTGTAGGAAATATATCACAACGGATCATTATATTGTAGCTTATCTATATGTGACTTAACATGATATCCATACTTGATGCACTTATCACATCACATTTACTTACATATTGGTTGGGATTATATGTGATTTCTGGATTTGGGAACCGTGGCCTTTTTCAAATATGTAATCATTTAAAAACCCGGTTCCCTTGATATGATATTTTGGGGCGCCGCCCCGTGTTTTCTCGGTGCTAGAGTGGCTTATATTGAGAGAGGCTGACCCGGACTGACGGATGCCCGATATATTGAGAGAGGGATGACCCGGACTGACGGATTCTCGATGTATTGAGAAAAGGCTGACCCAGACTGACGGATGCCCGATATATTGAGAGAGGGATGACCCGGACTGACGGATTCCCGATATATTGAGAGAGGGCTGACCCTGACTGACGGATGCCCGATAGATGATGATTTGAGTGTCGATGCTAGACACGAGTATTTATGTTATTTGGGTGCCGATGTTGGGCACTCGTGATTCTCAGGGATGTACAGGATTTGAGGCCGATGGAGTACCGGCGTCTGGGTTGTTGGGATTCGCGGTGCATACATATATATTTAGTCCACCTCGACACTTCGTGTAGATGCTATATTCCCATGCTCAGCATTCATTATTGCATCCCATCCTGTAGTATATCACCTGATAGCGGACTTGCATGATTATTATACATACTGCTTAGCTCGCATTGATATCATCTGCTGGCATATGTTAGAGTAGCGCAGTACGTGCATGCTCGCGATTACCTTTATATGTTATCTCTATTCACGAGTTGGCAACTCACCCCCGTTGTGCCACAGTATTTGCAGGTTGTCCTCGGGAGTAGTCGCGGCTGGCTGGTTACCGTATCTTTTGGCACAGATACCATTTCTGAGGCGGGATAGCCTTTTTGCTGTTAGGTGGGTTTTGTACGGTATCTGTTACCCTTCAGTTGTATATTGATGTATCTAGTATTCTCCATCTACCTTTCTGTATTGACTTAGAGACAGTTATGAGGACGATGTGTTTGGTTTTGTACTCTGGTGTCGAGCTCGCAAGTGAGCCGACTTTATTTTATGCAGTCTTACCTTTTGTGATATTTGTCCTTTCCTTACTGTTTATTCTTCGCTACGGCGTCGTATATCATATTGTGACGCTCTATCCATTTCACATGTTACTTCTACTACACCTTGCTTTCACCCGACTTGCGGGACAAATGTTTAAAAGGAAATGTTACCAAAATCATAAAAGATATAACTTTTGAACTTAAAAAGGATTTCTACTAAATTAATGGAAGTTTCTCAGACATACATGACTGTTTTTACAAAAATGTTTTAATCACTCTTTATTTATTGGTTTTGATTTCTGGGTTAGGCTTACTTAGCCGCGTTACGCCTGTAGACGTCGCGTGGTTAAGTGCCGGTCACGAGTCGAAACTCTCGGGTCGTGACAAGGAGGAACCGTCTGTGGGTGCATGGTGGACCCGGTGCGGTTCCCCGGGACGATAAGGTCGCAGATGATGGCATTGAGCCTGAGACAGGGGAGCACTACTGACCGGTGATTGTATTGTGACTCGAAGGATATCCGGAGGATACCGATCGGAGTACAGGCCAGTCCGGATAGCCGGAGCCTGAGGTTTTTGAGATTTGATGATATGGGCTAATCCGGATAGTCGGAGCCCTAGATATTGAGATTTGAGGTTACAGGCCGGTCCGGATTGCTGGAGCCTGAGATATTGAGATTTATGTTTTGTGTCGATTCTTGACACCGATTTCATTGATGATACCTCGATTTATAAATATAAAGAAATCTCACAAAATAAAGAAAACAGTTGTCACATTCATGATGCATTCTGTTTTCAGTATATTGCATTCATACCTCATATTTATGATATGTTGCTATCTGAGGCACTGACAAGAGCACATGGTATTACACTTATGTATAGATGTTTACCCTTGCCAGCTTATCATGCTTCAGACTTTATCATTTGAGGATAAATATATTATGATCGTATTGACCTAGGATTGAGTCATACATACGATTTCTTCTCTGTGATGTTTTCTACTCACGAGTTGGCAACTCACCACCGTTGTGCCACAGTTTTTGCAGGTTTTGCCGTACAGGTTTCATTGCGGTTTTCTGGCACACTGCTTCTATTGCGGGTGATTGCTTTGGTAGGTGGGTTCACTCGCATCGTGACCACCCTCGTACATTTATCATATTCAGTTGTATCTAGTAACTCCATCAACCAAACTTATATATTATTAACCTTAGAGACTGGTTGTGTATTATTTCGACCTTAGAGTCGCGCATTGTATTATTATGGTTTCATGTTGATTTTGAGTTTCCTTTTGAGTTTTGATCCTCGCCCTTCGGCGTTGTATTTTATATTGCTTGCGTGGTTGTGACCGTCGATTGACGAAGAGCTAGCTCCCGCTTGGGGATGCCTTTTATCATTATGCATATATTATTCGTGTTGTACCCGTTTGGGGCCAGTATTTACAAAGGAAACTCTGCCGAAATTTTCAGAAAAGACTTGACGTTTTAAAAACGCATAATTCGGCTTATTTTAATAAAACCACTTGCTTTAAAATAGTTTTCTTCACTTTTATTTAAAATGGTTTAGATTTCTCGGATTTTTTGCTTACTTGAATTAGATGGGGTCCTATAGACTTCATATGATTCAAGTGCCAGTCACGTGCCATTTCGGGTCGTGACAAAGTTGGTATCAGAGCGCTAGGTTAACCTTGGTTCGAGTCTATGTTTGACTATGCGGAGCCTAGGGTGTTTGTATATATACGGAATCTAGGCTTGACCTTACGGAACTTAGACTTAGTCGAGGGGGTATTAGACCCGAACTTTTGTCGCGTAGATTGGCCTTGGTTGATGGAGTAGGTGAATTATGGAGAGTGACGTACCGTGTGTATGTTCCACGGCATACTTACGATACGCTACTCAGCTTAAGAAGCCTTAGGATGTACATTTCCTTGCACATCATTATATTCATTCATATGATCTATCCTCATCGATATTGGTTTATGGTTTTGCTTCCACGATTACACGGGCAGAGAGAGCTACGGCTAAAGTTGCGTCAGCATGAGCTCGTCACGGACAAGGACTGACCAGGGCGTGATTCCAGGGACACACGATTGCATAGATGTATCGTCCTATTGTGTTTTCGCACCATGAGCGTTTGATGGATCGCTTTTATGAGATTTCTCAGACGTGCAAATCAGCACCAGAGGATTGGGCCACTGCTAGAGGCCAGCCAGAATGTGATGACCGTCAATGCACTGTTATTTTGATGATTAAGGAACTGTTCAGCGTGCAGACAAATGAGCCAGTTGTTGCTGCGAATAACAAGATATCGCCCCAGATGTTTGAAGCTAATGCCGCACGAGTTATACTTAGAGATATGATAGAAGATCGTTAGTCACCCAAGGATGAATGACTAGAACATGTGGTTCGTTCGCTTACCCCGATGCGAGGTCATCAGATTGATTGATTCCAGCTAGAGAAGACTTCCCGCAGGTACGTTGAGAGTCGATAGAAACGATCGAATGTCAGAAACCCATTTTTCTAAGTTTAAAGTATTCGGAAAGACATGCAAGTAATTCTACGGACCCTCTAGAAGAATGAAACCCTAACTCGACATAATGACCATGTGAAAGCCTTTGAACCTTAGGGTTTGCGGCAGTTCCGCGGTGCCATTAATGAGGCTTGGGTTTGCCCTTCTACGGTTGGTCCATAGGTATTGTGGCATGTACTCGATATTATTAAACTGTACTCAAGATGTTGAGCTCTTGGGGGATTATGAGGTTTTGACGAATCGATCGAATGGTTCGACTGCATTCGGATATCATGTGATGGGATACATTGTTTGGGAGACTCCAGATACGAGTATAGCCGTTGGAGCGCAGTCCATGCAGCCACGAAGAGACGAGTTCGAATCAGTCGACATTAGAGAAAAGTGGAGTAAAAGGTTCGCACGAGATCTTGATGGGAAGACGTTCCACTCCGCTGACATCAGAGATGTGATACGCATGCAGAGGCGTTGTACATGGATATATCTTCCAGGAGGAGTCACGATGAGTATGCAGCCATTCCGGAACAAGAAACAGGATTAGTAAAGGACGATGACTTCCGGGCAGTTCGGCAGAAACGAGATTTGGGAGAGACTTCGACAGAACCTTTCTGGAATACTATACGAGAAGACTTGGACCCAGGATCGATCATATTATGCACACCCAGTAGGCCAGAGTTCGGCACCGTCGACGAAATATGTTATGAGTGACCATGACAGTTGGCCAGAGATCTTTAGGGGATGTGCTAGAGAGGGACTATTTCCGCCATCTTTGATTTCTGTATTTTGGGCGATTTATTTGCATGATTGAGATTTCATGCACCACGGTTGCACTTGACTTCGGTTTGATGTCATTCGAGATGTTGATTTTGATTTCATACCTGATATTTCGGACGATTTATTTGCATGATTGAGATTTGTGCACTACAGTTGCACTTGACTTCGATTTGATATCATTCGAGATGTTGATTTTGATTTCATTCCTATGGTATGTATGTGATTTGACTTATGCTTTCGGCATAGTTTTCATGCACTTTTAGTATTTTGATTCGATTTTGTGCACGCTGATGCACATGGTTATGAGATTATATACCACGTGTCACGACCCGAAATATTAGCTCGTGACCAGCACTTGAATCACGCAACGTCTAAAGGCGTAACGGAATTCAAGTAAGCTGAAACCCAGAAATCTAAACCTTTTTAAGAAAATAAAGGAGGTGAAGTCTTGAAATAAAGGTATAATGAAATCAAGTTTTCTTAAATGCATGGAAAAAGGGGCATAAATAATGCAAGTGAAATTTATTAGTTTGAGAACATGTTTCTTCTTTTAAAAATTTGGGCAGCACCTCCTTTGTGTTTTTTTGATCCAAAAACCACAATACATGATAAAATAAAGGCATCCCCAAGCGGGAGCTATCTCTTCACAAAACGGCGGATCCACAACTACGCAAAGCATAAATATAAGTATACGGCGTCCAACGGTGAAGTTCACCACAAAAGATAAACAAATAAGCAAGACATCAACCCAAAATGCGAACATAAAACCCATCGCTCAAGTCTCGCAACTACAAATCTTGCTAAGTCTCATTATTTATACAATTACTAGTTTGATTTGATGGAGTTAACTAGATACAATATGGAATATAGATACAAGAGTGGGTACGATACAAATGTCCCACCTACCAATGCAAAACACCCGAATGCAACCGTCTGCCAGCGAAGCCTACTGATCCATGCGGTCAACCTGCAAGAACTATGGCAAAACGGGGGTGAGTTGCCAACTCGTGAGCAGAAAAACATCTACAAGTAGAAATCGAATAAACAACGACTCCTAGGTCAACTATATCATACAGGTAATACTATGATATCTAGGATGATCGGGTCGTATTTGTGCCAACAATGTAATCAATACCTATGTGTATGCGGATATCATCCAACCATATAAACAATGTATGTATGCATGTGGGTCTCGTCCACGTGTCACCCAATGACACCACAATATCATGCATGTGAATATCATAAAAGCATATGCATGAAAGTATGAGGATGTAAATCAACGGGTGTCCCTCGCGACACACATAAAAATCATGGAACCGGAGTGTCCAACCTCGACACTCGAAAACATCATGAAACCCGTGTCTAGCATCGACACGTAAATCCTCATATCTCTCGGGCTCTGTCAGTCCGGATCGTCCCACCTTCACCACCTACCAATGCAAAGAGTGGGTACAATACCAATGCAAAGAGTGGGTACTTTACCACCTTCGCCACCTCCTCAGAGAGCTCTACTTCCTACCCTCGGTGATGCTCCATTCCAGTTAGACGCCCCCAGAGGCCGTGGACGCGGCGGTCCTGTTCAGAGAGGACGAGGAGGAAGAGGCCGAGGCGGAGGACGGCCAGCTATTGGTGGGGAACAGGCCCGAGTGTTCGCTTTGACTCCGCAGGATGCGCAGGCATCCAATACCGTTGTGACAGTTACCTTGCCAGTATGTTCTTTCGACGCGCGGGTATTATTCGACCCAGATTCCACACATTCGTATGTATCTACACTTTGCACCGATGTTGGGCCGGGAGTCATCATTGTTAGATCAGCCTCTTGTTGTTAGTACTCCGGTAGGCGAATCGTTTGTCGCTCGTTTTATGTTTCGTTTATGTTCCGTTCGTATCGGGGAGAGGTATTCGTCGGTTGATTTGATTCTCCTCGATATGTTGGACTTTAATGTGCTTCTGGGCATGGACTGGCTAGCCACTTGTTATGCATCTGTGGATTACCGTGGGAAGGCAGCCAGATTTAGATTTCTGGGAGAGCCAGTCCTTGTTATTCAAGGAGACCGCAGCGTCACCCTTCCCAGCTTAATTTCGTCTCTTCGTGCCGGTCAGCTCTTACGGAAGGGATGTCGGGGATTCTTCGCTTATGTCTGTGATACTAGAGCTGCAGAGGTTCCTTTGGACCAGGTCCCGATTGTGTGTGAGTTCCCTGATGTTTTCCCTGACGAGCTGCCTGGACCACCGCCTGAGCGCGATGTTGAGTTCTGCATCGATTTGATCCCCGACACAGGACCTATTTCCATACCGCCTTATCGGATGGCCCCAGCAGATCTTAGAGAGCTGAAGGATCAGTCACAGGATTTGTTAGATAAAGGGCTTGTTCGACCTAGTGTGTCTCCGTGGGGTGCTCCTGTCCTGTTCGTCAAGAAGCAAGACGGCAGTTTACGCTTGTGCATTGATTACCGCCAGCTGAACAGGGTTACCGTATGGAACAGATATCCCTTACCACGTATCGATGATTTGTTCAACCAGCTTCAGGGTGTGGGATACTTTTCGAGGATTGACTTGCGATCGGGTTACCATCAGTTGCGGGTGCGGCAGGAGGATATTCCGAGGACGGCTTTTCGCACACGTTACGGGCACTATGAGTTTTTGGTGATGTCGTTCGTACTCACCAATGAACCAGCCACGTTTATGGACTTGATGAACCGAATTTTCAAGCCGTATCTTGATCTGTTCATCATCGTGTTTATTGACGACATTTTGGTGTATTCCCGGAGCCGAGAGGGGCACGAGCAGCACATGCGGATCACATTGCAGACTTTGAGGGAGCACCAGTTGTTTGCGAAATTCTCCAAGTGCGCGTTTTGCCTTGACAGCGTTGATTTCTTGGGTCACGTGATTACGAGAGATGGCATATGTGTGGACCTGAAGAAGATCGAGGCCGTTCAGCATTGGCCCAGACCAGCATCAGTTATAGAGATCCGCATCTTCCTAGGCCTGGCTGGATACTACCGACGATTTGTTCAGGACTTCTCCCGTATCGCTGCACCGTTGACCGGGTTGACCCGGAAGGGAGTTCCTTTTGATTGGACCGAGGCGTGCGAGCATAGCTTCCAGAAGTTGAAGACTCGTCTGACTACTGCACCAGTGTTGTCATTACCTTCGGTATCGGGCGGATTCGTGGTTTATTGCGATGCTTCCCGAGTGGGACTAGGTTGCGTGTTGATGCAGCACGACAGGGTTATCGCGTATGCTTCTCGGCAACTGAAGACACATGAACAGAACTATCCTACGCACGATTTAGAGATGGCTGCAGTGGTGTTTGCACTCAAGATCTGGAGACATTACCTATATGGAGAGTCATGCCAGATATTCACGGACCACAAGAGCTTGAAGTACATATTTCAGCAGCGAGACCTGAATCTGAGGCAGCGCCGTTGGATGGAGCTGGTGAAAGATTATGATTGCGAAATCGTTTACCATCCAGGCAAGGCGAACGTGGTGGCGGATGCTTTGAGTCGGAGGCCCGGAGGTAGTTTATCTTGTTTGAGCACCGTACAGAGGCAGTCGTCAGCAGATTGGCAGATTCTATGTGACAGCCGAGTGGAGTTCAAGTTCACTCTGACCGGGGGAAAGCTTGCGCATATTCATGCACGTCCGCAGTTGCTTGACCGTATTCGAGAGGCGCAGCCCAGTGATGACCGTCTTTCAAAGATCATGGAGTAGATTAGGCAGGGCAGAGATTCCGAGTTCGTGATCGATGATCAAGGGGTACTGCGATTTGGGACTCGATTGTGCGTACCAGATTCTGAGGGACTGCGGTGTGAGATTCTTGAGGAGGCGCATAGATCGATTTATATCGTTCATCCAGGTTCCACTAAGATGTACCACGATCTGAGAGATGTTTATTGGTGGGACGGAATGAAGAGGGACGTCACGGACTTCGTGTCGAGATGCCTGGCTTGTCAGCAAGTCAAGGCCGAGCACCAGAGGCCCGCGGGAGAGTTGCAGCCTTTGCCCATTCCGGAGTGGAAATGGGAGCATATTTCTATAGAATTTATTATGGGTCTACCCAGGACCAATCGAGGGTACGACTCCATTTGGGTGATCGTGGATCGATTGACGAAAGCGGCTCACTTCCTGCCAGTGAAGACCACTTTCGGTTTTTCTCAATATGCCCAGATTTACATCGACGAGATCGTACGGTTGCATGGCGTCCCGACTTGTATCGTGTCAGACCGAGGCACCCAGTTTACCAGCCGACTATGGTAGAGACTTCAGGAGGCGTTGGACACCCGTTTGAGTTTCAGCACAGCATTTCATCCGCAGACCGACGGCCAGTCATAGCGGACTATTCAGACTCTCGAGGACATGCTCCGAGCGTGCGTTTTAGACTTCGGTGGTAGCTGGGATCATCATTTACCCTTAGTGGAGTTCTCCTACAACAATAGCTTCCAGGATACTATTCAGATGGCACCTTTCGAGGACTTGTATGGGACGAGATGTAGATCGCCCGTCTGTTGGACAGAGCTCGGCGAGAGCAGTATTTTGGGGCCGCAGATCGTACAGGAGACGACCGAGAAAGTAAAGTTGATTCAAGATCAGATGAGAGCGGCTCAGAGCAGGCAGAAATCGTATGCGGACAGACGCCGTCGCAGACTAGAGTTCGCAGTTGGAGATCATGTTTTTCTGAGGGTCACTCCGATGAAGGGCGTGATGAGATTTGGGCGAAAAGGAAAGCTTAGTCCCAGATTTGTGGGTCCATTCGAGATTCTCGAGCGTGTCGACGCTGTTGCATATCATTTGGCTCTTCCACCCAGCTTTCCGGATGTTCACCCCATATTCCACGTGTCGATGCTTCACAGATATCTTCATGACCCTTCTCACATGATTCTGCATCAGACCGTTCAGCTTGAGCATGATCTTTCGTTCACCGAGCAGCCAGTAGTGATATTGGATCGGCAGGTGAAGAAACTTCGATCAAAGGTCTTGCCATCTATGAAGGTTCTTTGGCGCAGCCCGAGTGGTGAAGAGATCACTTGGGAGGCTGAGGGCGAGATGCGGAAGAATTTCCCTCATCTCTTTGAAGGTACGCGTAGCTATATTTTTAAATTCGGGGACGAATTTCATTAAGTGGGGAAGATTGTGTTGAATATGTATGCCCTAGAGGCCATTATTGTATAATACTAGTTTGTATAATACATTTTGGAGGCTTGGGATATATATACGGGTTTACGACAGTCTTGCTCGATATAGTAGTATGCTACTTGGTTTGTTTCTATCTTAATATGTGTATATGTTTCTTTTAACATATCGCTAAAAACATATTAATGGAGCCCTTAAGATCTTTGCTTGACGACCGGCATTCTGATGGCGATCACACTAGTGGGGGCTGGGTGGTCTATAAGTACATCCTTATTTTGGTCCCGAGTCATAGGATTATCGAGACAGGGCATCGATACACCAGAGTAGACTGGTGAATACGCTTCTATTCCCAGCAGAGGAGATGGTCTGTCCCACAGCCATCAGTACGTCGTACTGGAGATAGTATGCAGGTGCTCGTTCGGTTATGAGTACACTGGACAGGACTCGTCGGGAACTGTTGGTTGGTATTATACCTATCGTCAGTTAACAGTTCCCAGGTGACATGAGTACATCTTAGTCCGCTGACTTGACACTGTCACTTCGCCTCGAGTGTGTTCCCACTATTCTTAGATTACTACCCTACCACGACTCTACTGAGTCATGCAAACAGGTAGTAGTTGGGTGCAGTCCCGAAGCACTTGGAGGCAGTGACGGTTAGACAGGATTCGTCTCTCCCGGTATTGGGAGTTGATATCACGCTGTGTCTAGGAGAGCCATTACACATTGTCGTCCCTGGCCAGGGCAAGCAAGAATTGCTGGTAAGTTTTCCAGTAGATTCTCAGGGTGTTTTGGGCTACACTCCGACACGACTTGTACCGCTATTAGGGGACTGACGTTTACCACCCTCCTAGGCCCGCCATGCGATACTCTTAGATGAACAGACCGGACTGTATGGAGATTGTCACATTCAGGCTCAGTAGGAGTTCGGATGGGTTCACCCCATCAGTCTTCTTATCGGCATTTACGTGGGGACCGTTACGTACAGCTAGTACCACTTGCGGCCTGTGGTTAAACCCACTGCCAGCGTAGTGTCGAGCCTTTAGAGTCCCACACAAAGGGTTATTCGCCTTTGGGCAAAACAGAGTAGAGGTCGCATGGTTTTGCGACAGCGTTCGTTCACATCCGCGCACTTGTGCGCGTTTGGTGTCCGGGCAGTTATTACTAGCTGGATTTGGTTTAAGCCAGATCCTAGTATATGTTTTGGGATTGGTTTTATCTCATTATATTCGTGTTCCTCGGAACATGGATGTGGGTGTGTATGCACAGTTGACAGAGGCAGAGGCAGAGGATTCTCATTAGGGTTTTTGACCGTTTACTTTTTCTAAACCCTAATGAGAATGAGGAATATGGTTAATAATATTAATTAAGGATAATTGTGCTATGGTTAGGGTTGTTGACAATTTTACTTTTGTTGACTTGTTGACTTTGTTGACCGGTTGACCATTGTGGACTTGTTGACCATCATCATTTCATTTCAAAGATGCTTCTTGTTCTTTGAAAAATGCATTAAATGAATGTAATGATAACGGTCATTGACAAACTAACCATCACAATTCTTAATTATTATTATTATTATTATCATTATTCCAAATATGTGAGCATGGTTGCAAGATGAGAGCTCATTCTATCCTATTCTTTCTCTCTCTTGAAAGAAAGCTCTCCCTCTTCCTCTCTCAAAGTGTAAGTGTTCCATGAGTTGGAAATCATAAACTTTTGAGACAAAACCACCATAACTCCTCTCTACTCATTCTAGGTTTCTAGGTTTAGCAAACCAAGCACCTTAGTTACCTCTAGGTTGAGGTAGGAGCTCAAGTTCTAGGCCCTCGTGTGGATCTATCTTCAGCAAAGAGGAGATGACGAGGAGGAGCCATTCAAACCACTACAAGGAGCAAGCAAGGAGGAGAACCACAAAAGAAGAGAAGGAGTTCAAGACCTAGATATAACCATTCTACATAGTAGCTAAAACTTGTAGTTTATTTGTTAGTTTTGTTTACCAAAGATCCTTCATGGATGGTCCATGTTACCTAGTGAGGAAAATTTTGATTTTTACCTATTCCGCCTCCTCGAAAGAACCGGCGTGGGTAACATGGACCTAACAGTGGTATCAGAGCCTAGCTAAACAACAACCAACTGTTAGTAAAGTGTTTAGAACTTTGATCCGGAAAAAATCCCGAAAACATGTCAAAAACCATACTTTCTGCCGAATTTTAAAACTGCTCTAAAAATTATTCCGCATGCCTTAAAAATCGGTGCAGGGTTTTCTAAGAACATGCAAGAAATTTGAGCCCACGACTCAGCCAACTCGCCGTGTATCCGCGGCCGAGTTGACTCGGCCGCGACTCCGATTCCCTGCAGATTACTCAGTTTGTTGTTTTGGGATTTTTAAGATGTTTTTTTCTGCCCAAATTTTCCAGAGAACAATGTTGTGTTTGGGGGTAGTTACAAATTGGTATTTTGATCGAAGTTCTACAAGCTCTTGCTAAATGGTTATATCTGTAATGTGTTATATGCACTGAACGTCGGCTAATCGCTATACGTCGATTAGTGGGGGTTGAGTATATCTGTGATCTGTTATGTTGTTGGATTGTGTATATGAACTTGTTGGATTGTCGCGGATGAATAGCCGGGGTATTGTGAGATGAGAGTTTCTTTATCTTTCATTTGATGTAATATTATTTTTATGGCCGCACATCCGGGATGAGGTTGTAGCCGCCATTGTATATTATTTCTTTTACTGTTTTTGCTCCTAGGATAGACCCAAGGTGGGGTGCACAAACTACCGGGTACGTTGAAGTGCTGAGTGGCCTACTCACATTGTTGAGGGAGGCTGCTTCACTTCGGGTATTTGGAGGGTAGTTTGCCGCACCCGTAGGGGTCTAGGGTGGGGTTTGGCAATTCATCACGACCGTGTAATCCGTCTTTCGTTGCAGGCTCGAACGAAACGCGGATTCCTAGCATATCCAATGTGTTTATCTGTGATCTGGAATGGCTATCAATGCATCTGACGAATGTATATATCTATATATGATATCTAGTAGGCGTTGCTTATGTTTTGTATCCACGCTAGTCCAGCCCCCGCTTTGTCGTTAGTTAAGTAACCTAACGGGTAATGACGGGGCCCCGTGGCGAATGCGGATGGCATAAGCGTACGTCATATTTTCGTTGTTTTCTGCAATGGTAGGATTAATTGATGGGACGCATTATATTAATGCAAAGAAAATAAACCAAAAAGATGTTGTTGGAACAATTTTCAAAAGGCTGTTATTGCAAGGACGTTCTCTTTTGTTTTGTACAGAGGTATTCGGTTATGAATGCCCAGCACCTCATTTGACGAGGCAAGGGCCGAGATCCCTTTATCGGGAGTGACCCCTTGGACAAAAGTTTGCGTCAGGGTAATAGCTTCACAATAGTCGATTATTCTTGCTTTGCATCGAGGTATTCAGTTTGGAATATCCCGCACCTCATTCGACGAGGAAAGAGCTGAGATCCCTTCACAGGGAGTGACCTCTTTAGCAAAAGTTTTCACCACTATATTTTCAAAAAGGCTATCATGTTCCTTCAACTACATCAAGTTCATTGCGTTAACGGGTTTTTCGCCAAAAACCCAGCCGTAGCCCTCCGTCGTTTCAGATAATTAATACTTAGTATTCGTGCTGCGTTTGTTGATTATTCGTCAAGGTACAGTGAATGGTAGCTAAGTAATAATTCTCTATTGCACTGATAGATGCGATTGGTTAGGACGGTCACATGATTTTGTTGATTATTCGTCAAGGATCATGCGGGCGGGTCTAATGCAATCCTGGATAACGACGGGTTGAACTTGACTAGGACCTTTTGATATGTTGATTATTCGTCAAGGTCACTTGGTTCCTAAGGGCAAAAATCCACATCGGGAGTTTCTAAAGAAACTGAAACTTGCAGATTTAGCATACCTTCTGGAGTGTGGTGACTAGAGTGGATTCCATCTACGTCATCGCACAATGATACTTGGATCCCGTTCCCACTGATGAGTTGGATTACTCTCGGGAGAATATTTCACTTAACAATCAATGCTATAAACCAAGTAGGTGTCTAGAACGGTGTTAGCGAGGCTACGCCTCCAGGGAAAAGAGGTTATTTAATTAAGGAACTTCGCGAAAGCGTTGGAAAACCTCCCTCGAAGTACCAACATCAGCCTGGCTGAAAGGTTAAGCAAGTATTGTGACGTGCGATTAATCCTGACTAGTTCTTCTTTTAGGGTTTGAAGAGGAAACAGTGGGAGCCATCCTGGTTAGATAAATCAATAAACAAATCTAATTTTGCAAGAGCGCACGCTGAGTGTTTCTTTTCTCTCTCCAGGTAGCAACTATTTCATGCCCTAATCAAGATAATAAAATGTATCGCTTGACCGATCTGAATTCTTATTCGGGGCTGGGGAACGTTGGTTCGGCTCTAACTTACGACAACAGTCATAAGTATGTGCGAGGGAAAGAGGATTGTATGGATTCCAAGGATACCCAGTTGAAGAAGAAGCAAAGTTTTGCATCTACTTCAGGTGTTCTTGTAATTTAGAACTGCTTTACGGTCAGCCCTACCTCCTGGGTACTTGATACCGGATCAGGATCTCATATCTGTAATCTATTGCAAGGACTGAGAAAAAGTAGGAAAGTTGTACCTGGTGATATGTCGCTCAGAGTAGCGAACGGAGCACAAGTTAATGCTACAGCCGTCGGTGAATATCACCTAGTGTTGCCAAATGGCAATACTATGATTTTGAACGACTGCTACTATGTACCTTCCATGGTTTACAACATCATATCAGTTTCTTTACTCAATAAAGATGAATATAACTTTGTTCTTGATAGAAATATCATGAACATTTACCTTCATAAAGTACTGGTTGCAGAAGGTACACTATGTAATGGTATCTACGTTCTAAATCAGAATACAGTTCTCAATGTACAAAACACACGCAAGAAGAAGAGTTCAGATACGAACGAATCCTAGTTATAGCATTGTAGACTTGGTCATATCGGAGAGAAAAGACTAAGTAAGTTGCATAAAGATGGACTCTTGAATACGTTCGTGTTTTCATCTTATGAAACTTGTCAGTCTTGTCTTAAAGGAAAGATGGACAAATCTCCGTTCACCGGACATGGAGAAAGGGCAGCAGAGCTCTTGGGACTCATACACAGTGATGTGTATGGACCAATGTCTATACATGCAAGGGGTGGGTTCTCGTACTTCATCACATTCACTGACGATCTCTCTAGATTCGGATATGTGTATCTTATGAAACATAAATCTGAAGCTTTTGAGAAATTCAAGGAATTCAGAAACGAAGTAGAGAACCAGACAGGCAAAGTATCAAGATCCTCCGATCAGATAGAGGAGGGGAGTACTTAAGCATGGAATTCCTAGATTACTTAAAAGAGAATGGTATTCTCTCTCAGCTTACTCCTCCTTATACACCACAGCACAACGGTGTATCGGAGCGTAGGAATCGTACCATATTGGATATGGTTCGCTCAATGATGAGTAGTGCTGAGTTGCCTCTTTCATTCTAGGGACATGCGCTTCAGACAATGGAATACCTTTTGAATCAAGTTCCGTCCAAATCTGTGCCTAAAACTCCGTATGAAATATGGAGCAGTAAGAAACCATGTCTTAAATTTATTAAGATCTAGGGTTGTCCGGCCTATGTGAAAACACAGAAACCGGACAAGCTAGAGGCACGGTCAGTTATATGTAAATTTGTGGGATATCCTAAAGATTCACTAGGATATCTGTTCTACCACACTGAGGAACAGAAGGTGTTTGTATCTCGCCATGCTACCTTTTTAGAAAGGGAGTTTCTTTCAAAAGAAACTAGTGGGAGTTCGGTAGAACTGGGAGAAATCCATGAACCACAAAATGTAACCGAAGATTTGATATAACCTCAGGATTCAATAACCCCAGAAGATCCTCAGCCACTCCGCAGATCTGGTAGGATTTCTCATCCGCCCGAGAGATACTACGGTTTTCTCATAGATGGGGATCGAGAGGATTGCATCTTGGAAGAATATGACCCTACCAGTTTCAGGCAGGCCATTATCAGTAAGGACTTTGATAAGTGGCTGGAAGCAATGCAATCCGAAATGGAGTCCATGTACACCAATAAAGTGTGGACCTTGGATATTGCTCCACCTGGGGTAAAACCCGTTGGATGCAAATGGATCTACAAAAGGAAACTTGGTGTAGATGGGCAGGTGGAAACCTATAAGGCTAGACTCGTTGCAAAAGGTTTTCGTCAAAGACCTGGTGTGGTCTATGACGAAACTTTTTCTCCAGTGGCTATGCTCAAATCCATTCGGATCCTACTTGCCATTGCTACCTTCCATGACTATGAAATCTGGCAAATGGACGTTAAAACGGCTTTTCTAAACGGCTGTTTAGAAGAGTGCGTATACATGGATCAGCCAGAGGGTTTTGTAGACAGTGGGAGCAGCGGGAATGTGTGCAAGTTGCTTAAATCCATTTATGGATTGAAGCAGGCATCGCGGAGCTGGAACATCTGTTTTGATGAGGCAATCAAGGAATTTGATTTCATCAAGAACGAAGATGAACCTTGTGTCTATAAGAAGATTGTAGGACGAACTGTCGTGTTCCTAGTCTTGTACGTGGACGACATTCTTTTGATAGGAAATAACATTTCTATGCTACAATCGGTGAAGCTATTCTTGTCACAACGGTTCTCCATGAAGGACCTGGGTGATGCCTCGTACATTCTGGGGATCAAGATCTACAGAGATAGATCCAAGAGACTACTGGGACTTTCGCAGTCCAGGTACATAGAGACCGTACTAAAGAGATTTAGTATGGAAGATTCCAAGTGTGGTAACATACCCGCATTACACGGAATCACCCTCTCCAAGAAGATGTCTCCTAAGACTGACGAGGAGAGGGTTCGCATGAGCACTATACCCTACGCTTCGGCGGTAGGATCTATAATGTATGCGATGCTATGTACAAGACCAGATGTAGCTTACGCGCTGAGCGTGGTGAGCCGGTATCAGTCAGACCCAGGTGAGGACCACTGGACGGCAGTGAAGAACATTCTCAAGTACCTGAGAAGGACTAAGGAGATGTTCCTGGTTTACGGTAATGGAGACCTCAGGGTCGAGTCCTTTACCGATTCAAGCTTCCAGAGTGACAAAGATGATAGCAAGTCTGTCTCGGGTTTTGTTTTTACCCTCAACGGAGGGGCGGTGTGTTGGAGGAGTTCCAAACAGGATACCGTCGTAGACTCGATGATGGAGGCTGAATACATTGCTACAGGCGATGCCGCAAAAGAGGCGGTCTGGATGAAGAAGTTCATTAGTGAACTTTAGGTGGTTCCGTCCATTGTTGACCCAATACCTTTGTATTGCGATAACAATGGCATCGTACGACATCCCAAAAGTTGGGTATGGGTCAATATCACATTCATCTCATCAATTATCTGGAATCCTTATCATAATATCTCATGATCTGGGGTACTGGTTTAAGTCTAGTACAAATCGATACCATCTATATAAATACAATTGCGTGTGTGAAACACACGTCCAAAGGCCGGCTAAAATCTCATGTCGTATCCTAAATACGAATCACATCATATCTCTGATCTCATGGCGCTATGCCCAATCTCATCGACTCATCTCCAAATATCATACACTATCCTCATCATCCAGGTATAAGTATAACAAGCAAGCAATGTGTGTGTGTGGGTGTAAACCTATTCTAGGGTTCGCAACTAGGGAACTATACTAGTTTACTTCTAAACCCTAATCTATCCATAGTACACCTAAACACATCTTGAATATCCATATCACACTTAACTCTATCATACTTATATATATAGTATATATATAGTATACTAAACATCGAACTGCGGGGGTGCTATACGCCATCCACCCGACTTCCCCCGTAGATATAATCTACTCACCATGCTCTTCGCCTTCCGTTGCCGACGTCGCCACGCGCTTGCTTGTCATCCCGAAGTCTTCGCGGGGTACCTACACATTAACGTATCATAAATGCATATTAAAATCACATCGGAAACCAAAATGGCACGCTAAGGCCTATATGTTAGAACCTATAGACTACGCTTTCAAAACCATCAAACAACCCTCGATATCGTCGTACAAACGTCAAGTGATCGAGGTAGAACACAAATACGCAAAATCCAGAATTTAAAATAAGCAAAACGAAACCACGAATCAAAATAGCAACTCTTGTAAATGGTCCCAGATTTTACCCTAGGTCAAATTGGTCAATTTTGCATATGCCAGGAGTCTAGTTTACAGATGAAGGAACTACGGAACAAACACGAACCCATTTGGACCAGGTCTGGCCGCAATTTGTGGCCAGAAGGATTGAATTTGCGGCCGTAGTGTGGAGTCAGGGGCTAGGGTCTTAGGGTTAGCTTCCTGTGTGCCTGCATGTATCTCTGTGTATGCAATAAAATTTTCAGAGGCTCCGGGTGTTGGCAGATTCCAATTTCCCTACACAATTATGACAATTTCTGTATCTGCAGAATTCAAAGTTCGCAACCTGGGGTTTGTCTAAGGTTTTAATCCAAAATAACATCACCACAGGTGTTGTATAGTCTCTACTAACCATAATTACACTATCTCAATCAAGTTTCCCTCAAACCCTAACTACAAATTTCCAAATCTCACTAAACATCACCATATCGGTTTTAAGTTAACCTGGATGCAAAAGCAATAGAAATACTAGGCTAATGGTTGAGAGAATACCTCATTTGGCAACTCAAGAATTTTCTTGAGTTGCCACAAGTGTCCTAAATGCAAGCTTTCTTGGTCTATGGTGTAGCTAGTGAGCTTGTGCATCTTTTTACTGAAGTGGGGAGGGACTTTGGAGAAGTTTTTAATGGAGTTTTGGGGTTGTAATGGAGGAGGGAGAGAGGAGGTAGCAGCTGAGCTGAAGGTGGAAGGGAAAATGATGAAGATGAGGAATGGAGCCCAAGTCAAAGAACCCCTCACCTCTCTCTCTCTCTTCTCTCACTTGCCCATGCCTCTTAGTTTAATGGTTTCTTTTTCTTTTCTTTATTTTTTTCTCATTCTCTCTAATTTACAACCATGCAAGAATCATGTAGAATGCTATGATAAAAGAAAAATGTAACTCATGAAAAAAAGACTTGTGCATGTTTTGCACAAAACACGCTTAAAACCCGATTAGCGATTTTTAATCGCGATTAGCACTAAATTAGCGTATAATTAATCATAAAAACTTTTAATTTTCATAATTCACATAAAACACCATTTTTTGTAATTTCCATAATTTTCCAAAGTTTTTTCCCATTTATCGGTATTTAATTATACCGCTTTATTAAAATATTCAATATTTTATTATTAAATTATAAAAATTCCCCAAAAACAATAGTTTATTTTTTTGAAATGTTACAATATATATATGATATCTTGTAGGCGTTGCTTATGTTTTGCACCCACGCTAGCCCAGCCCCCGCTCTGTCGTTAGTTAAGTAACCTAACGGGTGAATGACGGGACCAAGTGGCGAATGCGGATGGCATAAGAGAACGTTGTATTTTCCTTGTTTTCTGCAATGATAGGTTAATTGATGGGACGCATTATATTAATGCAAAGAAAATAAACCAAAGTTGAATCGTTGGAACAATTTAAAAGAAACCACTCGGTTATTTTTAAAACAGCAGATTTTTTAATTATGGAGCTTAAACCACTCCTTTTAAAAAGCTATCAGGTTCCTTCGATCATATCAAGTTCACCACGTTCACGGTTTCTCCAAAATCATTCATAACCCTCCGTCATTTCATTTGGGTATTCAGTAGTATTCAAGTTATGTATTTTAACCAACGCCAAGGCATAGTGTTTGGTAGCTGCTGGGTATTCTTCTGTTGCATAGATAGATGAGTTGGTTTGGGATAGTCGTACTGCCATTTGGCCAACGTCAGGGGTATGTACGGGTGGGTTCAAATTAACAAGATAATGATGGGTAGAACATGACATGTGACTTATGACATTTTGACCAACGCCAAGGTCATAAGAGCATGGGGCAAAAATCCACATCGAGAGTTTCTAAAGAAACTGAAACTTGCTAGTGTTGCATACCATTTGGAGTGTGATAATTTTGGTAGGATTCCTTCAGCTTTATCACACGATGATATTTGGATCCCGATCCTACTGTGAGTATATGCTACTCATCGGGAGATTCTTTCACTTAACGATCAATGCTATAAACCAAGTAGGTGTCGAGAAAGGTGTTAGGGGGGCTACGCCCCCGGGAAAAGAGGTTATTTAATTAAGGAACTTCGCGAAAGCGTCGTAAAAGCTCCCTCGAAGTACCGACACCAGCCTGGCTGAACGGTTAAGAAAGTATTGTACGGTGAGAATAGTCCTGACTAGTTCTTCTTTTTTGGTTGGAGGAAGGATTCGAGAAACAGTGGGAGCCATCCTGTTTAGATAAACTAAAAACCACTCTATACTTGCAAGAGCATCATGCTAAAGTGTTTCTTCTTTCTCTCCTAATTGCAGCGACCCAGAACATGATGGGCCTTAAGTTATTATTAGATATATATATTTTGACAGGGACAAACTATAAAGATTGGTTCAGGAATGTCAAGATGGCAATCACCTATGACAAATTGGTGTATGTCCTTACTACTAAGGCCCCTGCCGTCCCAGGTCCTGAATCCAGTATCGCGGATAAGGAAATCCGCAAGACCTGGGAGTTAGACTGTGCGAAGGCCAAATGCATCGTGCTTGCCTCTATGGATAATGAACATCAGAGGAGGCACGAGAATATGGATCTTGAAGCCATATTTCTCCACACCAATGAACTGTATGGAGAGCAATCTCGTATAGCTAGATACGAGACCTCGAAGAACTTGTTTCAGTCGAGGCTGGTCGTTGGATCATCTGTAGGAGAACATGTCCTTAAGATGATTGGCTACATTTAGGAGCTCACGGACCTCGAGACAACATTAAAGAACGAGCTGTATACGTACTTGGTTCTTCAGTCCCTTCCTTCCACCTACGCCCAGTTTATCTTGAATTTCAATATTAAAGGTAAAGAAGTTGCACTTCCAGAACTCCTTAACATGTTGAGGAGTGCAGAGGGCACCTTGCAGAAATCAAGGGAAACACCCTCTATGTTTGTTCGTGGTGCTTCCTCTTCCAGGTCCAAGGCAAGGACTAAAAGAAGGAAGAAGAAGGCCGCTACTAAACCAAGAGGTGGTGTTGGTAAGGTGAGAGTCAAGGGAAAGGAAAAGGTTGCGGTGCCTGTAGTAGAAAAGGACGAGTGCTTCCACTATCGTAGGAAAGGCTATTGGAAAAAGGATTGCAAAGCTTAGATTGCCAAGAACCAGGACCCGAGGAAAGTTGTGGCTTCGGCTTCAGGTGTGTTTGTAATTGAAAATTGTCTGTCAATCAACTCTACTTCCTGGGTTTTGGATACCGGATCAGGATCTCATATATGCAATTCATTGTAGGCACTTAGAAGCCGTAGGTACTGAAGGTTGGTTATATGACCCTCCTGGTTGCTAACGGAGCGAGCGTGGACGCTGTGTCCGTAGGGGATTATCACCTTGGATTGACGAGTGAACATATTTTGGTTTTGTGCAACTGTTTTTTTGTACCTAGTTTAACGTGTAATATCATATCAGTATCGTTGTTATCAAAAGAAGGTTATGATTTCACGTTTGTAAGCGATGTTGTCAACATCCACCTTAATCATGGTTTGATTGAGTCCGGTGCACTAGATAACGGTATATACGTGTTAAACCAAATACAGATTTTCAATGTCCAAAACACACTAAAAAGAAAGTCTCTAGATATAAATCAGGCTTTCTTATGGCATTGTAGACTAGGTCACATCAATGAGACAAGGATAACTAAGTTACATAAAGAATGAAATTTGGATCCGTTCGAATATCAATCTTATGCCACTTGTCAATCATGTCTCGAAGGAAAGATGACAAAGACTCCATTCACTGGACATGGAGTAAGAGCGAACGAGCTCTTAGGACTCATACACAGCGATGTATGTGGTCCGATGTCTACACATGCAAGAAGCGGTTTTTCATATTTCATTACTTTTACGGATGATTTCTCTAGGTATGGATTCATTTTCTTGATGAAACATAAATCCGAGGCCTTTGAGAAATTCCGAGAATATAAGAATGAAGTAGAAAACCAAACCGGCAAAAGTATCAAGACAATGAGATCTGATCATGGTGGTGAATACTTAAGTGCCGAGTTCCTGGGTTACCTAAAATAGAATGGAATTCTCTCTCAGCTTACTCCTCCATACACTCCACAACACAACGGTGTATCGGAGAGACGGAACCGAACCCTATTGGATTTGGTACGTTCCATGATGAGTAATGCTGAGTTACTGCAATCTTTCTGGGGTTATGCACTAGAATCAGCTGCATATCTTTTGAACAGGGTTCCTACCAAGACTGTGCCTACCACACCATATCAGATATGGAGTGGGAAGAAACCCTATCTTCAGTATCTGAAGATATGGGGATGTCCGGCTTTTGTTAAAAAGCAGCATGCAGACAAACTCGATGCACGCTCAGTACAGTGTAAGTTTGTGGGATATCCAAAGGACTCTATGTTAGTGTATATGCCCTAGAGGCCATTACTGTATCATACTAGTTTGTATATTACTTAATGGAAGCTTGTGATATTCACCTTGTATAAACAATCTTGCTCAATATAGTAGTATGCTACTTGGTTTGTTTCTACTTCAATGTGTACATGTGTTTATTTTAGTATATCGCCTATACACATTAGTGGAGCCCTTAGGATCTTTGCTTGATTACCAGCGTTTTGATGGCAGTCACACTAGTGGGGCTGGGTAATCTATAAGCACATCCTTATACAGGTCCCTAGTCGCAGGACTATCGAGACAGGGCATCGATACTCCGGAATAGACTAGCGCATGCGCTTCTCATCCCAGAGTGGGAGATGGTCTGTCCCACAGCCATCAGTATGTCGTACTGGAGATAGTATGCGAGTGCTCGTTAGGTTACGAGTACACTGGACAGGACTCATCGGGAACTGACCGGTTGGTACTATACCTATCGTCAGTTATCAGTTCCCAGGTGACATGAGTACACTTAGTCCGCTGACTTGACACTGTCACTTCGCCTCGAGTGTGTTCCCACTGTATTTTGATTTCTACCCTACCACGGCTCAAAGGAGTCGTGCAAACAGGTTGTAGTTGGGTGCAGTCCCGAAGCACTTGGAGGCAGTGACGGTTAGACAGGATTCGTCTCTCCCGGTATTGGGGGTTGACATCGCGCTGTGTCTAGGAGAGCCATTACATGAGTAGTCCCTGGCCAGGGCCATCGAGATATACCGGTAGGCTTCCAGTGTTATCTCAGGGTGTTTTGGGCTTCACTCCGACATGACTTGTACCGCTATTAGGGGACTGACATTTACCGCCCACCTAGGCCCGCCATGCGATGTATCAGACGAACAGACCGGACTGTACGGAGACTGTCACATTCAGGCTCAGTAGGAGTTCAGATGGGTTTCACCTCGTCAGTCTTCTTGTCGGCATCTACCTGGGGACCGCTACGCACAGCTAGTGCCGCTTGCGGTCTGTGGTTAAACCCACTGCCAGCGTAGTGTCGAGTCTTTAGAGTCCCACACAGAAAGCTATTCGCCTTTAGGCAAAAGAGTAGAGGTCGCATAGTTTTCCGACAGGTCGCATGGTTTTGCGACAGGGTTCGGTCACATCCGTGCACTTGTGCACGTACAGTGTCCGGACAGTTTACACTAGCGGGCTTTGGTTTAAGCCAGATCCTAGTGTACGTATTGGGATTGGTTTTATCCAGTATGTATTCGTGTTCCTCGGAACGCGGATGTGGGTGTGTATGCACAGTTGACGGAGAGACAGAGGCAGAGGATTCTCATTAGGGTTGTTGACCGTTGACTGTTGACTGTTGACTTTTTGCTCAACCCTAATGAGAATATGATATATGATTAAAAATAATATTAATTAAGTATTGTGGTGACATGGTTGTTGAGGGGTTGACTTTGTTGACTTGTTGACTTTGTTGACCGGTTGACTAGGTTGAACTAGTTGACCATCATGATGACAATGGCTATCATTTCATGGAAAAGAATTTTCACTTGCTTGTTCTCTTATGAAATATGAGTGCATGAAATGATATAGCCATTTTGACTTAAACCATTTACACAATACTTGATTACTATTTTTGTGATGATGGCTTTGGATTATGAGAGCCAAGAGAGAAAAGTCTTTCTCATTTTTTCTATCATTTTCATTCTCTCTCTTGTGTTCTTGAGCTCTCATCTCCTTCCTCTTGCTCTCCCTCTCTTAGTCTATGGTTCACTTGTCTCATGTGTTGAGAACCAAGAACCAAAGAGAAAATCCTAACACACTCTTCTCTACTCACTCTAGTTCATAAGGTTTGGCAAACCAAGTGAACTAGTTTCTTCAAAGACCGAAGAAGATGCCAAAGGTAGAAGCTTTCAGGTGGATCGATCTTCGCCGCAAGGAGACGACGGGGTGAAGCCGATCCGGACAACCATCGAGTCTTGAAGACGAAGGAGTTCAAGAAAGAAAGGTATAACCCCCTAACCGAGTAGTTAACAACTCCTAGTTAGGTTGTTAGTTAGATGTTTAACAATGATCCGGTTTTAAGTCCATGTTACCACCTCTAGAAAATTGTTTTTCACCAAATTCCGCATGCCCGAAAGTACCGGGAGAGGTAGCATGGACTTACAGTGGTATCAGAGCCTAGTTAAACTCTATCTAACATGTTAGCAAAGTAATTAGAAATTCGATCGGAGAAAAAGTCACGAAATACACCAAAAATTCATGCTTGCTGTCGATTTTCAAAGTACTGTAAATGTCACGACCCGAAAGAGCACGTGACTGGCCCTTGAACCATATGAAGTCTATAGGACTCCATCTGATCCAAGTAAGCCAAAGCCCAGAAATCTAAAAACATTTTTAAGAATAAGTAAAGAAACTGGTTTAAAGAAATGAAGAAAAACATGTTTGAAATCAAGGTTTTTAAATAACTAAGCCGAATGTGCATTTTAAAAACAGTACAATCTTTTCTAAAAATTTCGGCAGAGTTTCTTTTGTAAAGATGGCCCCGAATGGGGTACAACAAGGATAACAATATATACAGTGATAAAGGCATCCCCAAGCGGGAGCTAGCTCTTCGTCAATCGACGGTCACAACCACACATGCAACAATAATATACAACGCCAAGTGGCGAGGATCAAATCCAAAAGAAACACAGTAAGCATGAAAACCGCAATACTACTAAGCGCGACTCTAAGGTCAAATAATACATCACTAAAGTCTAGGTCTGAAACAATATACAAGTTTTGGTTGATGGAAATTCTAGATACAATGAAATAAATAAATACAATGGTGGTTCTTGATGCGAAAGAATCCACCTACCAAAAGCAAATCACCCGCAAGAAGGTAGTGTGCCAGAAATGCCGCAATGGAACCTGTACGGCAGAACCTGCAAGAACTGTGGCACAACGGGGGTGAGTTGACAACTCGTGAATAGAAACATCTACAAGCAGAAACCGAAAGCAAGACATAATCCTAGGTCCATACGATCAGTATATGAAATCCTCAATATAAAACATGCAGCCTATAGAAAGGCTAGGGTAAATATCTAACCCGAGTGCAATCTCATGTGTCTGTGTCAGTGCCTCAGATAACAATATAGCATATGAATGAGATATGAATGCGAGAAAACAGAATACATTTACATGAAGCAACTATTTTCATACTTTAGTGAGATTTCCCTTGTATTTTTAAAATGAGGTACCATAATGAAATCAGCATAAAACTGTGCCTAGCATCGGAACAAACTAAATCCCAATATCTCGATATCTCAAATTCTCAACCACAATATCTAGGGCGCCGTCAGTCCAGACCGGCCCCTACCATAAATCTCAAGATCACGACGGTATCCTCCGGATATCCGACGTGTCGGGTAAAATCACCGGTAGGTAGTACTCCCCTGCCAGGCTCAACGTCATCACCACATTCCTCTTGCCCCGGGGTACCGTACCGGGTCCACCATGTACCCGAAACGGTTCATCCGTCTCCTCGAATCGGGTTTCCAAATCCATCAGCAAACTCATGGTGGACGACTCATACATCATGGGAAAACCGCACTTTTTATTTTAAAAGAGAGAATATGTTTATTTGTGTTTTTGCGGTTTTCCTCCAAATCCAGAAAATCTCATAGAAATCCAAATCCAAACTTCAATAGCATGCAAAATAGTGAATATATGCATGAGAATCCATGAATGCGGCATAACAATGAATAACAGTATGCAGGAAGTAGCAGGTAATAACTACAATGTCTAATCTAGAATATAAGGCGAGTACACTTACATTCTGTCTAAATATTTGCTAACCACCTATATCAATGCAATAGTATTTCTAAAGTGTACGTGGCATAGCAATTACCGATGAAGATGTGTGTGAGCCGGCAAGTAAGTGTACGTAGTACATACGCATTATCGGTAATGGTGCTGGTGTCCTAACAGCATGAAATCAATAATCTAGTACGAAACATAATATAAGCATGCGATGCGAAGAGAACCACAATAATGAGCGGAAGCTGAATACTAGACGCAACTATAACTAATCTGCATTAATCTATTTTAAGTCTTACAAATGGTGCCTTTTGAAATAACACGAATCATAGGATTTTGAAAATAGGGGCTACGGTGTTTTTATGAAAAGATACGTCTTTTGAAAATATCCGTATAACCCTTCTGCTTATCTTTAAAATATCCCCGATTCGTTAGTTTTGAAATAGGTATGACTCGGTCTAGCCTAATGTCAACTACTATACTAAACTATACGGCTGAACTAACAAGCTGAGCTACAGGTAGGGAAACCGCCTAACATCTGAGTCGATATATATAAATATATATAAGTCGGTGATCCCGCCTCAATAGTATCGCGTACGATACAGTATATCATCTGACATCCTCGAGTCATGAGCGCGGATCTATCATCAATATAGGCTCGTACGGTAAATCGTCGTACGGCATCCCAATAGCTGGGTATGGGTCAATATCACACTATCTCATCTCAGGTATCACTATCATCAGATCATATAATCTGGGGTACTATTCTATGTCTAGTATGAATCGATACCATCTACAAAGTATGAATGCGGGGATAAACACACATCCCAAACCCGCAAGAATCACATTTCGTATCCCAAATACGAATCATATCAAATCACCGATCTCGTGGCACAAAGCCCACATCATCGACTCATCTCCAAGGTCATCCCATATCATCAAGTACAGTGCAAGTATAAGAAACACACAAGTGTATGCGTGTGGGTGCAAATCTATCCTATGGTTCATAACTAGGAACTACGCTAGTTATTTCTACCCTTAATTAACCATAACACACTATAGCTATCACACAATTAAATGTACTACATAGTACTAATTACGGACTGCGGGGGTGCTATACGCCATCCACCCGACTTCCCCCTGTAGATATAATCTACTCACCTGTATCCTGCGTGTCGGTGTCGATGTCACCGTCATCTTCCGCATCGCCTCGGATCTTCGCGGTGTACCTACACATATCACACGTAACGCATCGCATCAAAACCAAATCAACACTTGAAACGACACACTAAATCCAAAACGACACGCTAAAACCAACACGATACGCTAAAAGGCTTATAGGTTAGAACCTACGGTTAGCCTTCGCAAAACAACTCGAAAACACTCGATATAGACGTACAAACGTCACACGATCGAGATAACACACAAATATCAAAATCCCCAAATAAAAATACGCAAAACCAAAACTAAACTCAAAGCAGCAACCCTAGAAAACGATCCCAGATTTCGTCTCAGGCCAAATCAGCTCAAATAAACAACTCTAGGGTGCTATGCAGGGTGTACTTGAGCTACTGGACCAACCCCGAAGCAATCCACCACAACTTGGCCGGCCACATTCATGAAAAAAACCGGCCTCGCCGGCCCCCCTATCTCCAATGGGGTCCGTCTGGTCAGGGTGGCCTCCTATGGTCTCAATTGGGTCCCTGGTGTTGCTTATTTTTCCTGAAAAAGTCTCAGTGTATTCCAGATTTCCCTGCAAGCTTCAGGTTCTCAAAAACCGACATGAAAGTCCCGAAATTCCGTATTCTTAGTTTTCCAGTGGGTTGGTCTGGGTTTCTAGTCAATATAGGGTCTAAAGTCTCCATTAGAGTCCAATTGCATAGCCCTAACTCAAAATTACCCTAATCCTCTCTAGTTTGCCCAAAGTGCACCAATTCACCCGATATCGATATGAAACTTCAATTAAAGCCTAAGCACAAGATTTAACACTCTAATTGCAAAGAAATTACCTCACAAGAGACTCATGAATCCTCAACAGCACCAAAACACCATCTTTCTTGGTCCATCCTCTAGCTTGTGAGCTTGTGTGCATGTTTTGTGAAATGAGTGTGAGGTTTTGAGCTAGATTTAATGGTGACTTGAGGGATTGAAGGTGGAGGAAGAGGAAGAAGGGAGCAGCAGCAGCAGCACAAGGATGAGGGAGAGAAATGAGGAGGAAAATGGCTAAGGTTAAGTCAATGTGCACCCATACCTCTCTCTCACCAACCCCATTTTCATTTCCTTTTTCTTTTCTTTTCCTTTTCTTTTAAATCCCTAATCCAAACCTTCTCACATCAATAGTAACCCCAAAATAAAACCATGGCTAGAAAATGTAACACAAGTCCAAAAATGATATGTGCACAATTTTGCACAAAAAGCCAAAAAATCCGATTAGCGATTTTTAATCGCGATTCGCACTAAATTAACATATAAATGATCACAAAGACTTAAAAATGGCATAATTCCAATAAATAACCCATTTTAGAATTTTCCATAATTTTTCTCCATTTATTTGCATTTAATTATTAATTTAATATTAAAATAATCAATAAAATAATATTAAATCATAAAAATTCCTAAAAATAATATTTTATTATTTTGGAAATGTTACAATCTACCCCCCTTAAAGAAATTCGGTCCCCGAATTTAAATTTAAAACCCCCACTACTAAAACAATCTCAGCAATAATCCATTTGTCGGGGCTCCGAAATCATCAACACATAGAGAATATCATAAAAATGTACTGCTCTACTAGAAATCAATCCCCAAAATGCATATATAAGAATATCCTATGCGTCTGGTGCGCAAGGAATCAAAATCCATAAATGTGTCAAACAGATGTACAAAACAACATCTAGTTGCAACGGGTGTGCACGAAACATCTGTCGTAGGCAACGTGTGCGCCTGACAGAAAGAAAATCAGGTGCATGTGACATGCACGAAGAATCCTGATTTAATGCATCTGGCGTGCACCAAAATCGTATATCAAAACACTAAAGGTGCCTGAAAACCACGCTGGAAGTGCAAATCGAATCACTGCATACGGTAGGCATGAAATCTCAATCAATATCTCAAATGTAATAACTCTGCGCAAAATATATAAATATCCAGTGGGTGCATGAAACCAATATCATGAAACTCAGTCATCAAAGCCAATCATGAAAACGTGACGCCAAAATACCGAAATCCCAAAGTGACAGATACGTAATAGTCAAATCACAAAATCACAAATCATAAATACCGTCTTCGGTAGTTCCTCCTTCAAGGTCGAGAAGGAGTCGGTGCAAACCACTGCTAGCAGCGCAGGATATCCACGTGCCTCTTGCTCGCGGTCTGGCGTCCTCTGACTCTGGGTCCTTATCTTCTCTGCGGATTACCTATCACGCGGTTAATCGGCTCATCGGCCCTGTCAGATGTGCTAACGTGGACGATTCCGTTCTGGTACTTCTCTGGTCACCTCTCGGTCAAACCTCACGACCACTCGTAAGGTAGCATATCACTGGCGTCGGCCTCTGGCTCTCTGAAAGCACGTCACACATCTGATCCTGGGTGCAAACATCATTGCAGTAATATCCTGGAAGGAATCCCGCTCAAGGTCTCTTCTGATCTTGCCTAAGCCGATCTGCACAGAGGCTGGCTTTCCTGCACAACCTCTTCTCGCTCAAAAGACACCTGTGTCCTCAACACAATATTTCTCAGAAACTGGTCACATCCCAACGTCTCTGTAAGCAAATCAGGTCTCTAGTCTCGACGGGAAGCAATGACAGCTCGTCAGTGTCTCACACGAACCTCTTGTTCCACTTGTCTCTATCGTCGTCCACTATGACGTCACGCCAAGCTACTATGCACTGCACTGTTCTCGGCCACGGCCAATCTGAAGTCTCTCACACGGACTCGAAATCGCGTATTCTGTAGCTTCATCATTCTGTAGCAGATGTCAGGCCGAACAGGTCCTCGGGAACACGTCCCAACCATCGGAGGAATACTCATCACTCGTCCGTCCCTGATCAATTGGCAACGCACCTGGGTAAGTTCCTTTATCCGAACCTGGTCAACTACCTCGTCGAAAATGCTGAACTCTGTTTTGCTGGGTGCGCGCAATACGACCACTCCTGGTCTAGGTCTTCTCGTATCGTTTCCCGAAGGGTCCTGTCGAGGTTTCTTTCTCAAATCTCAATCCTGCCGAAATGCCCGGAAGTCGTCATCCAATGCTGAAGTTAAAGCTTATTCCGGAACGGCTGCATACTTATCACGCTTCTTTCTGGAAGATATATCCATATGCCACGCCTCTGGGTGCGTATCACATCTCTAATGTCAGCGGAGTGGGACGTCATCTCGTCGAAATCTCTTGCGAACTCTTTTCTTCACTCTTCGTCAATGTCGACTGATTCGGACTCGTCTCATCATGGCTGCATGTACTGTGCTCCAACGGCTATGCTCGCATCTGGAGTCTCCCAAGCAGTATCCCATCACGATATCCGAAAGATGTCGAACCATCCGATCGACTCGTCAGCTCCTCATAATCCCCCAAGAGCTCACATCTCGGGTACAGTTTAATAGTATCGAGTACATGCCACAGCGTCGGTGGTCCAGCCGTAGAAGGGCAAACCCAAGCCACACTAATTGCGCCGAGGAACCGCCGCAAACCCGAAGGTTCAAAGGCTTTCACACGGTCATTAAGTCGAGTTAGGGTTTCATTCTTCTAGAGGGTCCATAGAATCACCTGCATGTCTTTCCATATACTTTAAACTTGGAAAATGGGTTCCTGACATTCGATCGTCTCTATCGACTCTCAACGAACCTGCGTGAAGTCGTCTCTCGCTGGAAACAATCTATCTGATGACCTCGCATCGGTAAACGAACGAACCACATGTCCTAGTCATTTATCCTCAGGTGACTAGCGACTCGCTATCATCTCTCTAAGAACATGCTCATGCTGCAGTAGCTCCAACCATCTGGGCGATATCTCGTCATTTGCAGCAGCAACTGGGTCATACGCCTATACGCCGAACAACGCCTCAATCCTCCAGGAAAGGCAACGCATTGGCGGTCATCTCTGAGTCGGTCTGCTCTAGATCCGAGTAAGACTCCCCACACTGGAAATCTTCAACTCATCTGGGTCCACTCCGGCACAAAATCGGACGAATCACCTTCGTCTCTCAATCGGGTAGACTAGCTATCATCTGTCTCATATCTGCCTGAAAGCTCCGGCAATCTCCGCTCGTAAGCTTCGGAAGCGACATCCTGTCAATCTCAGCAACAGCTGGTCCATCTGTCTGCACGGTAGGCGACATCACAATCTCTAAGGTATGCTGTACATCAACAGTCCTCTCTCAACTGGCAGCTCTAACAATGGCCCGATCATCTGGTGCAAGACTAAGCACTCGCCTCCACTAGAGGTCACAATCACCAACACTAACTCGAGACGTTCCCATGTCACCAGAAAACACAATGGTCGGCCCTCGTACCAAACGAGCTCACACCGGCCGTAACCCTAGCAGCAGCCCAAACTGCGCTCAAACACGGTGACAGGAACCTCAATCGAGTATCAAAAGAGCACATCAATGGCAAGAAAGGAAACAACAGATCCAAAGTGGATACATGATCATATGAAGGAACAGCATCAATGAAGATATGATCATGAAACTAATAGAATCGGGAATCTCGAATGGATGTATGATCCTGGATATAAAGAGAATCACTGATCTCGAAAATATGCACATCCTAAGGTTCCTTAAGCGGAGTGGCGTGTCGTAAGTATGCCGCGGAACATACCAACGGTACGTCACTCTACTTTAGTCACCTATTCCATCAACCAAGGGTCATCCTACGCGACGAAAGTTCGGGTCTAACACCCCCTCGACCAAGTCTAAGTTCCGTAAGGTCAAGCCTAAGTTCCGTATATAAACAACGCCCTAGGCTCCACATAGTCAAACTCAGACTCGAACCAAGGTCAACCTAGCTCTCTGATACCAACTTTGTCACGACCCGAAAGAGCACGTGACTGGCCCTTGAACCATATGAAGTCTATAGGACTCCATCTGATCCAAGTAAGCCAAAGCCCAGAAATATAAAACCATTTTTAAGAATAAGTAAAGAAACTGCTTTAAAGAAGTGAAGAAAAACATGTTTGAAATCAAGGTTTTTAAATAACTAAGCCGAATGTGCATTTTAAAAACAGTACAATCTTTTCTAAAAATTTCGGCAGAGTTTCTTTTGTAAAGATGGCCCCGAATGGGGTACAACAAGGATAACAATATATACAGTGATAAAGGCATCCCCAAGCGGGAGCTAGCTCTTCGTCAATCGACGGTCACAACCACACATGCAACAATAATATACAACGCCAAGTGGCGAGGATCAAATCCAAAAGAAACACAGTAAGCATGAAAACCGCAATACTACTAAGCGCGACTCTAAGGTCAAATAATACATCACTAAAGTCTAGGTCTGAAACAATATACAAGTTTTGGTTGATGGAAATTCTAGATACAATGAAATAAATAAATACAATGGTGGTTCTTGATGCGAAAGAATCCACCTACCAAAAGCAAATCACCTGCAAGAAGGTAGTGTGCCAGAAATGCCGCAATGGAACCTGTACGGCAGAACCTGCAAGAACTGTGGCACAACGGGGGTGAGTTGCCAACTCGTGAATAGAAACATCTACAAGCAGAAACCGAAAGCAAGACATAATCCTAGGTCCATACGATCAGTATATGAAATCCTCAATATAAAACATGCAGCCTATAGCAAGGCTAGGGTAAATATCTAACCCGAGTGCAATCTCATGTGTCTGTATCAGTGCCTCAGATAACAATATAGCATATGAATGAGATATGAATGCGAGAAAACAGAATACATTTACATGAAGCAACTGTTTTCATACTTTAGTGAGATTTCCCTTGTATTTTTAAAATGAGGTACCATAATGAAATCAGCATAAAACTGTGCCTAGCATCGGCACAAACGAAATCCCAATATCTCGATATCTCAAAGTCTCAACCACAATATCTAGGGCGCCGTCAGTCCAGACCGGCCCCTACCATAAATCTCAAGACCACGACGGTATCCTCCGGATATCCGACGTGTCGGGTAAAATCTGTAAGTCTACGCTAGCGCCCCGGCAGTCTACAGACGCCAAATGCGGAACAAAAACTTTTAAACTGGCGCTATCGTATACTTTAACCCGGATCTGCCATTATTGCTAAACTAACAAACTGTAAGGAGTGTAGGAAGGTTATACCGAACGATCCGAGTCCTTCGTTCTTCAACCATCATCCCACGCTCCGTTGCGGCTGCTCCGATCTCATCGATCTCCGATCTCCTCCGTCGAGGTGGCACCACATGATCGGTTCTTTAAACGGGCTCCCGCCTCTGACTCGAGGCAACTCGATCGTCAAGTTTGCTAAAAGAGACGACCAAGATTGATGTAGAGAATGAGTAAATGACTTTGTCTCTCTTCGTCCAAGTCCGTGGACGATCGGTTAATGAAGTTGCCGAGGGGATCGGGTGATGGAATGAAATGAGCTGTGAATTCCATACACCCCAAAAATCTATCATAATCTTTTCAAGAATGAATCAAGTGAGAGTATGAATGAGAGAGGAGGCCTTCCATTCATATATGAAGGAGGAGAGTGAGTGTAGGAGTAAAGGGTGACTATAAGAAAGCTTCTCACTCAAAAGATCAAGAAGAAATATCCTTAGCTAAACAAAACTCATTAATGAAAACCATGAGTCACTTAAAACACCTCATCATGCCTTTAATGAAACCATTAATGCACTAATGAGTCATATGCCTCATCATCACTTCTAGAAGCTTCTAGAATGATGACTCACTCATATCAGAAGAAAAGATAAATCCGTCTTTAACCGAATGTTAAAAGACGGCTGATAGAAAACTGGAAACTGGCAACTTCCAAAAGTGATCCTGAAACGAATTTCAGGATAACCCCGAAACTGTATAAATATACCCGCATTTGTATTACGACCAAATACAAATGCAACTGAGACAAAGATATTATACCTACTCAATATAATACTCGGATTCGGCTTAAACCAAAGCCGACCAGTATTATCTGCCCGAAAAATAACACGTGCGTAAACGCACGTGCATTTTCCGAACCCTGCCATAAAACCATACGGCCTCTACAACGTTTCGCCCGAACTTGGGAAACTGTCTGTGGGGGACTCTAATGACTCGTCAGCACCCTGGCAGTGGGTTTAACCACAAACCGTCAGCGGCACTAGCTATGCGTAACGGCTGCCTATGGACTGACCTCAAGGGTGGCCGAGGAGCGAACTCAAGGGAGACCGATGAGCGAACTCCTCCGAAAAACCCTACTGAGCCTAACAGTGACAATGTATATACAGTCCGGTCCGTTCGTCAATGAGTATCGCATATCTGCCTAAGGGGCTAGCAACGTCAGACCCCCAATAACAGTATAAGTCGTGTCGGAGTGAAGCCCAATAACACCCTGAGATACTACTGGAGTACCTACCAGTAAATCTCCTGCCACGGCCGTGGGCTTTGTGTAATGGCTCTCCTAGACACAGCACGATCTCGCCCCCAATACCGGGAGAGACGAATCCCCTGCCGATCCGCTCACGTGCCTCCATATGGCTCGGGACTGTACCCAAAAACTACCTGTTTGCACGACTCCTTTGAGCCGTGGTAGGGTAGAAATCAAAGCACAGTGGGAACTCACACGAGACAAATGATGACCTCAGGTCGATGAACTAACCTGTACACATGTCACCAGGGAACTGCTATCTGACGATAGGTATAGTACTAACTAGCAGATTCCCGGCGAGTCCTGTCCGGTGTACTCATAACCCAATGAGCACCTGTATACATCTTAGGTGATCCAACTGTCACCAGTGGCTTGTGAGACCGGCCACCGCCCCTCGTCGGGGTCTCGACTGTACACACTAGTCTACTCCGGAGTATCGATGCCCTATCTCGAAACTCCCACGACTAGGGACCACAATTAAGGATATGCATATAAACTACCCAACTCTCACGTATATGATCGCCATCATACAGTTGGTAGTAAAGCAAGATCCTAAGGGCTCTATCAAAGTGTAACATGCAATCAGTCACCTGAACATGTACACGACTGATAAAGGCAAACCAGATAGCATACTATCATCTCGAGTAAGACTGTGCTACCGGGATAGGTCCTCCGCAATCATTGCAATCACGTACCTGCGATCCAATAATTGACTATGAGGGCACTATCTCCAACAATCTCCTACTTGCACTCAAGGCTAATATTGCGATGTCGACTACTCACAGCCCGTGTGAAACCGAACATCCAACTCCTCTACTAATCTGTTTCACAAAGCCCGTTTGTAAAACTATTGTGTTCGAGAAATAGCCTCGGTGAGTGGATCCGCCTAGAAGTTTCTTTCTGTATCTCTCTTAATCTCAAGTTCGCGGAGAAAGCCATCTCCCGAATTGAGTAGTACCTGTCTTAGAATATGTCTGGATATCTGATGGGACCTTAGTTCATAAATGAACTCCATATCCAAACTTCTTAGACTGAATCGATCACTGAACCTAATCAGTATCGGACACCATGCCACCCACAGTATCCTCTGGAACCACCTGTCCATAATACTGTCCCTCGTCAGAGGGAAAAACTATAACTCTGACAATCACTCTGTCATCCATGTCACCTTTGAAGCCTGGAATGATAACCGTCTCCTGAAAGAGGCTGCCGTTATCAAATCCGTAGAACATGTACCAATGTTCTAAAACTGCTTCCTTATGTTTCTCCAGGATTGGATTAATACAAACTTATTGCATCTAGTGCAAAAACAACATCTGGTGTGGTACTTGACATCTCATGATTGACTCAATTGCCTAAGCAAGTGATCTGTCAATCATGCACATCCCTCTCCCCTTTAGTCTATACGACACCTTTAGAGAGGGTGACTCCATCACCTGCAGGTACACCACCATGCTAGGAGTCATCTATTCCAAAAACCATTAGAATATCTGTCAAAGTACCCACATTGGGAAACTACCCAAATCCAGATCTAAAACCATAGATCTAGAAACCAAAATGTCAAATATTATATCCATATCCTGTCTGGAGAAACAACTGTGTGACGACCACAGTACAACCGATCGTAGTATAGGAATTTTACTTCCTACTTTGTGTATGTCATCCAGATACCATGACATCACACCCTACTGCCTTCTTAACTGATCCATCCCCTATTCTGATTGAAGTCAAACCCATGACTGTCACATCAAAATTAGATGATCTATCTCCGCTATAACTGCTCAAGTCTATAAATAGATATAAGCATCTTGCCCACTATGCTTCCGTTGCTCCCACTGACTACGACAACCCTCCTACCGGGTCTCATATCCTGGAACAACAGTAGTGTCAAGTCTGGGTAGATAAGAACCTCCCTGTCACCGTCCTTGAGGCTACCGGAGTACCTCTCGGGTGTCTGAGGTTACCTACCATACCTGCGGAGTGGCTATTGGAATGTCAAACCTGATTGAATGTATAGGTCCTATTAAATTTTCCGTAATCGTTCGCGGTTCTGGAATCACTTCCAGTTCTACCATACTCCCACTACTGTTTTCTGAAAAAGATCCATTTTTTACTAAAACTGTGGCGAGTCAAGAACAATATCACTATTGATCTTCCAAATGGTAGAATATCAACCCTCGTCATAACCAGGGTCAACCCACAAACAGCCATTACAGAAACGTGCCCTGAGTTATCCAGTGTCTGGTTTTAATCATAAGCTGGACAACTCCACGTACCTCAATATCTTTTAAGGTACGAACTATTCTATATCCAATATAGAAACTTTGGCACTTATTTAATTGGAACCATATTCAATCCATGCATCTGTCTCCAGTGCATATCAACTTAATGGAAAGAGGCTAATCAGCATTGCTCAACTTAGGAATCCATCCAATTATGAGCAACCTGAAAGAGAAAACTCGTTTCTCAAAATCATCACTATCATCTGAATACCAATCACAAGAATCTACATCTTCGATCTCTTTGAAGAATCCCGATACTTGTGATACCTGGTTCTCTACTTTTTTCTTATACCCACAACTTCTCAAAACTTAGACCTTGTATTTCTACGAAACACTCGTCTAAATACTAGAGAAGTTATAAGTAAACAGAACATAGTACGAGGACCTACCCCTTTGTCCTGATGGACACTGGACAACATACAATACTCTGTATAAGTCCGCTGAGTTAAACAACTCAAAACCTGTGCGTTGTAGGTGGAAAACTGTACCCTGGCGATTTCCTCAAATATCACCAATTACAATGAATTCCGATATAATGAGGATAATCACCTAATTCCCAATATCTTACTCCCACTCATCATCTGTAAAACCATACAGATATGAGAATGAAACCTGGTAAATACATACCCTTGGAGTAAGTGTTTAATCGGGAAAACAATTTTTCTTTTAACAATGCACTGAAACATGAAAATGTTTCGTAGGGGTATCCTGGTATTCATAGTAATGCCTCTTCCATAATCCAATTCATGACTTCAACCGTATATTTTATTGCCATCTCTCCAAATCCCCTTTATTTGTTTTTAGTCGTTACCTTCTGTACACCATCGTTAGGCTAACTGGTTTTCTTCCTTCCCTACCGTTCGGCACCAGCCTATGGTTTGGAAGAAGACTATCCAGTAAGCATAATAGGTGTACCCTCCTAAACCAAGGAGTACTCGTATCTCGAGAGAAGGTGACGATAAAAGACAACTGAATAATACCTTATTCTTTTTAAAGGTGAAATAGGAGCGGCGATGAAGTACGCGGTTTTGGTCGTGAATGATATCAGTCGCAATTTACTTTGCCCTCTTTCTAATCCCTTTATTTTGTCTTTACATATTACCTTCTGCACACCCTACTTAGGCTAATTGGTTTTCTTCATTCCCTACCTTTCGGCACCAGCCTATGGTTTGGAATAAGACTATCCAATAAGCGTAATAGGTGTACTCTCCTAAACCAAGGAGCTCTCGCAACCTGAGAGAAGGTGATAATAAAAGACAACTGAATAAACCAATTCTATTTCTCCTGAACCTGGATCCATCCTCGAAGAAGTCCCTTCGAGTTCGTATATAACCATACGATGGCTCTATCCAATGGAAGTGGATATCCGTAGTAATACGGGTGTTCTGAGAAATACAAAGGGTAAAAGAAGGAGTGGCAATGACTTATGCAACTCAGACAATCCAAACGCCAGTATTTTAAGAAGGTTCGGTCAACCTGGTCACTGAGTCATAGTCTAGGGTCGGTCAAAGGTCGCTGCCAAAGAGAGAGAGAGAAAAGAAACACTCTGCGTGCACTCTAACCTAGATCAGAATGGTCATCATTTTATCTAATCCGGAAACCTCCCACTGTCCTGTCAAATTCTCCTCCAAACCTAAAGAAGAATCAATCGGGATCATCCGAAGAGTAAACCAACTCATCAGTGGGAATCAGGATCCAACTCTCATCGCATGATAACGTGATGGAATGCATCCACGTTACTCATACTCCAGAAGGTATGCGCATACTTGGCAAGTTTCAGTTTCTTTAGAAACTCCCGATATAGTTTTTGCCCCATGCTCTTATAACCTTGGCGTTAGGTCAAAATGTCATAAGTCACATGCCAAGTTCTACCCATCACTATCTTGTTAATTTGAACCCACCCGCACATGCCCTTGGCGTTAGGTCAAAATGGCAGAACGGCTGTCCCAAACCAACTCATCTATCTATGCAACAATTGAATACCCAGCAGCTACCAAACACTATGCCTTGGCGTTAGGTCAAAATACATAGCTTGAATACTACTGAATACCCAAAAGAAGTGACGGAGGGCTACGGCTGGTTTTTGGCGAAAAACCTTTAGCGTAGTGAACTTGATATCGCTGAAGGAACCTGACAGCTTTTTTAAAATATAGTGGCGAAAACCTTTTGCTAAAGAGGTCACTCCCGGTAAAGGGATCTCGGCTCTTTCCTCGTGGAATGAGGTGCAGGATATTCCACTGAATACCGCTATGCAAAGCAACTTGTAATCGACTATAGTAAAGTTATTACTCTGACGCAAACTTCTGTCCAAGGGGTCAGTCCCGGTGAAGGGATATCGGCCCTTGCCCCGTCGAATGAGGTGCAGGATATTCCACTGAATACCGCTATGCATAACAAAAGGAAACGTCTTTGTAACAACACTTTTTAAATTGTTCCAACAACTGTATATAGGTTTGTTTTTACTTTGCGTTGATCAGAATCAACGCAGTCCCATCATTTAATCACACCAGAAAAGAACGAAAATAAAATGTACGTATATGCCATCCGCATTCGTCACTGGGTCCCGTCATCTCCCGTTAGGTTACTTAACTAACGACAGAGCGGGGACTGGACTAGCGCGGGTGTAAAACATATACAACATCTAATAGTATATAAGCCAATATACATAATCGCTCCAGGCGTGATAATATGCAACATTACAGAAAAGTAATAAGCATCACAGAACAATACAGATATCTGGGATCTCCGAGTTTCACAGAGCCGCTGCTGAAACTCGACGTTCCCCTGTCGTGTGGATAGCCTGTGCAATGAAACCTAGACCCATACGGGTGCGGCAAGTTACCCGCCAAAACCTGAAGCGAGGCAGTCCCCCACAGCATAGTGAATGGAACACCCGTCACTTCACGGAATCCGGTAAATTGAGCACCCCTCCTTGGGTCAACCTGTACCCCCTACGAGTGCGGCGAATAGTCTGCCAATTCTGAAGTGGGGTCCCTCTGCCTCTCAAAGCCATGAGATGCGGACCCGTTGCTTTCCCGAACCCGGCTATCCGTGCACTCCGTCGCGGGGTAAAACCTAGTACAGTAATGAAAAATAGTACAATAGGTACATCGACCGCAACCTGGTCGTGCCCCAAAAAGAATATTATACAACAGGCAGTGACGGCTGTCCACAAGTTGGACGCTCGCCCCGCAATATCAAATGTACAAATAAACTCAAACTGTACTACCATTGCACACTGCTATCCATCACGACAAATCCGCAACATCACAGCACAACACAGAACATCAACGCGAATGTCACGTTCGCAAACCCGTCTAAAAGAACTATAGCAATTAAACGCGGTTTACCGATCAAATGACATTCCCGGTCGGAGATATAATGTAAGCACTGTAAACTAACGTGTTTAAATTACGATCGACCAAAGACCAATTATCAAAAAGTGGGCCCCACTGCTTACTGGTGAACAGTAACAAAACCTGGGCCAAAACTGTATTTACCAAAAACCCCAAAATCCATCCAAGAACCCACAGAAAAAAATTGGGAGCACGTGCTCCTCACGTGGCCGCGGAAGCGCGGCCAATACAATAGGGTTGGCCGCGCTTCCGCGCCTCCATGAAGAGATCATGAGCCCATATTTTGTCGTGATTCTTAGAAAAGCCTGCTCGGATTTTTAAGACATACAGAAATCAATTTTGATACCATTTAAAATCAACAGAAACTGTCGGCTTGGAAAATGCAGTTTTTAGTTTTCCGGTCGGATCGATGTTTTAAACGCGTTAGCACAAGTTAGTATAGCAAAATGGTTAGGCTCTGATACCACTGTAAGTCTACGCTAGCGCCCCGGCAGTCTACAGACGCCAAATGCGGAACAAAAACTTTTAAACTGGCGCTATCGTATACTTTAACCCGGATCTGCCATTATTGCTAAACTAACAAACTGTAAAGAGTGTAGGAAGGTTATACCGAACGATCCGAGTCCTTCGTTCTTCAACCATCATCCCACGCTCCGTTGCGGCTGCTCCGATCTCATCGATCTCCGATCTCCTCCGTCGAGGTGGCACCACATGATCGGTTCTTTAAACGGGCTCCCGCCTCTGACTCGAGGCAACTCGATCGTCAAGTTTGCTAAAAGAGACGACCAAGATTGATGTAGAGAATGAGTAAATGACTTTGTCTCTCTTCGTCCAAGTCCGTGGACGATCGGTTAATGAAGTTGCCGAGGGGATCGGGTGATGGAATGAAATGAGCTGTGAATTCCATACACCCCAAAAATCTATCATAATCTTTTCAAAAATGAATCAAGTGAGAGTATGAATGAGAGAGGAGGCCTTCCATTCATATATGAAGGAGGAGAGTGAGTGTAGGAGTAAAGGGTGACTATAAGAAAGCTTCTCACTCAAAAGATCAAGAAGAAATATCCTTAGCTAAACAAAACTCATTAATGAAAACCATGAGTCACTTAAAACACCTCATCATGACTTTAATGAAACCATTAATGCACTAATGAGTCATATGCCTCATCATCACTTCTAGAAGCTTCTAGAATGATGACTCACTCATATCAGAAGAAAAGATAAATCCGTCTTTAACCGAATGTTAAAAGACGGCTGATAGAAAACTGGAAACTGGCAACTTCCAAAAGTGATCCTGAAACGAATTTCAGGATAACCCCGAAACTGTATAAATATACCCGCATTTGTATTACGACCAAATACAAATGCAACTGAGACAAAGATATTATACCTACTCAATATAATACTCGGATTCGGCTTAAACCAAAGCCGACCAGTATTATCTGCCCGAAAAATAACACGTGCGTAAACGCACGTGCATTTTCCGAACCCTGCCATAAAACCATACGGCCTCTACAACGTTTCGCCCGAACTTGGGAAACTGTCTGTGGGGGACTCTAATGACTCGTCAGCACCCTGGCAGTGGGTTTAACCACAAACCGTCAGCGGCACTAGCTATGCGTAACGGCTGCCCATGGACTGACCTCAAGGGTGGCCAAGGAGCGAACTCAAGGGAGACCGATGAGCGAACTCCTCCGAAAAACCCTACTGAGCCTAACAGTGACAATGTATATACAGTCCGGTCCGTTCGTCAATGAGTATCGCATATCTGCCTAAGGGGCTAGCAACGTCAGACCCCCAATAACAGTATAAGTCGTGTCGGAGTGAAGCCCAATAACACCCTGAGATACTACTGGAGTACCTACCAGTAAATCTCCTGCCACGGCCGTGGGCTTTGTGTAATGGCTCTCCTAGACACAGCACGATCTCGCCCCCAATACCGGGAGAGACGAATCCCCTGCCGATCCGCTCACGTGCCTCCATATGGCTCGGGACTGTACCCAAAAACTACCTGTTTGCACGACTCCTTTGAGCCGTGGTAGGGTAGAAATCAAAGCACAGTGGGAACTCACACGAGACAAATGATGACCTCAGGTCGATGAACTAACCTGTACACATGTCACCAGGGAACTGCTATCTGACGATAGGTATAGTACTAACTAGCAGATTCCCGGCGAGTCCTGTCCGGTGTACTCATAACCCAATGAGCACCTGTATACATCTTAGGTGATCCAACTGTCACCAGTGGCTTGTGAGACCGGCCACCGCCCCTCGTCGGGGTCTCGACTGTACACACTAGTCTACTCCGGAGTATCGATGCCCTATCTCGAAACTCCCACGACTAGGGACCACAATTAAGGATATGCATATAAACTACCCAACTCTCACGTATATGATCGCCATCATACAGTTGGTAGTAAAGCAAGATCCTAAGGGCTCTATCAAAGTGTAACATGCAATCAGTCACCTGAACATGTACACGACTGATAAAGGCAAACCAGATAGCATACTATCATCTCGAGTAAGACTGTGCTACCGGGATAGGTCCTCCGCAATCATTGCAATCACGTACCTGCGATCCAATAATTGACTATGAGGGCACTATCTCCAACAAAATCACCGGTAGGTAGTACTCGCCTGCCAGGCTCAACGTCATCACCACATTTCTCTTGCCCCGGGGTACCGTACCGGGTCCACCATGTACCCGAAACGGTCCATCCGTCTCCTCGAATCGGGTTTCCAAATCCATCAGCAAACTCATGGTGGACGACTCATACATCATGGGAAAACCGCACTTTTTATTTTAAAAGAGAGAATATGTTTATTTGTGTTTTTGCGGTTTTCCTCCAAATCCAGAAAATCTCATAGAAATCCAAATCCAAACTTCAATAGCATGCAAAATAGTGAATATATGCATGAGAATCCATGAATGCGGCATAACAATGAATAACAGTATGCAGGAAGTAGCAGGTAATAACTACAATGTCTAATCTAGCATATAAGGCGAGTACACTTACATCCTGTCTAAATATTTGCTAACAACCTATGTCAATGCAATAGTATTTCTAAAGTGTACGTGGCATAGCAATTACCGATGAAGATGTGTGTGAGCCGGCAAGTAAGAGTACGTGGTACATACGCATTATCGGTAATGGTGCTGGTGTCCTAACAGCATGAAATCAATAATGTAGTACGAAACATAATATAAGCATGCGATGCGAAGAGAACCACAATAATGAGCGGAAGCTGAATACTAGACGCAACTATAACTAATCTGCATTAATCTATTTTAAGTCTTACAAATGGTGCCTTTTGAAATAACACGAATCATAAGATTTTGAAAATAGGGGCTACGGTGTTTTTATGAAAAGATACGTCTTTTGAAAATATCCGTATAACCCTTCTGCTTATCTTTAAAATATCCCCGATTCGTTAGTTTTGAAATAGGTATGAATCGGTCTAGCCTAATGTCAACTACTATACTAAACTATACGGCTGAACTAACAAGCTGAGCTACAGGTAGGGAAACCGCCTAACATCTGAGTCGATATATATAAATATATATAAGTCGGTGATCCCGCCTCAATAGTATCGCGTACGATACAGTATATCATCTGACATCCTCGAGTCATGAGCGCGGATCTATCATCAATATAGGCTCGTACGGTAAATCGTCGTACGGCATCCCAATAGCTGGGTATGGGTCAATATCACACTATCTCATCTCAGGTATCACTATCATCAGATCATATAATCTGGGGTACTATTCTATGTCTAGTATGAATCAATACCATCTACAAAGTATGAATGCGGGGATAAACACACATCCCAAACCCGCAAGAATCACATTTCGTATCCCAAATACGAATCATATCAAATCACCGATCTCGTGGCACAAAGCCCACATCATCGACTCATCTCCAAGGTCATCCCATATCATCAAGTACAGTGCAAGTATAAGAAACACACAAGTGTATGCGTGTGGGTGCAAATCTATCCTATGGTTCGCAACTTGGAACTACGCTAGTTATTTCTACCCTTAATTAACCATAACACACTATAGCTACCACACAATTAAATATACTACATAGTACTAATTACGTACTGCGGGGGTGCTATACGCCATCCTCCCGACTTCCCCCTGTAGATATAATCTACTCACCTGTATCCTGCGTGTCGGTGTCGATGTCACCGTCATCTTCCGCATCGCCTCGGATCGTCGCGGTGTACCTACACATATCACACGTAACGCATCGCATCAAAACCAAATCAATACTTGAAACGACACACTAAATCCAAAACGACACGCTAAAACCAACACGATACGCTAAAAGGCTTATAGGTTAGAACCTACGGTTAGCCTTCGCAAAACAACTCGAAAACACTCGATATAGACGTACAAACGTCACACGATTGAGATAACACACAAATATCAAAATCCCCAAATCAAAATAAGGAAAACCAAAACTAAACTCAAAGCAGCAACCCTAGAAAACGATCCCAGATTTCGTCTCAGGCCAAATCAGCTCAAATAAACAACTCTAGGGTGCTATGCAGGGTGTACTTGAGCTACTGGACCAACCCCGAAGCAATCCACCACAACTTGGCCGGCCACATTCATGAAAAAACCGGCCTCGCCGGCCCCCCTATCTCCAATGGGGTCCGTCTGGTCAGGGTGGCCTCCTATGGTCTCAATTGGGTCCCTGGTGTTGCTTATTTTTCCTGAAAAAGTCTTAGTGTATTCCAGATTTCCCTGCAAGCTTCAGGTTCTCAAAAACCGACATGAAAGTCCCGAAATTCCGTATTCTTAGTTTTCCAGTTGGTTGGTCTGGGTTTCTAGTCAATATAGGGTCTAAAGTCTCCATTAGAGTCCAATTGCATAGCCCTAACTCAAAATTACCCTAATCCTCTCTAGTTTGCCCAAAGTGCACCAATTCACCCGATATCGATATGAAACTTCAATTAAAGCCTAAGCACAAGATTTAACACTCTAATTGCAAAGAAATTACCTCACAAGAGACTCATGAATCCTCAACAGCACCAAAACACCATCTTTCTTGGTCCATCCTCTAGCTTGTGAGCTTGTGTGCATGTTTTGTGAAATGAGTGTGAGGTTTTGAGCTAGATTTAATGGTGACTTGATGGATTGAAGGTGGAGGAAGAGGAAGAAGGGAGCAGCAGCAGCAGCACAAGGATGAGGGAGAGAAATGAGGAGGAAAATGGCTAAGGTTAAGTCAATGTGCACCCATACCTCTCTCTCACCAACCCCATTTTCATTTTCTTTTTCTTTTCTTTTCCTTTTCTTTTAAATCCCTAATCCAAACCTTCTCACATCAATAGTAACCCCAAAATAAAACCATGGCTAGAAAATGTAACACAAGTCCAAAAATGATATGTGCACAATTTTGCACAAAAAGCCAAAAAATCCGATTAGCGATTTTTAATCGCGATTAGCACTAAATTAACATATAAATGATCACAAACACTTAAAAATGGCATAATTCCAATAAATAACCCATTTTAGAATTTTCCATAATTTTTCTCCATTTATTTGCATTTAATTATTAATTTAATATTAAAATAATCAATAAAATAATATTAAATCATAAAAATTCCTAAAAATAATATTTTATTATTTTGGAAATGTTACAATATGTAATAAATCATGCTTCAAAAATCGACTCAGGGTTTTTAGAGTATACTGTAGAAAGACGGTCCTCTGATCTCATCAAAGCGCCGCGGAAACGCAGCAATAGCTTGCTATTGCCGCGGTTCCACGGCCGTATTGGCTCCTCTCTGGATTTTCTTTGCTATAGTGTATTCAGTGGGGTATTTTGGGTTTTTTGGAATATGTATTTTCTGCCTAGATTTTCCAGAACGAAAATTTTGTGTTTGGGGCCTATAAGTCTGTATTTTTGATCGAACTTCTAAAAGACTTAGCTGACGGGTTTTTCTGTGATGTGATATTTGTATTGAACGTCTGCTAATCGCTATATGTCGATTAGTGGGGGTTATACAAATCTGTGATCTGTAATGTTATTGGTTTGTGTATATGAATTCATTGGATTGTCGCGGGTGAATAGCCGGGGGTTATGAGACGAGAGTTTTCTTTTCTTTCAATTCATGTAAATTTGTAAATTGATATAATAATTATTTGTATGGCCGCACAACCGGGTCGGGGTTGTAGCCGTCATTGTATAATTTCTTTTTACTATTTTTGCTCCTAGGATAGACCCACGGAGGGGGTGCACAAACTACCGGGTATGCCGAAGTGCCGAGTGGCCTACTCACGGAGATGACGGAGGTTGCTTCGCTTTGGGTACTTGGCGGGTAGTTTGCCGCACCTGTAGGGGTCTTGGGTTGGGTATTGGCTATTCACCGTGACCGTGTAATCTGCTTTTCGTTTCAGGCTCGTACAAATTGCGGGTTCCTAGTATATCCAATGTGTTCATCTGTGATCTGAAATGTCTATCATTGCAATATATCTATATATGATATTATTTAGGCGTTGCTTATGTTTTACAGCCGCGCTAGCCCAGCCCCCGCTCTGTCGTTAGTTAAGTAACCTAACGGGTAATGACGGGGCCCCGTGGCGAATGCGAATGGCATAAGCGTACGTCATATTTTAGTTGTTTTCTGCAATGGTAGGATTAAATGATGGGACACATTAAAAGAACTAATGCAAGAATATCACGCATTAAAAGAACTAATGCAAGAAAATAAACCAAGTAAAAGTCGTTGGAACACTTTCGAAAAACCACTCGGTTCTTTTCAAAACTAACTTTTAAATGCGGAGCTTGAGCCACTCCTTTTAAAAGCTATCTCGTTCCATCGATCATATCAAGTTCACTACGTTCACGGTTTTGCCAAAACCATCCGTAGCCCTCCATCATTTCAGTTAAATACTCGGTAGTATTCAAGCTATGTATTTTGACCTCACGCCAAGGCATAGTGATTGGTAGCTGCCGGATATTTATCTGTTGCATAGATAGAATGCGTTGGTTTGAGACAGTCGTACTGCCATTTTGGCCTACGTCAAGGGTATGTACGGGTGGGTTCAAATTAACCTGGATAATGATGGGAAGAACTTGACATGTGACTTATGACATTTTGACCTCACGCCAAGGTCATAAGAGCATGGGGCAAAAATCCACATCGGGAGTTTCAAAAGAACTGAAACTTGCTAGTGTTGCATATCATTTGGAGTGTGATGATTCTGGTAGGATTCCTTCAGTTTCGTCACGCGATGATATTTGGATCCCGATCTTACTGTGAGTATATGCTACTCCTCGGGAAATTTCTCACTTAACGATCAATGCTATAAACCTAGTAGGTGTCTAGAAAGGTGTTAGCGGGGCTACGCCCCTAGGGAAAAGAGGTTCTTAAATTAAGGAACTTCGCGAAAGCGTTGGAAAACCTCCCTCGAAGTACCAACACCAGCCTGGCCGAACGGTTAAGCAAGTATTGTACGGTGAGATTGATCCTGACTAATTCTTCCTTTTTGGTTTGAGGAGAGATTCGAGAAACAGTGGGAGCCATTCTATTTAGACAAACTAAAAACCACTCTAAACTTGCAAGAGCATCATGCTGGGTGTTTCTTCTTCTCACTCCTAATTCCAGCGACCAATCGACATGACTGGACTTAAGTTACTTCTAGATAAAAACATACTGACAGGGCCAAACTACAAAGATTGGCTCAGGAATGTCAAAATGGCAATCACTTACGACAAGCTGGGGTATCTTCTTACCACCAAAGCTCCCCCTGTCCCAGGTCCCACTTCCAGCGTCGTGGATAAGGAAATCCGTAAGACTTGGGAGATTGATAGCGCGAAGGCCAAGTGCCTCGTGCTTGCCTCTATGGACAACGAACATCAGAGGAGGCACGAGAATATGGACCTCGAGTCCATATTTCTCCATACAAAAGAACTGTATGGAGAGCAGTCTCGTATCGCAAGATACGAAATGTCGAAGAAGTTATTTTCGGCAAGGTTGGCCGTCGGATCATCGGTAGCGGAACACGTGCTTAAGATGATTGGCTACATAGAAGAGCTCGCGGACCTTGGGACCACGTTGGAGAATGAGCTCTATACGGACTTGATTCTCCAGTCCCTTCCTTCCACTTACGCCCAGTTTATCCTGAACTTCAACTTACAAGAAAAAGAAGTTGAACTTTCAGAACTCCTCAACATGCTGAGGAGCGCAGAGGGCACCCTACAGAAAGGTAGGGAAACATCCACTTTGTTTGTAGGAGGATCTTCCTCTTCTAGGTCCAAGGCGAAAGCCAAGGGAAAGAAGAAGAAAGCCCCCGTCAAACCAAGGGGCGGTGTTGGTAAAGTGGATACGAAGGGAAAGGCAAAGGCAAAAAAGAAAGCGGGGCAGCTTGTGGATAAAGAAGAATGCTTCTATTGTCATAAGAAAGGACACTGGAAGAATTATTGCAGGGCTTGGAAAGCCAGGACACAGGAATTGAAGCAAGTTGCGGCTTCAGCTTCAGGTGTGTATGCTATTGAAAACTGTCTTTCAATAAACTCTACTTCCTGGGTATTGGATACCGGATCAGGATCTCATATCTGTAATTCTTTGCAGGCGTTGAGAAACCGTAGGGTTTTGAAGGCAGGTGACATGACCCTCAAAGTTGCAAACGGAGCTAGCATGGATGCTAAGGCCGTGGGGGACTATCACCTGGGAATGTCAGATGGACATGTTTTGGTTTTGCGTAATTGCTTTTTTGTACCCAACGCAACTTGTAATATCATTTCTGTATCTTTGGTTTCTAAAGAAGGTTATGAATTTGCGTTTGTAAGTAATGTTGTAAACATTCACCTTAATCAAGTTCTGATTGGGTCAGGTACATTAAGCAATGGTATATACGTATTAAACCAACCACAGATTTTCAATGTCCAGAATACACACAAAAGAAAGTCTCCGGAAATAAATCAGACTTTCTTATGGCATTGTAGACTAGGTCACATCAATGAGAGAAGGTTGACGAAGTTACATACATAAGGATATTTGAATCCATTCGAATATCAATCGTATGCCACTTATCAATCATGTCTCAAAGGAAAGATGACAAAGAATCCGTTCACTGGACACAGAGTAAGAGTGAGCGAGCTCTTGGGACTCGTACACAGCGACGTGTGCGGTCCAATGTCTACACATGCGCGAAGCGGTTATTCTTACTTCATTACTTTTACGGATGACTTTTCAAGGTACGGTTATGTCTTCTTAATGAAACATAAGTCCGAAGCCTTTGGAAAATTCCAGGAATATAAGAATGAAGTAGAAAAACAAACCGGCAAAAGTATCAAGATTCTAAGATCGGATAGAGGTGGTGAATACTTGAGTGCCGAGTTCCTGGTCTATTTAAAAGAGAACGGAATTCTCTCTCAGCTTACTCCTCCATACACTCCACAACATAACGGTGTATCGGAGAGACGGAACCGAACCCTATTGGATATGGTACGGTCCATGATGAGTAACACTGAGTTACCGCGATCATTCTGGGGGTATGCGCTAAAATCAGCTGCATACCTTTTGAACCGAGTTCCGACTAAGACTGTACCTACCACACCATATGAAATATGGAGTGGGAAGAAACCCTATCTTCAACATCTGAAGATCTGGGGATGTCCGGCTTTTGTCAAAAAGCAGCATGCGGACAAACTCGAGGCACGCTCAGTACTGTGCAAGTTTGTGGGATACCCAAAGAACTCCAGGGGGTATCTCTTCTATTACGCAGAAGAACAAAAGATCATTGTTTCTCGTAATGCCCATTTTCTGGAACACTAGTTCTTAGAAAAGGAAACAAGTGGGAGCGAAATAGAACTGGAAGAGATTCCAGAACCACAGACTATTACTGAAAGCTTAGTAGAACCAGAGGGTTCAAAAGAACAGGACATTCCTACGCCGCTCTGCAGGAGTAGTAGGCAGTCTCATCCGCCCGAGAGATACTACGGTTTTCTCATATACGGGGATAGAGAGGATTGCATCATAGATTATGATGAGCCTACTAGCTTCCAGCAAGCCGTTCAGAGCGTCGACTCGGTAAAATGGCTGGATGCAATGCGGACCGAAATGGAGTCCATGTACACCAACAAAGTATGGACGTTGGACATTGCTCCAGACGGGGTAAAACCCGTAGGATGCAAGTGGATCTTCAAAAGGAAGATTGGTATAGATGGACAGGTTGAGACCTATAAAGCTAGACTGGTAGCAAAGGGTTTTCGTCAAAGACCTGGTTTGGACTATGATGAGACCTTTTCTCCAGTAGCTATGCTGAAATCCATTCGGATCCTTCTTGCCATTGCTGCCTTCCACGATTATGAGATTTGGCAGATGTACATAAAGACCGCTTTTCTAAATGGAAATTTAGAGGAGTGTGTCTATATGGACCAGCCAGAGGGTTTCATTCAGAGTGGGAGCAGCGGAAAGGTGTGCAAGTTGCTTAAGTCCATCTATGGACTAAAGAAGGCATCGCGGAGTTGGAACATCTGTTTTGATGAGACGGTCAAGGAATTTGGCTTTATCAAAAATCCAGATGAACCATGCATCTATAGTAGATTTGTAGCGAGAACTGTAGTATTCCTCGTTTTATACGTGGATGACATTCTCTTAATAGGAAATGACATTCCTATGCTACAATCTGTCAAGGGGTTCTTGTCACACAAGTTCTCCATGAAAGACCTGGATGATGCCTCATAAATCCTGGGGATCCGGGTCCATCGTGATAGATCCAAGAGGATATTAGGACTTTCGCAGTCCAGGTACATCGACACCATACTGAAAAGATTCAGTATGGAAGATTCCAAGAGCGGTAACCTACCGGCTTGTCACGGGATCACCCTCTCTAAAGAGATGTCTCCCAAGACCGATTTGGAGAGGGATCGCATGTCTATTATACCCTACGCTTCTGCGGTAGGCTCTATAATGTATGCGATGTTGTGTACCAGACCGGATGTAGCTTATGCACTGAGTGTGGTAAGCCGGTATCAGTCAAACCCTGGGGAGAAACACTGGATAGCAGTAAAGAACATTCTCAAGTACCTGAGAAGGACCAAGGAGATGTTCTTGGTGTATGGCGGAAAAGACCTCCAGATCGAGGCCTTTGCTGACTCCAGCTTCCAGAGTGACAAGGATGATTCCAAGTCCATGTCGGGTTTTGTCTTTACCCTCAATGGAGGGGCGGTGTGTTGGAAGAGTTCCAAACAGGAATCCGTTGCAGACTCGACGATGGAAGCGGAATACATCGCTGCATCTGATGCCGCAAAAGAAGCTGTCTGGATGAGGAAGTTCTTGAAAGAACTTCAGGAGGTTCCGTCCATTGTTGATCCAATACCTCTGTATTGCGACAACAACGGGGCTATAGCTTTAGCGAAGGAACCCAGATCCCATCAGAGATCCAGACACATCTTCAGGCGGTATCACCTGATCAGGGAGATCGTGGATCGTCAGGAGATCGAGGTTCGGAGGGTCGCTTCAGAAGATAACACTGCAGATCCATTCACCAAGGCCTTGCTCCAGACTCAGTTCGAGCGGCTGATCGAGATGATAGGTCTTCGATACGCCAGTACATGGCCTTAGTGCAAGTGGGAGATTGTTAGTGTATATGCCCTAGAGGCCATTACTGTATCATACTAGTTTGTATATTACTTAATGGAAGCTTGGGATATTCACCTTGTATAAACAATCTTGCTCAATATAGTAGTATGCTACTTGGTTTGTTTCTACTTCAATGTGTACATGTGTTTATTTTAGTATATCGCCTATACACATTAGTGGAGCCCTTAGGATCTTTTCTTGATTACCAGCGTTGTGATGGCTGTCACACTAGTAGGGCTGGGTAATCTATAAGCACATCCTTATACAGGTCCCTAGTCGCAGGACTATCGAGACAGGGCATCGATACTCCGGAGTAGACTAGCGCATGCGCTTCTCATCCCAGAGTGGGAGATGGTCTGTCCCACAGCCATCAGTACGTCATACTGGAGATAGTATGCGGGTGCTCGTTAGGTTAGAAGTACACTGGACAGGACTCGTCGGGAACTGACCGGTTGGTACTATACCTATCGTCAGTTATCAGTTCCCAGGTGACATGAGTACAGCTTAGTCCGCTGACTTGACACTGTCACTTCGCCTCGAGTGTGTTCCCACTGTATTTTGATTACTATCCTACCACGGCTCAAAGGAGTCATGCAAACAGGTAGTAGTTGGGTGCAGTCCCGAAGCACTTGGAGGCAGTGACAGTTAGACAGGATTCGTCTCTCCCGGTATTAGGGGTAGACATCGCGTTGTGTCTAGGAGAGCCATTACACGAGTAGTCCCTGGCCAGGGCAATCGAGATATACTGGTAGGCTTCCAGTGTTATCTCAAGGTGTTTTGGGCTTCACTCCGACACGACTTGTACCGCTATTAGGGGACTGACGTTTACCGCCCCCCTAGGCCCGCCATGCGATGTATCAGACAAACAGACCGGACTGTACGGAGACTGTCACATTTAGGCTCAGTAGGAGTTCAGATGGGTTTCACCTCGTCAGTCTTCTTGTCGGCATCTACCTGGGGACCGTTACGCACAGCTAGTGCCGCTTGCGGTCTGTGGTTAAACCCACTGCCAGCATAGTGTCGAGTCTTTAGAGTCCCACACAGAAAGCTATTCGCCTTTAGGCAAAAGAGTAGAGGTCGAATAGTTTTGCGACAGGTCGCATGGTTTTGCGACAGGGTTCGGTCACATCCGTGCACTTGTGCACGTACAGTGTCCGGACAGTTTACACTAGCGGGCTTTGGTTTAAGCCAGATCCTAGTGTACGTATTGGGATTGGTTTTATCCAGTATGTATTCGTGTTCCTCGGAACGCGGATGCGGGTGTGTATGCACAGTTGACGGAGAGACAGAGGCAGAGGTGTAACACCCGAGCCCAATAATACTATTTCTATGGCTAGTTGACTGTTATACATTGCTCATTCCTATTATCCTGATTGTTTGGTGCTTTTTGCAAAATTTTAACCGGTTAAGTAATTTTGGCACATAACAAATTTTAACTCCTAAAATGAAATTAAAAATATCCATGTTGGCCTACTCGTCGCCACTAGTCGCGTGGTAGCGTCCGCGCGTCGAGATTTCGTCCCGTTCGGTGAAACGGGCAAGTTTGGACGACTACGCGCGCGTGCAAGTGTCCGACTTGGGGGCATGCATTTTAATCACAAGACACCTCTTTTCAAAATTTGGAACTCGCTTAAAATCCTACATTTTGAATTTGAAACATTTGGGCGCAACCCGGGCGCGATTTGGAAATGTTTCATTTAGCGCCGAAAATGCCCATTTAATTAAATATCTTAAACTAAAATATATACGAATATATATCTTCTGTAACCATAAATCATTCAAATCCTTTCAAATTTTCCTTTTAAATCTTGCCTCAACCAATCAGGTTGCTCTCGTGGTCCCCACCCTATTCCCACTCTCTCTCTATCTCTCCTCATCAAATCTCTCTCTCTCTCTCCTCATCAAATCTCTCTCTCTCTCCCTCTATATTTATCTTCCTCACGTCCCCTACAGGAAACCATCGCGAGAAGGAACCCACGAGAACTCGAACCCTAACCCTAGCCACCACGAGCCCTCGCCGTCGACCTCCCCGCGACCTCGCCGTCGTCGTCCTCGCCTCCACAACCTCACCGCGCTCCCACCTCCTTCCTCCGTTCTCCCTCCTCCTTCAGCGCCTGCCCCGACGCCACGCCACCTGCGCGCTGTGCTGCCGTCGCCGCCTCCCATCGCCTCCGACCATTCCTCAACGCCAGCGCCATCTTCCCCTCTCCTCTGCGATCCATCCAAGCACTCGGGGCCCTGCAGTGCAACCCCAGACGAGCCCGACCCTAGCACCAAACCCCCGGGTCGCCGGAAAACGTGCCGTCGACCCTCGTCGACGTCACCCGCGCCACCTCCGACCACCTCCTTTTCCCCTGGATCACCAGAGCCGACCACCACCCTCCTCTACTCGTCGCACCACCCTCTCCAGCGAACCCAGAGGCTGTCCAGCCTTCGCAGCCGCCGTCGCTGCCTCGCCGGAGTTCCAGCGCCGTCGAGCCCGCGTGGTTGCCCCCTGGTGTCTCCCTCGAAGTACCCTGGTCCATGTGGTCCCGCTGTTCGCTGTTGGGACTTGATCCGTGGCCCGTGCACCCGTCTCGTGTTTTTCCGCCGACATTGCATCCGTGCTTTCCGGTTTGCGAAACCGTCGAGGCAAGATTTCTTGCTACATGCTACGTTAAACTAATTAAATGTTTGACTCACAAACTAGCTATATTAAGTAGTATTGCTACTTATCACATTGGACGAAATATGATGTACATTATAATACTGCCACCTAAATCGTATTTTGCCACCATAACCTTAATAACAACTACCTGCTAATCATTTTACAATTTAGAGGATAATAGTCGCACACTTATATCTTTATTGCCTGCTGTTATTAATATTGCGCTACACTGTGATTATTGCACCCCAAGGGTGCTTGAACCTGTTAATAAGAGAATACAAAGCATCACTATGTTTACATGGAATAATATTGTTATTTGTTGTTCCTGCTGTTGTTCCTTATTCGTTATTATACCTGTTATCAGCATACATTGATTGCATTACATATTGACCGATCTTGATACACCTGACACATGTACTGATACACCGGACATGACACCCTATACATACTGACTCAACCTATTGGATTACAACCTGACTTGGGGTCCTCATGGACCATTCCTGCGGTCTATCCATACATACCTGTTTTACCTGATTCTGGGTTGACATTAATCCCGGACTACTGAATACATGACCTGACATACATAACTTGGGGGTATGGGGAAATCAAAGGTGAAACCGACTTGTAACTCAACAGTTCGATACCTGTTCTGATCAGTCTTACGGGCTTGGCCAGTCCGGGAGTGATGATGCTGACATCACTCGTCCATCCTACTACCTATTTTACTGCCTAGCGGCACGTCTCGAATTCAGCCTCGAGAACCTTGACCATGGTCCCGGGCACGCACGGGATACTATTGAGTTACATCGACGATTCATCAATTGATTTCAAAGACCATAGAGTAGAAACCTGATAGGACAGTTTAGTCATCACTGCACATTACCCTGCTCTGTTATTTCTTAGTACTGCTTTATTCATGTTCATACCTGCATTGCTTATTACCATGTTTATATTATATTATTTGGTTGACATGACGCGCTGACGTCTGGGTTTTGCATGGCCCAGATTCCTTACCACTATCGACGACCGAGCAGGAGTACTTCAGCCAGCAGGCTGAATTGTGAGTTCCTTAGGGTTTAGTTTATTTATTTTCATTCCATTTCCAGATGTGAGCCCGCATTATGGGACGTACTGTTTATTTATTGTATTGGATCATTTGCTTCCGCACTCATTATTTATTGATTCTTGTTATTATGGATTTGGACATGTATTAGATTAGTTTATTACTAATTTCTTGATATCTCTACAACCGTAATGTGACTATGGATGGATATTTCCTACCCACAGGTAGCATGGTTGGCTATGTTACGTGCCTAATCTTGCGTACTCTGGGAAGCAGGGCGTGACATGGTTCTTTTGGTATCAGAGCCATAGGATAGTCGGGTTGATTCTTTTGTAGTTGGGTATTGTACCCAATACACGAATCAGAATACCCGTGTTTAGGAAACATGTCCTGCCACCTTGACCGTTTTACCATCCATGAATCATTCTTCCGGATCATGTCGACATGCAAACTTACTTTGTATTGTCAACTCGAAAACCTAATTTCTTGTTATCTCTAGGACTTAGGCGACTTGGGTGGAGTTAAGTAATTGCGGCTATGATACCGCGGCATAGCTACAATGCAGTACTCTATTTAAGTATCTTGGAGTTCTAGCCTTGATTTATATATTGAATCTATCATCATGCTAATGTTATTTGTTTTGATTTCAGGACCATGGCAGATAAGAATCTCAAGACGTATCAGAGGCGTGTGGATGAAGCCGCCATGTTAGGAGTGATACGTGGGATGTTGGAAAATCAGAAGAGGCAAACTGAGCTGATCCAGCAGCAAGCAGATTCATTTCAGGAGGGTTTGCAGGCTATTCAGCAGTCTGTAAACACCGCTGTAGCGAAGCCAGTTGACCGAGTAGGGACCGTGGCAGATTTCAGACGATTGGGTCCTACTACTTTCACTGGTTTGGAGGAGCCGTTACCAGCCGAGCAGTGGCTAGTAGACACGGAGAATTTACTGATTGCGGCACAGATCCCAGACGACAAGAGAGTTGATGTGGTGCGCATTCAGCTGGTGGATTACGCCCGAGAGTGGTGGCTTGTGGAGGAGACCAGCTTGCCCAAGCCAATCAGTTGGGCGGATTTCTCTAAAAGTTTCTTGGAAAAGTTCTTCCCGCGGACTGCACGAGAGGAAATGGAGGAGAAATTTATTGGGCTGAGACAAAATGGAGCAGCTGTGGATGTACATGCAGCGGAATGGACGAGACTCAGCCGCTTCGCAGGACCCTTAGTCGCCAAGGAGGCAGACAGGGCGCGAAGGTTCTTGCGCAGTTTGGATGTGGACATCCAGAGGCAGATTGTCTCCCTGGGTTTGACCACTTTCTCGCAGGTTCTTACGGCCGCCAGAGAGCAGCAGAGTCTATCAGGATTGAAAGGGGACCTTCAGCATACAGCAGTTGCAGCCAGGAAGCCCGCATTTGTACCTAACCGAGATCATGGGCGTAGAGGTATTCCAGTGGACCGTCGAGGCGTAGCACCCATGAAGAAGCCTGTGATCGTTGACCGAAGGAAGAGCGTGACCTGTGCCTACTGCCACTTACCTGTGCACGTGCATAAGGAGTGTAGAAGAAGACTGGGACTTTGTCTGGTTTGTGGGGCAGCTGATCACGCAGTTGGTGCCTGTCCGTCGAAGCTTCGCACGAGAGATGATATACAGAAGCCTCCGCAGAGACCGTTCCAAGGGCAGAAACAGCTGACTCAAGGACCAAAGCAGGCTCGAGCTTTCACATTGACAGCTGAGGAAGCCAAGGCATCAGGAGAAGTGGTTTCAGGTACTTTGCTCGTTCATGGTTTTCCCGCATTGGCATTATTTGATTCCGGAGCATCCCACTATTTTATGTCATCCAAATTTATAACTACACACTCGATTACCTGCACGACCCTGTCTAGTTTTTGGGACATACACACTGGGAATGGGAAAATCATAGCTAGTAAGGAATGTAGAGATTGTACAGTTGTCGTTTGCGGACGAGAGCTTTTTGCAGATTTCTTGGTGATAGATACGGGCAGTTATGAAGCAGTCTTGGGAATGGATTTTCTTGGCACTTTCCACGCCCACATTGACTGTAGGGCAAGGAAGGTAAATTTCCAGATTCCCGGACACCCTGAGTTTACCTTCACTGGAGGAAGCAGCTCGGTCGAGCCAGTCGAGTTTAGGGCTAGGCCGACAAACAGTGTTCTTGCGACAATGGAAGTGGATAGTAATAAAGAGCCGGCAGTTGTTTGCGAATTTATGGATGTATTTACAGATATTTCGGGCTTACCGCCGAAGCGAGATGTGGAGTTTGCGATTGACCTTATTCCTGGTGCAGCGCCAGTATCAAAATCTTATTATCCGATGGCACCGGTGGAATTGGAAGAAGTTAAGAAACAAGTTGGTGAATTACTCGAGAAGGGATGGATTCGAAGCAGCAACTCACCTTGGGGAGCTCCAGTTCTTTTAGTAAAGAAGAAGGATGGCACAAGAAGGATGTGCATTGATTATCGGGAATTGAACCGGGTGACTATTAAGAACAAGTACCCGATCCCTCGCATTGGAGAACTTTTTGAGCAGCTTAGTGGCGCGAGGGTATTCTCGAAACTGGATTTGCGATCAGGATATCATCAGGTCCGAGTGAAAGCAGAAGACATTTGCAAGACGGCGTTTCGAACTCGATATGGACATTTCGAGTATCTAGTGATGCCCTTCGGAGTAACGAATGCGCCGGCAATATTCATGGATTTGATGAACAGGGTCTTTTCACCATACCTGGACCAGTTTATTGTGGTATTCATTGACGATATTCTGGTATACTCGAAGAGTCCGGAGGAGCATGCTGAGCATTTAAAGATCGCACTGCAGACGCTGAGACAGGAGAAATTATTCGCGAAGATGAGTAAGTGCGAATTCTGGCTGGAAGAAGTAAAGTTCCTGGGGCATGTCGTGTCGGGCGATGGAATCGCCGTTGATCCCGAGAAGATTGCAGCAGTTCGAGATTGGCCAACTCCAAAGAATGTTGCGGAGATAAGAAGTTTTCTTGGACTCGCCGGATACTACAGAAGATTTGTGGAGAACTTCGCTCGTGTAGCTGAGCCGTTAACCAAGCTCACGCGCAAGGAGGTACCGTTTGTTTGGACGGATGGATGTGCATTGGCCTTCGAGACGTTGAAGCAAAAGTTGATAACCGCCCCTATCCTAACTGTACCGGATAATTCAGGAGGACTGGTGATACACAGCGACGCATCCGGAAAAGGATTGGGATGTGTTCTGATGCAGAATGGGAAAGTCGTCGCTTACGCATCGAGACAACTGAAGACTCATGAGAAGAATTATCCGACTCATGACTTGGAGCTTGCAGCCGTGATCTTCGCCCTGAAGATTTGGAGACACTACCTTTTGGGCGAGAGATTCGAAGTCTTTACGGATCACAAGAGTTTGAAATATGTGTTCACTCAGAAGGAGTTGAACATCAGGCAACGCAGATGGTTGGAGCTGATGGCCGACTACGACTTTGATCTTAAGTACCATCCGGGAAAAGTTAACGTCGTGCCAGATGCGCTAAGTCGGTTACCAGCAATTCAGATATTGACTGCACAGAGGGAGATCATTGCGGATTTTCGGAGATTCGACTTGGAGGTTGTGCTACCACATGCTACGGGGCAATTGATGCAATTGCAAGTGAAATCGTCCTTAGTTGAGAGGATTAAAGCGTCGCAATTGCAGGATCCTAGACTACAAAAGTTTCGAGAGCAGGTTGAAGCCGGACTACGAACCGATTTACCGATCCACGAAGATGGTTCGTTGAGATATGGTAGCCGTGTGTGTGTGCCAAAAGGGGATGTGCGTGAAGAGCTTATGAAGGAGGCACACAGTTCAGCTTACTCTGTACATCCAGGAGGGACAAAGATGTACCGAGATATTCGATAGCACTTCTGGTGGGAAGGTATGAAACGGGAAATTGCTCGCTTCGTGGCTAAGTGCTTGGTGTGTCAGCAAGTCAAGGCTGAACACCAAAGGGTTGCTGGTTTGTTGCAACCACTTCCGATTCCTCAGTGGAAGTGGGAACATATAACCATGGATTTCGTGACGGCTTTACCGCGGAGTCCAAAGGGCAACAATGCAGGATATGGGTGATTGTCGATCGGTTGACCAAGGCGGCTCACTTTATTCCTTTTCGGGTTGGTCAATCGACAGAGACTTTGGCAGAGCGGTACATGAAGGAGATTGTGAGATTGCATGGAGTACCGGTAAGCATCGTGTCCGATCGGGACACTCGGTTCTTGTCGCACTTCTGGAGGAGTTTACAAGAAAGTTTGGGGACTCGATTGAAGTTTAGCACAGCTTATCATCCTCAAACTGATGGACAATCGGAGAGAACGATCCAGACCCTTGAAGATATGTTGAGAGCTTGCATGTTGGACTTCAAAGGTTCTTGGGAGGACCATCTACACCTGGTGGAGTTTTCGTACAACAATAGCTTCCAAGCAACTATTCAGATGGCTCCGTTTGAGGCATTGTATGGTCGTAAGTGCCGTTCACCTGTTTGTTGGGATGATGTTGGTGAACGAAGGTTACTAGGACCAGATTTGGTGGTACAGACAGTCGAGAAGGTGAATACAATCAGGAAGCATATGAAGGCAGCTCAAGACAGACAGAAAAGTTGGGCCGACACGTCAAGAAGACCTCTAGAGTTCGCCGTGGGTGATTTGGTATTCCTGAAGATATCGCCGACTAGAGGGGTGATTCGCTTTGGAAGTCGGGGAAAGCTTAGTCCTCGATTCGTTGGACCCTTCGGGATATTGGAGCGTGTTGGAGAGGTAGCGTACCGTTTGGCGTTACCACAGTCCTTGGCAGGAGTGCACGATGTATTTCACGTGTCTCAACTACGGAGGTATGTTCGTGATGAAGCTCACGTCTTGGATCATTCGGAGTTGACTCTACGGGAGGACATAACTTTTGAGGAGCGACCAGTTGAAATCAAGGATCGAAGAGAAAAGGTTCTTAAGAACAAGGTTATCCCTCTTGTGCTAGTTTCTTGGCGTAATCGATCACATGGAGAATCCACTTGGGAGCGAGAAGACGAGATCCGGAAGAAATTTCCTCACCTTTTCCAGTAGTTAGCTATCTTGTATTCTCGGAATTTCGAGGACGAAATTCTTTTGTAGTTGGGTATGATGTAACACCCGAGCCCAATAATACTATTTCTATGGCTAGTTGACTGTTATACATTGCTCATTCCTATTATCTTGATTGTTTGGTGCTTTTTGCAAAATTTTAACCGGTTAAGTCATTTTGGCACATAACAAATTTTAACTCCTAAAATAAAATTAAAAATATCCATGTTGGCCTACTCGTCGCCACTAGTCGCGTGGTGGCGTCCGCGAGTCGAGATTTCGTCCCGTTCGGTGAAACGGGCAAGTTTGGACGACTACGCACGCGTGCAAGTGTCCGACTTGGGGGCATGCATTTTAATCACAAGACACCTCTTTTCAAAATTTGGAACTCGCTTAAAATCCTACATTTTGAATTTGAAACATTTGGGCGCAACCCGGGCGCGATTTGGAAATGTTTCATTTAGCGCCGAAAATGCCCATTTAATTAAATATCTTAAACTAAAATATATACGAATATATATCTTCTGTAACCATAAATCATTCAAATCCTTTCAAATTTTCGTTTTAAATCTTGCCTCAACCAATCAGGTTGCTCTCGTGGGCCCCACCCTATTCCCACTCTCTCTCTATCTCTCCTCATCAAATCTCTCTCTCTCCTCATCAAATCTCTCTCTCTCTCCCTCTATATTTATCTTCCTCACGTCCCTTACAGGAAACCATCGCGAGAAGGAACCCACGAGAACTCGAACCCTAACCCTAGCCACCACGAGCCCTCGCCGTCGACCTCCCCGCGACCTCACCGTCGCCGTCCTCGCCTCCACAACCTCACCGCGCTCCCACCTCCTTCCTCCGTTCTCCCTCCTCCTTCAGCGCCTGCCCCGACGCCACGCCACCTGCGCGCTGTGCTGCCGTCGCCGCCTCCCATCGCCGCCGGCCACTCCTCACCGCCAGCGCCATCTTCCCCTCTCCTCTGCGATCCATCCAAGCACTCGGGGCCCTGCAGTGCAACCCCAGACGAGCCCGACCCTAGCACCAAACCCCCGGGTCGCCGGAAAACATGCCGTCGACCCTCGTCGACGTCACCCGTGCCACCTCCGACCACCTCCTTTCCCCCTCGATCACCAGAGCTGACCACCACCCTCCTCTACTCGTCGCACCACCCTCTCCAGCGAACCCAGAGGCTGTCCAGCCTTCGCAGCCGCCGTCGCTGCCTCGCCGGAGTTCCAGCGCCGTCAAGCCCGCGTGGTTGCCCCCTGGTGTCTCCCTCGAAGTACCCTGGTCCGTGTGGTCCCGCTGTTTGCTGTTGGGACTCGATCCGTGGCCCGTGCACCCGTCTCGTGTTTTTCCGCCGACATTGCATCCGTGCTTTCCGGTTTGCGAAACCGTCGAGGCAAGATTTCTTGCTACATGCTACGTTAAACTAATTAAATGTTTGACTCACAAACTTGCTATATTAACTAGTATTTCTACTTATCTCATTGGACGAAATATGATGTACATTATAATACTGCCACCTAAATCGTATTTTGCCACCATAACCTTAATAACAACTACCTGCTAATCATTTTACTATTTAGAGGATAATAGTCGCACACTTATATCTTTATTGCCTGCTGTTATTAATATTGCGCTACACTGTGATTATTGCACCCCAAGGGTGCTTGAACCTGTTAATAAGAGAATACAAAGCATCACTGTGTTTACATGGAATAATATTGTTATTTGCTATTCCTGCTGTTGTTCCTTATTCGTTACTATACCTGTTATCAGCATACATTGATTGCATTACATATTGACCGATCTTGATACACCTGACACATGTACTGATACACCGGACATGACACCCTATACATACTGACTCAACCTATTGGACTACAACCTGACTTGGGGTCCTCATGGACCATTCCTGCGGTCTACCAGACATACCTGTTTTACCTGATTCTGGGTTGACATTAATCCCGGACTACTGAATACCTGACCTGACATACATAACTTGGGGGTATGGGGAAATCAAAGGTGAAACCGACTTGTAACTCAACAGTTCGATACCTGTTCTGATCAGTCTTACGGGCTTGGCCAGTCCGGGAGTGATGATGCTGACATCACTCGTCCATCCTACTACCTATTTTACTGCCTAGCGGCACGTCTCGGATTCAGCCTCGAGAACCTTGACCGTGGTCCCGGGCACGCACGGGATACTATTGAGTTACATCGACGATTCATCAATTGATTTCAAAGACCATAGAGTAGAAACCTGATAGGACAGTTTAGTCATCACTGCACATTACCCTGCTCTGTTATTTCTTAGTACTGCTTTATTCATGTTCATACCTGCATTGCTTATTACCATGTTTATATTATATTATTTGGTTGACATGACGCGCTGACGTCTGGGTTTTGCATGGCCCAGATTCCTTACCACTATCGACGACCGAGCAGGAGTACTTCAGCCAGCAGGCTGAATTGTGAGTTCCTTAGGGTTTAGTTTATTTATTTTCATTCCATTTCCAGATGTGAGCCCGCATTATGGGACGTACTGTTTATTTATTGTATTGGATCATTTGCTTCCGCACTCATTGTTTATTGATTCTTGTTATTATGGATTTGGACATGTATTAGATTAGTTTATTACTAATTTCTTGATATCTCTACAACCGTAATGTGACTGTGGATGGATATTTCCTACCCACAGGTAGCATGGTTGGCTATGTCACGTGCCCAATCTTGCGTACTCTGGGAAGCGGGGCGTGACAAGAGGATTCTCATTAGGGTTGTTGACCGTTGACTGTTGACTGTTGACTTTTTGCTCAACCCTAATGAGAATATGATATATGATTAACAATAATATTAATTAAGTATTGTGGTGACATGGTTGTTGAGGGGTTGACTTTGTTGACTTGTTGACTTTGTTGACCGGTTGACTAGGTTGGACTAGTTGACCATCATGATGACAATGGCTATCATTTCATGGCAAAGACTTTTCACTTGCTTGTTCTCTTATGCAATATGAGTGCATGAAATGATATAGCCATTTTGACTTAAACCATTTACACAATACTTGATTACTATTTTTGTGATGATGGCTTTGGATTATGAGAGCCAAGAGAGAAAAGTCTTTCTCATTTTTTCTATCATTTTCATTCTCTCTCTTTTGTTCTTGAGCTCTCATCTCCTTCCTCTTGCTCTCCCTCTCTTAGTCTATGGTTCACTTGTCTCATGTGTTGAGAACCAAGAACCATAGAGAAAATCCTAACACACTTTTCTCTACTCACTCTAGTTCATAAGGTTTGGCTAACCAAGTGAACTAGTTTCTTCAAAGACCGAAGAAGAAGCCAAAGGTAGAAGCTTTCAGGTGGATCGATCTTCGGCGCAAGGAGACGACGGGGTGAAGCCGATCCGGACAACCATCGAGGCTTGAAGACGAAGGAGTTCAAGAAAGAAAGGTATAACCCCCTAACCGAGTAGCTAACAACTCCTAGTTAGGTTGTTAGTTAGATGTTTAACAAAGATCCGGTTTTGAGTCCATGTTACCACCTCTAGAAAATTGTTTTTCACCAAACTCCGCATGCCCGAAAGTACCGGGAGAGGTAGCATGGACTTACACTCCAAGGGATATTTTTTTTATTACACAGAGGAACAAAAGGTTTTTGTTTCTCGTAATGCCCATTTTCTAGAACATCGGTTTTTAGAAAAGGAAACAAGTGGCAGCGCAATAGAACTGGAAGAAATTCCAGAACCACAAGCCACTACTGAAAGCTTGGTAGAACCAGAAGTTCCAGAAGAACAGGACATTCCCGCACCTCTCTGCAGGAGTAGTAGGCCATCTCATCCGCCTGAGAGATACTATGGTTTTCTCATAGACGAGGATAGAGTGGATTGCGTCATTGATAATGATGAACCCACTAGCTTCCAGCAGGCCATCCAGAGCGGCGACTCAGTAAGATGGCTGGATGCAATGTGGACTGAGATGGAGTCCATGTACACCAACAAAGTATGGACTTTGGAATTTGCTCCAGATGGGGTAAAACCCATAGGATGCAAGTGGATCTTCAAAAAGAAGATTGGTGTAGATGGACAGGTGGAAACCTATAAGGCGAGACTTGTTGCAAAGGGTTTTCGTCAAAGGCCTGGCTTGGACTATGACGAAACCTTTTCTCCAGTGGCTATGATAAAATCCATTAGGATTCTTCTTGCCATTATTGCCTTCCACGATTATGAGATCTGGCAGATGGACGTAAAGACGGATTTTCTAAATGGAAATTTAGACGAGTGCGTCTATATGGATCAGCCAGAAGGTTTCAATCAGAGTGGGAGCAGCGGAAAAGTGTACAAGTTGCTTAAGTCCATTTATGGACTAAAGCAGGCATCGCGGAGTTGGAACATCTGTTTTGATGAAACGGTCAAAGAATATGACTTTAGCAAAAATCCAGATGAACCATGTATATATAGTAAGATTGTAGCACGAACTGTCGTATTCCTCGTCTTGTACGTGGATGACATTCTCTTAATAAGAAATGACATTCCTATGCTACAATCTGTCAAAGGATTCTTATCACACAGGTTCTCCATGAAAGACCTGGGTGATGCCTCTTATATTCTGGGGATCCAGATCTATCGTGATAGATCTAAGAGAATGTTGGGACTTTCGCAGTCCAGGTATATCAACACTATACTGAAAAGATTCAGTATGGAATACTCTAAGCGCGGTAATTTACCGGCTTGTCATAGAATCACCCTCTCCAAAGAGATGTCTCCCAAGACTGATTTGGAAAGGGATCGCATGTCAGTTATACCCTACGCTTCTGCAGTAGGCTTTATAATGTATGCGATGTTGTGTACCGGACCAGATGTAGCTTACGCACTAAGCGTGGGAAGACGGTATCAGTCAGACCCAGGGGAGAAGCATTGGATAGAAGTAAAGAACATTCTCAAGTACCTGAGAAGGACTAAGGATATGTTCTTGGTTTACGGCGGAAAAGACCTCCAGATCGAGGCTTTTGTTGACTCCAGCTTCCATAGTGACAAGGATGACTCCAAGTCCATGCCAGGTTATGTCTTTACCCTCAATGGAGGGGCGGTGTGCTGGAAGAGTTCCAAGCAGGACACCGTTGCTGACTCGATGATGGAAGCAGAGTATATCGCAGCTTCTGATGCCACAAAAGAAGCAGTCTGGGTAAAGAAGTTCTTAACAGAACTTCAGCTGGTTCCATCCATTGTTGATCCAATACCTTTGTATTGTGACAACAACGGGGCTATAGCTTTAGCGAAGGAACCCAGGTCCCATCAAAAGCCCCGACACATCTTGAGGCGGTATCACCTGATCAGGGAGATCATAGATCGCCGGGAGATCGAGGTCCGGAGAGTTTCTACATAGGAGAACACTGCAGATCCATTCACAAAGGACTTACCTTAGACACAGTTCGAGAGGTTATTCGAGATGATAGGTCTGCGATACGCCAGTACATGGTCCTAGTGCAAGTGGGAGATTGTTAGTGTATATTCCCTAGGGGCCATTATTGTATCATACTAGTTTGTATATTACTTAATGTAAGCTTGGAATATTCATAGTTGTATTAACAGTCTTGCTCAACATAGTAGTATGCTACTTGGTTTATATCTATCTTAATATGTGTATATGTTTCTTTTAGCATATCGCGAATACATATAGAGCCCATAGGATCTTGCTTGACTACCAGCGTTGTGATGGCAGTCACACTAGTGGGGGCTGGGTAGTCTACAAGCACATCCTTTTTCAGGTCCCTAGTCGTAGGATTATCGAGACAGGGCATCGATACTCCGGAGTAGACTAGTGTGTACGCTTCTCGTCCCAACTGGGGAAATGGTCTGTCCCACTGCCATTAGTACGTTGTACTGGAGATAGTATGCAGGTGCTCGTTGGCTTACGAGTACACCGGACAGGACTCGCAGGGAACTGTTGGTTGGTATTATACCCATCGTCAGTTAACAGTTCCTAGGTGACATGAGTACAGCATAGTCCGTAGACATGACACTGCTGCTTCGCCTCGAGTGTATTCCCACTGTTCTTAGATTGCTACCCTACCACGGCTCGACTGAGTCATGTAAATAGGTAGCAGTTGGGTGCAGTCCCGAAGCAGTTGGAGGCAGCGGTTAGATAGGATTCGTCTCTCCCGGTGTTGGGGGTTGATATCGCGCTGTGTTTGGAGAGCCATTACGCAATGTCCCTGGCCAGGGCAAGCGAGATTTACTGGTAGGTTTTTCCAGTAACTTCTCTAGGTGTAATGGGCTTCACTCGCACACGACTTATACCTTTTTTAGGGGACTGACGCTTGCCGCCCCCTAGGCCCGATATGCGATAGTCTTAGACGAACAGACCGGACTGTACGTAGATTGTCACATCAGGCTCGGTAGGAGTTCGGATGGGTTTCCTCATCGGCCTTCTCATCGACATCTACCTGGGGACCGTTACGTACAGCTAGTACCACTTGCGGCCTGTGGTTAAACCCACTGCCAGCGTAGTGTCGAGTCTTTACAGTCCCACACAGAGAGTTTCCCTACTTCGGGCGAAACGATATAGAGGTCGTATGGTTTTACGACAGGGTTCGAACATATACATGTACTTGTGCACGTATGATGTTCGGACAGATTATACTAGCGGGCTTTGGTTTAAGCCAGATTCTAGTATTGGATTATTGTATTTATGAAGTCTCAGTATATCCGTGTTTTTCGTAAATTCGGATGGGAGGGGCATTCTCGTAATTAGTCGAGAAGCTTCTAGAAGAAAGGTAACTCATTTAGTTTTAATTCATTTGTGAATTAAACTAAATGAGGTGTAGAGGTGATGTGTAATTTTCATTAATTACACCATGAGTCATGAAGTGATTCACCTCAAGGTAATTAATGAATCATGGTTGTTGATTATATTTATTATTTTTTAGATATTTTTCATGCTTCATAATTATCCAAATGACTCAAGTTTAATTCATTATTACATACACATTCTCTCTCCTCAAGCTCTTATCTTCTTCATCCTAACCCTAATCCTCTCATGTGTTGAGAACCCTAGTGTTAGCAAGACTAATAGATCCTTAATCTATCTCTATATCCTCTAGGTCACTTGGATTAGCAATCCTGGCCACTTAGTTACCTCAAGTAGGAGGTTAAAGCTTGAAGAAGGAACTCTCGGGTGGATCTTCTATTACATCGAGAAGGCCGACGAAGAGGTGAAGAACAAGAACAAGAAGGACTAGTATCTTCAGGTATAATCATCTATCATAGTAGTTTAGTACTTCAAGATAGTTTGTTAGTTAGGGTTTAGCAAAGATCCGTTTGATAGTCGATGTTACTTTGAACAAAATGATTGTTTTTCCTATTCTGCCTCCCCGCTTGTTGTGGGGTGTGTAACGTTGACTTACAACCTGTGCCCAGCATCTGCACGTAAATCCTCACATAACTAGGGCTCCGTCAGTCTGCATCGACCCACGTGCTCCGTCAATCCGGATCGGCCCATAACATCTCTCGACTCCGGTCGGTATCCTCCGGATATCCGCTGAGCCTAAATACTATCACCGGTAGGTAGTAGTCCCTTTGCCAGGCTCACCGTCTGTATACACAACATCCCTTTCTTGCCCCGGGGTTCCATACCGGGCCTCACCATGTACCCGCACACGGCCCACGGCTCCTCCTCGCATGGGGTATATATATACCATAACCGATAAAACTCATGGTGGCTGCTGAAATATCATATCAAGAGAAACCGGGTTTTTAAAACAGTACATGCTTTCTTTTGAAATAGCCACCGGTTCTCAAATCCAGAAATCTCATGAAAACAACATATCTCAATGCGTGTAATCATAAAGCATGATGTATGCGACATATAATAGAAATGTAAGCATATCAATATATCATGCAATATAAACAGTAATATGCACATATCGAGGGAAAACCACTCTTTTAAATGAATCCAGTTTTAAAATATATCTTGCGGTTCCCAAATCTCCAAAATCTAGCCAAAATCATCTATGTATGTGCAAATATGTATGTATGCAAGTATGGGTGTACAATATGTATGTGCGCAAGTATGGGTGTACAATAGGATGTACGCAAGTATGGGTGTACAATATGTATGTACGCAAGTATGGGTGTACAATAGGTATATACGCAAGTATGGGTGTACAATATGTATGTACGCAAGTATGAGTGTACAATATGTATGTACGCAAGTATGTCATGCAAGGAGTCATATCCTGATGCAACAATCCTACTGTGTAGTGACATGGCAATTATCGATGATGAAGTGTGTGAGCCGGCAAGCTGGTGTACGTGGAACATACGCATCATCGATAATGGTGCTGGTGTCCTGACAGCATGGGTTTAATATAACAATAAACACATTTAACCATGCAACGCGATGCGAATAGAAAGAATATGCTGAAAATGAATAATAAACACAACAGTGAAGAATCTACATCAATATATATATGTCATACAGTTTTGCCATTTGAAATAACACGAATCGTGGTGTTTAGAAAAATAAGAGCTAAGGTGTTTTAAAGAAAAGATGCGTCTTTTGAAAATATCTGTAGAATCCCTTGGCTTGTCTTTAAAATACTCATGATTTGTTAGTTTTGAAATAGGTATGACTCGAGTCTAGTCTAACATCTATAAGTACTACAGGACTAAACGAACAGTCTAACCGAAAGGGTAAGGAAAACCACCTAAATCTGAGTCGATATATATATAAATATAATAGTCGGTGATCCCGCCTCAATAGTATCACAAACGACACAATATACAATATGACATCCTCGAGTCAATAGTGCGGATCTATCGTCAATATATAGCTCATATGTAAATCCATCGTACGGCATCCCAAATCTGGGTACGGGTCGAAATATCACATCCATCTCATCATTTATCTGGTATCCTTATCATCATATCTCATGAACTGGGGTACTGATCTATGTCTAATACCAACTGATGCCATCTATATATGTATATATGCGTGTATAAAAACACACGCCTAAAGGCCCACTAAAATCTCATGTCGTATCTCATAATACGAATCAAACATATCACCGATCTCATGGCATCATGCCCAATCTCATCGACTCATCTCTAAATACCATGTACAATCCTCATCATCCATGTATAGGTATACGTATTTATATACATAGTCCCATACCTATGTGTGTGTATATATATATATGTATCCCCATATACGCACAAGTAATAATGCATGCAAGGGTGTGTGTGCGTGTTTGCAAACCTATTCAATGGTTCGCGACTAAGAAATCAACCATGACACTATTATCCAAATTCATAACACATATGTAAATATATATCATATCATCAACTACACTACGAACTGCGGGGGTGCTATACTCCATCCACCCGACTTCCCCCGTAGATATAAATCTACTCACATTGCTCTTCGCTTGCCATTGCCGACGTCGCCATGCGCTTGCTTGTCGTTCTGAAGTCCATATGGGGGTACCTACATGTCACAACGTATCGTATCGCATTAAAACCCAATTCAAAACCAAAACGACACCCTAAAAGCCTATAGGTTAGAACCTACGGACTACGCCTTTCAAACCACCAAACAACCCTCGATAACGTCGTACAAACGTCAAGTGATCGAGGTAAATCACCAATACTAAAATCCAGAATCCAAAATACGTAAAATATAACCCCGAATCATAACAGCAACTCATGACTTTAATCCCAGATTTTACCCTAGGCCAAACTAGCCAATTTTTCATACAGGAGGGGCCTAATTTACTGGAGATAGAGCTACAGACGAAGCACGAACCAAAAAGAACCAGGTCTGGCCGCAAATTACGGCCAGAAGGAATTTTTCTACGGCCTGGATAGAGGGTTAGGGGTTAGGGTTTCATGGGTAGTCTTCTGGTCACCTGCACACATCACTATACTTGCTAAATATTTTTCAGGTCATCCGGGTGTTAGCAGATTACCAAAGCCATCACAATTCGCACAATTTCCGTATCTGCAGAATTCAAAGTTCGTATTTGGGGGTTAAGTCTCAGGTTTTAGTCCGATATGATATCACTAACAGGGGTTTAGGTGTTAGTTATGTATATGCCCTAGAGGCCATTGTTGTACATGTGATGTATATTATAATGGATGCTTGGATATATATAGAGAGAGATGACTTTCTTGCTCGTCATGATAGTATGCTATTTAGTTTCACTTTATCTTAACATGTTGACTTGTATTAGTTTACTGTCTTGCTCTCACATGTTGATAAAGCCCTTATGATATGTACTCGACTACTGGGACTGTGATGAGATCACACTAGAGGGGCCAGGGTAGTCAAAGAGTACATCCTAAAACTATTCCTAGTCGAGGGTGTGTCGAGACAAAGCATCGATAAACCAGAGTAGACTAGTGTATACGCATCTTGACCCATATGATGGGATGTCACGACCCGAAAGAGCACGTGACTGGCCCTTGAACCATATGAAGTCTATAGGACTCCATCTGATCCAAGTAAGCCAAAAACCCAGAAATCTAAAACCATTTTAAGAGTAAATAAAGAAAACCGGTTTAAAGAAGTGAAGAAAAACATGTTTGAAGTCAAGGTTTTCAAATAACTAAGCCGAATATGCATTTAAAAAAAAGTAAAGTCTTTTCTAAAAATTTCGGCAGAGTTCCTTTTGTAAATACTGGCCCCGAACGGGGTACAACAAGAACAATATATATATGCAATGATAGAAGGCATCCCTAAGCGGGAGCTAGCTCTTCGTCAATCGACGGTCACAACCACACAAGCAATATAATATACAACGCCGAAGGGCGAGGATCAAAGCTCAAAGAAACTCAAATAGCATGAAAATCGTAATACTACTACACGCGATTCTAAGGTCAAAATAATAAATCACTAATGTCTAAGTCTGAAACAATATACAAGTTTTGGTGGATGGAATTCTAGATAGAAGGGAATAATACAAGTACAATGGTGGTTCTTGAGGCAAAAGAACCCACCTACCAAAAGCAATTCACCCGCAAAGGAAGCAGTGTGCCAGAAATGCCGCTATGGAACCTGTACGGCAAAACCTGCAAGAACTGTGGCATAACGGGGGTGAGTTGCCAACTCGTGAATAGAAAATATCTACAAGTAGAAACCGAATGCAAGACATAATCCTAGGTCAATACGATCAGTATATGATATAAACCTCAAAAGTAAGTCTGAAGCATGATAAGATGGCGATGTAACATCTAATCATGTATGTAGTGCCAAGTACTCATGCCAGTGCCTCAGGTAATAACATGTCATAAATGTAAGGTATGTCTGCATGAAGTAAATATGATGAAGTATCAAAATGAATATCAATACACATATATTAGCGTCTCATTCCACTAATATTAGTCTAAGGGTATATATAACAGCGCCCTCATACCCTGTTATATATACAAATGGAGTATGATCAATGTAATACTAGTCTGTATAAATGTGGATCCCGTCCACCTGTCACCCAATGACAATAAGCATCATGCATGCAAATATGAGGATATAATCAAAATCATGGAGATCATCATGAAACCTGTGCCTAGCATCGGCATGTAAATCCTCGTCCAGATGGGGCTCCGTCTGCGGTATCGGCCCTCGGCCCCGGCAGTACGGGTCAGCCCATGTCCATCTCTCAACTCCGGTCGGTATCCTCCAGATATCCGCCGAGCTCAAATACAATCAACGGTAGGTAGTAGTCCCTCTGCCAGGCTCACCGTCTACTACACAGCGAAACCGTTCTCGCCCCGGGGTACCATACCGGGTTCACTATGTACCCGCAATCGGCCTCATCCGCCTCCTCGAATCGGGTTTCACATGTCGCTCTCAGCACCGAGAAAACACATGGTGGACGCACTGAAATATCATATCAAGGGTAACCGGGTTTTTAAAACAATTATATATTCTCTTTTGAAATACCCACGGTTCCCAAATCCAGAAATATCATGGAAACAACATATCTCAATGCGTATAATCAAAACATGATGTATGCGACATGTAAAGAAAGGTAAGCATATCAGTAAGTCATGCAGCATGGAATAGTAATGTGCACATGTCGAGGGAAACCGCTCTTTTTAAAATGAATCAGTTTTTGATGAATATCTTGCGGTTCCCAAATCACTAATCAAGTCATAATCATCTATGTATGTGTGTATAAGTGTACAATATGCCATGCAATAATCATATCATGAATGCAACAGTACTACAGTGTAATGGCATGGCAATTATCGATGATGAAGTGTGTGAGCCGGCAAATAGTGTACGTGGAATATACGCATCATCGACAATGGTGCTGGTGTCCTAACAGCATAATAATAATATAGCAATAAACATATGCAAAGCAATGTGAATAGCATGAATATGCGGAAATCAAATAATCAACACCACAGTGAAGAATCTACTATGCAAACTACAGATCTAAGTATCAAGTCAATCGGGACGGGTATGGAAACCACCTAAATCTGAGTCGATATATAGATATAATAGTCGGTGATCCCGCCTCAATAGTATCACATACGATACAGTATATCATATGACATCCTCAAGTCATGAGTGTGGACCTATCATCAATGTAAAGCTCGTACGGTAAATCGCCGTACGGCATCCCAATAGCTGGGTACGGGTCAATATCACAATCAGCTCATCAATTATTTGGTATCCTCATCATCATATCACATAATCTGCGGTACTGATCTAAGTCTAGTACAATCGATACCATCTATCACTGGTGTGTAAGCACACGTCTAAAGGCCCGCTAAAGATCACATGTCGTATCCCAAATACGAATCATATCAAATCACCGATCTCGCGGCACAATGCCCAAGATCATCGACTCATCTCCAATGTCATCCAATATCATCAAACACAGTGCAAGTATAATGAATATGCAAGGGTGTGCGTGTAGGTGTAAATCTATTCTAGGGTTCGCGACTATGAACTACACTAGTTACTTCTAACCCTACACTATCCATAGTACACCTAACACAAAATCCATGACACACTATAACTATCATATATATATAGTATATCAACTACGGACTGCGAGGGTGCTATACGCCATCCACCCGACTTCCCCCGTAGATATAATCTACTCACCTTGCGTCTTCGTTGTCGACGTCACCACGTGTTTGCTTGTCGTCCCGAAGTCTTCATGGGGTAACTACACATTAACGTATCGCAAATGCGTATCAAAACCAAATCCAAACTAAAACGGCATACGAATCCCAAAACGATACGCTATGATCTATAGGTTAGAACCTATGGACAACGCCTTCCAAAACCAACAACAAACCTCGATATCGTCGTATAAACGGCAAATAGTCGAGGTAAAACACAATACACAAATTCAGATTTAAAAATACGGAATACGGAAACAAGAATCCAAAACAGCAACTAAGGAAAAATGCCCCAGATTTCACCCTAGGTCAAATTAGACAAATCTGTATATGCCAGGGGTCTAAACTACTGTAAAAAGGGCCATGCACCAAAAACGAGGTAATTCCCTCATGCTCTGGCCACAATTTGCGGCCAGAAGGAATTAATTGGCGGGCGGGGTTTGGAGTTGGGGGCTAGGGTTTGGTGTGGTGGTTCCATGGTGCCTGCACATCTCATTGTCAACTAAGTTTTATTTTTGGGGTCTCGGGGTGATAGCAGATTCCTAAATACGATCACAGATTCACAGTTTTCCTCCGACATCGTCTCATAAATCCGTATTCTGGTTTCACGTCTCTAGTTTGATCCAAAATAACATCACACCAGGGGTTCTAAGGTCACCACAAGCCTCAATTTCACTTTTAATCTCAGGTCTAACCCTAAACCCAAACTTGAAGTTCACAAGTCCATCAAACGACATCATATCGACATGAAACTAGAATTGATGCAATAAGAATTGAAATACTAAACTAAGGGTGCAGAAATTACCTTCTTTGGCAACTCAAGAAAATTCTTGAGTTGCACAAAGTCCTCCAAATCCATTCTTGCTAGGTTCAAAGTGTAGCTAGTGAGCTCGGGAACATTTATTGTGAAATGGGAATAGGGTTTTGGGGTGGATTTCATGGTGGATCTAGGGTTTTTGTGAAGAGAGAGAGAGAGGGATGGCAGCAGCAGCAGCAAAGGGAGGGAGAGGAGAGAGAATGAGAAGGGGAAAATGATGGGGAATGGTTCTACAAGTCAAAAAGTAAGCCCCAAACCTACCTCTCTCCTAATCATCATACTTTACCTTTTCTTTTCTTTTCGTTTTCTTTCCTCTCTAAACCCTTCTCACTAGAATAGTAACCCCAAAAGAAACATGGTGGAAAAATGCACAAGTGTAAGAAAAATGATATGTGCACATTTTTGCACAAAAATTCTAAAAATCCGATTAGCGGTTTTTAATCGTGATTAGCACTAAATTAGCATATAACTAATCATAAAAACTTAGAAAATGGCATTATTCCCTAAAATACCCTATTTTAGAATTTTCCATAATTTTTCCAAATTTTTTCCCATTTATTTGTATTTAATAATACCGAAATATTAAAATATTCAATAAAATAATATTAAATTATAAAAATTCCCAAAAATAATATTTTATTATTTTGAAACGTTACAATCTTCCCCCCTTAAAGAAATTCGGTCCCCGAATTTAAATTGAAACCCCCAAGTACTAAAACATTTCAGTAAAAATCCAAATTGTCGGGGTTCCGAAAACATCAATACACAGCGAGTATCATAAAAAAAAGTACTGCTCTATAAGAAATCAATCCTAAAAATGTATATATAAGAATATCCTGTGCGTCTTGTGCGCAAGGAAATGAAAATCCATATACGTGCCATACAAGGGCACAAAACAACATCTAGGTGCAACGGGAGTGCACGAAACATCTGTCATAGGCAACGTGTGTGCCTGACAGCAAAATCTGGTGCACTTGACATGCACGAGGAATCCCGATTTGATGCATCTGGCGTGCACCAAAATCGTATATCAAAACACTAAAGGTGCATGAAAACTATGCTGGAAGTGTAAATCAAATCACTGCATAAGATAGGCGTGAAATCACAATCAATACCTCAAATGTAATAACTATGCGCAAAATATCAATACCCAGTGGGTGCATGAAAACAAATATCATGAAACTCAGCTATCAAAACTAAATCATGCAACCAGAACGCCCAAAATACTGAAATCCAAGATGACAGATTCGTGATAATCGAATCACAAAATCACAAATCATAAATACCGTCGTCGGTAGTTCCTCCTTCAAAGTCGAGAAGGAGTCAGCGCATCCAATGCTAGCAGCGCAAGATATCTACTTGCCTCTTGTTCACGATCTGGCGTCCTCTGCCTCTGGGTCCTTATCTTCTCTGCGAATTACCTATCTCGCAAACAATCGGCTCATCGGCCCTGTCAGGTGTGCTAACGGGGACGATTCCGTTCTGGCACTTCTCTAGTCATCTCTCGTTCAATCATCACGACCACTCATAAAACAGTATATCACTGGCGTCGGCCTCTGGCTCTCTGAATGCACATCACACATCTGATCCTGGGTGCAAACATCATTGCAGTAGTGTCCTGGAAGGAATCCCGCTCAAGGTCTCTTCCGATCTTGCCTATGCCGGTTTGTACGGAGGCTGGTACTCTTGCATAATTTCTTCTCGCTCGATGGACATCTGTGTCCTCAGCACAACATTTCTCGGAAATTAGTCGCATACCAACGCCTCTGTAAGCATATCAGGTCTCTAGTCTCGACGGGAAGTAATGACAGCTCGTCAGCATCTCGCACGAACCTCTTTTCCCGCTTGTCTGTATCATCGTCCACATCGACGTCACGTCTCTATCGGTGTACTGCAACGTTCTCGGCTACGGTCCATCCAAAGTCTCTCGCATAACTCTTTTCTGCCGAATTGCCCGGAAGTCATCGTCCTTTGCCGAAGCTAATTCTTGTTCCGGAACGGCTACATACTCGTCGCAACTCCTTCTGGAAGGTATATCCATATACAACGCCTCTGCGTGTGTATCGCATCTCTGATGTCGGCGGAGTGGAACGTCATATCGTCGAAATCACTTGCGAACTCTTCACTTCACTCTACTTCAATGTCGAAGGATTCGGACTCGCCTCATCGTGGCTGAACGGACTGCGCGCCAACGGCTATGCTCGTATCTGGAGTCTCCCAAGCAATGCATCCCATCACATGATATCCGAATGATGTCGAATCGGCCGATCGACTCGTCAGACCCTCATAATCCCCCAAGAGATCAACATCTTGAGTACAGTTTAATAGTATCGAGTACATGCCACAGCGTCGGTGGTCCAGCCGTAGAAGGGCAAACCCAAGCCTCACTAATGGCGCCGCAGAACTTCCGCAAACCCTAAGGTTCAAAGGCTTTCATACGGTCAGTAAGTCGAGTTAGGGTTTCATTCTTCTAGAGGGTCCATGGAATCACCTGCATGTCTTTCCGTATACTTTAAACTTGGAAAATGGCTTCTGACATTCGATCGTCTCTATCGACTCTCAACGTCTCCGCGTGAAGTCGTCTTTAGCTGGCAGCAATCTATCTGATGACCTCGCATCGGGGTAAGCGAACGAACCACATGTCCTAGTCATTCATCCTCGGTGATGTAACACCTTAGAATGTGTTTTGTAACTATTTATATTTTAATGTGTGGTTTTTAATAAAAAGTTAACAAAATTAAGTTATAAATATTTTATCCTATTTATTGTGTATTTTATTAGAATTTTTTTAGGTACACACACTTGTGCATGATAACTAGGGTTGTTTTTGGGGTTAAACCATGATTAGCAACCATGGTTAACTAACCATTTCTCCCTAATCTAGTTTTAATTTTTGTTTAAGTGTCATGGTGGTAATTAGTCATGATAGATTTAAAATGAAAATGAATTTAAAATGGAATTTTAAATTGGTTGACTTTGGGAGAGAGAGAGAGTGAGCATGGGCATCATGGCATGAGCCATGCCTCACTTAATGAGGAGAGAGAGAGTGAGAAGGGGGTCTTTGTGTGAGCTCATTTCTCTATCTCATTTTCTTGCTCTCATTCTCTCACTCTCTCACACACACACACACCCTCACACTCTCAGCAGCAGCAATAACAACAACAACATCAACTACAACAACAACAACAGCAGCAGCAAGAACAACAACAACAACACAATAACAGCAACAACAACAGCAACATCAACTACAACAACAACAGCATCATCATCATCATCTTTAGCAACAGCAGCAGAGAGCATCAGCAGCAGAAGAAGTAGCAGCAGCAGCAGCCCATGGCAGCAGCATCAGCAGTAACAGCTCCAGCAACTCGCAGAAGCTCTTCTCCACATCTTCACCTGCCTTCTAGGGTTCAGTGGGTATATTTCCTTAACCCCATTTCATGGTTTGCTTAGTTGTCCATCGATTGCTTCGATTAGTGTTAAAATAGCTAATTTAGTGCTAGATTGTGGTGTTTAAGTGGAAATTTGGGAAATTGTTGATTGTGTTAGCTACCTTAGTTTAATTAAGAGTTAATAGGGCCACTTCAACTGAGAAATCCCCAGATTACACTAAAATACCATAGGTTTTCCTTATTGTGCAAGTTGGTGTTTTAAAGTGATATTTGTGACTTCTGGAATCTGCTATTGACCCGGACCTTACAGAGTGAAATTGAGAAGACTGGGACATGATACCTAGGTCTAGACACCACCACCAGAGCACGACCCCCTAACTCCCAACCCAGGCCGCCAAATTCTTCTTTTTGGCCGCAAATTGCGGCCCAGAAGGGGACTGGGTGTTGGGATTTTGTGTAGGGTTCTCTGCAGTGTTTTCTAGGTCTTTGGCATGTCTAATTTTGTGATATCTTACCTGTAGGAAAATCTGGGGTCATATATCGTTTTTGGTGTCCGTTGTGTTTGCGCGATACGAGCGATACGTGAGTGGGTTCTGTGATCCAGCGTATCGCGGCATGCCGCGATGGTTTTAGACGCGTACACACACGATTCAGCGTATCGTGCACACGCGCGATTAGTTCGCGACGCGAGTTTCTCGTTTTGGTTCGATATCGCGTTTCGCGGAATATTTTGGCTTATATATGATTTTCATGTCGTATTTGCAGGTTTGCAGGCAGGAACTACGGACACGGCTACAGGGGGGAGCAGATGGTAGGATTCACCTAGCGTGGAGTGTAGGTGAGTAGATTTAACATCTATAGGGGAATCGCCCGCATGGCGTTATGCGTCTGGGCTAGGATTCAATTACCTGTCGCACATTCTACGTCATTGTAGAATTGCGTCTTTACTTTATTGCCTTGATATAGTTATACTGTGACTAGCAGCCGTAGGACACTGCACACATTATTGGCGGTTCATATTGCACGAGCACAGATTGTATGCTACACACACACCGTCAATAATTGCCATGTCACACACTACCCCTTATAGCTACTATTGCTTACCACACATGACATCTAGCTACCGGTATACCTATAGTGTATCATACCTTTAGTGATAGGTACATTTACACCTTGCGATTCAGCTACAGGTATACCTTGCACATATTTTAGTTATACCGGGGGGATATCTTACTCATATTTTTCTTATACCCAGGGGGTATACGACATCAGTTCTTATGGGTAGATACCTATACTTGGATGTACCTTATTGATTTTGCATACATCTGGTTCAGCTATATACTTTTGTTTACCTGCTCGCATTCAGATATATCGCATTGTTTATTTAGATTTTATATGATGTTTTCGGGATTTGGGAACCGCGGGAGTTCATGAAATTATGCATATTAGTGGAATGGGACGCTAATATATGTGTATTGCCCCCATCATACTTATTTTGTGTATTTACCTTTAGGATGTTAGAAACTTACTTGAGATTCGACTTGGGATATAGGTGATTCATTGTGTTTGGATATTGGATATGAAAGATATGGTTGATCTGTACATTCGAGATATAGGAGAGCTTTTCGATATTGTACTTGAGGTGATGTGAGACCTGTATGATGTGAGAGCCCAATGTGGGGGCTGATTTGAGGATTTGGGATTTGAGTGTCTTGATGGATTGTGATCCTACCACGATGTCAGGTTTCCGTGGGAATGACATATTCCACCCTATACCTCACCCTTACCTATTTTTATGCACAGATTCATATAGTGGTAGTACTTGTTAGTGTACCCTTATGATAAGTTGCATATCTACATCCTCATATCCTTTTTGCATAGTTATTGCATATTACTGTCATGTTACTGTTGCATCACATATTGATTGTACCTGCTAGTGTACTCTCCTTTATTCAGCATTTGCATGACATGTTATTACTGTAATCGCATATCTTAGATTCATGCTGTACGTGCATTCCTGCGATTACCTTCATATGTTTTATACTATTCACGAGTTGGCAACTCACCCCAGTTGTGCCACAGGTGTTTCAGGTTGTTCCCCAGAATAGTTGAGGCAGGCTATTTCGCTATTCAGCTATTCAGCTACTATCTTTTGCCACAGATACCGCATCAGCTCACAGTACCGTTTTGCTTAGGTGGGTTGATGATTATCCGTATTTCCTATTGTACCTTCGTTGTATTTGTACTCTCCATCTACTATTGTATTGTGGACTTAGAGACTTGGTGAGGACGTATTTGTATATTATTGTGGATTTGTTGTCTTTTATACAACTTCTCTCTATTGTCCTTATTTCTTCGCTACGACGTCGTATATTTGTATTGTATTCATCTTGGCTGATTTTTACAAAAAGGGGTGTTGCTAAAATTTTAAAGAAAGAAAGTAAGACTTTTAAAGAATTTGGGTTGCGATTTCAAATGTTTCAAAACTTATATTATCTTTTCCGTATTTTTATGGTTTAGACTTCTGGGTTTTGGCTTTCTTTTGCTATGTTACGTCTTAGGGCGTTGCGTAGTATTAGGGCCGTCACGGGCCAATTTTGGGTCGTGACAGGTGACTAGCGACCTTCCATCATATCTCTAAGTATATACTCATGCTACAGTAGCTCCAATCATCTGGGCGATATCTCTTCGTTTGCAGCAACAACTGGCTCATTCGTCTTTATGCTGAACAGCGCCTCAATCCTCCAGGAAAGGCGATACATTGGCGGTCATCTCTGAATCGGTCTGCTCGAAATCTGAGTAAGACTCTCCACACTGGAAATCTTCAACTCAACTGGGCCTGCTCCGGCGCATAAGTCGGACGAATCACCTTCGTCTCTCAAATCGGGTAGACAAGCTATCATCTGTCTCATATCTGCCTGGAAGCTCCGGCGATCTCAGCTCGTAAGCTCCGGAAGCGACATCCTGTCAATCTCAGCAACAGCTGGTCCATCTGTCTGCACGGTAGGCGACATCATAATCTCTGAGGTATGTTGTACATCAACAGTCCTCTCTCAACTGGCAGCTCTAACAATGGCCCGATCATCCGGCGCAAAACCAAGCACTTGCCTCCACTAGAGGTCACAATCACCAATACTAACTCGAGACGTTCCCATGTCACCAGAAAACACAATGGTCGGCCCTCGTACCAGACGAGCTCGCCCTGACCATAACCCTAGCAGCAGGCCAAACTACGCTCAAACATGGTGACAGGAACCTCAATCAAGTATCGAACAGAGCAGATCAATGGCAAGAAAGAAAACAACAATCCAGAGTGGATACATGATCATAAGAAGGAACAGCATCAATGAAGGTATGATCATGGAACTAATAGAATCGAGGATCTCAAATGGATGTATAATCATGGATATGAAGAGAATCACTGATCTCGAAAAAATGTACATCCTAAGGTTCCTTAAGCGGAGTGGCGTGTCGTTAGTATGCCGCGGAACATACCCACGGTACGTCACTCTACTTTAGTCACCTATTCCATCAACCAAGGGTCATCCTACGCGACAAAAGTTCGGGTCTAATACCCCCTCGACTAAGTCTAAGTTCCGTAAGGTCAAGCCTAAGTTCCGTATATATATAGACGCCCTAGGCTCCACATAGTCAAACATAGACTCGAACCAAGGTTAACCTAGCGCTCTGATACCAACTTTGTCACGACCCGAAAGAGCACGTGACTGGCCCTTGAACCATATGAAGTCTATAGGACTCCATCTGATCCAAGTAAGCCAAAAACCCAGAAATCTAAAACCATTTTAAGAGTAAATAAAGAAAACTGGTTTAAAGAAGTGAAGAAAAACATGTTTGAAGTCAAGGTTTTTAAATAACTAAGCCGAATATGCATTTAAAAAAAAGTAAAGTCTTTTCTAAAAATTTCGGCAGAGTGCCTTTTGTAAATACTGGCCCCGAACAGGGTACAACAAGAACAATATATATATATATATATATATATATATATATATATATATGCAATGATAGAAGGCATCCCCAAGCGGGAGCTAGCTCTTCGTCAATCGACGGTTACAACCACACAAGCAATATAATATACAACGCCGAAGGGCGAGGATCAAAGCTCAAAGAAACTCAAATAGCATGAAAATCGTAATACTACTACACGCGATTCTAAGGTCAAAATAATACATCACTAATGTCTAAGTCTGAAACAATATACAAGTTTTGGTGGATGCAATTCTAGATATAAGGGAATAATACAAGTACAATGGTGGTTCTTGAGGCAAAAGAACCCACCTACCTGCAGGGTTCCTAGGCACTCTCAAGAGGTCTCACAAGGCATCAACCATGCCAATTTCAAAAATACGGTGCCGAGAAACCCTAGACTAGATCGTTGGCTAGAAGTTTAGGCGACAAAGCAAACTAGTTAACACTTAACTACTAGAATACGGAAATACAACCTTTGTAGATCCGGTCCTCCACCTCCATAGCTCCGCAATGAAGTCTTCTCGCTGTCCAAGTCGAACCCCGGGCTCTAGCGTCGGCTTCATCGGAGAATGGACGGGCTAGGTCATCGACGACGATGCCGAAGATGATCTACGTCGAGGCATCACTAGATCAAGCTCCCACTTCTCCAAGTCATGAAAACTTGTGAAGGAAACACACTCTACTACTTGGCAAGAGGTAGAGGATGAAGAAATAGGAAGTGGGTAGACTTTAGAATTGGATTTCTCACTCATTTCATCAATCCACCATTGATGAAGTCAAGCTTCTTAATGTTTTGAAGGAGAAGAAGAAGAAGAAAATGTTATCATAAGTTAATTAGAATAGAAAAGAAAAAGAATCCTTATCATAACATTAACTATAGTTAGGTGTAGAGAAATGACTAAGGTTAAAAGAATGGTTAGGGTTAAGCTTTTAGACAAAATGGTCATATGGTCAAAGCTTCATGAAGCTTCATCAAGCTTCATGAAAGAAAGAAAGAATTATAACCATTTTGTTTTCTTTTGTCATTTCATTTTAATCCAAATAAAAAGATAAATGAATGGACAAATAAATAGAAACCTTAACCATTTACTTAACCTAGGTTTAATTCTTTACACTAACCAATTTTGCATGCATCATCAAACATGATACAATCAAGTGCACAAAAATATATCGCATATACAATGCGCACATCCGAGTGAGAAAATCCATCTTAAGTGAACCGATACTAGTTAATGCAAAGTAATATATCAAATATATAATTATGCATTAAATCATTAAATCAACACTTGATTTAATGATCCGGTCATATCGCATATAACCGACTAATATCAACAGTAACAACTTATCGAATCAACACTTGATCCGATAACCCGGCTATATAGCATATAACCGATCAATGTCACATATCGCGAGAATCGAATACAGTATCACATACTGTTATCATTCTCGGTCCCGCACATATCTCATATGCGCTCCTATTTCGTTTCGCTTGAGCCAGGAAACCTCTGTGTAGGACTCTAAAGACTCGTCAATACTCCGGCAGCAGGTGATGATCATATCAAGCACCCACAAGCCGCAAGCGGTCTGCTAAACGTAACGGCCACCCGGGTATTGAGAGATCAGAAGATCGACGAGCAAGCCCGCTCACACTCCAGTGAATCCAACCAGTAACACTACCGTACAGTCCGGTCTCGTCGTCTGATATGTCGCATATCTTGCCTAGGGGTGGTAAACGTCAGACCCTAATAGCTCGATAAGTCGTGTCTATATGAGGTCTATAACAATTCGAGAAACTACTGGTAACACTTACCAGTAAATCTCAGCAACCTTGGCCAGCGATTTCCTGTTATAGCCAATCGAACACAGCGCAACATCAACTCCCTATACCGGGAGAGACGAATCCCCTCCTATCGCTCATTGCCTCCATGTGACTCGGGAATGTACCCAAAAACCACCGTTTTGCACGCCCTCTTGGACGTGGTAAGATGGAAATCAAAGCACAGTGGGAACCACACAAGACTCTATGATGATCTCGGGTCAACAGACTACTCTGTACCAGTGTCACCAGAGAACTGCCATCTGACGTAAGGTATAATACCATCTGGGTGTTCTCGGCGAGTCTGTCCAGTGTACCCAGTCTTTACTGAGAACCCGTATATCATCTCCGATGTCAAACACCAATGGATATGGGATCATCCATCGCCCATCTGTATGGGTCGAGAAGGTATACGCTAGTCTACTCTGGTATATCGATGCCCCGTCTCGATACACCCACGACTAGGGACTTTGAAGGATGTACTTATGGACTACCATATCCCCACTAGTATGATCCGCATCATAGTCCAGGTAGTCAAGTACACATCCTAAGGGCTTTACCAACATGTATCGGAGAGACAATCAGTGTACACGTTAAGGTAAAGAGTAACCAGATAGCATACTATCATGTCGAGCAAGAAAGTCCTCCCTATATATGTCCCAGCATCCACTACAATATACATCCAATGTACAGTAATGGCCTCTAGGGCATACATATAACTAACAATCTCCCACTTGCACTAGGGCCATCTGATAGAAGTGGTTGTAGTATCTCATACTCAACCATCCCATAAAAGTCTCTCTCTGGGAATAGGCCTTCGTAGGTGGATCCGCCGTGTTATCCTCTGAGTTTACTCTCCTGACCTCGATCCCCTGGAGATCAACCATCTCCATGATCAGGTGATACTGTCTTAGAATATGTCTGGATCACTGATGGGACCTGTGTTCCTTGGCATAAGCCACAACTCTATTGTCTCACAATGGTAGGAACGTAGTTCATCTAATGAACCAATATACACCCAAACAGCCTCTTTGGTAGCATCTTTAGTAGCGATGTATCCTGCCTTTATCGTCTAGTATGTCACGGTATCTAGCTTGGAACTCTTCCAACATACCGTCCCTTTACAGAGGGTAAAGACAATGCTTGTGACTGACATTCAGTCGTCTTTATCACCCTGGAACCTTTCCAGTGATTCTTCCCAGGATCGATTGATACCATCTCACTATTGCTAGTGAGATTCCTAACATCCAATTAGATCTATCTCATAGGTCCAAAATTCAGGATTCAGTAGGTATCATCTTGATCCTATATGGAGAATCATTGTGATAAGCGGAGATTGATCGAGCGTAGCATAGGAAACTCCTTCCCTATCAAGAGTATGTCATCCACGTACTCTACGAGGATCGTCACCATACTCCCTACTACCTTTTTTGTTTATACAAGAGTCATCTACCATTTTGATGATGTCAAACTCTTTGACTAACTCATCAAAACAGATGTTCCAACTCCGCGATGCCTGCTTTATTACATAAAACATCTTGCACACGTTTCCGCTGCTCCCACTGTTTACGAAGCCCTCTGGCTGTGTACTTATAGAAGCTCTTTTCCAAAACATCATTTTAGAAGAGCTGTCATGACACCCAACCACCAGATATCGTAGTCATGGTATGTAGCCGTGGCAAGTAGGATCTGGATGGACTTAAGCATAGCCACTGGATAAAGGTTTCATCATTATCCACGCCTGGTCGATGACGAAAACCTTTAACAAATCTAGCTTTGAAATTCTCAACTTTTCCATCTACACCAAGTAATCCTCTCAAGATATACTTGCTCCTGATGGGGATTTAACCCTTCAGATATAGCAACCAAAGTCCATACTTTGTTGGTGTATAAGGATTCCATCTCAGATCGAAAAGCATCCAGCCATTCTTACAGAGTCCCACTCCTGATGGCCAGCTCGAAACTAGTTGGGTCATCATCTCATGATGCAATCCTCGCTCCCACTGTCATAGAGAAACCGAAGTATCTCTCAGGTGGGTGAGGAACCCTACTAGATCGGCGGAGAGGCCGAGGTTCGTTGGCATCTACTGAATCCTTTGGTTCTACCAAATCATCTGCTGTATTTTGTATAGCTGGAACCTTTCCAGTTCTACATTACAGACCTTGCCTCGAGCTTGTCCGGATTTTTCTTTTAGACATTAGCCGGACAACCCCAAATCTTAACTAGCTTAAGACATGGGCTCTTCCCTTTCTATATCACATATGAAATGGTAGACAACTGATTTGATTGGAACCCTATTCAATAGGTATGCAACTTCTCAAGTGCATAACACCCAAAAGGAAAAAGGTAACTCAGTAGTACTCATCATAGAGCACACCATATCAAATAGGGTGTATCTGCTCCGCCCCGATATACCATCGTGCTATGGTGTATACGGAGGAGTAATACTGAGAGAGAATCTTATTCTCCTTTAGAATAGTCCAGGAATTTCCGTGCTCAAGTATTCTCCTCCTCGATCACATCAAAGGACATAATACTTATACCCGTATTTTGGTTCTCTACTTCTAACTTATATTCTGTGAATATCTCAAAAGGTTCGGACTTGTGTTTCAACAGGAACATATGTCTGAATCTTGAGAGATCATCAGAGAATGTAATGAAGTAAAAAGAACCGATGTTGGCATGTGTAGACAGGGGACCTTACATACATCATCATGTATCATCCCAAGAGTTTACTAACTCTTTCTCTGTTTTCAATAAACGGAGCTATGGTCATCTTATCTTTGTGACATGACTGGCGAGTTTCACAAGATGTAAATTCAAACTAATTTAAATATGCATCTTTATGTAACTCTAGCTAGTCGGGTCGCATTGATATGACCTAGTCTACAATACCTCAAGAAGGATCCGTCCATTTCTGAACTCTTCCTCTTGTGTGTGTTCTATATACTAAGAACTGTAGTTTGATTTAGAACATCAATGCTTTTAGATAACGTGCCTGAACCGATCACCTTTTTGATATAGGAAATGTTCAAAACATTATCCAACAATACAAAATTTTATCATTTCTTTACTAATAAAGAGACTGATATGATTTTGTATATCAGGTTCGGTATCTAATAACATTCATTCAGAATCAATGTATTGGTAATACAGGGTGACAGTGACCGACAGACTTGGCTGCAACTCTTGCCCCGTTTTCTGCCTCATGAAACTTATCACCCGTTCTCAGTTTTCTACCTATCTGTAGCCCTATGTAACAGATTACATATCTGGGATCCTGATCCGGTATCATATACCCAGGACGTAAAGGACATTGAGAAACAGTTCTGTATAATAAACACACCCGAAGATGATGCATCAGCATGCACTCTCTTCGTTTGGGCGGCACGGGAAATCTGGTATTCCCCAATTTCCTGCTCTGTCTTATAACTATTATAAGTTGGAGCGGGACCAACGTTCCCCAGCTCAGTATAACAAGCGGGTTCGGTCAATATTCCGTATTATTATCTTGATTAAGGCGTGACATGGTCTCTACCAGGAGAGAGAGAGAAGAAAACACTCAGCGTGCGCTCTTGCAAGAATAGATTGGTTTTTATTTTATCTAATCAGGATGGCTCCCACTGCTTTTTATCAAATCTTCCTTCAAACCCTAAAAGGAAAGACTAGCCGGGATTAATTACACACTACAAGTTCGCCAATCTTTCAGCCAGGCCAGTGTCGGTACTTTGAGGGTGGTCCCTCGTGCTTTCGCACGAACCTAATTAATGTAAACCTCGTTTTCCCAAAGGCATAACCTCGTTAACACCTTTCTAGACACCTACTTGATCGGCTAATTGTAATGTGTAAAACTCTCCCAGGAGTAACTCTTACTCGCAGCGGGTATCGGGATCCAACTATTTCATAGAAGGTATGCAATCTCATTGCAAATTTCAACACTTGAAATTCCCGATAATATTTTTCCCCTAACGTGCTATGACCTTGACGAAAGCCAACAAACCATAGTCTGCTAGTCAAGTTCAACCCGTCATTTCCTGATTGAAGTAAACCCACCCGCACAACCCTTAACGAAAGCCAACAAAGCCTCACGACTACCCTAATCCAATCGCATCGTATGCTGGCAGATAAGCAGCATATAGCTACCGCACATTGCACCTTGACGAAAGCCAACAAATGCAGCACGAATACTATATACAACTTATCTGAAATGACGGAGGGCTACGACAGGTTTTTCTGAAAACCTATTGCGTAATGAACATGATATCGTTGTAGAATCAAATGATTTTAAAATGGAGTGTTTTTGAGGCTTTTCTAGTTTTGCTAAAGGAGTCACTCCCGGTGAAGGGATCGTCGGTCCTTTCCTCGTCGAATGAGGTGCGGGATATATCATATATATCACTGTGCAAAGCAAAAACTCTTAAAAGCAATCAAAAGACAAACCGAGTGTGTAGCATCTGCCAGTTATTGCTAAAGGAGTCACTCCCGGTGAAGGGATCTCGGTCCTTTCCTCATCGAATAAGGTGCAGGATATATCACATATACCGCTGTGCAAAGCAAGAACTATAGCTACCTGTTTTATTTTGAAATTCGATTCTACAACACCTTAGGTTTCTTTTATTTCATTAATCATATTAATGAAGTCCCATCATTTAAGTACCTAAACATCACAGATAAATACGACGTGCACTTATGCCATCCGCATTCGCCTCGATGTCCCCTCGTGCACCGTCAGGTTAGGTAACTAACGGCAGAGCGGGGCAGGGCTAGCGCGGGTGTAAAACATAAGTAACGTCTATTTAATATATCATATATACTATATACTGTATCTATCACAGAACATCACATGATCACATCACAGATATCGCAGCAGAAGAAACATATGAAATATTAGATATACTAGGACGTCCGTGTTTTCAATACGAGCCAGTATAAAACACGGATTCCACGGTCGTGATGAATAGCCAAACCCACACCCCTAGACCCCTACGAGAGCGGCAAGCAACCCTACCAATTCTAGAGTTAGGAGACCCGGACTCGAATCCTCGAGTTGGTCTCCCTCTGGACTCCAGAACCCGGTTACTTGTGCCCTCCTCCTTGGGTCTATCCTAGTGCGGAAAAGTAAATAATATACAAAGGGTGACATCTTCCGCAACCTGGAAGTGCCCCAATAAAAGAATATTACAAACAAGTTTTTACATGAATGAAAATGAAAAACACTCATCTCACATAAAAACCCCCGGCTATTCAAACACGACGATCCAATATAACATATCCAGCAACACATAACATCACATGTCATCAACGTAAGTGAATATGCGCATCCCAATTGTCGTTGACATATAGCAACGAAACCGGCGATATCACATATTACACTTACGGTCACAGAAAAGAAAGTGTAAAACTACAACAGTTGGAATCCGCAACCACCTCAGACATCGCATGCCTAATCAATGAATTACTTAGACATCGCATGCCTAACAATTATAAACACCACATTTTAGTCTCATTATCGAAAACACTTTTCAATATCAAGTCGGGTAATTCAACAGGATTCCCGACATCCTGATCGAATGCTCGTCGCAAACTTCAGTAGGCGGCCGCACCCCCGACGCCGTCGACGAAGTGCACCAAGGCGGAACACCGCCACCGCGAGCACCCGAACGGATGCTTTCGGCGACGGGGTTCTCCTACAGTCACTTGGTTGGGGCTATGGGGTGTAGCTGTCTATTAAGTTTACCCGGCGAGTATCCGCGTACGCTACGTGATTGCGACGGACTTTTGATCACATCAAAATTCTGTGGCAACCGATCAAGTGAGACTAAACTGCTATGTTTATAACATTCATTCAGTTATCTCATAACTATTTGTGAATTCCAATTATTGTATCCCATTCCAGATAAGCAGAAAATGTTAAACTTTCCGATCGAACAATCGAACACCCAAGTTTTCCAAAACAGATCAACACATGAAACAAGTTTAAAAACATCCACTTCGTGCCTCAGTACCAACGGTCCAGCCGTAGAAGGGTCAAGCCAACGCCTCACATGCGGCACGCCATACTGCCCCAAACCCTAAGGTTCAAAGGGTAGTTCAAGACGGTCACATAATCGAGTTAAGGTTTGTTGTCTTCTAGAGGGACCATCGTGTTACTTGCACTACTTAGAACGTGATTAAACTACAGAAATATCCAACACTTGGAAATTTCCCGACAGGGGAAAAATTGGGTATTTATATCCGGTCGAACTTTTTAACATATTCAAAAAATTATCCGGAAAGACACATAGACAAAGTTTGACAATCCGATCGAATTTACGAACTCCTAATACAACCCAAAATACTCAACTCTTGATTTCAGATTAAAAATTCCCAGGAAAACCAGCACTGAAAAATAGGAGTTACTGTGCAAAATTCAATGGGAGATAAGACAAAAGGGCCGCGGAACAGTCGCATTAGCACGCTAATGCCGCGGTTCCACCGCACTTTAGAAAGATCATTAAGTAATTTTTGCATCGTAATTCTTAGAATTTCCTGCTGAATTTTCTGCATATTTTTAATCTGGAAAAAACCCAATTTTTGGAAAAAGTCCAGAGAGCAAATTAGGGTTTGGGTTTCGGTTCGATCGGACATCCAATTCCGTCTACGCATCGCCTAAGGCTCTAGCTAGGCTCTGATACCACTGCAGGATTCCTAGGCACTCTCAAGAGGTCTCACAAGGCATCAACCATGCCAATTTCAAAAATACGGTGCCGAGAAACCCTAGACTAGATCGTTGGCTAGAAGTTTAGGCGACAAAGCAAACTAGTTAACACTTAACTACTAGAATACGGAAATACAACCTTTGTAGATCCGGTCCTCCACCTCCATAGCTCCGCAATGAAGTCTTCTCGCTGTCCAAGTCGAACCCCGGGCTCTAGCGTCGGCTTCATCGGAGAATGGACGGGCTAGGTCATCGACGACGATGCCGAAGATGATCTACGTCGAGGCATCACTAGATCAAGCTCCCACTTCTCCAAGTCATGAAAACTTGTGAAGGAAACACACTCTACTACTTGGCAAGAGGTAGAGGATGAAGAAATAGGAAGTGGGTAGACTTTAGAATTGGATTTCTCACTCATTTCATCAATCCACTATTGATGAAGTCAAGCTTCTTCATGTTTTGAAGGAGAAGAAGAAGAAGAATATGTTTTCATAAGTTAATTAGAATAGAAAAGAAAAAGAATCCTTATCATAACATTAACTATAGTTAGGTGTAGAGAAATGACTAAGGTTAAAAGAATGGTTAGGGTTAAGCTTGAAGACAAAATGGTCATATGGTCAAAGCTTCATGAAGCTTCATCAAGCTTCATGAAAGAAAGAAAGAATGATAACCATTTTGTTTTCTTTTGTCATTTCATTTTAATCCAAATAAAAAGATAAATGAATGGACAAATAAATAGAAACCTTAACCATTTACTTAACCTAGGTTTAATTCTTTACACTAACCAATTTTGCAAGCATCATCAAACATGATACAATCAAATGCACAAAAATATATCGCATATACAATGCGCACATCCGAGTGAGAAAATCCATCTTAAGTGAACCGATACTAGTTAATGCAAAGTAATATATCAAATATATAATTATGCATTAAATCATTAAATCAACACTTGATTTAATGATCCGGTCATAACGCATATAACCGACTAATATCAACAGTAACAACTTATCGAATCAACACTTGATCCGATAACCCGGCTATATCGCATATAACCGATCAATGTAACATATTGCGAGAATCGAATACAGTATCACATACTGTTATCATTCTCAGTCCCGCACATATCTCATACGCGCTCCTATTTCGTTTCGCTTGAGCCAGGAAACCTCTATGTAGGACTCTAAAGACTCGTCAATACTCCGGCAGCAGGTGATGATCATATCAAGCACCCACAAGCCGCAAGCGGTCTGCTAAATGTAACGGCCACCCGGGTATTGAGCGATCAGAAGATCGACGAGCAAGCCCGCTCACACTCCAGTGAATCCAACCAGTAACACTACCGTACAGTCCGGTCTCGTCGTCTGATATGTCGCATATCTTGCCTCAGACCCCAATAGCTCGATAAGTCGTGTCGATATGAGGTCTATAACAATTCGAGAAACTACTGGTAACACTTACCAGTAAATCTCAGCAACCCTGGCCAGGGATTTCCTGTTATAGCCAATCGAACACAGCGCAACATCAACTCCCTATACCGGGAGAGACGAATCCCCTCCTATCGCTCATTGCCTCCATGTGACTCGGGACTGTACCCAAAAACCACTGTTTTGCACGCCCTCTTGGACGTGGTAAGATGGAAATCAAAGCACAGTGGGAACCACACAAGACTCTATGATGATCTCGGGTCAACAGACTACTCTGTACCAGTGTCACCAGAGAACTGCCATCTGACGTAAGGTATAATACCATCTGGGAGTTCTCGGCGAGTCCGTCGAGTGTACCCAGTCTTTACTGAGCACCCGTATATCATCTCCGATGTCAAACACCAATGGATATGGGATCATCCATCGCCCATCTGTATGGGTCGAGAAGGTATACGCTAGTCTACTCTGGTATATCGATGCCCCGTCTCGATACACCCACGACTAGGGACTTTGAAGGATGTACTTATGGACTACCATATCCCCACTAGTATGATCTGCATCATAGTCCAGGTAGTCAAGTACACATCCTAAGGGCTTTACCAACATGTATCGGAGAGACAATCAGTGTACACGTTAAGATAAAGAGTAACCAGATAGCATACTATCATGTCGAGCAAGAAAGTCCTCCCTATATATGTCCCAGCATCCACTACAATATACATCCAATGTACAGTAATGGCCTCTAGGTCATACATATAACTAACACTACCAAAAGCAATTCACCCGCAAAGGAAGCAGTGTGCCAGAAATGCCGCTATGGAACCTGTACGGCAAAACCTGCAAGAACTGTGGCACAACGGGGGTGAGTTGCCAACTCGTGAATAGAAAATATCTACAAGTAGAAACCGAATGCAAGACATAATCCTAGGTCAATACGATCAGTATATGATATAAACCTCAAAAGTAAGTCTGAAGCATGATAAGATGGCGATGTAACATCTAATCATGTATGCAGTGCCAAGTACTCGTGCCAGTGCCTCAGGTAATAACATGTCATAAATGTAAAGTATGTCTGCATGAAGTAAATATGATGAAGTATCAAAATGAATATCAATACACATATATTAGCATCTCATTCCACTAATATTGGTGTAAGGGTATATATAACAGCGCCCTCATACCCTGTTATATATACAAATGAAGTATGATCAATGTAATACTAGTCTGTATAAATGTGGATCCCGTCCACCTGTCACTCAATGACAATAAGCATCATGCACGCAAATATGAGGATATAATCAAAATCATGGAGATCATCATGAAACCTGTGCCTAGCATCGGCACGTAAATCCTCGTCCATATGGGGCTCCGTCTGCGGTATCGGCCCTCGGCCCCGGCAGTACGGGTCAGCCCATGTCCATCTCTCAACTCCGGTCGGTATCCTCCAGATATCAGCCGAGCTCAAATACAATCACCGGTAGGTAGTAGTCCCTCTGCCAGGCTCACCGTCTACTACACAGCGAAACCGTTCTCGCCCCGGGGTACCATACTGTGTCCACCATGTACCCGCAATCGGCCTCATCCGCCTCCTCGAATCGGGTTTCACATGTCGCTCTCAGCACCGAGAAAACACATGGTGGACGCACTAAAATATCATATCAAGGGTAACCGGGTTTTTAAAACAATTATATATTCTCTTTTGAAATACCCACGGTTCCCAAATCCAGAAATATCATGGAAACAACATATCTCAATGCGTATAATCAAAACATGATGTATGCGACATGTAAAGAAAGGTAAGCATATCAGTAAGTCATGCAGCATGGAATAGTAATGTGCACATGTCGAGGGAAACCGCTCTTTTTAAAATGAATCAGTTTTTGATGAATATCTTGCGGTTCCCAAATCTCTAATCAAGTCAGAATCATCTATGTATGTGTACAGGTATAAGTGTACAATATGCCATGCAAGAATCATATCATGAATGCAACAGTACTACAGTGTAGTGGCATGGCAATTATCGATGTTGAAGTGTGTGAGCCGTCAAATAGTGTACGTGGAACATACGCATCATCGATAATGATGCTGGTGTGCTAACATCATGATAATAATATAGCAATAAACATATGCAAAGCAATGTGAATAGCATGAATATGCGGAAATCAAATAATCAACACCACAGTGAAGAATCTACTATGCAAACTACAGATCTAAGTATCAAGTCAATCGGGAGGGGTATGGAAACCACCTATATCTGAGTCGATATATAGATATAATAGTCGGTGATCCCGCCTCAATAGTATCACATACAATACAGTATATCATATGACATCCTAAAGTCATGAGTGCGGATCTATCATCAATATAAAGCTCGTACGGTAAATCGTCGTACGGCATCCCAATAGCTGGGTACAGGTCAATATCACAATCAGCTCATCAATTATTTGGTATCCTCATCATCATATCACATAATCTGCGGTACTGATCTAAGTCTAGTACAATCGATACCATCTATCACTGGTGTGTAAGCACACGTCCAAAGGCCCGCTAAAGATCACATGTCGTATCCCAAATACTAATCATATCAAATCACCGATCTCACGGTACAATGCCCAACATCATCGACTCATTTCCAATATCATCAAACACAGTGCAAGTATAATGAATATGCAAGGGTGTGCGTGTAGGTGTAAATCTATTCTAGGGTTCGCTACTATGAACTACACTAGTTACTTCTAACCCTACACTATCCATAATACACCTAACACAAAATCCATGACACGCTATAACTATCATATATATATAGTATATCAACTACGGACTGCGGAGGTGCTATACGCCATCCACCCGACTTCCCCCGTAGATATAATCTACTCACCTTGCGTCTTCGTTGTCGACGTCACCACGTGTTTGCTTGTCGTCCCGAAGTCTTCATGGGGTACCTACACATTAACGTATCGCAAATGCGTATCAAAACCAAATCCAAACTAAAACGGCATACGAATCCCAAAACGATACGCTATGATCTATAGGTTAGAACCTATGGACAACGCCTTCAAAAACCAACAACAAACCTCGATATCGTCGTATAAACGCCAAATAGTCGAGGTAAAACACAATACACAAATTCAGATTTAAAAATACGGAATACGGAAACACGAATCCAAAACAGCAACTAAGGAAAAATGCCCCAGATTTCACCCTAGGTCAAATTAGACAAATCTATATATGCCAGGGGTCTAAACTACTGTAAAAAGGGCCATGCACCAAAAACGAGGTAACCCTCCTGCTCTGGCCTCAATTTGCGGCCAGAAGGAATTAATTGGCGGCCGGGGTTTGGAGTTGGGGGCTAGGGTTTGGTGTGGTGGATCCATGGTGCCTGCACATCTCACTGTCAACTCAGTTTTATTTTTGGGGTCTCGGGGTGATAGCAGATTCCTAAATACGATCACAGATTCACAGTTTTCCTCCGACATCGTCTCATAAATCCGTATTCTGGTTTCAAGTCTCTAGTTTGATCCAAAATAACATCACACCAGGGGTTCTAAGGTCACCACAAGCCTCAATTTCACTTTTAATCTCAGGTCTAACCCTAAACCCTAACTTGAAGTTCACAATTCCATCAAACGACATCATATCGACATGAAACTAGAATTGATGCAATAAGAATTGAAATACTGAACTAGGGGTGCAGAAATTACCTTCTTTGGCAACTCAAGAAAATTCTTGAGTTGCTCAAAGTCCTCCAAATCCATTCTTGCTAGGCTCAAAGTGTAGCTAGTGAGCTCGGGAACATTTATTGTGAAATGGGAATAGGGTTTTGGGGTGGATTTCATGGTGGATCTAGGGTTTTTGTGAAGCGGGAGAGAGAGGGATGGCGGCAGCAGCAGCAAGGGGAGGGAGAGGAGAGAGAATGAAAAGGGGAAAATGATGGGGAATGGTTCTATAAGTCAAAAAGTAAGCCCCAAACCTACCTCTCTCCTAATCATCATACTTTACCTTTTCTTTTCTTTTCTTTTCCTTTTCTTTTCTTTTCCTTTTCTTTCCTCTCTAAACCCTTCTCACTAGAATAGTAACCCCAAAAGAAACATGGTGGAAAAATGCACAAGTGTAAGAAAAATGATATGTGCACATTTTTGCACAAAAATTCTAAAAATCCGATTAGCGGTTTTTAATCGCGATTAGCACTAAATTAGCATATAACTAATCATAAAAACTTAGAAAAGGGCATAAGTCCCTAAAATACCCTATTTTAGAATTTTCCATAATTTTTCCAAAATTTTTCCCATTTATTTGTATTTAATAATACCGAAATATTAAAATATTCAATAAAATAATATTAAATTATAAACATTCCCAAAAATAATATTTTATTATTTTGAAACGTTACAAGGGAGATGGATGATCCCATATCTATTGGTGTTTGACATCAAAGATGGTGTATGGGTGCTCAGTGGAGACTGGGTACACCGAACGGACTTGCCGAGAACTCCCAGATGGTGATATACCACACGTCAGATGGCAGTTCTCCGGTGACACTGGTACAGGGTAGTCTGTAGACCTGAGATCGTCATAGATTCTTGTGTGATTCCCACTGTGCTCTGATTTCCACCTTACCACGTCCAAGAGGGCGTGCAAAACGGTGGCTTTTGGGTACAGTCCCGAATCACATGGAGGCAATGAGCGATAGGAGGGGTTTCATCTCTCCCGGTATAGGGAGTTGATGTTGTGCTGTTTTCGATTGGCTATAACTGGAAGTCCCTGGACAGGGCTGATATGGAGTGCTGCTGGTAAGAGTTATCAGTAGTTTCTCGACCCATTATGAGCCTTATATCGACATGACTTATCGGTTACTGGGGTCTGACGCATACCACCCCTAGACCAGATATGCAACATATCAGACGAAGAGACCGGACTGTACGGGAGTGTTACTGATTGGATTCATAGGAGAATGTACAGGGTTGCTTGTTGATCTTCTGATCGCTCAATACCTGGGTGGCTGTTACGTTTAGCTGACCGCTTGCAGCTTGTGGGTGTTTGATATGATCATCACCTACTACCGGCGTATTGACGATTCTTTATAGTCCTACACAGAGGTTTCCTGGCTCAGGCAAAACGGAGTAGGAGCACATATGTGATATGTGCAGGACCGAGAATAATACGATATGAGATACCGTATTCTTTTCTCGCGATATGAGATATCGGCCGGGTATATGTGATATAACCGGGTCATCGGATCAAGTGTTGATTCGATGAAATTGTACATGTTATATTAGTCGGTTATATGTAATATAGCATGGTTATCGGATCAAGTGTTGATTCGATAAATTAATGTATAATTATATATGTGATATATTACGTTACGTTAACTAATACAAGCTCGCTTTATTGATTCATTTTCTCACGGGATAATACATTGATATATATGCGATATATGTTAATTGTATTATTCTCTATTGTTACAAAATATATTGTATATGTGATATATAATATAGTAACATGTTAGGGTTACAAATTTAACAATGGTTTAGGGTTTAAACTTGGTTAGGGTTTGGATTAGGGTTAGCTTTTGCATGAAGCTTCCATGAAGCTTCATGAAGCTTTGACTTTGTCTTTGGCTTGATATTTTGTGAAGATATTATGTTAACCCAATCCAAACCATTAACTCTAGTTAACTCTCTACAAGGGTTAACTCCTTCATGCTTAACCCTTGGTTAGATTTATAACCACTACAATAATTCATTATTCATCACAAAAGGAATAATCCATTCATTCTTCTTCTTCTCCCTTGAGCTTTGAGAAAGCTTGCTAGGTTTTCATTTTGTGGTGAATAAAAGTGAGAATTTGAAAACAAAAGAGAGCAATATTCCTACTCCATCATCCTCATCTAATCTAGCCAATTAGATTAGGGTGTTCACCTCATTAGAGAGAGAGCTTGAGTTATAGAAACTTCAAGGTAGATCATCGGAGAAAAGGAAGACTACAAGCTAGCATGGATCGTTCGAGTTGTGGAGCCTCTCTTGAGTCCGGGAGATCATGGATCGCGGCGAAGGGACTTCTACTCGGAGATTATGAAGCGAAAGAGCTGTAGGACTACGGTAGCGCCCCAGCCGTCTATCCGAGGCCAAAATGCGGAAACGAAAATTTTTCTTGACTTTAAACCGGCACTACCGCATCCTAAAAACCCGGATCGTAACCATTAACCTAATGCTAGCTAACATGAGAATGGGTAGGAAGCTATACCGAGCGATCTGTGTCCTTCGGTCTTCGGCCTCGACTCCGATCTCCTCGCGGAATCTCCGGTCATCATCTCCTCGTCGGAAAGGGCACCACATCGAGAAGCCTTTTTACGGGCTCCCGCTTCATCCGAAGCAACTCAGGCACGAAGTGTGCTAGCCGACGCGTCCAAGGTGTTGTAGAGAATGTTGTGATCACTTTGTCTCTTGCATCCATTAATTTGGATGGAGGTTGAAGGTGTTGCCATTGGAGGAGATGATGAGCTAAAGGAAGAAGAAGAAGAAGAGAAGGCTTTCTTTTTCTATTCTTTTCTATAGTTGTTATCATGGAATGAGAGAGAGTGAGGAAAATAATATGAGAGCTAACAATAACCTCATGGCAGCCCCTCTCTCTCTCTCTTCCTCTCATATCATCACAAATCAATCCATTAATGTGACACTTTTGCTAAAAAAGAGACCATGACTCATAGTATAAGTCCATGTCACATTAATGCATTATCATGATGAATTTCTAGCTCATTATTTCCTTAAGCAAACATTAATCCAAATGTTTGCCACAACAAAAAGATCCGGCAACATCTAAAGTAAACTCGTGACGGATCACAAGGATACCCCTCTCTTGTATATACATACCTGCACCCGCATTCCGACTGAATGCGAATGCGATGAGACTAAAGTAATCCAACAAATCTAATACTAGGATCCGGCTTAAACAAAAGCCCACTAGTATGATCCTTCCGATCATGATTCGTGCAATACCGCACGTATAAGATCGAACTCTGCCATATATCATACGGCCTCTACAACGTTTCACCCGAAACTTGAGAAACTGTCTGTGGGGGACTCTAAAGACTCGTCAATACTTTGGCTGTGGATTTAACCACTAGCACGTCAGAGGTATTAGCCATACGTAAAGAGCTACCAAGTATTGACTAAAAGGGACGTCGATGAGCGAACACATCCTGACACCTTACTGAGCCTGTCAGTGACAATATCCGTACAGTCCGGTCCGTTCGTCTATGAGTATCGCATGGCGGGCCTAGGGGGTTGGTAAAAGTCAGACCCCCATAAGCGGTACAAGTCGTGTCGGAGTGTAGCCTAGAACACCCTGAGTACTACTGGAATACCTACCAGTAAATTTCTTGCCTCGGCCGAGGGCTTTGTGTAATGGCTCTTCTAGACACAGCACGATCTCACCCCCAATACCGGGAGAGACGAAACCTCTGCCGATCCGCTCACTGCCTCCATGTGGCTCGAGACTGTACCCAACTAAAACCTGTTTGCATGACTCCTTTGAGCCATGGTAGGGTAGTAATCAAAGCACAGTGGGAACTCACACGAGACAAATGACGATCTCAGGTCGATGAACTAACCTGTACACATGTCATCAGGGAACTGCTATCTGACGTCTGGTATAATCCCAACTAGCATGTTCCCGACGAGTCCTGTCCGGTGTACTCATAACCCAATGAGCACCTGTATACATCTTAGGTGAACCAACTGACACCAGTGGCCTGTGAGACCGGCCACCGCCCCTCGTCGGGGTCTACTGCTGGCCGTCAAGCAAGAATCCTAAGGGCTCTATCAACGTGCAATAGTGACCTGTAAGGTCACCTGAAGCAGTACACGATGATAAAGATAAACCAGATAGCATACTATCATCTAGGGTAAGACTGTCCTACCGGTATAGGTCCTCCCTCAATCATTGCAATCACGTTCCTGTGATCCAATAATTGACTCTGAGGGCACTATATCCAACAATCTCCCACTTGCACTCAAGGCTAATTATTGCGATGTCGCATACTCACAGCCTGTGTGATACCGAACACCCAACTCCTCTACTAATCAGTCTCACAAAACTCGTTTGCGAAACTATTGCGTTCGAGGAATAGCCTCAGTGGGTGGATCCGCCCTAATGTTTCTTTCTATGTCACTCTTTATCTCAAGTTCGCGTTGAAACCCATCTCCCGAAATGAGCAATACCTGTCTTAGAATATGTATGGATGTCTGATGGGACCTAGTTCATAAATGAACTCCAAATCCAAACTTCTTAGACTGTATCGTCAACTGAACTTAATCAGTATCCTGTGCCCTGCCTCCCTCAGTATCCGCCTGGACCACCTGTCCAAAATACTGCCCCTCGTCAGAGGGAAAACTATAACTCTGATAGTCATTCTGTCATCCAAGTCACCTTGGAAGCCTGGAATGATAACTGTCTCCCGAATAAGGCTGTCGTTATCATATCCCTAGAACATCCACTTATGTTCTAAAACTGCTTCCGAATGTTTCTCCAGGATTGGATCAATATCAACTTATTGCACCTACTGCAAAAGAAACATTTAGTGTGGTACTTGACATCTCATGATTGACTCAATTGCCTAAGCAAGTGATCTTCCAATCATGCACATCCCTCTCCCCTTTAGTCTGTAAGACACCTTTAGAGAGGGTGACTCCATCACCTGCAGGTATACTACCGTGCCAGGAGTCGTCCATTCTAAAACACCTTTAGAATGCTGTCTAAGTACCCAGATTAGGAAACTACCAAAATCTAGATCTAAAACCATAGATCTAGTAACCAGAATGTCTGATATAATATCCAAGTCCTTTGTGGAGAAACCACCGTGTGACAATCAAAGTATAACCGATCGTAGTATAGGAATTTTACTTCCTACTCTGTGTATGTCATCCAAATACCAGGACATCACACCCTACTACCTTCTTAACATATCCATCCCCTATTCTGATGAAGTCAAACCTATGACTGTCACATCAGAAATAGATGATCTATCTCCGCTATATGTGCTTTAGTCTATAAATAGACATAAGCCACTTGTCTACCAATGCTTCCGCTGCTCCTACTGACCACGACAACCCTCTGGCAGAGTCATATACACGTGTGCTTCTAAAGCTAGTTTAGAACGACGCTATACTCATCCTCCTGCCGGGTCTCACAGTCTGTAACAACAGCAATGGCAAGTCTGGGTAAACAAGAACCTCCCTGCCACCGTCCTTGAGCATACTGAAGTACCTCTCGAGTACCTGAGGTTACCCACCATATCTGCGGAGGGGCTAATGGAATGTCAAATCAGAATGAATCTTTAGGTTCTTATCAAATTTTCAGTAATCGTCTGCGGTTCTGGAATCACTTCCAGTTCTACCATACTCCCACTAATGTTTTCTGAAAAAATCCATTTTTGTTAAAACTGTGACGAGTCAAGAACAATATCACTATTGATCTTCCTGATAGTAGAAAGTCAACCCTCGTCATAGCCTGGGTCAACCCACAAACAGCCATTACAGAAACGTGCCTTGAGTTATCCAGAGTCTGGTTTTAAGCATAAGCCAGACAACTCCCCATACCTTAACATCGTTAAGATATGAACTGTTTTATATCCAATATAGAACCAGAGGCACTTATTTAATTGAACCAGATTCAAATCATGCAGCTGTCTCTAGCGCATGTCAACTAAATGGAAGGAGGCCGATCAGCGTTACTCAACTTAGGAATGCTTCCAATTATGAGTAACCTGAAAGAGAAGCAAGTTCTATTACTATTAACAGAATACCACGCACAAGTACCTACATCTTCGATCACCTTGAAGAATCCCGATACTTGAAATACCTGGTTCTCTACTTTACTCTTATACCTATAACTTCTCAAAACTTGGACCTTTTATTTCTACGAAACACATGTCTAAGAACTAGAGAAGTCACAAGTAAAATGAATATAGTACGAGTACCAACCCCTCTGTCCTAATGGACACTGGACAACATGCAATACTCTGTATAAGTCTCCTGAGTCTAATAACTCAATCCCTGTGTGTCGTAGGTTGAAAATTGTACTTATGGTTAAGAAGAATTACACCGTTGTTTAATGCTCCTTACCTAACCATCCACTGATATAGGTAAATGTCATAGAAATAATTTCAAAAATTTATATCTCACTCTATAAAAATAGACGTACAGATATATCAATTTGAAATTAGTGCATAACAACGGATATTCAAAACCAAATATTTGCCATCCGGCAAACAACCCAGGCGATTTCCTCAAATATCACCAATTACAACGGATCCCGATATAATGAGAATGATCATCTAATTCGCAATAACTTACTCTCACTCATCATCTGTAAAACCATACAGATGTGAGAATCAAATCTCGTAAATACATACCCTGGAGCAAGGACTAATTGGGAAATCAGTTTTCTTTTAACAATACACAGTGAAACTAAAACATTGAAATGTTTCGTAGGGGTATCCGGGTATTCCTAGTAATGCCTCTTCCATTATCCAGATTCACAACTGTAACCGTATATTTCTTTGCCATCTCTCCAAATCCCTTTATATATCTTTAGTCATTACCTTCTGTACACCCCTTTAGGCCAAATGGTTTTCTTCCTTCCCTACCGTTCGGCACCAGCCTATGGTTTGGAAGAAGACTATCCAATAAGCATAATGGGTGTACTGTCCTAATCCTAGGATCACTCGAAACACGAGAGAAGGTAAAGATAAAAGACACCTGAATAAACCTTATTCCTATTTCTCCTGAACCAGAATCCATCCCCGAACTGGAACAAGTTCCTTTCGAGTTCGTATATAACCATACGATGGAGTATCCAATAAACTGTGGATCTTCGTAGTGATACGGAGTGTTCTGGAGAAATACAAAGGTGAAATGGGAGTGGTAATGAAATACTTGGTTTGGTCGTGAATAGCAGTCGCAGTTTACTTTGCTCTCCTTCTAATCCCTTTATTTGTCTTTACTTAATACCTTTTGTACACCTTAGTTAGGCTAATTGGTTTTCTTCATTCCCTACCGTTCGGCACCAGCCTATGGTTTGGAAGAAGACTATCCAATTTGCGTAATAGGTGTACCATCCTAATCCAAGGAGCACTCGCAACCTGAGAGAAGGTATAAGGAAAAGACAACTGAATAGTCCTATTCGTTTTCTCCAGAACCGGAAACCATCCTCGAATAAATTCCTTCGAGTTCGTATATAACCATACGATGGTTTTATCCAATGGAAGTGGAAGTTCGTAGTAATACGGGGTGTTCTGGAGAAAAGGTTAAAAGTACGAGTGGCAATGAGGTATGCAACTCTGACAATCCAAAAGCCAGTGTTTTAAGAAGGTTCGGTCAACTTGGTCACTGAGTCATAGTCAAGGGTCGGGTCATGGTCGCTGCCAAAAAGAGAGAGAAAAGAAACGCTCAGCGTGCACTCTAACCTAGATCAGAATGGTTATCACTTTATCTAATCAGGAAACCTCCCACTGTATCGTCAAATTCTCCTCCAAACCTGAAAGAAGAATTAGTCGGGATCACCCGAGAAGTAAACCAACTCATCAGTGGGAATCGGGATCCAACTATCATCGCATGATAACGTGACGGAATCCATTCACGTTATCACACACCAGAAGGTATGCGCATGCCAGGCAAGTTTCAGTTTTTTTAGAAACTCCCGATGTGTGTTTTTACCCCAAGCGGCTTATGACCTTGACTAGGTCAACAAACAATAAACCGCTAGTCAAGTTCAACCCGTCATTATTCTGGATTGCTTTAAACCAAACCGTACGTGCCCTTGACTAGGTCAGCAAGGCCGCACGACTGTCCTAACCAATCCCATTTATGCAACAAACAAGCACCACTTAGCTACCGAACACTACGTCTTGACTAGGTCAACAAATGCAGCACGAATACTAAATAATACCCGTAAGAAATGACGGAGGGCTACGGCTGGTTTTTGGCAAAAAACCTTTAGCGTAATGAACTTGATATCATCGATGGAACTGCATAACTTTTTATAAAAATATAGTGGCGAAAACACTTTGCTAAAGAGGTCACTCCCGGTGAAGGGATCTCGGCTCTTTCCCCGTAGAATGAGGTGCAGGATATTCCAACTGAATACCACCATGCAAAGCAAAAAGTAATCGACTATAGTGAAGTTATTACCCTGACGCAAACTTCTGTCCAAGGGGTCACTCCAGGTGAAGGGATCTCGGCCCTTGCCTCGTGTTATGTTTACCTAGCACCCTATGAAAGGTTTGGAAGCATCACATGTCTCAAAGATTAAACTTTTAGAGTGCTAAGTGAACACACAAAGAATCAATCCTAGAAAATTAGGGTTTCATAACTTTAATCAACATCACAAGCAACAAAAGCTAGGGTTTTGAGAGTACAACCTTTGTAGCTCCCTACGCTAGACTCCTTGGCCACTTGAAGGTTGGAGAAGGGTTCGCTTGAGGTCTTCTAGTGTCCACGACGATCCACCCGAAGCTCCTTTGTCCAAGCTTGCAACTTCACTTGATCAAGAGAAAGAAATGAAGCTAACACTCTAAACAAGTGGGCAAGACTTGTGTAGAATGATGTTGTGGTGGCTTTTCTCACATCAAAATCCTAACTTGGTGAGTAATTTGCTCACTAGAGAAATCTAGAGAGCAAAAGAAGAAGGAGGAAGAAGATGATGGTCTTTTTAGAACAAGAGAAAAGATAATCTCTTACAAAAAATGGAAAATATAAACATATATATTTTCCACTCTTCATCTCAAACCATGGTTAAAAATAAAGATATTATTGTATTTGAGTTTAAAACACAAAAGAAAAGTTAATCCATGATTAAAAGGTGTGTGAGCATGGTTAGGTCAAAGAAGAGTGTAGAAACAAACCATGAATTATCCTTTTCTTTTTCTTTTTGTTTAAACACAAATAGAAATAATTATCCATATAAAAAAACCAAGATGTGAGTCTTATATTGCCACCATTTTCTATGTATATACAACCATGAAGGATGATGTATGTATGTATGTGTGCATGCACATCCATATGTGCATGAACAAGAAAGAATGCATACATGCATGCATACATCCAAAAATACAAGAAAGGATTTCTAGTGAGAAACTGATGGTCAAATGATAAATCAACACTTGATTTAGCAATCCGGTCATATCACATACGACCTGACCAAAAGCAAGCCGCCCGATTAATATACGGTATCTTATACGCGCATTTTAACCGGGTCCATGCGCAATCTCATACGCGCACCACAACGTTTCGCCTTGACTAGGTAACTCCTTTGTGGGACTCTAAGACTGGTCAATACGCCGGCAGTGGGTGATGATCATATCAAGCACCCCCAAGCCGCAAGCGGTCAGCTAAACGTAACGGCCACCCGGGTATTGAGCGATCAGAAGAAAACAAGCGAACCTGCTACAACTCCCGTCGAGCCAACCGGCAACACTACCGTACAGTCTGGTCTCTTCGTCAGATATGCTGCATATCGAGTCTAGGGATGGTAACGTCGACCCCAATAACTCAATAAGTCGTGTCGATGAATGGTCTATAACAGATCGAGAAACTACTGATAACACTTATCAGTAAATCTCAGCAGCCCTGGCCAGGGACTTACTAATATAACCAGTCGAGCACAGCACAACACCAACTCCTAATACCGGGAGAGACGAAACCCCTCCAATCGCTCATCGCCTTCGTGTGTCTCGGGACTGTACCCGACGGCCACCATTTTGCACGGCTAAGTAGAGCCGTGGTAGGGTGGTAATCAAAGTACAGTGGGAGAGCACACAAGACTCTATGACGATCTCGGGTCTACAGACTAACCTGCACCAGTGTCACCTGAGACTGCTATCCGACGATAGATATAATTCCATATAGGAGTTCTCGGTGAGTCCGTCCAGTGTACCCAGTCACCACTGAGCACCCGTATAAGATCTTGATGTCAAACATCGATAAATGTAGGAACATTCATCGCCCATCGTATAGGTCTAGTATCATATACGCTAGTATACTCTGGTATATCAATGCCTTGTCTCGATATACCTACGACTAGGGACATTCCAGGATATGCTTATAAACTACAGATGTCCCACTAGTATGATCTCCATCATAATCACAGTAGTCAAGCCGATATCCTCAGGGCTTTATCAGCATGTATGAATGAATAAAAGCATGATCAAATCAACATGTCAGATAAAGAAGAACAAGATAGCATACTATCATGTCGAGCAAGAATGTACACTGAATATATATATACATGTATATATACATCCACTATCATATAATGTCCTATAGGGCATACACATATCCAACAATCTCCCACTTGCACTAAGGCCGGTTATTGGCATATCTCATACCCAACATCTCAAAAAGTCGCTCATGCTGCGGCTAAGGGAGGGCCTTGGTGAGTGGATCCGCGGCGTTATTCTTTGTGTATACTCTCTTAATCTCGATCTTGCGGCGATCAACAATCTCCCGGATCAAATGAAAGCTCCTCAGGATGTGTCTGGATCGCTGATGGGACCTGGGCTCCTTGGCTAACGCCATAGCCCCATTATTATCACAATACAATGGTATTGGATCAATAATGGTTGGAACTACTCCTAGCTCCGATATGAACTTCCTCATACAGACGGCTTCCTTGGCGGCATCATTTGCAGCAATGTACTTAGCCTCCATATTAGAGTCTGCAACGGTATCCTGTTTGGAACTCTTCAAACTTACCGCCCCTCTATTGAGGGTAAATACAAACCCTGAGATAGATTTGCTGTCGTCCTTATCGCTCTGAAAGCTTGAATCGGTAAAGGCCTCCATTTGGAGATCTCCATTACCATACACCAAGAACAATTCTTTAGTCCTTCGCAAGTACTTAAGAATGTTCTTCACAGCTATCCAGTGATTCTCCCCTGGGTTGGATTGATACCTGCTTACAACACTAAGTGCATAAGCTACATCTGGGCGTGTACATAACATCGCATACATTATAGATCCTACTGCCGAAGCATAGGGTATAACGCTCATGCGAGCTCTCTCTTCATCGGTCTTTGGGCAAGATTCCTTGGAGAGAGTGACCCCCTGGCAAGCGGGTAAGGCACCCCGCTTGGAGTCTTCCATACTAAACCTTTTTAGGATGGTGTTGATGTACCTGGTTTGGGACAATCCCAATAACTTTTTGGATCTATCCCTATAGATCCTTATGCCCATGATGTATGTGGCATCACCCAGGTCCTTCATAGAGAACCTTAGTGATAAGAAAGATTTGACTGACTGTAGTATAGGAATATCATTTACTATCAGAAGAATGTCATCTACGTACAATACGAGGAATGTGACAGCTCTTCCTACAGCCTTCTTATAAACACAAGAATCATCTGGATTTTTGATGAAATCAAACTCTTTGATAACATCATCGAAACAGATGTTCCAACTCTGTGATGCCTGCTTTAACCCATATATGGATTTAAGCAATCTACATGCTCCCACTGTCAATGAAGCCCTCTGGATGATCCATATAAACGCATTCTTCTAAATCTCCATTTAGAAATGTTGTTTTAACGTCCATCTGCCAGATTTCATAGTCGTAGTGAGCAGCAATTGCAAGTAGGATCCGAATGGATTTAAGCATGGCTACGGGCGAAAAAGTTTCATCATAGTCCAAACCTGGTCTTTGACGAAAACCCTTCGCCACAAGTCTTGCCTTATAGGTCTCTACCTTCCCATCTACACCAATCTTTCTTTTAAAGATCCATTTGCACCCCACAGGTTTTACCCCAGGGGGTACAACGTCCAAAGTCCAAACTTTGTTGGTGTACATAGACTCCATTTCGGATCTCATGGCATCCAGCCACTTCACAGAGTCACCACTCATGATAGCTTGCTGAAAACTGGTAGGATCATCATCCTCCATGATGTAGTCTTCTCTGTCACCATCAATGAGGAAACCGTAGTACCTCTCCGGTGGGCGAGAAGTCCTACCAGACCAACGGAGTGGCCGAGGTTCCTCAGTTTCTATTGCAACAGCCGGTTCAACCAAGTCGTCATTTGTAGTTTGTGTCTCTAGAACCTCTTCTAGATCCACCACATTGCCATCATCTTTATATGTGAAAAACTCTTTTTCCAAGAATGCGGCATGCTGAGAAACAAACACCTTTTGTTCCTCCTTGTGGTAGAATAGATATCCATATGAGTTCTTTGGATATCCCACAAAGTTACACATGACCGACCGTGTCTCGAGTTTGTCCGGATTCTGCTTTTTAACATAGGCCGGGCAACCCCAAATATTAATTCTCTTAAGAGATGGTCTCTTCCCATGCCATATCTCATATAGCTTGGTAGACACGGTTTTGGTTGGAACCATGTTCAAAAGAAACGCTGCAGTTTCCAGTGCATGCCCCCAGAATAAGACAGGTAACTCAGCATCACTCATCATGGAATGGACCATATCTAATAGGGTCCTATTCCATCGTTCAGACACACCGTGTGCTGTGGTGTGTAAGGAGGAGTGAGTTGAGAGAGAATCCCATTCTCTTTTAGGAAGTTTGCAAATTCTGTACTGAGGTACTCCCCACCTCGATCTGATCGAAGCATCTTGATACTCAAACCAGTTTGTTTTTCTACTTCTTGTTTATATTCAGTGAATTTCTCGAAAGCTTCGGATTTGTGCTTTAATGAAAATACATGACCGAATCTTGAGAAATCGTCAGTGAAAGTAATGAAGTAAGAAAAACCGCCTCTAGCCTGTGTAGACATTGGCCCACATACATCACTATGTATGTGTCACGTCCCGAAAGTACGGAATATGACCGGCACTTAAACTACGAACGTCTCGAGGCGTACGTAATCTAAGTAAGCCGAAAACCCAGAAATCCAAACCAAGAAAAGTAGTAGAGTGAAGGAAAACCAATTTAAAATCAAGTAGTTTTAATAGCATAAGCCGAATTATGAGGTTTTAAAAACATCAAATATTTCCTGAAAATTTCGGCAGAGTCTCCTTTCTAAAAACTGGCTCCCAAACGGGATACAACATGAATAGTATACGAAATCAATAAAAGGCATCCCCAAGCGGGAGCCAGCTCTTCGTCAATCGACGGTCACAACTACATAAGTAATATAATATACAACGCCAACGGAGAGGATCAGAAACTCAAAAGGAAACTCAAACCACAAGAAATCCACAGAAATATAACGCGCGACTCTAAGGTCGAAAGAATAACATCACTGGTGTCTATCTCAAAAATAAATACATGTTTGGTTGATGGAACTTCTAGATACAACAGAATAATAATATACAAGATATAATGATGGGTACGATATAAATAAAGCCACCTACTAGCAAGTCTCCCGGAGATGGAAATAGAGCCAGCAAAGCCGTAAAGAAACCTGTACGGCGAAACCTGCAAGAACTATGGCACAACGGGGGTGAGTTGCCAACTCGTGAGTAGAAAAACATCTACGCACAGAAATCGCATAAATAACGCAATCCTAGGTCAATGATCATAATATATCCTCAAATATATGTATAACATGCAGCCTATAACAATGGCTAGGGTAATATCTAATCCGAGTGTAATCTCATGTGCCCGTGTCATTGTCTCAGGTAGCAATATATCATATGAATGAGGTATGAATGCATGAAAACAGAATACATGTAAATGAAGAAACTGTTTCCATAATTTAGTGAGATTTCCTTTGTATTTTTAAAATGAGGTATCATAAATGAAATCAGCATCAACAGTGTCTAGCATCGACACAAAACATAAATCTCAATGTCTCGAAATATCAGGCTCCGGCTATCCGGACTGGCCTGTATCATCAAATCTCAGTACCTCAATATCTCGAAATCTCAATGTCTCAATCTCAATATCTAGGGCGTCGTCAGTCCAGACCGGCCCCTACCATCCACCTCAAGACCACGACGGTATCCTCCGGATATCCGACGCGTCGGGTAATATCACCGGTAGGTAGTGCTCCCCTGCCAGGCTCAACGTCAGCAACACGACCTTCTTTCCACGGGGTACCTTACCGGGCCCACCATGTACCCGAAACGGTTCATCCATCTCCTCGAATCGGGTCTCGAAATCCATCAGCAAACTCATGGTGGACGACTCATACATCATGGGAAAACCGCACTTTTATTTAAAAAGTGAGAAAGCGGTTTATATAAGTTTTGCGGTTTTCCTCCAAATCCAGAAAATATCATGGAAATCCGAATCATCGGTAGCATGTAAAACCATGAATATAAGCATGAGCATCCATGAATGCGGCATATAATGAATAACAATATGCATGAAGTGAAAAATAACAACTACAATGTCTAAACTATCATATAATGCAAGCAACTAATCATCATGTCAAAACTACTAGTTAACAAGCTACATTAGGCGATAATATTTTCTAAGGTGTGCGTGACATGGCAATTACCGATGAAGATGTGTGTGAGCCGGCAAGCAAGTGTACGTGGTACATACGCATCATCGGTAATGGTGCTGGTGTCCTAACAGTATGATATCAACAATGCAATAAGAAATTATAATATAAGTATGCGGTGCGGAGCGAACAGTAATAATGAGCGGAATACTAGACACAACGATAACTAAACTGCATTATCCTAATATAAGTCCTACAAATGGTGCCTTTTGAAATAACACGAATCATGGGGTTTTGAAAATAGGGGCTACGGTGTTTTTATGAAAAGATACGTCTTTCGAAATATCCGTAGGATCCCTTGGGCTGTCTTTTAAAATACCCACGATTCGTTAGTTTTTGAAATAGGTAAGAATCGAATCTAATCTAACAACTAAACTAAACTAAAGGGATAAGCTAACAAGCTGGACTACAGGTAAGGAAACCGCCTAACATCTGAGTCGATACATATACATACCTGTATATATATTAGTCGGTGATCCCGCCTCAATAATATCATATCCGATACCATATCTATAATCAGACATCCCAAGTCAAGAGTGCGGATCAATTATCAAAATATAGCTCGTACGTAAATTTGTCGTACGGCATCCCCAAATCTGGGTACGGGTCAATATCATATTCATCACACTATTCATCCGGTATCCTCTTTATCAAAGATCATAGTCTAGGGTACTGACCTATGTCTAGTACCATACTAATATCATCAATATAGTCATGATCTGACTACTGATCGACAGTCTCGTATAAACCGATATCATCAGCACATATCATCATCAAGGGGTATACATCGCCCAATACGGCCTAGTATCAATATCCTAGCATATCATATCTCATATCACGATCACATGTCGACCATTTTATTTATAGCACTATTCACCCGTATCATCGTTCAAAGACCCGCTATAACATCAGGACGTATCTCAAATACGAATCCTACCATATCACCAATATCACAACCTCAACACAAATCTCATCGACTCATCTCAAACCCAAGTATCATCCTCAAATCCGTATGTGAACACATAGTCCCATACCCATGTGAACACATAACTATATATTCCCGAATAAGCACAAATGAAAGAAGAAAGTATGCAAGTATGGGTGGTTGTGTGCATGTGTGGTGCGACCACTACTCTAGGGTTTCGCGACACTAAATCATCCAAGAACATCAAATATCCATATAATCATCAATATACTCAAACAAAATATAATCAATATATATATGTGTGTATACGTATTCGTATACATCACCACGAACTGCGTGGGTGCTATACGCCATCAACCCGACTTCTCCCCGTAGATATAAATCTACTCACCTGGTCCTCGCTCGCCGGTGCCGACGTCGGCACGCGCTTGATTGTCGTCTCAAAGTCCACATGGGGTACCTATATATCATTACGCACCGTATCGCATTATAATCCGACTCATGACCAAAACAACACACGAAACCCACATAGGTCAAAACCTATGGTTGCTTTCACAAATCAACCCAAAAACCCTCGACGTCGGCGTACAAACGCCAAACCATCGAGAAAAACCTAAACACACTCATTTGTACAATCACAAGCACTAATTATAATATAAAATAGCTTAAAATTCACAAACACCCCAAATTCACTTTAAAAGCCATTTTTCCGAAAATCTAGCAAGCACAAATTACCCGTTTTAGTACAAAACTCGATGTTTAAACAAATCTAATGGCCATAATACTTATTAAACATCTTAAATAAGTCATAAAAACCATTTCCATAATTTAATCTCATAAATTTGCATAATTTCCAAAATCCTAGTTTGCAAAAATATCAATTTTTAACACCTTTTAAAGCAAAATTCACAATTCATCAATTAAGCTTGGTTTTGCATGATCCAAAATCATTAAACCATTCATTATAATATTAATAATGACATGAAACCTTAATTTAGATTTTAATCCCAATATAAAACAATTTCAAAAAAACCTAGTTAGCAAAAAGCACATTTATCACAATTTCCAACTAACAAATTTTGAAATTAGTAACTAGATTAGGTTTTAGCAAGAATTAACATGTTAATCTACTCATGGCAACCTTAATGATGTGATAAAACCCTATCTTGATTTTAATCTCACATATAACCATTAACCCTACAATTCAAGTTTGCAATATGTACACAAATTAAACACCAAATTTAGTTAAATTGGAGTAATTAACCAACAATTAAGACACGGGTTAAGATTTATACCTCCCAATTAGAGATCTAGCAAGGATCTAAGCCTCCCAATTTGCTCTCTTGCTCCCAAAATCCATGCTAGATAGGCAAATAAATAATGGGTAGGAGTTGGATTTCGGTTTTGAGTTTTAGTTGATTTTTCATGAAATTTTTGTGAATTTTTTTTTTGAGAAGAGATGAGATGAGGAATGAGAGGGGAGGGCTACAAGAATTCTACAAATTCGGCCAAAATGGGGAGGGGAAATGGGTGAGGGAGGAGAGAGAGTGAGGTAGAGAAAGTGGGAAAGTCAAAGTCCACCATTTCTTTTATCAATTTCTTTTCTTTTCTTATTTTTTCTTGGTGATTAGAGAGAGAGAGAGAGGGCTGTCATGGTGGGGCCGGAAACATGGGGAGAGGGAGAGAGGGTGAGGTGTGGGTGTGTGGGTTAGGAAAAAAGATAAATGTATTACCCCAATTCCCGTTAACACTAAATTCACCGGAAAAAAAAGCATTTTTCTTCGATATTTTCTAAACCGTTTTGGCAAACGATTTCATTTCAAAAACCACATGATAAAGTTTTATTTAATGTTTTATGATGCACAAAATTTGTTTCAACTCATTCCAAATTGTAATTTTCCCTAATTAAATGTATTAGTGACGGCTTAAAATAATATTAAAATAATTAATTTCGGAAAATTTTTCAGAAAATTTGAAATTTCACCAGTGGGTTAATAAACACCAAATACTAGCAATTACATAGCTAGAATATGTATATTTAATTTTATAATAATGATATTTATATTTTGACTTTTTACCGAAAACCCCCTTATTTTACTGATTTTTCGAAATTTCACCGAAACGATTTTCAAAACGTTACAGTATGAGTCTTAGGAGCTCGGTAGCTCTTTCTCCGTGTCCGGTAAACGGAGTTTTGGTCATTTTACCCTTTATACAAGACTGGCAAGTCGTATAAGATTTATATTCAAAAGGGTTTAAATATCCATCTTTGTGTAACTTGTTTAGTCTTGTTTCGTTAATATGACCAAGTCTACAGTGCCAAAGAAAAGCTTCATTAATTTTTGAAAGTTACTGAAAACTGTGTGTTGATTTAAGACGTATATCCCGTTATTAAGTGTACCATACCCAACCAATATTTGATTCAGGTGAATGTTCATAACATTGTTCTGCAATACAAAATTATATCCTTCATTGTCTAACAAAGAAACAGACATTATATTACAAAGCATACTTGGTACAAAATAACATGGGTTCAAAACAAATATACATCCAGATGGCAACCCCAAGTGATACTCTCCCACAACGACTGTATGTACATTGGAACCATTTCCAACGCGGAGAGTATGGTCACCTGTCTTCAAAACCTTGCTATTTCTCAGCCCCTGCATAGAATTGCAAATGTGAGAACCTGAACCGGTATCTAATACCCAGGAAGTAGAGTTTATTGAAAAACAGTTTTCTGTCACAAACACACCTGAAGCGGAAGCATCCCCATGCTTCTTCTTGAAATTTAAGTACTCCGTACTGTTGCGCTTCTAATGTCCTGTCTTGTGGCAATGAAAACATTCACCTTTCCCCGAGTCTCCAGCTTTGGACTTTTCCTTTCCCTTCACCTTTTTAACTCCACCCTTAGGATTGGTGGGCTTCTTCTTTTTCTTTCCCTTGGCCTTGGCCTTTGGGCGAGAAGAAGAAGATTGCCCAATAGTCATAACGGGAGTTTTCACTAATTTCAGTGTGCTCTCTGCACTCCTTAACATATTAAGGAGTTCAGGTAGTTCCTTCTCGATGTTATGCATGTTGATGTTAACTATGAATTGAGCAAAGGTGGAGGGGAGGGACTGCAGAATAATATCCGTATATTGTTCATTGTCCATCGTCCATCCAAGGTCCTCAAGCTCTTCTATAAGAGCTATCATCTTCAGAACATGGTTTCCTACTGATGTGCCAGGGGCTATTCGGATCTGAAAAAATTTCTTTGATGCTTCGTATCGTAATACGCGGAATTGCACTCCATACAACTCCTTTGTATGGAGGAATATGTCATGAATGTCCATATTCTCGTGCTGCTTTTGATGTGTATTGTCCATCGATGCAAGCGTGAGGCATTTGGCCGTGGCACAGTCAGCGTCCCATTTCTTGCGGACTTCAATGTCCGCAACTGAGGATTTTGGACCTGGGGTGGGCGGGGCTGAAGCCGTGAGGACATATGATACTTTATCATAAGTCAATGCTATTTTCAGATTCCTCATCCAGTCTTTATAATTGGTCTCATTCAGTTTGTTTTTATCTAGAAGAAGTTTGAGTCCAGTCATTTGTATCTGCCATTAAGAGAGAGAAAAGAATACACTCAGCGAAAGCTCTTGCAAAGATCAATTTGGTTATTATCTTGTCTAATCGATGTCTCTCACTGCTTTAATCAAGTTTTTCTTTCAAACCTGTTAGTTGTATGTATGCCCTAGAGGCCAGTATTGTATAGATGATGTATATTATATTGGATGCTTGGACATATATAGAGAGGACTTTCTTGCTCGATATGATAGTATGCTATCTGGTTGCTCTTTACTTTAACATGTTTACTTGTCTCTTTATACTGTCTTATAGTTACATGTTGGTAAAGCCCTTAGGATGTGCACTTGACTACCTGGACTATGATGCGGATCATACTAGTGGGGACATGGTAGTCCATAAGTACATCCTTCAAGGTCCCTAGTCGTGGGTGTATCGAGATGGGGCATCGATATACCAGAGTAGACTAGCGTATACGCTTTTCGGCCCATGAGATGGGCGATGGATGGTCCCATATCCATTGATGTTTGACATCAAAGACGGTATACGGGTGCTCAGTGGAGACTGGGTACACTGGACGGACTCGCCGAGAACTCCCAGATGGTATTATACCCACGTCAGATGGCAGTTCTCTGGTGACACTTATGCAGGTTAGTCTGTAGACCCGAGATCGTCATAGAGTCTTGTGTGATTCCCACTGTGCTTTGATTTCCACCTTACCACGTCCATGAGGGCGTGCAAAACGGTGGTTTTTGGGTACAGTCCCGAGTCACATGGAGGCAATGAGCGATAGGAGGGGTTTCGTCTCTCCCGGTATTGGGGGTTGATATTGCGTTGTGCTCGATTGGCCGTAACAGGAAAGTCCCTGGCCAGGGCTGATTAGAGATTTACTGGTAAGTGTTACCAGTAGTTTCTCGACCCGTTATGAGCCTCACATCGGCACGACTTATCGGTTTTTGGGGTCTGACGTTTACCACCCCTAGACTTGATATGCGACATATCAGACGAGGAGACCGGACTGTACGGGAAGTGTTGCCAGCAGGCTTTCACAGGAGTTGGAGCGGGCTTGCTTGCTGATCTTCTGATCGCTCAATACCCGGGGTAGCCGTTACGTCCAGCTAGTACCGCTGACGGCTTGTGGGTGCGTGATGTGATCATCACCTACTGCCGGCGTATTGACGAGTCTTTAGAGTCCTACACAGAGGTTTTACTGGCTTAGGCGAAACGAAATAGGAGCACGTATGTGATATGTGCGAGACCGAGAATAAATGCGTGTATGTGATAGCGTATTCTATTCTCGCGACTTTTTGTATCGGTCGGTCATATATGATATGACCGGGTTATCGAATCAAGTGTTGATTCGATAAGTCGATATGATGATTGTTAGCCGGTTATATGAGATATGACCGGATTATTAAGTCAAGTGTTGATTTAATAATTAAGTGTATAATTGTATATTAGATATACTAATTTATATTTACTAACACATGTTCACTTTAGGGTTTTTCTCACTTTCACACATCTTTACTATATATATATGATATATATATTAAAATGTGTTATATATTTGTATCATGGTTGTTGATACACTAGACATGTGTGTATGAGACATACACCATTCTATGAATTATGGTGGGTTATGTTTATTTAAGATAATTACAAAATTAGTGGAGTTTTGGAATAAGCATGAAGCTTATAGAAGCTTACTTTGCTTTGACAAAGTCTACTAGCTTTGTCTTTACCTTAGATTCCTTTTAACCCAACCATAATCAAATTAGCTATGGTTATGGCTCTACAAGGGTTAGTATATGATACTCACTCACCATGGTTACCTTTCTCACTTAATCATTATCCTCATTTCTTTTCTTTTGTTCATCATCTTCTTCTTCATTGAGCAAGAGAAAAGCTTGCAAGGGTTTGATCTAAAGTGACAAAGAAAGTGAGAAACAAAATTCTAAAGAGAACCCACTTCCTATTTCTCCATCCTCTACTAGACTAGCCCTTTAGTATAGGGTGTTTGCTTCACTAATTCTCAAGTTAGTGAAGTAGGAGCTTGAGTCGGAATTCCCTCGACGTAGATCATCTTCGGTCTCGGAGACTTCAAGCAAGGTCGCATCCTTCGCGTCGTGAAGCCATGCAAGAGCCCAGGAGAACCTTGATCGCAGCGATGGGACTTAAACAAGGAGCAAATGAAGTGGAGGACCGATCTACAAAGGTTGTATATCGCGTTCCCTTTAGTGTAAAGTTGTTTACTTGCTCATTGATTCGCCTAAACTCTAGTTAACGATCTTGCTTAGTGTTATTCGGTACATAAAAATTTAATTTTGGCATGGTCGATACCTTGTAGAGCCTCGTTAGTGTTCCTAGTAACCCAACAGTGGTATCAGAGCCTAGCTAGAGCCTTAGGCGAAGTGTAGATGATATTAGAAGTCCGATCGAACCCCGAAACACTAAACGGAACCTTTCTCTGTACATTTTTTGAATTTGTGGATTTTTCTGAATTAAAAATACTCAAAAAATTCAGCAGGGTTTTATACGAATTACTGTGCAAAACCTGGTCCTAAATCCATCAATGAGCCGGGGAACCGCAGCCGTACCCCACGTGGCGCGGCGGTTCCGCGGCCATACTGTTGCTTCGTTGACCAAGCTTTGCACAGTAATGTTTCTATTTGACTCCTGTGTGTTATGGGTAATTTTAATCTTTACTCAAGAGTTGAGTTTTCTGGGTTGTATTGGGGACTCGGTATTTCGATCGGGAAGTTTAACTTCGTCTGTATGTTTTTCCGGGTATTTTAGAACATGTTAAAAAGTTTGACCGGATATAAATACCCACTTTTTCCCCTGTCGGGAAATTTCCAAGTGTTGGCTCTTTCCGTAGTTTAAGAACGTTCGAAGTAGTGCAAGTAACGCGATGGACCCTCTAGAAGACAACAAACCATAACTCGATTATGTGACCATCTTTAACTGCCCTTTGAACCTTAGGGTTTGGGGCAGTATGGCGTGCCACATGTGAGGCGTTGGCTTGACCCTTCTACGGCTGGACCGTTGGTACTGAGGCATGAAGTGAATGTTTTTAAACTTATTTCATGTGTTGAGCTGTTTCGGGAAAACTTGGGTGTTTGATTGTTCGATCGAAAAATTTAACATTTTCTATTTATTTGGAATGTTATACAATATTTGGAATCCACAAGTAGTTATGAGATAACTAATTTTGATGTTATAAACATAGCAGTTTAGTCTCACTTGATCGGTTGCCACAGAATTTTGATGTGATCAAAAGTCCGTAGCAATCACGTAGCGTACGCGAATACTCGCCGGATAAACTTAATAGACAGCCACGCCCCATAGCCCCGACCAAGTGACTGTAGGAGAACCCCGTCGCCGACAGCATCCGTTCGAGTGCTCGCGGCAGCGGTGTTCCGCCTTGGTGCACTTCGTCGACGGTATCGGGGGTGCGGCCATCTACTAATGTTTGCGACCAGCTTTTGATCAAAATGTCGGGAATCTTGTTGAATTGCCCAACTTGATATTGAAAAGAGTTTCGATAATGAGACTAAAATGCGGGGTTTATAATTGGTTAGGCATGCGATGTCTAAAGAGTTTGCGGATTCCAACTGTTGTAGTTTTACACTTTCTTTTCTGCGACCGTAAGTGTAATATTTGATATCGCCGGTTTCGTTGCTATATGTCAACGACAATTGGGATGCGCATATTTACTTACATTGATAACATGTGATGTTATGTGTTGCTGGATATGTTGTATTGGATCGTCGTGTTTGAATAGCCGGGGGTTTTATGTGAGATGATCGTTTTTATTTTCATTCATGTAAAATTTAAATGTATGTAATATTCTTTTATTGGGGCACTTCCGGGTCGAGGTTGATGTCACCATTTGTATATTATTTACTTTTCCGCACTAGGATAGACCCAAGAAGGGGAGCACAAGTAACCGGGTTCTAGGGTCCAGTGGGAGACCAACTCGAGGAGTCGAGTCCGGGTCTCCTAACCCTAGAATTGGAAGGGTTGCTTGCCGCTCTCGTAGGGGTCTAGGGGTGTGGGTTTGGCTATTCATCGCGACCGTGGAATCTGTGTAATACAATATATCATATATATCATTATACATTAAATCATCGAATCAACACTTGATCCAACGATCCGGCTATATCGAATATAACCGACTAATATATCATGTACCGATTCATCGAATCAACACTTGATCCGATGTCCCGATTCATATCTAAATATCACGAGAATATAATACGGTATCTCATATCGCATTATCCTCGGTCCTGCACATATCACATACATGCCTCTACTCCGTTTTGCCTGAGCCAAGAAACCTCTGTGTAGAACTCTAAAGAATCGTCAATACGCCGGTAGCAGGTGATGATCATATCAAACACCCACAAGCTGCAAGCGGTCAGCTAAACGTAACAGCCACCCAGGTATTGAGCGATCAGAAGATCAACAAGCTAGCCTGTAAGTTCTTCTGTGAATCCAATCAGTAACACTCCCGTACAGTCCGGTCTGCTCGTCTGATATGTCGCATATCAAGTCTAGGGGTGGTATACGTCAGACCCCAGTAACCGATAAGTCGTGTCGATGTGAGGCTCATAACAGGTCGAGAAACTACTGGTAACACTTACCAGTATATCTCTATATCATCCCTGGCCAGGGACTTCCAGTTATAGCCAATCGAACACAGCACGACATCAACTCCCTATACCGGGAGAGAAGAATCCCCTCCTATCGCTCATTTCCTCCATGTGATTCGGGACTGTACCCAAAAGCCACCGTTTTGCACGCCCTCTTGGACGTGGTAAGGTGGAAATCAAAACACAGTGGGAATCACATAAGACTCTATGACGATCTCGGGTCTACAGACTACCCTGCACCAGTGTCACCGGAGAACTACCATCTGACGTGTGGTATATCACCATCTGGGAGTTCTCGGCGAGTCCGTCCAATGTACCCAGTCTCCACTGAGCACCCGTACACCATCTCTGATGTATATGGGATCATCCATCGCCCATCATATGTGTCAAGATGCGTATACGCTAGTCTACTCTGGTGTATCGATGCCCCGTCTCGATACACCCTCGACTAGGAACATTTATAGGATGTACTCATCGACTACCGTAGCCCCCACTAGTATGATCTCATCATAATCCCAGTAGTCGAGTACAGATCCTAAGGGCTTTATCAACATGTGAGAGAAAGACAGTAAACCAAAACAAGTCAACATGTTAAGATAAAGTGAAACCAAACAGCATACTATCATGACGAGCAAGAAAGTCCTCTCTGTATATATCAAGTTCAGTGATGAACTTCTTCATCCAGACAGCCTCTTTGGCAGCATCGTTGGCAGCGATGTATTCAGCCTCCATCGTCGAGTCTGCAACGGTATCCTGTTTGGAACTCTTCCAACATAGCGCCCTCCATTGAGGGTAAAGACAAATCTCGAGTGCGAATTAGAGTCGTCCTTATCACTTTGGAAGCTGGAATCGGTAAAGGACTCCACCCGGAGTTCTCCGTTACCATACATCAAGAACATGTCTCTAGTCCTTCGCAAGTACTTGAGAATGTTCTTCACAGCTGTCCTGTGAATCTCTCCAGGATCTGCTTGATACCGGCTCACTACACTTAGTGAGTATGCTACATCGGGTCTGGTACATAGCATCGCATACATGATAGAGCCTACTGCCGAAGCATAGGGTATCCCTTGCATGCGAGCTCTCTCCAAATCAGTCTTGGGAGACATCTCTTTGGAGAGAGTGAGTCCAGAGATCATGGGTTGGTTCCCATGCTTGGATTCTTCCATAATAAACCTCTTTAGTATGGTGTCAATGTACCTGGATTGGGACAATCCCAGTATCCTTTTGGATCTATCTCTATAGATCCTAATCCCCAATATACGTGAGGCATCACCTAGATCTTTCATTGAGAATCTTTGTGATAAGAAGAGCTTGACTGATTGCAGCATAGGAATATCATTTCCTATCAAGAGTATGTCATCCACGTACAATACGAGGAAGACAACCTTACTCTCTGCTACCTTCTTATAGATACAAGGTTCATCTATGTTTTTGATGAAGTCAAACTCTTTGACTACTACATCAAAACAGATGTTCCAACTTCGCGATGCTTGCTTTAACCCATAAATGGATTTAAGCAGTTTGCACACCTTTCCGCTACTCCCACTATCTACGAAGCCCTCTGGCTGAGTCATGTACACGCACTCTTCTAAATCACCATTTAGAAAGGCGGTCTTAACATCCATTTGCCAGATTTCATAGTCATGGTATGCAGCAATGGCAAGTAAGATCCGGATGGACTTAAGCATAGCCACTGGAGAAAAGGTTTCTTCATAATCCACACCTGGTCGTTGACGAAAACCTTTTGCTACAAGTCTAGCTTTGAAAGTCTCAACTTTTCCATCTACACCAATTTTCTTTCTAAAAATCCACTTGCTCCCAATGGGTTTTACCCCTTCAGGAGCATTTTCCAAAATCTATACTTTATTGGTGTACATGGATTCCATCTCAGATCGCATTGCATCCAGCCATTTCACAGAGTCACCACTCGTGATGGTCTGCTCGAAACTAGTCAGGTCATCATCTTCCATGATGCAATCCTCGCTTCCACCATCAATGAGAAAACCGTAGTATCTCTCAGGTGGATGAGAAACCCTTCTAGATCGGCGGAGAGGCTAGGGTTCGTCGAGTACTACTGAATCTTCTGGTTCCAACAAATCGTCAGTTGCGGTTTGTGGTGCTGGAACTTCTTCCAGCTCTACCTCTCTGCCACTAATTTCTTTTGCAAGAAATTCCTTTTCCAAAAAGGTTGCATGTTGAGCAACAAACACTTTTTGTTCCTCAGCGTGGTAGAAAACATATCCTTGAGAATTCTTTGGATATCCCACAAATTTGCAAAGAACTGATCGTGCCTCGAGTTTGTCCGGATTTTGTCTTTTAACATAGGCCGGACAACCCCATATCTTAACTCGTTTAAAATATGGTCTCTTCCCACTCCATATCTCATATGGTGTGGTAGGTACAGATTTAGACGGAACTAGATTCAGTATGTATATGGATGTCTCAAGCGCATACCCCCAGAAGGAAATAGGTAACTCAGCATCGCTCAGCATAGATCGCACCATATCTAATAGGGTCCGATTCCATCGTTCCGATATACCATTGTGCTGTGGTGTATAAGGAGGAGTAAGCTGAGAGAGAATCCCATTCTCTTTTAGATAATCTAGAAAATCATTGCTCAAGTATTCTCCTCCTCGATCAGATTGAAGGATCTTAATACTTTTGCCCGTTTGGTTCTCTACTTCGTGCTTATATTCTCTGAATTTCTCAAAAGCTTCAGACTTGTGTTTCAACAGGAAAACATGCCCGTATCTAGAGAGATCGTCAGTGAATGTAATAAAGTAGGAAGAACCGTTCCTGGTATGCGTAGACATGGGACCGCATACATCACTATGTACCAGTCCAAAGAGTTTGGTAACTCTTTCTCCGTGTCCACTAAACGGAGCTTTGGTCATTTTTCCTTTGAGACAGGAATGGCAAGTATCATAAGATGATAATTCGAACGTATTCAAATAACCATCCTTATATAACTTATCCAGTCGTGTCGCATTGATATGACCAAGTCTACAATGCCACAAGAAGGATTCGTTCATTTCTGAACTTTTTCTCTTGTGTGTGTTTTGTATATTGAGGACTGTATTCTGATTTAGAATGAATATGCTATTATGTAACGAGCCTGATGCAATCAACTTTTGATCTAGGAATATGTTCATAACATTATCCTTTACTACAAAATTATATCCTTATTTACTTAATAAAGAGACTGATATAATGTTGCACATCATGTTCGGTATATAATAGCACTCATTTAGAATCAGTGTATTACGACTTGGCAATACAAGGTGATATTCGCCAACTGCTTTGGCTGCAATACTTGCACCGTTCCCTACTTGAACGGAATGATCACCTTTTCCCAGTTCTCTACCTTTACGTAGCCCATTTAACAATTTACATATGTGGGATCCTGATCCGGTATCCAATACCCAGGACGTAGGGTGAACTGAGAATCAGTTCTCAATAACTAACACACCTGAAGAAGATGCATCAACATGCATGTTCTTTTGGGTGGCGTGAGAATCCAGATAATCTCCTATTCCCTGTTCAGTCTTATAACTCTTATAAGAAAGAACGGGTCCAACGTTCCCTTGCTCAGTATAATAAGCGGGTTCAGTCAATACATCCATATTATTATCTTGATTATGGCCTGACATGGTCGCTACCTGGAGAGAGAGAGAAGAAAACACTTTAGCGTATGCTCTTGCAAGATTAGATTGGTTATTATCTTATCTAATCAGGATGTCTCCCACTGATTTTATCAAATCTACCTTCAAACCCGAAAAGGTAAGATTAGCCGGGATTAATTACACCCTACAATTTCGTCAATCTTTCAGCCAGATCAGTGTCGGAACTTTGAGGGAGGTTCCCCGTGCTTTCGCACGGACCTAATTAAAGTAAACCTCGTTTTCCCAGAGGCGTAACCCCGTTAACACTTTTCTAGACACCTACTTGATCGACTAATTGTCCTGTGTAAAACTCTCTCAGGAGTAATTCTTACTCGCAGTGGGTATGGGATCCAACTATCTCATAGAAGGTAGACAATCTCATTGCAAATTTCAACACTTGAAATTCCCGAAAATATTTTGCCCCTAGCGATCTATGACCTTGACTAAGTCAACAAACCATAAATCGCAAGTCAAGTTCAACCCGTACATTTCTCGATTGAATTAAACCCACCCGTGCGACCCTTGACCCAGTCAACAAGGCCGTGCGAATACCCTAATCCAATCACATCTCATGTTTTAGCAGATAAACACTACTTAGCTATCGTACACTACGCCTTGACTAAGTCAACAAACATAGCACGAATACTAAATAATATCTATCTGAAATGACGGAGGGCTACGCAGGTTTTTTTTCAGAAAAACCATGAGCGTAATGAACTTGATATCGTCGTAGAATCATGTGAAATTTGGAAATGGGGTGTTTTTTAGGCTTTCATTAGTTTTGCTAAAGAGGTCACTCCCGGTGAAGGGATCTTGGCTCTTCTTCATCGAATAAGGTGCAGGACATATCATGTATATCATTGTGCAAAGCAAAACTCTAAAAGCAATCAAAAGACAAACCGAGTTTTGTAGCATCTGCCAGTTTCGCTAAAGAGGTCACTCCCGGTGAAGGGATCTCGGCTCTTTCCTCATCGAATAAGGTGCAGGGTATATCATATATACCACTATGCAAAGCAAAACTGTAGCTACCCTTTTTATAAAGTTTTGATTCTACAACATCTTTTAGGTTTCTTTTCTTTTTATTAATCTCATTAATAAAAATCCTATTAGCTTATGCTTCCTAAGCATCACAGATAAATACGACATACACTTATGCCATTCGCATTCGCCTCGATGTCCCCTCGTGCACCGTTAGGTTAGGTAACTAACGACAGAGCAGGGCAGGGCTAGTGCGGGTGTAAAACATAAGTAACGTCTATATAATATATCATATATACTATATACTGTATCCATCACAACATATCAAATGATCACATCACAGATATCGCAGCAGAAACATAGATATAATGTAGGATATACTAGGACGTCCGTATTTAGTATTTAGCCAACAATAGAAAATACGGATTCCACAGTCGCGATGAATAGCCAAGCCCACACCCTGGACCCCTACGAGAGCGGCAAGCGACCCTACCAATTCTGGAGTTTAGGAGACCCGGTCTCGACTCCTCGAGATAGCCTCCCACTGAATCCCAGAACCCGGTCACCTGTGCTCCCCTCTTTGGGTCCATCCTAATGCGGAAAAGTAAATAATATACAACACTGGTGGCATCAACCTCAACCAGGAAGTGCCCCAAATAAAAGAATATTACATTACATTTGAATTTACATGAATGAAAATTTAAAACTCTCATCTCACATAAAACCCCCGGCTATTCAATCGCGACAATCCTGCACATCATATCTCAGCAACACATAATATCTCATATCATCAACGTAAGTAAGTATGCATACACCGATCGTCGTCGATGTATAGCAACGACAACCGGCAATACAACTACATACTACACTTACGGTCACAGAAAAGAAATTATAAAACTACAATATTTGGAATCCACAATCACTTTAGACATCCTAAATCCGAAATATCACATACTTTGCATTTCATGCCTAACACATTGAATTCCACATATTGTATCACATTCCAGATAAATAGACAGTATTAAACTTTTCGAACAGATAATCAAATACCCAAAATTTCCTAAAGTGCTCAACACTTGAGCGGAGTTCAAATAATCCGGAATGTGTCACAGTAGTAGCGGTCCAGCCGTAGAAGGGTCAAGCCAACTCCTCACATGTGGCACGCCGTACTGCCCCAAACCCGAAGGTTCAAAAGACAGTTCAAGACGGTCACATAATCGAGTTAAGGTTTGTTGTCTTCTAGAGTGTCCACCACAAAACTTGCATGCATTTGCGAAAGATTTAAACTCGAGAAAAGATTCAACGCTTGAAAATTTTTCGTGTCGGGAAAAAGTGAGTTAATGATATCCGTTCGAACTTTTTAACAGTTTCTAAATATCCGGAAAAACAATAACGAATTTAAAATTCCCGATCGAATCGACAATTACAAAATAAACCCCAGAATACTCAACACTTGAGTCAGATTAAAAATACCCATAAAATAGTAACTACAGAGACAAGAATTACTGTGCAAATATCCGTACCTAATACCCTTATACTGCCGCGGAACCGCCGCCAAAGGTGGGTACTTGCCGCGGTTCCGCGGCTATATAGACGGATTGGGGGCACGTGTTTCACCATAATTCTTATATTTCCCTGCAGATTTTTTTAGGTAATTTTAATTCTGGAAAAACCCAGATTTTAAAAATTGTACAGAGAGGGGTTTGTAATGTCGTATTCGGGTTCTATCGGGGTTTTAACTTCGTTAACACATCGCCTAATGCTCTAGCTAGGCTCCGATACCACTGTAGGGTTCCTAGGCACACTTGTGAAGGTTCATAAAGCATCAAATATGCCCGAATAAAATTTTACATGTGCCGAACAACCCAAAGACGGATCTTTGCTAGATTATTAGGGTTTAAAAAGCAAGATAACATCTTTAAAGCTACGTGTGAGGGATTACAACCTTTGTAGTCCGCTCCTTCGCTTCACAAGCTTCGAGTAGAAGTCCCTTCGCCGCGATCCACGATCTCCCGGACTCAAGAGAGGCTCCACGACTCGAACGATCCATGCTAGCTTGAAGTGTTCCGATTCTCCGATGATCTACGTCGAAGTTGCTATAACCCAAGCTTTCTCACTCTAAAGAGATGAACACCCTAATCTAATGGGATAGATTAGATGAGGATAATGGAGTAGTATTTATGCTATCTTTTTATTTCACTTTCTCACAAGAAATCATCATAAAAGGATTAACTAGTGAGCTCTCTCTCAAAACTCAAGAGAGAAGAAGATGAAGAATGAAAGAAAAATAATCTTTTTGTGATGAATAGTAGTCAAGTGTATATGATTGATTATAGAACCATGGTTAAGGATGATAGGATGAAACTTGTAGAGAATAAACTAGAGTTAGGGCTTGGTTAGGTTAAGGATAAGTATCAACCATAATATCTTAACCAAGACAAAATAGAATCCTTCTAGAATGAACTTGAAAGAGCTAACCCTAATCAAACCCTAATCCCTTTTTATCATCCCTAGTCATGTTTAATAATAAATCATATCATGTCACAATAATATATATCACATATATATTATATATTTGCAACAAAAGAAAAATAATACAATTAACATATATCGCATATATATCAATGTATTAATCCGGTGAGAAAATGAAATAATAATAAAGCGAGCCAATATTAGATAATGTAATACAATATATCATATATATCATTATACATTAAATCATCGAATCAACACTTGATCCAACGATCCGGCTATATCGAATATAACCGACTAATATATCATGTACCGATTCATCGAATCAACACTTGATCCGATGTCCTGATTCATATCTAAATATCATGAGAATATAATACGGTGTCTCATATCGCATTATCCTCGGTCCCGCACATATCACATACGTGTCTCTACTCCGTTTTTCCTGAGCCAAGAAACCTCTGTGTAGGACTCTAAAGAATCGTCAATACGCCGGTAGCAGGTGATGATCATATCAAACACCCACAAGCTGCAATAAGTCAGCTAAACGTAACTGCCACCCAGGTATTGAGCGATCAGAAGATCAACAAGCTAGCCTGTCCGTTCTCCTGTGAATCCAATCAGTAACACTCCCGTACAGTCCGGTCTGTTCGTCTGATATGTCGCATATCAAGTCTAGGGGTGGTATACGTCAGACCCCAATAACCGATAAGTCGTGTCGATGTGAGGCTCATAACAGGTCGAGAAACTACTGGTTACACTTACCAGTATATCTCTATATCAGCCCTGGCCAGGGACTTCCAGTTATAGCCAATCGAACACAGCACGACATCAACTCCCTATACCGGGAAAGACGAATCCCCTCCTATCGCTCATTGCCTCCATGTGATTCGAGACTGTACCCAAAAGCCACCGTTTTGCACACCCTCTTGGACGTGGTAAGGTGCAAATAAAAACACAGTGGGAATCACACAAGACTCTATGACGATCTCGGGTCTACAGACTACCCTGCACCAGTGTCACCGGAGAACTGCCATCTGACGTGTAACACCCGAGCCCAATACTACTATTTTCTGTTACTGGTTGAGCATTAGATAGTACTCATTTCATTTAGCATTCGCCTCGATGTCCCCTCATGCACCGTCAGGTTAGGTAACTAACGGCAGAGCGGGGCAGGGCTAGCGCGGGTGTAAAACATAAGTAACGTCTATTTAATATATCATATATACTATATACTGTATCTATCACAGAACATCACATGATCACATCACAGATATCGCAGCAGAAGAAACATATGAAATATTGGATATACTAGGACGTCCGTATTTTCAATACGAGCCAGTATAAAACACGGATTCCACGGTCGTGATGAATAGCAAACCCACACCCCTAGACCCCTACGAGAGCGGAAAGCAACCCTACCAATTCTAGAGTTAGGAGACCCGGACTCGACTCCTCGAGTTGGTCTCCCTCTGGACTCCAGAACCCGGTTACTTGTGCCCTCCTCCTTGGGTCTATCCTAGTGCGGAAAAGTAAATAATATACAAAGGGTGACATCTTCCGCAACCTGGAAGTGCCCCAATAAAAGAATATTACATACAAGTTTTTACATGAATGAAAATGAAAAACACTCATCTCACATAAAAACCCCCGGCTATTCAAACACGACGATCCAATATAACATATCCAGCAACACATAACATCACATGTCATCAACGTAAGTGAATATGCGCATCCCAATTGTCGTTGACATATAGCAACGAAACCGGCGATATCACATATTACACTTACGGTCACAGAAAAGAAAGTGTAAAACTACAACAGTTGGAATCCGCAACCACCTCAGACATCGCATGCCTAATCAATGAATTACTTAGACATCGCATGCCTAACAATTATAAACACCACATTTTAGTCTCATTATCGAAAACACTTTTCAATATCAAGTCGGGTAATTCAACAGGATTTCCGACATCCTGATCGAATGCTCGTCGCAAACTTCAGTAGGCGGCCGCACCCCCGACGCCGTCGACGAAGTGCACCAAGGCGGAACACCGCCACCGCGAGCACCCGAACGGATGCTTTCGGCGACGGGGTTCTCCTACAGTCACTTGGTCGGGGCTATGGGGTGTAGCTGTCTATTAAGTTTACCCGGCGAGTATCCGCGTACGCTTGGAAATTTCCCGACAGGGGAAAAATTGGGTATTTATATCCGGTCGAACTTTTTAACATATTCAAAAAATTATCCGGAAAGACACATAGACAAAGTTTGACAATCCGATCGAATTTACGAACTCCCAATACAACCCAAAATACTCAACTCTTGATTTCAGATTAAAAATTCCCAGGAAAACCAGCACTGAAAAATAGGAGTTACTGTGCAAAATTCAATGGGAGATAAGACAAAAGGACCACGGAACAGCCGCATTAGCACGCTAATGCCGCGGTTCCGCCGCACTTTAGAAAGATCATTAAGTAATTTTTGCATCGTAATTCTTAGAATTTCCTGCTGAATTTTCTGCATATTTTTAATCTGGAAAAAACCCAATTTTTGGAAAAAGCCCAGAGAGCAAATTAGGGTTTGGGTTTCGGTTCGATCGGACTTCCAATTCCGTCTACGCATCGCCTAAGGCTCTAGCTAGGCTCTGATACCACTGCAGGATTCCTAGGCACTCTCAAGAGGTCTCACAAGGCATCAACCATGCCAATTTCAAAAATACGGTGCCGAGAAACCCTAGACTAGATCGTTGGCTAGAAGTTTAGGCGACAAAGCAAACTAGTTAACACTTAACTACTAGAATACGGAAATACAACCTTTGTAGATCCGGTCCTCCACCTCCATAGCTCCGCAATGAAGTCTTCTCTCTGTCCAAGTCGAACCCCGGGCTCTAGCGTCGGCTTCATCGGAGAATGGACGGGCTAGGTCATCGACGACGATGCCGAAGATGATCTACGTCGAGGCATCACTAGATCAAGCTCCCACTTCTCCAAGTCATGAAAACTTGTGAAGGAAACACACTCTACTACTTGGCAAGAGGTAGAGGATGAAGAAATAGGAAGTGGGTAGACTTTAGAATTGGATTTCTCACTCATTTCATCAATCCACCATTGATGAAGTCAAGCTTCTTCATGTTTTGAAGGAGAAGAAGAAGAAGAAAATGTTATCATAAGTTAATTAGAATAGAAAAGAAAAAGAATCCTTATCATAACATTAACTATAGTTAGGTGTAGAGAAATGACTAAGGTTAAAAGAATGGTTAGGGTTAAGCTTGAAGACAAAATGGTCATATGGTCAAAGCTTCATGAAGCTTCATCAAGCTTCATGAAAGAAAGAAAGAATGATAACCATTTTGTTTTCTTTTGTCATTTCATTTTAATCCAAATAAAAAGATAAATGAATGGACAAATAAATAGAAACCTTAACCATTTACTTAACCTAGGTTTAATTCTTTACACTAACCAATTTTGCAAGCATCATCAAACATGATACAATCAAGTGCACAAAAATATATCGCATATACAATGCGCACATCCGAGTGAGAAAATCCATCTTAAGTGAACCGATACTAGTTATTGAAAAGTAATATATCAAATATATAATTATGCATTAAATCATTAAATCAACACTTGATTTAATGATCCGGTCATAACGCATATAACCGACTAATATCAACAGTAACAACTTATCGAATCAACACTTGATCCGATAACCCGACTATATCGCATATAACCGATCAATGTCACATATTGCGAGAATCGAATACAGTATCACATACTGTTATCATTCTCGGTCCTGCACATATCTCATACGCGCTCCTATTTCGTTTCGCTTGAGCCAGGAAACCTCTGTGTAGGACTCTAAAGACTCGTCAATACTCCGGCAGCAGGTGATGATCATATCAAGCACCCACAAGCCGCAAGCGGTCTGCTAAACATAACGGCCACCCGGGTATTGAGCGATCAGAAGATCGACGAGCAAGCCCGCTCACACTCCAGTGAATCCAACCAGTAACACTACCGTACAGTCCAGTCTCGTCGTCTGATATGTCGCATATCTTGCCTAGGGGTGGTAAACGTCAGACCCCAATAGCTCGATAAGTCGTGTCGATATGAGGTCTATAACAATTCGAGAAACTACTGGTAACACTTACCAGTAAATCTCAGCAACCCTGGCCAGGGATTTCCTGTTATAGCCAATCGAACACAGCGCAACATCAACTCCCTATACCGGGAGAGACGAATCCCCTCCTATCGCTCATTGCCTCCATGTGACTCGGGACTGTACCCAAAAACCACCGTTTTGCACGCCCTCTTGGATGTGGTAAGATGGAAATCAAAGCACAGTGGGAACCACACAAGACTCTATGATGATCTCGGGTCAACAGACTACTCTGTACCAGTGTCACCAGAGAACTGCCATCTGACGTAAGGTATAATACCATCTGGGAGTTCTCGGCGAGTCCGTCCAGTGTACCCAGTCTTTACGGAGCACCCGTATATCATCTCCGATGTCAAACACCAATGGATATGGGATCATCCATCGCCCATCTGTATGGGTCGAGAAGGTATACGCTAGTCTACTCTGGTATATCGATGCCCCGTCTCGATACACCCACGACTAGGGACTTTGAAGGATATACTTATGGACTACCATATCCCCACTAGTATGATCCGCATCATAGTCCAGGTAGTCAAGTACACATCCTAAGGGCTTTACCAACATGTATCGGAGAGACAATCAGTGTACACGTTAAGATAAAGAGTAACCAGATAGCATACTATCATGTCGAGCAAGAAAGTCCTCCCTATATATGTCCCAGCATCCACTACAATATACATCCAATGTACAGTAATGGCCTCTAGGTCATACATATAACTAACACTACCAAAAGCAATTCACCCGCAAAGGATGCAGTGTGCCAGAAATGCCGCTATGGAACCTGTACGGCAAAACCTGCAAGAACTGTGGCACAACGGGGGTGAGTTGCCAACTCGTGAATAGAAAATATCTACAAGTAGAAACCGAATGCAAGACATAATCCTAGGTCAATACGATCAGTATATGATATAAACCTCAAAAGTAAGTCTGAAGCATGATAAGATGGCGATGTAACATCTAATCATGTATGCAGTGCCAAGTACTCGTGCCAGTGCCTCAGGTAATAACATGTCATAAATGTAAAGTATGTCTGCATGAAGTAAATATGATGAAGTAACAAAATGAATATCAATACACATATATTAGCATCCCATTCCACTAATATTGGTGTAAGGGTATATATAACAGCGCCCTCATACCCTGTTATATATACAAATGAAGTATGATCAATGTAATACTAGTCTGTATAAATGTGGATCCCGTCCACCTATCACTCAATGACAATAAGCATCATGCACGCAAATATGAGGATATAATCAAAATCATGGAGATCATCATGAAACCTGTGCCTAGCATCGGCACGTAAATCCTCGTCCATATGGGGCTCCGTCTGCGGTATCGGCCCTCGGCCCCGGCAGTACGGGTCAGCCCATGTCCATCTCTCAACTCCGGTCGGTATCCTCCAGATATCAGCCGAGCTCAAATACAATCACCGGTAGGTAGTAGTCCCTCTGCCAGGCTCACCGTCTACTACACAGCGAAACCGTTCTCGCCCCGGGGTACCATACCGGGTCCACCATGTACCCGCAATCGGCCTCTTCCGCCTCCTCGAATCGGGTTTCACATGTCGCTCTCAGCACCGAGAAAACACATGGTGGACGCACTGAAATATCATATCAAGGGTAACCGGGTTTTTAAAACAATTATATATTTTCTTTTGAAATACCCACGGTTCCCAAATGCAGAAATATCATGGAAACAACATATCTCAATGCGTATAATCAAAACATGATGTATGCGACATGTAAAGAAAGGTAAGCATATCAGTAAGTCATGCAGCATGGAATAGTAATGTGCACATGTCGAGGGAAACCGCTCTTTTTAAAATGAATCAGTTTTTGATGAATATCTTGCGGTTCCCAAATCTCTAATCAAGTCAGAATCATCTATGTATGTGTACAGGTATAAGTGTACAATATGCCATGCAAGAATCATATCATGAATGCAACAGTACTACAGTGTAGTGGCATGGCAATTATCGATGATGAAGTGTGTGAGCCGTCAAATAGTGTACGTGGAACATACGCATCATCGATAATGATGCTGGTGTGCTAACATCATGATAATAATATAGCAATAAACATATGCAAAGCAATGTGAATAGCATGAATATGCGGAAATCAAATAATCAACACCACAGTGAAGAATCTGCTATGCAAACTACAGATCTAAGTATCAAGTCAATCGGGAGGGGTATGGAAACCACCTAAATCTGAGTCGATATATAGATATAATAGTCGGTGATCCCGCCTCAATAGTATCACATACGATACAGTATATCATATGACATCCTAAAGTCATGAGTGCGGATCTATCATCAATGTAAAGTTCGTACGGTAAATCGTCGTACGGCATCCCAATAGCTGGGTACAGGTCAATATCACAATCAGCTCATCAATTATTTGGTATCCTCATCATCATATCACATAATCTGCGGTACTGATCTAAGTCTAGTACAATCGATACCATCTATCACTGGTGTGTAAGCACACGTCCAAAGGCCCGATAAAGATCACATGTCGTATCCCAAATACTAATCATATCAAATCACCGATCTCGCGGCACAATGCCCAACATCATCGACTCATCTCCAATATCATCAAACACAGTGCAAGTATAATGAATATGCAAGGGTGTGCGTGTAAGTGTAAATCTATTCTAGGGTTCGCGACTATGAACTACACTAGTTACTTCTAACCCTACACTATCCATAATACACCTAACACAAAATCCATGACACGCTATAACTATCATATATATATAGTATATCAACTACGGACTGCGGAGGTGCTATACGCCATCCACCCGACTTCCCCCGTAGATATAATCTACTCACCTTGCGTCTTCGTTGTCGACGTCACCACGTGTTTGCTTGTTGTCCCGAAGTCTTCATGGGGTACCTACACATTAACGTATCGCAAATGCGTATCAAAACCAAATCCAAACTAAAACGGCATACGAATCCCAAAACGATACGCTATGATCTATAGGTTAGAACCTATGGACAACGCCTTCAAAAACCAACAACAAACCTCGATATCGTCGTATAAACGCCAAATAGTCGAGGTAAAACACAATACACAAATTCAGATTTAAAAATACGGAATACAGAAACACGAATCCAAAACAGCAACTAAGGAAAAATGCCCCAGATTTCACCCTAGGTCAAATTAGACAAATCTATATATGCCAGGGGTCTAAACTACTGTAAAAAGGGCCATGCACCAAAAATGAGGTAACCCTCCTGCTCTGGCCGCAATTTGTGGCCAGAAGGAATTAATTGGCGGCCGGGGTTTGGAGTTGGGGGCTAGGGTTTGGTGTGGTGGTTCCATGGTGCCTGCACATCTCACTGTCAACTCAGTTTTATTTTTAGGGTCTCGGGGTGATAGCAGATTCCTAAATACGATCACAGATTCACAGTTTTCCTCCGACATCGTCTCATAAATCCGTATTTTGGTTTCAAGTCTCTAGTTTGATCCAAAATAACATCACACCAGGGGTTCTAAGGTCACCACAAGCCTCAATTTCACTTTTAATCTCAGGTCTAACCCTAAACCCTAACTTGAAGTTCACAAGTCCATCAAACGACATCATATCGACATGAAACTAGAATTGATGCAATAAGAATTGAAATACTGAACTAGGGGTGCAGAAATTACCTTCTTTGGCAACTCAAGAAAATTCTTGAGTTTCTCAAAGTCGTCCAAATCCATTCTTGCTAGGCTCAAAGTGTAGCTAGTGAGCTCGGGAACATTTATTGTGAAATGGGAATAGGGTTTTGGGGTGGATTTCATGGTGGATCTAGGGTTTTTGTGAAGAGGGAGAGAGAGGGATGGCGGCAGCAGCAGCAAGGGGAGGGAGAGGAGAGAGAATGAAAAGGGGAAAATGATGGGGAATGGTTCTACAAGTCAAAAAGTAAGCCCTAAACCTACCTCTCTCCTAATCATCATACTTTACCTTTTCTTTTCTTTTCCTTTTCTTTGCTCTCTAAACCCTTCTCACTAGAATAGTAACCCCAAAAGAAACATGGTGGAAAAATGCACAAGTGTAAGAAAAATGATATGTGCACATTTTTGCACAAAAATTCTAAAAATCCGATTAGCGGTTTTTAATCGCGATTAGCACTAAATTAGCATATAACTAATCATAAAAACTTAGAAAAGGGCATAAGTCCCTAAAATACCCTATTTTAGAATTTTCCATAATTTTTCCCATTTATTTGTATTTAATAATACCGAAATATTAAAATATTCAATAAAATAATATTAAATTATAAACATTCCCAAAAATAATATTTTATTATTTTGAAACGTTACATGGGAGATGGATGATCCCATATCTATTGGTGTTTGACATCAAAGATGGTGTATGGGTGCTCAGTGGAGACTGGGTACACTGAACGGACTTGCCGAGAACTCCCAGATGGTGATATACCACACGTCAGATGCCAGTTCTCCGGTGACACTGGTACAGGGTAGTCTGTAGACCTGAGATCGTCATAGATTCTTGTGTGATTCCCACTGTGCTTTGATTTCCACCTTACCACGTCCAAGAGGGCGTGCAAAACGGTGGCTTTTGGGTACAGTCCCGAATCACATGGAGGCAATGAGCGATAGGAGGGGTTTCATCTCTCCCGGTATAGGGAGTTGATGTTGTGCTGTTTTCGATTGTCTATAACTGGAAGTCCCTGGACAGGGCTGATATGGAGTGCTGCTGGAAAGAGTTATCAGTAGTTTCTCGACCCATTATGAGCCTTATATCGACACGACTTATCGGTTACTGGGGTCTGACGCATACCACCCCTAAACCAGATATGCATTATATCAGACGAAGAGACCGGACTGTACGGGAGTGTTACTGATTGGATTCACAGGAGAATGTACAGGGTTGCTTGTTGATCTTCTGATCGCTCAATACCTGGGTGGCTGTTACGTTTAGCTGACCGCTTGCAGCTTGTGGGTGTTTGACATGATCATCACCTACTACCGGTGTATTGACGATTCTTTAGAGTCCTACAGAGAGGTTTCCTGGCTCAGGCAAAACGGAGTAGGAGCACATATGTGATATGTGCGGGACCGAGAATAATACGATATGAGATACCGTATTCTTTTCTCGCGATATGAGATATCGGCCGGGTATATGTGATATAACCGGGTCATCGGATCAAGTGTTGATTCGATGAAATGGTACATGTTATATTAGTCGGTTATATGTAATAAAGCATGGTTATCGGATCAAGTGTTGATTCGATAAATTAATGTATAATTATATATGTGATATATTACGTTACGTTAACTAATACAAGCTCGCTTTATTGATTCATTTTCTCACGGGATAATACATTGATATATATGCGATATATGTTAATTGTATTATTCTCTATTGTTACAAAATATATTGTATATGTGATATATAATATAGTAACATGTTAGGGTTACAAATTTAACAATGGTTTAGGGTTTAAACTTGGTTAGGGTTTGGATTAGGGTTAGCTTTTGCATGAAGCTTCCATGAAGCTTCATGATGCTTTGACTTTGTCTTTGGCTTGATATTTTGTGAAGATATTATGTTAACCCAATCCAAACCATTAACTCTAGTTAACTCTCTACAAGGGTTAACTCCTTCATGCTTAACCCTTGGTTAGATTTATAACCACTACAATAATTCATTATTCATCACAAAAGGAATAATCCATTCATTCTTCTTCTCCCTTGAGCTTTGAGAAAGCTTGCTAGGTTTTCATTTTGTGGTGAATAAAAGTGAGAATTTGAAAACAAAAGAGAGCAATATTCCTACTCCATCATCCTCATCTAATCTAGCCAATTAGATTAGGGTGTTCACCTCATTAGAGAGAGAGCTTGAGTTATAGAAACTTCAAGGTAGATCATCGGAGAAAAGGAAGACTACAAGCTATCATGGATCGTTCGAGTTGTGGAGCCTCTCTTGAGTCCGGGAGATCATGGATCGCGGCGAAGGGACTTCTACTCGGAGCTTATGAAGCGAAAGAGCTGTAGGACTACGGTAGCGCCCCAGCCGTCTATCCGAGGCCAAAATGCGGAAACGAAAATTTTTCTTGACTCTAAACCGGCACTACCGCATCCTAAAAACCCGGATCGTAACCATTAACCTAATGCTAGCTAACATGAGAATGGGTAGGAAGCTATACCGAGCGATCTGTGTCCTTCGGTCTTCGGCCTCGACTCTGATCTTCTCGCGGAATCTCCGGTCATCATCTCCTCGTCGGAAAGGGCACCACATCGAGAAGTCTTTTTACGGGCTCCCGCTTCATCCGAAGCAACTCAGGAGCGAAGTGTGCTAGCCGACGCGTCCAAGGTGTTGTAGAGAATGTTGTGATCACTTTGTCTCTTGCATCCATTAATTTGGATGGAGGTTGAAGGTGTTGCCATTGGAGATGATGAGCTAAAGGAAGAAGAAGAAGAAGAGAAGGCTTTCTTTTTCTATTCTTTTCTATAGTTGTTATCATGGAATGAGAGAGAGTGAGGAAAATAATATGAGAGCTAACAATAACCTCATGGCAGCCCCTCTCTCTCTCTCTTCCTCTCATATCATCACAAATCAATCCATTAATGTGACACTTTTGCTAAAAAAGAGACCATGACTCATAGTATAAGTCCATGTCACATTAATGCATTATCATGATGAATTTCTAGCTCATTATTTCCTTAAGCAAACATTAATCCAAATGTTTGCCACAACAAAAAGATCCGGCAACATCTAAAGTAAACTCGTGACGGATCACAAGGATACCCCTCTCTTGTATATACATACCTGCACCCGCATTCCGACTGAATGCGAATGCGATGAGACTAAAGTAATCCAACAAATCTAATACTAGGATCCGGCTTAAACAAAAGCCCACTAGTATGATCCGTCCGATCATGATTCGTGCAATACCGCACGTATAAGATCGAACTCTGCCATATATCATACGGCCTCTACAACGTTTCACCCGAAACTTGAGAAACTGTCTGTGGGGGACTCTAAAGACTCGTCAATACTTTGGCTGTGGATTTAACCACTACCACGTCAGAGGTATTAGCCATACGTAAAGAGCTACCAAGTATTGACTAAAAGGGACGTCGATGAGCGAACACATCCTGACACCTTACTAAGCCTGTCAGTGACAATATCCGTACAGTCCGGTCCGTTCGTCTATGAGTATCGCATGGCGGGCCTTGGGGGTTGGTAAAAGTCAGACCCCCATAAACGGTACAAGTCGTGTCGGAGTGTAGCCTAGAACACCCTGAGTACTACTGGAATACCTACCAGTAAATTTCTTGCCTCGGCCGAGGGCTTTGTGTAATGGCTCTCCTAGACACAGCACGATCTCACCCCCAATACCGGGAGAGACGAAACCCCTGCCGATCCGCTCACTGCCTCTATGTGGCTCGAGACTGTACCCAACTAAAACCTGTTTGCATGACTCCTTTGAGCCATGGTAGGGTATTAATCAAAGCACAGTGGGAACTCACACGAGACAAATGGCGATCTCAGGTCGATGAACTAACCTGTACACATGTCATCAGGGAACTGCTATCTGACGTCTGGTATAATCCCAACTAGCATGTTCCCGGCGAGTCCTGTCCGGTGTACTCATAACCCAATGAGCACCTGTATACATCTTAGGTGAACCAACTGACACCAGTGGCCTGTGAGACCGGCCACCGCCCCTCGTCGGGGTCTACTGCTGGCCGTCAAGAAAGAATCCTAAGGGCTCTATCAACGTGCAATAGTGACCTGTAAGGTCACCTGAAGCAGTACACGATGATAAAGATAAACCAGATAGCATACTATCATCTAGGGTAAGACTGTCCTACCGGTATAGGTCCTCCCTCAATCATTGCAATCACGTTCCTGTGATCCAATAATTGACTCTGAGGGCACTATATCCAACAATCTCCCACTTGCACTCAAGGCTAATTATTGCGATGTCGCATACTCACAGCCTGTGTGATACCGAACACCCAACTCCTCTACTAATCAGTCTCACAAAACTCGTTTGCGAAACTATTGCGTTCGAGGAATAGCCTCAGTGGGTGGATCCGCCCTAATGTTTCTTTCTATGTCTCTCTTTATCTCAAGTTCGCGTTGAAACCCATCTCCCGAAATGAGCAATACCTGTCTTAGAATATGTATGGATTTCTGATGGGACCTAGTTCATAAATGAACTCCAAATCCAAACTTCTTAGACTGTATCGTCAACTGAGCTTAATCAGTATCATGTGCCATGCCTCCCTCAGTATCCGCCTGGACCACCTGTCCAAAATACTGCCCCTCGTCAGAGGGAAAACTATAACTCTGATAGTCATTCTGTCATCCAAGTCACCTTGGAAGCCTGGAATGATAACTGTCTCCCGAATAAGGCTGTCGTTATCATATCCCTAGAACATCCACTTATGTTCTAAAACTGCTTCCGAATGTTTCTCCAGGATTGGATCAATATCAACTTATTGCACCTACTGCAAAAGCAACATTTGGTGTGGTACTTGACATCTCATGATTGACTCAATTGCCTAAGCAAGTGATCTGCCAATCATGCACATCCCTCTCCCCTTTAGTCTGTAAGACACCTTTAGAGAGGGTGACTCCATCACCTGCAGGTATACTACCGTGCCAGGAGTCGTCCATTCTAAAACACCTTTAGAATGCTGTCTAAGTACCCAGATTAGGAAACTACCAAAATCTAGATCTAAAACCATAGATCTAGTAACCAGAATGTCTGATATAATATCCAAGTCCTTTGTGGAGAAACCACTGTGTGACAACCAAAGTATAACCGATCGTAGTATTGGAATTTTACTTCCTACTCTGTGTATGTCATCCAAATACCAGGACATCACACCCTACTACCTTCTTAACATATCCATCCCCTATTCTGATGAAGTCAAACCTATGACTGTCACATCAGAAATAGATGATCTATCTCCGCTATATGTGCTTTAGTCTATAAATAGACATAAGCCACTTGTCTACCAATGCTTCCGCTGCTCCTACTGACCACGACAACCCTCTGGCAGAGTCATATACACGTGCACTTCTAAAGCTAGTTTAGAACGACGCTATACTCATCCTCCTGCCGGGTCTCACAGTCTGGAACAACAGCAATGGCAAGTCTGGGTAAACAAGAACCTCCCTGCCACCGTCCTTGAGTATACTAAAGTACCTCTCGAGTACCTGAGGTTACCCACCATATCTGCGGAGTGGCTAATGGAATGTCAAATCAGAATGAATCTTTAGGTTCTTATCAAATTTTCAGTAATCGTCTGCGGTTCTGGAATCACTTCCAGTTCTACCATACTCCCACTAATGTTTTCTGAAAAAATCCATTTTTGTTAAAACTGTGGCGAGTCAAGAACAATATCACTATTGATCTTCCTGATAGTAGAAAGTCAACCCTCGTCATAGCCTGGGTCAACCCACAAACAGCCATTACAGAAACGTGCCTTGAGTTATCCAGAGTCTGGTTTTAAGCATAAGCCAGACAACTCCCCATACCTTAACATCGTTAAGATATGAACTGTTTTATATCCAATATAGAACCAGAGGCACTTATTTAATTGAACCAGATTCAAATCATGCAGCTGTCTCTAGCGCATGTCAACTAAATGGAAGGAGGCCGATCAGCGTTACTCAACTTAGGAATGCTTCCAATTATGAGTAACCTGAAAGAGAAGCAAGTTCTATTACTATTAACAGAATACCACGCACAAGTACCTACATCTTTGATCACCTTGAAGAATCCCGATACTTGAAATACTTGGTTCTCTACTTTACTCTTATACCTATAACTTCTCAAAACTTGGACTTTTTATTTCTACGAAACACATGTCTAAGAACTAGAGAAGTCACAAGTAAAATGAATATAGTACGAGTACCAACCACTCTGTCCTAATGGACACTGGACAACATGCAATACTCTGTATAAGTCTCCTGAGTCTAATAACTCAATCCCTGTGTGTCGTAGGTTGAAAACTGTACTTATGGTTAAGAAGAATTACACCGTTGTTTAATGCTCCTTACCTAACCATCCACTGATATAGGTAAATGTCATAGAAATAATTTCAAAAATTTATATCTCACTCTATAAAAATAGACGTACAGATATATCAATTTGAAATTAGTGCATAACAACGGATATTCAAAACCAAATATTTGCCATCCGGCAAACAACCCAGGCGATTTCCTCAAATATCACCAATTACAACGAATCCCGATATAATGAGAATGATCACCTAATTCCCAATAACTTACTCCCACTCATCATCTGTAAAACCATACAGATGTGAGAATCAAATTTCGTAAATACATACCCTGGAGCAAGGACTAATTGGGAAATAAGTTTTCTTTTAACAATACACAGTGAAACTAAAACATTGAAATGTTTCGTAGGGGTATCCGGGTATTCCTAGTAATGCCTCTTCCATTATCCAGATTCACAACTGTAACCGTATATTTCTTTGCCATCTCTCCAAATCTCTTTATATATCTTTAGTCATTACCTTCTGTACACCCCTTTAGGCCAAATGGTTTTCTTCCTTCCCTACCGTTCGGCACCAGCCTATGGTTTGGAAGAAGACTATCCAATAAACATAATGGGTGTACTGTCCTAATCCTAAGATCACTCGCAACACGAGAGAAGGTAAAGATAAAAGACACCTGAATAAACCTTATTCCTATTTCTCCTGAACCAGAATCCATCCCCGAACTGGAACAAGTTCCTTTCGAGTTCGTATATAACCATACGATGGAGTATCCAATAAACTGTGGATCTTCGTAGTGATACGGAGTGTTCTGGAGAAATACAAAGGTGAAATGGGAGTGGTAATGAAATACTTGGTTTGGTCGTGAATAGCAGTCGCAGTTTACTTTGCTCTCCTTCTAATCCTTTTATTTGTCTTTACTTAATACCTTTTGTACACCTTAGTTAGGCTAATTGGTTTTCTTCATTCCCTACCGTTCGACACCAGCCTATGGTTTGGAAGAAGACTATCCAATTTGCGTAATAGGTGTACCGACCTAATCCAAGGAGCACTCGCAACCTGAGAGAAGGTAAAAGGAAAAGACAACTGAATAGTCCTATTCGTTTTCTCCAGAACCGGAAACCATCCTCGAATAAATTCCTTCGAGTTCGTATATAACCATACGATGGTTTTATCCAATGGAAGTGGAAGTTCGTAGTAATACGGGGTGTTCTGGAGAAAAGGTTAAAAGTACGAGTGGCAATGAGGTATGCAACTCTGACAATCCAAAAGCCAGTGTTTTAAGAAGGTTCGGTCAACTTGGTCACTGAGTCATAGTCAAGGGTCGGGTCATGGTCGCTGCCAAAAAGAGAGAGAAAAGAAACACTCAGCGTGCACTCTAACCTAGATAAGAATGGTTATCACTTTATCTAATCAGGAAACCTCCCACTGTATCGTCAAATTCTCCTCCAAACCTGAAAGAAGAATTAGTCGGGATCACCCGAGAAGTAAACCAACTCATCAGTGGGAATCGGGATCCAACTATCATCGCATGATAACGTGACGGAATCCACTCACGTTATCACACACCAGAAGGTATGCGCATGCCTGGCAAGTTTCAGTTTCTTTAGAAACTCCCGATGTGTGTTTTTACCCCAAGCGGCTTATGACCTTGACTAGGTCAACAAACAATAAACCGCTAGTCAAGTTCAACCCGTCATTATTCTGAATTGCTTTAAACCAAACCGTACGTGCCCTTGACTAGGTCAGCAAGGCCGCACGACTGTCCTAACCAATCCCATTTATGCAACAAACAAGCACCACTTACCCATTTATGCAACAAACAAGCACCACTTAGCTACCGAACACTACGTCTTGACTAGGTCAACAAACGCAGCACGAATACTAAATAATACCCGTAAGAAATGACGGAGGGCTACGGCTGGTTTTTGGCAAAAAACCTTTAGCGTAATGAACTTGATATCATCGAAGGAACTGGATAACTTTTTATAAAAATATAGTGGCGAAAACCCTTTGCTAAAGAGGTCACTCCCGGTGAAGGGATCTCGGCTCTTTCCCCGTAGAATGAGGTGCAGGATATTCCAACTGAATACCACCATGCAAAGCAAAAAGTAATCGGCTATAGTGAAGTTATTACCCTGACGCAAACTTCTGTCCAAGGGGTCACTCCAGGTGAAGGGATCTCGGCCCTTGCCTCGTGTTATGTTTACCTAGCACCCTATGAAAGGTTTGGAAGCATCACATGTCTCAAAGATTAAACTTTTAGAGTGCTAAGTGAACACACAAAGAATCAATCCTAGAAAATTAGGGTTTCATAACTTTAATCAACATCACAAGCAACAAAGGCTAGGGTTTTGAGAGTACAACCTTTGTAGCTCCCTACGCTAGACTCCTTGGCCACTTGAAGGTTGGAGAAGGGTTCGCTTGAGGTCTTCTAGTGTCCACGACGATCCACCCGAAGCTCCTTTGTCCAAGCTTGCAACTTCACTTGATCAAGAGAAAGAAATGAAGCTAACACTCTAAACAAGTGGGCAAGACTTGTGTAGAATGATGTTGTGGTGGCTTTTCTCACTTCAAAATCCTAACTTGGTGAGTAATTTGCTCACTAGAGCAAAAGAAGAAGGAGGAAGAAGATGATGGTCTTTTTAGAACAACAGAAAAGATAATCTCTTACGAAAAAATGGAAAATATAAACATATATATTTTCCACTCTTCATCTCAAACCATGGTTAAAAATAAAGATATTATTGTATTTGAGTTTAAAACACAAAAGAAAAGTTAATCCATGATTAAAAGGTGTGTGAGCATGGTCAGGTCAAAGAAGAGTGTAGAAACAAACCATGAATTATCCTTTTCTTTTTCTTTTTGTTTAAACACAAATAGAAATAATTATCCATATAAAAAAACCAAGATGTGAGTCTTATATTACCACCATTTTCTATGTATATACAACCATGAAGGATGATGTATGTATGTATGTGTGCATGCACATCCATATGTGCATGAATAAGAAAGAATGCATACATGCATGCATAGATCCAAAAATACAAGAAAGGATTTCTAGTGAGAAACTGATGGTCAAATGATAAATCAACACTTGATTTAGCAATCCGGTCATATCACATACGACCTGACCAAAAGCAAGCCGCCCGATTAATATACGGTATCTTATACGCGCATTTTAACCGGGTCCATGTGCATATCGCATACGCGCACCACAACGTTTCGCCTGGACTAGGTAACTCCTTTGTGGGACTCTAAGACTGGTCAATACGCCGGCTGTGGGTGATGATCATATCAAGCACCCCCAAGCCGCAAGCGGTCAGCTAAACGTAACGGCCACGCGGGTATTGAGCGATCAGAAGAAAACAAGCGAACCTGCTACAACTCCCGTCGAGCCAACCGGCAACACTACCGTACAGTCCGGTCTCTTCGTCAGATATGCTGCATATCGAGTCTAGGGTTGGTAACGTCGACCCCAATAACTCAATAAGTCGTGTCGATGAATGGTCTATAACAGATCGAGAAACTACTGATAACACTTATCAGTAAATCTCAGCAGCCCTGGCCAGGGACTTACTAATATAACCAGTCGAGCACAGCACTACACCAACTCCTAATACCGGGAGAGACGAAACCCCTCCAATCGCTCATCGCCTTCGTGTGTCTCGGGACTATACCCAACGGCCACCATTTTGCACGGCTAAGTAGAGCCGTGGTAGGGTGGTAATCAAAGTACAGTGGGAGAGCACACAAGACTCTATGACGATCTCGGGTCTACAGACTAACCTGCACCAGTGTCACCTGAGACTGCTATCCGACGATAGATATAATTCCATATAGGAGTTCTCGGTGAGTCCGTCCAGTGTACCCAGTCACCACTGAGCACCCGTATATGATCTCGATGTCAAACATCGATAAATGTAGGAACATTCATCACCCATCGTATAGGTCTAGTATCATATATGCTAGTCTACTCTGGTATATCAATGCCTCGTCTCGATATACCTACGACTAGGGACATTCCAGGATATGCTTATAAACTACAGATGTCCCACAAGTATGATCTCCATCATAATCACAGTAGTCAAGCCGATATCCTAAGGGCTTTATCAGCATGTATGAATGAATAAAAGCATGATCAAATCAACATGTCAGATAAAGAAGAACAAGATAGCATACTATCATGTCGAGCAAGAATGTACACTGAATATATATATACATGTATAGATACATCCACTATCATATAATGTCCTATAGGGCATACACATATCCAACAATCTCCCACTTGCACTAAGGCCGGTTATTGGCATATCTCATACCCAACATCTCAAAAAGTCGCTCATGCTGCGGCTAAGGGAGGGCCTTGGTGAGTGGATCCGCGGCGTTATTCTTTGTGTATACTCTCTTAATCTCGATCTTGCGGCGATCAACAATCTCCCGGATCAAATGAAAGCGCCTCAGGATGTGTCTGGATCGCTGATGGGACCTGGGCTCCTTGGCTAACGCCATAGCCCCATTATTATCACAATACAATGGTATTGGATCAATAATGGTTGGAACTACTCCTAGCTCCGATACGAACTTCCTCATACAGACGGCTTCCTTGGCGGCATCATTTGCAGCAATGTACTTAGCCTCCATATTAGAGTCTGCAACGGTATCCTGTTTGGAACTCTTCAAACTTACCGCCCCTCTATTGACGGTAAATACAAACCCTGAGATAGATTTGCTGTCGTCCTTATCGCTCTGAAAGCTCGAATCGGTAAAGGCCTCCATTTGGAGATCTCCATTACCATACACCAAGAACAATTCTTTAGTCCTTCACAAGTACTTAAGAATGTTCTTCACAGCTATCCAGTGATTCTCCCCTGGGTTGGATTGTTACCTGCTTACAACACTAAGTGCATAAGCTACATCTGGGCGTGTACATAACATCGCATACATTATAGATCCTACTGCCGAAGCATAGGGTATAACGCTCATGCGAGCTCTCTCTTCATCGGTCTTTGGGCAAGATTCCTTGGAGAGAGTGACCCCCTGGCAAGCGGGTAAGGCACCCCGCTTGGAGTCTTCCATACTAAACCTTTTTAGGATGGTGTTGATGTACCTGGTTTGGGACAATCCCAATAACTTTTTGGATCTATCCCTATAGATCCTTATGCCCAGGATGTATGTGGCATCACCCAGGTCCTTCATGGAGAACCTTAGTGATAAGAAAGATTTGACTGACTGTAGTATAGGAATATCATTTACTATCAGAAGAATGTCATCTACGTACAATACGAGGAATGTGACAGCTCTTCCTACAGCCTTCTTATAAACACAAGAATCATCTGGATTTTTGATGAAATCAAACTCTTTGATAACATCATCGAAACAGATGTTCCAACTCTGTGATGCCTGCTTTAACCCATATATGGATTTAAGCAATCTACATGCTCCCACTGTCAATGAAGCCCTCTGGATGATCCATATAAACGCATTCTTCTAAATCTCCATTTAGAAATGTTGTTTTAACGTCCATCTGCCAGATTTCATAGTCGTAGTGAGCAGCAATTGCAAGTAGGATCCGAATGGATTTAAGCATGGCTACGGGCGAAAAAGTTTCATCATAGTCCAAACCTGGTCTTTGACGAAAACCCTTCGCCACAAGTCTTGCCTTATAGGTCTCTACCTGCCCATCTACACCAATCTTTCTTTTAAAGATCCATTTGCACCCCACAGGTTTTACCCCAGGGGGTACAACGTCCAAAGTCCAAACTTTGTTGGTGTACATAGACTCCATTTCGGATCTCATGGCATCCAGCCACTTCACAGAGTCACCACTCATGATAGCTTGCTGAAAACTGGTAGGATCATCATCCTCCATGATGTAGTCTTCTCTGTCACCGTCAATGAGGAAACCGTAGTACCTCTCCGGTGGGCGAGAAGTCCTACCAGACCTACGGAGTGGCCGAGGTTCCTCAGTTTCTATTGCAACAGCCGGTTCAACCAAGTCTTCATTTGTAGTTTGTGTCTCTAGAACCTCTTCTAGATCCACCACATTGCCATCATCTTTATATGTGAAAAACTCTTTTTCCAAGAATGCGGCATGCTGAGAAACAAACACCTTTTGTTCCTCCTTGTGGTAGAATAGATATCCATATGAGTTCTTTGGATATCCCACAAAGTTACACATGACCGACCGTGTCTCGAGTTTGTCCGGATTCTGCTTTTTAACATAGGCCGGGCAACCCCAAATATTAATTCTCTTAAGAGATGGTCTCTTCCCATGCCATATCTCATATAGCGTGGTAGACACGGTTTTGGTTGGAACCCTGTTCAAAAGAAACGCTGCAGTTTCCAGTGCATGCCCCCAGAATAAGACAGGTAACTCAGCATCACTCATCATGGAATGGACCATATCTAATAGGGTCCTATTCCATCGTTCAGACACACCGTTGTGCTGTGGTGTGTAAGGAGGAGTGAGTTGAGAGAGAATCCCATTCTCTTTTAGGAAGTTTGCAAATTCTGTACTGAGGTACTCCCCACCTCGATCTGATCGAAGCATCTTGATACTCAAACCGGTTTGTTTTTCTACTTCTTGTTTATATTCGGTGAATTTCTCGAAAGCTTCGGATTTGTGCTTTAATAAAAATACATGACCGAATCTTGAGAAATCGTCAGTGAAAGTAATGAAGTAAGAAAAACCGCCTCTAGCCTGTGTAGACATTGGCCCACATACATCACTATGTATGTGTCACGTCCCGAAAGTACGGAATATGACCGGCACTTAAACTACGAACGTCTCGAGGCGTACGTAATCTAAGTAAGCCGAAAACCCAGAAATCCAAACCAAGAAAAGTAGTAGAGTGAAGGAAAACCAATTTAAAATCAAGTAGTTTTAATAGCATAAGCCGAATTATGCGGTTTTAAAAACATCAAATATTTCCTGAAAATTTCGGCAGAGTCTCCTTTCTAAAAACTGGCTCCCAAACGGGATACAACATGAATAGTATACGAAATCAATAAAAGGCATCCCCAAGCGGGAGCCAGCTCTTCGTCAATCGACGGTCACAACTACATAAGTAATATAATATACAACGCCAACGGCGAGTATCAGAAACTCAAAAGGAAACTCAAACCACAAGAAATCCACAGAAATATAACGCGCGACTCTAAGGTCGAAAGAATAACATCACTGGTGTCTATCTAAAAAATAAATACATGTTTGGTTGATGGAACTTCTAGATACAACAGAATAATAATATACAAGATATAATGATGGGTACGATATAAATAAAGCCACCTACTAGCAAGTCTCCCGGAGATGGAAATAGAGCCAGCAAAGCCGTAAAGAAACCTGTACGGCGAAACCTGCAAGAACTGTGGCACAACGGGGGTGAGTTGCCAACTCGTGAGTAGAAAAACATCTACGCACAGAAATCGCATAAATAACGCAATCCTAGGTCAATGATCATAATATATCCTCAAATATATGTATAACATGCAGCCTATAACAATGGCTAGGGTAATATCTAATCCGAGTGTAATCTCATGTGCCCGTGTCAGTGCCTCAGGTAGCAATATATCATATGAATGAGGTATGAATGCATGAAAACAGAATACATGTAAATGAAGAAACTGTTTCCATAATTTAGTGAGATTTCCTTTGTATTTTTAAAATGAGGTATCATAAATGAAATCAGCATCAACAGTGTCTAGCATCGACACAAAACATAAATCTCAATGTCTCGAAATATCAGGCTCCGGCTATCCGGACTGGCCTGTATCATCAAATCTCAGTACCTCAATATCTCGAAATCTCAATGTCTCAATCTCAATATCTAGGGCGCCGTCAGTCCAGACCGGCCCCTACCATCCACCTCAAGACCACGACGGTATCCTCCGGATATCCGACGCGTCGGGTAATATCACCGGTAGGTAGTGCTCCCCTGCCAGGCTCAACGTCAGCAACACGACCTTCTTTCCATGGGGTACCTTACCGGGCCCACCATGTACCCGAAACGGTTCATCCATCTCCTTGAATCGGGTCTCGAAATCCATCAGCAAACTCATGGTGTACGACTCATACATCATGGGAAAACCGCACTTTTATTTAAAAAGAGAGAAAGCGGTTTATATAAGTTTTGCGGTTTTCCTCCAAATCCAGAAAATATCATGGAAATCCGAATCATCAGTAGCATGTAAAACCATGAATATAAGCATGAGCATCCATGAATGCGGCATATAATGAATAACAGTATGCATGAAGTGAAAAATAACAACTACAATGTCTAAACTATCATATAATGAAAGCAACTAATCATCATGTCAAAACTACTAGTTAACAAGCTACATTAGGCGATAATATTTTCTAAGGTGTTCGTGACATGGCAATTACCGATGAAGATGTGTGTGAGCCGGAAAGCAAGTGTACGTGGTACATACGCATCATCGGTAATGGTGCTGGTGTCCTAACAGTATGATATCAACAATGCAATAAGAAATTATAATATAAGTATGCGGTGCGGAGCGAACAGTAATAATGAGCGGAATACTAGACACAACGATAACTAAACTGCATTATCCTAATATAAGTCCTACAAATGGTGCCTTTTGAAATAACACGAATCATGGGGTTTTGAAAATAGGGGCTACAGTGTTTTTATGAAAAGATACGTCTTTCGAAATATCCGTAGGATCCCTTGGGCTGTCTTTTAAAATACCCACGATTCGTTAGTTTTTGAAATAGGTAAGAATCGAATCTAATCTAACAACTAAACTAAACTAAAGGGTTAAGCTAACAAGCTGGACTACAGGTAAGGAAACCGCCTAACATCTGAGTCGATACATATACATACCTGTATATATATTAGTCGGTGATCCCACCTCAATAATATCATATCCGATACCATATCTATAATCAGACATCCCAAGTCAAGAGTGCGGATCAATTATCAAAATATAGCTCGTACGTAAATCTGTCGTACGGCATCGCCAAATCTGGGTACGGGTCAATATCATATTCATCACACTATTCATCCGGTATCCTCTTTATCAAAGATCATAGTCTAGGGTACTGACCTATGTCTAGTACCATACTAATATCATCAATATAGTCATGATCTGACTACTGATCGACAGTCTCGTAAAAACCGATATCATCAGCACATATCATCATCAAGGGGTATACATCGCCCAATACGGCCCAGTATCAATATCCTAGCATATCATATCTCATATCACGATCACATGTCGACCATTTTATTTATAGCACTATTCACCCGTATCGTCATTCAAAGACCCGCTATAACATCAGGACGTATCTCAAATACGAATCCTACCATATCACCGATATCACAACCTCAACACAAATCTCATCGACTCATCTCAAACCCAAGTATCATCCTCAAATCCGTATGTGAACACATAGTCCCATACCCATGTGAACACATAACTATATATTCCCGAATAAGCACAAATGAAAGAAGAAAGTATGCAAGTATGGGTGGTTGTGTGCATGTGTGGTGCGACCACTACTCTAGGGTTTCGCGACACTAAATCATCCAAGAACACCAAATATCCATATTATCATCAATATACTCAAACAAAATATAATCAATATATATATGTGTGTATACGTATTCGTATACATCACCACGAACTGCGGGGGTGCTATACGCCATCAACCCGACTTCTCCCCGTAGATATAAATCTACTCACCTGGTCCTCGCTCGCCGGTGCCGACGTCGCCACGCGCTTGATTGTCGTCTCAAAGTCCACATGGGGTACCTATATATCATCACGCACCGTATCGCATTATAATCCGACTCATGACCAAAACGACACACGAAACCCACATAGGTCAAAACCTATGGTTGCTTTCACAAATCAACCCAAAAACCCTCGACGTCGGTGTACAAACGCCAAACCATCGAGAAAAACCTAAACACACTCATTTGTACAATCACAAGCACTAATTATAATATAAAATAGCTTAAAATTCATAAACACCCCAAATTCACTTTAAAAGCCATTTTTCCGAAAATCTAGCAAGCACAAATTACCCGTTTTAGTACAAAACTCGATGTTTAAACAAATCTAATGGCCATAATACTTATTAAACATCTTAAATAAGTCATAAAAACCATTTCCATAATTTAATCTCATAAATTTGCATAATTTCCAAAATCCTAGTTTGCAAAAATATCAATTTTTAACACCATTTAAAGCAAAATTCACAATTCATCAATTAAGCATGGTTTTGCATGATCCAAAATCATTAAACTATTCATTATAATATTAATAATGACATGAAACCTTAATTTAGATTTTAATCCCAATATAAAACAATTTCAAAAAAACCTAGTTAGCAAAAAGCACATTTATCACAATTTCCAACTAACAAATTTTGAAATTAGTAACTAGATTAGGTTTTAGCAAGAATTAACATGTTAATCTACTCATGGCAACCTTAATGATGTGATAAAACCCTATCTTGATTTTAATCTCACATATAACCATTAACCCTACAATTCAAGTTTGCAATATGTACACAAATTAAACACCAAATTTAGTTAAATTGGAGTAATTAACCAACAATTAAGACACGGGTTAAGATTTATACCTCCCAATTAGAGATCTAGCAAGGATCTAAGCCTCCCAATTTGCTCTCTTGCTCCCAAAATCCATGCTAGATAGGCAAATAAATAATGGGTAGGAGTTGGATTTCGGTTTTGAGTTTTAGTTGATTTTTCATGAAATTTTTGTGAATTTTTTTTTTGAGAAGAGATGAGATGAGGAATGAGAGGGGAGGGCTACAGGAATTCTACAAATTCGGCCAAAATGGGGAGGGGAAATGGGTGAGGGAGGAGAGAGAGTGAGGTAGAGAAAGTGGGAAAGTCAAAGTCCACCATTTCTTTTATCAATTTCTTATTTTTTCTTGGTGATTGGAGAGAGAGAGAGAGGGGCTGTCATGGTGGGGCCGGAAACATGGGGAGAGGGAGAGAGGGTGAGGTGTGTGGGCTAGGAAAAAAGATAAATGTATTACCCCAATTCCCGTTAACACTAAATTCACCGGAAAAAAGCATTTTTCTTCGATATTTTCTAAACCGTTTTGGCAAACGATTTCATTTCAAAAACCACATGATAAAATTTTATTTAATGTTTTATGATGCACAAAATTTGTTTCAACTCATTCCAAATTGTAATTTGCCCTAATTAAATGTATTAGTGACGGCTTAAAATAATATTAAAATAATTAATTTCGGAAAATTTTTTCAGAAAATTTGAAATTTCAACAGTGGGTCAATAAACACCAAATACTAGCAATTACATAGCTAGAATATGTATATTTAATTTTATAATAATGATATTTATATTTTAACTTTTTACCGAAAACCCCCATATTTTACTGATTTTTCGAAATTTCACCGAAACGATTTTCAAAACGTTACAGTATGAGTCTTAGGAGCTCGGTAGCTCTTTCTCCGTGTCCGGTAAACGGAGTTTTGGTCATTTTACCCTTTATACAAGACTGGCAAGTCGTATAAGATTTATATTCAAAAGGGTTTAAATATCCATCTTTGTGTAACTTGTTTAGTCTTGTTTCGTTAATATGACCAAGTCTACAGTGCCAAAGAAAAGCTTCATTAATTTTTGAAAGTTACTGAAAACTGTGTGTTGATTTAAGACGTATATCCCGTTATTAAGTGTACCATACCCAACCAACATTTGATTCAGGTGAATGTTCATAACATTGTTCTGCAATACAAAATTATATCCTTCATTGTCTAACAAAGAAAAAGATATTATATTACAAAGCATACTTGGTACAAAATAACATGGGTTCAAAACAAATGTACACCCAGATGGCAACCCCAAGTGATACTCTCCCACAACGACTGTATGTACATTGGAACCATTTCCAACGCGGGGAGTATGGTCACCTGTCTTCAAAACCTTGCTATTTCTCAGCCCCTGCATAGAATTGCAAATGTGAGAACCTGAACCGGTATCTAATCCCCAGGAAGCAGAGTTTATTGAAAAACAGTTTTCTGTCACAAACACACCTGAAGCGGAAGCATCCCCATGCTTCTTCTTGAAATTTAAGTACTCCGTACAGTCGCGCTTCTAATGTCCTGTCTTGTGGCAATGAAAACATTCACCTTTCCCCGAGTCTCCAGCTTTGGACTTTTCCTTTCCCTTCACCTTTTTAACTCCACCCTTAGGATTGGTGGGCTTCTTCTTTTTCTTTCCCTTGGCCTTGGCCTTTGGGCGAGAAGAAGAAGATTGCCCAATAGTCATAACGGGAGTTTTCACTGATTTCAGTGTGCTCTCTGCACTCCTTAACATATTAAGGAGTTCAGGTAGTTCTTTCTCGATGTTATGCATGTTGATGTTAACAATGAATTGAGCAAAGGTGGAGGGGAGGGACTGCAGAATAATATCCGTATATTGTTCATTGTCCATCGTCCATCCAAGGTCCTCAAGCTCTTCTATAAGAGCTATCATCTTCAGAACATGGTTTCCTACTGATGTGCCAGGGGCTATTCGGATCTGAAAAAATTTCTTTGATGCTTCGTATCGTAATACGCGGAATTGCTCTCCATACAACTCCTTTGTATGGAGGAATATGTCATGAATGTCCATATTCTCGTGCTGCTTTTGACGTGTATTGTCCATCGATGCAAGCGTGAGGCATTTGGCCGTGGCACAGTCAGCGTCCCATTTCTTGCGGACTTCAATGTCCGCAACTGAGGATTTTGGACCTGGGGTGGGCGGGGCTGAAGCCGTGAGGACATATGATACTTTATCATAAGTCAATGCTATTTTCAGATTCCCCATCCAGTCTTTATAATTGGTCTCATTCAGTTTGTTTTTATCTAGAAGAAGTTTGAGTCCAGTCATTGGTATCTGCCATTAAGAGAGAGAAAAGAATACACTCAGCGAAAGCTCTTGCAAAGATCAATTTGGTTATTATCTTGTCTAATCGATGTCTCTCACTGCTTTAATCAAGTTTTTCTTTCAAACCTGTTAGTTGTATGTATGCCCTAGAGGCCAGTATTGTATAGATGATGTATATTATATTGGATGCTTGGACATATATAGAGAGGACTTTCTTGCTCGATATGATAGTATGCTATCTGGTTGCTCTTTACTTTAACATGTTTACTTGTCTCTTTATACTGTCTTATAGTTACATGTTGGTAAAGCCCTTAGGATGTGCACTTGACTACCTGGACTATGATGCGGATCATACTAGTGGGGATATTGTAGTCCATAAGTACATCCTTCAAGGTCCCTAGTCGTGGGTGTATCGAGACGGGGCATCGATATACCAGAGTAGACTAGCGTATACGCTTCTCGGCCCATGAGATGGGTGATGGATGATCCCATATCCATTGATGTTTGACATCAAAGATAGTATACGGGTGCTCAGTGGAGACTGGGTACACTGGACGGACTCGCCGAGAACTCCCTGATGGTATTATACCTCACGTCAGATGGCAGTTCTCTGGTGACACTTATGCAGGTTAGTCTGTAGACCCGAGATCGTCATAGAGTCTTGTGTGATTCCCACTGTGCTTTGATTTCCACCTTACCACGTCCATGAGGGCGTGCAAAACGGTGGTTTTTGGGTACAGTCCCGAGTCACATGGAGGCAATGAGCGATAGGAGGGGTTTCGTCTCTCCCGGTATTGGGGGTTGATATTGCGTTGTGCTCGATTGGCCGTAACAGGAAAGTCCCTGGCCAGGGCTGATTAGAGATTTACTGGTAAGTGTTACCAGTAGTTTCTCGACCCGTTATGAGCCTCACATCGGCACGACTTATCGGTTATTGGGGTCTGACGTTTACCACCCCTAGACTTGATATGCGACATATCAGACGAGGAGACCGGACTGTACGGGAAGTGTTGCCGGCAGGCTTTCACAGGAGTTGGAGCGGGCTTGCTTGCTGATCTTCTGATCGCTCAATACCCGGGTAGCCGTTATGTCCAGCTAGTGCCGCTGACGGCTTGTGGGTGCGTGATGTGATCATCACCTACTGCCGGCGTATTGACGAGTCTTTAGAGTCCTACACAGAGGTTTTACTGGCTTAGGCGAAACGAAATAGGAGCACGTATGTGATATGTGCGAGACCGAGAATAAATGCGTGTATGTGATAGCGTATTCTATTCTCGCGACTTTTTGTATCGGTCGGTCATATATGATATGACCGGGTTATCGAATCAAGTGTTGATTCGATAAGTCGATACGATGATTGTTAGCCGGTTATATGAGATATGACCGGATTATTAAGTCAAGTGTTGATTTAATAATTAAGTGTATAATTGTATATTAGATATACTAATTTATATTTACTAACACATGTTCACTTTAGGGTTTTTCTCACTTTCACACATCTTTACTATATATATATGATATATATATTAAAATGTGTTATATATTTGTATCATGGTTGTTGATACACTAGACATGTGTGTATGAGACATACATCATTCTATGAATTATGGTGGGTTATGTTTATTTAAGATAATTACAAAATTAGTGGAGTTTTGGAATAAGCATGAAGCTTGTAGAAGCTTACTTTGCTTTGACAAAGTCTACTAGCTTTGTCTTTACCTTAGATTCCTTTTAACCCAACCATAATCAAATTAGCTATGGTTATGGCTCTACAAGGGTTAGTATATGATACTCACTCACCATGGTTACCTTTCTCACTTAATCATTATCCTCATTTCTTTTCTTTTGTTCATCATCTTCTTCTTCATTGAGCAAGAGAAAAGCTTGCAAGGGTTTGATCTAAAGTGAGAAAGAAAGTGAGAAACAAAATTCTAAAGAGAACCCACTTCCTATTTCTCCATCCTCTACTAGACTAGCCCTTTAGTATAGGGTGTTTGCTTCACTAATTCTCAAGTTAATGAAGTAGGAGCTTGAGTCGGAATTCCCTCGACGTAGATCATCTTCGGTCTCAGAGACTTCAAGCAAGGTCGCATCCTTCGCGTCGTGAAGCCATGCAAGAGCCCGGGAGAACCTTGATCGCAGCGATGGGACTTAAACAAGGAGCAAATGAAGTGGAGGACCGATCTACAAAGGTTGTATATCGCGTTCCCTTTAGTGTAAAGTTGTTTACTTGCTCATTGATTCGCCTAAACTCTAGTTAACGATCTTGCTTAGTGTTATTCGGCACATAAAAATTTAATTTTGGCATGGTCGATACCTTGTAGAGCCTCGTTAGTGTGCCTAGTAACCCAACAGTGGTATCAGAGCCTAGCTAGAGCCTTAGGCGAAGTGTAGACGATATTAGAAGTCCGATCGAACCCCGAAACACTAAACGGAACCCTTCCTTGTACATTTTTTGAATTTGTGGATTTTTCTGAATTAAAAATACTCAAAAAATTCAGCAGGGTTTTATAAGAATTACTGTGCAAAACCTGGTCCTAAATCCATCAATGAGCCGGGGAACCGCAGCCGTACCCCACGTGGCGCGGCGGTTCCGCGGCCATACTGTTGCTTCGTTGACCAAGCTTTGCACAGTAATGTTTCTATTTGACTCCTGTGTGTTATGGGTAATTTTAATCTTTACTCAAGAGTTGAGTTTTCTGGGTTGTATTGGGGACTCGGTATTTCGATCGGGAAGTTTAACTTCGTCTGTATGTTTTTCCGGGTATTTTAGAACATGTTAAAAAGTTTGACCGGATATAAATACCCACTTTTTCCCCTGTCGGGAAATTTCCAAGTGTTGGATCTTTCCGTAGTTTAAGAACGTTCGAAGTAGTGCAAGTAACGCGATGGACCCTCTAGAAGACAACAAACCATAACTCGATTATGTGACCATCTTGAACTGCCCTTTGAACCTTAGGGTTTGGGGCAGTACGGCGTGCCACATGTGAGGCGTTGGCTTGACCCTTCTACGGCTGGACCGTTGGTACTGAGGCATGAAGTGAACGTTTTTAAACTTATTTCATGTGTTGAGCTGTTTCGGAAAAACTTGGTTGTTTGATTGTTCGATCGAAAAATTTAACATTTTCTATTTATTTGGAATGTGATACAATATTTGGAATCCACAAGGAGTTATGAGATAACTAATTTTGATGTTATAAACATAGCAGTTTAGTCTCACTTGATCGGTTGCCACGAAATTTTGATGTGATCAAAAGTCCGTCGCAATCACGTAGCGTACGCGAATACTCACCGGATAAACTTAATAGACAGCCACGCCCCATAGCCGCGACCAAGTGACTGTAGGAGAACCCCGTCGCCGACAGCATCCGTTCGATTGCTCGCGGCAGCGGTGTTCCGCCTTGGTGCACTTCGTCGACGGTATCGGGGGTGCGGCCATCTACTAAAGTTTGCGACCAGCTTTTGATCAAAATGTCGGGAATCTTGTTGAATTGCCCAACTTGATATTGAAAAGAGTTTCGATAATGAGACTAAAATGCGGGGTTTATAATTGGTTAGGCATGCGATGTCTAAAGAGTTTGCGGATTCCAACTGTTGTAGTTTTACACTTTCTTTTCTGCGACCGTAAGTGTAATATGTGATATCGCCGGTTTCGTTGCTATATGTCAACGACAATTGGGATGCGCATATTTACTTTCGTTGATAACATGTGATGTTATGTGTTGCTGGATATGTTGTATTGGATCGTCGTGTTTGAATAGCCGGGGGTTTTATGTGAGATGATCGTTTTTATTTTCATTCATGTAAAATTTAAATGTATGTAATATTCTTTTATTGGGGCACTTCCGGGTCGAGGTTGATGTCACCATTTGTATATTATTTACTTTTCCGCACTAGGATAGACCCAAGGAGGGGAGCACAAGTAACCGGGTTCTAGGGTCCAGTGGGAGACCAACTCGAGGAGTCGAGTCCGGGTCTCCTAACCCTAGAATTGGAAGGGTTGCTTGCCGCTCTCGTAGGGGTCTAGGGGTGTGGGTTTGGCTATTCATCGCGACCGTGGAATCTGTGTAATACAATATATCATATATATCATTATACATTAAATCATCGAATCAACACTTGATCCAACGATCCGGCTATATCGAATATAACCGACTAATATATCATGTACCGATTCATCGAATCAACACTTGATCCGATGTCCCGATTCATATCTAAATATCACGAGAATATAATACGGTATCTCATATCGCATTATCCTCGGTCCTGCACATATCACATACATGCCACTACTCCGTTTTGCCTTAGCCAAGAAACCTCTGTGTATGACTCTAAAGAATCGTTAATACGCCGGTAGCAGGTGATGATCATATCAAACACCCACAAGCTGCAAGCGGTCAGCTAAACGTAACAGCCACCCAGGTATTGAGCGATCAGAAGATCAACAAGCTAGCATGTCCGTTCTTCTGTGAATCCAATCAGTAACACTCCCGTACAGTCCGGTCTGCTCGTCTGATATGTCGCATATCAAGTCTAGGGGTGGTATACGTCAGACCCCAGTAACCGATAAGTCGTGTCGATGTGAGGCTCATAACAGGTCGAGAAACTACTGGTAACACTTACCAGTATATCTCTATATCATCCCGGGCCAGGGACTTCCAGTTATAGCCAATCGAACACAGCACGACATCAACTCCCTATACCGGGAGAGACGAATCCCCTCCTATCGCTCATTGCCTCCATGTGATTCGGGACTGTACCCAAAAGCCACCGTTTTGCACGCCCTCTTGGACGTGGTAAGGTGGAAATCAAAACACAGTGGGAATCACATAAGACTCTATGACGATCTCGGGTCTACAGACTACCCTGCACCAGTGTCACCGGAGAACTACCATCTGACGTGTGGTATATCACCATCTGGGAGTTCTCGGCGAGTCCGTCCAATGTACCCAGTCTCCACTGAGCACCCGTACACCATCTCTGATGTATATGGGATCATCCATCGCCCATCATATGGGTCAAGATGCGTATACGCTAGTCTACTCTGGTGTATCGATGCCCCGTCTCGATACACCCTCGACTAGGAACATTTATAGGATGTACTCATCGACTACCGTAGCCCCCACTAGTATGATCTCATCATAATCCCAGTAGTCGAGTACAGATCCTAAGGGCTTTATCAACATGTGAGAGAAAGACAGTAAACCAAAACAAGTCAACATGTTAAGATAAAGTGAAACCAAATAGCATACTATCATGACGAGCAAGAAAGTCCTCTCTGTATATATCAAGTTCAGTGATGAACTTCTTCATCCAGACAGCCTCTTTGGCAGCATCGTTGGCAGCGATGTATTCAGCCTCCATCGTCGAGTCTGCAACGGTATCCTGTTTGGAACTCTTCCAACATAGCGCCCCTCCATTGAGGGTAAAGACAAATCCCGAGTGCGAATCAGAGTCGTCCTTATCACTTTGGAAGCTGGAATCGGTAAAGGACTCCACCCGGAGTTCTCCGTTACCATACATCAAGAACATGTCTCTAGTCCTTCGCAAGTACTTGAGAATGTTCTTCACAGCTGTCCTGTGAATCTCTCCAGGATCTGCTTGATACCGGCTCACTACACTTAGTGAGTATGCTACATCGGGTCTGGTACATAGCATCGCATACATGATAGAGCCTACTGCCGAAGCATAGGGTATCCCTTGCATGCGAGCTCTCTCCAAATCAGTCTTGGGAGACATCTCTTTGGAGAGAGTGAGTCCAGAGATCATGGGTTGGTTCCCATGCTTGGATTCTTCCATAATAAACCTCTTTAGTATGGTGTCAATGTACCTGGATTGGGACAATCCCAGTATCCTTTTGGATCTATCTCTATAGATCCTAATCCCCAATATGCGTGAGGCATCACCTAGATCTTTCATTGAGAATCTTTGTGATAAGAAGAGCTTGACTGATTGCAGCATAGGAATATCATTTCCTATCAAGAGTGTGTCATCCACGTACAATACGAGGAAGGCAACCTTACTCTCTGCTACCTTCTTATAGATACAAGGTTCATCTATGTTTTTGATGAAGTCAAACTCTTTGACTACTACATCAAAACAGATGTTCCAACTTCGCGATGCTTGCTTTAACCCATAAATGGATTTAAGCAGTTTGCACACCTTTCCGCTACTCCCACTATCTATGAAGCCCTCTGGCTGAGTCATGTACACGCACTCTTCTAAATCACCATTTAGAAAGGCGGTCTTAACATCCATTTGCCAGATTTCGTAGTCATGGTATGCAGCAATGGCAAGTAAGATCCGGATGGACTTAAGCATAGCCACTGGAGAAAAGGTTTCGTCATAATCCACACCTGGTCGTTGACGAAAACCCTTTGCTACAAGTCTAGCTTTGAAAGTCTCAACTTTTCCATCTACACCAATTTTCTTTCTAAAAATCCACTTGCTCCCAATGGGTTTTACCCCTTCAGGAGCATTTTCCAAAATCTATACTTTATTGGTGTACATGGATTCCATCTCAGATCGCATTGCATCCAGCCATTTCACAGAGTCACCACTCGTGATGGCCTGCTCGAAACTAGTTAGGTCATCATCTTCCATGATGCAATCCTCGCTTCCACCATCAATGAGAAAACCGTAGTATCTCTCAGGTGGATGAGAAACCCTTCTAGATCGGCGGAGAGGCTAGGGTTCGTCGGGTACTACTGAATCTTCTGGTTCCAACAAATCGTCAGTTGCGGTTTGTGGTGCTGGAACTTCTTCCAGCTCTACCTCTCTGCCACTAATTTCTTTTGCAAGAAATTCCTTTTCCAAAAAGGTTGCATGTAGAGCAACAAACACTTTTTGTTCCTCAGCGTGGTAGAAAACATATCCTTGAGAATTCTTTGGATATCCCACAAATTTGCAAAGAACTGATCGTGCCTCGAGTTTGTCCGGATTTTGTCTTTTAACATAGGCCGGACAACCCCATATCTTAACTCGTTTAAAATATGGTCTCTTCCCACTCCATATCTCATATGGTGTGGTAGGTACAGATTTAGACGGAACTAGATTCAGTATGTATATGGATGTCTCAAGCGCATACCCCCAGAAGGAAATAGGTAACTCAGCATCGCTCATCATAGATCGCACCATATCTAATAGGGTCCGATTCCTTCGTTCCGATATACCATTGTGCTATGGTGTATAAGGAGGAGTAAGCTGAGAGAGAATCCCATTCTCTTTTAGATAATCTAGAAAATCATTGCTCAAGTATTCTCCTCCTCGATCAGATTGAAGGATCTTAATACTTTTGCCCGTTTGGTTCTCTACTTCGTGCTTATATTCTCTGAATTTCTCAAAAGCTTCAGACTTATGTTTCAACAGGAAAACATGCCCGTATCTAGAGAGATCGTCAGTGAATGTAATAAAGTAGGAAGAACCGTTCCTGGTATGCGTAGACATGGGACCGCATACATCACTATGTACCAGTCCAAAGAGTTTGGTAACTCTTTCTCCGTGTCCACTAAACGGAGCTTTGGTCATTTTTCCTTTGAGACAGGAATGGCAAGTATCATAAGATGATAATTCGAACGTATTCAAATAACCATCCTTATGTAACTTATCCAGTCGTGTCGCATTGATATGGCCAAGTCTACAATGCCACAAGAAGGATTCGTTCATTTCTGAACTTTTTCTCTTGTGTGTGTTTTGTATATTGAGGACTGTATTCTGATTTAGAATGAATATGCCATTATGTAACGAGCCTGATGCAATCAACTTTTGATCTAGGAATATGTTCATAACATTATCCTTTACTACAAAATTATATCCTTATTTACTTAATAAAGAGACTGATATAATGTTGCACATCATGTTCGGTATATAATAGCACTCATTTAGAATCAGTGTATTACGACTTGGCAATACAAGGTGATATTCGCCAACTGCTTTGGCTGCAATACTTGCACCATTCCCTACTTGAACGGAATGATCACCATTTCCCAGTTCTCTACCTTTACGTAGCCCATGTAACAATTTACATATGTGGGATCCTGATCCGGTATCCAATACCCAGGACGTAGGGTGAACTGAGAAACAGTTCTCAATAACTAACACACCTGAAGAAGATGCATCAACATGCATGTTCTTTTGGGTGGCGTGAGAATCCAGATAATCTCCTATTCCCTATTCAGTCTTATAACTCTTATAAGAAAGAACGGGTCCAACGTTCCCTTGCTCAGTATAATAAGCGGGTTCAGTCAATACATCCATATTATTATCTTGATTATGGCCTGACATGGTCGCTACCTGGAGAGAGAGAGAAGAAAACACTTTAGCGTATGTTCTTGCAAGATTAGATTGGTTATTATCTTATCTAATCAGGATGTCTCCCACTGATTTTATCAAATCTACCTTCAAACCCGAAAAGGTAAGATTAGCCGGGATTAATTACACCCTACAATTTCGTCAATCTTTCAGCCAGATCAGTGTCGGAACTTTGAGGGAGGTTCCCCGTGCTTTCGCACGGACCTAATTAAAGTAAACCTCGTTTTCCCAGAGGCGTAACCCCGTTAACACTTTTCTAGACACCTACTTGATCGACTAATTGTCCTGTGTAAAACTCTCTCAGGAGTAATTCTTACTCGCAGTGGGTATGGGATCCAACTATCTCATAGAAGGTAGACAATCTCATTGCAAATTTCAACACTTGAAATTCCCGATAATATTTTGCCCCTAGCGATCTATGACCTTGACTAAGTCAACAAACCATAAATCGCAAGTCAAGTTCAACCCGTACATTTCTCGATTGAATTAAACCCACCCGTGCGACCCTTGACCCAGTCAACAAGGCCGTGCGAATACCCTAATCCAATCACATCTCATGTTTTAGCAGATAAACACTACTTAGCTACCGTACACTACGCCTTGACTAAGTCAACAAACATAGCACGAATACTAAATAATATCTATCTGAAATGACGGAGGGCTACGCAGGTTTTTTTTCAGAAAAACCATGAGCGTAATGAACTTGATATCGTCGTAGAATCATGTGAAATTTGGAAATGGAGTGTTTTTTAGGCTTTCATTAGTTTTGCTAAAGAGGTCACTCCCGGTGAAGGGATCTTGGCTCTTTCTTCATCGAATAAGGTGCAGGACATATCATATATATCATTGTGCAAAGCAAAACTCTAAAAGCAATCAAAAGACAAACCGAGTTTTGTAGCATCTGCCAGTTTCGCTAAAGAGGTTACTCCCGGTGAAGGGATCTCGGCTCTTTCCTCATCGAATAAGGTGCAGGGTATATCATATATACCACTATGCAAAGCAAAACTGTAGTTACCCTTTTTATAAAGTTTTGATTCTACAACATCTTTTTGGTTTCTTTTCTTTTTATTAATCTCATTAATAAAAATCCCATTAGCTTATGCTTCCTAAGCATCACAGATAAATACGACATACACTTATGCCATTCGCATTCGCCTCGATGTCCCCTCGTGCACCGTTAGGTTAGGTAACTAACGACAGAGCAGGGCAGGGCTAGTGCGGGTGTAAAACATAAGTAACGTCTATATAATATATCATATATACTATATACTATATCCATCACAACATATCAAATGATCACATCACAGATATCGCAACAGAAACATAGATATAATGTAGGATATACTAGGACGTCCGTATTTAGTATTTAGCCAACAATAGAAAATACGGATTCCACAGTCGCGATGAATAGCCAAGCCCACACCCTGGACCCCTACGAGAGCGGCAAGCGACCCTACCAATTCTGGAGTTTAGGAGACCCGGTCTCGACTCCTCGAGATAGCCTCCCACTGAATCCCAGAACCCGGTCACCTGTGCTCCCCTCTTTGGGTCCATCCTAATACGGAAAAGTAAATAATATACAACACTGGTGGCATCAACCTCAACCAGGAAGTTCCCCAAATAAAAGAATATTACATTACATTTGAATTTACATGAATGAAAATTTAAAACTCTCATCTCACATAAAACCCCCGGCTATTCAATCGCGACAATCCTGCACATCATATCTCAGCAACACATAATATCTCATATCATCAACGTAAGTAAGTATGCATACACCGATAGTCGTCGATGTATAGCAACGACAACCGGCAATACAACTACATACTACACTTACGGTCACAGAAAATAAATTGTAAAACTACAATATTTGGAATCCACAATCACTTTAGACATCGTAAATCCGAAATATCACATACTTCGCATTTCATGCCTAACACATTGAATTCCACATATTGTATCACATTCCAGATAAATAGACAGTATTAAACTTTTCGAACAGATAATCAAATACCCAAAATTTCCTAAAGTGCTCAACACTTGAGCGGAGTTCAAATAATCCGGAATGTGTCACAGTAGTAGCGGTCCAGCCGTAGAAGGGTCAAGCCAACTCCTCACATGTGGCACGCCGTACTGCCCCAAACCCGAAGGTTCAAAAGACAGTTCAAGACGGTCACATAATCGAGTTAAGGTTTGTTGTCTTCTAGAGTGTCCACCACAAAACTTGCACGCATTTGCGAAAGATTTAAACTCGAGAAAAGATTCAACGCTTGAAAAATTTTCGTGTCGGGAAAAAGTGAGTTAATGATATCCGTTCGAACTTTTTAACAGTTTCGAAATATCCGGAAAAACAATAACGAATTTAAAATTCCCGATCGAATCGACGATTACAAAATAAACCTCAGAATACTCAACACTTGAGTCAGATTAAAAATACCCATAAAATAGTAACTACAGAGACAAGAATTACTGTGCAAATATCCGTACCTAATACCCTTATACTGCCGCGGAACCGCCGCCAAAGGTGGGTACTTGCCGCGGTTCCGCGGCTATATAGACGAATTGGGGGCACGTGTTTCACCATAATTCTTATATTTCCCTGCAGATTTTTTTAGGTAATTTTAATTCTGGAAAAACCCAGATTTTAAAAATTGTACAGAGAGGGGTTTGTAATGTCGTATTCGGGTTCGATCGGGGTTTTAACTTCGTTAACACATCGCCTAATGCTCTAGCTAGGCTCTGATACCACTGTAGGGTTCCTAGGCACACTTGTGAAGGTTCATAAAGCATCAAATATGCCCGAATAAAATTTTACATGTGCCGAACAACCCAAAGACAGGATCTTTGCTAGATTATTAGGGTTTAAAAAGCAAGATAACATCTTTAAAGCTAAGTGTGAGGGATTACAACCTTTGTAGTCCGCTCCTTCGCTTCACAAGCTTCGAGTAGAAGTCCCTTCGCCGCGATCCATGATCTCCCGGACTCAAGAGAGGCTCCACGACTCGAACGATCCATGCTAGCTTGAAGTGTTCCGATTCTCCGATGATCTACGTCGAAGTTGCTATAACCCAAGCTTTCTCACTCTAAAGAGATGAACACCCTAATCTAATGGGATAGATTAGATGAGGATGATGGAGTAGTATTTATGCTATCTTTTTATTTCACTTTCTCACAAGAAATCATCATAAAAGGATTAACTAGTGAGCTCTCTCTCAAAACTCAAGAGAGAAGAAGATGAAGAATGAAAGAAAAATAATCTTTTTGTGATGAATAGTAGTCAAGTGTATATGATTGATTATAGAACCATGGTTAAGGATGATAGGATAAAAATTGTAGAGAATAAACTAGAGTTAGGGTTTGGTTAGGTTAAGGATAAGTATCAACCATAATATCTTAACCAAGACAAAATAGAATCCTTCTAGAATGAACTTGAAAATGCTAACCCTAATCAAACCCTAATCCCTTTTTATCATCCCTAATCATGTTTAATAATAAATCATATCATGTCACAATAATATATATCACATATATATTATATATTTGCAACAAAAGAAAATAATACAATTAACATATATCGCATATATATCAATGTATTAATCCGATGAGAAAATGAAATAATAATAAAGCGAGCCAATATTAGATAATGTAATACAATATATCATATATATCATTATACATTAAATCATCGAATCAACACTTGATCCAACGATCCGGCAATATCGAATATAACCGACTAATATATCATGTACCGATTCATCGAATCAACACTTGATCCGATGTCCTGATTCATATCTAAATATCATGAGAATATAATACGGTATCTCATATCGCATTATCCTCGGTCCTGCACATATCACATACGTGTCTCTACTCCGTTTTTCCTGAGCCAAGAAACCTCTGTGTAGGACTCTAAAGAATCGTCAATACGCCGGTAGCAGGTGATGATCATATCAAACACCCACAAGCTGCAAGAAGTCAGCTAAACGTAACAGCCACCCAGGTATTGAGCGATCAGAAGATCAACAAGCTAGCCTGTCCGTTCTCCTGTGAATCCAATCAGTAACACTCACGTACAGTCCGGTCTGTTCGTCTGATATGTCGCATATCAAGTCTAGGGGTGGTATACGTCAGACCCTAATAACCGATAAGTCGTGTCGATGTGAGGCTCATAACAGGTCGAGAAACTACTGGTAACACTTACCAGTATATCTCTATATCAGCCCTGGCCAGGGACTTCCAGTTATAGCCAATCGAACACAGCACGACATCAACTCCCTATACCGGGAAAGACGAATCCCCTCCTATCGCTCATTGCCTCCATGTGATTCGAGACTGTACCCAAAAGACACCGTTTTGCACACCCTCTTGGACGTGGTAAGGTGCAAATAAAAACACAGTGGGAATCACACAAGACTCTATGACGATCTCGGGTCTACAGACTACCCTGCACCAGTGTCACCGGAGAACTGCCATCTGACGTGTAACACCCGTGCCCAATACTACTATTTTCTGTTACTGGTTGAGCATTAGATAGTACTCATTTCATTTAGCTTGCCTGTTTGTCACTTACTGTAAAATTTTATCTGGCTAAGTCATTTCTGCACATAATAAATTTTAGCATCTAAAATGAAATTAAAAATATCTATCTTGGCCTACTCGACACCCCTAGCCTTGTGGTGGCGTCCGTGCATCGTGTTCTCGTCCCGTTCGGTGAAACAGGAGAGTTTGGACGGCTACGCGCGCGTACAGGTGTCCGTCTTGGGGGTATGCTTTTTAATCATAAAACACCTCATTTTAAATTTTGGAACCCGCTTAAAATCCTATTATTTAAATTTCAAATTTTTGGATCCAACCCGGGCGCGATTTTGAAATGTTTTATTTAGCGCTAAAAATCCCAAATTAATATAATATTCAAAACCATCATATACTTCGTTATTATATATTCTTCACTGATTGAATCTTTTAAATCTTAAATATATATTTCTTTAACCACTAATTACTTCCTCTGGCCAATCACGAGGTTCTAAACCCCGTGGGCCCCTCGTCCTTAACCTCTCTCTCTCTGTCTGTCTCTAACGTCTCTCTCTCTCTCTATCTTTCCCTATCTCTCTCTCTCTCTCTCTAACTCTCTTTCTCTCTCTCCCTTATATATATTCATCTCCTCCATGTTAATTTTTTTCCAGAACGCGAGAAAAACCCACCGAGAGCCTAACCCTAGCCGCCTTCACTGTCGCCGCCGCAGCCCCGACGCCGGCGCCAGCATCACCGTCACCCTCGCCTCTGCCTCCTCTTCTCAACCTCAACACCTTATTCCTTCCACCCCGCGCACCCTGCGCCGCCGCGACCCCTGCAGAATTCGCTGCAGCCGCCTGCCCGCTGGCGGCCCTCGTCGTCGCCATCCGCGCCACCACCCGCGCCACCACCAGCACTTCCTCACCACCTGCGCACTCCAGCACCCCGACCACCTCCTCTCCCTATCCGTTTTCTTTTCCCTGCCCCGAAGTCCCTACCCGAGCCCTAACCCTAACCGCTGCAACCTTCTCGCCGGCGCCTCACCGCCGTCGATCTCATCGCCGTCACACCCTCTGCAACACCAGTAAGCTATCTCTTCTCTTCATCCTTCCATTCCATCTTCTTGTTTCTCCTTTGGCTGTACACTAAATTCTGGAATTTTGTAGTCGCTATTCGCCGGAATCCGGCCGTGCCGGTGACGTGTCCCGACGATCCAGCGGAGTACTCTGACCCGTGAGGTCCCTTGGTTCGTTGTTTGGGTTCAATCCGTGAACCGTGCGTTCGTCGCGTGTTTCCCGCCGACGTTACGTTCCGTTTTTCCCGGTCCGCGACCCGTCGAGGCAAGTATCCCTTGCTACATGCTATACGATATATTTATATATGTTTTGACACATTAAATCTGTAAAACTTAACTTGGTATAGTCGTTTCTCATTTGGTTGCAATATGGCATTATATCATTTTACAGTTAACATAAATTTCACAGTTTGCCAATTTAAACCTAATAACCAAGTTTACCTGTTAATCACATCTTATTGTTTGATAGATGGTAGCACTTACCCATCTAGTTCTATTACATTCGGACATTCGTATTCAAAGGCTTGATATAACTGTATTGCATCATTATCTAAACTATTGCACCGCTAAGGGTGCTCAAAACCTGTTAATATAATTAAACGGCTGCACTATATTACTGCACTCTGGTGATTGAATGAAACTGATTATTATTGTTTAACTCATTACTTATTTCCTGTTGTTAATACCCTGTTCGACTATACATCTGATTAGGTGCACACTCACGATATTGTTACATTTTGACTTGACATTGTCACACATGGTATATATTGATACACCTGACATGGTACCGTATGCTGTTGACTTGACCCGATGTACCATGACCCGACCTGTTACCTGATCTTGTGTCTAATACCAACAAACCTGTCCTGTAGTCCTCATGGACCGTTCCTGTTGTCTATCCAAACAAACCTACTTTTACCTGATCATGTGTTGGCATTAGTTCTTGATTACTGAATACCTGACTTGACTTGCACATATAACTTGGGGGTATGGGGAAATCAAAGGTGAAACCTGAATTGTAACTCGACAGTTCACTACCTGTCCTGAGTGTACACATTCCTGTTTTGTGCCTAGCGGCATGTCTCGGTTTAAGCCGAGAATATTGTGGCCGTGGTCCCGGGTATGTACGGGATACTATCGAGTGTACGCATTCTTGTTTTGTGCCTAGCGGCATGTCTCGGCTGCAGCCGAGAATATTGTGGCCGTGGTCCCGGGTATGTACGGGATACTATTGAGTTACATTCATCAATTGATTTCAAAGACTTTAGACTAGAAAACCTGATAGAACAGTTTAGTTACCCACTACACACTACCCTGCACTGCTTGCTTCACATTATTGCTTTATTCATGTTTATTTTGCATTGCCTGTTACATTCTTCATATTACTTTACTTGTTGACATGACGCGCTGACGTCTGGATTTTGCATGGCCCAGATTCGGTACCACTGTCGCAGTCCGAGCTGGAGTACTTCAGCCAGCAGGCTGTGTTGTGAGTTCAGTAGTGGTTAGTTTTATTCCTGCATTTATTTCCTGTTGTGAGCCCGCATTATGGGACATACCTTTCAGTTATTTGTATTGGATCATTTGCTTCCGCATTATTTATTATTGACTCTTGTTATTCTGGATTATGGACATGTTTTTAGATAGTTTTATCTTGTTCTTGATATCTCTACAGCCGTAATGTGACTGTGGATGGATACTTCCTACCCACAGGTAGCATGGTTGGCTATGTCACGTGCCTAATCTTGCGTACTCTGGGAAGCGGGGCGTGACATGGTTCTTTTGGTATCAAAGCCATAGGTTAGTTGGGTTGATTCTTTTTGTAGTTGGGTATTATACCCAATACACGAATCAGAATACCCGTGTTAGGAAATATGTCCTGCCACTCTGCCATTTGCCATTCTTGAATCACATTCTTCCTGATTATATCTTTTACAATGTGCAAACTTCCTTTGCATGTCGACTCGAAAAAAACCTGATTCCTTGCTATCTCTAGGACTTAGGCGACTTGGGTGGAGTTAAGTAATTGTGGCTATGATACCGCGGCATAGTTACAATGCGGTACTCTATTTAAGTATCTTGGAGTTCTAGCCTTGATCTATATATTGAATCTATCATCATGCTAATCTTGGGTGTTCTTGATTTCAGGAATATGGCAGATAAGAATTTGAAGACGTACCAGAGGCGTGTGGACGAAGCCGCCATGCTTGGAGTGATAAGGGGAATGCTGGAGAATCAAAAGAGACAGACCGAGCTGATCCAGCAGCAAGCAGATTCGTTTCAGGAAGGTTTGCAGATCGTTCAGCAGTCTGTAAACAACGTTGGAGCTAAACCAGTTGACCGAGTAGGGACCATGGCAGATTTCAGACGTTTGGGTCCGTCTACATTCACTGGTTTGGAGGAGTCGTTGCCAGCCGAGAAGTGGCTAGTGGACACGGAGAATTTGCTGATTGCGGCACAGATTCCAGATGACAAAAGAGTTGACGTGGTACGCATTCAGTTAGTGGACTACGCCCGAGAGTGGTGGCTTGTGGAAGAGACCCGCTTGCCCAAGCCGATCAAGTGGGCGGATTTTTCTAAGAGTTTCCTGGAGAAGTTCTTCCTGCGGACTGCACGGGGGGAAATGGAAGAGAAGTTTATTGGGTTAAGGCAGAATGGAGCACCCGTGGACGTGCATGCAGCAGAGTGGACGAGACTCAGCAGATTCGCTGGACCTTTAGTCGCTAACGATGCAGACAGGGCACGAAGGTTCATCCGCAGCTTGGATGTGGACATCCAGAGGCAGATTGTCTCCCTGGGTTTGACCACTTTCTCACGGGTTCTTACGGCAGCTCAGGAACAACAGAGTTTATCTGGGATGAAAGGGAGCTTGCAGCAGACAGCAGTTGCGGCCAGGAAGCCCGCATTTGTACCTAACCGAGCTCATGTTCGCAAGGGTATTCCAGTTGACCGTCGTGGTGTAGCACCAATGAAGAAGCCTGTGATTGTTGATCGAAGAAAGAGCATGAATTGTAACTACTGCAATTTACCTGGCCACATGCAAAAGGATTGTCGAAGGAGGCTGGGACTCTGTTTGGTTTGTGGAGCGGCAGATCACGCCGTTAATGCTTGTCCGTCGAAGCTTCGCACGAGAGATGATACTCAGAAGTCTCGGCAGAGACCGTTCCAAGGGCAGAAACAGCTGACTCAAGGACCTAATCAGGCTCGAGCTCTTACCTTGACAGCTGAGCAAGCAAAGGCATCAGGAGAAGTGGTTTCAGGCATTCTACTCGTTCATGGTTTTCCCGCAGTGGCATTATTTGATTCTCGTGCATCCCACTGTTTTATGTCATCCAAATTTATAACTACACACTCGATTGCCTGCACGACCTTGTCTAGTTTCTGGGACATACACACTGGGAATGGGAAAATCATATCTAGTAGGGAGTGTAAAGATTGTACGGTTGTTGTGTGCGGACGGGAACTCTTTACAGATTTCTTGGTGATTGATACGGGCAGCTATGAAGTCGTCTTGGGAATGGATTTTCTTGGCACTTTCCACGCTCACATTGACTGTAGGTCAAAGAAAGTAATTTTCCAGATTCCCGGACATCCCGAGTTTACCTTCGCTGGAGGAAGCAGTTCTGTCGGGCCAGTCGAGTTTAAGGCTAAGCCGACAAACAATATTCTTGCAGCAATGGAAGTCGATAGTGGTGAAGAGCCGGAGGTTGTTCGCGATTTTATGGACGTATTTGAAGATATATCGGGTTTACCGCCGAAGCGAGATGTGGAGTTCGCAATTGATCTTATCCCTGGTGCAGCGCCAGTATCTAAAGCGTATTATCCAATGGCACCAGTAGAGTTGGAAGAAGTTAAGAAACAGGTTGCTGAAATGCTTGAGAAGGGTTGGATTCGAATCAGTAACTCTCCATGGGGAGCTCCAGTTCTTCTAGTAAAGAAGAAGGATGGCACAAGAAGAATGTGCATCGATTATCGAGAATTAAACCGGGTGACTATTAAGAACAAGTACCCGATCCCTCGCATTGGAGAGCTTTTTGAGCAGCTTAGTGGCGCGAGGGTATTCTCGAAGCTGGATTTGCGATCCGGGTATCATCAGGTTCGAGTGAAAGCAGAAGATATTTGCAAGACGGCGTTTCGAACTCGGTATGGACATTACGAGTACTTAGTGATGCTCTTCGGAGTAACGAATGCGCCGGCAGTATTCATGGACTTGATGGACCGAATCTTTTCACTGTTCTTGGACCAGTTTATTGTGGTGTTCATTGACGATATTCTGGTTTACTCGAAGAGCTTTGAGGAACATGCGGAGCATTTGAAGATCGCACTGCAGACGTTGAGACAGGAGAAATTGTATGCGAAGATGAGTAAGTGCGAATTTTGGCTGGAGGAAGTGAAGTTTCTGGGGCATGTTGTGTCGGGCGATGGAATCGTCGTCGAACCCGAAAAGATTGCAGCAGTTCAAGATTGGCCGATTCCAAAGAATGTTGCTGAGATAAGAAGTTTCCTTGGATTAGCCGGATACTACAGGAGATTCGTGGAGAACTTCGCTCATTTGGCAGAGCCGTTGACCAAGCTTACGCGCAAGGAGGAACCTTTTGTATGGACGGATAAATGTGCGTTAGCTTTTGAGACGTTGAAGCAGAAGTTGATAACCGCCCCTATTCTGACCGTGCCAGACAATTCCGGAGGATTGGTGATTCACAGCGACGCATCTGGGAAAGGATTGGGATGTGTTTTGATGCAGCATGGGAAGGTTGTAGCATACGCATCGAGACAATTGAAGACCCATGAGAAGAATTATCTGACTCATGACTTGGAGCTTGCGGATGTGATCTTCGCTTTGAAGATTTGGAGACACTACCTTTTGGGCGAGAGAGTCGAAGTTTTTACAGATCACAAGAGTTTGAAGTATGTGTTCACTCAGAAGGAGTTGAATATGAGGCAGCGTAGATGGTTGGAGCTGATGGGCGACTACGATCTTGATCTTAAGTACCATCTGGGGAAGGTTAACGTCGTGCTGGATGCGCTTAGTCGGTTACCAGCAATTCAGGTGTTAACTACGCAGAAGGAGATCATTGCAGATTTTCGACGATTTGACTTGGAGGTTGTGCTACCACGTTCTACGGGACAGTTGATGCAGTTTCAAGTACAGTCGTCTTTAATTGAGAAAATTAAAGCAACACAATCGCAGGATCCTAGACTGCAAAAGTTTCGGGAGCAAGTTGAAGCCGGACTACGAACAGATTTATTGATCCACGAAGATGGTTCGTTGAGGTATGGTGACCGTTTGTGTGTGCCAAAGGGAGATGTTCGTGAAAAGCTTATGAAGGAGGCACACACTTCAGCTTACTCTGTACATCCAGGAGGCACAAAGATGTACCGAGATATTCGACAGCATTTCTGGTGGGAAGGCATGAAACGGGAGATTGCTCGCTTTGTGGCTAAATGCTTGGTGTGTCGGCAAGTTAAGGCTGAACATCAAAGGGTTGCTGGTTTATTGCAACCACTTCCGATTCCTCAGTGGAAGTAGGAACATATAACCATGGATTTCGTGACGGCTTTACCGCGGAGTCAAAAGGGCAACAATGCAGTATGGGTCATTGTTGATCGGTTGACCAAGGCTGCTCACTTTATTCCTTTCCAGGTTGGTCAATCAACGGAGACTTTGGCAGAGCGGTACATGCAGGAGATTGTAAGATTACATGGAGTACCGGTGAACATCGTGTCCGATCGGGACACTCGGTTCTTATCATACTTCTGGAGGAGTTTACAGGAAAGTTTGGGGACTCGATTGAAGTTTAGCACCGCTTATCATCCTCAAACTGATGGTCAGTCGGAGAGAACTGTCACGACCCGAAAGTACGGAACGCGACTGGCACTTAGATTACGAGACGTCTAAAGGCGTACCGTAACCTAAGTCAGCCAAAGCCCAGAAGAATCTAAACCAAAATCAAAAGAGAGTGAAGGAAAACCTTTAATGAAAACGGTTTTAAAATCATTTAAGTTGCATAGAATCCCTTTTTTTAAAACATTAAAAATTTCCGAAAATTTCGGCAGAGTCTCCCCAGTATTTTCTATCCCCCAAAATGGGTACAACAAGATAATACATATGAAATCATAAAAATGGCATCCCCAAGCAGGAGCTAGCTCTTCGCCCAAGGCGGATCACAACCACATGCAATATATAAGCAATACCAAGAAAAGAGCATAGAAGAAACCCAAAATATCAGAAAACGCAACGCCGGCTCAAGTGAGCTCGACCCAAAAGAAACTACCAATATACAAATCTCTCAGTCTCATCACTATGTCGCATATACAATATATAAAGTGGTAGATGGAGAATACTAGATACAATGATAAAGCAAAAAGAAATAATGTATACTCGCAACCCACCTATGGGCGATGTCGCGAGTCTGAGCAAAAGGAACTGATGATAAGATAGCCCGCCGCTACAAGACTGACGGGTCCGACCTGCAAGATACTGTGGCACAACGGGGGTGAGTTGCCAGCTCGTGAGTAAATATAACATCTAATAAGGCAATCGTAAGAATGCACGCAAGGCACTACAACATGCTTGTCCATATGTGATATAATATCTCTAGTATGCATGCACAGGTATGCAATGTCATTATTAAGTCTTTAAGTGTTTTAAATGCTAAGGGTATTGAATTCTTAACTTTAGAAAATGAATATCTGTATGATAGCTAAGTACCATCAAGAAATCATCTGAAAACCCGTGTCAAGCATCGACACCAAATAGGAATCATATCTGTCTCAATATCGGGCTCCGTCAGTCCGGATCGGCCAATATCATAAATCTCACGACAACGGTCGGTATCCTCCGGATATCCGCCGCGCCAGACATCACCGGTAGATATCTTCCCCTGCCAGGCTCATCGTTTACAACTCGATCTTCTTGCCCCGGGGTACCATACCGGGCCCACCATGTACCCGAGACGGTTCATCCACTCCTCGAATCGGGTCTCGAAATCCAACAGAAAACATGAAAACTCATGGTGGACGACACATACATCACGAGAAAACCGCAATTTTGTTTTAAAAAATGATAAATATAAGCTTTTGTTAAATTCTTGCGGTTTTCCCCAAAAATCCAGAAATCGCAGCAAAACTGAAATCCTCAAGAAAATCATAATGTCCACATGTTAAATATGATAAATGTCTATGATATCAATATATATGATGTGAGTTTTGGCTAGAAATCTATGTAAATATGATGGTAATGTGAGGTATATGCATGCTATCCAATTCCATATATCATGTATGAATGCAAATGGCATTATCAAGTTAAACCGGTTCTATAGTGCACGTGGCATGGCAATTACCAAAGGCATGTGTGTCACATGAATAGTGCGCATGCAACAGATGCCAATGGTAATGGTGTTCGTGTTTTACGAAGTGGTATCGCATAAGTATAGATGGATGTCCATGCAATTTAATATACTGTTCGCTATAAGGGTATGCAGTGTACATGAATGGATAAGATAGCTAACAATATAATCTTGCAAAAAGTAGGGTAATCCTAACTAGGGGGAGGGCGCATCGCGCCATCCAGACGATTTTCCCCATAGATGAATACATCTACTCACCTGAAATCCCCGCTAATCCGATCCGACCACCGCCTTGCCTTTACGTGCCGTGTCCGATGTTTCCCCGACCGATCCTATATTTGCACAACATCAAGCATAAGATTACAAAACCTAAAATGATGCAAGTCACAATATACAATTATCAACGCTCTCGAATTAAACATAGCATGCATTCGGTGCGCGGGAAAACGCACGAAAATCGTTAATCGTTAACTATAATCGTCATTTCGGGGAAATCGACAAAACTCAAATCCGGCTAGACAAAACCCCGCGTTCGCACACTCTAATAGTCCTATACGAAGCTAATTATATCGCTAACATAACGCAATTTGATCGTATTCTAATTTTTGAAAAAATCTACTAAGCAATTTGCTTACCGATTCGATACCAACATCGCCATTTTGTCGATTTAGCGAGCATAACACTACACAATTAACCACTCCAATCAATTAGATAACAAAACCCTAACTTAATCCAACCACCATGCTACAAACCCTAATTTGAAAATCAAATCCTTCTCTTGATTTTCCTAAACAAACATTTACTACTAAACTAATGCTTCAAATTTCAATTCTAGCATATTTAAACTACAAGTTAACAAAAAGATTAGAATCTTCACCTCACAAGCTTGAATCCTAGCTTGATCAAGTCACCAAGAAGCCTCCTTTCATCAAGTTTTTGAACTAATTTGGGTTGAAGAGAGAGTGGATTAAGGTTTAGTGTTGAATGGAGATGGAAATTTGTGAATTTTGTATGAATTTTGACATGAAAAATTAAGCAAAATGAAGTGAGAAGAGAGGGGTTTTTCTGCAGTGAGCTCGGCCAGCAGGTGAGGGAAGGAGTTGTGGAGAAATTTGGAGAAGTTTCTAGTTCAATAACCATCATATGTTATCATTTAATGCTTTCACATCAACAATTTACAAAAAAAACCTCATTTTACATCATTTTTCCATTAAATTTCCAACCCTAAAACCAAAAATTTGCAAGCATGATATAATTTTATTAACACCATATTTTAGCTTATAAAGATTCCTAATTATGAAATTTACCTAATTAAATTTTTATTTATCCCTAATTTAATGTATTTAAAAAGGCTTAAAATAATAAAAAAAATAATTAATTACGAATTTTTTTTTATTTAACTAGAAAATTATAAGTGACATTTTAGTGACAAAATTATAGTAATATCTTATCTAAATTTTTTATAATTAGGTCTACAATGAAAAATACCTATTTTGACTTTTTACGGAAAAAGCCGAAAAATTAGCCGATTACCGAAAAACTGCCTAAACGATTTTCGAAGGGTTACAATCTTCCCCCCTTAAAGAAATTCGGTTCCCGAATTTAGAATTTAACTACGCGTACCTTCAAAAAGATGGGGATATCTCTTCCTCATCTCGACCTCGGTCTCCCAGGTGACCTCCTCGCTGTTCGGGCCACGCCAAAGGACCTTGACAGACGGTATGACCTTCGACCTCAATTTCTTCACCTGCCGATCCAAAATGACCACCGGCTGCTCGGTGAAAGAAAGATCACGCTCTAGCTGGATCGTCTGGTGCTGAATCGCCTGGGAAGGATCATGAAGGAACTTGCGGAGCATCGAGACATGGAATACGGGGTGAACATCGGGGAAGCTAGGCGGAAGAGCTAACCGATAAGCGACTGGACCAACACGCTCTAGGATCTCGAAAGGACCAACATATCTAGGATCAGTTTCCCTTTCCGCCCAAATCTCATCACACCTTTCATCGGAGAGACCTTCAGGAAAACATGATCGCCAACAGCGAACTCGAGTCGGCGACAGCGCCTGTCAGCATAAGATTTCTGCCTGCTCTGTGCCGCTCTCATCCTGTCCCGAATCAGCTGTATCTTCTCGGTCGTCTCCTGTACGATCTGCGGCCCCAAAATACTACTCTCCCAGAGCTCTGTCCAACATACAGGCGATCGACATCTCCTCCCATATAAAGCCTCAAAAGGTGCCATCTGAATCGTCTCCTGGAAGCTATTATTTTAGGAAAACTCGATCAAAGGCAAATGACGATCCCATCTACCACCGAAATCTAAAACACAATCTCTGAGCATGTCCTCAAGAGTCTGAATAGTACGCTCTGACGGACCGTCAGTCTGCGGATGAAAGGCTGTGCTAAAACTCAATCGGGTGCCCAATGCTTCCTGGAGTTTCTGCCACAATCGGCTGGTAAACTGGGTGCCACGGTCGGACACGATGCAAGTCGGAACACCATGCAGTCGCACTATCTCATCAATATAAACCTGGGCGTACTGAGAAAATCCAAAAGTGGTCTTCACTGGCAGAAAGTGAGCCGCTTTCTTCAGTCGATCCACAATCACCCAAATAGAGTCGTACCCTCGACTGGTCCTGGGTAGACCCACAACGAAGTCCATGGAGACCTGCTCCCACTTCCACTCAGGGATGGGCAAAGGCTGTAACTCGCCGGCTGGCCTCTGGTGCTCGGCCTTGACTTGCTGACAAGTCAGGCATCTGGACACAAAGTCTGTAACATCCTTCTTCATCCCGTCCCACCAGTAAACCTCTCTCAAATCACGGTACATCTTGGTGGAACCTGGGTGAACACTGTATACTGATCTATGTGCCTCCTTAAGAATATCACGCCTCAGTCCCTCTGAATCTGGCACACACAGTCGAGTCCCAAATCGAAGTATCCCCTGATCATCAATCAAGAACTCGGAAACTCTGCCCTGCCGAATCTGCTCAATAATCTCTAAGATACGGGCATCGCCGGACTGTGCCTCGCAGATACGGTCAAGTAACTGTGGGCGTGCTCTGAAATGGGCCAGCTGACCCCCTGTAGGAGTAAACTCGAACTGCACTCTGCTATCACATAAAACCTGCCAATCCGCCGTCGACTGCATCTGTACTGCGCTCAAACAAGATAAGCTACCTCCGGGCCTCCTACTCAAAGCATCTGCCACCACATTCGCCTTGCCCGGATGGTATAAAATCTCGCAGTCATAATCCTTCACCAACTCCATCCAACGGCGCTGTCTCAGGTTCAGGTCTCGCTGCTGGAAGATATACTTCAAACTCTTGTGGTCAGTGAATATCTGGCACGACTCACCGTATAGGTAATGTCTCCAGATCTTAAGTGCAAATACCACAGCAGCCATCTCTAAATCATGGGTGGGGTAGTTCTGTTCGTGTTTCCTCAGCTGCCGAGAAGCATACGCGATAACTCTGTCGTGCTGCATTAATACACATCCCAGCCCCACTCTAGAAGCATCACAATATACCACGAACCCGCCTGATCCTGAAGGCAATGCTAACACTGGTGCAGTAGTCAGACGAGTCTTCAACTGCTGGAAACTATCCTCACATGCCTGGGTCCAATCAAAAGGAACCCCCTTCCGGGTCAACCCGGTCAACGGTGCATCAATGCGGGAGAAATCCTGGACGAAACGTCGATAATAGCCGGCCAGACCTAGAAAACTACGAACCTCTGTAACTGATACTGGTCTAGGCCAACGCTGAACTGCCTCGATCTTCTTCGGGTCCACGCAAATACCATCTCTCGTCACCACATGACCTATGAAGTCGACACTGTCTAACCAGAATGCGCACTTGGAAAATTTGGCGAACAGCTGATGCTCCCTCAAAGTTTGCAATGTGATACGTAAGTGCTGCTCATACTCCTCCCGGCTCCGAGAATAAATCAAGATGTCGTCAATGAACACAATGATGAACTGATCGAGATACGGCCTGAATACGCGGTTCATCAAATCCATAAATGCTGCCGGGGCATTGGTGAGCCCGAACGACATCACCAAGAACTCATAATGACCATATCGAGTACGGAAAGCGGTCTTCGGAATATCCTCCTTCCGAACCCGCAACTGGTTATAACCTGACCGTAAATCAACCTTCGAGAAAAACCCTGCACCCTGGAGCTGATCGAATAAGTCATCAATGCGGGGTAGGGGATATCTGTTCCGCACAGTAACCCGGTTCAGCTGACGATAATCAATGCATAAACGCATACTTCCGTCCTTCTTAACAAACAGGATGGGAGCACCCCAAGGTGACACACTCGGTCGGATAAGCCCTTTGTCCAGCAAGTCCTGTAACTGATCCTTTAGCTCTCTCAGCTCTTTCGGGGCCATCCGATAAGGCGGTATAGAAATAGGCCCCGTGCCAGGGATCAAGTCAATACAGAACTCAATCTCGCGCTCTGGTGGCAGACCAGGCAGCTCGTCAGGGAATACATCAGGAAACTCTCTCACAACAGGGACCTGGTCCAACGGAACCTCTGTGGAGCTAGTATCACAAATATAGGCTAAGAATCCCTGACACCCTTTCCTTAAGAGCTGACCAGCGCGAAGAGAAGAAATCAAGCTGGGAAGGGTAGCGCTACGATCTCCCTGAATAATAAGAACCGGCTCACCAGGAAAACTGAATTTGACTGCTTTCTCACGGCAGTCCACGGATGCATAACAGGTGGCTAGCCAGTCCATACCAAGAAGAACGTCAAAGTCTAGCATATCGAGGAGAATCAAATCAACTGAAGAATCTCTCTCCCCGATACGAACGGAACACGATCGGTACACAAAACGGGCAACAAAAGACTCGCCTACCGGGGTAATAACGACAAGCGGCTGATCTAACGGAGAAGACTCTCGGCCCAACCTCGGTGCAAAATACGTGGAAACATAGGAATGTGTGGAGCCTGGATCAAATAATACCCGTGCATCAAAAGAACATACTGGCAGAGTACCTGTCACGACGGCATTGGATGCCTGCGCATCCTGAGGAGTCAACGCGAACACTCGGCCTGTCCACCACTAATAGCTGGCTGTCCTATGCCTCTACCTCGGCCTCTGCCTATGCCTCTGTCGCCTCGTCCTCTCTGAACCGGACCGCCACGCCCACAGCCTCTAGAAGCATCTGACTGACGTGGAGCATCGTCAGGAATAGGAAGTAAAGCTCTCTGAGAAGGTGGTGAGGGTGGTAAGGTCACATGCGGGACTGTCGCCGTGCCCTGACGTCCCATGGTACATTCTCTGACACGGTGGTACTGACTCCCACACCGAAAACATCCTGGAGACGACTGCTGGGTCTGTGGATATGAACCAAATAACTGACCTCGTCTCAATCCTCTGCCTCCACCATCTCCCGGAAATAATCTATCGCGGTGTCTGCCCATCTGCCGCTGAGCTGGCGTATCAGTACGGATCCTCTTCGGCCCAGAAACGACCGGAGTCTCAGAAATACGCTCCTCCAAAAGTGTTCCCCTCCGAATGGCGGCGCACAGGACCGCGATGTCCTGACGCTGGGATTCGGGGCAGATGCTATTTGGTTTTATCCGTCTATCTCTCCGAAGATGCCAAGTTGATTTATGGCACCTCGTATCGGAGGTTTAGACGGATGCGGCCGATGTAGCAGACTTCGTCAGATTCCCCCTCAGGGTGAGGGGTTTTTGATTGTGGGGACACTCTTCCCTGCAGGCGCAAGCCCCTGCAGTTAATTACGCTACCGCATCGCGGTAACAACTTTCTCCTACTCCAGAATTTCACTTCGTGTCGTGTGTGTTTGTTTTGTTTATGGTTGCCCGTGGATTGTATACGTAGACTGAGTGATGTCGTCACCCGTAGGACGTGGATTAGTCCAAATCCGTATTTAGTTAGATTTGGGTTTGGTATTTTTAGTTTAAGGATGCATTAGCCGCGTTGCGGCTAAGATCAACTTAAACGTTCGTCAAGGATACGTTAGTCCTGTTTTGGACTAAGATCGACTTGACGTAGTGGTTGATTTAATTATCAGGTTGTCGAGACTCGTCACCTCTCTGACGTCGTTGAGGGATTACAACGACAAATGTCAAAGGAGTTCGGAGATGTACCCTTGAACCAAAGTTGATTTGGAGTTTTATCGCTTATTTGAATATCTAAGGACACGTTAACCGTATTTGGGGTTAAGATCAACTTAGACGGGACCGTTTAGATCCAACAGAAGAGCGTTTGGGCCTTATTGTGCCAGTTTAGGGACGTGGCGGTCCATTGCCAGTTTTAGGGACGTGGTGGTCCATCGCCAGTTTAGGGACGTGGTGGTCCGATATTAGTTTAGAGACGTTTCGGTCCGATATTAGTTTAGGGACGTTTCGGTCCGATGCCATTTTAAGGACGTAGTGGTCCGATGCTAGTTTAGGGACGTTTCGGTCCGATATTAGTTTAGGGACGTTTCGGTCCGATATTAGTTTAGGGACGTTCCGGTCCGTCGTCAGTTTAAGGACGTAGTTGTCCAATGCCATTTTAAGGACGTAGTGGTCCGATGCTAGTTTAGGGACGTTTCGGTCCGATATTAGTTTAGGGACGTTTCGGTCCGATATTAGTTTAGGGACGTTTTGGTCCGATATTAGTTTAGTGGTCGTTGGGACTCGTCACCTCTTTGACGTCGTTGAGGGATTACAACGACAAATGTCAAGGGAGTTCGGAGATGTACCCTCGAACCGGTCGTGAATTGGTTTGGGAGAGCCATTTTGCTCAATCAATTCAATTTAAGGACTTACAGCCAGGATCTGGTTAAGTCCAATTTTTTTAATTTTTAATTAATTTTTTTTATATTTATTTTAGGCTTTGCCTGACTAAAAGAATCAGTCCAAACATGGCTCTGCCCCTTTATTATTTTGCAATTTGATTTGGGCCAGGCCCTTTTAAATAATGAGTTGCAGAAACTCAAGAAATTTTCAAACAGGGCTTTGCCCTTTTATTATTGCAATTTAATTTGGGCCAGGCCCTTTTAAATAATGAGTTGCAGAAACTCAAGAATTTTCAAACAGGGCTTTGCCCTTTTATTATTGCAACTTAATTTGGGCCAGGCCCTTTTAAATAATGAGTTGCAGAAACTCAAGAATTTTCAAACAGGGCTTTGCCCTTTTATTATTGCAATTTAATTTGGGCCAGGCCCTTTTAAATAATGAGTTGCAGAAACTCAAGAATTTTCCAGATTTAAGAACAAAAGTGCATAGCACTTTTGATCTAAATTTGGATCAAAGGAAAACAAGTTCTTCTTGTTTTCCCTAATTTTACAGAACCAAGGGTTCATATCAAGTGCAAGGCACTATTTATCTTTCTTTTTTTTTATTTAATTATTCTTTTTTTTCCTTTGTTCTTCAGAGATTTTTCTCTTTCTATTCTTCAAAAAGAAGATTTTACCTTTTTTTTTTCTTGAATAATCTTCAAGAGTTATTTCTCTTCTCTTTTTTTTCCAGAAGTTAATTCTTCTCTTCCTGATCCTTTGAATGAGGCCTGAGGTCTTATTTATAGTGCTCACAAATTTGTTGGATTTGTTAACAAAATCTTTCCTGAATAATTTTGGGAATTTTCCCACCATTGGAGATCTGATCCAAGGGTCCCTGTTTTACAGAAGAACAGAAAAGATTTACTTAAATTTTCATTCTGTTACTGCGCAACTCACCAGCGCGTGACACGTGTCGCGCATCCGTGCGCTTGCGCAGTTGCGATTGCGCAACTGCGCAGACACGTGTCGCACATCCGTGCGCTTGCGCAGTTGCGATTGCGCAACTGCGCAGACACGTGTCGCGCATCCGTGCGCTTGCGCAACAGTGTTTGCGCAACTGCGCAGACACGTGTCATGCAGCGGTGCGCTTGCGCAACTGCGCAGACACGTGTCGCACTGTGGACCGCTTGCGCACTGCGCAACGCACGGAATTTGAAGCGTTGCTTCAGGAATTTTTGAATTTTCAAAATTCAAATGAGCCTTGCTCAGATTGGGGGAACAAATGCCCCCCCACCATTGTGCTTACGTGGCGCGACGTAAGCGCAACGGTGGCCAGGGTCAGTTGAAAGGGCGCAGGTGCCTATAAATAAGACCCTTGGTCTTTGTTAATTTCTTCACCATCTTCAAGATTTGTCATTTTCAGAGCCTTGCTCTTGCCTTCAAGAACTTCAGAGCCTTGCTCTTGCTTCCAAAGTTAGAACTTTTTAGAACAACTTAGGTAAAGAAATTAATCCTAAATTAAATTAAATTAATTTTAATTAATAGAGCCTTGCTCTCATAGATCTTTTGATCTAAGGAAAACCCCTTTGGGGTTTCACCAACAGAGCCTTGCTCTTAAGAACCTGTTTCAGGGTTTCTTAACCCATTAACAGGGCTTTGCTTTTTGGCAAAACATAGATCTTTTGATCTAAAAAAAGAACTCTTAAGAGTTTTCATGGGTCTTTAAGATCCCAAATTTTTTAATTTTTAATTTTCAAAAATTAATTTTCCTTTGATGGATATTTCCATCATTATCACAGAGCCAAGCTCTTTTAAGGAATCTTGTTCCCCTGGAACCAGAGTTTGACATGTGTCACTCTGTGACAGAGCTTTGCTCTAAAAGAGGAGATTTTCTCTTTGTCTCCAGGGACTTCCCCACCAATGGGTGTATTCTATTGGGCCTTTTTTATGAATTGACAGTCCTATCTAATGATGGGATTGTCTTATTAAGTGATGCACATCACCCGGATTTTGTGGGTCCCCTTTTTGTCCCTTACCCACAGCATCACAGTGTGGAGCGAGGTTTTTATATATATTTTTTTTAAATGCCAAGCATTAGGCCACTAATGATGTATGTTTCTTTGTCTTTCCACAGAACATGTCTGACGACTTGTCTTTTCCCTTCGTTCGCTCGGAAGGAGGGTTCCTTCATGCGCCAGTGGATCGGGTGGTATTCGCTCTTATTAAAGATCGTGATCCTGAGTGCAAACAGCTCCACCTGTGGGGAAGGTGGTATAGCCAGATCATCCAAGGCCATCGCAGTTTTAGCTCCGCCGCGCCTTCTGAGCCCATAGTCACACTCCCCTATGCGGATGAACCCCCGGTGAAGTATGCCGTGGAGGTTAAGAATTGGAATTCTGATGACCTCCTTCAGCCCGCAATCGGCGCCATCCCCGTACAGCCGCCGCCGGCGATAGACATTCTGGGGAGGCGAATCTGTCAGGGCGAAGCACGCCCTTGGGGACAGGCTTATAACATTGGAATGATCCCACGACCCCCCGCCGGATATTTGCCGTGGGCCCGGTACATTCTATCGGCGAAGAGGACCCACCTAACGAAGATTGGTCTATACTCAGCCGTCTTCGTCTCGCTCTTTGAGTACCCCTCTCCTCCAACGTGGTGGATAAAGGCTTTCGTTGAACAGTGGAATATCCCCACCCATACCTTCCTGATGGCGGATAAGGAAGTTTCTATCTCTTTGGAGGAATTCGCCGAGATTTCAGGTCTGCCAATGAGGGGAGAGCACTACGAGGAGTTGCTTCCTCCTGATGAGTATGTCTTTGCCACCAAGCAGGTGGTATTTGACTTAACCCCGGAGAATGCCATTCAGCATCAGCATCCGGGTTTGGTGAAAGTGTTGGAGATCTACGAGGAACTCCATTTAGAATCGGGAGACAAGGGCGTCAGTTTCGCAGCTTTCATTGCTCGCTTTATCCGCCCAGAGTTCTTATCAGAGCAGAGCGAGAAGTTCGCTCAGCTCGACGACCCTTTTGGCTTCGGTTTGGATCGCCGACCCGTATCGGAGAATGACCAGAGGGCTTTCTATCTCCCCAATGCTGCCGTCGTCGCTTTCTCGGAAATCGCCGTCCCCGGCATGGATGAGGAAACTTTCTTTATTGGGTTCCTGGGCTTGTGGCTATGCAACTTTGCGCTCCCTATGCACCCGCGCTTCATGCGGCCCTCTGTCTTTTACCCGGTACATCGGATGGTGGCCGGTCTGCAGTTGTCGGTAGGGATTGCTGGGTTATCTTATCTTTATCATGGACTCAGCGTAGCGGCGGACGCCAATGATCCTGGGACACAGCCTGCTAATTTCCCAATGCATTACTTCGTTTCCTGGATGGAGATGCACGTGCGAGGGGTGTTTGGCGCCCACAAGACTCCTCCATTCTTCGAGAAGTACAGACTCCCAAGAGTTATACGGTTAATCGGGGCCTCAATCGTGTTTGCATCTCCACGGGATTCTAGGGGACTCCTCCTACGCCCACACTTGGTCGGAGCGACGACTTCTTTCGTGGATAAGGTCATCACTATAGGCTCGGAGACTGCTAAGTCGGTGGTGCCCTTACGTGACGAGTTTAAGGGTGGGGCTTCTGTGCTGAAGGCTCGGGAAATCGTCCATCTTTACTCCATTCGGCCGGGCTACCTAGTGTTTCGGCAGAATGAGACGGCTTTGTTCATGAGGTATAATCCGCATCGATTTGCCCAGCAATCAAGCTACAATCAGGGGATCCCGATGGAAGCTTTCTTGGAAACGCCCGTGGTTGGCCCAGAGGGGGTAAGGAATGCGATGCATCACTTCATACGGCTTAATACGGGTTCCTATTTCTTCATTAGTGAACCCAGATGTGTCCCCAAGATGCTTAATTCATATGTGGCCTGGTATGCGCACGCTATGGGCCCAATCATTCTAATGGAGAAACGCATGCTGGTCGACCGTAGGGGTGCGCCTCCTGGTGGTGATCGTAAGGCTCCCTTGCAGCCAAGGACCCAGGTCACCCTCCCGATAAAAGATGCCGGAGCTGATCGACCACGTGTGTTGGCCCCTCCGCGTGGATTGCCACTGCCTACCACGGTGGATGCACCAACGGCGCCCCGTGCTCCGAAAAAGACGGTTAAAGCGGTATCGCCGGAGTCGGGCGCAGGAGCGGATATCGGGACTCGCCGCCCGAAAGAATCTGCCAAAACTGCCAAGCGCAAAGCTGTTCCGAGTGGACCCAAGGCTGGCGGACAGAAGAAGAAGAAGTCCACCCTATCCCTCGATGCGATCCTCGGCTCAAAGCCTGCGGCCTCTCCTGCCGAGGCCATATGCGAGTATGGCAGTAATGAAGGCTTTGTAGTGGACCCCGCGGACACCAATTTGGCCGCCGCCATTGCAGCTTCAGAGCGATCGGGGAGGCTCGAAGCGATGCTGAGTAAACTCGCCGAGTCCGGTAATCATCAGACGCTTTATTTGTTATCTCATTGCACTTTATATTATTACATTTAACTAACATTTTCTCCATTTTTTAACAGGTATCTCCACTGAAGATGCTATCGCTGCCTCCTTGAAGACCTTCCAAGAGGAGGAGGAGAAACGTGCCCTGGCAAGCGTCGGTATGTTTTATCCCTTTTTCTTTTATACGGAAATTTTGTTGTCTCTTTATGATAGTCAATCTGACCTTCTCTTGTTTCTTTACAGGGGTTGTATTAATCGGCGCAAGGCTCCTTTCCGAGCCCGTCACTAAGGCCCCGGCTCCGTCGAAGCTGCCGCAAGAGCCTCGGCTTGATGCAACGACGAGGGATGCTCTGAAAAATCTGGAGGCATCCCTCTACACGGATGAGGATGATTCACTCAAGGAAGCTCTGATGGCATCCGTCTCAACGGCTCGAGAAGAGCGGAAGCGGATGAGACGTGAAGCAAAGGCGCGGGAAGCCGCTTTGGCCACGGGAGCGGGCCCTAGCACCATTCCTCACGCTAGTACTCCTTCCGAAGAGCATCCTATTGCCCTGTCTACTTCTCGTCGGCAAGTGGCGCGCGCGGTTCGGAGCGCCAATGATAAATCTGCTTCAGGTAGTACTTCTTTCAAAATCTCGTCCTACGAATTGTAGAGCTATTGGCTTATATGTATCCCATTTTGTAGGGTCAAGTCCAACTGAGGGGGAGGCGGAAATGACCGTCGAGCCCAGGGGAGTGGAGGAAGCGATACTTGCTGAACCCGAACCGACAGTGGGCAACATTGTCGGGGTCATGGGGCCTGGAGCCGAGGTTGAGGAACCTGCCGCGGAGAGGGTCATTGATGCCGCACCTGAAGTGGCGGTAGATGAGATGATTGTCTCAACCGAGCCGAAGGCGGTAGAGGGTGAGGTGCTTGAGGCTGGGGACCTCGTGGTGCCGATGGACGAGGCAGCTGTAATCACCGATCCTGAGGGAGCAGCGGGTGAGGCGGCCCCGATTCCTGAAGACGAGCTAGGCGCTCCTTCTCAGGAATCTGGCAATGTTCCTATCATAGCCCTCCCCGCCTATGGTCCCCCGCCGCCTGTAGAGCTTGAGAGCATAACAACGGTTCCCCTTGAGTCGGGTGATGAAGCTACAGGCGGTGGCCTTCCATCAGTGGAGGAAGGGATTGCCTCCGTTTCTGCGGGCGACTTGTCGGGTAAATTTTAAATGAGCAATGTCCTTCATCTCACGATCTCTTTTAACCAGTTTGCCTTTGTTTTAAATGCAGGTGCGGCTAGCGCCGATGCTCCACTGCTTGAAGGCACACCGTCAACCACTGCCTTGGCGGTGGTCGCTCCTCAGCTTCCCCTTATGCCATCTCGGATGTCGGAAGGTATGAATTTACGACTTATGCATTAATCTTTTAACGTGTAGCTTATGTATTAACGTTATATCGCTATGCTCTTTTCAGGAGTGTTCTTCGATCATCTGTACCAAGTGCTGCTCCCACACTTCTCCTTCCCATCCGAGCTCGCTTCTCCCTCTAGGGGTACCGGTAAGTGCTGTCTTGGTCTCTTTTGAGGGAATATAGGATCGTATCTGACTTTTCCTCTTCCTGATTGCAGTGCCTCAGATCGAAGGAGGGGACACCAGGCCTGTGCTGCCACCGGCGCCTCCGGCTTTGCCGTCCGTTGCGACTGGTACAAATATTCCTTTCCTCTTTTTATATGATCTTTCATCGACTTTTCGAATCATTGTTTGACCATGTTTCGTTTTTTGCAGCTATTGTCCCAGCTCCGATTTCTTTTGAGTCTCATGTCCTCTCACCGGCGGGTCCTTTCTTGAGACGCCCGTCTTCAAAGGGTGCTGTAATGAGCCTGGGTATGTTGAGCGGGTACATCGAAGAGCTCAACATGGATGCCCTTCCTTCTGCCGTAGATTTCGCTGTGGATGTTAACCCAATGTTGGCGGCTCTCGTAACTTTTCATAACGAAGGCGTCGTCGAATCGTGGGTTAACCACTGCAGAGAGATCGAGGCTCGCCTGCATCGGTTGGAGTCGACACGCCCTTCTCCCGAGGTTTTGGCCGCGAGCGCCGAACGGACAGCTTGGCTTGAGCAAAGCACCTCTTATCTCCGCCATTTGGAGCAGAAGGCAGCTTTACGGCTAAAGGCGCATCAGGAATCTTCAAACGCGACCGCTTGCCTTCGTGCCGAAGTTAGGACGAATGCTGCTGAGGTGAAAGCTGTCTTTGAAGGTCTTCTCAAGCGCATATCTAATGGGCTAGCGCTGAAGCGGAAACTTGATGCTGCTGAGCGCGATGCCCAAGGCCAAGAAGCAGCTCAGCAGGTTGTTGGGGAAGAGCTCGCATCCTTCACGCAACAGCGGGCTCAAGTAGAGGCGGAACTGGCAGTGGCAGCTGATCAGGAGAAGGCATGGAAGGACGTATGCGAGCAATTGCTACATCTGTGCAAGACGCTTCCTTCCCCATAATTCTCCTTGTATCATTTGTCTTTGTAAAGTATATGTATATGTTTTTTTTTATTCTTTAGCACAATGTATCCTGTACTCAACCAATTTTTATGAATAAAAGATACACATTTTGTAATGTCTTGTGTCATTTCTCCGTCTTTCCTTTCTTTTATTATCAGTACGCCACCTTAATAACCATAATTGACGGACGATTGGGACGAGTATCCCGACCTTCTTAAGAAATAACGATGGCTTAGGCCGCAGGTTCAGATCTGCTGCCTAAGACTTTTCAACTCTATAAGCCGTGAGGGTCTCATAGAGACTTTTCTACCTACGGATCGAGAGGATCTCGTAAGTGGATTTTCTCCTTAGGAGTCGTGAGGATTCCCAAGTGTGGTTTTCTCTCATAAGTCGAAAGGATCCTATAAGAGAATTTCTCCCTCTTACGAGTCGAGAGGGCTCGTAAGCGGTTGTTTCCCTCTTTGTCGAGAAACGACTTCAGAGAGTGAGACCCGTGAATAGTATGCAAGAGACCATTTAAGATTGACTTGCAGGGTCCCATTGCCCTCTTACGAGTCGATAGGTCTCGCAAGCGGTTGTTTCCCTCTTTGTCGAGAATCAACTTCAGAGAGTGAGACCGTGAATAGTATGCAAGAGACCATTTAGGATTGACTTGCAGGGTCCCATTTGTTCAGGAAGCAGGTTTTTGAATCCTCTACTGCCCAAGATGTGAGTCAAAGAAGCTCTCGTCACGGAGTGTTTGTATCCGTGAGTTGAGAAGTTTTGCGAGGGATTATTTGTTTCCCAAGCGCCAAGGATTATTTGTGTCCTTGGGGTTTGAAACGAGTCGAGGGTTCCCACGGAGGCGCTGGTGGCTCTGCGAGTCGACGCGGATCAGGAGGCTCTCGTCAAGGAGTGTTTGTATCTGTGAGTTGAGAAGTTTGCCGGGATTATTTGTTTCCCGAGCGCCAAGGATTATTTGTGTCCTTGGGGTTTGAAACGAGTCGAGGGTTACTACGGAGGCACTGGTGGCTCTGCGGGTCGACGCGGATCAGGGAGCTCTCGTCAAGGAGTGTTTGTATCCGTGAGTCGAGGAATTTGCCGGGATTATTTGTTTCCCGAGCGCCAAGGATTATTTGTGTCCTTGGGGTGTGAAACGAGTCGAGGGTTCCTACGGAGGCACTGGTGGCTCTGCGGGTCGACGCGGATCAGGAGGCTCTCGTCAAGGAGTGTTTGTATCCGTGAGTCGAGGAATTTGCCGGGATTATTTGTTTCCCGAGCGCCAAGGATTATTTGTGTCCTTGGGGTGTGAAACGAGTCGAGGGTTCCTACGGAGGCACTGGTGGCTCTGCGAGTCGACGCGGATCAGGAGGCTCTCGTCAAGGAGTGTTTGTATCCGTGAGTCGAGGAATTTTCGTTGAAGTCACTGGCTTCTTCGGTTGAAATGAACCTTTGAGGCTTGGTTTCGTCGTTTGACGGAATCCGCTGGGGAGGTATGGTTCCTTCTTTGTTTACGCCCTTAGATTGTATACAGGGATCGATGTGATCTTAACTGTAGGGCCGAAGTTTTATCATTTCTTATTTTTTGTTTTATTTTATTTCCGCGATGCTCTATCATTTCAGCTTTTATATCGCGAAGGTCGCGATTGCCCAAACATTTCGGCTATTTTTCGCGGTGCCCAATCATTTCGGCTTTTTTATTATTTTATTTTTTACTCGTTGCTCTTTATTACGAGTTGCCCGATCATTTCGGCTATTTTGCATGCATACATTTTGCTTGCTGCTTTTTATTGCAAGTTGCCCTATCATTTCGGCTATTTCGTATGCATGAGCGGTCTACTGGCTTTCGCCGTCAACCTGAAATTGGACACCGATTTCGGCATCAGCACCGCTGCAACTGGGATATTCCAGGAGCGAATCATCATTTGCCTCTATCGTTGTTGAACAAAGGAGGCTTAGCGACCAGGGTTAGGATCCCGTCGGCTAAGGCTTTTGACTTCATGAGCCGTAAGGGTCTTGTGAAGGTATTTCTCCCTACAAGTCGTGGGGATCTTGTAAGTGTATTTTCTCCTTAGGAACCGTGAAGGTTCCTAAGTGTTTTGTTCTTCTGTAAGTCGTAAGGATCCTACAGGAAGGTTTCTCCTCATAAATCGAGGGGATTTGTAAGGGTTGTTTACCATACGAACGTATTCCCAGTCATGGATGGACCTTGGTTAGGGAAACGTTTATTCGCGCCCGTGGATTGTATACAAGGGTCAGTATTGAGCCACTTGTAGGGCAATATTGGAAGTTTGTGGGGGTTTGCTTAAGCACAGGTTTAGGTCTCTATGACTTAAGACTTTCAAATCCTATGAGCCGTGAGGGTCCCATAAGAGAGTTCTCCTTACGAGTCGTGAGGATCTCGCAAGCGTATTTTCTCCTTAGGAATCGTGGGGATTCCTAAGTGTGTTGTTCCCTTGTAAGTCGTAAGGATCTCACGCGGGTGGTTTCTCCTTACAGGGTCGAGAGGACTCCATAAGGGTTCTTTAACGAAGTTGCGCCCTTTCGGGTTTTCACAAACATTCGCCGGTAGTCCTGCCGATTTTACTCACGGAGCCCTTTCGGGTTTTCATCCGTGCCCATTTTGCTTATGGACTTACCGTTTTTTTTTATTTTTATTATTATTATTTTTATTTATTTTTATTCATCTCGTCAGCCCAAGGATGCTGCAGTATTAGTTTAAAGACGTTTCGGTCTGCTATTAGTTTAAGGACATTTCGGTCCGCCGTTGAGAGGGCTGGCTACTACTTACAAAGCTTGACCTTAGGAAGATAGCGAGCGGACATAGTCGTCGTCATCTACCATTGACCTAGGCTGTGGCTCATTAAGCGTAGTATTTCTTTAGGAAGCGACCGTTTATTGGCCTGAAAGGCCTTTCACCGTGCATATCCATGAGTAGATAGGCCCCACCTTGGTAGACCTTATCAACGATGTACGGTCCTTCATAATTTGGCTCGAACTTTCCCCGCTTGGCGCGATTGGGGATCATGGGCCTTTTGACCACTAGCACGAGTTCGCCTTGGTGGAATGTCCTCGGGCGGCTCAATCTCTCATATGAGCGCGTCATCTTTGCTTTATAGGCTTCCATATTTTGTTGTACTAGAAGCCGGATTTCATCAAGGGCGTCAAGCTCCTCAAACCGAAGGTGAGCATTTTCTTCGTCTGTCAGCTCGTAGTGGACTGCCACTCGTAGAGAGGGTAATTCTATCTCGAGAGGGAATACTGCTTCCGTCCCAAATACCAACGCGTATGGCGTTGTGTTTGTGGCCGTTTTAAATGTAGTTCGATATGCCCAAAGAGCTTCTTGCAGTCTTTCGTGCCAGTCTTTCTTATTTCGGGACACCGTTTTCTTTATGATCTTTGTTAAGGTCTTGTTGAAGGCCTCAGCTAGACCGTTAGCTCGCGGATTATAAACCGAGGAATATCTCCAGTCTATATTGTGTTGTTGCGCAAAGCGACTGATTTTGTGACTTCTGTACGCCGGCCCGTTATCGGAGATGATCCGTCGCGGAGTTCCAAACCGATATATGACGTGCGTCTTGAAGAAGTGGAGGATATTCTCCGTCTTTACTTCCCTCAACGGTACCGCCTCTGCCCATTTGGAGAAGTAATCAGTCGTCGCCAAGATGAAACGGTGTCCCTTTGACGATGCTGGTTCAATGGGGCCGACTATGTCAGTTCCCCACATTTCGAATGGCCAACTAGCCACTGTGGGATGCAGTGGATTGGGATGCTGATGGATGAAGTCCCCATGAATTTGGCATGAATGACATTGCCTCGCGTATTCCAGGCAATCCTGCATCATCGTGGGCCAGTAGTAGCCCATCCGCTTTATCTTCGACTTCATCTTAGAGCCTGCTTGGTGGGAACCGCAGAGTCTGTCGTGAACTTCTTGGACGACCCTTCTCGCTTCGTCATGTCATAAGCATCTCAACCACAGAGAATCGAATGACCTCTTGTACAAAGTATCATTGACGAAGGCGAAAGACAGAGCTCGTTTCATGAGCTGATGTCTTGTGGACGCCTCTTCAGGTATTCGGTGGAACTTGAAGTAATCTATGAAGACTTCTCTCCAGTCCCCGGTATTTTCCCTGTCTTTTATTTGCAGGGTTGTCTCTTCTTTCGCTCCTTTTTCTTCAGACGATTTCGGAGATATTTCTGTTGGGGCGAGCACTCGACGGGTTTGTATCACGATTCTAACGTCATCGAGGTTCTCGTCAGCCAATTCTTTAGCAAGTTTGTCCAGTGCGTCCGCTTTGCTGTTTTCCGCGCGCGGTATACTTTCCAAAGTGTAAGAGGGAATTTGGGTTAGCAGTTGCTGCACTTTTTCACCGTATTTTACCAATTCCGGTTTGCACGTTTGGTAGTCGCCGTTTACTTGACTAACGACCAGTTGGGAATCACCGTATATGAGGAGATCTTCAATTCCCATGTCAATGGCGATCTCGAGGCCTGCTATCAGAGCTTCGTATTCGGCTTCATTGTTTGTTCTCGGCTCCGTTAGGGAGAACGCGTAGCGCATTATCCCTCCTTGTGGAGTTACAAAGATGAGTCCTACCCCTGATTTAATTATAGGGGTACTTTGTTTGCGTTTCTTCATGGAAGATGCTCCATCGAAATAAAGCTCCCATCGGATATTATCACCGTCGATCGCATCGAACGCATGTTCGTCTGGAAGATCGCAATTCAGAGGAGAATCGGCGGGTATCGGATTCTCAGCGAGGAAGTCGGCGATGGCCTGGCCTTTCACTGCCTTGAGAGGTTGATACGTTATCGAGAATTCCATCAAGAGCAAGGCCCATTTAGCGAGTCTTCCCGTCAATATGGCCTTTGAAATTAAATATTTAAGAGGGTCCACTTTTGAAATAAGACGGAACTCGTGCGCCAACGCATAGTGCCTAAGCTTTGTTATTGCGAAGATCAACGCCAGGCAGTGTTTTTCAATGGGAGAGTAGTTGCTTTCTGCCCCCAGCAGGACTCGACTCAAGTAGTAGAGTGCTCTTTCTTTCCCTTGATCGTTCTCTTGTGCCCACAATGCGCCTAAGGAACCTTCGAGGGCGGTTGTATAAAGAATAAGAGGCTTCCCCTTAACCGGAGCAGCCAACACCGGCGGGTTCTGCAGGTATTGCTTGATCTCATCCAGTGCGCCTTGGCATTTTTGATCCCAAACGAATGGGGTTCCCTTCTTCATCAGGTGGCTGTAAGGACGGTACTTTCCTGAAAGGTTGGCTATAAATCACCGTATATACGCGAGTTTCCCTTGGGGAGACCGCAGCTGTTTGAGAGTCCTCGGCGGAGGCATTTCCATGATCGCTTTGATCTTTGACGGATCTATTTCAATACCTCGGTGTCGAACGACGAATCCCAGGAATTTGCCTGAGGAAACCCCGAACACACATTTAAGAGGATTCATCTTCAAGTTGTATTGTCGAAGGCGTTGAAATACAGTCTTCAGATGCTCGAGATGTTCCTCGTATGATTTGCTCTTAACCACGAGATCGTCGATATAGCATTCGACGATTTCGTGTATAAGGTCGTCGAAGATCTTCGTCATGGCCCTCTGATAAGTAGCACCGGCGTTCTTCAAACCGAAAGGCATCACTTTATAACAAAATATACCAAGAGGAGTCCTGAAGGCTGTGTGCTTCTGATCTTCAGGGTGCATTTTTATTTGATTATACCCCGATGAGCCATCCATGAAGGAGAAAACCTCATGAGTGGATGTGTTGTCTATCATCAGTTCGGTGACTGGCACTGGGAAATCATCCTTCGGGCAAGCTTTATTAAGATCCCGGAAGTCTACGCATATGCGCACTGTCCCATTTTTCTTCATCACCGGGACGATGTTGGCGATCCATTCAGGGTATTGGACTTCCTGGATGAAGCCAGAGTCTATCAGCTTTTTGACTTCGGCGTTGATGCTCACCTCAAGCTCGAGCCGCATTCTCCTCGGCGCTTGTTTGACTGGCTTGATGTCCGGGGATATCGCCAACTTGTGTACAGCAATTTCTGGATCTAGTCCCGGCATTTCGGAATAGTTCCACGCGAAGCAATCTTTATGTTGTAGAAGCACATCCTTTAACGCAGCCACCCTTTCTTCAGATAGCAGCTCGCTGATGAATGTCGGTCGCGGGTCATTTTCCGTCCCCAACTCAATTTTCTTGAGATTATCTGCAGTGGTATGTATTCCATCTTCCAGCTCTTTCGGCGCTGGGGGAAATTCTGAGATTACCTCATCACTGCTGTTTTCGAGGCACCAAGGGAGGCTGTCCAGGTTCTCGGACTCTTCTCTCAATGTCGTTATCATACGACAAGTGTGAATTTTCTGCCAACCCCAATGTGGAACTGGTTTTTCTTTCGCGGCTTCGGGCTCGTGCTTCTGTGGTGGCGCTACCCTCCAGTTATCAGACAACGCGAATTTGCCAAGCTGATATTGATCTTCAACCCAATTCTTGAAGGTGAAGCAATCTTCCAGAGGGTGTCCCATTGCTCGATGGTAAAAGCAATAATTTGAGTTGAACACCTCGCCTGCGTGCTCGGGATGCTTGGACTTTGGCAACGTAAGCATTTGATGTTTTAGAGCGAGATCGAATATCTTCCTTGTTTTTTTCCGAGGAAATGAGTATGCTCGACCCATTTTCTTTCTGAGGGCTAAGTCAATAACGCTCGACTCTCGGATGCGTGGCTTCTTAGCTCTGCTTTGTGGTTGTCGAGCGCCTCTCTTGCCTTTCGACTTGTTTTTGTTCTCGCGTCGAACCTTTTTTGTAGCAGGTTGACAAGGAGCGGCATCTTCGTTCTTTACTGCCTGTTGGAGGAGGCGCTGTGTTTTAGCTTTCTCATAGATTGCCATTTCACGATCGTGATCATCTCGGGCTTTTTGACTCGCATCCCTTATAAGTTTGCTCATCTGGTCTTCGGACGATGGACTGGGCGGTTTTGTATCAGGAACTTTTGCTGGTTCAGGATTAGCATCTTCCCATTGAGCGTCCGCCTCTTCATCGAAGTCATACATGGCATAACAGCTGTTTACTAGCTCCCGCTTCTTTGGCCGGATGTACCCAAGCCCTTTGGTTTCTACTCTCCCGTTAGGCAGTTTGCGTTGGGTCCCGGGAATGTTCCAGACCTTGTCATAGAATTTGGCTTTTCTAACGGTCTGTGTGAAGGACATCCCCTGGAATTTTAGCAGTTTCTTCAAACCTTCGGTATAATATAGGGGAAGACGGATAGGCTGAAGCCTGTCGAGCGTGGGATCCGCGCCATGCCAAATTTCTTTTTCTACTTTGTTTTCTTCAGAACGGTAGAATAGGATTGCCTTCTCGCCTTTTCGTCCGGGAGGGATATAGAATGTCTGCAATTCTTCTACGCTGTTGGTGTCGAGTGCATCCAGTTCTTTGTAATGTTCAAGCGGCACTATGGTTATCTGCAGACTTCGCTCTTCATCAGCGTAAATCCGTATCGAAGGCCGAGCAGGGAATACAACATGAACTTCATCCTCTGAATCACTACCGAAGATCAACGAAGGAATGGATGGTCCTGGCCTGGTAGATTGGGATGGACCTGAATAAATTATATCCTCCTCCTCGGTGTCACTACCGAAGACAGGGATGGTGGCATTAGTTTTGTTCTCCGGTTTGTGACACCTTTCCGTGTCTTCGAAGCTCGGCAAGAAGTATTTGGCATCTTCATACTTGCGAACTTCGTTCACGGAAAACGGATTCAACTCTCCGGCCACAGTGTACTCGAGGCCATCCCTGGAATACTTCATGCACTGATGCTGTGTAGAAGGGATGATATTGTACTCGTGTAGCCATGGTCGGCCGAGCAGAGCATTGTAGCACGTCTTGGCGTCTATAACATGGAATTTGATGTCTGTGACGAGCAACCCGAAGCGTAGCGTCAATATCACAGATCCAAGAGTCTTTGAGGATTGAGAGTCGAAACCGGAGATAGTGATCTTGTCTCGGGCGAGGTGTTGTATGCTCATGCAAATTTCTTTTAACACCCGTACATTGAGTAAATTGACGGACGATCCGTTATCGACCAAGATTTTACCTATCTTTATGTCATGGAAATATCCTGAGACATAAAGGGGGCGATTATGTTCACACGTCCCGAGGAGAAGGTCTTCATCACCAAAAGCAACGTCGGCTGTGTGCACTTCTTCCAATTCGTCTTTCATCTTTTCTTCGGCTAAGAAGGCTTGAAACTGGTCCGGATCTTGTGGCGCCTTAATCAAAGAGTCTCTGGCTTCCTTTGATAGTAACAAGGCATCAAGGATACTGAGCTGAGAGGGCAGTTTCCTCAGATGTGCTAGAACGTTGTAATCCACCTTACTTCTCTTCGGCGGGTTCTTGACGTTTAGCTCTTCCAGAACTTGGTCATCTAAAACGATATCTTCAGAGACCTTTTCTTTCCCTTTATCTTTTCTATTCGAGGGTCCGAGGTTCTTTTCAGGCAGTGTCCGATTCCGCAGCCGGATATTTTCGCAAACCACTGGCTCCTCTTCTTTTCCCGAAGTTGACTCTTTAAAGAGAGGGGCAAGTTCTAGCTCCTCATCAGAGTCGCTCCCAAATGTAGGCACTTGTGACCTGGTAGTGTTAACCATGTGACAGTTGCCGGCAGTTCTTTCAACTACTTTGGTCGTGTTTCTTTGCTCCCGACGAATCTTACGCTTTTCCCGTTTAAAGCGTTGTTGATTAGCGACGTATCCTTGCCACCATCTATCGAACGCTTTGCACTCTTGGGTAGAATGTGAGACCTTCTGATGATATAAGCAATAAGAGGGGTGCATTTCTACCACGCTAGTAACTTTTTCTTCTGAGGGTGGTAGCTCCATGCCCATCGATATGGCCTTAGCGAACTTCTTTTTTATCTTGAATTGGCTTTTGTCAGCGGTGGAGGCACTTTGCTCCAGTGGGATCATCTCAGCTCCTCCCTCAAGTCGCTGGCGCTTGGCCGTCTCGAATATCGCCGTCTCGCGTTCTTGATCAGCTTTACTTTTCAATCGAGCTTCACTAAGAAACGCGTCAATCATTTCTATTGATAATTCCGGAACCCTTGACTCAGTATTTGCCCCCGGCGTTTTGGTGCCAGAAGTCCCTTCATCGTTTGAGGTCGAGTGAGAGATCATATGACAGCTCGCCACGTATTCCTTGGATTCATCTGATGAACTTTCCTCCTCATCTTCTTTTTGAAAGACGTGATCAAGGAAATCTTGGAGCGTAACGGGAGTTCGCGCCTTCTGGTTATATTCATCCAGCGCGTCGATTTGCTTTTGTAAGTCGGTGCGCTTGTCGCCAGGCTTCACGGGCCTCTTAGATTTCTTCTTCTTCTTCTTCGAAGATTTTGACGGCTGGTTATGAATGCTTGAACTACCACCATCGGTCTTCGGAGTCGGACGTGGCTTCAACATCCCCTCTATTACCTACGGCTCCAAGTGGTTCTTCCACTTGACCGCTGGACAGGTCTGAAGATCATTTAGCATTCTCCTCGTTTTGGCCGATAATACGACTTCCCATGGAGTTTCTTCAACGACGGAGCATGTTTCCCCCGGCGTATTCGTCCCCTTAGAGGTGTGGGGCTGCGGGGGATTTACCTTCCATTTGTCGGATAGCGCAAATTTGCCCTGGCGGTACTGGTTTTCAAGCCAATTTTTGAACACGTAGCAGTCCTCGATGGGATGGCCCAGCACTCGATGGTAAGGGCAGTAATTAGGCTCGTTAACGTCACTTGGTTATGACGGACGTTTTCGATCTGGCAGATTTATGAGCCTGTTGCGCAATGCCAGCTCGAATAGCCTCCTCGTTTTATCACGGGGGAAGGAGTAAGCACGTCCCATCCTGTCCTCGAGGGGTACGTATGGGCGCGTATTGTTTGGACGAGCAACCAGCTTCGAGTCGTTCGGTTGTTGTTGGGCATTAGCGACGATAATCGCTTTTCCCTTTCCTTTATCGTTTCGAGAATCCGGCTTCGGGAGAGGGGGTTTATGGCCCATCTGGTCCATCTGCGCCAATTTGTCGATCAAAGCCTGGAAAGAAGTCGGCTTGAAGAACATCATAAACTGCGAAATGGTTGCTTGTGGATCAAGGGTTCCAACAAACATTCCTACCGCAGGGGCTTCTTCTATGCGCTGTTCACACTTAGACCATAGATTACGCCACCGTATAGCGTACTGGACCCACGTCTCGCCGGGCTTTACCCTGGCGTTAATCAGCGCCGTCATCGGAGTACGCTCACTGGCACTTGCAAAGCGTTGGGTGAAGAGCAGCTCCATCTCTGCAAAGGTTTTAATAGAGTCATTGGGGAGCTCGGAGTACCACTCGAACGCCGTATCTGATAGGCTTCCAACGAACTGGCGAAGCAGAAGCTTGTCGTCGCTGCCGGTGTTACCGCAAAGCGCCCTGAACTGGGCGACATGTTGATGGGGATTGCCGGTCCCCTTGTAGACATGAAACTTGGGAATTGTATAACCCGGCGGGTACTTGATTTGGTCATACCAGCCCGGATACGGTCGCCCCGTTTTTACGACGTGGCCGACTGCTTCGGCCGCGTGATGAACCTTTATTTGCTGGGCTAAATATTCGTCCAGATCAGTTTTAGAGATTGTGTCTTCTTTAGCCGTCGATAGAACGGGCTGAGGGTTTGATGTTTCTCCCCTTTCATCCCCAAGGACGATCGGGGGTTCTTCAGTCGGGGGCTCTGGTTGTATCATCATCCCTATCATGTCCTGGAAGAAGAGGCCCATACGTTGTATATTGGCTGCTTTTTCAGCAGCCTCTTTGTCTCTCTTTTCCAGTACTCGGCGGAGGAACTCAGCGTCGGTCTCTTTCTCTTGGCGTTCATCTAAAGACGTCTCAGGATTCTCTTTTGGCCCCGTGAGTGCAGCCATTGTAGTCATCATCTCCTGGAGCTTTTGTTGCTGCTCCTGAGACTTGGTCACTGACCGGGTAAGCGGTCGGTGACCCGTAGAAGTACGACTTTCTTCCTTCCCCGAAGCCATATAGACCGTATGAACTGCTATGCCCCCTGACTTGGGGCGTTTAGGTTCACCGCTCTTAAACTTTGTCAGCGTCACGGGAGCTTTTTCTGGCCTCTTTCTTTTATGGACCTTTGAGGTTGAAGGAGCCGTTGAAGCGGGCATTCTAGCATTTGTTGCCCCCTGCTGTTTAATGGGGCGGTTCTTGTCTTTTTCCACTTTTGCCCTTTTCTGGCGACGGAAGTGGTCTGAGTCAATCACGGAGTCTTGAACCCTCCGCCAAACTTTATAAATTTTCGACGACAGCCGTTGAGGGGGCTGTTCCTGTTTCGTCTCTGGAGCTTTTTCCATGGGTGGAGGAGACCTTTTCAACGTAGCAACCGGGGAGTTCTTTCTCACCTTCCTCAGCAATTCAAAGCTGTTCCCAGTTGGAACAGCAGCATTGACCTCCACCACTGGAGCAGGTGGGGTTAGTCCTGAGGGGGAGCTGCCCCCTGCTTTCCTTACTCGCTGCCAATGGCGACGTCGCGCACGACGAGCAGTTGGGACTGGCTCGGAAATCGAGATGGTTTCCTGCTGCCCCCTGTTTGAACGTGGGGTAACTGCTGATGTCAGCCTATCGAAGACTGATGCCTTCTGACCAGCTGGGGGAGGAGTAGGAACCGTCAATCTTGTGAAGACCGACTCTCTAATAGGAGAAGCCGCTTCAACGGCTTCCGAAGCAGCGGCCGTTGCCCTCTTTGGGACAGCCACTTTATAGTTCTGACCCAGCCTGGTGAAAACAGAGGCTGTCAGCTTAGTAGCGGGTGACCCGTTGACAGGGGTCGTGGTAGCAGTGAGCCGGTCGAATACCGACTTCTTGTTCGCTTCTGGTACGGATATCGGCGCAGAGAAGCTTGTAGGTGGGACCATGGTCCCGAAGAACAAGCCGGTGGTGGCTTGAGTCACCTGGCCTATCGGCAGAGTCAGGAAGGAAGCCGCCTGGGGCCCATATGCTACACCTCTCGGTGAGGTGGAACGTCCGTTGCAGTGGCATTTCGAGCAGTTGGTGTAGCTGGTGGCCATTGAGTGCTTGAGTTCTGTACCAGACAAAAGACCAAATCTTAGCAACTTGAAATCCGCAGGCAATCATTTAACAAACCGCGATTGGTTCGCGAAGACGACACACGAAGTGTGGAGTGGAAAGAGGAAAAGGTCCCACCGGGCGTGCCAGAATCTGTTCCCCTCCGAATGGCGGCGCACAGGACCGCGATGTCCTGACGCTGGGATTCGGGGCAGATGCTATTTGGTTTTATCCGTCTATCTCTCCGAAGATGCCAAGTTGATTTATGGCACCTCGTATCGGAGGTTTAGACGGATGCGGCCGATGTAGCAGACTTCGTCAGATTCCCCCTCAAGGTGAGGGGTTTTTGATTGTGGGGACGCTCTTCCCTGCAGGCGCAAGCCCCTGCAGTTAATTACGCTACCGCATCGCGGTAACAACTTTCTCCTACTCCAGAATTTCACTTCGTGTCGTGTGTGTTTGTTTTGTTTATGGTTGCCCGTGGATTGTATACGGAGACTGAGTGATGTCGTCACCCGTAGGACGTGGATTAGTCCAAATCCGTATTTAGTTAGATTTGGGTTTGGTATTTTTAGTTTAAGGATGCATTAGCCGCGTTGCGGCTAAGTTCAACTTAAACGTTCGTCAAGGATACGTTAGTCCTGTTTTGGACTAAGATCGACTTGACGTAGTGGTTGATTTAATTATCTGGTTATCGAGACTCGTCACCTCTCTGACGTCGTTGAGGGATTACAACGAAAAATGTCAAAGGAGTTCGGAGATGTACCCTTGAACCAAAGTTGATTTGGAGTTTTATCGTTTATTTGAATATCTAAGGAAACGTTAACCGTATTTGGGGTTAAGATTAACTTAGACGGGACCGTTTAGATCCAACAGAAGAGCGTTTGGGCCCTATTGTGCCAGTTTAGGGACGTGGTGGTCCATTGCCAGTTTTAGGGACGTGGTGGTCCATCGCCAGTTTAGGGACATGGTGGTCCGATATTAGTTTAGGGACGTTTCGGTCCGATATTAGTTTAGGGACGTTTCGGTCCGATGCCATTTTAAGGACGTAGTGGTCCGATGCTAGTTTAGGGACGTTTCGGTCCGATATTAGTTTAGGGACGTTTCGGTCCGATATTAGTTTAGGGACGTTCCGGTCCGTCGTCAGTTTAAGGACGTAGTGGTCCAATGCCATTTTAAGGACGTAGTGGTCCGATGCTAGTTTAGGGACGTTTCGGTCCGATATTAGTTTAGGGACGTTTCGGTCCGATATTAGTTTAGGGACGTTTCGGTCCGATATTAGTTTAGTGGTCGTTGGGACTCGTCACCTCTTTGACGTCGTTGAGGGATTACAACGACAAATGTCAAGGGAGTTCGAAGATGTACCCTCGAACCGGTCGTGAATTGGTTTGGGAGAGCCATTTTGCTCAATCAATTCAATTTAAGGACTTACAGCCAGGATCTGGTTAAGTCCAATTTTTTTAATTTTTAATTAATTTTTTTTTTAATTTATTTTAGGCTTTGCCTGACTAAAAGAATCAGTCCAAACATGGCTCTGCCCTTTATTATTTTGCAATTTGATTTGGGTCAGGCCCTTTTAAATAATGAGTTGCAGAAACTCAAGAAATTTTCAAACAGGGCTTTGCCCTTTTATTATTGCAATTTAATTTGGGCTAGGCCCTTTTAAATAATGAGTTGCAGAAACTCAAGAATTTTCAAACAGGGCTTTGCCCTTTTATTATTGAAACTTAATTTGGGCCAGGCCCTTTTAAATAATGAGTTGCAGAAACTCAAGAATTTTCAAACAGGGCTTTGCCCTTTTATTATTGCAATTTAATTTGGGCCAGGCCCTTTTAAATAATGAGTTGCAGAAACTCAAGAATTTTCCAGATTTAAGAACAAAAGTGCATAGCACTTTTGATCTAAATTTGGATCAAAGGAAAACAAGTTCTTCTTGTTTTCCCTGATTTTACAGAACCAAGGGTTCATATCAAGTGCAAGGCACTATTTATCTTTTTTTTTTTTATTTAATTATTCATTTTTTTTCCTTTGTTCTTCAGAGATTTTTCTCTTTCTATTCTTCAAAAAGAAGATTTTACCTTTTTTTTTTCTTGAATAATCTTCAAGAGTTCTTTCTCTTCTCTTTTTTTTCCAGAAGTTAATTCTTCTGTTCCTGATCCTTTCAATGAGGCCTGAGGTCATATTTATAGTGCTCACAAATTTGTTGGATTTGTTAACAAAATCTTTCCTGAATAATTTTGGGAATTTTCCCACCATTGGATCTCTGATCCAAGGGTCCCTGTTTTACAGAAGAACAGAAAAGATTTACTTAAATTTTCATTCTGTTGCTGCGCAACTCACCAGCGCGTGACACGTGTCGCGCATCCGTGCGCTTGCGCAGTTGCGATTGCGCAACTGCGCAGACACGTGTCGCGCATCCGTGCGCTTGCGCAGTAGCGATTGCGCAACTGCGCAGACACGTGTCGCGCATCCGTGCGCTTGCGCAGTTGCGATTGCGCAACTGCGCAGACACGTTTCGCGCATCCGTGCACTTGCGCAACAGCGATTGCGCAACTGCGCAGACACGTGTCACGCAGCGGTGAGCTTGCGCAACTGCGCAGACACGTGTCGCACTGTGGACCGCTTGCGCACTGCGCAACGCACGGAATTTGAAGCGTTGCTTCAGGAATTTTTGAATTTTCAAAATTCAAATGAGCCTTGCTCAGATTGGGGGAACAAAAAGTAAGGCTGCATCCATCGCGGCTGCGTATGTATCAAAGTGCTGGGTGCCGATGGCAAGGAATAGCTGTGTATCGAGCCCTCGCACAAACCTCTTTATTCTCTTCCTTCTGTGTCTACTAGGTACGGAGCATATCGAGACAACTGGGTAAACTGTATATCAAACTCCGACACTGTCATCCCAGGAGTCTTGCGCAAAGACTCAAAGCTACGGGCTCGAGCATCTCGTACACTCTCCGAAAGAAAACGGGAAAGAAATGCACATGTAAACTCATCCCAGGTCATAGAAGGCAGACCTGCAGCTCGGCCTCTCTCTACTGAGTCGTACCATGTCTGGGCAAGACCCTCCAGACGAAAACTCGCAAACTCCACCAATCTATCATCAGAACACCTCAACGAACGGCAAATCCGAGCCATCCTATCAAGAAATGCCTGTGGGTCCTCTGTCGCATCTGTAACGGTAAAAGCTGGAGGTCTCAATCTCATGAACTCTTGTAGTGAAATAGGGATAGTCTCCGTAGTAGCAGCAGGAGTGACCATCTGTGCAGCAGGTACGATCGTGGTTTGTGCGGTGGAAGGAACGTCCTCGGATCTTTGTGCCCGGCTGGACTCAACTAAAGATCCCATCATCTGCCGCAACTCTTGCATGCCGGCCTCTAATCTGGCAATACGTTCAGGATAAGGCGGATCAGTATGACCCTGAGGGGTAGGCGTATCCTCCCGCTCGATCCTCGCCTCAGACAGACCCGCCCGAATCTCATCCCTAGCGGCAGCCCGTTGAGCTCTCGTAGTCTTTGGCGGCATCGAAGCTAGAATAAGAAACAGGACTAATAAGGACATTGCAATTGAATCAAGGAATGCAAGGAATCAAGAAAGGAAATACAAGCAATTATGTCCTAAGGTCACTTAGGCGGAGTACCGTATCGTAAGTATGCCGCGGATCATACCCACGCTACGCCACTCTGCTTAAGTCACCTACTCCATCTACCAAGGTCGTCCTACACTCAGAAAGGTAAAACCTACGCTCTGATACCAACTTTGTCACGACCCGAAAGTACGGAACGCGACTGGCACTTAGATTACGAGATGTCTAAAGGCGTACCGTAACCTAAGTCAGCCAAAGCCCAGAAGAATCTAAACCAAAATCAAAAGAGAGTGATGGAAAACCTTTAATGAAAACGGTTTTAAAATCATTTAAGTTGCATAGAATCCCATTTTTTCAAACATCAAAAATTTCCGAAAATTTCGGCAGAGTCTCCCCTGTATTTTCTATCCCCCAAAATGGGTACAACAAGATAATACATATGAAATCATAAAAATGGCATCCCCAAGCGGGAGCTAGCTCTTCGCCCAAGGCGGATCACAACCACATGCAATATATAAGCAATACCAAGAAAAGAGCATAGAAGAAACCCAAAATATCAGAAAACGCAACGCCGGCTCAAGTGAGCTCGACCCAAAAGAAACTACCAATATACAAATCTCTCAGTCTCATCACTATGTCGCATATACAATATATAAAGTGGTAGATGGAGAATACTAGATACAATGATAAAGCAAAAAGAAATAAAGTATACTCGCAACCCACCTACGGGCGATGTCGCGAGTCTGAGCAAAAGGAACTGATGATAAGATAGCCCACCGCTACAAGTCTGACGGGTCCGACCTGCAAGACACTGTGGCACAACGGGGGTGAGTTGCCAGCTCGTGAGTAAATATAACATCTAATAAGGCAATCGTAAGAATGCACGCAAGGCACCACAACATGCTTGTCCATATGTGATATAATATCTCTAGTATGCATGCACAGGTATGCAATGTCATTATTAAGTCTTTAAGTGTTTTAAATGCTAAGGGTATTGAATTCTTAACTTTAGAAAATGAATATCTGTATAATAGCTAAGTACCATCAAGAAATCATCTGAAAACCCGTGTCAAGCATCGACACCAAATAGGAATCATATCTGTCTCAATATCGGGCTCCGTCAGCCCGGATCGGCCCATATCATAAATCTCACGACAACGGTCGGTATCCTCCGGATATCCGCCGCGTCAGACATCACCGGTAGGTAGTCTTCCCCTGCCAGGCTCATCGTCTACAACTCGATCTTCTTGCCCCGGGGTACCATACCGGGCCCACCATGTACCCGAGACGGTTCATCCACTCCTCGAATCGGGTCTCGAAATCCAACAGAAAACATGAAAACTCATGGTGGACGACACATACATCACGAGAAAACCGCAATTTTGTTTTAAAAAATGATAAATATAAGCTTTTGTTTAATTCTTGCGGTTTTCCCCAAAAATCCAGAAATCGCAGCAAAACTGAAATCCTCAAGAAAATCATAATGTCCACATGTTAAATATGATAAATGTCTATGATATCAATATATATGATGTGAGTTTTGGCTAGAAATCTATGTAAATATGATGGTAATGCGAGGTATATGCATGCTATGCAATTCCATATATCATGTATGAATGCAAATGGCATTATTAAGTTAAACCGGTTCTATAGTGCACGTGGCATGGCAATTACCAAAGGCGTGTGTGTCACATGAATAGTGCGCATGCAACAGATGCCAATGGTAATGGTGTTCGTGTTTTACGAAGTGGTATCGCATGAGTATAGATGGATGTCCATGCAATCTAATATACTGTTCGCTATAAGGGTATGCAGTGTACATGAATGGATAAGATAGCTAACAATATAATCTTGCAAAAAGTAGGGTAATCCTAACTAGGGGGAGGGCGCATCGCGCCATCCAGATGATTTCCCCCATAGATGAATACATCTACTCACCTGAAATCCCCGCTAATCCGATCCGACCACCGCCTTGCCTTTACGTGCCGTGTCCGATGTTTCCCCGACCGATCCTATATTTGCACAACATCAAGCATAAGATTACAAAACCTAAAACGATGCACGTCACAATATACAATTATCAACGCTCTCGAATTAAACATAGCATGCACTCGGTGCGCGGGAAAACGCACGAAAATCGCTAATCGTTAACTAGAATCGTCATTTCGGGGAAATCGACAAAACTCAAATCCGGCTAGACAAAACCCCGCGTTCGCACACTCTAATAGTCCTATACGAAGCTAATTATATCGCTAACATAACGCAATTTGATCGTATTCTAATTTTTGAAAAAATCTAGTAAGCAATTTGCTTACCGATTCGATACCAACATCGCCATTTTGTCGATTTAGCAAGCATAACACTACACAATTAACCACTCCAATCAATTAGATAACAAAACCCTAACTTAATCCAACCACCATGCTACAAACCCTAATTTTAAAATCAAATCCTTCTCTTGATTTTCCTAAACAAACATTTACTACTAAACTAATGCTTCAAATTTCAATTCTAGCATATTTAAACTACAAGTTAACAAAAAGATTAGAATCTTCACCTCACAAGCTTGAATCCTAGCTTGATCAAGTCACCAAGAAGCCTCCTTTCATCAAGTTTTTGAACTAATTTGGGTTGAAGAGAGAGTGGATTAGGGTTTAGTGTTGAATGGAGATGGAAATTTGTGAATTTTGTATGAATTTTGACATGAAAAATGAAGCAAAATGAAGTGAGAAGAGAGGGGATTTTCTGCAGTGAGCTCGGCCAGCAGGTGAGGGAGGGAGTTGTGGAGAAATTTGGAGAAGTTTCTAGGTCAATAAACATCATATGTTATCATTTAATGCTTTCACATCAACAATTTACAAAAAAAAACCTCATTTTACATCATTTTTCCATTAAATTTCCAACCCTAAAACCAAAAGTTTGCAAGACATGATATAATTTTATTAACACCATATTTTAGCTTATAAAGATTCCTAATTATGAAATTTACCTAATTAAATTTGTATTTATCCCTAATTTAATGTATTTAAAAAGGCTTAAAATAATAAAAAAATAATTAATTACGAATTTTTTTTATTTAACTAGAAAATTATAAGTGACATTTTAGTGACAAAATTATAGTAATATCTTCTCTAAATTTTGTATAATTCGGTCTACAATGAAAAATACCTATTTTGACTTTTTACGGAAAAAGCCGAAAAATTAGCCGATTACCGAAAAACTGCTTAAACGATTTTCGAAGGGTTACAAGAACGATCCAAACTCTTGAAGATATGTTGAGATCATGCATGTTGGACTTCAAGGGTTCGTGGGAGGATCATCTACACTTGGTGGAGTTTTCTTACAACAACAATTTTCAGGCAACTATCCAGATGGCTCCGTTTGAAGCTTTGTATGGTCGTAAATGCCGTTCACCTGTTTGTTGGGATGATGTCGGTGAACGAAGATTGTTGAGACCAGATTTGGTGGTGCAAACAGTTGAGAAGGTTAACACTATCAGAAAGCATATGATGGCAGCTCAAGACAGACAGAAGAGTTGGGCTGACACGTCAAGAAGACCTCTAGAGTTCGCCGTGGCTGATTTGGTTTTCTTGAAGATATCACCGACTAGAGGGGTGATTCGTTTTGGGAGTCGAGGAAAGCTTAGTCCTCGATTCGTTGGACCCTTTGAGATATTGGAGCGTGTTGGAGAGGTAGCGTACCGTTTGGCGTTACCGCAGTCCTTGGCAGGTGTGCACGATGTGTTTCATGTATCTGAACTGCGAAGGTATGTCCGAGATGAAACATACGTTTTGGATCATTCTGAGTTAACAGTATGGGAAGACCTGACTTTTGAAGGGCGACCGGTTGAAATCGTGGATCGAAGGGAAAAGGTTCTCAAGAACAAGGTCAACCCCCTTATGCATATTTCTTGGGGTAATCGATCGCATGGAGGGTCCACTTGGGAACGAGAAGATGAGATCCGGCAGAAGTTTCCTGACCTTTTCCTGTAGTTTTCTATCTTGTATTCTTGGAATTTCGAGGACGAAATTCTTTTTGTAGTTGGGTATAATGTAACACCCGAGCCCAATACTACTATTTTCTGTTACTGGTTGAGCATTAGATAGTACTCATTTCATTTAGCTTGCATGTTTGTCACTTACTGTAAAATTTTATCTGGCTAAGTCATTTCTGCACATAACAAATTTTAGCATCTAAAATGAAATTAAAAATATCTATCTTGGCCTACTCGACACCCCTAGCCTTGTGTTGGCGTCCGTGCATCGTGTTCTCGTCCCGTTCGGTGAAACGGGCGAGTTTGGACGGCTACGCGCGCGTACAGGTGTCCGTCTTGTGGGTATGCTTTTTAATCATAAAACACCTCATTTTAAAATTTGGAACCCGCTTAAAATCCTATTATTTAAATTTCAAATTTTTGGACCCAACCCGAGCGCGATTTGGAAATGTTTTATATAGCGCCAAAAATCCCAAATTAATATAATATTCAAAACCATCATATACTTCGTTATTATATATTCTTCACTGATTGAATCTTTTAAATCTTAAATCTATATTTCTTTAACCACTAATTACTTCCTCTGGCCAATCACGAGGTTCTAAACCCCGTGGGCCCCTCGTCCTTAACCTCTCTCTCTCTGTCTCTAACGTCTCTCTCTCTCTATCTTTCCCTATCTCTCTCTCTCTCTAACTCTCTTTCTCTCTCTCCCTTATATATATTCATCTCCTCCATGTTAATTTTTTTCCAGAACGCGAGAAAAACCCACCGAGAGCCTAACCCTAGCCGCCTTCACCGTCGCCGCTGCAGCCCCGACGCCGGCGCCAGCATCACCGTCACCCTCGCCTCCGCCTCCTCCTCTCAACCTCAACACCTTCTTCCTTCCACCCTGCGCATCCTGCGCAGCCGCGACCCCTGCAGAATTCGCTGCAGCCGCCTGCCCGCCGGCGGCCCTCGTGGTCGCCATCCGCGCAACCACCAGCACCTCCTCACCACCTGCGCACTCCAACACCCCGACCACCTCCTCTCCCTCTCCGTTTTCTTTTCCCTGCACCGAAGTCCCTACCCGAGCCCCAACCCTAACCGCTGCAACCTCCTCGCCGGCGCCTCACCGCCGTCGATCTCATCGCCGTCACACCCTCTGCAACACCAGTAAGCTATCTCTTCTCTTCATCCTTCCATTCCATCTTCTTGTTTCTCCTTTGGCTGTACACTAAATTCTGGAATTTTGTAGTCGCTGTTCGCCGGAATCCGGCCGTGCCGGTGACGTGTCCCGACGATCCAGCGGAGTACTCTGACCCGTGAGGTCCCTTGGTTCGTTGTTTGGGTTCAATCCGTGAACCGTCCGTTCTTCGCGTGTTTCCCGACGACGTTACGTTCCGTTTTTCCCGGTTCGCGACCCGTCGAGGCAAGTATCCCTTGCTACATGCTATACGATATATTTATATATGTTTTGACACATTAAATCTGTAAAACTTAACTCGGTATAGTCGTTTCTCATTTGGTTGCAATATGGCATTATATCATTTTACAGTTAACATAAAATTCACAGTTTGCCAATTTAAACCTAATAACCAAGTTTACCTGTTAATCACATCTTACTGTTTGATAGATGGTAGCACTTACCCATCTAGTTCTATTACATTCGGACATTCGTATTCCAAGGCTTGATATAACTGTATTGCATCATTATCTAAACTATTGCACCGCTAAGGGTGCTCAAAACCTGTTAATATAATTAAACGGCTGCACTATATTACTGCACTCTGGTGATTGAATGAAACTGATTATTATTGTTTAACTCATTACTTATTTCCTGTTGTTAATACCCTGTTCGACTATACATCTGATTAGGAGCACACTCACGATATTGTTACATCTTGACTTGACATTGTCACACATGGTATATATTGATACACCTGACATGGTACCGTATGCTGTTGACTTGACCCGATGTACCATGACCCGACCTGTTACCTGATCTTGTGTCTAATGCCAACAAACCTGTCCTGTAGTCCTTATGGACCGTTCATGTTATCTACCCAGACAAACCTGCTTTTACCTGATCATGTGTTGGCATTAGTTCTTGATTACTGAATACCTGACTTGACTTGCACATATAACTTGGGGGTATGGGGAAATCAAAGGTGAAACCAGACATGTAACTCGACAGTTCACTACCTGTTCTGAGTGTACACATTCATGTTTTGTACCTAGCGGCATGTCTCGGTTTAAGCCGAGAATATTGTGGCCGTGGTCCCGGGTATGTACGGGATACTATCGAGTGTACACATTCTTGTTTTGTGCCTAGCGGCATGTCTCGGCTGCAGCCGAGAATATTGTGGCTGTGGTCCCGGGTATGTACGGGATACTATTGAGTTACATCGACGATTCATCAATTGATTTCAACGACTTTAGACTAGAAAACCTGATAGAACAGTTTAGTTACCCACTGCACACTACCCTGCACTGCTTGTTTCACATTATTGCTTTATTCATGTTTATTTTGCATTGCCTGTTACATTGTTCATATTACTTTACTTGTTGACATGACGCGCTGACGTCTGGGTTTTGCATGGCCCAGATTCGGTACCACTGTCGCAGTCCGAGCTGGAGTACTTCAGCCAGCAGGCTGAGTTGTGAGTTCAGTAGTGGTTAGTTTTATTCCTGCATTTATTTCCTGTTGTGAGCCCGCATTATGGGACATACCTTTCAGTTATTTGTATTGGATCATTTGCTTCCTCATTATTTATTATTGACTCTTGTTATTCTGGATTATGGACATGTTTTTAGATAGTTTTATCTTGTTCTTGATATCTCTACAGCCGTAATGTGACTGTGGATGGATACTTCCTACCCACAGGTAGCATGGTTGGCTATGTCACGTGCCCAATCTTGCGTACTCTGGGAAGCAGGGCGTGACATGACGTGTGGTAAATCACCATCTGGGAGTTCTCGGCGAGTCCGTCCAGTGTACCCAATCTCCACTGAGCACCCGTACACCATCTCTGATGTCAAACACCGATGGATATGGGATCATCCATCGCCCATCATATGGGTCAAGATGCGTATACGCTAGTCTACTCTGGTGTATCGATGCCCCGTCTCGATACACCCTCGACTAAGAACATTTATAGGATGTACTCATCGACTACCGTGGCCCCCACTAGTATGATCTCATCATAATCCCAGTAGTCGAGTACAGATCCTAAGGGCTTTATCAACATGTGAGAGAAAGACAGTAAACCAATACAAGTCAACATGTTAAGATAAAGTGAAACCAAATAGCATACTATTATGACGAGCAAGAAAGTCCTCTCTGTATATATCCAAGCATCCATCATAATATACATCATATGTACAACAATGGCCTCTAGGGCATATACATAACTAATAATTTTAACCGGGTCTATGCGCATATCGCATACGCGCACCACAACGTTTCGCCTGGACTAGGTAACTCCTTTGTGGGACTCTAAGACTCGTCAATACGCCGGCAGTGGGTGATGATCATATCAAGCACCCCAAGCCTCAAGCGGTCAGCTAAACGTAATGGCCACCCGGGTATTGAGCGATCAGAAGAAAACAAGCGAACCTGCTACAACTCCCGTCGAGCCAACCGGCAACACTACCGTACAGTCCGGTCTCTTCGTCAGATATGCTGCATATCGAGTCTTGGGATGGTAACGTCGACCCCAATAACTCAATAAGTCATGCCGTGAATGGTCTATAACAGATCGAGAAACTACTGATAACACTTATCAGTAAATCTCAGCAGCCCTGGCCAGGGACTTACTGATATAACCAGTCGAGCACAGCACAACATCAACTCCCAATACCGGGAGAGACGAAACCCCTCCTATCGCTCATCGCCTTCGTGTGTCTCGGGACTGTACCCAACGGGCACCTGTTTGCACGACTCAGTAGAGCCGTGGTAGGGTGGTAATCAAAGTATAGTGGGAGAGCACACAAGACTCTATGACGATCTCAGGTCTACAGAATAACCTGTACCAGTGTCACCTGAGAACTGCTCTCCGACGATAGATATAATTCCATATAGGAGTTCTCGGTGAGTCCGTCCAGTGTACCCAGTCACCACTGAGTACCCGTATATGATCTCGATGTCAAACATCGATGAATGTGGGAACATTCATCGCCCATCGTATGGGTCTAGTATTATATACGCTAGTCTACTTTGGTATATCAATGCCCCGTCTCGATATACCTACGACTAGGGACATTCCAGGATATGCTTATAAACTACAGATGTCCCACTAGTATGATCTCCATCATAATCACAGTAGTCAAGCCGATATCCTCAGGGCTTTATCAGCATGTATGAATGAATAAAAGCATGTTCAAATCAACATGTCAGATAAAGAAGAACCAGATAACATACTATTATGTCGAGCAAGAATGTACACTGAATATATATATACATGTATAGATACATCCACTATCATATAATGGCCTCTAGGGCATACATATATCCAACACCTCGTCGACTGAGGTGCTGGTATTCATAACCGAATACCACTGTGCAAAACAAAAGAGAACGTCCTTGCAATAACAGCTTTTTTTTTTGAAAAATGTTCCAACAACATCAGAATAGGTTTGTTTAGCTTGCATTGATCCGAATCAATGCAGTCCCATCAATTGATCACACCAATAAAGAACGAAAATACGATGTACGTATATGCCATCCGCATTCGCCACTGGGTCCCGTCATCACCCGTTAGGTTACTTAACTAACGACTGAGCGGGGACTGGACTAGCGTGGATGCAAAACATATACAACATCTACTAGTATATATATCAATATATAATATTCGCTCAAGGCGTGATAAAATGCAACATCACAGAAATGTAATAAGCATCACAGAACAATACAGATAATCTGGAAGCCCCGGGTTTCACAGAGCCGCTGCTGAAACCCGACGTTCCCCTGGTCGTGTGGATAGCCTGTGCAATGAAATCCTAGACCCCTACGGGCGCAGCAAGTTACCCGCCAAAACCTGAAGCGAGGCAGCCCCCTTCAACGACGTGAAATGGACCACCCAGCACTTCACGAAATCCGGTAACTTAGGCACCCCTCCTTGGGTCAACCTGTACCCCCTACGAGTGCGGCGAATAGCTCGACAATTCTAGAGTGAAGCCCCCTACCGTCTCAATGCCATGAGATGCGGGCCCGTTTCCCTCTAGAACCCGGCTATCCGTACACCACACCGCGAGGTAATCCTAGTACAGAAAGTAAAATATACAACGGGTACATCGACCTCATCCCGATCGTGCCCCAAAAGAATAATATCAAACAGGCAGTGACGACATTCCACATGTCGGACGCTCGCCCCGCAATATCAAATGTACATAAACAACCAAACTGTACTATCATTGCATCCGGGCTATCCACCACGACAAATCCGCAACATCACAGCACAACACAGAACATCAACGTGAATGCCGCGTTCGCAAATCCGTCTAAAAGGGCTATAGCAATTAGACAGGATTTACCGATCAAATGACATTCATGGTCGCAGATATAATGTATATACTGTGAACTAACATGTTTAAAATTTTCGATCGACAAAAATTCCCAAAGTGGGCCCCAAGCACAATACCTAGTACTCAAATAAATCTGGGCCCAAAATAAAATAACCAGAAACCACTTTTTCAAGTCAGGAACCACTGTAGGAAAAATGGTCCAGTGATGTCACTATTCGACGACGGAACCGCGGCCAAAAGGGGGTTACGGCCACGGTTCCGCGGCGCTACAGTGACATCATGCAACCATTTTTCTTCAGGGGTCTCCAAAAACCCTGCCTGATTTTCTGCAACATACCAAATAATTTTTTGACAACAAAAGAAAATCGACAGAAACACAGAATTTCAAAATGCGGTTTCGGAATTTTTCGTTCGATCGAAGTTCTAAACACGTTAGAGCAAGCTAGTAAAGATTAATGGCGTGGCTCTGATACCATGTAGGACTACGGTAGCGCCCCGGCCGTCTATCCGAGGCAAAATGCGGAAACGAAAATTTTTCTTGACTTTAAACCGGCACTACCGCATCCTAAAAACCCGGATCGTAACCATTAACCTAATGCTAGCTAACATGAGAATAGGTAGGAAGCTATACCGAGCGATCCGTGTCCTTCGGTCTTCGGCCTCCACTCCGATCTCCTCGCGGAATCTCCGGTCTTCATCTCCTCATCGGAAAAGGCACCACATCGAGAAGTCTTTTTACGGGCTCCCGCTTCATCCGAAGCAACTCGGGCGCGAAGTGTGCTAGCCGACGCGTCCAAGGTGTTGTAGAGAATGTTGTGATCACTTTTTCTCTTGCATCCATTAATTTGGATGGAGGTTGAAGGTGTTTCCATTGGAGGAGATGATGAGCTAGAGGAAGAAGAAGAAGAAGAAGAAGAAGAAGAAGAGAAGGCTTTCATTTTCTTTTCTTTTCTTTTCTTTTGTTGTTATCATGGAATGAGAGAGAGTGAGGAAAATAATTTGAGAGCTAACAATAACCTCATGGCAGCCCCTCTCTCTCTCTTCCTCTCATATCATCACAAATCAATCCATTAATGTGACACTTTTGCTAAAAAAGAGACCATGACTCATAGTATAAGTCCATGTCACATTAATGCATTGTCATGATGAATTTCTAGCTCATTATTTCCTTAAGCAAACATTAATCCAAATGTTTGCCACAACAAAAAGATCCGGCAACATCTAAAGTAAACTCGTGACGGATCACAAGGATACCCCTTGTAAGTCCATGTCACGCACCCCATGAACTTGCGGGGAGGCGGAATATATGAAAAACGATTATCAAAGCTTCGTAACACGGACTTGAGCGCATGAATCGTTTCTAAACCATTGCTAACTATCTACTAGAGGTTTAACTACTAGGATACAAAGTTATACCTCACGTTACTTGTCTTTCGGGTCTTCATCGCGGTCTTCCACTCCTCATAGGCTCCTTGGAACATCGGCACCTCAACGGCCTCCTCGAATCAAAGACGATCCACCCGAAAGCTCCTACGCCAAGCTTAATCTCAAACTTGAGATAACTAGGTTGCTTAAAGTGCTAATCTAAGCTACCCAGGGGATATAGAGTGAGGTTATGGATATATTAGTCTAGCTAACCCTTGATCTCAACTCATGAGAGGTTAGGGTTAGGGTTTGAAGAGAGAGTGAGCTTGAGGAGAGAGAAGGTGAAGATGAATTATGAAATGAGATAATGATCTATCATAATATATATGAAGCATTATTTATTTATCCAAAAATGAAATAATAGAATTAAAAACTATGCTTCATAAATATCTATGTGTGATTCATCTCCATGAGTCATTAAGCATTTATGATGCATTAATGACATGGATGAATCACACAAATGAGTCACTAATCTAATTTAATGCAATGCCACCTTACCCCCCCCCAAGTCACCACTCTTCTAGAAGCTTCTCGACAAATTACGAGAACGCCCCTCTATTCCGTGAAAACACGGAAAAACTTTAGACTGTATAAATCCAATAACCCGATACTAGAATCCGGCTTAAACCAAAGCCGGCTAGTAAAAACTGTCCGAAAAGTCGTACGTGCGTAAAAACACGTACGTGTCCGAACCCTTGTCGTAAAACCATACGACCTCTATATCGTTTCGCCTGGAGCAGGGAAACTCTCTGTGTGGGACTCTAAAGACTCGACACTACGCTGGCAGTGGGTTTAACCACAGACCGCAAGCGGCACTAGCTGTACGTAACGGTCCCCAGGTAGATGTCGATAAGAAGGCCGAAGAGGAAAACCATCCGAACGCCTACTGAGCCTGATGTGACAATCACCGTACAGTCCGGTCTGTTCGTCTAAGACTATCGCATATCAAGCCTAGGGGGCGGCAAGCGTCAGTCCTCTAATAGCTGTATAAGTCGTGTCGGAGCGAAGCCCATTATACCCTGAGAAACTACTGGAACCTACCAGTAAATCTCGCTTGCCCTGGCCAGGGACTTTGCGTAATGGCTCTCTGACACAGTGCAATATCAACTCCCAATACCGGGAGAGACGAATCCTGTCTAACCGCCACTGCCTCCAAGTGCTCGGGACTGCACCCAACTGCTACCTGTTTCCACAACTCCTTTGAGCCGTGGTAGGGTGGCAATCTAAGAACAGTGGGACACACTCGAGGCGAAGTAGCAGTGTCAAGTCTGCGGACTATGCTGTACTCATGTCACCTGGGAACTGTTAACTGACGATGGTTATAATACCAACCAATCAGTTCCCCGGCGAGTCCTGTCCGGTGTACCCGTAACCTAAGGAGCACCTGTATACTATCTCCAGTACGACGTACTAATGGCTGTGGGACAGACCATCTCCCCAACTGGGATGAGAAGCGTATACACTTAGTCTACTCCGGAATATCGATGCCCAATCTCGATAATCCAACGACCAGGGACCTGTATAGGATGTTGCTTACAGACTACCCAGCCCCCACTAGCGTGACTGCCATCACGACGCTGGTAATCAAGCAAAGATCCTATGGGCTCTACTAATATGTATAAGTGATACGTCACAAGAAACATATGCACATATTAAAGTAGACACAAACCAAGTAGCATACTACCATTTTTAGCAAGACTGTTATATACAACTGTGAATATCCCAAGCTTCCATTAAGTAATATACAACTTAGTATGATACAATAATGGCCCCTAGGGCATATACACTAACAATCTCCCACTTGCACTAGGGCCATGAGCTGGCATATCGTAGACCTATCATCTCGAATAGCCTCTCGAACTGCGTCTGAGGAAGGGCCTTTGTGAATGGATCAACAATGTTATTCTCCGTCTCTACTCTCTTTACCTCGATCTCCCGGCGATCTACGATCTCCCTGATCAGGTGATACCGCCTTAAGATGTGTCTGGACTTCTGATGGGACCTGGGTTCCTTTGCTAAAGCTATAGCGCCGTTGTTGTCACAATACAGAGGTATTGGATCAACACTAGTAGGAACCACCTGAAGTTCTGTGAGGAACTTCTTCATCCAGACTGCTTCTTTTGCGGCATCGCAAGCAGCTATGTACTCTGCCTTCATTTTTGAGTCAGGAACGGTCTCCTGCTTGGAACCCTTCCAATAGACCGCCCCTCCATTGAGGGTAAAGACATAACCCGACATGGATTTGGAGTCATCTTTGTCACTCTGGAAGCCGGAGTTGGCAAAGGCCTCCATCTGGAGGTCTTTTCCGCCATAAACCAAGAACATCTCCTTAGTCCTCCTCAGGTATTTGAGAATGTTCTTTACTGCTATCCAGTGCTTCTCCCCTGGGTTTTCCTGATACCGGCTTACAACGCTCAATGCGTATGCTACATCTGGTATGGTACATAACATTACATACATTATAGAGCCTACCGCAAAAGCGTAGGGTATAATCGACATACGATCCCTTTCCAAATCAGTCTTGGGAGACATTTCTTTGGAGAGGGTGATTCCGTGACAAGCCGGTAGGTTACCACGCTTAGAATCATCCATACTGAATCTCTTCACTATAGTGTCTATGTACCTGGACTGCGAAATTCCCAACATCCTTTTTGATCTATCACGATAGATTCGGATCCCCAGAATGTAGGTGGCATCACCCAGGTCTTTCATGGAGAATTTATGTGACAAGAATCTTTTGACTGACTGTAACATAGGAATATCATTTCCTATTAGGAGAATGTCATCCACGTACAAGACGGGGAATACTACAGCTCTCCCTACAATCTTACTGTATATGCAAGGTTCATCTGGATTTTTGATAAAGTCGAATTCTATGACAGCATCATCAAAATAGATGTTCCAACTCCGCGATGCCTGCTTTAGTCCATAAATGGACTTAAGCAGCTTGCATACTTTACCGCTGCTCCCACTCTGAATGAATCCCTCTGGCTGATCCATATAGACGCTCTCTTCTAAATTACCATTTAGAAAGGCCGTCTTTACGTCCATCTGCCAGATTTCATAATCATGGAAGGCAGCAATAGCAAGAAGGACCCGAATAGATTTAAGCATAGCCACTAGAGAAAAGGTTTCGTCATAGTCCAAACCAGGTCTTTGACGGAAACCCTTTGCAACAAGTCTAGCCTTATAGGTTTCAACCTGTCTATCTACACCAATCTTCTTTTTGAAGATCCATTTGCATCCTACGGGTTTTACCCCATCTGGAGCAATGTCCAAAGTCCATACTTTGTTAGTGTACATGGACACCATTTCGGTCCGCTTTGCATCCAGCCATTTTATTGAGTCACTGCTCTGAATGGCTTGCTGGAAGCTAGTAGGGTCATCTTCATCTATGACACAATCCTCTTTATCCCCATCTATAAGAAAACCGTAGTATCTCTCAGGCGGATGAGACGGCCTACTACTCCTGCGGAGGGGTGTGGGAATGTCCAATTCTTATTGAACCACTGGTTCTACCATACTTTCATTTGTAGTTTGTGGTTCTGGAATTTCTTCCAGTTCTATTTCGCTCCCACTTGTATCCTTTTCTAAAACTTGTTGTTCTAAAAAATGGGCATTACGAGAAACAAAAACCATTTGTTCCTCTGCGTTATAGAACAGATACCCCTTGGAGTTCTTGGGATATCCTACAAACTTACACTGTATTGATCGTGCCTCGATCTTGTCGGCATACCGCTTTTTAACAAAAACCGGACATCCCCAAATCTTCGGATACTGAAGATAGGGTTTCTTCCCACTCCACATCTGATATGGGGTGGTGGGTACTGTCTTGGTAGGAACCCTGTTCAAAAGATATGCCGCTGATTCTAGCGCATATCCCCAGAATGATCGCGGTAACTCAGCGTTACTCATCATGGAACGAACCATATCCAATAGGGTTCGATTCCTCCTTTCTGATACACCGTTATGTTGTGACGTGTATGGAGGAGTAAGCTGAGAGAGAATTCCATTCTCTTTTAAGTAACCCAGGAACTCGGCACTTAAGTATTCACCACCTTGATCAGATCTTAGTGTCTTTATACTCTTGCCTGTTTGTTTTTCCACTTCATTCTTGTATTCTTGGAATTTCTCAAAAGCCTCGGATTTATGCTTCATTAAGAAGACATATCCATACCTAGAGAAATCATCCGTAAAAGTAATGAAGTAGGAATAACCACCTCGCGCATGTGTAGACATTGGACCGCACACGTCACTGTGTACGAGTCCCAAGAGCTCACTTGCTCTTACTCCGTATCCAGTGAACGGAGTCTTTGTCATCTTTCCTTTGAGACAAGATTCACAAGTAACATAAGATTGATATTCGAACAGATTCAAATATCCTTCTCTATGTAACTTAGTCAACCTTCTCTCATTGATGTGACCTAGTCTACAATGCCATAAGAAAGCCTGATTTATTTCTGGAGACTTTCTTTTAAGTGTGTTCTGGATATTGAAAACCTGAGCTTGACATAATACGTATATACCGTTATCTAATGTACCGGACCCAATCATAACTTGATTTAGGTGGATGTTAACTACATCGCTTATGAATATAAAATCATATCCCTCTCTCGAAAGTGAGGACACTGATATGATATTACATGTCATACTAGGTACATACAAACAGTTACGTAGAATCAATGTATGCCTACTGGTCAAACCAAGGCGATATTCTCCGACGGATTCAGCGTCCACGCTCATTCCGTTTGCAACTCTAAGAGACCAATTACCTACCTTTATAACTCTACGGTTTCTCAAAGCATGTATTGAATTACAGATATGAGATCCTGCTCCGGTATCTAGTACCCAGGAAGTAGAGTTAATTGACAAAAAGTTCTCAATAACAAATACACTTGAGGCAGAAGCCACAACATGCTTCGAATCCTGGCTACTGGCTTTGCTAGCCCTGCAATCATTCTGTCAATGTTCATTCCTGTAACAATAGGAACGTCCCTCTTTTACTATATCCAGTTGTTAGTTATATGTATGCCCTAGAGGCCATTAGTATACACAGGATGTATATTGTAGTGGATGCTTGGACATATATAGGGATGACTTTCTTGCTCGATATGATAGTATGCTATCTGGTTACTCTTTACCTTAACGTGTACACTAATTTTCTCTCTGTTACATGTTGGTAAAGCCCTTAGGATGTGTACTTGACTACCTGGACTATGATGCGGATCATACTAGTGGGGACATGGTAGTCCATAAGTACATCCTTCAAAGTCCCTAGTCGTGGGTGTATCGAGACGGGGCATCGATATACCAGAGTAGACTATCGTGTAGCTTCTTGACCCATACAGATGGGCGATGGATGATCCCATATCCATTGCTGTTTGACATCAGAGATGATATACGGGTGCTCAGTAGAGACTGGGTACACTGGACGGACTCGCCGAGAACTCCCAGATGGTATTATACCTTACGTCAGATGGCAGTTCTCTGGTGACACTGGTGCAGGTTAGTCTGTAGACCCGAGATCGTCATAGAGTCTTGTGTGATTCCCACTGTGCTTTGATTTCAATCATACCACGTCCAAGAGGGCGTGCAAAAAGTTGGCTTTTCGGTACAGTCCCGAATCACATAGTGGCAATGAGCGATAGGAGGGGTTTCGTCTCTCCCGGTATAGGAAGTTGATGTTGCGCAGTGCTCGGTTGGCTATAACAGTAAGTCCTTGGCCAAGGCTGCTTTAGAGATTTACTGGTAAGTGTTACCAGTAGTTTCTCGACCCGTTATGAGCCTCATATCGACACGACTTACCGAGTTATTGGGGTCTGACGTTTACCACCCGTAGACGAGATATGCAACATATCAGACGAACAGACCGGACTGTACGGTAGTGTTACTCGTTGGATTCACTGGAGTGTGAGCGGGCTTGCTCGTTGATCTTCTGATCGCTCAATACCCGGGTGGCCGTTACGTTTAGCAGACCGCTTGCGGCTTGTGGGTGTTTGATATGATCATCACCTGCTGCCGGCGTATTGACGAGTCTTTAGAGTCCTACACAGGGGTTTCCTGGCTCAAGCGAAACGAAATAGGAGCGCATATGAGATATGTGCGGGACTGAGGATAATACCAGTATGTGATACTGTATTCTATTCTCGCGATTTGTGACATTGATCGGTTGTATGCGATATAGCCGGGTTATCGGATCAAGTGTTGATTCGATAAGTTGTTACTATTGATATTAGTCGGTTATATGCGATATGACCGGATCGTTAAATCAAGTGTTGATTTAATGATTTAATGTATAATTATATATTTGATATATTACTTTACATTAACTAGTATTGGTTCACTTAAGATTGATTTTCTCACTTGAATGTGCACATTGTTTATATGTAATATATGCAAGTGTACATGTTTGTATCATGCTTGATGATACAAACAAGATGGGTGTATGAGACTTATATCAAGTTTAGGTTAAATTAGGGTTTTATATATATTTTAAGAATAACAAAAGAGATAGACTTTGTCAAAGTTCTCAAGCTTTCATGAAGCCTGTGGAAACATTGACAAAGTCAACTCTTTTGTCATTCTTTGTGATATTAAGTTAACCCAACCCTTAACATAATCCCTTGGTCAATTCTTTACATGAGTTAAGCATGAGAGCTTAACTCACCCATGGTTAGATAAGAGGATAATAATTCATAGGATGAATTATTCATTCTTGCTTCTTCTTCATCTTCATCAAGCTCACAAAAGCTTGAGAGCTCCAATGGTGCCATGAGAAAAAGAGTGAGAAATCCAATTCTAAAGTGAAACCACTTCCTATTTCTTCATCCTCTACCACTTGCCATGTAGTATAGGATGTTCTCTTCACAAAGTTTTTGACCAAGTGAAGGAATAGCTTGAGTTTGAGTCTCCCCGACGTAGATCATCTTCGGCCTCGAAGTCAATGACCTAGCCCGATCATTTCTCCGACGAAACCATCGCTAGAGTCCGGGATCCGATGATCGCAGTGGAGGGACGTCAACACGGAGCTAAAGAAGCGGTGGACCGGATCTACAAAGGTTGCAATCCCTTTCACTTAGCAATAAAGTCATTTACATGCTTGCTTTTCGCCTTAACTTCTAGTTAACGATCTATATTAGGGTTTCTCGGCACCGGAAATTTTTTTTTGGCATAGTTGATGCCTTGTGGAACCTCTTGAGTGTGCCTAGGAACCCTACAGTGCTATCAGAGCCTTGCTAGAGCTTTAGGCGAAGAGTAGACGATGTTAGAAATCCGATCGAACCTCGAAACCCTAACTCAAACCCTTCTCTGTACATTTTCTGAAAATGTGGATTTTTCCAAATTAAAAATATCCAGAAAATTTAGCAGGGTTTTTTAGGAATTACTGTGAAATTCGTGGGCCCAATTCCATTAAACCGCCGCGGAACCGCGGCCATACCCTACTTTGGGTGGCGGTTCTGCGGCAATAAAGTGGGTTTTTCCTACTCTGTTTGCACAGTAATCTCTGTTTATAGTTGCTCTATTTTATGGGAATTTTTAATTTTTACTCAACAGTTGAGTTTTCTGGGTTGTTTTGGGAATCGATGATTCGATCGGATTGTTTAGCTTTGTCTATGTGTTTTTCCGGATATTTTTTGAATATGTTAAAAAGTTCGACCGGATATAAATACCCACTTTTTCCCCTGTCGGGAAATTTCCAAGTGTTGGATCTTTCCGTAGTTTAAAGACGTTCTAAGTAGTGCAAGTAACGCGATGGACCCTCTAGAAGACAACAAGCCTTAACTCGATTATGTGACCGTCTTGAACTGCCTTTTGAACCCTAGGGTTTGGGGCAGTACGGCGTGCCACAAGTGAGGCGTTGGCTTGACCCTTCTACGGCTGGACCGTTGGTACTGTGGCATGAAATGGATGTTTTTGAACTTATTTCAAGAGTTGAGCTGTTTCGGGAAAACTTGGGTGTTTGATTGTTCGATCGGAAAGTTTAACATTTTCTGTTTATCTGGAATGGGATACAATACTTGGAATCCACAAGTAGTTATGAGATAACTGATTTTAATGTTATAAACATAGCACTTTAGTCTCACTTGATCGGTTGCCAAGGAATTTTGATGCGATCAAAAGTCCGTCGCAATCACGTAGCGTACGCGGATACTCGCCGGATAAACTGAATAGATAGCTACACCCCTTAGCCCCGACCAAGTGACTGTAGGAGAACCCCGTCGCCGAAAGCATCCGTTCGGGTGCTCGCGGTAGAGGTGTTCCGCCTTGGTGCACTTCGTCGACGGTATCGGAGGTGCGGTCGTCTACTAAAGTTTGTGACGAGCATTCGATCAGTTTACCGGGAATCTTGTTGAATTGCCCGACTAGATATTGAAAAGTGTTTTCGATATAGAGACTAAAATGCGGGGTTTATAATTGTTAGGCATGTGATGTCTAAGGAAATCATTAGGTCAGGCATGCTATGTCTGAGAAAGTTGCGGATTCCAACTTTTGTAGTTTTACACTTTCTTTTCTGCGACCGTAAGTGTAATATGTGATATCTCCGGTTTCATTGCTATATGTCAACGACAATTGGGATGCGCACATTTACTTACGTTGATGACATGTGATGTTATGTGTTGCTGGATATGTTATATTGGATCGTCGCGTCTTGAATAGCCGGGGGTTTTATGTGAGATGAGAGTTTTTATTTTCATTCATGTAAAATTAACTTGTATGTAATATTCTTTTATTGGGGCACTTCCAGGTTGCGGAAGTTGTCACCTTTGTATATTATTTACTTTTCCGCACTAGGATAGACCCAAGGAGGAGGGCACAAGTAACCGGGTTCTGGAGTCCAGTGGGAGACAAACTCGAGGAGTCGAGTACGGGTCTCCTAACTCTAGAATTGGTAGGGTTGCTTGCCGCTCTCGTAGGGGTCTAGGGGTGTGGTTTTGGTTATTCATCGCGACCGTGGAATCCGTGTTTTATACTGGCTCGTATTGAAAACACGGACGTCCTAGTATATCCAATATTTCATATGATTCTTCTGCTGCGATATCTGTGATGTGATCGTTTGATGTTCTGTGATAAATACTATATATAGTATATATGATATATTATATACACGTTACTTATGTTTTGCACTCGCGCTAGCCCTGCCCCGCTCTGTCGTTAGTTACCTAACCTAACGGTGCACGAGGGGCCATCGAGGCGAATGCGGATGGCATAAGTGTACGTCGTATTTATCTGTGATGTTTAGGTGATTTAAATGATGGGACTTCATTAATGTGATTATTGAAAGAAAAGAAACCTAAAGATGTTGTGGAATTGAATTTTCAAAAACAGGTAGCTACAGTTCTTGCTTTGCATCACGGTGTTCCTTGTAGAACATCCTGCACCTTATTCGATAAGGAAAGGACCGAGATCCCTTCACCGGGAGTGACTCCTTTAGCAATAACTGCCAGATGCTACACCCCTCGGTTTGCCTTTTGATTGCTCCTATAGTTCTTGCTTTGCACAGCGATGTATAAGATATATCTTACACCTCATTCGACGAGGAAAGGGCCGACGATCCCTTCACCGGGAGTGACCCCTTTAGCAAAACTAGAAAAGCCTAAAAAACACTCCATTTTAAAATCATTTGATTCTACAACGATATCAAGTTCATTACACAATAGGTTTTCAGAAAAACCTGTTGTAGCCCTCCGTCATTTCAGATAAGTCCTGCTTAGTATTCGTGCTGCGTTTGTTGACCTTGTCAAGGCGCAGTGTGCGGTAGCTAACCAGTATTTATCTGCTTATGCATATGATGCAGATTGTTTTAGGGTAGTCGTACGGCCTTGTTGACCTTGTCAAGGGTCGTGCGGGTGGGTTTGATTCAATCAAGAAATGACGGGTAGAACTTGACTTACGGTCTATGGTTTGTTGACCTTGTCAAGGTCATAGATCGTTCGGGGCAAAATTATCGGGAATTTCAAGTGTTGAAATTTGCAATGAGATTGCATACCTTCTATGAGATAGTTTGATCCCGATACCCACTCCGAGTAATTGTTACTCCTGGGAGAGTTTTACACATTACAATTAGCCGATCATGTAGGTATCTAGAAAGGTGTCAACGGGGTTACGCCTCTGGGAAAACGAGGTTTACATTAATTAGGTCCGTGCGAAAGCACGGGGAACCTCCCTCAAAGTACCGACACTGGCCTGGCTGAAAGATTGGCGAACTTGTAGCGTGTAATTAATCCCGGCTAGTCTTTCCTTTTAGGGTTTGAAGGAAGATTTGATAAAAACAGTGGGAGCCATCCTGATTAGATAAAATAATAACCAATCTGATCTTGCAAGAGGGCACGCAAAGTGTTTTCTTCTCTCTCTCTCCTGGTAGCGACCATGTCACGCCTTAATCAAGATAATAAAACGGATATATTGACCGAACCCGCTTGTTATACTGTGCTGGGGAACGTTGGTCCCGCTCCAACTTATAAATGTTATAAAACAGAGCAGGAATTAGGGGATTACCAGAATTCCCGTGCCGCCCAAACGAAGAAAGTGCACGTTGATGCATCATCTTCGGGTGTGTTCATTACAAAGAACTGTTTCTCAGTATCCTTTACGTCCTGGGTATTTGATACCGCATCAGGATCCCGCATATGTAATCTATTACATGGGATACAGATAGGTAAAGAACTGAGAACGGGTGATAAGTTTCATGAGGCAGAAAACGGTGCAAGTGTTGCAGCCAAGTCTGTTGGTCACTGTCACCCTGTATTACCAGAATACATTGATTCTGAACAAATGTTATTAGATACCGAACCTGATATACAAAATCATATCAATCTCTTTATTCATTAAAGAAGGATACAATTTTGTATTGTTGGATAATGTTTTGAACATTTCCTATATCAAGAGTTGATCGGTTCAGGCACGTTATCTAAATGCATTAACGTTCTAAATCAAACCACAGTTCTTAGTATATAGAACACACAAAAGAGGAAGAGTTCAGAAATGAATGAATCCTTCTTGAGGTATTGTAGACTAGGTCATATCAATTCGACCCGACTGGCTGAAGTTAAATTTAGATGCATATTTAAATCAGTTTGAATTTACATCTTATGAAACTTGCCAGTCATGTCACCAAGATAAGATGACCATAGCTCTGTTTATTGGAAACAGAGAAAGAGTTAGTGAACTCTTGGGATTGATACATGCAGATATATGAAGGTCCCCTGTCTACACATGCCAAGACCGGTTCTTTGTACTTCATTACAATCTCTGATAATCTCTCAAGATTCAGACATATGTTCCTGTTGAAACACAAGTCCGAACCTTTTGAGATATTTACAGAATATAAGTTAGAAGTAGAGAACCAAAATACGGGTAAAAGTATTATGTCCTTTGATGTGATCAAGGAGGAGAATACTTGAGCACGGGATTCCTGGACTATTCTAAGAATGAGATTCACTCTCAGCATTACTCCTCCGTATACACCATAGCACGATGGTATATCGGGGCGGAGCAATAACACCTTATGAGATATGGTGTGCTCTATGATGAGTACTACTGAGTTTCCTATTTCCTTTTAGGGAGTTATGCACTTATGAAGTTGCATACCTATTGAATAGGGTTCCGATCAAATCAGTTGCCTACCACTTCATATGTGATATGGAAAGGGAAGAGCCCATCTCTTAAGTCAGTTAAGATTTGGGGTTGTCCGGCCTATGTCTAAAAGCAAAAACCGGACAAGCTCGAGGCAAAGTCAGATCTGTAGAAGTTTGTTGGATATCCCAAGCATTAGCATGGGAATATCTTCTACCTAACCGAGGAACAAAAATGTTTTGTTTCTCAGCATGCCACCTTTGTGAAAGGGAATTTCTTGTGAAGAAATTATTGGTTATGAGGTAGAACTGGAAAAGGTTCCAGCTATACAAACTGCAGCTGCTGATTTGGTAGAACCAAAGGATTCAATAGCAACCAACGAACCTCAGCCTCTCCGCCGATCTAGTAGGGTTCCTCACCCACCTGAGAGATACTTCGGTTTCTCTATGACAGTGGGAGCAAGGATTGCATCATGAGATGATGACCCAACTAGTTTCGGGCTGGCCATCAGGAGTAGGACTTTGTAAGAATGGCTGGATGCTTATCGATCTGAGATGGAATCCTTATACACCAACAAAGTATGGACTTTGGTTGCTTTATCTGAAGGGTTAAATTCCCATCAGGAGCAAGTATATCTTGAGAAGATTACTTGGTGTACATGGAAAAGTTGAGACTTTCAAAGCTAGACTTGTTAAAAGTTTGCATCATTGACCAAGTATGGATTATGATGAAACCTTTTCTAAGTAGCTATGCTTAAGTACATCCAGATCCTACTTGCTACGGCTACATACCATGACTACGATATCTGGCGGTTTGGTGTCTTGACTGCTTTTCTAAATGATGTTTTAGAAGAAAGCGTCTATAAGTACACAGCCAGAGGGCTTCGTAGACAGTGGGAGCAGCGGAAACGTGTGCAAGTTGTTTTATGTGATAAAGCAGGCATCGCGGAGTTGGAACATTTGTTTTGATGTGATAGTCAAAGAGTTTGACATCATCAAAATGGTAGATGAACCTTGTATATACAAAAAGGTAGTAGGGAGTATGGTGGTGATCCTCGTAGAGTACGTGGATGACATACTCTTGATGGGGAAGGAGTTTCCTATGCTACGCTCGGTCAATCTCCGCTTATCACAAGGATTCTCTATATAGGATCAAAATGATACCTACTAAATCCTGGGTTTTGGATCTATGAGATAGATCTAATTGGATGTTAGGATACTCACTAGTTGTAGTGAGCTGGTATCAATCGATCCTGGGGAGAATCACTGGAAAGGTTCCAGGGTGATAAAGACGACTGAATGTTAGTCGCAGGCATTGTCTTTACCCTCAGTAAAGGGACGGTATGTTGGAAGAGTTCCAAACTAGATACCGTGACATACTAGACGATTAAAGGCAAGATACATCGTTACCAAAGATGCTACCAAAGAGGATGTCTGGGTCTATACTAGTTCATGAGATGAACTTCGTTCCTCCCATTGTGTGACAATGGAGTTGTGGCTTATGCCAAGGAACACCCGTCCCATCAGTGATCCATACATATTCTTAGGCAGTATCACCTGATCATGGAGATGGTTGATCTCTAGGGGATCGAGGTTAGGAGAGTAGACTCAGAGGACAACACGGCGGATCCACTCACGGAAGGACTTTTCCCAGAGAGAGACTTTTATGGGATGGTTGAGTATGAGATACTACAACCACTGCTATCAGATGGCCCTAGTGCAAGTGGGAGATTGTTAGTTATATGTATGCCCTAGAGGCCATTACTATACATAGGATGTATATTGTAGTGGATGCTTAGACATATATAGGGATGACTTTCTTGCTCGATATGATAGTTTGCTATCTGGTTACTCTTTACCTTAACGTGTACACTAATTGTCTCTCTGTTACATGTTGGTAAAGCCCTTAGGATGTGTTCTTGACTACCTGGACTATGATGCGGATCATACTAGTGGGGACATGGTAGTCCATAAGTACATCCTTCAAAGTCCCTAGTCGTGGGTGTATCGAGATGGGGCATCGATATACCAGAGTAGACTAGCGTGTAGCTTCTCGACCCATACAGATGGGCGATGGATGATCCCATATCCATTGGTGTTTGACATCAGAGATGATATACGGGTGCTCAGTAGAGACTGGGTACACTGGACGGACTCGCCGAGAACTCCCAGATGGTATTATACCTTACGTCAGATGGAAGTTCTCTGGTGACACTGGTGCAGGTTAGTCTGTAGACCCGAGATCGTCATAGAGTCTTGTGTGATTCCCACTGTGCTTTGATTTCCATCATATCACGTCCAAGAGGGCATGCAAAAAGGTGGCTTTTAGTTACAGTCCCGAATCACATGGAGGCAATGAGCGATAAGAGGGGTTTCGTCTCTCCCGGTATAGGGAGTTGATGTTGCGCAGTGCTCGATTGGTTATAAAAGGAAGTCCTTGGCCAAGGCTGCTTTAGAGATTTGCTGGTAAGTGTTACCAGTAGTTTCTCGACCCGTTATGAGCCTCATATCGACACGACTTATCGAGTTATTGGGGTCTGACGTTTACCACCCCTAGACGAGATATGCGACATATCAGACGAACAGACCGGACTGTACGGTAGTGTTACTCGTTGGATTCACTGGAGTGTGAGCGGGATTGCTCGTTGATCTTCTGATCGCTCAATACCCGGGTGGCCGTTACGTTTAGCAGACCGCTTGCGGCTTGTGGGTGTTTGATATGATCATCACCTGTTGCCGGCGTATTGACGAGTCTTTAGAGTCCTACACAGGGGTTTCCTGGCTCAAGCGAAACGAAATAGGAGCGCATATGAGATATGTGCGGGACCGAGGATAATACCAATATGTGATACTGTATTCTATTCTCGCGATTTGTGACATTGATCGGTTGTATGCGATATAGCCGGGTTATCGGATCAAGTGTTGATTCGATAAGTTGTTACTATTGATATTAGTCGGTTATATGCTATATGACCGGATCGTTAAATCAAGTGTTGATTTAATGATTTAATGTATAATTATATATTTGATATATTACTTTACATTAACTAGTATTGGTTCACTTAAGATTGATTTTCTCACTTGAATGTGCACATTGTTTATATGTGATATATGCAAGTGTACATGTTTGTATCATGCTTGATGATACAAACAAGATGGGTGTATGAGACTTATATCAAGTTTAGGTTAAATTAGGGTTTTATATATATCTTAAGAATAACAAAAGAGATAGACTTTGTCAAAGTTCTCAAGCTTTCATGAAGCTTGTGGAAATATTGACAAAGTCAACTCTTTTGTCATTCTTTGTGATATTGAGTTAACCCAACCCTTAACCTAATCCCTTGGTCAATTCTCTACATGAGTTAAGCATGAGAGCTTAATTCACCCATGGTTAGATAAGAGGATAATAATCCATATGATGAATTATTCATTCTTGCTTCTTCTTCATCTTCTTCAAGCTCACAAAAGCTTGAGAGGTCCAATGGTGCCATGAGAAATTAGTGAGAAATCCAATTCTAAAGTGAACCCACTTCCTATTTATTCATCCTCTACCATTTGCCATGTAGTATAGGGTGTTCTCTTCACAAAGTTTTTGACCAAGTGAAGGAATAGCTTGAGTTTGAGTCTCCCCGACGTAGATCATCTTCGGCCTCGAAGTCAATGACCAAGCCCGATCATTTCTCCGACGAAACCATCGCTAGAGTCCGGGATCCGATGATCGCAGCGGAGGGACGTCAACACGGAGCTAAAGAAGCGGTGGACCGGATCTACAAAGGTTGTAATCCCTTTCACTTAGCAATAAAGTCGTTTACTTGCTTGCTTTTCGCCTTAACTTCTAGTTAACGATCTATATTAGGGTTTCTCGGCACCGGAAAATTTTTGTTTAGCATGGTTGATGCCTTGTGGAACCTCTTGAGTGTGCCTAGGAACCCTACACCAGTCCCGAAACTTTTGCCCTTCTCTTTCCTTCTACTTCCTTGGTTTCCTTCAGGGTAGGAGGCAGAGACTGTAGAATCAAGTCAGTAGCTGACTCGTTTCCCAACGCGGTCTCCAGGTCCTGGAGCTCATCAATACAGCTAGTCATTGTAAGGACGTTGTCCCCTACAGATGACCCGTCAGCCAACCTCGCTTGAATTAATTCGTTTGAGGTCTCATATCTTGCGATATGAGATTGCTCTCCATATAAATCTTTGTTATGGAGAAAGATGGAAACTAAGTCCATCTTCTCGTGATGCTTCTGGTATACACCATCAACTGAAGCTAACACGAGGCACATAGCTTTCGCTTTATCTTTTTCCCTTGTCTGACGGATATCTATATCCGCGACAGTGGAAACTGGACCTGGGACGGCGGGATCTTGAGTAGTAATAGGGTGGTCCAGCTTGTCATAGGCAATGGACATCTGGACAGACTTTTGCCACTCATATAAATAAGATTCAGTAAAATTATTATCTAGATGTAACCTATGTGTGGTCACAAGGTCGCTGCAATTTAAGAGAGAGAAGAAAAATAATATTAGCATGATGCTCTTGCAAGTTTAGAGTGGTTTTTAATTTATCTAAATAGGATGGCTCCCACTGTTTCTCGAATCCCTCCTCAAACCATAAAAGAAGAATTAGCCAGGACTATTATCACCGTACAATTCTTGCTTAACCGTTCAGCCAGGTCAGTGTCGATACTTCGAGGGAGGTTTTCCAACGCTTTCATGAAGTTCCTTAATTAAATAACCTCTTTTCTCTCGGGGCGTAACCCCGCTGACACCTTTCTAGGCACCTACATGGTTTATAGCATTAATCGTTAAGTGACGAATCTCCTGATAAGTAGTATATACTCACAGTAGGATCGGGATCCAAAATATCATCGTATGATAATGTTGAAGGAATCCTACCAACATTCATCAAACTCTAAAATGGTATGCTCTCTCTGCAAATTTCAATTTCTTTAGAAATTCCCGATATAGATTTTTGCCCCATGCTCTTATAACCTTAGCGTTGGTCAAAATGTCATAAGTCACATGTCAAGTTCTACCCATCATTGTCCTAGTTAATTTGAACCCATCCGTACATATCCCTGACGTTGGCCAAATGATAATACGACTGTCCCAAACTAACACATCTATCTATGCAAACAAATGAAATACCCCAGCAGCTACCAAACACTATGCCCTGGCGTTGGTCAAATGCATAGCTTGAATACTACTGAATATCTAAATGAAATGACAGAGGGCTACGAATGGTTTTGGCAAAACCGTGAACGTAGTGAACTTGATATAATCGAAGGAACCTGATACTTTTTTTTAAAGGAGTGGTTAAAGCTCCGCAATTAAAAATTCTGATCTTTTTAAAATAACCGAGTGGTTTCTTTTAAATTTGTTCCAACGATTAAACAATGGTTTATTTTCTTTTCATTATAATAATGCGTCCCATCAGTTATCCTATCATTGCAGAACAACGAAAATACCACGTCCTCTTATGCCATTCGCATTTGCCACGGGTCCCGTCACCACCCGTTAGGTTATTTAACTAACGACAGAGCGGGGGCTAGGCTAGCGCGGGTGTAAAACATAAGTGACGTCTAATAGCTATCATATATAGATATTGTACATTCGTCAAACGCAATAATAGGCATTCCAGATCACTGATGAACTTTATTGGATATACTAGCAATCCGCATTTGCTTTGAGCCTGCAATAAAAGACGGATTACACAATTGTGATGAATAGCCATTACCCCACCCTAGACCCCTACGGGTACGGCAAACTACCCGCCAAGTACCCGAAGTGAAGCGGTCTCCCTCAACAAAAGTAAGCCACTAAACACTTCAAAGTACCCGGTAGTTTGTATACTCCGCCTTGGGTCTATCATAGGAGCAAAAACAGTAAAAAGAAATAATACAACGGTGGCTACAACCGCAACCTGGATGTGCCCCGCAAAAGAATATTACATCATATTACATTTACATCGAATGAATGAATATTAAACCCATCTCAAACCCCGGCTAATCATCACAACATTCCAATCAAGTCCATATACACAAACAGTAAACATTACAGAAATGTGCAACCCCCTGCCAACCGACATACTAGCAGTTAGGGGAGGTTTACGAACACATTAAACATTACTGATAAAAACCCAATTAGCAAATATCTTAGAACATCAATCGATCACCATGTTCCGTGTCTACCCCAAAAGCAAAGCAGCACTGAAGTAACCTGGGTATAAACAGAACAAACAGAGAACCAAAACACCAAAAAACAAGAATTACAGAGCAAATCCGAGTCAACTCGGAGTTGACTCAGCGGCGGATCCGCGGCACAAACACTCTATTGCCGTGGATCCGCGGCCGTTCTATCGAGTTACTGGCTCGTATTTTCCCAGTATTCTTAAAATACCCTGCGGTGAATTTTAAGGTATGTCAAATATTTTTTCAAACACTTTTAAAATTAACAGAAACTTAGGGTACGAGGTGTTTCGTTTTCGTGTTTTCCGTCGATCGAACTTCTAACTAGTTGCTAACAAGCTAGTTGTCACGACCCGAAATTGGCACGTGACGGCCCTAATACTACGCGACGCCTAAAGACGTAACGCAGTAAAAGAAAGCCAAAACACAGAAATCTAAACCAAGAAAAACATGGAAAAGATAATAAAAGTTTTTGAAACATTTGAAATCGCAACCCAAATTCTTTAAAAATCCCACTTTCTATATTTAAAATTTTAGCAACACCCCTTTTTGGTAAAAACTGGCCCAAAGGCGAAAAATAATGACATCATAAATATACGACGCCGTAGCGAAGAAATAAGAGACAATAGGAAGGAAATTGTATATAAAAGACAACAAATCCACCATTAATATACAATAACGTCCTCACCAAGTCTCTAAGTCAACATACTAGTAGATGGAGAGTACAAGATACAACGAATGTACAATATGAAATACAGATAATCATCCAACCCACCTAAGAAAAATAGTACTGTGAGCTGATGCGGTATCTTTAGCAAAAGATAATAGATGAATAGCTGAATAGCCTGCCTCGACTACTCTGGGGAACAACCTGAAACACCTGTGGCACAACGGGGGTGAGTTTCCAACTCGTGAATAGTAGATAACATATACAGGTAATCGCAGGAATGTACGTACAGCATGAATCTAAGATATGCGATTACAGTAATAACATGTCATGTGAATTCAGAGTAATGGAAAGTACACTAGCAGGTACAATCAATATGTGAAGCAATAATGACATGATAATAGTATGCAATAACTATGCAATAGGAATATGAGAAAGTAGATATGCAGCAATGATAAGGGTACACTAACAGGTACTACCAATATATGAAACCGTGCATAAGTGAATAGGTATGAGGTATGGAGTGAAATATGTCGTTCCCACGGAAACCCGACATCGTGGTAGGGTCACAATCCATTAAGACATTCAAATCCCAATTCCTCAAATCCGCCCCTAAGTTGGGCTCTCATATCAAATAAGTCTCACATCTCTCCAATGTACAATATCGAGTAATCTCCTATATCCCGAATGTACAAATCGACAATCTCATAGATATCCTGTATCCAATCTCAATGAATCACCTAATATCTCAAGTAAGATTCTAGCATCCTAAATATTTATATATGCAGAAATAAATATGATGGGGTCAATACACATATATTAGCGTCTCACTCCACTAATATTGGTGTAAGTGTATATATAACAACGGCTAAATCCCCTGTTATATATACAAAGGTGTCAAAGAAATATCATGAAAACCATGTGCCAAGCATCGACACAGAAATCCTGATCACGTATCATACGCTATCCCGAATGTACGAGTGCCTAGCTCGCCTTTCGACGTATGCATACGTACATGACTCCTAGCGGTGTCTCCGTGATCCCCCGCCGAGTCATGAGTATTGTCACCGGTAGGTACTCGCCCACCTCCAGGCTCAATCGGCAAAGTCCATCGATCTTCTTGCCGAGGGGAACCATACCGGGCCCCACCATGTACCCTCTACGGCCTCGACGCCTCCTCGTAGGGGTATATATAAATCAGCACCGATAAAACTCATGGTGGATGCGCAAATATCATATCAAGGAAACCGGGTTTTTCAATGTATGCATATTTTCATGAACTCCCGCGGTTCCCAAATCCAGAAAACATCATCTAAAATCCCAATAAACAATGTGCAAATCTAGGAATAAAGATATGCGATATATCTGAAATGCGAGCATATAAAAGAGAATATGTAGCTGAAACCAGATGTATGCGAAATCAATAAGGTACAACTTAGTATAGGTGTCTACCTATAAGTAAAAGATGTCGTATACCCCCTGGGTATAAGTAGAATATGAAGGATACCCCCGTGGGTGTAAGTAAAATATGTGCAAGGTATACATGTAGCTGTATCGCAAGGTGTAGATGTACCTATCACTAATGATAAGATACTCTATAGGTATACCGATAAGCTAGATGTCATATATGATAAGCAATATAGTATCTATAAGGGGTTGTGTGTGACATGGCAATTATTGACGGTGTGTCTGTAGCATACAATCCGTGCTCGTGCAACATGAACCGTCAATAATATGTGCAGTGTCCTACGGCTGCTAGTCACAGTACAACTATATCAAGGAAATAAGATATAGGCGCAATTCTAACAATGACGTAGAATATGCGACAGGTATTTGAATCCTAGCCCAGACGCATAACGCCATGCGGGCGATTCCCCTGTAGATGTTAAATCTACTCACCTACGCTCCACGCTAGGCGAATCCTACCATCTGCTCCTCCCGGTAGCAGTGTCCGTAGTCCCCGCCTACAAACCTGCAAATAAGACATGGAAATCATATATAAGCCAAATATTCCGCAAAACGCGATATCGAACCCAAACGAGAAACTCGCGTCGCGAACTAAACGCGCGTGTGCACGATACGCTGAATCGTGTGTATACGCGTCTAAAACTACCGCGACACACCGCGATACGCTGGATCACAGAACCCACTCACGTATCGCGCGTATCGCGCAAACACAACGGACATGCAAAACGGTATTTGATCCCAGATTTTCCTACAGGTCAAATCTTACAAAACAATACATACCACTGGCCTAGAAATAACAACAGACTCCTACTCACATCTGGCCGCAAATCGCGGCTAGAATGATTAAACTAGCGGCCTGGGTAGGGGGTTAGGGGTTTGTGCTCAGGTGGTGTGGTCAGGGTATATCTAGTGTGCTCCAGTTTGCTCAATTTTGTCCTGAAGTGTCTGGGTCAAAAGAAGATCACAGAATGTCACAATGTCGTATTAAAACACCAATTTTGCACAAAGATCAAAACCTATGGTATTTTAGTGTAATCTAGGGTTAAACTAAGTTAAGGTGACCCTAACAACACTTAAATAAGTAGAGTTAACTAACACAATCACCACTTATCCAAAAGTCCACACAAAACACCATAATCTAGCACTAAACTAGCTAATTAACACAAACCGACGCTAATAAGCACACAAGCTAAGCAACTAGGGGATTGGGTTCAGAAATATACCCTGTAGAACCGTAGAGAGCAGGAGAAGAAGTGTATGGAGGAGGTGAGAGCTTGCTACTGCTACTTCTGGAGCTGCTGCTGCTGCAAGCTGAGGCTGCTGCTGCTGATGTTGCTTATGCTGCTAATGCTGATGTTGTTGCTGCTGCTTGCCTCTGCTGCCGCTGCTCTCTGCTGTTGCTGCTTCTTCTCTGTTGATGTGTGGGTGTGAGTTTGAGAGTGAGAGGATGAGAGCAATGAGTGAGAATGAGAGAACACCAACAAGTCAACCCCCTCCTCTCTCTCTCTCTTCATTAAATGAAGGCATGGGCAAGCCATCATGCCTCATAATGCTCCCTCTCTCTCTCACCAAGTCAACATTCAACCACAATAAAACCCATTTTAAATTCATTTTCATTTTTAAAACAATCATCATACTTAAAACCCAAAAGCACCTAATACAATATTAAACTAGATTAGGGGAAATGGTTAGTTAACCATGATTGCTAATCATGTTTAACCCCAAAAACAACCCTAGTTTACATGTACAAGTGTGTGTGTGCCTAGAAAAATTCTAATAAAATACTCAATAAATAGGATAAAATATTTAAAAACCAAATTGGTAAACTTTTTATTAAAAATCATAAATTAAAATATAATTAGCTACCAAAACAATCTAAGGTGTTACAATCTCCCCCCTTAAAAGAAATTCGTCCCCGAATTTAAAAATATACCGATACGCGTACCTTCAAAGAGAAGATTACAACTCCCAATTCTCGCTCGCAGCCTCCCAAGTGATTATCTCACTATACGGCTACGTCCAAGCAAAACCCTTCACAGATGGCAAGACCCTTGACCGATGTTCCTCCACCTGCCGAGCCATTAATACCATTGGCTGCTGGTGAACGAAAGATCGCGTCAAGCTACATGGTCTGGTGCCAAATCATGTGAGAAAGGTCAAGAAGGTAATTGTAAAGTATCATCACAAGCAATACGGGGTGAAAATTCAATAATCTGGGCGGAAGTGCCAAATTAAAGGCAACGAAACCAACTCGGTTATAGGATCTCAAAAGGACCTACAATCCTGGGACAAGCTTCCCAAAATCCAACACGTCATTCGTCGGAAAGTCCGTAGGAATACATGATTCTGTCCCTGTGAACTCGATTCTATGACCAACGAAGTCGGCATAAGACCTCAATTCGCAATGGACAATTCCCATCCTGACCTAACACAACTGGACCATCTCCTAAGTCTCTAGACATAGCTGGGGTCCAAAATCCTACTTACGCAGAGTCAGAAAAACAACATACTGGTGATCAACATGACCTAACCCCTAAGCCTAAAGGTTGCCAATTGGAGCGTCTCCTGATAACAGCTATCGAAGAAGAACCCTAACAATGGCGAGTGACGATCCCCAACTGCTGACAACAAGCAATACAAACTCACGGCTTAACAAGGAACAACTGAGCAAACTGAGTATAACCGGACAACGAGAATCCGAATGGAGTCACACCCTGACTAAACTTGGGTAGAAACCATAACGAAACTCTTGGAGATCTGCTCCCACTCCAACTTCGGAACGGTTAAAGGTTGCAATTTTCCAGCCGGTCTCAGATGCTCAACCCAAGCACGCAACAAGACAGACACTTTGAAACAAAACCTGAAACTTCTCTTTACATCCCTGTCCACCCGTAACTATCTCACAAGTCACGTCAATGTTGGCGGAACTTGAATGAAAACAGAGAGTTGACTGATGTGCCTGTTCTAGGGTTTCACGTCTCTACCTGATAATATCAGGTACATAAATGTGTCCCCAACCTTGCACACCATTGTCATAAATCAAAGATTACGAATCATTACCCAGCCGAGTATGCTCAAGTATCTTTGATGAACGAGCAGCGGCGGGCAGTGTCTCGCGAAAACGATTAAGGAAAAGTGGTCGGGCGCGGACATGAGAAAGCTGTCCCCTCCGTAGAGACGAACTTAAGCTGTACTCAACGATCACACAAGAACTGTAAATCTACAGAAGACTATCACAACAATCAAAATCCGCTGTAGGAAGATATACATTAAGCTCTGGTGGTCCGTGGAAAATCTGACACGGCTCTCGATCAAGTAGTGTCTCCAATTCTCCAACGCAAAACCACCGCGGCCATCTCCAGATCATGAGTAGAATATCCTTCTCGTACTTCCTCCAAATGTAGGGAAGCAAAAGAGATTACTCTATAGTGTCACCTCAGTACACACTCGAGCCCACTCAAGAAACATTACAGTTAAACAACAAGGTCGCCCGAACCAGAAAGCAAAGGAAGAACTGATGCAGTTGTTTAACAGAATCTTCAACTGCTGAAAACTCCGCACACATGCCTCAGTCCACAGAAAAGAAACCTCCCTTCCGGTCCATTCAGTCGACGGTGCAGCATTATTCTAGCAATCCTGCATGAAACGGCTGTAAAAAGCTGCTAAGCCCAACAATCTGCGGATCCCCGTCCTGCACACAAGTCTGGGCCTAAGCTGTACGGCCATGATCTCCCTCGGAACCATACAAAACCATCTCCCATGACTACAAGACCTAGGAGTCAACACAAAACAAGCCTGAAGAAACACTCCGAGAATTTAGCAAACTGCTGGTGCTCTCCCAGTATCTGCATAACAAATCCTCAAGTGCTACTATTGTCCCTTAAGACACATTAAATAGACCAGAATGTCGTAAATAATACAACAAAAACTGGTCGAGGAACGGCCTGAAAAAATCTGGTTCATCACATCTACGAATGCTGCTAGGGCATCAGTGAATCCAACGACTCACAAAAACACACAAAGCCCGTCGCACGCATAAGGCAGTCTTCGGAATGCCATCACCCTGAATCCGCAATAATGATGACCTGATCCCAAACAAACTTAGAAAATGTCTCGCACTCTGGAGCTGATCGAAGAAATCGTTAATGCGAGGTAAGGGATACCTATCCGCACCATAAGCCAGTTCAATTAACGATCCGTCGATACGCAACCCTAACTGCCATCTTTCTCCTTGACGAACAGAAATAGGAGTTTCCAAAAGCGAAACACTCAGACGCACAAAACTCCCCAACAATTAACTCTGCAGCTGATCCTGAAGCTCCCTAAGCTTTGCCGGCTCATCCCGAACAACGTCGAAAAACTCTCGCACGAAAGGAACACCGGTCCAACAAACCCTCTGTAGGTACGGTATCATGAATGAACGCTAAGAATCCACGACATCTCCTCAAAAGCCGACTAGCGAAAAAGGGAGAATTCATGCTGTGAGAGGCGGCACAACTATCCACCTGCACAACAAGAACTGACTCGCCGGGAAAACAATTCCTGACTGTTTCCTCACGGTAGTCCACAGACGCCTAACACGTAGCTAAACAGTCCGTGCTCAGGAGAACGTCAAATCCAACATCTCTAGAAGGACCAAAACGACGGACGAATCTCTATCTCCTATTCGATTGGCACACAACTGAAATACGTGTCGCGCAACAAAAGAATCGCTGACAGAAGTTAAAAAAACAAACTACGACTAATCTACCCAACCACGGTACAAGTATGAAAAGCAAACGAGTACATCAAAAGAACATGCGAAATAAGGATACCTGAAAACACCACATTGGACGCCTGCGCGTCCCGATGAGTAGAAGCAAACTCCTGTGTCTGCCCTCTACCCGCAACTGGCTGAACTCCTCTGGTAGACTGAGCCCTCTGAGAAAACCTGTAGGGTTCCTAGGCACACTAATGAAGTCTCACAAGTGATCAAACATGGCCAATTAATATTTTACAAGTGCCGAGAAACCCTAATACGGATCGTTAATTAGATATATAGGCGAAACGATGCAAGTAAACAACTTTATAGCTAAAGGAAAGTGGCTACAACCTTTGTAGATCCGGTCCTCCACCTCCTAGGCTCCGTGATGAAGTCCCCTCGCTGTCCAAATCGGATCTTGGACTCTAGCATCGGCTTCATCGGAGAAATGGGCGGGCTAGGTCGTCGAATTCGATGCCGAAGATGATCTACGTCGAGGCATCACAAGATCAAGCTCCCACTTCACCAAGTCATGAAACTTGTGAAGAAAACACCCTATACTACTTGGCAAGAGGTAGAGGATGAAGAAATAGGAAGTGGGTTCACTTTGGATTTGGATTTCTCACTCATTTTCACAAGTTGCCATTGATGGAGCAAGCTTTCTTCATGTTTGAAGAAGAAGAAGATGATGAAAAGAATATGATAAGTTATTATCAAATAGAAAATAAAATCAACACTTATCATATGGCAACCATGATTAGGTGTAGATAATAGACCATGGTTAGTTGGAAGGGTTAGGGTTAAGCATGAAGACAAAATGGTCACTTGGTCAAAGCTTCAAGAAGCTTCAATAACAAACAAAGAAAGCCACCATTTTCTCTTTAATCTTTTGCCAAAATAAATAAATAAATAGATAAGAAAAATAAAACCCTAACCATCACATAACCATGGTTTAATCTAAACATACACACTAACATTCATGTATCATCAAACATGATACAATCTTGTGCACAAAAGTATATCACATATACAACTTGTGTACATCAAGTGAGAAAATCCAATTTAAGTGAACCAATACTAGTTAATGCAAAGTAATATATCAAATATATAATTATGCATTAAATCATTAAATCAATACTTGATTTAACGATCCGGTCATATCTCATATAACCGACTAGTATCCAATGTATCGGCTTATCGAATCAACGATTCGATAACTAGGTTATATCGCAAACAACCATTCGATACATTCATCGCGAGAATAGAATACGGTATCACATACACGCATTATTCTCGGTCCCGCACATATCTCATATGCGCTCCTATTTCGTTTCGCTTGAGCCAGGAAACCTCTGTATAGGACTCTAAAGACTCGTCAATACGCCGGCAGCAGATGATGATCATATCAAACACCCACAAGCCGCAAGCGGTCTGCTAAACGTAACGGTCACCCGGGTATTGAGCTATCAGAAGATCGACGAGCAAGCCCGCTCACACTCCTGTGAATCCAACCAGTAACACTTACCATACAGTCCGGTCTGTTCGTCTGATATGTTGCATATCTCGCCTAGGGGTGGTAAACGTCAGACCCCAATAGCTCGATAAGTCATGCCGACGTAAGGTCCATAACATTCGTGAAACTACTGATAACTCTTACCAGTATATCACTGCAACCCTGGCCAGGGATTTCCTGTTATGGCCAGTCGAGCATAGCACAACATCAACCCCCAATACCGGGAGAGACGAATCCCCTCCTATCGCTTATTGCCTCCATGTGAATCGGGACTGTACCCAAAAACCACCTGTTTGCACGACTCAGTAGAGCCGTGGTAGGGTGGAAATCAAAGCACTGTGGGAGACACACAAGACTCTATGACGATATCGAGTCAACAGACTAAGCTGTACCAGTGTCACCAGAGAACTGCCATCTGACGTGAGGTATAATACCATCTGGGAGTTCTCGGCGAGTCCGTTCAGTGTACCCAGTCTCCACTGAGCACCCGCATACCATCTCCGATGTCAAACACCAATGGATATGGGATCATCCATCGCCCATCACATGGGTCGAGAAGATATACGCTAGTCTACTCTGGAATATCGATGCCCCGTCTCGATATTCCCACGACTAGGAACAATGAAGGATGTACTCATTGACTACCCAGGCCCCACTAGTATGATCTTCATCACAGTCCTGGAAGTCGAGTACACATCCTAAGGGCTTTATTAACATGTAATCAGAGAGACAGAAAGTATGCATGTTAAGATAAAGAGCAACCAGATAGCGTACTATCATGTCGAGCAAGAAAGTCCTACCTATATATGTCCCAGCATCCACTACAATATACATCCTATGTACAGTAATGGCATATAGGGCATACATATAACTAACAATCTCCCACTTGCACTAGGGCCATCTGTAGCAGTGGTTGCAGTATCACATACTCAACCATCCCATAAAAGTCTCTCTTTGGGAAAAGGCCTTCATGAGTGGATCCGCTGTGTTGTCCTCTAAGTCTACTCTCCTTACCTCGATCACCCTGGAGATCAACTATCTCCATGATCAGGTGATGCTGCCTCAGAATATGTCTGGGTCACTGATGGGATCGGGGTTCCTGGGCCAAAGCCACACTTCCATTGTCATACAATGGTAGGAACCTAGTTCATCTTATGAACCATTATACACCCAAACTGCCTCTTTGGTAGTATTTTTAATAGCGATGTTACCAGCCTTTATCGTCTAGTTTGCCACGGTATCTAGCTTGGAACTCTTCCAACATACCGTCCCTCCACTAAGGGTAAAGACAATGCTTGTGACTGACATTCATTCGTCTTTATCACCCTGGAACACTTCCAGTGATTCTCCCCAGGATCGATTGATACCATCTCACTATATCTAGTGAGAATCCTAGCATCCAATTACATCTATCTCATAGATGAAAACTCAGGATTTAGGAGGTATCACTTTGATCCTATTGGAGAATCCTTGTGATAAGCGGAGATTGACCGTGCGTAGCATAGGAAACTCTTTTCTTATCAAGAGTATGTTGTCCACGTACAATACGAGGATAACCACCTTACTCTCTACTACCTTTTTGTATATACAAGGTTCATCTACCATTTTGATGAAGTCAAACTCTTTGACTACCACATCAAAATAGATGTTCCAACTCCGCGATGCCTGCTTTATCCTGTAAAGAAACTTGCACACGTTTCCGCTGCTCCCACTGTTTACGAAGCCCTCTGGCTGTGTTCTTATTGACGTTCTCTTCTAAATCATTATTTAGAAAAGTAGTCATGGCACCCAACCACCAGATATCGTAGTCATGGTGTGTAGCAATGGCAAGTAAGATCTGGATGGACTTAAGCATAGTCCCTGGAAAAGGTTTCATCATTATCCACGCTTGGTTGATGACGAAAAACCTTTAACAAGTCTAGCTTTGAAAGTCTCAACTTTTCCATCTACACCAAGTAATCTTCTCGAGATATACTTGCTCCTGATGGGAATTTAACCCTTCCGATATCGCAACCAAAGTCCATACTTTGTTGGTGTACATGGATTCCATCTCAGATCGCTAAGCATCCAGCCATTCTTACAGAGTCCCTACTCTAGATGGCCACTCGAAACTAGTTGGGTCATCATCTCATGATGCATTCCTCGCTCCCACTGTCATCGAGAAACCAAGGTATCTCTCAGGCAGGTGAGGAACCCTACTAGATCGGCGGAGAGGCTGAGGTTCGTCGGGGACTATAGAATCCTTTGGTTCTATCAAATCATCAACTGCAGTTTTGTATAGCTGGAACCTTTCCAGTTCTACAGAACTGACCTTGCCTCGATCTTGTCCGGATCTTGCTTTAGACATAAGCCGGACAACCCCAAATCTTAACTTGAGAGATAGGCTCTTCCCATACCATATCTCATATGGAGTGGTAGGCACAGATTTGATTCGAACCTAATTCAATAGGTATGCAACTTCTCAAGTGCACAACCCTAAAAGGAAATAGGTAACTCAGTGATACTCATCATAGAGCACACCATATCATATAGGGTGCTAATACTACGCCCTGATACACCGTTGTGCTGTGGTGTATTCAGAGGAGTAATACTGAGAGAGAATCACATTCTCCTTTAGAATGGTCCAGGAATGCCATGCACAAGTATTCTCCTCCCTGATCTTATCATAGGACATAATACTTATACCCGTATTGGTTCTCTACTTCTAACTTATATTCTGTGAATACCTCAAAAGCTTCGGACTTATGTTTCAACAGAAACATATGACCGAATCTTGTGAGATTATCAGAGAATGTAATGAAATACAAAGAACCAGTCTTGGCATGTGTAGACAGGAGACCTTACATACATCATCATGTATCAGTCCCAAGAGTTTACTAACTCTTTCTCTGTTTCCAGTAAACGGAGCTATGGTCATCTTATCTTTGTGACATGACTGGCAAGTTTCACAAGATGTAAATTCAAACTGATTTAAATATACATCTAAATGTAACTTCAGCCAGTCGGGTCGCATTGATATGACCTAGTCTACAATGCCTCAAGAAGAATTCGTTCATTTCTGAACTCTTCCTCTTGTGTGTGTTCTGTATACAAGGAACTGTAGTTTGATTTAGAACGTCAATGCTTTTAGATAACGTGCCTGAACCGATCAACTTTTGATATAGGAAATGTTCAAAACATTATCCAGCAATACAAAATTTTATCATTTCTTTACTAATAAAGAGACGGATATGATTTTGTAAATCAGGTTCAGTATCTAATAACATTTGTTCAGAATCAATGTATTTGTAATACAGGGTGGCAGTGACCAACAGACTTGGCTGCAACACTTGCCCCGGTTTCTGTCTCATGAAACTTATCACCCGTTCTCAGTTTTCTACCTTTTTGTAGCCCTATGTAACAGATTACATATCTGGGATCCTGATCCGGTATCAAATACTCAGGATGCAGAGAATACTGAGAAACAGTTCTTTGTAATGAACATACCCGAAGGAGATGCATCATATGCACTTTCTTCGTTTGGGCGGCATAGAAATTCTGGTATTCCCCTATTTCCTGCTCTGTCTTATAACAATTATAAGTTGGAGCGGGACCAACGTTCCCCAGCTCAGTATAACAAGCGGGTTCGGTCAATTCATCCATATTATTATCTTGATTAAGGCGTGATATGGTCGCTACCTAGAGAGAGAGAGAAGAAAACACTCTGCGTGCGCTCTTGCAAGATCAGATTGGTTATTTATTTTATCTAATCAGGATGGCTCCCACTGTTTTTATCAAATCTTCCTTCAAACCCTAAAAGGAAAGACTAGCCGGGATTAATTACACTCTACAAGTATTAATTACACTCTACAGGTGCCGACGGATCAGCCTACGACATATACTATTGATAGACTTTTGACAGAGATGAAGGACTTCCTCCAAACTATGAGTTCTTTGGTTGATGTCGTTCGGGAGCTACGACAGGAAGTTGTCACCCCTGTTACTCAGTTGTCACTTACGATCAGCCTGCAGCAGTCCGTCACCTATATAGCACCAGTGGTTGCAGCTCCAGTTGATGAGGCACATATTCCAGGACAGTGGAGGACTCGTACCAGTGTACCAGCCCAGAGACAGAGGTTTAGTCATCGAGACAGACTCCGTGGCCGTCGCGGGAGTAGCAGAGTCTTAGGACGAGGACAGTCGTTCAGCTCTCATCCCCAGGATGGTCAGCAGTCACCACGTAGATGTTTTCGATTCGGAAGCCTTCAGCACTTCGTCAGGGATTGTTCCTTAGCACCTCGTCAGGATCGTTTTCAGAGAGGCCGTGGACGTGGAAGGTTTTGTTAGTTATATGTATGCCCTAGAGACCATTACTGTACATAGGATGTATATTGTAGTGGATACTGGGACATATATAGGTTGGACTTTCTTGCTCGACATGATAGTACGCTATCTGGTTGCTCTTTATCTTAACATGCATACTTTCTATCTCTCTGATTACATGTTGATAAAGCCCTTAGGATGTGTACTCGACTTCCAGGACTGTGATGAAGATCATACTAGTAGGGCCTGGGTAGTCAATGAGTACATCCTTCATTGTTCCTAGTCGTGGGAATATCGAGACGGGGCATCGATATTCCAGAGTAGACTAGCGTATATCTTCTCGACCCATGTGATGGGCGATGGATGATCACATATCCATTGGTGTTTGACATCGGAGATGGTATGCGGGTGCTCAGTGGAGACTGGGTACACTGAACGGACTCGCCGAGAACTCCCAGATGGTATTATACCTCACGTCAGATGGCAGCTCTCTGGTAACACTGGTACAGCTTAGTCTGTTGATCCGAGATCGTCATAGAGTCTTGTGTGTCTCCCACTGTGCTTTGATTTCCACCCTACCACGGCTCTACTGAGTCGTGAAAACAGGTGGTTTTTGGGTACAGTCCCGATTCACATGGAGGCAATGAGCGATAGGAGGGGATTCTTCTCTCCCGGTATTGGGGGTTGATGTTGTGCTATGCTCGACTGGCCATAACAGGAAATCCCTGGCCAGGGTTGCAGTGATATACTGGTAAGATTTATCAGTAGTTTCACGAATGTTATGGACCTTACGTCGGCATGACTTATCGAGCTATTGGGGTCTGACGTTTACCACCCCTAGGCGAGATATGCAACATATCAGACGAACAGACCGGACTGTATGGTAAGTGTTACTGGTTGGATTCACAGGAGTGTGAGCGGGCTTGCTCGTCGATCTTCTGATCGCTCAATACCCGGGTGGCCGTTACGTTTAGCAGACCGCTTGCGGCTTGTGGGTGTTTGATATGATCATCATCTGCTGCCGGCGTATTGACGAGTCTTTAGAGTCCTACACAGAGGTTTCCTGGCTCAAGCGAAACGAAATAGGAGCGCATATGAGATATGTGTGGGACCGAGAATAATGCGTGTATGTGATACCGTATTCTATTCTCGCGATGAATGTATCGAATGGTTGTATGTGATATAACCTAGTTATCTAATCGTTTATTCGATAAGCAGATACATTGGATACTAGTCGGTTATATGAGATATGACCGGATCGTTAAATCAAGTATTGATTTAATTATTTAATGCATAATTATATATTTGATATATTACTTTGCATAAACTAGTATTGGTTCACTTAAATTGGATTTTCTCACTTGATGTACACAGGTTGTATATGTGATATACTTTTGTGCACAAGATTGTATCATGTTTGATGATACATGAATGTTAGTGTGTATGTTTAGATTAAACCATGGTTATGTGATGGTTAGGGTTTTCTTTTTCTTATCTATTTATTTATTTATTTTGGCAAAAGATTAAAGAGAAAATGGTGGCTTTCTTTGTTTGTTATTGAAGCTTCTTGAAGCTTTGACCAAGTGACCATTTTGTCTTCATGCTTAACCCTAACCCTTCCAACTAACCATGGTCTATTCTCTACACCTAATCATGGTTGCCATATGATAAGTGTTGATTTTATTTTCTATTTGATAATAACTTATCATATTCTTTTCATCATCTTCTTCTTCTTCAAACATGAAGAAAGCTTGCTCCATCAATGGCAACTTGTGAAAATGAGTGAGAAATCCAAATCAAAAATGAACCCACTTCCTATTTCTTCATTCTCTACCTCTTGCCAAGTAGTATAGGGTGTTTTCTTCACAAGTTTCATGACTTGGTGAAGTGGGAGCTTGATCTTGTGATGCCTCGACATAGATCATCTTCGGCATCGAAGTCGACGACCTAGCCCGCCCATTTCTCCGATGAAGCCGATGCTAGAGTCCAAGATCCAATTTGGACAGCGAGGGGACTTCATTACGGAGCCTAGGAGGTGGAGGACCGGATCTACAAAGGTTGTAGCCACTTTCCTTTAGCTATAAAGTTGTTTACTTGCATCGTTTCGCCTATATATCTAGTTAACGATCCGTATTTGGGTTTCTCGGCACTTGTAAAATATTAATTGGCCATGTTTGATCACTTATGAGACTTCATTAGTGTGCCTAGGAACCCTACAGTGGTATCAGAGCCTAGCTAGAGCCTTAGGCGATGCGTAGACGGAATTAGAAGTCCGATCGAGCCGAAACCCTAATTCAAAACATGCTCTCTGTACATTTTTGAAATTTGTGGATTTTTGAGAATTAAAAATATGCAGAAAAATTAGCAGGAATATCTTAGAGTTACTGTAAAATTCGATTCCCTAATTCCATCAAACCGCCGCGGTTCCGCGGCATGTGCATGGCTCATGCGGCGGTTCCGCGGCTGTTTTGTCTTATCTTGCATCGAATTTTGCACATTAATTCATATTTTGCAGTGCTGGTTTTCCTGGGAATTTTTAATCTGAATTCAAGAGTTGAGTTTTCTGGGTTGTATTGGGGACTCGGTGTTTCGATCGGATTGTCTAATTTTGTCAGTATGTTTTTCCGGGTAATTTTAGAATATGTTAAAAAGTTCGACCGGATATAAATACCCACTTTTTCCCCTGCCGGGAAATTTCCAATTGATTGATTTTTTCGTAGTTTAACGACGTTCTAAGTAGTGCAAGTAACGCGATGGACCCTCTAGAAGACAACAAACCTTAACTCGATTATGTGACCGTCTTGAACTGCCCTTTGAACCTTAGGGTTTGGGGCAGTACGGCGTGCCACATGTGAGGCGTTGGCTTGACCCTTCTACGGCTGGACCGTTGGTACTGAGGCACGAACTGAATGTTTTTAGACTTATTTCATGTGTTGAGCTGTATCGGGAAAACTTGGGTGTTGGATTGTTCGATCGGAAAGTTTAACATTTTTCTATTTATCTGGAATGTGATACAATAATTGGAATTCACAAATAGTTATGAGATAACTAATATGAATGTTATAAACATAGCAGTTTAGTCTCACTTGATCGGTTGCCACGGAATTTTGATGTGATCAAAAGTCTGTCGCAATCGGGAAGCGTACGCGGATACTCGCCAGGTAAACTTAATAGACAGCCTCACTCCATAGCCCCGACCAAGTGACTGTAGGAGAACCCCGTCGCCGAAAGCATCCGTCCGGGTGCTCGCGGCAGCGGTGTTCCGCCTTGGTGCACTTCGTCGACGGTATCAGGGGTGCGGCCGCCTACTAAAGTTTGCGACGAGCATTCGATCAGTTTTTCGGGAATCCTGTTGTATTGCCCGACATGATATTGAAAAGTGTTTTCGATAATGAGACTAAAATGCGGGGTTTATAATTGTTAGGCATGCGATGTCTAAGTAATTCATTTGATTAGGCATGCGATGTCTAAAGAGTTTGCGGATTCCAACTGTTGTAGTTTTACACTTTCTTTTCTGTGACCGTAAGTGTAATATGTGATATCGCCGGTGTCGTTGCTATATGTCAACGACAATTGGGATGCGCATATTTACTTACGTTGATGACATGTGATGTTCTGTGTTGCTGGATATGTTATATTGGATCGTCGTGTTCGAATAGCCGGGGGTTTTTTTATGTGAGATGAGTGTTTTTCATTTTCATTCATGTAAAAACTTGTATGTAATATTCTTTTATTGGGGCACTTCCAGGTTGCGGATGTTGTCACCATTTGTATATTATTTACTTTTCCACATTAGGATAGACCCAAGGAGGGGAGCACAAGTAACCGGGTTCTGGGGTCCAGTGGGAGACCAACTCGAGGAGTCGAGTCCGGGTCTCCTAACCCTAGAATTGGTAGGGTTGCTTGCCGCTCTCGTAGGGGTCTTTGGATGTGGGATTGGCTATTCATCACGACCGTGCAGTGTCCTACGGCTGCTAGTCACAGTACAACTATATAAAGGAAATAAGATAAAGACGCAATTCTAACAATGACGTAGAATATGCGACAGGTATTTGAATCCTAGCCCAGACGCATAACGCCATGCGGGCGATTCCCCTGTAGATGTTAAATCTACTCACCTACGCTCCACGCTAGGCAAATCCTACCATCTGCTCCTCCCGGTAGCAGTGTCCGTAGTCCCCACCTGCAAACCTGCAAATAAGACATGGAAATCATATATAAGCCAAATATTCCGCAAAACGCGATATCGAACCCAAACGAGAAACTCGCGTCGCGAACTAAACGCGCGTGTGCACGATACGCTGAATCGTGTGTATACGCGTCTAAAATTACCGCGACACGCTGGATCACAGAACCCACTCACGTATCGCGCGTATCGCGCAAACACAACGGACATGCAAAATGGTATTTGATCCCAGATTTTCCTACAGGTCAAATCTTACAAAACTATACATACCACTGGCCTAGAAATAACAACAGACTCCTACCCATGCAAACTACACCCAAAACTCCCACATCTAGCCGCAAATTGCGGCCAGAATGATTAAACCGGCAGCCTGGGTAGGGGGTTAGGGGTTCGTGCTCAGGTGGTGTGGTCAGGGTATATCTAGTGTGCTCCAGTTTGCTCAATTTTGTCCTGAAGTGTCTGGGTCAAAAGCAGATCACAGAATGTCACAATGTCGTATTAAAACACCAATTTTGCACAAAGATCAAACCCTATGGTATTTTAGTGTAATCCAGGGTTAAACTCAGTTAAGGTGACCCTAACAACACTTAAATAAGTAAGGTTAACTAACACAATCACCACTTATCCAAAAGTCCACACAAAACACCATAATCTAGCACTAAACAAGCTAATTAACACAAACCGACGCTAATAAGCACACAGGCTAAGCAACTAGAGGATTGGGTTCAGAAATATACCCTCTAGAACCCTAGAGAGCAGGAGAAGAAGTGTATGGAGGAGGTGAGAACTTGCTACTGCTACTTCTGGAGCTGCTGCTGCTGCAAGTTGAGGCTGCTGCTGCTGATGTTGCTTGTGCTGCTGATGCTGATGCTGTTGTTGCTGCTTGCCTCTGTTGCCGCTGCTCTCTGTTGTTGCTGCTGCTTCTCTGTTGATGTGTCGGTGTGAGTTTGAGAGTGAGAGGATGAGAGCAATGAGTGAGAATGAGAGAACACCAACAAGTCAACCCCCTCCTCTCTCTCTCTCTTCATTAAATGAAGGCATGGGCAAGCCATCATGCCTCATAATGATCCCTCTCTCTCTCTCTCTCACCAAGTCAACATTCAACCACAATAAAACCCTTTTTAAATTCATTTTCATTTTTAAAACAATCATCATACTTAAAACCCAAAAGCACCTAATACAATATTAAACTAGATTAGGGGAAATGGTTAGTTAACCATGATTGCTAATCATGTTTAACCCCAAAAACAACCCTAGTTTACATGCACAAGTGTGTGTGTGCCTAGAAAAATTCTAATAAAATACTCAATAAATAGGATAAAATATTTAAAAACCAAATTGGTAAACTTTTTATTAAAAATCATAAATTAAAATATCATTAGCTACCAACACAATCTAAGGTGTTACACTAGTAATGGTTTAGTTGGCTCTGATACCACTGTAAGTCTATGTCACACACCCCATGAACTTGCGGGGAGGCGGAATATATGAAAAACGATTATCAAAGCTTCGTAACACGGACTTGAGCGCATGAATCGTTTCTAAACCATTGCTAACTATCTACTAGAGGTTTAACTACTAAGATACAAAGTTATACCACACGTTACTTGTCATTCGGGTCTTCATCGCGGTCCTCCACTCCTCGTAGGCTCCTAGGAACATCGGCACCTCAACGGCCTCCTCGAATCAAAGACGATCCACCCGAAAGCTCCTACGCCAAGCTTAATCTCAAACTTGAGAAAACTAGATTGGTTAAAGTGCTAATCTAAGCTACCTAGGGGATATGGAGTGAGGTTATGGATATATTAGTCTAGCTAACCCTTGATCTCAACTCATGAGAGGTTAGGGTTAGGGTTTGAAGAGAGAGTGAGCTTGAGGAGAGAGAAGGTGAAGATGAATTATGAAATGAGATAATGATCTATCATAATATATATGAAGCATTATTTATTTATCCAAAAATGAAATAATAGAATTAACAACCATGCTTCATAAATATCTATGAGTGATTCATCTCCATGAGTCATTAAGCATTTATGATGCATTAATGACATGGATGAATCACACAAATGAGCCACTAATCTAATTTAATGCAATGCCACCTTACCCCCCCTCCCAAGTCACCACTCTTCTAGAAGCTTCTCGACAAATTACGAGAAAGCCCCTCCAATCCGTGAAAACACGGAAAAACTTTAGACTGTATAAATCCAATAACCCGATACTAGATCTGGCTTAAACCAAAGCTGGCTAGTAAAAACTGTCCGAAAAGTCGTACGTGCGTAAACACACGTACGTGTCCGAACCCTTGTCGTAAAACCATACGACCTCTATATCGTTTCGCCTCGAGCAGGGAAACTCTCTGTGTGGGACTCTAAAGACTCGACACTATGCTGGCAGTGGGTTTAACCACAGACCGCAAGCGGCACTAGCTGTGCGTAACGGTCCCCAGGTAGATGTCGATAAGAAGGCCGATGAGGAAAACCATCCAAACCCCTACTGGGCCTGATTTGACAATCTCCGTACAGTCCGGTCTGTTCGTCTAAGACTATCGCATATCAAGCCTAGGGGCGGCAAACATCAGTCCTCTAATAGCTGTATAAGTCGTGTCGGAGCGAAGCCCATTACACCCTGAGAAACTACTGGAACCTACCAGTAAATCTCGTTTTCCCTGGCCAGGGACTTTGCGTAATGGCTCTCTGACACAGAGCAATATCAACTCCCAATACCAGGAGAGACGAATCCTGTCTAACCGCCACTGCCTCTAAGTGCTCGGGACTGCACCCAACTGCTACCTGTTTGCACGACTCCTTTGAGCCGTGGTAGGGTAGCAATCTAAGAACAGTGGGACACACTCGAGGCGAAGTAGCAGTGTCAAGTCTACGGACTATGCTGTACTCATGTCACCTGGGAACTGTTAACTGACGATGGGTATAATACCAACCAATCAGTTCCCCGGTGAGTCCTGTCCGGTGTACCCGTAACCTAATGAGCACCTGTATACTATCTCCAGTACGACGTACTGATGGCTGTGGGATAGACCATCTCCCCAACTGGGATGAGAAGCGTATACACTTAGTCTAATCCGGAATATCGATGCCCTATCTCGATAATCCAACGACCAGGGGCCTGTATAGGATGTTGCTTACAGACTACCCAGCCCCCATTAGCGTGACTGCCATCACGACGCTGGTAATCAAGCAAAGATGCTATGGGCTCTACTAATATGTATAAGTGATACGTCACAAGAAACATATGCACATATTAAAGTAGACACAAACCAAGTAGCATACTACCATTTTTAGCAAGACTGTTATATACAACTGTGAATATCCCAAGCTTCCATTAAGTAATATACAACCTAGTATGATACAATAATGGCTCCTAGGGCATATACACTAACACCCCTCTCTTGTATATACATACCTGCACCCGCATTCCGACTGAATGCGAATGTGATGAGACTAAAGTAATCCAACAAATCTAATACTAGGATCCGGCTTAAACCAAAGCCCACTAGTATGATCCGTCCGATCATGATCCGTGCAATACCGCACGTATATGATCGAACCCTGCCATATATCATACGGCCTCTACAACGTTTCGCCCGAAACTTGAGAAACTGTCTGTGGGGGACTCTAAAGACTTGTCAATACTTTGGCTGTGGATTTAACCACTAGCACGTCAGAGGTATTAGCCATACGTAACTGGCTACCAAGTATTGACTAAAAGGGACGTCGATGAGCGAACCCATCCTGACACCCTACTGAGCCTGTCCGTGACAATATCCGTACAGTCCGGTCCGTTCGTCTATGAGTATCGCATGGCGGGCCTAGGGGTTGGTAAAAGTCAGACCCCCATAAGCGGTATAAGTCGTGTCAGAGTGTAGCCCTGAACGCCCTGAGATACTACTGGAATACCTACCAGTAAATCTCCTGCCTCGGCCAAGGGCTTTGTGTAATGGCTCTCCTAGACACAGCGCGATCTCGCCCCCAATACCGGGAGAGACGAAACCCCTGCCGATCCGCTCACTGCCTCCATGTAGCTCGGGACTGTACCCAACTAAAACCTGTTTGCACGACTCCTTTGAGCCGTGGTAGGGTAGTAATCAAAGCACAGTGGGAACTCACACAAGACAAATGACGATCTCAGGTCGATGAACTAACCTATACACATGTCACCAGGGAACTGCTATCTGACGTCTGGTATAATCCCAACTAGCATGTTCCCGGCGAGTCCTGTCCGGTGTACTCATAACCCAATGAGCACCTGTATAAATCTTAGGTGAACCAACTGACACCAGTGGCCTGTGAGACCGTCCACCGCCCCTCGTCGGGGTCTCGACTGTATACACTAGTCTACTCTGGAGTATCGATGCGTTGTCTCGAAAACTCCCATGACTAGGGACCTTTTAAGGATGTGCTTATAGACCCCAACTCCCACATATATGATCTCCATCATACTGATGGCCATCAAGCAAGAATCCTAAGTGCTTTATTAACGTGCAATAGTGACCTGTAAGGTCACCTGAAGCAGTACACGATGATAAAGTTAAACCAGATAGCATATTATCATCTAGAGTAAGATTGTCCTACCGGTATAGGTCCTCCCTCAATCATTGCAATCACGTGCCTGTGATCCAATAATTGACTCTGGGGGCACTATATCCAACAGGAGCGGACTACAAAGGTTGTAATCCCTCACTTTTAGTTGTAAAGATGTTTACTTGCATGTTAAACCCTAATAATCTAGAAAAAATCCCGGCTTTGGGTTGTTCGGCACGTCTAAAATTTTATTCGGGCATGGTTGATGCCTTCTTGAACCTTGTTAGAGTGCCTAGGAACCCTAAAGTGGTATCAGAGCCTAGCTAGAGCATTAGGCGACGTGTATACAAAGTTAAAACTCCGATCGAACCCCGATACGACGAAATAGACCCCCTCTCTGGAAATTTTGTAAAAATGTGATTTTTTCTGCATTAAAAATACTCAAAAAAATCAGCAGGGAATTCTAAGAGTTACTGTGCAAAACGACACCAAAATGCCACTAAGGCGCCGCGGAACCGCGGCCGTACCATGCCTTCTGCGGTGGTTCCGCGGCAGAACTATAGCATTAGGGTTAGTTTTTGGCACAGTAATATCCGTAGGTGATTCAGTATATTTCTGGGTATTTTTAATCTGACTCAAGTGTTGAGTTTTCTGGGGATTATTTTGAATTCGTTGATTCGATCGGATTGTTTAATTTCGCTCTGTTTTTCGGATATTTTAGAAAGTATTAAAATGTTCGAACGGATATCATTAACTCATTTTTTCCCGGCATGAAAAACTTTCAAGTGTTGAATTTTTCTTGAGTTTAAATCTTTCGGAAAAACGTGCAAGTAACACGGTGGACCCTCTAGAAGAACAAAAACCTTAACTCGATTATGTGACCGTCTGAACAGCCTCTAAACCTTAGGGTTTGGGGCAGTACGGCGAGCCATATGTGAGGCGTTGGCTTGACCCTTCTACGGCTGGACCATTGCTACTGTGACATATTCTGGGATTATTTGAACTCCGCTCAAGTGTTAAGCTATTTAGTAAATCTTGGGTATTTGATTATTCGATCGGAAAGTTTAATATTGTCTATTTATCTGGAATGTGATACAATATGTGGAATTCATATAGTTAGGCATGAAATGCGAAGTATGTGATATTTCGGATTTACGATGTCTAAAGTGAATGTGAATTCCAAATGTTGTAGTTTTACACTTTCTTTTCTGTGACCGTAAGCGTAGTATGTGGGGTATCGCCGGCTTCGTTGCTATACATCAACGACAATCGGGATACGCATACTTGCTTACGTTGATGATATGAGATATTATGTGTTGCTATGATATGTTATTTTGGATTTTTGTGTTCTGAATAGCCGGTGGTTTTATGTGAGATGAGGTTTTTATTTTCATTCATGTAAAATTCATTTGTATGTAATATTCTTTTATTGGGGCACTTCCGGGATGAGGATGATGTCACCAGTGTATATTATTTATTTTTCCGCATTAGGTAGACCCAAGGAGGGAAGCACAAGTAACCGGGTTCTGGGGTCCAGTGGGTGGCCATCTCGAGGAGTCGAGACCGGGTCTCCTAACCCTAGAATTGGCAGTGTTACTTACCGTTCTCGTAGGGGATGTGGGTTTGGCTATTCATCGCGACCGTGGAATCCGTGTTTTATATAGGCTCGTATTAAAAACACGGACATCCTAGTATATCCAATATTTCATATATGTTCTTCTGCTGCAATGTTCTGTGATGAGATCATATTACTGCCTGAGACAAATGCTTATACTATATATATATATATGATGATATATAAATATTACTGCTTTCGTTTCTTCTGTGATGCTTAGGAAGCATAAGCTGATGGATTTTATTAATGAGATTAATAAAAAGAAAAGAAACCTAAAAGATGTTGTAGAATCAAAACTTTATAACAAGGGTAGCTACAGTTTTGCTTTGCATAGCGGTATATGCGATATACCCTGCACCTTATTCGATGAGGAAAGAGCCGAGACCCCTTCACCGGGAGTGACCTCTTTAGCAAAACTGGCAGATACTACAAACTCACGGTTTAGTTTTTGATTGCTTCTATTGTTTTTGCTTTGCACCGCGGTATTTGTGAAATACCATGCACCTTATTCGATAAGGAATCCCTTCACCGGGAGTGACCTCTTTAGCAAAACTAGAAAAGCCTCAAAAACACTCATTTTTAAAATCACTTGTTTCTACAACGATATCAAGTTCATTACGCTCATGGTTTTTCTGAAAAAAAACATGCGTAGCCCTCCGACATTTCAGATAGGTAATACTTAGTATTTGTGCTGCGTTTGTTCGCTTTCGTCAAGGCGTAGTGAGCCGTAGCTAACTATTGCTTATCTGTAACATATGATGAGATTGGGTTAGGGTAGTCGTGCGGCTTTGTTGGCTTTCGTCAAGGGACGTACGACAGGGTTTAATTCAATCAAGAAATGTACGGGTTGAACTTGACTAGCACACTATGATTTGTTGGCATTCGTCAAGGTCATAGCATGTTAGGGGCAAAATATTATCGGGAATTTCAAGTGTTGAAATTTGCAATGAGATTGCATACCTCCTATGAGATTGTCACATCCCGAAAGTACGGAACATGACCGGCACTTAAACTACGAAACGTCTCGAGGCGTACGTAATCTAAGAAAGCCGAAAACCCAGAAATCCAAACCAAGAAAAGTGGTAGAGTGAAGGAAAACCAATTTAAATCAAGTAGTTTTAATAGTATAAGACGAATTATGAGTTTTAAAAACATCAAATATTTACAGAAAATTTCGGCAGCGTCTCCTTTGTAAATACTGGCCCCCAAACGGGATACAACATGAATAGTATACGAAATCAGTAAAAGGCATCCCCAAGCGGGAGCTAGCTCTTCGTCAATCGACGGTCACAACCACACAAGCAATATAATATACAACGCCAAGGGCGAGGATCAAAACACAAAGGAAACTCAAAACAACAAGAAATCCACAGAAATATAACGCGCGACTTTAAGATCGAAAGAATAACATCACAGGTCTCTATCTCAAAAATAAATACATGTTTGGTTGATAAAATTTACTAGATACAACTGAATAATATTATACAAAGTAATATGATGGGTACGATACCAATAAACACACCAACTAGCAAGTAACCCAAAAGAAGCAGTGCCAGCGAAACCGTAATGAAACCTGTACGGCAAAACCTGCAAGAAACTGTGGCACAACGGGGGTGAGTTGCCAACTCGTGAGTAGAAAAACATCTACGAACAGAAACCGCATGAACAACGCAATCCTAGGTCAACGATCATAATATATCCTCAAATATATATAACATGCAGCCTATAACAATGGCTAGGGTAAGTATCTAACCCCTGTGTAATCCCATATGCCCGTGTCAGTGCATCAGGTAGCAATATATCATATGGATGATGTATGAATGCACGAAAACAGAATACATGTACTAAAGAAACTGCTTTCATAATTTAGTGAGATTTCCTTTGTATTTTTAAAATGAGGTATCATAATGAAATCAGCATAAACAGTGTCTAGCATCGACACAAAACATAAATCTCAATGTCTCAATATCTCAGGCTCCGGCTATCCGGACTGGCCTGTATCATCAAATCTCAGTACCTCAATATCTCGAAATCTCAATGCCTCAATCTCAATATCTAGGGCGCCGTCAGTCCAGACCGTCCCCTACCATCCATCTTAAGACCACGATGGTATCCTCCGGATATCTGACGCGTCGGGTAAAATCACCGGTCGGTAGTGCTCCCCTGCCAGGCTCAACGCCATCATCTGCGATCCTCTTGCCCCGGGGTACCGCAACGGGTCCACCATGTACCCGAAACGGTTCCTCTACTCCTCGAACTCGGGTCTCGAAATCCATCAGCAAACTCATGGTGGACGACTCGTACATCATGGGAAAACCGTACTTTTTATTTAAAAGAGAGAGAAGAAGTTTATTTATGTTTTTGCGGTGTTCCTCCAAATCCAAGAAATCTAGTGAAATCCGAATCCAAATCATCAATAGCACGTAAAACCATGAATATAGGCATGAAAATCTATGAATGCAGCATAACAATGAATAACATTATGCATGAAGTGACAAGTAATAACTACAATGTCTAAACCGGCATATAAGGCAGGTACACTAATATCATATCAAATTACTAACTAACAAGCTAAGTCAAGCAATAATATTTTCTATGGTGTACGTGACATGGCAATTACCGATGATGATGTGTGTGAGCCGGCAAGTAAGTGTATGTGGTACATACGCATCATCGGTAATGGTGCTGGTGTCCTAACAACATAATATCAACAATGCAAAAAGAAATAGCAATGTAAGTATGGGATGCGAGGCGAACAACAATAATGAGCGGGAGCTAAATACTAGACACACAGTAACTAATCTGCATTTAATATATATATATATATATATATATATACGTCATACTATGGTGATATTTGAAATAACACAAATCGTGGGGTTTTGGAAATAAGGGCTACGGTGTTTTTAAGAAAAGATACGCCCTTTGAAATATCCGTAGAATCCCTTGACCTGTCTTTTAAAATACCCACGATCCGTTAGTTTTGAAATAGGTAGGAGTCTAATCTAGTCTAACAACTACACTAAACTATACGGCTGAACTAACAAGCTGAACTACAGGTAAGGAAACAACCTAACATCTGAGTCGACACATATACAAACATGTATATATATAGTCGGTGATCCTGCCTCAATAATATCATATCCGATACCATATCTATAATAAGACATCCCAAGTCAAGAGTGCGGATCAATCATCAATATATAGCTCGTACGTAAATCCGTCGTACGGCATCCCCAAATCTGGGTACGGGTCAATATCACATTATTCATCTGGTATCCTCTTTATCCAAGATCATAATCTGGGTACTGATCTACGTCTAGCACGATACTAATATCATCAATATAGTCATGATCTGACTGCTGATCTACAGCCTCGTACAAACCGATATCATCATCATATATCGTCATAAAGAGGTATACATCGCCTAATGCGACCTATTATGAATATCTTAATATATCTTATCTCATATCACGATCACATGTCAACCATTCAATGTATAACACTATTCACATGTAACGTCGTCCCAAGATCCGCAATAATATCAGGACGTATCTCAAGTACGAATCCTGTCATATCACCGTTCTCGCGGTCTCAACCAAATCTTATCGACTCATCTAAAATCCCAAATACTATCCTCAAATCATGTCTGTGAACACATAGTCCCATACCCATGTGAACATATAACAATATAACCCCATATAAGCACATATGAAAGAAGAATGTTTTCAAGTATGGGTGTGTGTGTAAATGTGATGCAGCCTCTACTCTAGGGTCTCGCAACACTAAACCTATCCAATCACACCTAAAATCTATCCTTATCATCACTAAACTCAACAATATAAAATCAATATATATGTGTGTGTATACGTATTCGTATACATCACCACAAACTGCGGGGGTGCTATACGCCATCCACCCGACTTCTCCCCGTAGATATAAATCTACTCACCTGGTCCTCGCTCGCCGGTGGCGACGTCGCCACGTGCTTGCTTGTCATCTCGAAGTCCACATGGGTACCTACATATCATAACACATCGTATCGCATTAAAACCAAATTCGAAATTGAAACGGCATACGAAAATCAAATCGGCACGCGTATCACGCATTGGTCAAAACCTATCGCCTACGCATGCAAGAATAGCAAAACCAACCCTCGATGCTGATGTACAAACGTCAAACCATCGAGAAAAACCCAAACACACTCATTTGCGCTTTCACAAACACTAATTATAAAATAAAATATGTTAAAATTCACAAAAACCCCAAATTCACTTTAAAAGCCATTTTTCCGAAAATCTCGCAAGCAAAAATTACCCGTTTTAGTACAAAACTCGACGTTTAAACAAATCTAGCGGCCATAATACTTATTAAATATCTTAAATAAGTCATACAACCCATTTCAAAAATTTAATCTCATCAATTCTTATAAAACTAAAAATTATAGTTTTGCAATTTATCTAATTTTAACAATTTCAACTAAAAATGCACAAAACAACATCTACGCTTGGTTTTGCATGGTCCAAAGGCATTAAACCACTCATTATAATATTAATGAGGACATGAAACCATAATTATATTTTAATCTAAAGAATTTCATAATTTTCCAAAAACCCTAGTTAGCAAAATAGCTTAATTAGGACATTTTATAAGTAATGGCTTGTAATTAACAACTAGATTAGCTTTCTACAAAACTTAAGATGTTAATCCACATCACAAAACCATGCACCATTCAACACAAGCTAATTCCACAAAAAAAACCCTAATCTAATCCTTCTCTTGAAAACCCACATCTTTCAATTAAACCATAATTAAGCACCTAATAAGCTACATTAAGGAATTTAAACCAACAATTGAACAATGGGTCAAAAGTTATACCTCACAAACCATGATCAAACTTGAAATCTATACCTCCAAAATGAAATCCTTGCACCAAGATCCATGCTAAAAGGGATAAGGGAAAATGGGTAAGGCTTTGTTTTGAATTTTTGTTTGGATTTTAGATGGAAATGGGTGAATTTTTTTAGGGAAAATGAGGAGAGAAGAAATAAGAGGGGCTGCTATTTGTTCCCTGCAATTTTCGGCCAGGTGTGTGGGGGGTGAAGGAGGAGAGAGAGTGAGGTGGAGAAAGTGGGGAAAAAGTCAAAGTCCACCTTTTTACTTCTTTCATTTTCATTTCTTTTCTTTTCTTTTCTTTCCAAAAAAAGAGGCGATTGAAGAGAGAGAGGGGGGCTGTTAAGGTGGGGCCGGCCACATGGGGAGAGGGAGAGAGGGTGAGGTGTGGGTGTATGGGTTAGGAAAAAAGATAAATGTATTACCCCAATTCCCCTAACACAACATTCACTAAATAAGCCCTTTCGATATTTTCCAAACCGTTTTGGCAAACCATTTCGTTTCAGAAACAATATTTTACATGTCAGTTTAGTGTGTCATGAATTATAAAATTTGTATCAACCAATTCCAATTTGTAATTTTCCCTAATTAAATGTATTAGTAACGGCTTAAAATAATATTAAAATAATTAATTTCGGAAAAAATTTCAGAAAATTTAAAATTTCACCAGTTGCTCAATAAACACCAAATACTAGCAATTTCATAGCTAGAATATGTATATTTAATTTTATATTAACGATATTTGTATCTTGACTTTTTATAGAAAACCCCTTTTTTTACCGATTTTCTGAAATTTCACCGAAACGATTTTCAAAACGTTACAATCTTCCCTCCTTAAAGAAATTCGGTCCCTGAATTTAAATTAAAACTCCCCTCAAATACTAAAACATCTAAGCTAAACCATCAAGTCGTCGGGGCTCCGAAATCGTAAATACATAAAACAAATCGTAGCGCAGCGCATGCGCATGAAAAATGAGCATATAACTCAAAATCAAAACTCCGTCAAGCATCTCGCAATCATCGAAGTCATGGTAAAGACACAAATGTCAAATCCCATACAAAACCAATATGATATAACTCGAAACTATACACGTAAATATCAAATCTATATATGTAAATATCTGAAGGAAATGCGTGCCAAATCTCTTAAAGTCGCTATGCACTGCGCATAACACTGCATAGTGGCGGACGTCTATCATAAGAAAATAACCATATACATATATACCTTTTGTTTAAGATGTACGTTCCGCCGTTTTGGGAAACAATTTAGAAGGGTTTCCTTGTTTTAAACGTTTCGTGTCATATCAGACACGTAGGTAAATACTGAGACTATAGCTCGCTTTTTGGGATTCCATTCGATAGCTATCAATGCATGCAAAATACATTCAAGTACTGTCCTCTGACTAGTCCTACTCAGTATGAAAACACATAGCAAATATCATAAAAACGTACTGCTCTATAAGAAATCAATCCCAAAATATGCATATGAATACTACGTGTGTCTGGTGTGCACGGAAATCAAAATCCATATATGTGCCATATATGCGCACAGAAACAACATCTAAGTGCATCGGGTGTGCACACAACATTTGTCATAGGCAACATGTGTGCCTGACAGCAAAATCAGGTGCATCTGACATGCACGAAAAATCTCGATTTAGTGCATCTGGTGTGCACCAAAATCGCATCTCAAACATGCGCTCATCATGCGCGAAAATCCAAGGCACGAAAACTATCTCAAGTGCAACAACTGTGCAAAAATCGCAAATACTCAATAGGTGCAACCACGGCGCATGAAAACGATATCATGAAACTCAATCATCAAAACCAATTCATGCGAATATATCGCTCAAAATACCAAAATCAAGTATGGAGGAATAGTCCCGCTCACGCACATCCTCCAAGAATCTCTGGCCAACTGTCGTGGTCACTCATAGCATGTCTCGTCGACGATCCTGAACTCTGGCCTGCCGGTGTGCGTAACATGACCACCCATGGGTCCAAGTCTTCTCGTAATTTATTCCAGAAAGATCCTGTCGAGGTCTCTCCCAAATCACGTCTCTGCCGAACTGTCTGGAAGTCATCTTCCTTTACTATATCTGTTTCTTGTTCCGGAACGGCCGCATACTCATCGCGACTCCTTTTGGAAGGTATGTCCAAGCACAATGCCTCGGCATGTGTATCGCATCTCTGATGTCGGCGGAGTGGAACGTCATCTTATCCAGATCTTGTACGGACCTCTTTACTCCACTTTTCTCTAATGTCGACTGCTTCGGACTCGTCTCGTCGTGGCTGCATTGACTGAGCTCCAACGGCTATCCTCGTATCTGGAGTCTCCCAAGAATTGCATCTCACCACCTAGCATCCGAATGAAGTCGAACCATCTGATCGATTCGTCAAAACCTCATAGTCCCCCAAGAGCTCAACATCTTGGGTACAGTTTAACAGTATCGAGTACATACCACAACATCGATGGTCCAGCCGTAGAAGAGCAAACCCAAGCCTCACTAATGGCGCTGCGGAACTGCCGCAAACCCTAAAGTTCAAAGGCTTTAACACGGTCATTAAGTCGAGTTAGGGTTTCATTCTTCTAGAGGGTCCATAGAATTGCCTGCATGTCTTTTCGAATACTTTAAACATGGAATAATAGGTTTCTGACATTCGATCGTCTTTGTCGACTCTCTACGTCTCCGCGTGAAGTCGTCTCTAGCTGGAATCAATCTATCTGATGACCTCGCATCGGGGTAGCGAACGAATCACATGTCCTAGTCATTCATCCTTGGGTGACTAGCGACCTTCTATCATCTCTTAGTACAACTCGTACTTCAATAGCTCCAACATCTGGGGCGATATCTCGTCGTTCGCAGCAATAACTGGCTCGCTCGTCTGCACACTGAACAGTGCCTCGATCATCATGAATAAGCAATACATCAACGGTCATCAAAATCTGGATGGTCTCTATCAGTGGCTCAATCCTCTGGTACTGATCGGCACATCCGAGTAATCTCATAAAGCGATCCATCAAACGCTCGTGGCACGCAAACACAATAAAAAGACACATCTCTGCAATCGTGTGTCGCCGAAATTATGCCCTGGTCAGTCCTCGTTCGTAATGAGCTCGTGCTGACCGCAACTCTAGCCGTAGCTCTCCCTGCCCGTAATCGTGGCAGCAAAACCCAAACTGGTACCGATGAGGCTAGATCATAGGAATGAATATAATAATGAGCAAAGAAATGTACATCCTAAGGCATCTTAAGTGGAGTAGCATAACGTAAGTATGCCCGGAACATACCCACGGTTCGTCACTCTACTTTAGTCGCCTATTCTATCAACCAAGGGTCATCCTACGCTCCGAAGGTAAAACCTAACGCTCTAATACCAAACTTGTCACGTCCCGAAAGTACGGAACATGACCGGCACTTAAACTACGAAACGTCTCGAGGCGTACGTAATCTAAGTAAGCCGAAAACCCAGAAATCCAAACCAAGAAAAGTGGTAGAGTAAAGGAAAACCAATTTAAATCAAGTAGTTTTAATAGCATAAGCCGAATTATGCGTTTTTAAAAACATCAAATATTTACTGAAAATTTCGGCAGAGTCTCCTTTGTAAATACTGGCCTTCAAACGTGATACAACATGAATAGTATACGAATCAATAAAAGGCATCCCCAAGCGGGATCTAGCTCTTCGTCAATCGACGGTCACAACCACACAAGCAATATAATATACAACGCCAAGGGCGAGGATCAAAACACAAAGGAAACTCAAAACAACAAGAAATCCACAGAAATATAACACGCGACTCTAAGGTTGAAAGAATAACATCACTGGTCTCTATCTCAAAAATAAATACATGTTTGGTTGATAGAATTTACTAGATACAACTGGATAATATTATACAAAGTAATATGATGGATACGATACCAATAAACCCACCTACAAGCAAGTCACCCGAAAGAAGCAGTGCCAGCGAAGCCATAATGAAACCTGTACGGCAAAACCTGCAAGAAACTGTGACACAACGGGGGTGAGTTGCCAACTCGTGAGTAGAAAAACATCTACGAACAGACACCTCATGAACAACGCAATCCTATGTCAATGATCATAATATATCCCCAAATATATATAATATGCAGCCTATAACAATGGCTAGGGTAAGTATCTAACCCCAGTGTAATCCCATATGCCCGTGTCAGTGCCTCAGGTAGCAATATATCATATGGATGATGTATGAATGCACGAAAACAGAATACATGTACTAAAGAAATTGCTTTCATAATTTAGTGAGATTTTCTTTGTATTTTTAAAATGAGGTATCATAATGAAATCAGCATAAACAGTGTCTAGCATCGACATAAAACATAAATCTCAATGTCTCAAAATCTCAGGCTCCGGCTATCCGGACTGGCCTGTATCATCAAATCTCAGTACCTCAATATCTCGAAATCTCAATGTCTCAATCTCAATATCTATGGCGCCGTCAGTCCAGACCGGCCCCAACCATCCATCTCAAGACCACGCCGGTATCCTCCGGATATCCGAAGAGTCGGGTAAAATCACTGGTCGGTAGTGCTCCCCTGCCAGGCTCAACGCCATCATCTGCGATCCTCTTGCCCCGGGGTACCGCACCGGGTCCACCATGTACCCGAAACGGTTCCTCCACTCCACGAACTCGGGTCTCGAAATCCATCAGCAAACTCATGGTGGACGACTTATAAATAATGGGAAAACCGCACTTTTTATTTAAAAGATAGAGAAGAATTTTATTTATGTTTTTGCGGTTTTCCACCAAATCTAAGAAATCTCATGAAATCCGAATCCAAATCATCAATAGCATGTAAAACCATGAATATAGGCATGAAAATCTATGAATGCAGCATAACAATGAATAACAGTATGCATGAAGTGACAAGTAATAACTACAATGTCTAAACTGTCATATAAGGCAGGTACACTAAAATCATGTCAAACTACTAACTAACAAGCTAAGGAAAGCAATAATATTTTCTAAGGTGTACGTGACATGGCAATTACCGATGAAGATGTGTGTGAGCCGGCAAGTAAGTGTACGTGGTACATACGCATCATCGGTAGTGTGCTGGTGTCCTAACAGCATAATATCAACAACGCAATATGAAATAGCAATGTAAGTATGCGATGCGGGCGAACAACAATAATGAGCGGGAGCTAAATACTAGACACACGGTAACTAATCTGCATTTAATATATATATATATACGTCATACTGTGGTGCCATTTGAAATAACACAAATTGTGGGGTTTTGGAAATAAGGGCTACGGTGTTTTTAAGAAAAAGATACGCCCTTTGAAATATCCGTAGAATCCCTTGACCTTTCTTTTAAAATACCCACGATCCGTTAGTTTTGAAATAGGTAGGAGTCTAATCTAGTCTAACAACTACACTAAACATACGGCTGAACTAACAAGCTGAACTACAGGTAAGGAAACCCCGTAACATCTGAGTCGGCACATATACATACCTGTATATATATAGTTGGTGATCCCGCCTCAATAATATCATATCCGATACCATATCTATAATCAGACATCCCAAGTCAAGAGTGCGGATCAATCATCAATATATAGCTCGTACGTAAATCCGTCGTACGGCATCCCCAAATCTGGGTACGGGTCAATATCACATTATTCATCTGGTATCCTCTTTATCCAAGATCATAATCTGGGTACTGATCTACGTCTAGCACGATACTAATATCATCAATATAGTCATAATCTGACTGCTGATCTACAGCCTCATACAAACCGATATCATCATCATATATCGTCATAAAGAGGTATACATCGCCTAATGCGAACTATTATGAATATCTTAATATATCTTATCTCATATCACGATCACATGTCAACCATTCAATGTATAACACTATTCACATGTAACGTCGTCCCAAGATCCGCTATAATATCAGGACGTGTCTCAAGTACGAATCCTGCCATATCACCGTTCTCGCGGTCTCAACCAAATCTTATCGACTCATCTCAAATCCCAAATACTATCCTCAAATCCAGTATGTGAACACATAGTCCCATACCCATGTGAACATATAACAATATAACCCCATATAAGCACATATGAAAGAAGAATGTATGCAAGTATGGGTGTGTGTAAATGTGATGCAGCCTCTACTCTAGGGTCTCGCAACACTAAACCTATCCAATCACACCTAAAATCTATCCTTATCATCACTAAACTCAACAATATAAAATCAATATATATGTGTGTATACGTATTCGTATACATCACCATGAACTGCGGGGGTGCTATACGCCATCCACCCGACTTCTCCCCGTAGATATAAATCTACTCACCTGATCCTCGCTCGCCGGTGCCGACGTCGCCACGTGCTTGCTTGTCGTCTCGAAGTCCACATGGGGTACCTACATATCATAACGCACCGTATCGCATTAAAACCAAATTCGAAATCGAAACGGCATACGAAAATCAAATCGGCACGCGTATCACGCATAGGTCAAAACCTATCGCCTACGCATGCAAGAATAGCCAAACCAACCCTCGATGTCGATGTAAAAACGTCAAACCATCGAGAAAAACCCAAACACACTCATTTGCGCATTCATGAACACTAATTATAATATAAAATAGGTTAAAATTCACAAAAACCCCAAATTCACTTTAAAAACCATTTTTCCGAAAATCTAGCAAGCAAAAATTACCGTTTTAGTACAAAACTCGACGTTTAAACAAATCCAGCGGCCATAATACTTATTAAATATCTTAAATAAGTTATACAACCCATTTAAAAAATTTAATCTCATCAATTCTTATAAAACTAAAAATTCTAGTTTTGCAATTTATCTAATTTTAACAATTTCAACTAAAAATGCACAAAACAACATCTATTCTTGGTTTTGCATGGTCCAAAGACATTAAACCACTCGTTATAATATTAATGAGGACATGAAACCATAATTATATTTTAATCTAAAGCATTTCATAATTTTCCAAAAACCCTAGTTAGCAAAATAGCTTAATTAGGACATTTTATAAGTAATGGCTTGTAATTAACAACTAGATTAGATTTCTACAAGAGTTAAGATGTTAATCCACATCACAAAACCATGCACCATTCAACACAACCTAATTCCACAACAAAACCCTAATCTAATCCTTCTCTTGAAAACCCACATCTTTCAATTAAACCATAATTAAGCACCTAATAAGCTACATTAAGGAATTTAAACCAACAATTGAACAATGGGTCAAAAGTTATACCTCACAAACCATGATCAAACTTGAAATCTAGACCTCCCAAATGAAATCCTTGCACCAAGATCCATGCTAAAAGGGATAAGGGAAAATGGGTAAGGCTTTGTTTTGAATTTTTGTTTGGATTTTAGATGGAAATGGGTGAATATTTTTGAGGGAAAATGAAGGGAGAAGAGAGAAGAGGGGCTGCTATTTGTTCCCTGCAATTTTTGGCCAGGTGTGTGTGTGGGGGGTGGGGGTGAGGGAGGAGAGAGAGTGAGGTGGAGAAAGTGGGGAAAAAGTCAAAGTCCACCTTTTTACTTCTTTCATTTTCTTTTCTTTTCTTTTCTTTCCAAAAAAAGAGGTGATTGGAGAGAGAGAGAGAGGGGGGCTGTCAAGGTGGGGCCGGCCACATGGGGAGAGGGAGATAGGGTGAGGTGTGGGTGTGTGGGTTAGGGAAAAAGATAAATGTATTACCCCAATTCCCGCTAACACAACATTCACTAAATAAGTTCTTTTTCATCGATATTTTCCAAACCGTTTTGGCAAACCATTTCATTTCAGAAACAATATTTTACATGTCAGTTTAGTGTGTCATGAATTATAAAATTTGTATCAACCCATTCCAATTTGTAATTTTCCCTAATTAAATGTATTAGTGACGGCTTAATATAATATTAAAATAATTAATTTCGGAAAAAATTTCAGAAAATTTGAAATTTCACGAGTGGCTCAATAAACACCAAATACTAGCAATTTAATAGCTAGAATATGTATATTTAATTTTATAATAAAAATATTTGTATCTTGACTTTTTACAGAAAACCCCCTTATTTTACCGATTTTGCGAAATTTCACCGAAACGATTTTCAAAACGTTACAGAGATAGTTGGATCCCGATACCCACTGCGAGTAAGAGTTACTCCTGGGAGAGTTTTACACAGGACAATTAGTCGATCAAGTAGGTGTCTAGAAAGGTGTTAACGGGGTTATGCCTATGGGAAAACGAGGTTTACTTTAATTAGGTCCGTACGAAAGCACGGGGAACCTCCCTCAAGTACCGACACTGGCCTGGCTGAAAGATTGGCGAACTTGTAAAGTGTAATTAATCCCGGCTAGTCTTACCTTTTAGGGTTTGAAGGAAGATTTGATAAAAACAGTGGGAGACATCCTAATTAGATAAGATAATAACCAATCTAATCTTGCAAGAGCATACGCTAAAATGTTTTCTTCTCTCTCTCTCCAGGTAGCGACCCTGTCAGGCTTTAATCAAGATAATAATATGGATGTATTGACTGAACCTGCTTATTATATTGAGCAGGGGAACGTTGGTCCCGTTCTTTCTTATAAGTGTTATAAGACTGAGCAGGGAATAGAGGAATATCTAGATTCTCATGCCACCCAGACGAAGAATAAGCATGTTGATGCATCTTCTTCAGGTGTGTTGGTTATCGAGAACTGTTTCTCAATTCACTCTACGTCCTGGGTATTAGATACCGGATTGGGATCCCATATATGTAATATGTTACATGGGCTACGTAAAGGTAGGGAACTGGGAGAGGGTGATCATTCCATAAGAGTAGGGAATGGTGCAAATGTTGCAGCCAAAGCAGTTGGAGAATATCACCTTGTGTTACTAAATGTTAATACATTGGTTCTGAACGAATGTTATTACATTCCGACCCTGATATGAAATCTTATATCAGTTTCTTTATTGAGCAAAGAAGGATATAATTTTGTAGTACAGGATAATGTTATGAACATATTCCTGTGTCAAAAGTTGATTGGATCGGGTTCGTTATTTAATATGTAAAAAACATACACAAGAGGAAGAGTTCAGAAATGAACGAATCCTTCTTGTGGCATTGTAGACTTGGTCATATCAATGCGATACGGCTGGCTAAGTTACATAAGGATGGATATTTGAATCCGTTCGAATTATCATCTTATGATACTTGCCATTCATGTCTCAAAGGGAAAATGACCAAGACGCCGTTTAATGGACAAGGAGAAAGAGTTACGGAACTCTTAGGACTGGTACATAATGATGTATGCGGTCCCATGTCTACGCATGCCAGGAACGGTTCTTCCTACTCTATTACATTCACTGACGATCTCTCTAGATACGGACATGTGTTCCTGATGAAACACAAGTCTGAAGCTTTTGAGAAATTCAGAGAATATAAGCACGAAGTAGAGAACCAAACGTGTAAAAGTATCAAGATCCTTTGATCTGATCGAGGAGGAGAATACTTGAGCAATGAGTTCCTAGATTATCTAAAAGAGAATGGGATTCTCTCTCAGCTTACTCCTCCTTATACACCACAACACAACGGTGTATCGGAGCGGAGGAATCGCACCCTATTAGATACGGTACGCTCTATGATGAGTGATGCTGAGTTACCTATTTCATTCTCGGGGTATGCACTTGAGACAGCCATACACCTATTGAATATGGTTCCTACCAAATCAGTGCCTACCACTCCATATGAGATATGGAAAAGGAAGAAACCATCTCTTAAGTATGTTAAGATATGGGGTTGTCCGGCCTATGTCAAAAGGTTAAATCCGGACAAACTCGAGGCAAGGACTGTCTTATGCAAGTTTGTAGGATATCCCAAGAACTCACAAAGGTATATCTTCTACCACACTGAGGAACAAAAGGTGTTTGTTTCTCGACATGCCACCTTTTTAGAAAAGGAATTTCTTGCAAAAGAAATTTGTGGCGAGGAGGTAGAACTGGAAGAAGTTCCAGCAACGCAAACTACGATAGATGATTTGGTAGAACCAGAGGATTCAGTAGTTCCCGACGAACCCCAGCCTCTCCGCCGATCTAGCAGGGTTTCTCATCCACCTGAGAGATACTACGGTTTTCTCATTGATGGTGGAAGCGAGGATTGCATCATGGAAGATCATGACCCGACTAGTTTCGAGCAGGCCATCACGAGTGCTGACTTTGTCAAATTTTTGGATGCAATGCGATCTGAGATGGAATCCATGTACCCCAACAAAGTATGGACTTTGGAAGTTGCTCCTGAAGGGGTAAAACCCATTGGGAGCAAGTGGATCTTTAAGAAGAAACTTGGTGTAGATGGAAAAGTGGAGACTTTCAAAGCTAGACTTGTTGCAAAGGGTTTTCGTCAATGACCAGGTCTGGATTATGACGAAACCTTTTCTCCAGTGGCTATGCTTAAGTCCATCCGGATCTTACTTGCCATTGCTCATACCATGACTATGAAATCTGGCAAATGGATGTTAAGCCCGCCTTTCTAAATGGTGATTTAGAGGAGTGCGTGTACATGACTCAGCCAGAGGGCTTCGTAGATAGTGGGAGTAGCGGAAAGGTGTGCAAGCTTCTTAAATCCATCTACGGGTTAAAGCAGGCATCGCGGAGTTAGAACATCTATTTTGATGTGATAGTCAAAGAGTTTGACTTCATCAAGAACATAGATGAACCTTGTATTTACAAGAAGGTTGTAGAGAGTAAGGTTGTCTTCCTCGTATTATACGTGGATGACATACTCTTGATAGGAAATGATGTTCCTATGCTGCACTCGGTCAAGCTCTTCTTATCACATAGATTCTCAATGAAAGATCTAGGTGATGCCTCCTGCATTTTGGGGATAAGGATATATAGAGATATATCCAAGAGGATACTGGGATTGTCCCAATCCAGGTACATTGACACCATACTAAAGAGGTTTAGTATGGAAGAATCCAAGCGTGGGAACCAACCCACGATCTCCGGACTCACTCTCTCCAAAGAGATGTCTCCTAAGACTGATTTAGAGAGAGCTCGCATGCAAGGGATACCCTATGCTTCGGCAGTAGGCTCTACATGTACGCGATGCTATGTATCAGACCCGATGTGGCATACTCACTATGTGTAGTGAGTAGGTATCAAGCAGATCCATGAGAGAATCACTGGACAGCTGTGAAGAACATTCTCAAGTACTTGAGAAGAACTAAGGAGATGTTCTTGGTGTACGGTAACGGAGAACTCCAGGTGGAGTCCTTTACCGATTCAAGCTTCCAAAGTGATAAGGACGACTCTAAGTCGCAATTGGGATTTGTCTTTACCCTCAATGGAGGGGCGGTTTGTTGGAAGAGTTCCAAGCAAGAAACCGTGGCAGACTCGACGATGGAGGCTGAATACATCGCTGCCTACGATGCTGCCAAAGAAGCTGTCTGGATGAAGAAGTTCATCACTGAACTTGGTGTGGTTCATTCCATTGAGCATCCAATACCTTTGTATTGTGATAACAATGGAGCTGTAGCATTGGCCAAGGAACCCAGGTCCCATCAGAAGTCTAGACATATTCTGAGGTGGTATCACCTGATCCGGGAGATAGTTGATCGCCGCGAGATCGAGGTCAGGAGAGTTGACACGAAGGACAACACTGCGGATCCACTCACGAAGGCCATTCCCGAGATACAGTTTGAGAGATTATTCGGGATGCTAGGTATGAGATACTGCAGCAGTTGGCCTTAGTGCAAGTGGGAGATTGTTAGTTATGTATATGCCCTAGAGGCCATTGTTGTACATGTGATGTATATTATAATGAATGCTTGGATATATATAGAGAGAGGGGACTTTCTTGCTCGTCATGATAGTATGCTATTTGGTTTCACTTTATCTTAACATGTTGACTTGTATTAGTTTACTGTCTTGCTCTCACATGTTGATAAAGCCCTTAGGATATGTACTAGACTACCAGTACTATGATGAGATCATACTAGTGGGGCCAGGGTAGTCAACGAGTACATCCTCTAACTGTTCCTAGTCGAGGGTGTGTCGAGACAGGGCATCGATACACCAGAGTAGACTAGCGTATACGCATCTTGACCCATATGATGGGTAATGGATGATCCCATATCCATTGGTGTTTGACATCAAAGATGGTGTACGAGTGCTCAGTGGAGACTGGGTACACTGAACGGACTCGCCGAGAACTCCCAGATGGTGATATACCACACGTCAGATGACAGTTCTCCGGTGACACTACTACAGGGTAGTCTGTAGACCCGAGATCGTCATAGAGTCTTGTGTGATTCCCACTGTGCTTTGATTTCCACCTTACCACGTCCAAGAGGGCGTGCAAAACGGTGGCTTTTGGGTACATTCCCGAATCACATGGAGGCAATGAGCGATAGGAGGGGTTTCGTCTCTCCCGGTATAGGGAGTTGATGTTGTGCTGTGTTCGATTGGCTATAACTGGAAGTCCCTGGACAGGGCTGATATGGAGTGCTGCTGGTAAGAGTTATCAGTAGTTTCTCGACCCGTTATGAGCCTTATATCGACACGACTTATCGGTTACTGGGGTCTGACGTATACCACCCCAAGACCAGATATGCAACATATCAGACGAAGAGACCGGACTGTACGGGAGTGTTACTGATTGGATTCACAGGAGAATGTACAGGCTTGCTTGTTGATTTTCTGATCGCTCAATAGATGGGTGGCTGTTACGTTTAGCTGACCGCTTGCAGCTTGTGGGTGTTTGATATGATCATCACCTACTGCCGGCGTATTGACGATTCTTTAGAGTCCTACACAGAGGTTTCCTGGCTCAGGCAAAACGGAGTAGGAGCACATATGTGATATGTGCGGGACCGAGAATAATACCATATGAGATACCGTATTATATTCTCGCGATATGAGATATCGGCCGGGTATATGTGATATAACCCGGTCATTGGATCAAGTGTTGATTCGATGAAATGGTAGATGTTATATTAGTCGGTTATATGTAATATAGCCGGGTTATCGGATCAAGTGTCGATTCGATAATTTAATGTATAATTATATATGTGATATATTACATTACTTTAACTAATATAAGCTCGCTTTATTGATTCATTTTCTCACGGGATAATACATTGATATATATGCGATATATGTTAATTGTATTATTATCTATTGTTACAAAATATATTGTATATGTGATATATAATATAGTAACATGTTAGGGTTACAAATTTAACAATGGTTTAGGGTTTAAACTTGGTTAGGGTTTGGATTAGGGTTAGCTTTTGCATGAAGCTTCCATGAAGCTTCATGAAGCTTTGATTTTGTCTTTGGCTTGATATTTTGTGAAGATATTATGTTAACCCAATCCAAACCATTAACTCTAGTTAACTCTCTACAAGGGTTAACTCCTTCATGCTTAACCCTTGGTTAGATTTGTAACCACTACAATAATTCATTATTCATCACAAAAGGAATAATACCTTCATTCTTCTTCTTCTTTTCCCTTGAGCTTTGAGAAAGCTTGCTAGGTTTTCATTTTGTGGTGAATAAAAGTGAGAATTTGAAAACAAAAGAGAGCAATATTCCTACTCCATCATCCTCATCTAATCTAGCTAATTAGATTAGGGTGTTCACCTCATTAGAGAGAGAGCTTGAGTTATAGAAACTTCAAGGTAGATCATCGGAGAAAAGGAAGACTATAAGCTAGCATGGATCGTTCGAGTTGTGGAGCCTCTCTTGAGTCCGGGATATCATGGATCGCGTCGAAGGGACTTCTACTCGGAGCTTATGAAGCGAAGAAGCAGACTACAAAGGTTGTAATCCCTCACTTTTAGTTGTAAAGATGTTTACTTGCATGTTAAACCCTAATAATCTAGCAAAGATCCCGGCTTTGGGTTGTTCGGCACGTCTAAAATTTTATTCGGACTTGGTTGATGCCTTCTTGAACCTTGTTAAAGTGCATAGGAACCCTACATTAGGGTCACTACTAACCTCAATTACGCTTTTGGAATCAATTCAAACCCTAATCCTCTTCTAGGAATTTCCAAACCCCGGTAAACATCGCCTAATCACTTCTAAACATGCATGGAAGCTAAAGTAAACCAAATTCCACACTAATGGTTCAGAATTTACCTCATTTTGCTCTCATGAATCCCCTAGGGCACCAAAATACAAACTTTCTTGGTCCAAAGTGTAGCTTGTGAGCTTGTGCAAGTTTTTTGTGAAGGGAAGTATATGTTTTGATGTTGATTTAGGGGTGAAGTGAGGTGTAGGAGGTGGTGGAGGGAGAGGGCAGCAGCCATGGAATGAAAGGGAGAGAGAAAGAGATGAAGAAAATGAGGGGGGGACAAATGTGTATGGTTCTCTCTTGACCCCTCACACTCTCTCACTTGCCCATGCTTCATTTCATTATTCATTTTCCTTTTCTTTTCATTTCTTTTCTTTGTTTTCTTTTCTCTTCTCATTTAAACACAAACCATGCATGAAAAATGAGAAAAAGCCATGATAAAAATGTAACAAGTGTTAAAATGACATGGTGCATGTTTTGCACAACACAAGCTTAATGCGCGATTAGCGATATTTAATCGCGATTAGCACTAAAATAGAATATAATAAATCATAAAATTTCACAATTTGCTTAAATCCAGTAAAACGCCCTCTTTTTAGTAATTTCTATAATTTTATAAAATTTTCCTAATTTTATCGGTATTTAATTATACCGCATTATTAAAATATTCAATATAATATTATTAAATTATAAAAATCCCCAAAAATAATATTTTATTTTTCTGAAATGTTACAGTTTTCCAAATCTAAACTACTCAATTAACCATTACAAACAATCAAAACCTTAACTTGATCTTCATAACCTTTTCTTGAATTTCTGAACATGCTAATTAAAGCCATATTTAAACATCTAATAAGCTAGCTTAAGGTATTTAAACAACAACTAAAGTTTAGGGTTAGGATTTTATACCTCCACTTGATTCTCAAACTTGCAACCAAACTTCCAAAATAGCCTCCAAAATGCTAACTTTCATGAAGATCCAAGCTTGATTAAGGCTAAAGAAAAATGGGTATGGATTTGTTTTAGAGTTTGTGGGATTATTTTTTGATTTTTGATGAATTATTGGAGCTTTAAGAAGTGAAAATAGAGTGGGGAAAAAGAATGGGCAGCAAGGGGGGCTCGGCCATGAAGGAAAAATGGGGAATGTTGTGGAAGTGTGTGGAAGAAAACTAGGTTAAAACATCATTAAAGCTTTGTTGGATATATGTATGCCCTAGAGGCCATTATGTGATAGTGGATGTATTTATACATGTATATATATATATATATATATATATATATATATATATATATATATTCAGTGTACATTCTTGCTCGACATGATAGTATGCTATCTGGTTCTTCTTTATCGGACATGTTGATTTGATCATGCTTTTATTCATTCATACATGTTGATAATGCCCTGAGGATATTGGCTTGACTACTGTGATTATGATGGAGATCATACTAGTGGGACATCAGTAGTTTATAAGCATATCCTAGAATGTCCCTAGTCGTAGGTGTATCGAGACAGGGCATCGATATACCAGAGTAGACTAACGTATATGATACTAGACCCATATGATGGGCAATGGATGTTCCCATATTCATCGATGTTTGACATCAAGATCATATACGGGTGCTCAGTGGTGACTGGGTACACTGGACGGACTCACCGAGAACTCCTATATGGAATTATATCTATCGTCGGATAGTAGTTCTCAGGTGACACCGGTACAGGTTAGTCTGTAGACCCGAGATCGTCATAGAGTCTTGTGTGCTCTCCCACTGTACTTTGATTACCACCCTACCACGGATTTACTGAGTTGTGCAAACAGGTGGCCGTTGGGTACAGTCCTGAGACACACGAAGGCGATGAGCGATAGGAGGGGTTTCGTCTCTCCCGGTATTGGGAGTTGATGCCGTGATGTGCTCGACTGGTTATATCAGTAAGTCCCTGGCCAGGGCTGCTGAGATTTACTGATAAGTGTTATCAGTAGTTTCTCGATCTGTTATAGACCATTCACCGGCACGACTTATTGAGTTATTGGGGTCGATGTGACCATCCCTAGGCTCGATATGCAGCATATCTGACGAACAGACCGGACTGTACGGTAGTGTTGCCGGTTGGCTCGACGGGAGTTGTAGCAGGTTCGCTTATTTTCTTCTGATCGCTCAATACCCGGGTGGCCGTTACGTTTAGCTGACCGCTTGCGGCTTGGGGGTGCTTGATATGATCATCACCCACTGCCGACGTATTGACGAGTCTCAGAGTCCCACAAAGGAGTTACCTAGTCCAGGCGAAACGTTGTGTTGCGCGTATGCGATATGCGCATGGACCCGGTTAAAATGCGCGTATAAGATACCGTATATTAATCGGGCGGCTTGCTTTTGGTCGGGTCGTATGTGATATGACCGGGTTGATAAATCAAGTGTTGATTTATCATTTAACCATTAGATTCTCACTAGAAATCCTTTCTTGTCCTTTTTGGATGTATGCATGCATGTATGCATTCATTCTTGTTCATGCACATATGGATGTGCATGCACACATGCATACATACATCATTCTATCATGGTTGTTTATACATAGAAAATGGTGGCAATATAAGACTCACACCTTGGTTATTTATATGGATAATTATTTCTATTTGTGTTAAAATAAAATGAAAAAGGAAAGGATAATTCATGGTTTGTTTCCACACTCTTCTTTGTCCTAACCATGCTCACCTACTTTTCACCATGGATTAAACTTTCCTTTTATGTTTTAACTCAAATTAAATAATATCTTTATCATTTAACCATGGTTTGAGATGAGAAGAGGAAAATATATATACATATATTTCTATTTTTCTTTCATGAGATTATCTTTTCTCTTCTTCTTAAAAAGCCATCATCTTCTTCAACCTTTCTCTTTTGCTCTCTAGATCTTTCAAGTGAGCAAAATACTCAACAAGATAGGATTTTGAAGTGAGAAAGAGAACCATAACACCATTCTACACAAGTCTTGCCCACTTGTTTAGAGTGTTAGCTTCATTTTTTTCTCTTGATAAAGTGAAGTTGTAAGCTTGGACAAAGGAGTTTCGGGTGGATCGTCGTGGACGCTAGAAGACCTCAAGCTAACCGTTTACAACTCTCAAGTGGCCAAAGAGTCAAGAATAAGGAGCTACAAAGATTGTACTCTCAAAACCCTAGCCTTTGTTACTTGTGATGTGGTTTAAAGTTATGAAACCCTAATTTTCTAGGATTGATTCTTTGTGTGTTCACTTAGCACTCTAAAAAACATAATCTTTGTGACATGTGATGCTTCCAAACCTCTCATAGGGTGCTAGGTAAACCTAACATTGGTATCGGAGCCGACCTAGAACATTAGGCGACACTTTAGCGAAGTAAAAACTCCGATCGAACCGAAATACGGATTTTTGGGGCACTCTCTCGACATTTTTTCAAATCTGTTATTTTTCAGAATTAAAAATACTTAAAAAATACAGCAGGTAAATCTAAGACAAACAGTAAAATTGGAAGCCATGAACAGTATACTTGACCGCGGAACCGCGGCCCAAGCTTGCTTAGGCCGCGGCTCCACGGCCGTACAGATGGCTCATTCCCTAATTTTTGTACAGTGTTTTTCCCTACCTGCTTGTATATATTTTGAGTATGTTTAATCTGAATCTACTGTTGAATGTTCTGGGGGTGGTTTTGAGTTCAATGATTCGATCGGAATTTTGATTTCGTGTCTATTCCGGATAATTAGAAAATATTGAATTGTTCGAACGAGTGTCATTTGCTCATTCTTCATGGGGTTTAAATCTTTCGTAGATACGTGCAAGTTTTGTGGTGGACCCTCTAGAAGACAACAAACCTTAACTCGATTATGTGACCGTCTTGAACTGCCCTTTGAACCTTAGGGTTTGGGGAAGTACGGCGTGCTACATGTGAGGCGTTGGCTTGACCCTTCTACGGCTGGACCGCTACTACTGTATCACACTCCGGGTTTTTGAACTCCGCTCAAGTGTTGAGCTTTAGGGAATTTTGGGTATTTGATCATTCGTTCGAAAACTTTAGTACTGTCTATTTATCTGGAATGTGATACAATATGTGGAATTCATATCGTTAGGCATGAAATATGAAGTATGTGATATTTCGCATTTACGATGTCTAAAGAGAATGTGGATTCCAAATATTGTAGTTTTACACTTTCTTTTCTGTGACCGTAAGTGTAGTATGTCGATATCGCCGGTTTCGTTGCTATACATCAACGACAATTGGGGTACGCATACTTACTTACGTTGATGATATATGATATTATGTGTTGCTGAGATATAATGTGCAGGATTGTCGCGATTGAATAGCCGGGGGATTTTATGTGAGATGAGAGTTTTATTTTTCATTCATGTAAAATTCAAATGTAATGTAATATTCTTTTATTTGGGGCACTGCCGGGTTGAGGTTGATGTCACCAGTATTGTATATTATTTATTTTTCCGCATTAGGATAGACCCAAGGAGGGGAGCACAAGTGACCGGGTTCTGGGGTTCAGTGGGAGGCCATCTCGAGGAGTCGCGACCGGGTCTCCTAAACTCCAGGATTGGTAGGGTCGCTTGTCGCTCTCGTAGGGGTCTAGGGGTGTGGGCTTGGCTATTCATCGCGACTGTGGAATCCGTATTTTCTATTGTTGGTTAAATACTAAATACGGACGTCCTAGTATATCCTACATTATATATATGTTTCTGCTTCCTGTGTTCTGTGATATCTGAGACGAATGATATATTATATATGAGATATATAGTAGACGTTGCTTATGTTTTACACCCGCGCTAGTCCCGTCCCGGTATGCCGTTAGTTAAGTAACCTAACGGTGCATAACAGAACATTGCGGCGAATGCGGATGGCATAAGCGTACGTGTTATTTTCGTTTCTTTTCTGTGATTGCCTTAAGGACTTAAATGATGGGATTAGATTAATATGATTAATGTAAAGAAAATAAACCTAAAAAAAAGATGTTGTAGAATCGGATTTGAAAACCACTCGGCTATTTATGAAAAAGCTATATTTCAAAACTGCGGAGCACAAGCCACTCCTTTTGAAAACCATTTAATTCTACGACGATATCAAGTTCAAAGCGTTAAAGATTTTCTTAAAAATCATCCGCAACCCTCCGTCATTTTAGGAAGTAGAGTACTTAGTATTCGTGCTACGTTTGTTGACCTTAGCTAAGACGTAGTGTACGGTAGCTAAGTAATGTCTTCCTACAATGCATATGATGCAGATTAATTAGGACGGGTATATGACTTTGTTGACCTTAGCCAAGGGTCATGTAAACGGGTCTGATTAATCAAGAAATGACGGGCTGAACTTGACTAGTACTTTTGATTTGTTGACCATAGCCAAGGTCATAGGTACTAGGGGTAAAAATCATATCGGGAATTTCAAGTGTTGAGATTTGCAATGAGATTGCATACCTTCCATATGATGGTTGGATCCCGATCCCACTGTGGGAAATAGTTGCTCCCAGGAGAGTTTTGCAGTTTACAATTAGCTAACTCATTAGGTGTCTAGAAAGGTGTTAACGGGGCTACGCCTCTGGGAAAACGAGGTTTACTTTAGTTAGGTCCATGCGAAAGCATGGGGAACCTCCCTCAAGTACCGACACTGGCCTGGCTGAACGGTTAGCGAAGTTGTAGACTGTAATTAATCCTGGCTAGTTTTCTTTTTTAAAGGTTTGAAAGAAAAACTTGATTGAAGCAGTGGGAGACATCGATTAGACAAGATAATAACCAATCTGATCTTTGCAAGAGCTTTCGCTGAGTGTATTCTTTTCTCTTTCTTAATGGCAGCTACCAATGACTGGACTCAAGCTTTTACTAGATAAAAACAAACTGAATGGGACCAATTATAAAGACTGGCTGAGGAATCTGATAAGAGCCTTGACTTATGATAAAGTATCATATGTCCTCACGGCTTCAGCCCCGCCCACCCCAGGTCCAAAATCCTCAGTTGCGGACATTGAAGTCCGCAAGACATGGGACGCTGACTGTGCCACGTCCAAATGCCTCGCGCTTGCATCGATGGACAATACACATCAAAAGCAGCACGAGAATATGGACATTCAAAACATATTTCTCCATACAAAGGAGTTGTATGGAGAGCAATCCCGTGTATTACAATACGAAGCATCAAAGAAATTGTTTCAGATGTGAATGGCCCTTAGCACACCGGTAGGAGACCATGTTCTGAATATGATAGCTCTTATAGAAGAGCTTGAGGACCTTGGATCGACAATGGACAATGAACAATATACGGATATTATTCTGCATTCCCTCCCCTCCACCTTTGCTCAATTCATAGTTAACTTCAACATGCACGGCATGGAGAAGGAACTACCTGAACTCCTTAATATGTTAAGGAGTGCAGAGAGCACTATGAAATCAATGAAAACTCCCGTTATGACTATTGGGCAATCTTCTTCTTCTCGCCCAAAGGCTAAGGCCAAAAGAAAGAAAAATAAGAAGCCCACCAATCCTAAGGGTGGAGTTAAAAAGGTGAAGGGAAAGGAAAAGTCCAAAGCTGGAGACTCGGGGAAAGGTGAATGTTTTCATTGCCACAAGACAGGACATTGGAAGCGCAACTGTACGGAGTACTTGAACCTCAAGAAGAAGCATGGAGATGCTTCCGCTTCAGGTGTGTTTGTGACAGAAAACTATTTTTCAATAAACTCTGCTTCCTGGGTATTAGATACCGGTTCAGGTTCTCACATTTGCAATTCTATGCAGGGGCTGAGAAATAGCAAAGTTTTGAAGACAGGTGACCATACTCTCCGCGTTGGAAATGGTTCCAATGTACATACAGTCGCAGTGGGAGAGTATCACTTGGGGTTGCCATCTGGGTGTATATTGGTTTTGAACCCATGTTATTTTGTACCAAGTATGATATGTAATATAATATCTGTTTCTTTGTTAGACAATGAAGGATATAATTTTGTATTGCAGAACAATGTTATGAACATTCACCTAAATCAAATGTTGGTTGGGTATGGTACACTTAATAACGGGATATACGTCCTAAATCAACACACAGTTTTCAGTATACAACACACTAAGAAAAGAAAACTTTCAGAATTAAATGAAGCTTTTCTTTGGCACTGTAGACTTGGTCATATTGACAAAACAAGACTAAACAAGTTACACAAAGATGGATATTTAAACTCTTTTGAATATAAATCTTATGCGTCTTTCCAGTCTTGTATCAAGGGTAAAATGACCAAAACTCCGTTTACCGGACACGGAGAAAGAGCTACTGAGCTCCTAGGCCTCATACATAGTGATGTATGCGGGCCAATGTCTACACAGGCTAGAGGCGGTTTTTAATACTTCATTACGTTCACTGACGATTTCTCAAGATTCGGTCATGTATTTTTATTAAAGCACAAGTCCGAAGCTTTCGAGAAATTCATTGAATATAAACAAGAAGTAGAAAAACAAACCGGCTTAAGTATCAAGATGCTTCGATCAGATCGAGGTGGAGAGTATCTCAGTACGGAATTTGCAAACTTCCTAAAAGAGAATGGGATTCTTTCTCAGCTCACTCTTCCTTACACACCACAGCACAACGGTGTGTCAGAACGACGGAATAGGACCTTATTAGATATGGTCCGATCGATGATGAGTGATGCTGAGTTACCTGTCTCATTTTGGGGGCATGCATTAGAGACTGCAGCGTTTCTTTTGAACAAGGTTCCAACCAAAACCGTGTTTACCACGCCATGTGAGATATGGCATAGGAAGAGACCATCTCTTAAGAGAATTAAGATTTGGGGTTGCCCGGCCTGTGTTAAAAAGCAGAATCCGGACAAACTAAAGACACGGTCGGTCATGTGTAACTTTGTGGGATATCCAAAGAACTCATATGGATATCTATTCTACCACAAGGAGGAACAAAAGGTGTTTGTTTCTCAGCATGCCACATTCTTGGAAAAAGAGTTTTCCACGGATAAAGATGATGGTAATGTGGTGGATCTAGAAGAGGTTCTAGAGACACAAACTACAAATAACGACTTGGTTGAACCGGCTGTTGCAATAGAAACTGAGGAACCTCGGCCACTCCGTAGGTCTGGTAGGACTTCTCGCCCACCGGAGAGGTACTATGGTTTCCTCATTGATGGTGACAGAGAAGACTGCATCATGAAGGATGATGATCCTACCAGTTTTCAGCAAGCTATCATGAGTGGTGACTCTGTGAAGTGGCTGGATGCCATGAGATCCGAAATGGAGTCTATGTACACCAACAAAGTATGGACTTTGGACGTTGTACCCCCTAGGGTAAAACCTGTGGGATGCAAATGGATCTTTAAAAGAAAGATTGGTGTAGATGGGCATGTAGAGACCTATAAGGCAAGACTTGTGGCGAAGGGTTTTCGTCAAAGACCAGGTTTGGACTATGACGAAACTTTTTCGCCCGTAGCCATGCTTAAATCCATTCGGATCCTACTTGCTATTGCTGCTCACTATGACTATGAAATCTGGCAGATGGACGTTAAAACAGCATTTCTAAATGGAGATTTAGAAGAATGCGTTTATATGGATTAGCCAGAGGGCTTCATTGACAGCGGGAGCAGCGGGAAAGCATGTAGATTGCTTAAATCCATATATAGGTTAAAGCAGGCATCACGGAGTTGGAACATCTGTTTCGATGATGTCATCAAAGAGTTTGATTTCATCAAAAATCCAGATGAACCTTGTGTTTATAAGGAGGCTGTAGGGAGAGCTGTCACATTCCTCGTATTGTACGTGGACGACACTTTTCTGATAGGAAATGATATTCCTATGCTACAGTCGGTCAAATCTTTCATATCACTAAGGTTCTCCATGAAGGACCTGGGTGATGCCACATACATCCTGGGCATAAGGATCTATAGGGATAGATCCAAAAAGTTATTGGGATTGTCCAAAACCAGGTACATCAACACCATCCTAAAAAGGTTTAGTATGGAAGACTCCAACCGGGGTGCCTTACCCGCTTGCCATGGGCTCACTCTCTCCAAGGATTCTTGTCCAAAGACCGATGAAGAGAGAGCTTGCATGAGCATTATACCCTATGCTTCGGCAGTAGGATCTATAATGTATGCGATGTTATGTACACGCCCAGATGTAACTTATGCACTTAGTGTTGTAAGCAGGTATCAATCCAACCAAGGGGAGAATCACTGGATAGCTGTGAAGAACATTCTTAAGTACTTGCGAAGGACTAAAGAATTGTTCTTGGTGTATGGTAATGGAGATCTCCAAATGGAGGCCTTTGCTGATTCGAGCTTCCAGAGCGATAAGGACGACAACAAATCTATCTCAGGGTTTGTATTTACCCTCAATGGAAGGGCGATAAGTTGGAAGAGTTCCAAACAGGATACCGTTGCAGACTCTACGATGGAGGCTGAGTACATTGCTGCAAATGATGCCGCCAAAGAAGCCGTCTGGATGAGGAAGTTCATCTCGGATCTAGGAGTAGTTCCAACCATTATTAATCCAATACCACTGTATTGTGATAATAATGGGGCTATGGCGTTAGCCAAGGAGCCCAGGTCCCATCAGCGATCCAGACACATCCTGAGGCGCTTTCATTTGATCCTGGAGATTGTAGATTGCCGCGAGATCGAGATTAAGAGAGTAGACACAAAGAATAACGCCGCGGATCCACTCACCAAGGCCCTCCCTCAGCCGCAGCATGAGCGACTTTTTGAGATGTTGGGTATGAGATACGCCAATAACTGGCCTTAGTGCAAGTGGGAGATTGTTGGATATATGTATGCCCTAGAGGCCATTATATGATAGTGGATGTATTTATATATGTATATATATATATATATATATATATATATATTCAGTGTACATTCTTGCTCGACATGATAGTATGCTACCTGGTTCTTTTTAATCTGACATGTTGATTTGATCATGCTTTTATTTATTCATACATGTTGATAAAGCCCTGAGGATATTGGCTTGACTACTGTGATTATGATGGAGATCATACTAGTGGGACATCAGTAGTTTATAAGCATATCCTAGAATGTCCATAGTCGTAGGTGTATCGAGACAGGGCATCGATATACCAGAGTAGACTAGCATATATGATACTAGACCCATATGATGGGCGATGGATGTTCCCACATTCATCGATGTTTGACATCAAGATCATATACGGGTGCTTAGTGGTGACTGGGTATACTGGACGGACTCACCGAGAACTCCTATATGGAATTATATCTATCGTCGGATAGCAGTTCTCAGGTGACACTGGTACAGGTTAGTCTGTAGACCCGAGATCGTCATAGAGTCTTGTGTGCTCTCCCACTGTACTTTGATTACCACCCTACCACGGATCTACTGAGTCGTGCAAACAGGTGGCCATTGGGTACAGTCCCGAGACACACGAAGGCGATGAGCGATAGGAGGGGTTTCGTCTCTCCCGGTATTGGGAGTTGATGTCGTGCTATGCTCGACTGGTTATATCAGTAAGTCCCTGGCCAGGGCTGCTGAGATTTACTGATAAGTGTTATCAGTAGTTTCTCGATCTGTTATAGAACATTCACCGGCACGACTTATTGAGTTATTAGGGTCGACGTGACCATCCCTAGGCTCGATATGCAGCATATCTGACGAAGAGATCGGACTGTACGGTAGTGTTGCCGGTTGGCTCGACGGGAGTTGTAGCAGGTTCGCTTGTTTTCTTCTGATCGCTCAATACCCGGGTGGCCGTTACGTTTAGCTGACTGCTTGCGGCTTGGGGGTGCTTGATATGATCATCACCCACTGCCGGTGTATTGACGAGTCTTAAAGTCCCACAAAGGAGTTACCTAGTCCAGGCGAAACGTTGTGGTGCGCGTATGCGATATGCGCATGGGCCCGGTTAAAATGCGCGTATAAGATACCGTATATTAATCGGGCGGCTTGCTTTTGGTCGGGTCGTATGTGATATGACCGGGTTGATAAATCAAGTGTTGATTTATCATTTAACCATTAGCTTCTCACTAGAAATCCTTTCTTGTCCTTTTTGGATGTATGCATGCATGTATGCATTCATTCTTGTTCATGCACATATGGATGTGCATGCACACATGCATACATACATCATTCTATCATGGTTGTTTATACATAGAAAATGGTGGCAATATAAGACTCACACCTTGGTTATTTATATGGATAATTATTTCTATTTGTGTTAAAACAAAATGAAAAAGGAAAGGATAATTCATGGTTTGTTTCCACACTCTTCTTTGTCCTAACCATGCTCACCTACTTTTAACCATGGATTAAACTTTCCTTTTATGTTTTAACTCAAATTAAATAATATCTTTATCATTTAACCATGGTTTGAGATGAGAAGAGGAAAATATATATACATATATTTTCTATTTTTCTTTCATGAGATTATCTTTTCTCTTCTTCTTAAGAAGCCATCATCTTCTTCAACCTCTCTTTTGCTCTCTAGATCTTTCAAGTGAGCAAAATACTCAACAAGATAGGATTTTGAAGTGAGAAAGAGAACCACAACACCATTCTACACAAGTCTTGCCCACTTGTTTAGAGTGTTAGCTTCATTTTTTTCTCTTGATAAAGTGAAGTTGTAAGCTTGGACAAAGGAGCTTCGGGTGGATCGTTGTGGACGCTAGAAGACCTCAAGCTAACCGTTTCCAACTCTCAAGTGGCCAAGGAGTCAAGAATAGGGAGCCACAAAGGTTGTACTCTCAAAACCCTAGCCTTTGTTACTTGTGATGTGGTTTAAAGTTATGAAACCCTAATTTTCTAGGATTGATTCTTTGTGTGTTCACTTAGCACTCTAAAAAACTTAATCTTTGTGACATGTGATGCTTCCAAACCTCTCATAGGGTGCTAGGTAAACCTAACAAGCTTAATAATAAACATTACTTTATGTCACATCTTAATTCTTTAATTAAATTTTTCATTAAACCTTCAAAATATCTAGATATTTCCAAGATATTTTTGAAATGAAGACAAAAGCATAATCTTGTAATTAAGTTGGTATGGATTCACATTAGCATAATTAACCCAATCAAATTTGTAATTGCCACTAATAAAGTGTATAATTAAAATCTTATAATAATATTTTAATTAAGGAAAAATATTTAAATGAACTGAAAAATATTTAAATGAACTAAAAATTACAAGCGACTAATCAAAACCCGCATACTATCAATTTCCTAGTTAAACTATGTGCATCCAAGTCTATATTGAAAAATGACCACATCTTGGTTTTTACGAAAAACCCAAATTATTTACCGATTAACAAAAAAAATTCGCCTAAACGATTTCTAAAACGTTACAATCTCCCTCCTTAAAGAAATTCAGTCCCCGAATTTAAATTTAAACCCTCAAATGCTAAAACATTTCAATAATCAGCTCAAATCAACGAGGCTCCGAAATCATGGAAGATACAGAAATAACACAGCGCCTCGTGTGCGCCTGAAAACGAGTACGAAACTCAAAATCGAACTCCGTCAAGCGTAACGCAATCACTGGAGTTATAATGATGATACAACTCTTAAAATCCACTACCGAAATCCCATATGCACTAGTCAAACACTATAATACGGTTATAGTACGCATCCTTGGAAAAGCTCTTAAAACTGAATAAAACATATGCAAAATCTTTTCTGAATCGTCGTGTGATGCGTAACTCACCGCACAAGTGACAGACGCTCATTTATGAAGTAATAAATGTATGTTCATATACGTTTTGCCAAAATATACGTTCCGTCGTTTTTGAAATATCCCAAAAGGTTTTCCTTTATAAGCGTTCGTGTCGCTCGCGGACACGTAAGAAATAGCGAGACTATAGCTTCTTTTTTAAAACCTCTTGGTAAACTTCTTATGCATGCAAAGTACTCAGGTACTGTCCTCGGATCAGTCCTGTTCGGCTACTACATAATATAGTGCCCATCATGAAAACAAAGTGCTAAAGAGTAATATCAGCCTCAAAAGGCGTATCCAACAATCACGTGCGTCTGGTGCGCAAGGAAATCAAAGCCAAATACAAGTTCTACGAATGTACACAAAACCAAACTAAGCGCAACGGGTGTACACGATAACATCTGTCTAGAGCAACGGATGTGCACGACAACAACATCTAGTGCATCTATAGTGCACGAAAATCTCAATCTAGTGCAACTAGCATGCACGAAAGAAAATCCCAATCGAGTGCACCCGGTGTGCACAAAATCACATCTCATATCTTGCGCCCAACATGCGCGAAAATCCAAATCAAGTGCATCCGTCATGCACAAATGAAATCTAAATCAAGTGCATCTGATATGCACGAATAAAATCTAGGTTAAGTGCATCCAACATGCACGAATAAAACCTAACTCAAGTGCATCGATGCGCACAAAACCCAATACCAAGTGCCTAACATGCGCAAAAATCCAACCCAAGCGCGTCATGTCTGTAATAAGCATCTAGTGCAGTAGCATGCATGAAAACGAATATCAAGTGCAAACGCGCACAAAAACATAAATCTAGTAAAACGAATGCTCAAAGACATAAATCGGGTGAAACCAAGGTACGGAGTTTAAATCGAGTGCAACCAATGCACGAAATATCAATCTGGTGCAACAAATGCATGAAACACAAATCCGGTGCACCCAGTGCATGAAATACAAATCCGGTGCAACAAATGCAGGGCGTAAAAATCTAGTGCAACAAATGCACGAAACACAAATCCGGTGCATCCAGTGCACGAAATACAAATCCGGTGCAACAAACACACGACGTAAAACTCTAGTGCAACAAATGCACGAAACACAAATCCGGTGCATCCAGTTTAAGTCCGCGGCGGCGCCCCGGCCGTCGATCCGACGCCGGAAACGCGGAAACAAAAACTTTGCAAACTAGCAAACCGGCACCACCGCGCACTTTTATCCCGGATCGGGCCATTAACCTAGCTACTAGCAAACTAAAATAAGAGTAGAGAAGTATACCAAGCGATCCGTGTCCTTCGGTCTTCGTCTCCACTCCGATCTCCCGCGGAATCTCTGTCCGTCACGTCCTCGTCGGAAAGGGCACCACGTAGTCGGATTCTTTTACGGGCTCCCACCACTGGATCGAGGCAACTCGGGCGCGAAGTTGGCTAGCCGACGCGTCCAAGGTTTGCTGTAGACTAGTGTAGAAAATTGTCTCTTTGGGGTTTAGTGTTGTTGCCATGGATGTGGAGGAGAAGAATGAACTTGTGAGAAGGAAATGGAGCTCTCAATTTTTTTCAAGGAAATGAAATGAGAAAAATTACCACTCACTAAAATCAATCTCTCCTTCTCCCTCAAAGTGGCCGGCAATTCTTGTAATGGTTTAGGAAAGAATGAATCATTATCACAATAAGAAAAGGCTTGATAAAAAGAGAAGAAAAGGTATCAACCTCAAATGAAAATGGTCACACTCATTTCACTTATCAATCCTTTTTCAATAAATGCAAGTGATGAGATGAAAATGGAATCTCATGATTATGAAGGAACAAATGCAATAAACCCCTCCACAAAAAGTAATTTGCACAATGGCAAGTTACCCCTCCATCGAAAAAGTCCAGCAGCAAAGGAACAAAGGAAAACCGGCCGGAACGGAATGCAAACTGCCAACTTCAGAAAACTGATCCCGTAATAAATTACAGGAAAACCCCGCTACTGCATATACATGCCCGCATTTGTATTCCCACAGAACACAAATGCAAAGAGATAAAATCTACACTATCTGATACTAGGATCCGGCTTAAGCCAAAGCCGGCTAGTAAAAACCTTCCGATCACGATCCGTGCAATACCGCACGTATCTGATCGAACCCTGTCATATCTCCATACGGCCTCTACAGCGTTTCTCCCGAAACCTGAGTAACTGTGTGTGGTGGACTCTAAAGACTCGTCAATACTATGGCTGTGGATTTAACCACTAGCACGTCAGAGGTATTAGCCATACGTGACGGGCCACCATCTATTGACCAAAAGGGACGTCGATGAGCGAACTCATCCTGACACCCTACTGAGCCTGTCAGTGACAATATCCGTACAGTCCGGTCCGTTAGTCTATGAGCATCGCATGGCGGGCCTAGGGGGTTGGTAAAAGTCAGACCCTCAATAGCGGTACAAGTCGTGTCGGAGTGTAGCCCAGAACACCCTGAGATACTACTGGAATACCTACCAGCAAATCTCCTGCCTTGGCCAAGGACTTTTCATGTTCTGGCTCTCCTAGACACAGCGCGACCTCACCCCCAATACCGGGAGAGACGAACCCCTGCAGATCCGCTCACTGCCTCCATGTGGCTCGGGACTGTACCCAACTAAAACCTGTTTGCATGACTCCTTTGAGCCGTGGTAGGGTAGTAATCAAAGCACAGTGGGAACTCACACGAGAAAAATGACGATCTCAGGTCGATGAACTAACCTGTACACATGTCACCAGGGAACTGCTATCTGACGTCAGGTATAATACCAACTACCGGGTTCCCGGCGAGCCCTGTCCGGTGTACTCATAACCCAATGAGCACTGTATACATCTTAGGTGAACCAACTGACACCAGTAGCTCGTGAGACCGGCCACCGCCCCTCGTCGGGGTTTCGACTGTATACACTTGTCTACTCTGTAGAATCGATGCCCTGTCTCGAAACTCCCACGACTAGGGACCTTTTAAGGATGTGCTTATAGACCCCAGCTCCCACATATATGATCGCCCTCATACTACTAGTAGTCAAGCAAGAATCCTAGGGGCTCTATCAACGTGTAATAGCGACTCGTAAGGTCACCTAAAGTAGTACACGATGATAAAGATAAACCAGATAGCATACTATCAACTTGAGTAAGACTGTCCTACTGGTACAGGTTCTCCCCTCAATCATTGCAATCACGTGCCTGTGATCCAATAATTGACTCTGAGGGCACTATCTCCAACAATCTCCCACTTGCACTCAAGGCTAATTATTGCGATGTCGCATACTCACAGCCCGTGTGATACCGAACACCCAACTCCTCTACTAGTTAGTCTCACAACGCTCGTTTGCGAAACTATTGCGTTCGAGGAATAGCCTCAGTGAGTGGATCCGCTCTGGTGTTTCTCTCTATGTCTCTCTCTATCTCAAGTTCGCGGAGAAAGCCATCTCTCGAAATGAGCAATACCTGTCTTAGAATGTGTCTAGATGTCTGATGGGACCTAGCTCATAAGTGAACTCCAAATCCAAACTTTTTAGACTGTATCGTCAACTGAACTTAATAAGTATCTTGCGCCATGCCTTCCCTCAGTATCCACCTGGATCACCTGTCCAAAATACTACTCCTCGTCATAGGGAAAACTATAACTCTGACAGCCACTTTGCCCTCCAGGTCACCTGGGAAGCCTGGAATGATAACTGTCTCCTAAAGGAAGCTGCCGTTATCAATTCCCTAGAACATAAACTTATGTTCTAAAACTTCTTCCGATTGTTTCTCCAGGATTGGATCAATATCAACTTATTGCACCTACAGCAAGAACAACATCTGGTGTGGTACTTGACATCTCATGATTGACTCAATTGCCTAAGTAGGTGATCTGCCAATCATGCACATCCCTCTCCCCTTTAGTCTGTAAGACACCTTTAGAAAGGGTGACTCCATTACCTGCAGGTACACCACCATGCCAGGAGTCGTCCATTCTAAATATGCTTAGAATGCGGTCAAAGTACCCAGATTGGGAAACCACCCAAATCTAGATCTAAAACCATAGATCTAGTAACCAGAATGTCTGATATAATATCCAAGTCTTATGTGGAGAAACTACTGTGTGACGACCAAAGTATAACCGGTCGTAGTATAGGAATATCACTTCCTACTCTGTGTATGTCATCAAATACCAGGACATCACACCCTACTGCCTTCTTAACAGATCCATCCCCTGTTCTGATGAAGTCAAACCTATGACTGGCACATCAGAAATAGATGATCTATCTCCGCTATATGTGCTTTAGTCTATAAATAGACATAAGCCAACTGTCCACCAATGCTTCCGCTGCTCCCACTGACTATGACAACCCTCTGGCAGAGTCATATAGACGTGCACTTCTAAAGCTAGTTTAGAACGACGCTATACTCATTCTCCTGCCAGGTCTCACAGTCTGGAACAACAGCAATGGAAAGTCTGGGTAAACAAGAACCTCCCTGCCACCGTCCTTGAGCATACCGAAGTACCTCTCGAGCGCCTGAGGTTACCCACCTTATCTACGGAGTGGCCAATGGAATGTCAAACCAGATTGAATCTTTAGGTTCTTTTCAAATCTTCAGTAATCATTTGCGGTTCTGGAATCACTTCCAGTTCTACCATACTCCCACTTCTGTTTTCTGAAAAAATCCATTTTTATTAAAACTGTGGCGAGTCAAGAACTATATCACTATTGATCTTCCAGATGGTAGAAAGTCAACCCTCGTCATAGCCCGGGTCAACCCACAAACAGCCATTACAGAAACGTGCCCTGAGTTATCCAGAGTCTAGTTTTAAGCATAAGCCGGACAACTCCCCGTACCTTAACAATGTTAAGATATGAACTGTTCTATATCCAATATAGAAACAGAGGCGCTGATTTAATTGAACAAGATTCAAATCATGCAGCTATCTCCAGTGCATGTCTACTAAATGGAAGGAGGCCGATAAGCATTACTCAACTTAGGAGTGCTTCCAATTATGAGTAACCTGAAAGAGAAGCAAGTTCTCTTAACCATTACTATCAACTGAATACCATATACAAGTATATACATCTTCGATCACTTTGAAGAATCCCGATACTTGCAATACCTGGTTCTCTACTTTACTCTTATACCAATAACTTCTCAAAACTTAGACCCTGTGTTTCAACGAAACACATGTCTAAGAACTAGAGAAGTCATAAGTAAACAGAATATAATACGAGGACCAACCTCTCTGTCCTAATGGACACTGGACAATATACAATACTCTGTATAAGTCCCTTGAGTCAAATGACTCATTCACTGTGTGTCGTAGGTTGAAAACTGTACTTTTGGTTAAGAAGAATTACACCACTGTTCAATGCTCCTTACCTAACCATCCACTGATATAGGTAAATGTCATAGACATAATTTCAAAAAGAAATATCTCACTCTATAAAAATAGACGTACAGATATATCAATTTGAAATTGGTGCATAACAACGGATATTCAAAACCAAATATTTGCCGTCCGGCAAACAACCCAGGTGACTTCCTCAAATATCACCAATTACAACGAATCCCGATATAGTGAGGACAATCACCCAATTCCCAATAACTTACTCCCACTCATCATCTGTAAAACCATACAGATGTGAGAATCCAACCTGGTAAATACATACCCTGGAGCAAGTGTCTAATTGGGAAATCAGTTTTCTTTTAACAGTACACAGTGAAACTGAAACATTGAAATGTTTCGTTGGGGTATCCTGGTATTCCTAGTAATGCCTCTTCCATTATCCAGATTCACAACTGTAACCGTATAATTCTTTGCCACTTCTCCAAATCCTTTTTTATGTCTTTAGTCATTACCTTCTGTACACCCCTTTAGGCCAAATGGTTTTCTTCCTTCCCTACCGTTCGGCACCAGCCTATGGTTTGGAAGAAGACTATCCAATAAGCATAATGGGTGAACTGTCCTAATCCTAGGAGCACTCGCAAAGCGAGAGAAGGTGAAGATAAAAGACAACCGAATGAACCTTATTCCTATTTCTCCTGAACCAGGATCCATCCCCGAATTGGAACAAGTTTCTTTCGAGTTCGTATATAACCATACGATGGATTATCCAATAAACTTGGGATCTTCGTAGTGATACGGAGTGTCCTGGAGAAATACAAAGGTGATTTAGGATTGGCGAAGAAATACTTGGTTTGGCCGTGAATAGTAGTCGCAATTTACATTGCCCTCTTACTAATCCCTTTCTTTGTCTTTACTTAATACCTTCTGTACACCGTTTAGGCTAATTGGTTTTCTTCATTCCCCACCGTTCGGCACCAGCCTAAGGTTTGGAAGAAGACTATCCAATTTGCGTAATAGGTGTACTATCTCCTAAACCAAGGAGTACTCGCAATCTGAGAGAGAAGGTAAAAGGAAAAGACAACTGAATAATCCTATTCGTTTTCTCCAGAACCAGAAACCATCCTCGAATTCCTTCGAGTTCGTATATAACCATACGATGGTTTTGTCCAATGGAAGTGCACGTTCGTAGTAATACGGGGTGTCCTGGAGAAAAAGGGTAAAAGTAGGAGTGGCAAAGAGGTTTGCAACTCTGACAATCCAAAGGCCAGTGTTAAAGAAGGTTCGGTTAATTTTGGTCACTGAGTCATAGTCTAGGGTCGGGTCAATGGTCGCTGCCAAAGAGAGAGAGAAAAGAAACACTCAGCGTGCACTCTAACCTAGATCAGAATGGTTACCAATTTATCTAATCTGGAAACCTCCCACTGTAACGTCAAATTCTTCCCCAAACCTGAAAGAAGAATTAGCCGGGATCACCCGAGGAGTAAACCAACTCATCAGTGGGAATCGGGATCCAACTATCATCGCATGATAACGTGACGGAATCCGCTCACGTTATCACACTCCATAAGGTATGCGCATATCTTGCAAGTTTCAGTTCTTTTGAAACTCCCGATGTTGATTTTTGCCCCATGCTCTTATGACCTTGGCGTGAGGTCAAAATATCATAAGTCACATGTCAAGTTCTACCCATCATTATCCAGGTTAATTTGAACCCACCCGTACATACCCTTGACGAAGGCCAAAATAGTAGTACGACTGTTCCAAACCAACGCATCTATCTATGCAACAGATAAATATCCGGCAGCTACCAATCACTATGCCTTGGCGTGAGGTCAAAATACATAGCTTGAATACTAACGAATATTTAACTGAAATGATGGAGGGCTACGAATGGTTTCTGGCGAAAACCTTTAACGTAATGAACTTGATATCGTTGAATGAACCAGATAGCTTTGTAAAAATATAGTGACGAAAACCTTTGCTAAAGAGGTCACTCCCGGTGAAGGGATCTCGGCTCTTTCCCCGTAGAATGAGGTGCAGGATATTCCAACTGAATACCACGATACAAAGCAAAAGTAATCGGCTATAGTGAAGTTATTGCCCTGACGCAAACTTTTGTCCAAGGGGTCACTCCCGGTGAAGGGATCTCGGCCCTTGCCTCGTCGACTGAGGAGCAGGATATTCCAACTGAATACCACTGTGCAAAACAAAAGTGAACGTCCTTGCAATAACATCTTTTTGAAAAGTGTTCCAACAACATCAGAATAGGTTTGTTAATCTTGCATTGATCTGAATCAACATAGTCCCATCAATTAATCACACCACAAAAGAACGAAAATAATGATGTACGTATATGCCATCCGCATTCGCCACTGGGTCCCGTCATCACCCGTTAGGTTACTTAACTAACGACAGAGCGGGGACTGGACTAGCGCGGATGCAAAACATATACAACACCTACTAGTATATATATATAATATATAATTTTGGCTCAAGGCGTGATAAAAATGTAACATCACAGAAATGTACAGCATCACAGAATAATACAGATATCTGGGATCCCCGGGTTTCACAGAGCCGCTGCTGAAACCCGACGTTCCCCTGGTCGTGTGGATAGCCTGTGTAATGAAATCATAGACCCCTACGGGCGCGGCAAGTTACCCGCCAAAACCTGAAGCGAGGCAGCCCCCTTCAGCAACGTGAATGGACCACCCAGCACTTCACGGAATCCGGTAACTTGGGTACCCCTCCTTGGGTCAACCTGTACCCCCTACGAGTGCGGCGAATAGCCCGCCAATTCTAGAGTAAAGCCCCCTCTGTCTCAACGCCATGAGATGCGGGCTTGTTGCCCTCTAGAATCCGGCTATCCGTGCACCCCTCCGCCGGGTAATCCTAGTACAGAAAGTAAAATATACATACAACGGGTACATCGACCTCGACCTGGTCGTGCCCCAAAAGAATAATACAACAGGCAGTGACGGCAGTCCACATGTCGGACGCTCGCCAAGCAATATCAAATGTATATATAAAACTAAACTGTACAAATACTGCAACCAGGCTATCCCCACGACCGATCCGCAACAACACAACACAATCACATAACATCAACGTGAATGTCACGTTCGCAAATCCGTCTAACCGGGCTATAGCAGTTAGACAGGATTTACCGATCAAGTGACATTCACGATCGCAGATATAATGTAAATACTGTGAACTAGCATGTTTAAAATATCCGATCGAACAACTTTATCGAAGTGGGCCCCAAGCAGTACTGTAGCTCTCACAGAAAATATGGGCCTAAAAAGAATGTTCCAAAAACCAAAATTCCATGTCAGAAGTCCACCGGAAAAAATTGGTGAAAAGATGCCATATTCCTGCAGCGGAACTGTGGCCAAAGTGGGGTTACAGCCGCGGTTCCGCGGCTCTTTTGAAGGATTAGGTCACCAAATTTTTACAGTGCTCCTAGAATTCTCTGCACATGTTTCTGCAACACCCTGAAAAATTTTTGGAGCTAAAAACATTTCGACAGAAACTTGTACACGTGAAATCGGGTTTTCGGAAAAATCCATTCGATCGAGCTTTAAACATACTAGAGCAAGCTAGACTAGGTTAATGGCGTGGCTCTGATACCAATGTAAGTCCGCGGCGGCGCCCCTGCCGTCGATCCGACGCCGGAAACGCGGGAACAAAAACTTTGCAAACTAGCAAACCGACACCACCGCGCACTTTTATCCCGGATCGGGCCATTAACCTAGCTACTAGCAAACTAAAATAAGAGTAGACAAGTATACCAAGCGATCCGTGTCCTTCGGTCTTCGTCTCCACTCCGATCTCCCGCGGAATCTCCGTCCGTCTCGTCCTCGTCGGAAAGGGCACCACGTAGCCGGATTCTTTTACGGGCTCCCACCTCTGGACCGAGGCAACTCGGTCGCGAAGTTGGCTAGCCGACGCGTCCAAGGTTTGCTGTAGACTAGTGTAGAAAATTGTCTCTTTGGGGTTTAGTGTTGTTGCCATGGATGTGGAGGAGAAGAATGAACTTGAGAGAAGGAAATGGAGCTCTCAATTTTTTTCAAGGAAATGAAATGAAAAAAATTACCACTCACTAAAATCAATCTCTCCCTCTCCCTCAAAGTGGCCGGCCATTCTTGTAATGGTTTAGGAAAAGAATGAATCATTATCACAATAATAAAAGGCTTGATAAAAAGAGAAGAAAAGGTATCAACCTCAAATGAAAATGGTCACACTCATCTCACTTATCAATCCTTTTTCAATAAATGCAAGTGATGAGATGAAAATGGAATCTCATGATTATGAAGGAACAAATGCAATAAACCCCTCCACAAAAAGTAATTTGCATAATTGCAAATTACCCATCCATCGAAAAAGTCCGGCCGCAAAGGAACAAAGGAAAACCGGCCGGAACGGAATGCAAACTGGCAACTTCAGAAAACTGATCCCGTAATAAATTACAGGAAAACCCCGCTACTGCATATACATGCCCGCATTTGTATTCCCACTGAACACAAATGCAAAGAGACAAAATCTACACTATCTGATACTAGGATCCGGCTTAAGCCAAAGCCGGCTAGTAAAAACCTTCCGATCACGATCCGTGCAATACCGCACGTATCTGATCGAACCCTGCCATATCTCCATACGGCCTCTACAGCGTTTCTCCCGAAACCTGAGTAACTATGTGTGGTGGACTCTAAAGACTCGTCAATACTATGGCTGTGGATTTAACCACTAGCACGTCAGAGGTATTAGCCATACTTGACGGGCCACCAGCTATTGAACAAAAGGGACGTCGATGAGCGAACTCATCCTGACACCCTACTGAGCCTGTCAGTGACAATATCCATACAGTCCGTTCCGTTCGTCTATGAACATCGCATGGCGGGCCTAGGGGGTTGGTAAAAGTCAGACCACCAATAGCGGTACAAGTCGTGTCGGGGTGTAGCCCAGAACACCCTGAGATACTACTGAAATACCTACCAGCAAATCTCCTGCCTTAGCCAAGGACTTTTCATGTTCTGGCTCTCCTAGACACAGCGCGACCTCACCCCCAATACCGGGAGAGACGAACCCCTGCAGATCCGCTCACTGCCTCCATGTGGCTCAGGACTGTACCCAACTAAAACCTGTTTGCATGACTCCTTTGAGCCGTGGTAGGGTAGTAATCAAAGCACGGTGGGAACTCACACGAGACAAATGACGATCTCAGGTCGATGAACTAACCTGTACACATGTCACCAGGGAACTGCTATCTGACGTCAGGTATAATACCAACTAGCAGGTTCCCGGCGAGTCCTGTCTGGTGTACTTATAACCCAATGAGCACCTGTATACATCTTAGGTGAACCAACTGACACCAGTGGCTCGTGAGACCGGCCACCGTCCCTCGTCGGGGTCTCAACTGTATACACTAGTCTACTCTGGAGAATCGATGCCCTGTCTCGAAACTCCCACGACTATGGACCTTTTAAGGATGTGCTTATAGACCCCAGCTCCCACATATATGATCGCCCTCATACTGCTGGTAGTCAAGCAAGAATCCTAGGGGCTCTATCAACGTGTAATAGCGACTCGTAAGGTCACCTAAAGCAGTACACGATGATAAAGATAAACCAGATAGCATACTATCAACTTGAGTAAGACTGTCCTACGGGGATAGGTCCTCCCCTCAATCATTGCAATCACGTGCCTGTGATCCAATAATTGACTCTGAGGGCACAATCTCCAACATCTAGTGCACGAAATACAAATCCGGTGCAACAAATGCACGGCGTAAAAATCTAGTGCAACAAATGCATGAAACACACATCCGGTGCATTGAGTGCACGAAATACAAATCCAGTGCAACAAATGCACGGCGTAAAAATCTAGTGCAACAAATGCACAAAACACAATTCGGGTGCAACAAGTGCTCGGAAACGCATCGATAACTCAAATGCGTATAAAGAAAAACAACACCGAGTGTACCAGGGTGTATAAAATCAAAAACGTGTGGAACTATGTGCCCAAATCCGTATCAATGCACTGCAAGCACATTGATGCTATACCGAGTGCAAAAAAAATCAAATCGAATGCGTACCACATGCACAATCAAATCAACCGTATGAAATCCACGAAATCAAAACATGTGCAGCCAAGGCGCAAAACCGATATCAAGTGCAATAGATATGCACAAGTCATAAACCAACACAACGGTGTATAAAACATATATTAAGTGCAATAACTATGCACAAAAATGTAAATACCCAGTAGGTGCACGAAATCCATATCATGAAACTCAATCATCAAAACTCAATTCCAAGCGATATAAGCGTGATACTCGGATCACAAACGCAAATCGCAACAAATGAGATTTTGGTAAACCTCCTAAAATGTCGAAAAATGTTGGTGCGCACAAAACTGGCAGAGCAAGAACATCCGCTTGCGTCCTGCTCACGGCCTGGCGTCCTCTGTCTCTGGGTCCTCATTTCTTTGTGGATTACAAATATTGCAGTCCATCGACTCGTTGGCCCGGTCAGGTGTGCTAACGGAAATGATTCCGCTCTAGCACTCCTCTGGTCATCTCTCGGCCAATTTGCATGGCCACTCGTAAAGCAGCACGTCACTGGCGTCGGCCTCTAGCCCTATGAATACATGTGACACAACTGATCTTCGGTGCAAATCTTATCGCAGCAGTGTCCTCTGGTCATCTATTCCGATCTCGCCTATGCAGAACTGTACGGAGGCTGGTACTCTTGCATAATCTTTTCTCGTTTTCTGGACATCTGCGTTCTCAGCACACATTCTCTCGGGAACAGGCCGTATCCAAACGCCTCTGTATACATATCAGATCTCTAATCTCAATGGGGGGTAACTGTAAGTCCATTCTACCCTTCCCCGGTACTTACGGGGTTGCGGAAGTGGTGAAAAACGATTTTCAAGAGGGTGGTAACATAGACTACAAATACGGATCTTTGCTAAACAACTAACTAACAACCTAACTTGAGTTTACCAACTCGGTTAGGGGGGGTTATACCTTTCTTGAACTCCTTCGTCTCCAACTCCTCCCGGTGTATGGATCGGCCTCACCTCGTCGTCTCCTTGCGCCGAAAATGGATCCACCCGAAAGCTTCTACCTTTGGCTTCTTCTTCGAACTTTGAGGAAACTAGAACACTTGGCTTGCTAGGCCTTATGAACTAGAATGAGTAGAGGAATGTTTTGGTGTCTTTTTATCTCTAAGGCAATGAGTCTCAACACATGAGAATGGTTTGCCTTGAGCTAGAGGGAGCAAGAGGAAGAGGGAGATCTTGAGAATGAGAGAGCTCAAGAGAGAGAAAGCAAATGAAAGAATGAGCCACTCTTTTCTCATCCAACCTCTCATAATCCAAAAGCCATCATAACAAAAATAGTAATCAAGTATTGTGTGATGGTTTAAGTCAAAATGGCTATATCATTTCATGCACTCATTTTGCATAAATAAACAAGCAAGCAGAAGTCTTTGCCATGGAATGATAGCCATTGTCATGATGATGGTCAACTAGTCCAACCTAGTCAATCGGTCAACAAAGTCAACAAGTCAACAAAGTCAACCCCTCAACAACCATGTCACTATAATACTTAATTAATATTATTGTTAATCATATTTCTTATTCTCATTAGGGTTAAGCAAAAGTCAATGGTCAACAGACAACAACCCCAATAAGAATCCTCTGCCTCTGTCTCTCTGTCATCTGTGCATACACATCCGCATCCGCGTTCCGAGGAACACGAATACAAACGAGATAAAACAAATCCAAAAACGAACACAAGGATCTGGCTTAAACCAAATCCCGCTAGTGTTAACTGTCCGGACACTGTACGTGCACAAGTGCACGGATGTGTCCGAACCCTGTCGCAATACCATGCGACCTGTCGTAAAACCATGCGACCTCTACTCTTTTGCCTAAAGGCGAATAGCTTTCTGTGTGGGACTCTAAAGACTCGACACTACGCTGGCAGTGGGTTTAACCACAGAACACAAGCGGCACTAGCTGTGCGTAACGGTCCCCAGGTAGATGCCGACAAGAAGACGGATGAAGTGAAACCCATCTGAACTCCTACTGAGCCTGAATGTGACAATCTCTGTACAGTCCGGTCTGTTCGTCTGATACATCGCATGGCAGGCCTAGGGGGCGGTAAACGTCAGTCCCCCAATAGCGGTACAAGTCGTGTCGGAGTGAAGCCCAGAACACCCTGAGATAACACTGGAAACCTACCAGTATATCTCGCTTGCCCTGGCCAGGGACTACTCGTGTAATGGCTCTCCTAGACACAGCGCGATGTCAACCCCCAATACCGGGAGAGACGAATCCTTTCTAACCGTCACTGCCTCTAAGTGCTTCGGGACTGCACCCAACTACTACCTGTTTGCACGACTCCTTTGAGCCGTGGTAGGGTAGTAATCTAAGTACAGTGGGAACACGCTCGAGGCGAAGTGACAGTATCAAGTCAGCGGACTAAGCTGTACTCATGTCACCTGGGAACTGATAACTGACGATAGGTATAGTACCAACCAACAGTTCCCGACGAGTCATGTCAAGTGTACTCTTAACCCAACGAGCACCCGCATACTATCTCCAGTATGACGTACTGATGGCTGTGGGACAGACCATCTCCCACACTGGGATGAGAAGCGCATACGCTAGTCTACTCCGGAGTATCGATGCCCTGTCTCGATAGTCCTGCGACTAGGGACCTGCATAAGGACGTGCTTATAAATTACCCAGCCCCCACTAGTGTGACTGCCATCACAACGCTGGTAATCAAGCAAAGATCCTAAGGGCTCCACTAATGTGTATAGGTAATATACTAAAATAAACACATGTACATATTGAAGTAGAAACAAACCAAGTAGCATACTACTATATTGAGCAAGATTGTCTATACAAGGTGAATATCCCAAGCTTCCATTAAATAATATACAAACTAGTATGATACAGTAATGACCTCTAGGGAATATACACTAACAATCTCCCACTTGCACTAAGGCCATGTACTGGCGTATCGAAGACGTATCATCTCGATCATCCGCTCGAACTGAGTCTGGGGTAAGGCCTTTGTGAGTGGATCAGCAGTGTTATCTTCCGCAGAAACTCTCCGAACCTCGATCTCCTGGCGACCCACGATCTCCTTAATCATGTGATACCGCCTCAAGATGTGTCTGGACTTCTGATGGGACCTGGGTTCCTTTGCTAAAGCTATAGCTCCATTGTTGTCGCAATACAGAGGTATTGGATCAACAATGGACGGAACCAAATGAAGTTCAGTTAAGAACTTCCTTATCCAGACGGCTTCTTTTGCGGCATCAGCAGCAGCGATATATTTCGCTTCCATCGTCGAGTCAGCAACGGTTTCCTGTTTGGAACTCTTCCAACACACCGCCCCTCCATTGAGGGTAAAGACATAACCCGACATACACTTGGAATCATCCTTGTCACTCTGGAAGCTGGAGTCAGCAAAGGCCTCGATCTGGAGGTCTTTTCCGCCATACACCAAGAACATCTCCTTAGTCCTTCTCTGGTACTTGAGAATGTTCTTTACTGCTATCCAATGTTTCTCCCCAGGGTTTGACTGATACCGGCTTACCACACTCAGTGCATAAGCTACATCTGGTCTGGTACACAACATCGCATACATTATAGAGCCTACCGCAGAAGCGTAGTGTATAATAAACATGCGATCCCTTTCCAAATCAGTCTTGGGAGACATCTCTTTGGAGAGGGTGATCCCGTGACAAGCCGGTAGATTACCGCGCTTGGAATCTTCCATACTGAATCTTTTCAGTATGGTGTCGATGTACCTGGACTGTGAGAGTCCCAGTATCCTCTTGGATCTGTCACGATAGATCCGGATCCCCAGAATGTATGAGGCATCACCCATGTCTTTCATGGAGAACCTGTATGACAAGAACCCCTTGACAGATTGTAGCATAGGAATGTCATTTCCTATTAAGAGAATGTCATCCACGTATAAAACGAGGAATACTACAGTTATCGCTACAAATCTACTATAGATGCATGGTTCATCTGGATTTTTGATAAAGCCAAATTCCTTGACCGTCTAATCAAAACAGATGTTCCAACTCCGCGATGCCTGCTTCAGTCCATAGATGGACTTAAGCAACTTGCACACATTTCCGCTGCTCCCACTCTGAATGAAACCCTCTGGCTGGTCCATATAAACACACTCCTCTAAATTTCCATTTAGAAAAGCGGTCTTTATGTCCATCTGCCAAATCTCATAATTGTGGAAGGCAGCAATGGCAAGAAGGATCCGAATGGATTTCAGCATAGCTACTGGAGAAAAGGTTTCGTCATAGTCCAAACCAGGTCTGTGACGAAAACCCTTTGCAACCAGTCTAGCTTTATAGGTCTAAACCTGTCCATCTACACCAATCTTCCTTTTGAAGATCCACTTGCATCCCACGGGTTTTACCCCATCTGGAGCAACGTCCAACGTCCATACTTTGTTCTTGTACATGGACTCCATTTCGGTCCGCATTGCATCCAGCCATTTTACCGAGTCAACGCTCTGAATGGCTTGCTGGAAGATAGTCAGCTCATCATAATCAATGATGCAATCCTCTCTATCCCCGTCTATGAGAAAACCGTAGTATCTCTCGGGCGGATGAGACTGCCTACTACTCCTGCGGAGCGGCGTAGGAATGTCATTTTCTTTTGAACCCTCTGGTTCTACAAAGCTTTCAGTAACAGTCTGTGGTTCTGGAATTTCTTCCAGTCCTATTTCGCTCCCACTTGTTTTCTTTTCTAAGAACTGGTGTTCTAGAAAATGGGCATTACGAGAAACAATGATCTTTTGTTCCTCTGCGTAATAGAAGAGATACCCCGTGGAGCTCTTTGGGTATCCCACAAACTTGCACAGTACTGAGCGTGCCTCGAGTTTGTCCGCATGCTGCTTTTTGACAAAAGCCGGACATCCCCAGATCTTCAGATATTGAAGATAGGGTTTCTTCCCACTCCATATCTCATATGGTGTGGTAGGCACAATCTTAGTTGGAACTCGGTTCAAAAGGTATGCAGCTGATTCTAGTGCATATCCCCAGAATGATCGCGGTAACTCAGTGTTACTCATCATGGAACGTACCATATCCAATAGGGTCCGGTTCCGTCTCTCCGATACACCGTTATGTTGCGGAGTGTATGGAGGAGTAAGCTGAGAGAGAATTCCATTCTCTTTTAAATAGTCCAGGAACTCGGCACTCAAGTATTCACCACCTCGATCCGATCTTAGTGTCTTGATACTTTTGCCGGTTTGTTTTTCTACTTCATTCTTATATTCCTGGAATTTTCCAAAGGCTTCGGATTTATGTTTCATTAAGAAGACATAACCGTACCTTGAAAAGTCATCCGTAAAAGTAATGAAGTAAGAATAACCGCTTCGCGCATGTGTAGACATTGGACCGCACACGTCGCTGTGTACGAGTCCCAAGAGCTCGCTCGCTCTCACTCCGTGTCCAGTGAACGGAGTCTTTGTCATCTTTCCTTTGAGACGGGATTGACAAGTGGCATACGATTGATATTCGAACGGATTCAAATATCCTTCTACATGTAACTTTGTCAACCTTCTCTCATTGATGTGACCCAGTCTACAATGCCATAAGAAAGTTTGATTTATTTCCGGAGACTTTCTTTTGTGTGTATTCTGGACATTGAAAATCTGTGGTTGGTTTAATACGTATATACCATTGCTTAATGTACCTGACCCAATCAGAACTTGATTAAGGTGAATGTTTACAACATTATTTACAAACGCAAATTCATAACCTTCTTTTGAAATCAAAGATACAGAAATGATATTACAAGTTGCGTTGGGTACAAAATAGCAATTACGCAAAACCAAAACGTGTTCATCTGACAACCCCAGGTGATAGTCCCCCACGGCCTTAGCATCCATGCTAGCTCCGTTTGCAACTTTGAGGGTCATGTCACCTTCCTTCAAAACCCTACGGTTTCTCAACGCCTGCAAAGAATTACAGATATGAGATCCTGATCCGGTATCCAATACCCAGGAAGTAGAGTTTATTGATACACAGTTTTCAATAACATACACACCTGAAGCTGAAGCCGCAACTTGCTTCAGATCCTGTGTTCTGGCTTTCCAAGCCCTGCAATCTTTCTTCTAGTGACCGCTCTTATGACAGAAAAAGCACTCTTCCTTCCCTATAAGCTTCCCCGCTATCTTTGTTGCTTTTGCTTTTCCCTTCGTATCCACTTTACTAACCCCACCCCTTGGTTTGGCGGGGGTTTTCTTCTTCTTTCCCTTGGCTTTCGCCTTTGACCTAGAAGAGGAAGATCCTCCTACAAACAAAGTGGATGTCTCCCTACCTTTCTGTAGGGTGCCCTCTGCACTCCTCAGCATGTTGAGGAGCTCTGAAAGTTCAACTTCCTTTTCTTGCAAGTTGAAGTTCAGTATAAACTGGGCGTAAGTGGAAGGAAGGGACTGAAGAATCAAGTCCGTATAGAGCTCATTCTCCAACGTGGTCCCAAGGTCCGCGAGCTCCTCAATGAAGCCAATCATCTTAAGCACGTGTTCCGCTACCGAGGATCCGATGGCCAACCTTGCCGAAAATAACTTCTTCGACACTTCGTATCTCGCGATAGGAGATTGCTCTCCATACAGTTCTTTTGTATGGAGAAATATGGATTCGAGGTCCATATTCTCGTGCCTCCTCTGATTTTCGTTGTCCATAGAGGCAAGCACGAGGCACTTGGCCTTCGCGCTATAGATCTCCCAAGTCTTACGGATTTCCTTATCCGCGACGCTGGAGGTGGGACCTGGGACAGGGGGAGCTTTGGTAGTAAGGAGATACCCCAACTTGTCATAAGTGATTGCCATTTTGACATTCCTGAGCCAATCTTTGTAGTTTGGCCCTGTCAGTATGTTTTTATTTAGTAATAACTTAAGTCCGAACATGATGTTTGGTCGCTGCAATTAGGAGAGAGAGAAGAAACACTTTAGCATGATGCTCTTGCAAGTTTAGAGTGGTTTTTAATTCGTCTAAACAGGATGGCTCCCACTGTCTCTCGAATCCCTCCTCAAACCAAAAAGGAAGAATTAGTCAGGATCAATCTCACCGTACAATTCTTGCTTAACCGTTCGGCCAGGCTGGTGTCGGTACTTCGAGGGAGGTTTTCCAACGCTTTCGCGAAGTTCCTTAATTTAAGAACCTCTTTACCCTGGGGACGTAGCCCCGCTAACACCTTTCTAGACACCTACTAGGTTTATAGCATTGATCGTTTAGTGAGAAATTTCCCGAGGAGTAGCATATACTCACAGTAGGATCGGGAACCAAATATCATTGCGTGACAAAACTGAAGGAATCCTACCAGAATCATCACACTCCAAATGGTATACAGCGCTAGCAAGTTTCAGTTCTTATGAAACTCCCGATGTGTATTTTTGCCCCATGCTCTTATGACCTTGGCGTGAGGTCAAAATGTCATAAGTCACATGTCATGTTCTTCCCATCATTATCCAGGTTAATTTGAACCCACCCGTACCTACCCTTGACGTAGGCCAAAATGGCAGTACGACTGTCTCAAACCAACGCATTCTATCTATGCAACAGATAAATATCCGGCAGCTACCAATCACTATGCCTTGGCGTGAGGTCAAAATACATAGCTTGAATACTACCGAATATTTAACTGAAATGATGGAGGGCTACGGATGGTTTTGGAAAAACCTTGAACGTAGTGAACTTGATATGATCGATGGAACGAGATAGCTTTTAAAAGGAGTGGCTTAAGCTCCGCGTTTAAAAGTTCTTTTGAAAAGAAACCGAGTGGTTTTTGAAAGTGTTCCAACGAATTTTACTTGGTTTATTTTTCTTGCATTAGTTCTTTTAATGCGTCCTATCTTTTAATCCTACCATTACAGAAAACAACCAAAATATGACGTACGCTTATGCCATTCGCATTCGCCATAGGGCCCCGTCATTACCCGTTAGGTTACTTAACTAACGACAGAGCGGGGGCTGGGCTAGCGCGGCTGCAAAACATAAGCAACGCCTAAATAATATCATATATAGATATATTGCAATGATAGCCATTTCAGATCACAGATGAATACATTGGATATACTAGGAATCCGCAATTTGTACGAGCCTGTAACGAAAAGCGGATTTCACGGTCGCGATGAATAGCCAATACCCCACCCTAGACCCCTACGGGTGCGGCAAACTACCCGCCAAATATCCGAAGTGGAGCAACCTCCCTCAACGACGTGAGTAGGCCACTCGGCACTTCGAGATACCCGGTATTTTGTGCATCCCACCTTGGGTCTATCCTAGGAGCAAAAACAGTAAAAAGAAATTATACAATGACGGCTACAACCCCGACCCGGTTGTGCGGCCAAAAATAATATTACATCAATTTACATATTACATGAATTGAAAGATAAAAGGAAAAACTATCATCTCATAACCCCCAGCTATTCATCCGCGACAATCCAAAGAATTCATATACACATACCATCAATCATTACAGATCACAGATATGTATAACCACCACTAATCGACGTATAGCGATTAGCGAACGTTCAATACATATAACACATCACAGATATATACCCGTCAGCTTGAGTCTTTAGAAGTTCGATAAAAATACGGATTTTCAAGCCCCAAAAACTATTTTTTCTTTCTGGAAAATCTGGGCTGAAAAGACATATTGTAAAAATCCCAAAACAACTCCAGAAATACACTGCAACAAAATTGTGCCACGGCCGAGTCAACTCGGCCGCGGAACCGCGGCGGGAACATGCTCCCGCCGCGTTTCCGCGGCTCCTTGACCGGTTCGATGGACCAATTTTGCTCGGTGTTTAAACAAAAGCCTGAGCTGATTTTTAAGATAAGATTTATCATTTTTTCGACAGAAAAAAAATTCGGCAGAAACTTGATTTTACGGGTTCGTTTCGCGACTTTTTCTTCGATCGAACTTCTACTTACTTTGCTAACATGTTAGATAGTGTTTAACTAGGCTCTGATACCACTGTAAGTCCTTGCTACCCTTCCCCGGTACTTACGAGGTTGCGGAAGTGGTGAAAAACGATTTTCAAGAGGGTGGTATCATGGACTACAAATACGGATCTTTGCTAAACAACTAACTAACAACCTAACTTGAGTTTACCTACTCGGTTAGGGGGGTTATACCTTTCTTGAACTCCTTCGTCTTAAACTCCTCCCGGTGTATGGATCGGCCTCACCTCGTCGTCTCCTTTCGCCGAAGATGGATCAACCCGAAAGCTTCTACCTTTGGCTTCTTCTTCGAACTTTGAAGAAACTAGAACACTTGGCTTGCTAGGCCTTATGAACTAGAATGAGTAGAGGAATGTTTTGGTGTCTTTTTATCTCTAAAGCAATGTGTCTGAACACATGAGAATGGTTTGCCTTGAGCTAGAGGGAGCAAGAGGAAGAGGGAGAGCTTGAGAATGAGAGAGCTCAAGAGAGAGAAAGCAAATGAAAGAATGAGCCACTCTTTTCTCATCCAACCTCTCATAATCCAAAAGCCATCATAACAAAAATAGTAATCAAGTATTGTGTGATGGTTTAAATCAAAATGGCTATATCATTTCATGCACTCATTTTGCATAAATAAACAAGCAAGCAAAAGTCTTTGCCATGGAATGATAGCCATTGTCATGATGATGGTCAACTAGTCCAACCTAGTCAACCGGTCAACAAAGTCAACAAGCCAACAAAGTCAACCCTTCAACAACCATGTCACTATAATACTTAATTAATATTATTGTTAATCATATTTCTTATTCTCATTAGGGTTAAGCAAAAGTCAATGGTCAACAGTCAACAGTCAACAACCCTAATGAGAATCCTCTGCCTCTGTCTCGCTGTCATCTATGCATACACACCCGCATCCGCGTTCCGAGGAACACGAATACAAACGAGATAAAACCAATCCCAAAACGTACACTAGGATTTGGCTTAAACCAAAGCCCGCTAGTGTTAACTATCCGGACACTGTACGTGCACAAGTGCACGGATGTGACCGAACCCTGTCGCAATACCATGCGACCTGTCGCAAAACCATGCGACCTCTACTCTTTTGCCTAAAGGCGAATAGCTTTCTGTGTAGGACTCTAAAGACTCGACACTACGCTGGCAGTGGGTTTAACCACAGACCGCAAGCGGCACTAGCTGTGCGTAACGGTCCCCAGGTAGATACCGACAAGAAGATGGATGAGGTGAAACCCATCTGAACTCCTACTGAGCCTGAATGTGACAATCTCTGTACAGTCCGGTCTGTTCGTCTGATACATCGCATGGCGGGCCTAGGGGCAGTAAACGTCAGTCCCCCAATAGCGGTACAAGTCGTGTCGGAGTGAAGCCCAGAACACCTTGAGATAACACTGGAAACCTACCGGTATATCTCGCTTGCCCTGGCCAGGGACTACTCGTGTAATGGCTCTCCTAGACACAGCGCGATGTCAACCCCGAATACCGGGAGAAACGAATCCTGTCTAACCATCACTGCCTCCAAGTGCTTCGGGACTGCACCCAACTACTACCTATTTACATGACTCCTTTAAGCCGTGGTAGGGTAGTAATCTAAGTACAGTGGGAACACACTCTAGGAGAAGTGACAGTGTCAAGTCAGCGGACTAAGCTGTACTCATGTCACCTGGGAACTGATAACTGACGATAGGTATAGTACCAACCAACAGTTCCCGACGAGTCCTGTCCAGTGTACTCGCAACCCAACGAGCACCCGCATACTATCTCCAGTACGACGTATTGATGGCTATGGGATAGACCATCTCCCACACTGGGATGAGAAGCTCATACGCTAGTCTACTCCGGAGTATCGATGCCCTGTCTCGATAGTCCTGCGACAGGGACCTGCATAAGGATGTGCTTATAGATTACTCAGCCCCCACTAGTGTGACTGCCATCACAACGCTGGTATTCAAGCAAAGATCCTAAGGTCTCCACTAATGTGTATAGGTGATATACTAAAATAAACACATGTACACATTGAAGTAGAAACAAAACAAGTAGCATACTACTATATTGAACAAGTTTGTCTATACAAGGTGAATATCCCAAGCTTCCATTAAGTAATATACAAACTAGTACGATACAGAAATGGCCTCTAGGGCATATACACTAACAGTAACAACAGCTCGTTAACATCTCGCACGAATCTCTTGTTCCACTCGTCTTTATTTTCGTCCACCTCGATGTCTCGCTATCTGCATACTGCAATTGTTCTCGGCTACAGTCAATCTGGAGTCTCTCACACGGACTAGAAATTGCGAACTCGGTATCTTCATCACTCTATAGAAGATATCTAGCCGAACACGTCCTCGGGAACTCGCCCCAATCATCGAAGGAACACTCTATATTCGTCCGTTTTCGATCAACTCACAACGCATCTGGGTGAGGTCCTCTATCCGTAACTGGTCATCTTACTGATCTCCTATCGGATCATCCAACGAACGTCATCTCTGGATCTATCTACTCTAGATCTGAGTAAGATTCTCCACACTGGAAATCTTCAACTTAACTGGGCCTGCGTTGGCGCATCAAATCTGACGAATTACCTTCGTCTATCAACTCCACTCAAGATAGACTAGCTATCTCATGTCGCCTCTCTGCCTGAAAGCTCCAGCGATCTCAGCTCGTAAGCTCTGGAAGTGGCATCTCGTTAATCTCAGCAATAGCTAGGTCATTTGTCTGCACGGTAGACGACATCAAAATCCCTGAGGTAGGCTATACATCAACAGTCATCTCCCAAGAGGCAGCCTCTAACAATGGCCCGATCATCCGGTACAAAACCGTACCCTCGCCTCAACCGAGAGGTCACAACATAAACACTAAATCGATACGTTCCTATGTCACCATGAAAAACACGATGTTCAGTCCTCGTCCATGACGAGCTCGCCCTAACCGTATCACTAGCAGCAGCTCAATCTGCACCCAAACCATGGTCACAGGAACCTAAAGCATGTATCGATGAAGATATTTCAAAGGGATGGAAAGAATCAACAGATCCCAAAATGGATACATGATCATAAGGAGGAACGGAATCAGTGAGAGTATGATCCTGGAAACGAATAGAATCAAGGATCACAAATGGATGTATGATCAAGGGAATGAAGAGAGTCACGGATCTCAAGATATGTACATCCTAAGGCTTCTTAAAAGGAGTATCGTATCGTAAATATGCCGCGGAACATACGTACGGTACGTCACTCTACTCAAGCTACCTATTCCATCAATCAGGGCCTGCCTATGAAACGAATGTTCGGGTCTAATACCCCCTATGTTCAAGTCTAAGTTCCGTAAGGTCAATCCTATGTAACGAAATAAATTACGCCCCAGACTCCACATAGTCAAACCTAGACTCGAACCAAGGTTGAACCTAGCGCTCTGATACCAACTTTGTCACGACCCAAAAATATTAGCTCGTGACCGGCACTTAAATCACGCAACGTCTACAGGTGTAACGTAACTTAAGTAAGCCGAAGCCCAGAAATCTAAACCCTTCAAAAGAAGTAAGTAATGAAACATTTGGAAACTTTAAGTAAAAATCCATAAACTAATTTTTCTTTCTTTCTTTTGTTTTCTTAAAAATTTCCGCAGCACCTCCTTTGTAAAAACTAGCCCCCGAAACGGGTACAACATAGAATATAAAGAAAGCATCCCTAAACGGAAGCAAATCACACCCAACGGCGGAAACAACCACCAAAAGAATATATATGTATACGACGCCCAATGGCGAAGATCAACACAAAGGAAAATGAAAAACAAGACATCAACCTACCAAGCGAACATATAACCCATCGCTCTAAGTCTCGCAACTACAAGTCTTGCTAAGTCTTACAACATATACAAACACTAGTTTCTGATTGATGGAGTTGACTAGATACAATATGAATAATAATACAAGAGTGGCATGAGCCAAAGTGTACCACCTACCAAATGCAAATCACCCGAATGTAGCTGTGTGCCGGCGATGCCGCTACTGATCCATACGGTCAACCTGCAAGAACTGTGGCACAACCGGGGTGAGTTGCCAACTCGTGAGTAGAAAACATCAACAAGTAGAAATCAAATAAAACAACGATTTCCTAGGTCAACTATATCATAAAGGTAATACTATGATATCTAGGGTGACTGTGTCTACATATATGCCAATAATAATCAATGCATGTATGCATGTGGATCTCGTCCAACAATATAATCAATGCATGTATGCAGGTGGATCTCGTCCAACAATATAATCAATGCATTTATGCAGGTGGATCTTGTCCAACAATAAACAACATGAATGCATATGCATATAAATATATGAGGATATCAAAGAACGTGTGTCCGTCAATGACACATCAAATCATGGAACCTGAGTGTCCACACCGACACTCGAAACATCAAGAAACCCGTGTCCAGCATCGACACGTAAATCCTCATATCTCAGGCGCCGCATCCTCGGATCGGCCCTCAGGCGCCGCATACTCTGGTCGGCCCTCATATCCATCTCACGACTCTGGACGATATCCTTCGGATAACCACCGAGTCCAAATACTATCACCGGTAGGTAGTGCTCTCCTGCCAGGCTCACCGCCTAACAATACGAGTCTTCTTGCCCCGAGGTACCTCACCGGGTCCACCATGTACCCGCAGACGGTTCCCCCTCGCTCCTCGAATCGGGTATCTAACACAAGTCTCAGAACCGAGAAAACTCATGGTGGACGCATCGAAATATCATATCAGGAGAAACCGGGTTTTTAAAAAAAATACATATTTTCCTTTGAAATATAACCACGGTTCTCAAATCCAGAATCTCTTGAAAACAGCATCTCAATGCGTAATATCATAAAGCATGATGTATGCAGCATATCACCGAAATGTGAGCATATCAAGTATATCATGCAACCAAGTATAGTGATGTGACAATAATGAACAATCCAGAGTGGTAGCATGATGCTGCAATTCTACTGTGTAAGTGACATAACAATTATCGATGATAAAGTGTGTGAGCCGGCCAATCTATGTAAGTGTAACATATGCATCATTGATAATGGTGTAGGTGTACTAGCACAGGTATATGTAATGCAATAAGAATGACATGAACGTAGCATAAGGTACATCGTAAGCGAAATACTAAAAGGTATACGTATCTATAATATATCCGGGTCGGTAAATCTATCAATCGGCATCCAGTCTCACAACATCACGTATGGTATAATCTATCGTACGGCATCCTCTAATCAAGGGTATGGATCAATCAACAAGTAAAACTCATCGCATACGGTAATCCATAGTACGGCGGCATTAGACAATTAGGGATTCTATCAACCTATACAACAACGGGGGTACGGATCTAAGTCTCATACGGCATATCACTCATTATGCACATCATTATCCATATATATATATACACCTATCTCTCGGGTCACCTCCATATCGATCTCGTATCAGGGGACCGGCAAGATATCAACTATCTCTTATCGACTCGCATCCATATAACAACATATCAACCAAGTCACCATATCTCATCGTATACTCTTTTCATCGCATCAATCTCTCATATCAAGTCATTTTACATATGCATTCTATCATATAAATCTCCAAGAGTTATGTCCCTATAGCTTTCATCTCATATCTCTATATATACTAAATCATTAATATCACCTCTAACTATCTTTTTAACCATATCTATAGTTTTCTAATGTAGGTTTCTCCGACTGTATTATATATATATATATATATATATATATATATATATATATATATATATCGGTCTCCATTCATAATTTGCGGGGGTGCTATACGCCATCCACCCGACTTCCCCCGTAGATATAAATCTACTCACCTGTGGAACTCCTCGTCCAGGCGTAGTCGATGTGCTTCGTCGTCTCGGAATCCACGTGAGGGTACCTACAAATCAACACATATCGTAATGTTATGAAAACCAAGTCCGAAAACCGATACGGCACACGGTGCGCTCATAGGTTAGAACCTATAGCCTACGCATGCAAAAACAACCAAACAACCCTCGTCGTTGACGTACAAACGTCCAATGACCAAATACAATATCAAGTCTCAAAACCAAGAATCCCAATACCGGAAAACATAGTCCAAAACCCTGACTAGGGTCGCTATTCATGAAAACCGCCAAGCCTAAAACCCAATCGTACCAATACTCATTCAAAACACAATAAATATCGTACAAGACAATATATTTTTCATCACTACGTCAAATAAAACTCACGTCTAATTTTACCGGAAACCTAGTAAGCATCATTTAAACATTTTAGCTCAAATCTAGTAGTTTAAAACAATTCTAGTGGCCACAATCAACACATAGTAGCTTAATTAAACCACACAAACCTTTACTACAATTTTAATCTCACCCATATAAGATTTAGTAAAATTTAGTTGCAATCAAGCTTAATTAGACAATTAGGAAAAATAACAATTAACAATCTCACAACTAGGTTAAGTTTTCCAAATCTAAACTACTCAATTAACCATTACAAACAATCAAAACCCTAACTTGATCTTCATAACCTTTTCTTGAATTTCTAAACATGCTAATTAAAGCTATATTTAAACATCTAATAAGCTAGCTTAAGGTATTTAAACAACAACTAAAGTTTAGGGTTAGGATTTTATACCACCACTTGATTCTCAAACTTGCAACTAAACTTCCAAAATAGCCTCCAAAATGCTAACTTTCATGAAGATCCAAGCTTGATTAAGGCTAAACAAAAATGGGTATGGATTTGTTTTAGAGTTTGTGGGATTATTTGTTGATTTTTGTTGAATTATTGGAGCTTTAAGAAGTGAAAATGGAGTGGGGAAAAAGAATGGGCAGCAAGAGGGGGCTCGGACATGAAGGAAAAATGAGGAATGTTGTGGAAGTGTGTGGAAGAAAACTAGGTTAAAACATCATTAAAGCTTAATAATAAACATTACTTTATGCCACCTCTTAATTCTTTAATTAAAATTTTCATTAAACCTTCAAAATATCTAGATATTTCCAAGATATTTTTGAAATGAAGACAAAAGCTTAATCTTGTAATTAAGTTGGCATGGATTCACATTAGCATAATTAACCCAATCAAATTTGTAATTACCACTAATTAAGTGTATAATTAAAAGCTTATAATAATATTTTAATTAAGGAAAAATATTTAAATGAACTAAAAATTACAAGCGACTAATCAAAACCCGCATACTAGCAAATTCCTAGTTAAACTAGGTGCATCCAAGTCTATATTGAAAAATGATCACATCTTGGTTTTTACGGAAAACCTAAATTATTTACCGATTAACGAAAAAAATTCGCCTGAACGATTTCTAAAACGTTACACCTAGTGAGCAAACAACACCTCTACTTAACCATCCTACATTAGATTAACGTTTTGGTGTAGTTTGTTTACTTCACTGAAGAGTTTTGTGAAGAGTTAACTTGAATTAGCGGACTTTGCGTGGATCGTTTTCGGCATGAAGGTCATCGGAGCAAGTTCGTTCAACCTTCAAGTGGAGCCTAGTGGAGTAGCGTGGACTACAATCCGGAGCTTTAGAAGAGAAGGACTCGGTCTACAAAGGTTGTAGCCATCCATCTCTTAGCTATAGTATATGATATCAAGTGAAACCCTAATCATCTAGTTTAAGATCTTGGTTAGTATAGATTAGCACCCCGAAATTTTTAAAAACGGCATGCTTGATGCTAGTAATACCCAGTGGTGGTGCTAACATACACTTTCATGGTATTCAGTAGGAGCAGCAGAAGCGTGTGCAAGCTGCTTAAATCAATTTACAAATTAAAGCAGGCATTGCAGAGCTGGAACATCTGTTTCGATGAAACTGTTAAAGAGTTTGACTTCATAAAAAATGTAGATGAACCATGTATATATAAAAAGGTAGTAGAGACTAAGTTTTTCCTCCTCATATTGTACGTGGATGAGATACTCTTGATAGGAAACGACGTTCCTATGCTACACTCGGTCAACCTCTTCTTATCACACATGTTTTCCATGATAGATCTAAGTGATGCCTCCTACATCTTGGGGATAAAGATCTATAGAGATAGATCAAGAAGGATGTTGGGATTGTCCCAATCCAGGTACATAGATACCATACAAAAGAGGTTTAGTATAGAAGATTCTAAGCGTGGTAATTTACCCGCTTGTTAAGGAATCACTCTCTCCAAAGAGATGTCTCCCAAGACTGATTTGGAGAGGGCTCTCATGAAAGAGATACCCTATACTTCGGCAGTCGGGATAATCATGTATGCGATATTGTGTACCAGACCGGATGTAGCTTACTCACTAGGTGCAGTGAGTAGGTATCAAATCAGATCCTGGGGAGAAATACTGGACAGCTGTGAAGAACATTCTTAAGTACTTGAGAAGCACTAAAGAGATGTTCTTTGTGTATGGTAACGCTGAACTCCAGGTGGAGTCCTTTACCGATTCGATCTTCCAGAGTGATAAGGACGATAGTAAGTCGGTCTCGGGTTTTGTCTTCACCCTCAGCAGAGGGACGGTATGTTGGAAGAGTTCCAAGCTAGATACCGTAGCAGACGCGACGTTGAAGGCTGAATATATCGCTACCAACGATGCTGCCAAAGAGGCTGTCTGGATGAAGAAGTTCATGAGATGAACTTGGTGAGGTTCCTACCATTGAGCATCCAATACTTGTGTATTGTGATAACAATGGAGCTATGGCTTTGGCCTAGGAACCCCGGTCCCATTAGCGATCCAGACATATTCTTAGGCGGTATCATCTGATCAGGGAGATAGTAGATTCCCGGGAGATCAAGGTCAGGAGAGTTGACACAGAGGATAACACAGCGGATCCTCTCACCAAGGCCCTCCCCCAGATGCTAATAAAGAGACTTTTGGGATGTTGGGTATGAGATACTACAACAACTGGCCTTAGTGCAAGTGGAAGATTGTTAGTGATATGTATACCCTAGAGGCCATTATTGTATGATATAGTGGATGCTTGGACATATGTATGGAGGACTTTCTTGCTTGACATGATAGTATAATATCCGGTTGCCTTTATCTTAACATGTTCATTGGTATTATTATACTGTCTCTTATATACATGTTGATAAAGCCCTTAGGATGTAGGCTTGACTACCAGGACTTTGATGTTGATCATACTACTGGGACCAGGGTAGTCCATAAGCACATCCTTCAATTGTTCCTAGTCGAGGGAATATCGAGACAAGGCATCGATATTCCAGAGTAGACTAGTGTGTACACTTCTTGACCCTGTATAGGGCGATGGTTGATCCCATATCCATTGGTGTTTGACATCAAAGATTGTATACAGGTTCTCATTAGAGAATGGGTACACCGAACAGGACTCGCCGGGAACTCCTAGATCGTACTATACCTATCGTCAGATAGCAGTTCTCTTGCGCCGCGGTTCCGCGGCCGTCTTGCCATGTCATCCACCAAATTTTGCTGCACAATGCTTACCTCAGCTCCTACAGTTCAGAAATGTACTTCAAGTTCCAGAAGATTCCAGAGGCTTCTGCCAGATCAGCAAACTAGGGTTTTCTAAGCTTAATTAATCCTAGCTTAAAACCTAAGCTAGCTCCTAACAAACTCTTTCTAGAAACTCCTCAAAAAACTTTTGGAGGGAATTGTAATTTCAAACCTAGACCTAGGGTTTGGGAAGTCTATAAATAGAAGCCTAGACCTAGGGTTATGGGAATAATCATCTTTAGCCAATCTAGTATCAATCTAGACCCATTCACTCTCTTTCTTCATCTTCTTCCACAAGTCTAGTGAGAAGGCTTGTGTGAAACCCTAACCCTAATTCCAATCAAAAGCCAATATCCCGAGTACCCATCAAGCAAGAAGCCTTGCAACCTTTTATAAGCGAAGCCGACCTTCAACAGAGCAAGTGGTCCAAGCCAATCCACGACTCACGGAGCCGAGCGACGCCAAATCGACAATTTAGTTCTTCCTCTTGTAGTTCTTGAGCGATTGTAATCAAATTGTTGATTTAAATAAAAGGTGATATTCTTTTATCTTGTTTTCTTTAAATTCTTGCATCATGATTCAATCTAAATTTCTAGTTGTAATTCTTGTTGTGATGTTTGAGTAATACTCCACTCGTCGAGGAGTCGAGACGATCAATAGAATGATGATGTAATATATCTTAAATCGATTCTTGAATCCTACGAGTTTTGTAAACCCTAGCAAGTTCAAGAACCGATAACCCAGTTCGTTGCGATGCTTTCTTGATTAATATCGCTCGAAATTGGGGAGTTACGATCGTTTCTTGAAATTGCTAAAGGCTAGAAAGTGAATGATATCGACGAAAGAACAAGGGTTAAACGATGAAACCCTAGTTTCACGAGAAAGCCCTAACTCTCGTCGATCATCATCGATCTAGTATCAATCCTTCGAAGGACAAGAACACGATATCTTGAGATTACATCACGTCTATAGATCCGATCGATTCCTACGAGCCTCATTTAGATTCTTGACATTTGGTTGGAAATATCATCGAAACCCGATTCTCGATTGTTTATCAGTTTCTTGATTCTTGATTAGATTAGTGATACCTGAATCAATCGATAAAATCTTGAATCATGTTTTCTTTTATTTTCGATTAACTTTTCAATTCAAACAAATTAAATATAAAAATGTTATCGGGGATTATTTGATTAACTTTTCGAATTTTACGATCAATCAAATGGCGCCGTTGCCGGGGACTATTTGATTCGATATTACACATCAAAATTTAATTACAATCAAATGAAACCGTTATCGGGGATCATTTGATTTGAGTTGATTTAGTTACACAGTCTCGAATTTTACGATCAATCAAATGGAGCCGTTGCCGGGGATTACGCGCTAATTCGTTTCATATTAAAGTTTGAATTGAAAGATTTATTCCATTGTTATTTTGAGATCAAAATTCGTGCAAACCCTAAACGATTTGTTGTGGTTCATTGCAAGGAAATCTGGAGCTGTTTGGAAATTGAAGAAATTTTTTGGAATATACCAGAGAGCTGAGGGAGTCTACAGAAGCTCCCTGGAAAATATTGGTGGAGTGATCTCATCATAAGACCGCGGAAGGGCGGAAATAAGCTCCAATTGCGGCGGAACCGCGGCCCTTTGGAGGGTTCTCTGTGAAATTTTTGTCTCAGGTGATTTCTTACCTTATCCTCTCTCCTCTTTTTAGCTCCAACTAACAATTTTCTGCAGGATTCTTTGCAAATAATCGCAGCTCGCAAATTGCAAAATTAAATTTGTGCGTGATTTTGTTTCTTGGTTGTTTGCATTCTAAATACGGATATTAAGGGACACGGACAAATCCAAATTAGGTGGGGATTTCATTACCCTTCCTAGGCCCCGAAAACCACAAAACTTGCATCCGAATTGACCCACATTAACTAAAAAATATCTAGAGATGACTCTAAGGACCGTCGCGCTCACTTAGGACAGAAGAAGGCCGTGGGTAATTCATTGCTTATCCGCGTTTTCTTGTGGTGTCTAGGCAAGTGTGTCGAAGGCTAGTGGTTATTAATTAGGTCCACTACTTACGTAGTGGAGTACTTTCCCACTTACCTGGCACTTACTTGGCCACAGGGGGACAAAGAGGCAGTGGAGGATTCTATCCTGCGACCTGTCTTTTGGCAGTTAGGAGCGGTCTAGAGCCGGACCTAGGTGACCACTAGATTCAAGGGTTTGTGTGCTGCATTTGTTGTGTCGCATCATTTTTTCAAAAATCCGTCCCTTTTTCAAAGCAAACACCGCATTCATTCATTTACCCCTAATTATAAGCCAACGCTGCCACTTGTACTAACCCTTTTTAGTACAAGATAGGCTGGACACGGGATTCTAGTGCCCGTTTAGTCCGCGTACCCTTTATCGACTCCGAAGTCGATATTTCTCCATTTACTTCTTCTTTACCCACTACCACACCCACACCGATGGATCCGACTCCATCAAACTTCTTTAACCCTAATCTGCCGCCGTCCGTTGGTGCGCAGAATCCACCCCGCATCTCTCCCCAGGAGAGGTGCTATCCACTGCGAGGTCCTCTTTCGACCTGCTTATCCACACCACCAGCCAATGGGGATAACTTTGAGATTAAAACCCAGTACATCAATCTTTTACCCAAATTCCACGGACTCGAGACTGAGGACGCTTACGTTTTCATTACCAAATTTGAAAACGTATGCGCATTGATGGGTACGTCACAACTTTCAGTGGATGCTATGCGTCTACGACTTCTTCCATTTACATTGTGCGATATAGCCGAGAAGTGGCTATATAACACTACCGCACACTCTATTATGAATTGGGAAGAATTCGTCGCTGCATTCCATAAGAAATTTTACCCAATACAAAAGACAGCTCGAATCCGTAGCGAACTGAATCAATTTGCCCAGCTCCCTCCTGAACCATTCTCTAAATACTTTGAACGTTTCAAGGATCTTTTGATTCAGTGTCCTCATCACGGCATCCCGAGATGGGAGCTTTGCCGAATCATTTATGAGGGCATTAACCCAAACAGTAAACAGAGCCTTGAAAACATGTGTCAAGGTACTTTTATGACCAAGGATGATGGGGAAGCTTGGAAGTATTTAGAAGAGTTCGTTGAAAAATCACTACAGTGGGAGAGTGGAACCCAACCATTGAATAGGGGTGGCGTACACCAAATAGATGTGTCCATAGGTGTTCGAGCTGAGATGCCAGCAATGCAAAAGAAGCTCGATGCTATGGAACACAAATTTGCAGCAGCCTCCCTAAACCCAGTGTCGCTCCCCAAAACTGTTTGTGGGTGTTGTTCTGATCCGTCTCATTTAACGGAAGAATGTCCATTAAACTCTGCGTTTCAAGGTCACGAGCATTCTAATGCCGCATTTCAAAGACCTCGAAATGATCCATATTCTTCCACGTACAATCAGGGTTGGAGGAATCACCCGAATTTCGCTTGGAACCAAAACCAATCTCAAAACACGGTTCCAAACACAAATAATTTTCAAAAGGCTCTTCCTCCACCACAACAGCAACCCCTTCAACTCACTCAGCACCCCTATCAGTCACAAAACTTCCAAAATCAGGTTAACAATCCTGCACAGTCTAATCCTATGACCTGTTCTGACGAATTCTCTCAATTCACTCAAACCATGAAATCACTTTTATCAAATTTCATAGAGGTTTCGACTGAGGTTAGATCTTCCGTCAGTGAGATAAAGAAAAACTCAGCGTCCCAAGCTGAGAGTATCAGATCGATGGAAGCTGAAATCGCACGCCTTAAAGCCGAAATGAGTGCGAGAGAAAAAGGGAAACTTCCCTCTCAACCCCTACAGAATCCTGGGCATTACAATGTAAATGCCATCACAACGTTGAGATCGGGAAGAGTGCTGAATAATCATGTCGGGGAAGGTATTGATGATATTGAAAATCCTATCATTAACACCCCGGCTGAGACCTTTCCTCACACACACACTTCTCCTTCTGATCCTTCTTCTTCTACCACACCACCTTCTCGCGAGCCTATTCTCCATTTCCCATTAGGCTCGACATCTGAACCCAACCCATATAGTTCTCCACAGACGATCCCCACACCTCTTTTGGGACCTCTCTACCCCTTCTTCCTTCTCCTATGATGGACCCTGCGCTTATTGCAAAAGCTCCTTACCCGAATCGGTTAAGGGGTAATAGAACGAGTCCTCATATGGAGAAAATTATGGAAATGTTCAAACAGGTTAACATCAATATCCCTCTCCTAAATGCAATTCAACAAGTCCCCGCTTATGCGAAAATTCTTAAGGACTTGTGCACTAGGATGAGGAAGACCCAAGTGCCAAAGAAGGTCTTCATGGCTAATAATATCAGCACTGCTTTTATTCCCCAGCTACCGAAGAAACGAAAGGACCCAGGATGTCCTACAATATCGATTTCTATTGGGGGTAAAAACATAAATCATGCTCTTTTAGACCTTGGCGCAAGTGTTAACCTTCTTCCATATTCTGTATATGAGCAACTAGGGATTGGAGAGCTGAAACCTGCTCACTGCACTCTCCAGATGGCAGACCGATCTATCACCAAACCAAGGGGTGAATTAGAGGATGTGTTGATAAAGGTCGGGGAATTTGTTTTCCCTGTAGACTTCATTGTGCTCGACACACATCCTGTAGCAAACCCCCGGGGCCAAATTCCGGTGATTCTGGGTCGTCCTTTCCTTGCCACTTCCAACGCTATTATAAATTGTAGAAATGGTTCAATGAACTTATCATTTGGAAATATGACCATTGAACTAAATATCTACAAAGTTGGAAGTCAGCCATCAGAACCCTCTGCTCATATTTTAGATGTGTGCTCTGTCCATGAGATCGCTCCCGATAGTTGTGGAGCTGAGGAACTTTGCTTTACTGATCTCGATGACATTACCACATCTCTGTTTGATTTCACACAAGATCTTAGTGAGGACACTTTACCTACACTTGAGTCCTGCACTTCTGACTTTTCTCCACCCGAGTCTGTTTCTTTCACAGGCTCTGAGCTTCTTTGTAAATCCAAAAATCACTCAATGATCCCTCCTTCTATCATTTCTCCGCCCGAATTAGATCTCAAAATTTTACCGTCTCATCTTAAATATGCTTATTTAGGTGAGAAGGAGTCTTTACCGGTTATAATTTCCGCTTCTCTAGCATTAGAGCAAGAGAATGCACTTTTATCGGTATTGAGATCTAACAAAGAGGCGTTTGGTTGGAGTATGGCGGACATCAAAGGGATTAGTCCCTTGATAGTTGAACATCATATACATATGATGGATGATGCCAGACCTTCCCGAGAACCACAGAGACGGTTGAATCCCGTCATGAAGGAAGCTGTAATGAAAGAGATCGTCAAATGCTTAGATAATGGTATTATATACCCCATCTCCGATAGCCAATGGGTGAGTCCTATACATGTCGTTCCTAAGAAATCCGGCATCACTGTTATAACCAATGAGGCGAATAAGTTGATTCAGACACGTGCCCAAACTGGGTGGCGTGTATGTATCGATTATAGAAAACTCAATGCTGCCACGAGGAAAGACCACTTTCCTCTACCATTCATTGATCAGATGCTGGAAAGCTTAGCGGGACGAGAATATTATTGTTTTATGGACGGATACTCAGGTTATAATCAGGTCCCCATCGCCAAAAAGGATCAAGATAAAACCACTTTTACTTGTCCTTTTGGTACCTTTGCTTACAGTCGCATGCCCTTTGGGCTATGCAATGCTCCCGCTACCTTTCAGCGGTGTATGATGGGAATATTCTCTGATATGGTAGAGAATTTTCTGGAGATCTTTATGGACGACTTCTCGATTTTTGGAGACTCTTTTTCCGATTGCCTATCGAATCTTGACGCTGTTCTTACTCGTTGCAAAGAGAAGAACTTGACTTTGAACTGGGAAAAATGCCATTTTATGGTCCAAGAAGGAATTGTTCTTGGACATGTTATTTCACAGAATGGCATTGAGGTTGACAGAGCTAAAATAGATGTCATTCAAAACCTCCCTCATCCCAAAAGCGTCAATGATATTCGATCTTTCCTTGGCCATGCGGGCTTTTATAGGAGATTCATTAAGGACTTTAGCAAAATTGCTAGACCTTTAACTCTTCTCCTGGCCAAGGATACGACCTTCCATTTTGACTCGGACTGCGAGACAGCTTTCGACTCACTTAAACACTCACTCACTTCAGCCCCCGTTTTATCATCACCAAACTGGGACTACCCCTTTGAGCTAATGTGTGATGCATCCGACTTTGCTGTAGGTGCAGTCTTAGGACAGCACATCGAAAAGATGCCACACGTGATATACTATGCAAGTAAGACCCTGAATAATGCGCAAATCAATTGTACAACCACAGAAAAAGAACATTTAGCGGTTGTATTTGCATTAGAAAAATTCAGGCCTTACTTAATTGGCTCACCTATAGTTGTGTATACTGACCATTCCGCTTTAAAACATCTTCTGGCGAAGAAAGATGCAAAAGGTCGACTAATACGTTGGATCCTACTGTTACAAGAATTCGATCTTGTTATCAAAGATAAGAAAGGATGTGAAAACGTAGTAGCCGACCATCTTTCACGCATCTCTTCTTCCCCTGTGACCCTGCCGATCAATGATTCGTTCCCTGATGAACAACTCTTGAGCATATCCGCTGAACCATGGTTCAGGGATATTGTGAACTATCATGTCACGGGACTGATACCCAGCGATTGGTCAAAACAGGACAAATATCGTTTTCTATCCCAAGTAAAACAATTTTACTGGGATGAGCCATATCTGTTTAAATATTGTCCTGAACAGATCATTCGCCGGTGTGTCCCGAATGAAGAGTTCAAGAGTGTTCTTTCTTTTTGTCATGATCAGGCCTGTGGGGGTCACTTCGGTCCTAAAAAGACGGCGGAGAAGGTTTTGCAATGTGGATTTTATTGGCCGACCTTATTCAAGGATGCATTTGACTATTGCAAAACCTGTACACAATGTCAGTACACGGGTAGAATCTCCCAGAGGAATGAAATGCCTCAGCAACCCATTCTGGTTGTTGAAATATTCGATGTTTGGGGCATTGATTTTATGGGTCCCTTTCCCAACTCCTTTGGGAATTTGTACATACTACTGGCGGTTGATTATGTCTCAAAGTGGGTAGAAGCCATTCCATGTCGCACTAATGACAGGAAAGTTGTCATTAAGTTCTTAAAAGAGAATATCTTTTCGCGATTTGGACACCCACGCGCTATTATTAGCGATAATGGGACACATTTCTGCAACAGATCTTTCGAGACTCTGATGCGGAAATACTCAATCAACCACCGACTTTCTACACCCTATCATCCCCAAACAAGCGGGCAGGCTGAAATCTCAAACAGACAAATCAAACTTATCCTGGAGAAGACTGTTGCTAAAAATAGAAAAGACTGGTCGACCAAACTGACGGATGCCCTTTGGGCATTCCGAACTGCATATAAAACCGACCTAGGGATGTCTCCATATAGGATAGTGTTTAGAAAAGCATGTCACTTACCTGTCGAGATAGAGCATAAAGCATTATGGGCTATTAAGGAAATAAATTTTGATTTAAACCTTACTTGCAACTTTCGGAAGCTGCAACTAAATGAGCTAAGCGAACTCCGCGATGAAGCTTATGATAACGCTGTAATCACAAAAAAAAGGACTAAGGTTTTTCATGATAAAAACATTTTGAGAAAAACATTTTCACCTGGTCAACAAGTCCTTCTTTATGATTCACGATTACATCTTCACGCGGGTAAGCTCCGATCTCGATGGAAGGGACCTTTTGTTGTGCGGTCTGTATACCCGCACGGGGCAGTAGAAGTAGAAAATATTAAAAACGGCACCTTTTTCAAAGTGAATGGACATAGACTAAAGCCGTATTTTTCCACTGACCCCACGGAGGAGCTCCTGTTCTTACAAGAGCCAGTTTATTTGGATTAAAATTCCTCCGTCTCACCTTCATGTCCAGTATATCATTGCATCATCTTTTGAATGGAGGTGAGTGAAAAGAGTAAGTTTGGGGGAAGTTCTTCACTTATATATTTTGCCCCCACTAATAATTCCCCCAGGCTTACAGGTTTTATAGATATAGCGGTTGGCAAAAGTGAGGACACTGTTGAAAACAAGTTTGGGGGAGGTTTGTGCTTATTTTTGCATCATTTGCATATCATTTGCATAAGTACAAAACATTTCTATAAAAATCTATAAAAATTTAAAAAATTTCAAAATCCATAAAAAATTAAAAAATTTCAAGTATAAAAATAATTTTAAAATTTACACTTTTTTGTATATAAATAAGATAATAAAAGTTTAGATAGTGAACGATTACATCCATGAGATTAGAAAAATTTAAGAAAACTAAGAAAATTAGAAGTTTTCTTATACGAACTAGTAATAAGTAGTTATGAGCCGTTGTCCCAAGGGTTAGTAAGATGAAGGACGTCACTAATCTGAGGATAAAAATAAGTCTGAATAATAGTTTCTATTCTGGAAGCCAAACATTTTGAACGTTGCTACCCTGCTATTCGCACTTACATACATCTTGAAGCCTGGGATAGTAGAGGATACCTTGAAATGCTCTTGTCTTAAAGCCGATGTATGAAGGAAATAAAAAGAAAAAAAATGAATAAAAAAATATAAAGTGGTGAGAAAAATGAACACTGGTTTTGTTATCACCGAGGGCAATAAAAAAATATATAGCGAGGGTGCCTCTTTCACCTAGTGCCCTAAGGCCAACTGGTCTGGGAGTCACTGCTATGCCTAAGGTGGTGCAAGACGAGGAAAATACACCAAATAAGCAAATACAGGAGTAATCGGTCGGTTAGTACCTCAAGAAGTATTAACGGTCGCATGAAAGTGTGTGAGCAATCTCATCTAAATATTCATTAATTAAAAAGTACTGACGCTGATGGGCAAGAGTATGATAGCTTGAATTGAATTCTCCGGGTGTAGGGATGTCTTTACACACACGCAGGGTTATATGATCGATGTTTGGAAAACATATAGGAATGAAGAATAAGACGATGTTTTATTGAGGGAGGACGTGATTTCTAACATTTTTTCATGACCATTAAGATAGGGCTCATGACAACCGAAAAGCTAGCTTAGTTGGAAACCCTAATTTTCAAAGTCCTTCTTTTACAATTCTTTTCTTTAAATGTAATATTCATGATCTTTCTTTTATTATTGGATTTTGTGGGTGTAATCCGCTGAAAACCCTCAGGAGACAACACTCTTCCTACTAGGGACACCTAAAGGTTTAAAGGCTTGTTGCACGTGCTCAGTGCAATCGTGTTGCCTACGAAAGTGTGCTTGTTAGTTTTTCTCTTTCTTTATTTTCTCCTTCTCTTTTTAATAAAACAGTTCGCTCAAGACGATCGAAATTAAGTTTGGGGGAATTTGATTAGTCGAAAATATTGCATCTTTTAGCCGGCAATTTCCTCATCATTTGCATTCATATAGAAGTGTTCGGCATTCATATTTCACATATTAGCAAATCTGTCGCAAAATATCAGATTACATGTGTTAGACCTTAAAACCGGCATTTCTAAGGAAATTGACTACATTTCATGGCATCGCATCATCCCTATATTGCGCAACACTTGTTTTGAGATCTGTGCAGGAAAATCCAGAAGAAAGGCCAAAAATTTATATGGTACTAATCAAACATTACGCCAACTCAATGATTTCAGTTCTGGTACCAATCAAAAAGGCAAAACAAAAATGAACATATCAAAGAAAGGCCCAAGTATCAACCCAAGACCACTGCAAAGAGACTAAGCCCCAAGGAGCCTATACGGCCGCGGAACCGCGGTCGGAGCCGGCTTGCGCCGCGGTTCCGCGGCCGTCTTGCCATGTCATCCACCAAATTTGCTGCACAATGCTTACCTCAGCTCCTACAGTTCAGAAATGTACTTCAAGTTCCAGAAGATTCCAGAGGCTTCTGCCAGATCAGCAAACTAGGGTTTTCTAAGCTTAATTAATCCTAGCTTAAAACCTAAGCTAGCTCCTAACAAACTCTTTCTAGAAACTCCTCAACAAACTTTTGGAGGGAATTGTAATTTCAAACCTAGACCTAGGGTTTGGGAAGTCTATAAATAGAAGCCTAGACCTAGGGTTATGGGAATAATCATCTTTAGCCAATCTAGTATCAATCTAGACCCATTCACTCTCTTTCTTCATCTTCTTCCACAAGTCTAGTGAGAAGGCTTGTGTGAAACCCTAACCCTAATTCCAATCAAAAGCCAAGATCCCGAGTACCCATTAAGCAAGAAACCTTGCAACCTTTTATGAGCGAAGCCGATCTTCAACAGAGCAAGTGGTCCAAGCCGATCCGCGACTCACGGAGCCGAGCGACGCCAAATCGACAATTTTGTTCTTCCTCTTGTAGTTCTTGAGCGATTGTAATCCAATTGTTGATTTAAATAAAAGGTGATATTATTTTATCTTGTTTTCTTTAAATTCTTGCATCATGATTCAATCTAAATTTCTAGTTGTAATTCTTGTTCTGATGTTTGAGTAATACTCCGCTCGTCGAGAAGTCGAGACGATCAATAGAATGATGATGTAATATATCTTAAATCGATTCTTGAATCCTACGAGTTTTGTAAACCCTAGCAAGTTCAAGAACCGACAACCCAGTTCATTGCGATGCTTTCTTGATTAATATCGCTCGAAATTGGGGAGTTACGATCGTTTCTTGAAATTGCTAGAGGCTAGAATGTGAATGATATCGACGAAAGAACAAGGGTTAAACGATGAAACCCTAGTTTCACGAGAAAGCCCTAACTCTCGTCGATCATCATCGATCTAGTATCAATCCTTCGAAGGACAAGAACATGATATCTTGAGATTACATCACGTTTATAGATCCGATCGATTCCTACGAACCTCATTTAGATTCTTGACATTTGGTTGGAAATATCATCGAAACCCGATTCTCGATTGTTTATCAGTTTCTTGATTCTTGATTAGATTAGTGACACCTGAATCAATCGATAAAATCTTGAATCATGTTTTCTTTTCTTTTCGATTAACTTTTCAATTCAAACAAATTAAATATAAAAACGAATCGCACAATCCCTATGGACGATCCGCACTCGCTTACGATCTACAATCGACACCGTAATTGATTGCGGTCAAATATAATTCTTTGATTGTGAATTTTATTCAATTTCCTAATTACCGACACAAAGAAACTTATTCGGTTTATTCGATTTACACAAACAAGAAATTTTATTACAATCAAATGAAACCATTATCAGGGATCATTTTAGTTGATTTACTTACACAGTCTCGAATTTTACGATCAATCAGTAGTCATGCAAACAGGTGGATTTTGGGTACAGTCCCGAGTGACATGGAGGCAATGAGCGATATGAGGTGTTTCGTCTCTCCCGGTATTGGGAGTTGATGTTGCGCTATGCTCGATTAGCTATAACTATAAGTCCCTGGCCAGGGTTGTTGATGAGATTTACTGGTAAGTGTTATCAATAGTTTCTCGAACCGTTATGAGCCTTACATCGGCATGACTTATCAAGTTATTGGGGTCTGACAATTCCACCCCCAGACTCGATATGCGACATATCAGACGAAGAGACCGGACTGTACGGTAAGTGTTACATATAGGCTTCATGGGAGTTTGGACAAGCTTGCTTGTTGATCTTCTATTCGCTCAATACCTGGGTAGCCGTTACGTCCAGCTAGTACCGCTGATGGCTTGTGGGTGACTGATGTGATCATCACCTACTGCTGGCGTATTGGCGAGACTTTAGAGTCCCACATAGAAGTTTTCTGGTTCAAACGAAACGAAGTAGGGCACATAAGTTAATATGTGCGGGGGCCTGATTAAATACGAGTATGAGATACCGTATTGTAATCTGGCGGTTATTTGTTATCAGTGAGGTTATATGTGATATAACCGGATTATTGAATCAAGTGCTGATTTGATAATGTGATATACAGATAAATGATATTAGTCGGTTATATGTGATATAACCGGATTATTGAATCAAGTGTTGATTTAATAATATGATATATATTTATATTTGATATAATTATATATTGACTAATATTATTGCTCACTAATTCTATGCTTATATATATATATATATATATATATATATAGAGAGAGAGAGAGAATAATGGAGGAAAGAGGCCATAATAGGGAATATCCTCCTATGGCGTCGAAAAAGTACGCCCTCCGTCGTGTTTTCCGACGATCGGAATCCATCATTTTCATCGTTATCATCTAAGATGTGGGTACGCCAAATTTCATGTGATTCTATAACTTTTTCACCGTTGATTTAGCAATGTAAAAAGTTCTATTTTCGGTAAACCGTTAATTTTGAACCCACTAATTTAACGGTGAAAAAGTTGTAGAATCACATGAAATTTGGTGTACCCATATCTTAGATGATAACGATGAAGATGATAGGTGCCGATCGTCGGAAAACATGATGGAGGGCATACTTTTCCGACGCCATAGGAAGAAATTCCCTCCTATGGCATCTTTCCTCCATTATTCTCATATATATATATATATTAATATATATGTGATATATATATATATATATATATATATATTATATGAAGCATGACATGGTATTTCTATTTTCAGAAAATAGAAATTAAGGTGGAAAATAGGGAGACTTTGGAGGGATGGGCATAGCATGGCTTATTATATTTTATATTCTTTTGCTTGCACTATTGAAGCATGGCTATAATTTTTAAGGGTTAAAAATTGTATGCTTCAATAATGCTTGAGCTAAGATGAGCCATTCTACACTTCAATCCACACTTAGCCATTTTCTTGAGTTGCTCTCTAGCTCTCTCCATCTTCTTCACCTCCACCTCCAAGCTCAATCCCTCACATGAGTTGTGAACCCTTGAGCTTGTGAGAACCCTAGTGAACAAACAACACCCCTACTTCACCAACCTACATTTGATTAGCGCATTAGTGTAGTGTGTTTACTTCACTAAAGAGTTTAGTGAAGAGTTAGCTTGGATTAGCGGACTTCGGGTGGATCATCTTCAGCATGAAGGTCATCGGGGCAAGTTCGTTCAACCTTCAAGTGGAGCCTAGTGGAGTCGTGTGGACTACAACCTGGAGCTTTAGAAGAGAAGGACTCGGTCTACAAAGGTTGTAGCCATCCATCTCTTAGCTATAGTATATGATATCAAGTTAAACCCTAATCATCTAGTTTAAGATCTTGGTTAATGTATATTAGCACTCCAAAATTTTTTAAAACGGCATGCTTGAAGCTAGTAAAACCCAGTGGTGGTGCTAACGTACACTTTCAGCCTCACTTCTGGGATTGGCGGGTAACTTGCCGCACTCATAGGGATTTGGTTCTTCATTGCACAGGCTATCCACACGGCTGGGGAACGTCGAGTTTCATTTGCGGCTCAAATGAAACTCGGGGCTCCTAGATTATCTGTTATTCTGTGTTGTTTACGCTTTTCTGTGATGTTCCTTATATCATGCCTGGGACGAATGTTATATATATATTTATATATACTGGTAGATGTTGTATATGTTTTGCATCCACACTAGTCTAGCCTCTGCTCTGCTGTTAGTGAAGTAACTTAACGGTGCATGACGGGGCCCCGTGGCGAATGCGGATGACATATACATAAATTGTATTTTCATTCTTTTCTGGTGTGATAGGGATTAATTGATGGAACCGTATTAATTTTGATTAATGCAAGGAAAATAAACATTAAAGATGTTGTCGAAACAAATTTCGAAAAACTATAGTTGTATTCTTTTGTTTTACATAATGGTGTTCATTCAGGAATATCCAGCACCTCATTCGAGGAAGCAAAAGCCTCAATCCCTTCACGGGGAGTGACCTCTTGAGCAAAAGTTTATGATACTGTACATTACTCGATTTTCTTCAAAACCACAAGTTATAAAAAGCAGAGCCTAAACCACCCATTTTCAAAACTACTCGGTTCCTTCAACGATATCAAGTTCCTTAGGTTAAAGGGTTTTTCGCCAAAAATCTAGCTGTAGCCCTCCTTCATTTCCTACGGGTAGTACTTAGTATTCGTGCTACATTTGTTGACTCCGTCAAGACGTAGTGTATGGTAGCTAAGTGGTGCTTGTTTGTAACATTAGATGTGATTGGTTAGGACAGGCGTGTAACTTTATTGACTCCGTCAAGGGTTATGCGGGTGGGTTTAATGCAATCAAGATAATGACGGGTTGAACTTGACTAGGACTTTTTGATTTGTTGATGTCACGCCTCGCTTCCCAAAATATGGAATACGGGAAGCGACGAAGGCCAGCCGTGCTACCTACGGTAAGGAAAAGTCCTTCCATAGTCACATAAGGCTGTCTAGATTAACCTGTCAAAAATAAAATCCAATACCAAAAGAAATAATACTGATAATCATGATGCAATGAAACCACAAGAAATCCTAAAATGGGTCCACTAGATAATTGATGCAATTAAAGATCCAAAGCAAAAGATTCAGAATAAAATAAGATCCGAAAGAGATACATAAGTCCTAATGTCTCATAAGGGTGCACATGCTAAAAGCTAAAAGAAAAGGAAATAAACCTACGATTACTGATCTTCAGCAAAGTCCTGGTAGCCGCTCTGATCCTGCTCAGCCTGCAGATCTGTCTCTAAACCTAAGATGGCAAATCTCAGGGATGTCAGAACATCCCAGCAAGTACTCAACGTATAAAGTGTGTGTGTAGCATAATAACATGAATATATAAAAAGTGAAGCCCGGTGCGCAAGAAAAACATGTATATAAATAATTAAACGCACTAACACTATGAAACATGTATGTAAGGGATCAGGTCATAACCTAACTGGTCACTGAAAGGTAAACTATCCTATCGTAAGCTTTAGTGTGTGCGTCAACCTCTGCAGGAGTATTCCTAACTCAAGAGTGGTGCCCCAGGGGCTAGGAAACACGGGCCCAACTGTGGAATGAACAAGAGACCACTATAGCCCGGTACGAGATGTAAACTTGAGACCGCTATAGCCCGGTACGAGCTGTAATCATGAGACCGCTATAGCCCGGTACGAGCTGTAAACATGAGACCGCTATAGCCCGGTACGAGCTGCCGGCATGGGACACCTGAGATCCTGTTGTACAACGCACACTCAAACTACCCCAACACCCACATATTTATAGCTGCTATGGTAAAGATTGAAATCGCTAATTAAGAATGCTAAAAAGACAGGAACTTGTGGTATGGTAATTGTATGGAAATAAAACTGGTGAATAGTGGTGTCATGGCATGTAGTCCAGCATTCTAATTAATGTTTTCATTTTAAAATAAATAATAAGGATCATGAATAGGCATGTCAAATCAAAGTGTTCTATACATGTAATCAACATGAGTCTCGAATGTGTATAAAGCATGTAAAAGGATTCTTAATTCGAATGAGTCTCGAATGTTCTATACATGTAAAAGGATTCTTTATATTGTATCTAAGTTGTTAAACCATAAGCATCTCCTTTAGTATTATGGACAAACATATTCTGCACTATAAACTAATCAAGTCAGCATAAACTGATTAAGAACACTTCTAAGAAGAGAATACATACTAACACAAACTAGTCCAGTATAAATTGAAAACCATAAGTTGAAAGTTTCAGTTAATTGGAGGCTGTGGCAAAGGACATATAAGGCTTGTAGAAGTTAATTACATAGTAAACAATGGTGCCTAAACTTTCTGTGACTATGTGTCTTAAATTATTAAACCAAAAGCTTAAAGATGATACAAAGAAAGCAGTCAATGAAAAGTAAAACTAGAAGTACAGTTTCAGAATTCAACGTTGGCACAGTAAGAAATGCGAATATAATACTTGTTACAGGTTAAGAACTAATTCAGATAATCTCCGATGTTGCATCGACAAAATGAAAAGAGCAAGAGTGCTTGCCTGAGGATAACGATCATGAAAAACGATGTACGAAAATGCGGGCACGATCTCAGCTAAGGTGCGACTTTGGATCTGAGTTATACGATCCGCCTAGATAAATTTCATCGATTTAAATCATAAATATCTATATAAACATTGTCACACAACCAAAACACAATTACCTCAATTTAGGGTTTTGATACTAATTTTCCCATTTCAATTGCTCACTAATTTCATACCATTTTATTTATTTATTTCCCCCCTTTTTTTGAAAAGGAAACAGAGATCAAGGAAAGATTCATGGGATGATCATGGCAGTTGCTAGGGTTCGGATGGTCCAAGGTCGAGTCGAGAGCACTCAGATTTGGAGATGGGAGCGGCTGCGAGGCGAAGACGAGGCTGCGTCGACGGTGAGGGCTTGCGGTGTTGCTGTAGGGAAGTGATGATGAGGCTGATGGAGATCTGCGTGATGGTGTCGTCGAGAGAGGGAGGTTTCCAGCGAGGGAGCGACAAGGGCTTGCGTTGGGTTCGGGGAGATGGGTTGTTGCGGTCAGGGCTCGGGCTTGTAGTCGGGGTGAAGGAGAGAGAGGGAAGGAGGAGGTGGATGAGAGGAGAAGGTCGAGGTCGGGGAGGAGGCGGCAACGACGAGGTGCGGCGAAGGCTAGGGTTAGGGTTTTTGTGAGCGAACGCGGCGGTGAGATGATAGCGAAGGTGGGGGTTTTGAGGTGCAGTGGGGAGAGAGAAAGAGTTGTGAGTATGAAGAGAGAAAGAGAGATTTGTATATATATAAAGAGATTTTATAAATGTATGTATATAGATGCATATCTTTAATTGGTCGTAGTTATAGATTCGGTGCAGATTTTCTTGTTCTCATTTTAACAGTAAACAGATACGCAAAATGTTATTTTGCTGTCACTAAGAAAATATTATTTATATAATATAAAAACTGAATATTTTCCCATATCAAAATTGGTTACAGTAAAAATTCAAAATAAAATATATTAGCAGCCAATTAAAGGTTCTAAAATTATTGGGGGGGGGGGAATATCATGAACTACTGCATTCCAATAGGGCCGTTACATCCTACCCACCTTACAGAAAATTTCGTCCTCGAAATTGGAAGGACGACTACAAGCTCAAGAAAACAGGTGTGGGTACATTTGATGAATCTTATCCTCACGCTCCCAAGTGGATTCCCCGCGAGAACGTCCGCCCCAAGATACAAGAACTAAAGGGATGATCTTGTTTCTCAATACTTTCTCCTTACGGTCAACAAAGGCTGTAGGTTGCTCTTCATACGAGAGATCAGTGCTCAAGATTAATTCAGAATGATCGAGAACATGACTGCTGATTGAAACGATTTCCGATTGTGTGGTATGAAAATTATGTAGAAATCACAACCAAAAATATTTTGACCGCAATCAATAACGGTGTCGATTGTAGCGCGTTAGTAAGTGCGGATCGTCCACAGGGAAAGTGTAATCGTTCGTGTTTCGATTTAGATAAGTTGAAACTTTAAAGAAAAGAAAACAAACAATTCATGATTTGTAAACTAAAGTTCAAGAATTAGAAAAATCTAGATCTAAGAAAACATTTAAATCAAGAATTGAGAATTTGTGATGATTTCCAAATCAAATATCAAGAATCGAAGTGAGGCTCGTAGGAATCGATCGGATCTATAGATGTGATGAAATCTAGCGATTACGTATTCTTATCCATCGATGAATTGATACTAGATCGATGATGATCGACGAGAATTAAGGATTTCTTGTGAAACTAGGGTTTCATCATTTATCCCTTGTTCCTTCGTCGATATCATTCATATTCTAGCCTCTAGTAAATTCAAGAATGGATCGTGGATCCCTAATTTCGAGCGATCACAATCAAGAAAGCTTCGCAACGAAACTAGGTCGTCGATTCTTCAATTTACTAGGGTTTACAAAACTCGTAGGACTTAAGAATCGTTTTAAGATTTGTTACATCATCATTCTATTGATCGTCTCGACTCCTTTACAAGCGGAGTTTTACTCAAATATCACAACAAGAACCACAATCACAAATTGAGATCGAATCATGATGCAAGAATTTAAAGAAAGCAAGATTAAAGAATTTCACCTTTTATTTTTCAACAATTCCGTTACAAAACGCTCAAGAACTACAAGAGGAAGAACTCGATCGTCGATTTGGCTTCGCTCGTCTCCTTGAGTCGCGGATCGGCTTAGATCACTTGCTCGATTGAAGATCGGCTCCGCTCCTAAAAGGTTGAAGGCTTCTTGGTTGAATAGTACTCGGGAACTTGAATTTGGCTTGGATTTTGGATTAGGGCTACAAGATGTGTCACTCAACTTGTAGGAGGATTTTGGGGGAGATGAAGAACAACTAACCCTAACTAATGATTTAATGAACAACCTCAACCCTTAGATCTAGGCTCCTTTTTATAGATCTCAAAACCCTAGATCTAGGATTTCAAATTTGAATTTCCCTCCAAAAGTTTGTTAGCTAGAGAGGCTTCTAGAAGTAGTTAGTTGGAGGGAGCTTCTAGAACTAGTTTGTTAGGAGGTTGATTAGCTTAATCAAGATTAGCTTGATTTAATGATCCTTGCTGATCTGGCAGAAGCTTCGAGGGTAATCTGGAATTTGACATGTCTTGATGAGGTGTACATACTGAGAGAGAGATTCTGAAGCAAAACAGGTGAGTTGACGTGGCAAGGCCGCCGCAAGCCGGCTCCGGCCGCGGATCCGCGGCTTATTTGAAGCCATGGCGCTTGAGCTCTTCTGGTGGTTCTTGGGCTGACATTTGGGCCTTTTTCTGATATGTTGAATTTTATATTTCCCTCTAGATTGCTACCAGCTCTCCAGTCTTTGAGTTGGCGTAATTTTTTATCAGCACTATGACAATTTTGGCCTTTCTTCTGGAATTTCCTGCACAGACTCCAAAACAAGTGTTGCGCAATACAAGAATGATGTGATGCCATGATAAACAGTCAATTTCCCTAAAAATGCTGGTTTTAATATACAGTACAGGTAATTCAGTATTATACAGGTGTTTTGCTAATATGTGCAATATGAATACTGAACACCTCTAGATGGATGCAAAAGATACGGAAATTGCCGTGTTGAAAATGCAGTATTTTCGACTAATCAAATTCCCCCAAACTTATTTTCGGTCGTCTCGAGCGAACTGTTTTATTAAAAAGAGAAGGAGAAAATAACGAAAGAGAAAAACTAACTAGCACACTTTCGTAGGCAACACGATTGCACTGAGCACGTGCAACAAGCCTTTAAACCTCTAGGTGTCCCTAGTAGGAGGAGTGTTGTCTCCTGAGGGTTTTCAGAGGATTGCATCCACAAAATCCAATAATAAAAGGAAGATCGTGAATATTACATTTAAAGAAAAGAATTGTAAAAGAAAAGCTTTGAAAATTAGGGTTTCCAACTAAGCTAACTTTTCGGTTGTCATGAGCCCTATCTTAATAGTTATGAAAAGATGTTAGAAATCATATAATCCCTCAATAAAACATCATCTTTATTCTTCATTCCTATCTTTCTTCCAAACATCGATCATATAACCCTACGTGTGTGTAATATACATCCCTACACCCGGAGAATTCAATTCAAGCTATCATACTCTTGTCCATCTGCCTCAGTACTTTTTAATTAATGAATATTTAGATGAATTTGGTCACACAATTTCATGCGACCGTTAATACTTCTTGAGGTACTAACCGACCGATTACTCCTGTGCTTGCTTATTTGGTGTTTTTCCTCGTCTTGCACCACCTAAGGCTTAGCAGTGACTCCCAGACCAATTGGCCTTAGGGCACTAGGTGAAGAGGCACCCTCGCTATATTTTTTTATTGCTGCCTTGGCGATAACAAAACCAGTGTCCGTTTTTCTCACCATTTTATATTTTATTCATTTTTTTATTTCCTTCATACATCGGCTTTTAGACAAGAGCATTTCAAGGTATCCTCTACTATCCCGAGTTTCAAGACGTGTGTAAGTGCGAATAGCAGGGTATCAACGTTCAAAATGTTTGGCTTCCAGAATAGGAACAATTTTTCAGACTTATTTTTATCCTCATATTAGTGACTTCTTTCATCTTACTAACCCTTGGGACAACGGCTCATAACTACTTATTACTAGTTCGTATAAGAAAACTTCTAATTTTCTTGGTTTTCTTAAATTTTTCCAATCTTTTGGAAGTAATTTTTCACTATCTAAACTTTTATTATCTTATTTATGTACAAAAATATTTTTATCTTTTGAATTTTTTTAAAATTTTTATAGGGTTTCAAAAAAAAATGTTTTGTGCTTATGCAAAGTATGATGCAAATGATGCGAAAATAAGCACAAACCTCCCCCAAACTTGTTTTCAACAGTGTTCACACTGTTGCTATTTGCTAAATCTCGAAAAACCTGTAAGCCTGGGAGGAATTTATTAGTGGGGGCAAAATATTTAAGTGAAGAACCTCCCCCAAACTTATTCTTGGCTCATCATTTTGTGTAAAAATTTTCTTTTCAAGAGCCAGATTATACCCCCCTCCCCCAAACTTGAGTTAAGCCATGTTAATCTTTCAAAATCACACGAGGGGGTCAAAAATCATTGGTCGATGCCAAGCTTTGCAAAGACCGAAAGTTAACACCAACCATTCGAAGATTTTATCAATGTAGTGCTCAGGTTGGTGGAAGAAAAAGTGGGGAAAAGGTAAGTGGTGGAATAGAATGTGTGTGAGTCTCATTTTGGAGAGACGATGCAGTGAATGTGATGGATTACTCGCATTCTCTTTACAGTTCAGAAGAAGGGGTGGAGGTTCAATTTCATTGATTGGGAGATGATTCATCTCAACACCCGTGTCATTCAAAAATGCGAGTTCATCAGCGAAGATCTCCTCAAAAGTTCCATCAATACCCCGATGAATAATGTCATCACAAAGTGCGGGGAAATCTTCAGACTCTAAAAGCATTTCATAATCAGTGTTAGTTGTTGACCCGGACAACTCGGTGGAAGAGTCCGTATGTGTATGATACATAGTTGGGTCAAACAACATATGAAAAGAGTCAAGATCAGTATCAAGAGGATCATCAAATTCGCTGCTGCCGACATCAATTAAGTCGACAGAACAGACCTCAGCAGTAGGTTCGGAGGGTACACCTCCCAACTTGTAAATGTTCAGCTCAATTGACCTATTGCCGAAGGATAGGGTCATAGAACCATTACGACAGTTGATTATAGCGTTGGAAGTGGCCAAAAAGGGGCGACCTAAAATCACCGGAATTTGATTCCGTGGGTTCGCTACAGGCTGTGTATCAATTACAATAAAGTCCACAGAGAATACAAATTCCCCGATTTTTATTAACACATCCTCCAGTTCACCCCTAGGTTTGGTGATTGATCGGTCAGCCATCTGGAGAGTTATGCTCGAGGGCTTTAACACTCCGATACCTAGTTGCTCGTAAACCGAATATGGAAGCAAGTTAACACTAGCGCCAAGGTCAAGTAGAGCACGGTTGATGTGTTTCTCCCCGATAGAAATGGAAATAGTAGGATATCCAGGATCCTTACGTTTCCTCGGTAATTGTTGGGGGAAAGCTGTGTCTACTGTTTTTGCCATGAAAATCTTCTTGGGCACTTGAGTCTTCCTCTTACTAGTGCATAAGTTCTTAAGGGTTTTCGCATAGGACAGAACTTGTTGGATGGCATCTAGGAGAGGGATGTTGATGTTAACTTGCTTAAACATGTCCATAATCTTCTCCATATGTGGACTCGATTTGTTAGCCCTTAACCGATTAGGATAAGGTGCTTTAGCAATAAGCGCTGGGTCCATCATAGGAGAAGGAAGTGTGTGTGGACCTGATCCCAAAATAGAAGTGGGGATCGTCTGTGGAGAACTAGAAGAGCTGAGCTGAGGTGGCGAGCCTTGTGGGAAACGAAGAATAGGCTCGCAAGAAGGTGGTGGGGTAGAATAACTGGGGTCAGAATTAGAAGTAGAAGTGGAAGGAAAGGTCTCAGCCGGGGTATCATCGATAGATTTTTCAGTGTCATCAATCTCTTCCCCAACATGATTGTCAAGCACTCTTCCAGATCTCAACGTGATTGCATTCACAAGATGTGAATAGCCAGGATTGGGCAAAGGTTGAGCTGGAAGTTTCCCTTTCTCTCTTGCACTCATTTCGGCTTTTAGTTGTGCAATTTGTGCTTCCATCGATTTGATATTCTCATTTTGAGAGACAATGATCTTCATCACATTCTCGACGGAAGATTGCAAACTTGTCGTCCCTTGGATGGATTGTTTCATGAATGTATCCAAGGTTTGTGCTAGTGCAGAGGTATTATCTGTACCGGTCAATTGCAAAGAGTTTTCATGTGGTGCAAAAGTGTTGGCCGGATTTTGGAAGTTTTGTGATTGGAAGGGGTGCTGACTCAATTGAAGTTGCTGTTGTGGTGGAGAGACCCTTTGGAAATTGTTTTGGGTTGGAACCGTGTTTTGATTTTGTTGTTGGTTCCAAGAAAAGTTAGGGTGATTCCTCCAACCCTGATTATAAGTGGAAGAAAATGGATCGTTCCTAGGTATTTGAAATGTGGCATTGGTATGCTCCTGACCTTGAAACGGAGAATTTCATGGACATTCTTCCGTCAAATGAGAAGGATCAGAACAGCATCCACATACAGTTTTGGAGAGTGACATTTGATTTAGGGCGGCGGCTAAAAATTTGTTTTCCATAGCGTCGAAATTCTTGTGTAAAGCTGAAATTTCAGCTCTAACTCCTATGGAAATATCATTGCCATCCCTAGACGATTGACTCACACCCTCCCACTGTAAAGATTTTTCAGCGAAATCTTCTAGGAATTTCCAAGCTTCCCCATCATCTTTGGTCATGAAGTTGCCTTGACACATTAATTCAAGGGTCTGTTTTGTGTTAGGATTAATGCCCTCATAAATGATTCGGCACAGTTCCCATCTATGGATTCTGTGATGTGGACATTGGACTAACAGATCCTTGAAGCGTTCAAGACATTTTGAAAATGGTTCATTTGGAAGCCGGGTGAATTGATTTATTTCGCTACGGACTCGAGCTGTTTTATGATATGGGTAGAATTTCTTAAGGAATGCTTTGACGAATTCTTCCCAATTTGAAATGGAATGTGCGGTAGTGTTATACAGCCACTTCTCGGCTATATCGCACAAGGTAAATGGGAGAAGACGTAGATGCATAGCATCCATAGAAAGCTGTGAGGTACCCATCATTGCGCATACATTTTCAAATTTGGTGATAAAGCATATGCGTCTTCAGACTCGAGACTGTGAAATTTTGGTAGAAGGTTGATGTATTGGGGTTTAATTTCAAAATTTTCCCCGTTGGCTGGTGGAATGGAAAGACAGGTGGAAAGGGGACCTCGAATAGGATAGCACCTCTCTTGGAGAGAGATGCAGGGTGGATTCTGCGCACCAATGGACGGCGGCAGAGTAATGGAAAAGAAGTTCGATGGAGACAGATCCATCGTGTAAGTCCATGCTACCTCTCCCGGTACTTTCGGGAATGCGGAATATGGTAAAAAACGATTTTTATCGAGGTGGTAACATGGACCTATAACCCGGATCTTGGTTAAACATCATCTAACAACCTAACTACGAGTTTCTAGCTACTCGGTTAGGGGGTTATACCTTGCTTGTCTTGAACTCCTTCGTCTTCAAGCTCCGATGGTGGTCCGGATTGGCTTCTTCCCGTCGTCTCCGTACGCCGAAGATAGATCCACCTGAAAGCTCCAACCTTTGGCTCCTTCTTCGTTCTTTGAAGAAAACTAGTTCACTCGGTTTGCTAAACCTTATGAACTAGAGTGAGTAGAGAAAAATTTGTATGGGATTTTATCTATGGTTCTTGATTCTCAACTCATGAGACAAGAGAACCATAGAGTCAAGAGAGGGAGCAAGAGGAAGAGGGTGAGAGCAAAACAAGAGAGCTCAAGAACAAGAGAGAGAATGAGCAAGAAAGAATGAGCAACTCTTTTGTCTCTCACCCTCTCATAATCCAAAGTCATGATAACTCATCATACCAAAAAAAGTCTTATGTGATGGTTGAAGCAACCATAACCATATCATTTCATGCACTCATTTTACACAAATGAGCAAGCAAGCAAAAGTCTTTGCCATGAAATGATGGCTATGGTTATCATGATGGTCAACTAGTCAAGCCTAGTCAACCGGTCAACAAAGTCAACAAGTCAACAAAAGTCAACAAGTCAACAAAGTCAACAAGAGTCAACAACCATGTCACCATAATACTTAATTAATATAATAGTTAATCACATATCATATTCTCATTAGGGTTGAGCAAAAAGTCAAATAGTCAACGATCAACTGTCAACAACCCTAATGAGAATCCGTTGCCTCTGCCTCCCTGTCAACTGTGCATACACACCCGCATCCGCGTTTCGAGGAACACGAATACAAACTGGATAAATCCAATCCCAAAAGGTACACTAGGATCTGGCTTAAACCAAAGCCCGCTAGTGTAAACTGTCCGGACACTGTATGTGCACAAGTGCACGGGTGTGACCGAACCCTGTCGCAAAACCATGCGACCTGTCGCAATACCATGCAACCTCTACTCTTTTGCATAAAGGAGAAAAGCTTTCTGTGTGGGACTCTAAAGACTCGACACTACGCTGGCAGTGGGTTTAACCACAGACCGCAAGCGGCACTAGCTGTGCGTAACGGTCCTCAGGTAATGCCGACAAGAAGACCGACGAGGCGAAACCCATCTGAACTCCTACTGAGCCTGAGTGTGACATTCTCCGTACAGTCCGGTCTGTTCGTCTGATACATCGCATGGCGGGCCTAGGGTGCAGTAAACGTCAGTCCCCCAATAGCGGTACAAGTCGTGCCGGAGCGAAGCCCAAAACACCCTGAGATAACACTGGAAGCCTACCAGTATATCTCGTTTGCCCTGGCCAGGGACTACTCGTGTAATGGCTCTCCTAGACACAGCGCGATGTCAACCCCCAATACCGGGAGAGACGAATCATGTCTAACCGTCACTGCCTCCAAGTGCTTCGGGACTGCACCCAACCACTACCTGTTTGCACGACTCCTTTGAGCCGTGGTAGGGTAGTGATCAAAGTACAGTGGGAACACACTCGAGGCGAAGTGACAGTGTCAAGTCAGCGGACTAAGCTGTACTCATGTCACCTGGGAACTGATAACTGACGATAGACATAATACCAACTAGTCAGTTCCCGACGAGTCCTGTCCAGTGTACCCGTAACCTAACGAGCACCCGCATACTTGTTGGAGATAGTGCCCTCATAATCAATTATTGGATCACAGGTACGTGATTGCAATGATTGCGGAGGACCTATACCGGTAGGACAGTCTTACTCGAGATGATAGTATGCTATCTGGTTTGCCTTTAGCAGTCGTGTACATGATCAGGTGACTGATTACATGTTACACTTTGATAGAGCCCTTAGGATCTTGCTTTACTACCAACAGTATGATGGCGATCATATACGTGGGAGTTGGGTGGTTTATATGCATATCCTTAATTGTGGTCCCTAGTCGTGGGAGTTTCGAGACAGGGCATCGATACTCCGGAGTAGACTAGTGTGTACAGTCGAGACCCCGACGAGGGGCGGTGGCCGGTCTCACAAGCCACTGGTGTCAGTTGGATCACCTAAGATGTATACAGGTGCTCATTGGGTTATGAGTACACCGGACAGGACTCGCCGGGAACCTGCTAGTTGGTATTATACATATCGTCAGATAGCAGTTCCCTGGTGACATGTGTACAGGTTAGTTCATCGACCTGAGGTCGTCATTTGTCTCGTGTGAGTTCCCACTGTGCTTTGATTTCTACCCTACCACGGCTCAAAGGAGTCGTGCAAACAGGTAGTTTTTGGGTACAGTCCCGAGCCATATGGAGGCACGTGAGCGGATCGGCAGGGGATTCGTCTCTCCCGGTATTGGGGACGAGATCGTGCTGTGTCTAGGAGAGCCATTACACAAAGTCCATGGCCATGGCAGGAGATTTACTGGTAGGTACTCCAGTAGTATCTCAGGGTGTGATTGGGCTTCACTCCGACACGACTTATACTGCTATTGGGGGTCTGACGTTACTAGCCCCCTAGGAAGATATGCGATACTCATAGACGAACGGACCGGACTGTATATACATTGTCACTGTTAGGCTCAGTAGGGTTTTCCGGATGAGTTCGCTCATCGGCATCCCTTGAGGTCAGTCCATGGGCAGCCGTTACGCATTGCTAGTGCCGCTGACGGTTTGTGGTTAAACCCACTGCCAGGGTACTGACGAGTCATTAGAGTTCCCCACAGACAGTTTCCCAAGTTCGGGCTAAACGTTGTAGAGGCCGTATGGTTTTATGGCAGGGTTTGGAAAATGCACGTGCGTTTACACACGTGTTATTTTTCGGGCAGATGATACTGGTCGGCTTTGGTTTAAGCCGGATCCGAGTATTATATTGAGTAGGTATAATATCTTTGTCTCAGTTGCATTTTTATTCGGTCGTAATACAAATGCGGGTATATTTATACAGTTTCGGGGTTATCCTGAAAGTTGTTTCAGGATCACTTTTGGAAGTTGCCAGTTTCCAGTTTTCTATCAGCCGTCTTTTAACATTCTGTTAAAGACGGATTTATCTTTTCTTCAGTTGAGGTGAGTCAGTGTTCTAGAAGATTCTAGATGAGGTGACTAGGATTAATTGGTGTTGAGTTTTCATTGGTTGCATTAATGACTTGATGAGGTGTTTAAGTGAGTCATGCTTTAGCTTTAATGATTCTTGTTTAGCTAAGGATATTTTGTGAGAAGCTTCATTTCCTGTGGTCACCTCCCTCCTCCTACACTCACCTCCCTTATCCATATATATGGCCGGCCCCTCCCCTCTCTCATTTGCACACTTGATGTTTCATTTGTAGAAAAAGATTATGATAGTATTTGGGTATATGGAAATTTCATTGCCTCTTTCATTTCCATCACCCGATAAAATGGCAACTTCATTAACCGATCGTCCACGGACTTGGACGAAGTGAGACAAAGTCATCTACTCAATCTCTACATTATTCTTGGTCGTCTCTTTTAGCAAACTTGACGATCGAGTTGCCTCAAGTCAGAGGCGGGAGCCCGTTTAAAGAATCATCGATGTGGTGCCACCTCGACGAGGAGATCGGAGATCGACGAGATCGGAGCAGCCGCAACGGAGCGTGGGATGATGGTTAAAGAACGAAGGACTCGGATCGTTCGGTATAACCTTTCTACACTCTTTACAGTTTGTTAGGATAGCAATAATGGCAGATCCGGGTTAAAGTATACGATAGCGCCAGTTAAAAGGTTTTTGTTCCGCATTTGGCGTCTGTAGACTGCCGGGGCGCTAGCGTAGACTTACAGTGGTATCAGAGCCTCACCATTTTGCTATACTAACTTGTGCTAACGCATTTAAAACATCGATCGAACAGGAAATCAAAAATCACATTTTTTCAATTTGACAGTTTCTGTTGATTTTAAATGGTGTCCTAAAATTTTTCTACACATCTCAGAAAACCGTGCAGGGATTTATAAGAACGACGACAAAATTTGGGCTCGTGACCCCACCAGACCGCCGCGGAAACGCGGTCAAACCCATGGTTTGACCGCGCATCCGCGGCCACTTGGTGAGATCATGCTCCCAAATTTTGTCAGTGGGTTCTTCTCTGGAATTTGTGGTTTTTGGTAAATATCGTTTTGGCCCAAATTTTGTTACTGTTCATCAGTAAGTCGTGGGGCCCACTTTTTGATATTTGGTCGATCGAAATTTAAACATGTTAGTTTACAGTGCTTACATTATATCTCCGACCGAGAATGTCATTTGATCGGTAAACCGCGTTTGATTGCTATAGTTCTTTTAGACGGGTTTACGAACGTGACATTCGCGTTGATGTTCTGTTTTGTGCTGTGATGTTGCGGATTTGTCGTGGTGGATAGCAGTGTGCAATGGTAGTACAGTTTGTGTTTATTTGTACATTTGATATTGCGGGGCGAGCGTCCAACTTGTGGACTGCCGTCACTGCCTGTTGTATAATATTCTTTTGGGGCACGACCAGGTTGCGGTCGATGTACCTATTGTACCATTTTTCATTATTGTACTAGGTTTTGCCCCGTGACGGAGTGCACGGATAGCCGGGTTCTGGGGGGGAACGGGTCTGCATCTCATGGCTTTGAGAGGCAGAGGGGCCCCACTCTAGAATTGGCAGACTATTCGCCACACTCGTAGGGGGTACAGGTTGACCCAAGGAGGGGTGCCTAAGATTACCGGATTCCGTGAAGTGCTGGGTGGTCCATTCACTATGCTGTAGGGGGCTGCCTCGCTTCAGGTTTTGGCGGGTAACTTGCCGCACCCGTAGGGGTCTAGGTTTCATTGCACAGGCTATCCACACGACAGGGGAACGTCGGGTTTCAGCAGCGGCTCTGTGAAACCCGGGGATCCCAGATTATCTGTATTGTTCTGTGATGCTTATTACTTTTCTGTAATGTTGCATACTATCACGCCTGGAGCGATTATTGTATATTGGTTTATATACTATTAGATGTTGTATATGTTTTACACCCGCGCTAGTCCAGTCCCCGCTCTGTCGTTAGTTAAGTAACCTAACGAGTGATGACGGGACCCAGTGACGAATGCGGATGGCATATACGTACATTTTATTTTCGTTCTTTTCTGGTGTGATTAATTGATGGGACTGCGTTGATTCTGATCAACGCAAAGTAAAACAAACCTGTATACAGTTGTTGGAACAATTTAAAAAGAGTTATTGCAAAGACGTTTCCTTTTGTTATGCATAGCGGTATTCAGTGGAATATCCTGCACCTCATTCGACGGGGCAAGGGCCGATATCCCTTCACCGGGATTGACCCCTTGGGCAGAAGTTTGCGTCAGAGTAATAACTTCACTATAGTCGATTACAAGTTGCTTTGCATAGCGGTATTCAGTGGAATATCCTGCACCTCATTCCATGAGGAAAGAGCCGAGATCCCTTCATCGGGAGTGACCTCTTTAGCAAAAGGTTTTCGCCACTATATTTTAAAAAAAGCTATCAGGTTCCTTCAGCGATATCAAGTTCACTACGTTAAAGGTTTTTCGCCAAAAACCAGCCGTAGCCCTCCGTCACTTCTTTTGGGTATTCAGTAGTATTCAAGCTATGTATTTTGACCAACGCCAAGGCATAGTGTTTGGTAGCTGCTGGGTATTCAATTGTTGCATAGATAGATGAGTTAGTTTGGGACAGTCGTTCTGCCATTTTGGCCAACGTCAAGGGCATGTGCGGGTGGGTTCAAATTGACAAGATAGTGACGGGTAGAACTTGGCATGTGGCTTATGACATTTTGACCAACGCCAAGGTTATAAGAGCATGGGGCAAAAATCATATCGGGAGTTTCTAAAGAAACTGAAACTTGCCAAGTATGCGCATACCTTCTGGAGTATGAGTAACGTGGATGCATTCCATCACGTTATCATGCGATAAGAGTTGGATCCCGATTCCCACTGATGAGTTGGTTTACTCTTCGGGTGATCCCGATTGATTCTTCTTTAGGTTTGGAGGAGAATTTGACAGGACAGTGGGAGGTTTCCGGATTAGATAAAGTGATAACCATTCTGATCTAGGTTAGAGTGCACGCAGAGTGTTTCTTTTCTCTCTCTCTTTGGCAGCGACCTTTGACCGACCCTAGACTATGACTCAGTGACCAAGTTGTTGCGCCACGGCAGCGCCCCGGCCGTCTATCCGAGGCCAAAATGCGGAATCAAAATTTTCCTTACTTGGAAACTTGCGCTACCGCGGACAATGAAAACCCGGATCGTAACCATTAACCTAATGCTAGCTAACAAGAGATGGGAAGAGAAGTATACCGAGTGATCCGAGTCCTCCGGTATTCTCGTCATCGTCCCGATCTCCCGCGGAAAGTCATGTCTCCACATCGTCGCCTCCTCGCCGGAAGGGCACCACAACGCCTGCGTCTTTTACGGGCTCCCGCCTCAATACCGAGGCAACTCGGGCATGAAGCCGGCAAGTCGACATGCCCAAGATATGCTGTAGAATGTGAAGGGTTGAAGCTATGTCTCATTTGGGGTTTGTTGCCTTTGAAGATGATGGAGGAATCAAGATAAGAAAAATGGTGCTTGCATTTTTCTTGACATGAAAAGAGATCAAAAACTACACTCCCAAAAATGAAGCTCTCATCTTCTTTTCTCTCAAATGTCTTCAACCATTTCAAAAAAGAGAATGGTGGAGGAAGAAATACAAACTCATGAAGGGAGGTGAGTGTAGGATAAAGCAAGAGGTGACCACATCCTAAACATCATCATAACAATCTCACATCAACTTTCATCTCATTTCTAATCTTCATAAAGCAAGAAATGATAAAGGAAAAGAATGGTATCTAAAGATGCTATCATAATAAATACATATGCAAGAAACCCCCTCCTCAAATGTAATTTGCAAAACTGCAAATTACCCCCTCCATCAGAAAAGTCCGGCCGGGAAAGAACAAAGGAAAACTGGCCGGAACGGAATGCAAACTGGCAACTCCAGAAAACTGGTCCCGTAATAAATTACAGGAAAACCCCGATACTGTGCATACACACCTGCATCTGTATTCCGACCGGATACAAATGCAATGAGACAAAATCTACACTGTACCAAACTAGGATCCGGCTTAAACCAAAGCCGGCTAGTAATATTCGTCTGATCCTGATCCGTGCAATACCGCACGTATCTGATCGAACCCTGCCATATAACCATACGGCCACTAGTACAAAACTGTCCGATCCTGATCCGTGCAATACCGCACGTATCTGATCGGACCCTGCCATATCTCCATACGGCCTCTACAGCGTTTCGCCCGAAAGCTTGAGTAACTGAAAGTGTGGTGGACTCTAAAGACTCGTCAATACTATGGCTGTGGATTTAACCACTAGCACGTCAGAGGTATTAGCCAATACGTGACGGGCCACCAGCTATTGACCAAAAAGGACGTCGATGAGCGAACTCATCCTGACACCCTACTGAGCCTGTCAGTGACAATATCCATACAGTCCGGTCCGTTCGTCTATGAGCATCGCATGTCGGGCCTAGGGGGTTGGTAAAAGTCAGACCCCCAAAAGCAGTACAAGTCTTGTCGGAGTGTAGCCCAGAACTCCCTGAGATACTACTGGAATACCTACCAGTAAATCTCCTGCCTCGGCCGAGGGCTTTGCGTAATGGCTCTCCTAGACACAGCGCGACCTCACCCCCAATTCCGGGAGAGACGAACCCCTGAAGATCCGCTCACTGCCTCCATATGGCTCGGGACTGTACCCAACTAAAACCTGTTTGCACGACTCCTTTGAGCCGTGGTAGGGTAGTAATCAAAGTACAGTGGGAACTCACACGAGACAAATGACGATCCCCAGGTCGATGAACTAACCTGTACACATGTCACCAGGGAACTGCTATCTGACGTCAGGTATAAGACCAACTAGCATGTTCCCGGCGAGTCCTGTCCGGTGTACTCATAACCCAATGAGCACCTGTATACATCTTAGGTGAACCAACTGACACCAGTGGCTTGTGAGACCGGCCACCGCCCCTCGTCGGGGTCTCGACTGTATACACTAGTCTACTCTGGAGAATCGATGCCCTGTCTCGAAACTCCCACGACTAGGGACCTTTTAAGGATGTGCTTATAGACCACCAGCTCTCACGTATATGATCGCCATCATACTGCCGGCAGTCAAGCAAGAATCCTAGGGGCTCTATCAACGTGTAATAGCGACATGTCAGGTCACCTAAAGCAGTACACGATGATAAAGATAAACCAGATAGCATACTATCATCTCGAGTAAGACTGTCCTACCGGGATAGGTCCTCCCTCAATCATTGCAATCACGTGCCTGTGATCCAATAATTGACTCTGAGGGCACTATCTCCAACAATCTCCCACTTGCACTCAAGGCTAATTATTGCGATGCCGCATACTCACAGCCCGTGTGATACCGAACACCCAACTCCTCTACTAGTTAGTCTCACAAAGCTCGTTTGCGAAACTATTGCGTTCGAGGAATAGCCTCAGTGAGTGGATCCGCTGTGATGTTTCTTTATATGTCTCTCTATATCTCAAGTTCGCGGAGAAAGCCATCTTCCGAAATGAGCAATACCTGTCTTAGAATGTCTGGATATCTGATGGGACCTAGCTCATAAATGAACTCCAAATCCAAACTTCTTAGACTGTATCGTCAACTGAACTTAATCAGTTTCCTGCGCCATGCCACCCTCAGTATTGCCTTGGACCACCTGTCCAAAATACTGCCCCTCGTCAGAAGGAAAACTATAACTCTGACAACCTCCTTGTCGTCCATGTCATCTTGGAAGCCTGGAATGATAACTGTCTCCCAAATGAGGCCGTCGTTATCATATCCCTAGAACATCCACTTATGTTCTAAAACTGCTTCCGACTGTTTCTCCAGGATTGGATCAATATCAACTTATTGCATCTACTGCAAGAACAACATCTGGTGTGGTACTTGACATCTCATGATTGACTCAATTGCCTAAGCAAGTGATCTGCCAATCATGCACATCCCTCTCCCCTTTAGTCTGTAAGACACCTTTAGAGAGGGTGACTCCATTACCTGCAGGTACACTACCATGCCAGGAGTCGTCCATTCTAAATACTCTTAGAATGCTGTCTAAGTACCCAGATTGGGAAACCAACCAAATCTAGATCTGAAACCATAGATCTAGTAACCAGAATGTCTGATATAATATCCAAGTCCTGTATGGAGAAACAACTGTGTGACAACCAAAGTATAACCGATCGTAGTATAGGAATATCACTTCCTACTTTGTGTATGTCATCCAAATACCATGACATCACACCCTACTACCTTCTCAACAGATCCATCCCCTATTCTGATGACGTCAAACCTATGACTGTCATGTCAGAAATAGATGATCTATCTCCGCTATATGTGCTTTAGTCTATAAGTAGACATAAGCTACCTGTCCACCAATGCTTCCGCTGCTCCCATTGACTACGACAACCCTCTGGCAGAGTCATATACACGTACATCTCTGAAGCTAGTTCAGAACGACGCTATACTCATCCTCCTGCCGGGTCTCGCAGCGTGGAACAACAGCAATGGCAAGTGTGGGTAAACAAGAACTTCCCTGTCACCGTCCTTGAGGCTACCGGAGTACCTCTCGGGTGCCTGAAGTTACCCACCTTATCTGCGGAGTGGCCAATGGAATGTCAAGCCAGATTGAATCTTTATGTTCCTTATCAAATCTTCAGTAATCGTTTGCGGTTCTGGAATCACTTCCAGTTCTACCATACTCCCACTACTGTTTTTGAAAAAATCCATTTTTAATAAAACTGTGGCGAGTCTAGAACAATATTTCTATTGATCTGCCAGATGGTAGAAAGTCAACCCTCGTCATAGCCTGGGTCAACCCACAAACAGCCATTACAGAAACGTGCCTTGAGTTGTCCAGTGTCTGGTTTTAATCATAAGCCGGACAACTCCCCGTACCTTAACAATGTCAAGATATGAACTGTTCTATATCCAATATAGAAACAGAGGCACTGATTTAATTGAACCAGATTCAAATCATGCAGCTGTCTCCAGTGCATGTCAACTAAATGGAAGGAGGCCGATCAACGTTACTCAACTTAGGAATGTTTCCAATTATGAGTAACCTGAAAGAGAAGCTAGTTCTCTTAATCATTACTATCAACTGAACACCATACACAAGTATCTACATCTTCGATCACTTTGAAGAACCCCGATACTTGCTACACCTGGTTCTCTACTCTATTCAAATACCTATAACTCCTCAAAACTTAGACCCTGTGTTCCTACGAAACACATGTCTAAGAACTAGAGAAGTTAAAAGTAAACAGAATATAGTATGAGGACCAACCCCTCTGTCCTAATGGACACTGGACAACATACAATACTCTGTATAAGTCCGCTGAGTCTAACAACTCTTTCACTTTGCGTCGTAGGTTGAAAACTGTACTTATGGTTAAGAAGATTTACACCGCTGTTTAATGCTCCTTACCTAACCATCCACTGATATAGGTAAATGTCATCGACATAATATTAAAAGGTATATCTCACTCTATGAAAATAGATGTACAGATATATCAATTTGAAATTGATGCACAACAGCGGATATTCAAAACCAAATATTTGCCGACCGGCAAACAGCCCAGATGATCTCCTCAAATATCACCGATTACAACGAATCCCGATATAATGAGGATGATCACCCAATTCCCAATAACTTACTCCCACTCAGCATCTGTAAAACCATACAAATGTGAGAATCATTCCTGGTAAATACATACCCTGGAGTGAGTGTCTAATCGGGAAATCAGTTTTCCATTAACAGTACATAGTGAAACTGAAACATCGAAATGTTTCATTGGGGTATCCTGGTATTCCTAGTAATGCCTCTTCCATTATCCAGATTCACAACTGTAACCGTATATCTCTTTGCCATCTGTCCAAATCCCTTTATATGTCTTTAGTCATTACCGTCTGCACACCCCTTTAGGCCAAATGGTTTTCTTCCTTCCCTACCGTTCGGCACCAGCCTATGGTTTGGAAGAAGACTATCCAATAAGCATAAAAGGTGTACTGTCCTAATCCTAGGAGCACTCGCAAAGCGAGAGAAGGTGAAGATAAAAGACAACCGAATAAACCTTATTCCTATTTCTCCTGAACCAGAATCCATCCCCGAACTGGAACAAGTTCCTTTCGAGTTCGTATATAACCATACGATGGAGTATCCATTAAACTGGGATCTTCGTAGTAATACGGAGTGTCCTGGAGAAATACAAAGGTGATTTAGGATTGGCAAAGAAATACTTGGTTTGTTCGTGAATAGCAGTCGCAATTTACTTTGCCCTCTTACTAATCCCTTGCTTTGTCTTAACTCAATACCTTCTGTACACCGTTTAGGCTAATTGGCTTTCTTCATTCCCCACCGTTCGGCACCAGCCTAAGGTTTGGAAGAAGACTATCCAATTTGCGTAATAGGTGTACTATCTCCTAAACCAAGGAGTACTCGCAACCTGAGAGAAGGTGAAAAGAAAAGACAACTGAATAGTCCTATTCGTTTTCTCTAGAACCGGAAACCATCCTCGAATAAATTCCTTCGAGTTCGTATCTAACCATACGATGGTTTTGTCCAATGGAAGTGGACGTTCGTAGTAATACGGGGTGTCCTGGAGAAAAGGGTAAAAGTAGGAGTGGCAATGAGGTTTGCAACTCTGACAATCCAAAAGCCAGTGTTATAGAAGGTTCGGTTAACTTGGTCACTGATTCATAGTCTTAGGGTCGGGTCAATGGTCGCAGCCAAAGAGAGAGAGAGAGAAAAGAAACACTCAGCGTGCACTCTAACCTAGATCAGAATGGTTACCAATTTATCTAATCAGGAAACCTCCCACTGTACCTCAAATTCTCCTCCAAACCTTAAAGAAGAATTAGTCGGGGTCACCCGAGGAGTAAACTAACTCATCAGTGGGAATCGGGATCCAACTATCATCGCATGATAACTTGACGGAATCCACTCAAGTCACCACAGTCCAGAAGGTATGCGCATGCCTGGCAAGTTTCAGTTCTTTTGAAATTCCCGATGTGTGTTTTTACCCCTAGGACCCAAGTGACCTTGACAATGCCAACAAATCAAAGAGTCCTAGTCAAGTTCTATCCGTCATTATCTTGATTGCGTTAAACCCACCCGTACGAGTCCTTTACAATGCCAACAAGACCGTACGACTGTCCTAACCAATCCACTTATCCATGTGACAGAAAAGCATTACATAGCTACCGAACACTACGCCACGGCAATGCACGACAAACGCAGCACGAATACTAAGTAATACTAATCTGAAATGACGGAGGGCTACGACTGGTTTTTGGCGAAAAACCTTTAACGTAATGAACTTGATATCGTTTAAGGAACTGCATAGCTTTTATAAAAATATAGTGACGAAAACCCTTTGCTAAAGAGGTCACTCCCGGTGAAGGGATCTCGGCTCTTTCCCCGTAGAATGAGGTGCAGGATATTCCAACTGAATACCACGATGCAAAGCAAAAAGTAATCGGCTATAGTGAAGTTAATGCCCTGACGCAAACTTCTGTCCAAGGGGTCACTCCCGGTGAAGGGATCTCGGCCCTTGCCTCGTCGACTGAGGAGCAGGATATTCCAAATGAATACCACGATGCAAAACAAAAGTGAACGTCCTTGCAATAACAGCTTTTTGAAAAAGTTTTCCAACAACATCAGAATAGGTTTGTTTATATTGCATTGATCCGAATCAACGCAGTCCCACCAATTGATCACACCACAAAGAACGAAAATATACTGATGTACGTATATGCCATCCGCATTCGCCACTGGGTCCCGTCATTACCCGTTAGGTTAGCTAACTAACGACAGAGCGGGGACTGGACTAGCGCGGATGTAAAACATATACAACATCTACTAATATATATACCAATATATTATATTTCGCTCAAGGCGTGATAAAATGCAACATCACAGAAATGTACAGCATCACAGAACAATACAGATATCTGGAAGCCCCGGGTTTCACAGAGCCGCTGCTGAAACCCGACGTTCCCCTGGTCGTGTGGATAGCCTGTGCAATGAAATCCTAGGCCCCTACGGGCGCGGCAAGTCACCCGCCAAAACATGAAGCGAGGCAGCCCCCTTCAGCACCGTGAATGGACCACCCAGCACTTCACGGAATCCGGTAACTTGAGCACCCCTCCTGGGTCAACCTGTACCCCCTACGAGTGCGGCGAATAGCCCGCCAATCCTAGAGTGAAGCCCCCTCCGTCTCAATGCCATGAGATGCAGGCCCGTTGCCTTCTAGAACCCGGCTATCCGTGCACCCCTCCGCGGGGTAATCCTAGTACAGAAAGTAAAATATACATACAACGGGTACATCGACCGCAACCAGGTCGTGCCCCAAAAGAATAATACAATCAGGCAGTGACGGTAGTCCACATGTCGGACGCTCGCCCCGCAATATCAAATGTACATAATACAACAAAACTGTACTAGCATTGCATCCAGGCTATCCCCCACGACCGATCCGCAACAACACAGCATAAACATAGAATATCAACGTGAAAATCACGTTCGCAAATCCGTCTAACCGGGCTATAGCAGTTAGACGGGATTTACCGATCAAGTGACATTCACGGTCGCAGATATAATGTAAATACTGTGAAATAATGTGTTTAAAATATCCGATCGATCAAATTTACCAAGTGGGCCCCACAAGTAATACTGTAGTACTCACAGAAATTCTGGGCCCAAAAATAATACTCCAAAACCCCTATTTTCAGCCCACAAGCCCACTGTAAAAATATGGAGATGTGTTCCCAACTTCCTGCGGCGGAACCGCGGCCAAAGAGGGGTTAAGGCCGCGGTTCCGCGGTCGTACGGAAGAGTTGGGTTACCAAATTTTTGCAATGTTCTTAGGATTCCCTGTGCATCATTCTGCAGTCACCTGAAAAATTTTTCGAGCCCGGAAAAAATCGACAGAAAACTGATGCATGCAAAAACGCGGTTTTTGGAATTTTGGTCGATCGGATAAGTAAAACGCATTAGAACAAGCTAGGCAAGGTTAATAGCGTGGCTCTGATACCATGTTGCGCCACGGCAGCGCCCCGGCCGTCTATCCGAGGCCAAAATGCGGAATCAAAATTTTCCTTACTTGGAAACTGGCGCTACCGCGGACAATGAAAACCCGGATCGTAACCATTAACCTAATGCTAGCTAACAAGAGATGGGAAGAGAAGTATACCGAGTGATCCGAGTCCTCCGGTCTTCTCGTCATCGTCCCGATCTCCCGCGGAAAGTCATGTCTCCACATCGTCGCCTCCTCGCCGGAAGGGCACCACAACGCCTGCGACTTTTACGGGCTCCCGCCTCAATACCGAGGCAACTCGGGCATGAAGCCGGCAAGTCGACATGCCCAAGATAAGCTGTAGAATGTGAAGGGTTGAAGCTATGTCTCATTTGGGGTTTGTTGCCTTTGAAGATGATGGAGGAATCAAGATAAGAAAAATGGTGCTTGCATTTTTCTTGACATGAAAAGAGATCAAAAACTACACTCCCAAAAATGAAGCTCTCATCTTCTTTTCTCTCAAATGTCTTCAACCATTTCAAAAAAGAGAATGGTGGAGGAAGAAATACAAACTCATGAAGGGAGGTGAGTGTAGGATAAAGCAAGAGGTGACCACATCCTAAACATCATCATAACAATCTCACATCAACTTTCATCTCATTTCTAATCTTCATAAAGCAAGAAATGATAAAGGAAAAGAATGGTATCTAAAGATGCTATCATAATAAATACATATGCAAGAAACCCCCTCCTCAAATGTAATTTGCAAAACTGCAAATTACCGCCTCCATCAGAAAAGTCCGGCCGGGAAAGAACAAAGGAAAACCGGCCGGAACGGAATGCAAACTGGCAACTCCAGAAAACTGGTCCCGTAATAAATTACAGGAAAACCCCGATACTGTGCATACACACCTGCATCTGTATTCCGACCGGATACAAATGCAATGAGACAAAATCTACACTGTACCAAACTAGGATCCGGCTTAAACCAAAGCCGGCTAGTAATATTCGTCCGATCCTGATCCGTGCAATACCGCACGTATCTGATCGAACCCTGCCATATAACCATACGGCCACTAGTACAAAACTGTCCGATCCTGATCCGTGCAATACCGCACGTATCTGATCGGACCCTGCCATATCTCCATACGGCCTCTACAGCGTTTCGCCCGAAAGCTTGAGTAACTGAAAGTGTGGTGGACTCTAAAGACTCGTCAATACTATGGCTGTGGATTTAACCACTAGCACGTCAGAGGTATTAGCCAATACGTGACGGGCCACCAGCTATTGACCAAAAGGGACGTCGATGAGCGAACTCATCCTGACACCCTACTGAGCCTGTCAGTGACAATATCCGTACTGTCCGGTCCCTTCGTCTATGAGCATCGCATGTCGGGCCTAGGGGGTTGGTAAAAGTCAGACCCCCAAAAGCGGTACAAGTCGTGTCGGAGTGTAGCCCAGAACGCCCTGAGATACTACTGGAATACCTACCAGTAAATCTCCTGCCTCGGCCGAGGGCTTTGCGTAATGGCTCTCCTAGACACAGCGCGACCTCACCCCCAATACCGGGAGAGACGAACCCCTGAAGATCCGCTCACTGCCTCCATGTGGCTCGGGACTGTACCCAACTAAAACCTGTTTGCACGACTCCTTTGAGCCGTGGTAGGGTAGTAATCAAAGTACAGTGGGAACTCACACGAGACAAATGACGATCCTCAGGTCGATGAACTAACCTGTACACATGTCACCAGGGAACTACTATCTGACGTCAGGTATAAGACCAACTAGCATGTTCCCGGCGAGTCTTGTCCGGTGTACTCATAACCCAATGAGCACCTGTATACATCTTAGGTGAACCAACTGACACCAGTGGCTTGTGAGACCGGCCACCGCCCTTCGTCGGGGTCTCGACTGTATACACTAGTCTACTCTGGAGAATCGATGCCCTGTCTCGAAACTCCCACGACTAGGGACCTTTTAAGGATGTGCTTATAGACCACCAGCTCTAACGTATATGATCGCCATCATACTGCCGGCAGTCAAGCAAGAATCCTAGGGGCTCTATCAACGTGTAATAGCGACATGTCAGGTCACCTAAAGCAGTACACGATGATAAAGATAAACCAGATAGCATACTATCATCTCGAGTAAGACTGTCCTACCGGGATAGGTCCTCCCTCAATCATTGCAATCACGTGCCTGTGATCCAAAAATTGACTCTGAGGGCACTATCTCCAACACAAGTTGACCGAACCTTCTTAAAATACTGGCTTTTTGGATTGTCTGTGTTGCATAAGTCATTGCCACTCCTTCTTTTACCCTTTGCATTTCTCAGAACACCCGTATTACTACGGATATCCACTTCCATTGGATAGATCCATCGTATGGTTATATACGAACTCGAAGGGACTTCTTCGAGGATGGATCCAGGTTCAGGAGAAATAGAATTGGTTTATTCAGTTGTCTTTTATTATCACCTTCTCTCAGGTTGCGAGAGCTCCTTGGTTTAGGAGAGTACACCTATTACGCTTATTGGATAGTCTTATTCCAAACCATAGGCTGGTGACGAAAGGTAGGGAATGAAGAAAACCAATTAGCCTAAGTAGGGTGTGCAGAAGGTAATATGTAAAGACAAAATAAAGGGATTAGAAAGAGGGCAGAGTAAATTGCGACTGATATCATTCACGACCAAAACCGCGTACTTCATCGCCACTCCTATTTCACCTTTAAAAAGAATAAGGTATTATTCAGTTGTCTTTTATCATCACCTTCTCTCGAGATGCGAGTACTCCTTGGTTTATGAGGGTACACCTATTATGCTTACTGGATAGTCTTCTTCCAAACCATAGGCTGGTGCCGAACGGTAGGGAAGGAAGAAAACCATTTAGCCTAACGATGGTGTACAGAAGGTAATGACTAAAGACAAATAAAGGGATTTGGAGAGATGGCAATAAAATATACGGTTGAAGTCATGAATTGGATTATGGAAGAGGCATTGCTATGAATACCAGGATACCCCTACGAAACATTTTCATGTTTCAGTGCATTGTTAAAGAAAAACTATTTTCCCGATTAGACACTTACTCCAAGGGTATGTATTTACCAGGTTTCATTCTCATATCTGTATGGTTTTACAGATGATGAGTGGGAGTAAGATATTGGGAATTAGGTGATCATCCTCATTATATCGGAATTCGTTGTAATTGGTGATATTTGAGGAAATCGCCAGGGTACAGTTTTCAACCTACGACGCACAGGTTTTGAGTTGTTTAACTCAGCGGACTTATACAGAGTATTGTATGTTGTCCAAGTGTCCATCAGGACAAAGGGGTAGGTCCTCGTACTATGTTCTGTTTACTTATAACTTCTCTAGTATTTAGACAATTCTTTCGTAGAAATACAAGGTCTAAGTTTTGAGAAGTTGTGGGTATAAGAATAAAGTAGAGAACCAGGTATCACAAGTATCAGGATTCTTCAAAGAGATCGAAGATGTAGATTCTTGTGATTAGTATTCAGATGATAGTGATGGTTTTGAGAAACGAGTTTTCTCTTTCAGGTTACTCATAATTGGATGGATTCCTAAGTTGAGTAATGCTGATTAGCCTCTTTCCATTAAGTTGATATGCACTGGAGACAGCTGCATGATTTGAATCTGGTTCCAATTAAATAAGTGCCAAAGTTTCTGTATTGGATATAGAATGGATCGTACCTTAAAAGATATTAAGGTACGGGGAGTTGTCCAGCTTATGCTTAAAACCAGACTCTGGATAACTCAGGGCACGTTTCTGTAATGGCTGTTTGTGGGTTGACCCTGGCTATGACGAGGGATGATATTCTACCATTTGGAAGATCAATAGTGATATTGTTCTTGACTTGCCACAGTTTTAGTAAAAATGGATCTTTTTCAGAAAACAGTAGTGGGAGTATGGTAAAACTGGAAGTGATTCCAGAACCGCAAACGATTACGGAAAATTTAATAGGACCTATATATTCAATCAGGTTTGACATTCCAATAGCCACTCTGCAGTTATGGTAGGTAACCTCAGACACCCGAGAGGTACTTCGGTAGCCTCAAGGACGGTGACAGGGAGGTTCTTATCTACCAAGACTTGACACTACTGTTGTTCCAGGCTGTGAGACCCGGTAGGAGGGTTGTCGTAGTCAGTGGGAGCAGCGGAAGCATAGTGGGCAAGTAGCTTATGTCTATTTATAGACTAGAGCAGTTATAGCGGAGATAGATCATCTAATTTTGATATGACATTCATGGGTTTGACTTCAATCAGAATATGGGATGGATCTGTTAAGAAGGTAGTAGGGTGTGATGTCATGGTATCTGGATGACATACACAGAGTAGGAAGTAAAATTCCTATACTACGATCGGTTGTACTGTGGTCGTCACACAGTTGTTTCTCCAGACAGGATATGGATATAATATTTGACATTCTGGTTTCTAGATCTATGGTTTTAGATCTGGATTTCGGTAGTTTCCCAATGTAGGTACTTTAACAGATATTCTAATGGTTTTTGGAATAGTTGACTCCAAGCATGGTGAAGTACCTGCAGGTGATGGAGTCACCCTCTCTAAAGGTGTCTTACAGACTAAAGGGAAGAGGGATGTGCATGATTGGCAGATCACTTGCTTAGGCAATTGAGTCAATCATGAGATGTCAAGTACCACACCAAATGTTGGTTTTGCACTAGATGCAATAAGTTTGTATTAATCCAATCCTGGAGAAACATAAGGAAGCAGTTTTAGAACATAAGTATATGTTCTACGGATTTGATGACGGCAGCCTCCTTCGGGAGACGGTTATCATTCCAAGCTTCAAAGGTGACATGGTTGACAGAAAGATTGTCAGAGTTATAGTTTTTCCCTCTGACGAAGGGGGCAATATTATGGACAGGTGGTCCAAGAGGATACTGTGGGTGGCATGGTGCCGGATACTTATTAGGTTCAGTGATCGATACAGTCTAAGAAGTTTGGATTTGGAGTTCATTTATGAACTAGGTCCCATCAGATATCCAGACATATTCTAAGACAGGTGTTACTCGATTCAGGAGATGGATTTCTCCGTGAATTTGAGATTTAGAGAGATATAGAAAGAAACATCTAGGCGGATCCACTCACTAAGGCTATTTCTCGAACACAATAGTTTTACAAACGGGCTTTCTGAAACTGATTAGTAGAGGAGTTGGATGTTCGGTTTCACACGGGCTGTGAGTAGTCGACATCGCAATAATTAGCCTTGAGTGCAAGTGGGAGATTGTTGGAGATAGTGCCCTCATAGTCAATTATTGGATCACAGGTACGTGATTGCAATGATTGCGGAGGACCTATACCGGTAGGACATTCTTACTTGAGATTATAGTATGCTATCTGGTTAGCCTTTATCAGTCGTGTACATGATCAGGTGACTGATTACATATTACACTTTGATAGAGCCCTTAGGATCTTGCTTTACTACCAACAGTATGATGGCGATCATATACGTGAGAGTTAGGTGGTTTATATGCATATCCTTAATTGTGGTCCCTAGTCGTGGGAGTTTCGAGACAGGGCATCGATACTCCGGAGTAGACTAGTGTGTACAGTCGAGACCCCGACGAGGGGCGGTGGCCGGTCTCACAAGCCACTGGTGTCAGTTGGATCACCTAAGATGTATACAGGTGCTCATTGGGTTATGAGTACACCGGACAGGACTCGCCGGGAACCTGCTAGTTGGTATTATACATATCGTCAGATAGCAGTTCCCTGGTGACATGTGTACAGGTTAGTTCATCGACCTGAGGTCGTCATTTGTCTCGTGTGAGTTCCCACTGTGCTTTGATTTCTACCCTACCACGGCTCAAAGGAGTCGTGCAAACAGGTAGTTTTTGGGTACAGTCCCGAGCCATATGGAGGCACGTGAGCGGATCGGCAGGGGATTCGTCTCTCCCGGTATTGGGGGCGAGATCGTGCTGTGTCTAGGAGAGACATTACACAAAGTCCATGGCCATGGCAGGAGATTTACTGGTAGGTACTCCAGTAGTATCTCAGGGTGTGATTGGGCTTCACTCCGACACGACTTATACTGCTATTGGGGGTCTGACGTTACTAGCCCCCTAGGCAGATATGCGATACTCATAGACGAATGGACCGGACTGTATATACATTGTCACTGTTAGGCTCAGTAGGGTTTTCCGGTGAGTTCGCTCATCGGCATCCCTTGAGGTCAGTCCATGGGCAGCCGTTACGCATTGCTAGTGCCGCTGACGGTTTGTGGTTAAACCCACTGCCAGGGTACTGACGAGTCATTAGAGTTCCCCACAGACAGTTTCCCAAGTTCAGGCGAAACGTTGTAGAGGCCGTATGGTTTTATGGCAGGGTTGGGAAAATGCACGTGCGTTTACGCACGTGTTATTTTTCGGGCAGATGATACTGGTCGGCTTTGGTTTAAGCCGGATCCGAGTATTATATTGAGTAGGTATAATATCTTTGTCTCAGTTGCATTTGTATTCGGTCGTAATACAAATGCGGGTATATTTATACAGTTTCGGGGTTATCCTGAAAGTTGTTTCAGGATCACTTTTGGAAGTTGCCAGTTTCCAGTTTTCTATCAGCCGTCTTTTAACATTCTGTTAAAGACGGATTTATCTTTTCTTCAGTTGAGGTGAGTCAGTGTTCTAGAAGATTCTAGATGAGGTGACTAGTATTAATTGGTGTTGAGTTTTCATTGGTTGCATTAATGACTTGATGAGGTGTTTAAGTGAGTCATGCTTTAGCTTTAATGATTCTTGTTTAGCTAAGGATATTTTGTGAGAAGCTTCATTTCTTGTGGTCACCTCCCTCCTCCTACACTCACCTCCCTTCTCCATATATATGGCCCGCCCCTCCCCTCTCTCATTTGCACACTTGATGTTTCATTTGTAGAAAAAGATTATGATAGTATTTGGGTGCATGGAAATTTCATTGCCTCTTTCATTTCCATCACCCGATAAAATGGCAACTTCATTAACCGATCGTCCACAGACTTGGATGAAGTGAGACAAAGTCATCTACTCAATCTCTACATCATTCTTGGTCGTCTCTTTTAGCAAACTTGACGATCGAGTTGCCTCAAGTCAGAGGCGGAGCCCGTTTAAAGAATCATCGATGTGGTGCCACCTCGACGAGGAGATCGGAGATCGACGAGATCGGAGCAGCCGCAACGGAGCGTGGGATGATGGTTAAAGAACGAAGGACTCGGATCGTTCGGTATAACCTTTCTACACTCTTTACAGTTTGTTAGGATAGCAATAATGGCAGATCCGGGTTAAAGTATACGATAGCGCCAGTTAAAAAGTTTTTGTTCCGCATTTGGCGTCTGTAGACTGCCGGGGCACTAGCGTAGACTTACAATACTATCTCAAGTACGACGTACTGACGGCTGTGGGACAGACCGTCTCCTACACCGGGATGAGAAGCGTATGCGCTGGTCTACTCCGGAGTATCGATGCCCTGTCTCGATAGTCCTGCGACCAGGGACCTGCATAAGGATGTGCTTATAGATTACCCAGCCCCACTAGTGTGACGGCCATCACATCGCTGGTAATCAAGCAAAGATCCTAAGGGCTCCACTAATGTGTATAGGCGATATACAAAAATAAACACATGTACATATTGAAGTAGAAACAAACCAAGTAGCATACTACTATTTTGAGCAAGATTGTATATACAAGGTGAATATCCCAAGCTTCCATTAAGTAATATACAAACTAATATGATACAGTAATGGCCTCTAGGGCATATACACTAACAATCTCCCACTTGCACTAAGGCCATGTACTGGCGTATCGAAGACCTATCATCTCGATCAGCCGCTCGAACTGAGTCTGGGGCAGGGCCTTGGTGAATGGATCTGCAGTGTTATCTTCCGAAGCGACTCTCCGAACCTCGATCTCCTGGCGATCCACGATCTCCCTGATCAGGTGATACCTCCTCAAGATGTGCCTGGATCTCTGATGGGACCTGGGTTCCTTCGCTAAAGCTATAGCCCCGTTGTTGTCGCAATACAGAGGTATTGGATCAACAATGGACGGAACCACCTGAAGTTCTTTCAAGAACTTCCTCATCCAGACAGCTTCTTTCGCGGCATCAGATGCAGCGATGTATTCCGCTTCCATCGTCGAGTCTGCAACGGTTTCTTGTTTGGAACTCTTCCAACACACCGCCCCTCCATTGAGGGTAAAGACAAAACCCGACATGGACTTGGAATCATCCTTGTCACTCTGGAAGCTGGAGTCAGCAAAGGCCTCGATTTAGAGGGCTTTTCCGCCATACACCAAGAACATCTCCTTAGTCCTTCTCAGGTACTTGAGAATGTTCTTTACCGCTATCCAGTGTTTCTCCCCAGGGTTTGACTGATACCGTCTTACCACACTCAGTGCATAAGCTACATCCGGTCTGGTACACAACATCGCATACATTATAGAGCCTACCGCAAAAGCGTAGGGTATAATAGACATGCGATCCCTCTCCAAATCAGTCTTGGGAGACATCTCTTTAGAGAGGGTGATCCCGTGACAAGCCGGTAGGTTACCGCGCTTGGAATCTTCCATACTGAATCGTTTCAGTATGGTGTCGATGTACATGGACTGTGAAAGTCCTAATATCCTCTTGGATCTGTCACGGTAGATCCGGATACCCAGAATGTATGAGGCATCACCCAGGTCTTTCATGGAGAACCTGTGTGACAAGAACCCCTTGACAGATTGTAGCATAGGAATGTCATTTCCTATTAAGAGAATGTCATCCACGTATAAAACGAGGAATACTACAGTTCTCGCTACAAATCTACTATAGATGCATGGTTCATCTGGATTTTTGATAAAGCCAAATTCCTTGACCGTCTCATCAAAACAGATGTTCCAACTCCGCGATGCCTGCTTTAGTCCATAGATGGACTTAAGCAACTTGCACACCTTTCCGCTGCTCCCACTCTGAATGAAACCCTCTGGCTGGTCCATATAGACACACTCCTCTAAATTTCCATTTAGAAAAGCTGTCTTTACGTCCATCTGCCAAATCTCATAATCGTGGAAGGCAGCAATGGCAAGAAGGATCCGAATGGATTTCAGCATGGCTACTGGAGAAAAGGTTTCGTCATAGTCCAAGCCAGGTCTTTGACGAAAACCCTTTGCTACCAGCCTAGCTTTATAGGTCTCAACCTGTCCATCTACACCAATCTTCCTTTTGAAGATCCACTTGCATCCTACGGGTTTTACCCCATCTGGAGCAATGTCCAACGTCCATACCTTGTTGGTGTACATGGACTCCATTTCGGTCCGCATTGCATCCAGCCATTTGACTGAGTCAACGCTCTGAACGGCCTGCTGGAAGCTAGTAGGCTCATCATAATCTATGATGCAATCCTCTCTATCCCCGTCTATGAGAAAACCGTAGTATCTCTAGGGCGGATGAGTCTGCCTACTACTCCTGCGGAGCGGCGTAGGAATGTCCTGTTCTTCCGAACCCTCTGGTTCCACTAAACTTTCAGTAATAGTCTGTGGTTCTGGAATTTCTTCCAGTTCTACTGCGCTCCCACTTATTTCCTTTTCCAAGAACAGGTGTTCTAGAAAGTGGGCATTACGAGAAACAAGGACTTTTTGTTCCTCTGCGTAGTAGAAAAGATACCCCCTGGTGTTCTTTGGGTATCCCACAAACTTACACAGTACTGAGCGTGCCTCGAGTTTGTCCGCATGCTGCTTTTTGACAAAAGCTGGACATCCCCAGATCTTCAGATATTGAAGATAGGGTTTCTTCCCACTCCATAACTCATATGGTGTGGTAGGCACAGTCTTAGTGGAAACTCGGTTCAAAAGGTATGCGGCTGATTCTAGCGCATATCCCCAGAATGATCGCGGTAACTCAGTGTTACTCATCATGGACCGAACCATATCCAATAGGGTTCGGTTCCGTCTCTCCGATACACCGTTATGTTGCGGAGTGTATGGAGGAGTAAGCTGAGAGAGAATTCCGTTCTCTTTTAAATAGTCCAGGAACTCGGTACTCAAGTATTCTCCACCTAGATCCGATCTTAGAATCTTAATACTTTTGCCGGTTTGTTTTTCTACTTCATTCTTATACTCCTGGAATTTTCCAAAGGCTTCGGACTTATGTTTCATTAAGAAGACATAACCGTACCTTGAGAAGTCATCCGTAAAAGTAATGAAGTAAGAATGACCGCTTCGCGCATGTGTAGACATTGGACCGCACACGTCACTGTGTACGAGTCCCAAGAGCTCGCTCGCTCTTACTCCATGTCCAGTAAACGGAGTCTTTGTCATCTTTCCTTTGAGACAGGATTGACAAGTGGCATACGACTGATATTCGAACGCATTCAAATACCCTTCTGTGTGTAACTTCGTCAACCTTCTCTCATTGATGTGACCCAGTCTACAATGCCACAAGAAAGTCTGATTTACTTCCGGAGACTTTCTTTTGTGTGTATTCTGGACATTGAAAATCTGTGGTTGGTTTAATACGTATATACCATTACTCAATGTACCTGACCCAATCAGAACTTGATTAAGGTGAATGTTTACAACATTACTTACAAACGCAAATTCATAACCTTCTTTAGAAACTAAAGATACAGAAATGATATTACAAGTTGCGTTGGGTACAAAAAAGCAATTACGAAAAACCAAAACATGTCCATCTGACATTCCCAGGTGATAGTCCCCCACGGCTTTAGAATCCATGCTAGCTCCATTCGCAACTCTGAGGGTCATGTCACCTGCCTTCAAAACACTACGGTTTCTCAACGCCTGCAAAGAATTACAGATATGAGATCCTGATCCGGTATCCAATACCCAGGAAGTAGAGTTTATTGAAAGACAGTTTTCAATAACATACACACCAGATGCTGAGGCTGCAACCTGCTTCAATTCCTGTGTCCTGGCTTTCCAAGCCCTGCAATCATTCTTCCAGTGACCTCTCTTATGACAATAGAAGCATTCTTCCTTATCCACAAGCTTCCCCGCTATCTTTGTTGCTTTAGTTTTTCCCTTCGTATCCACTTTACTAACACCGCCCCTTGGTTTGGCGGGGGCTTTCTTCTTCTTTCCCTTGGCTTTCGCCTTGGACCTAGAAGAAGATGATCCTCCTACAAACAAAGTGGATGTTTCCCTACCCTTCTGTAGGGTGCCCTCTGCGCTCCTCAGCATGTTGAGGAGCTCTGAAAGTTCAACCTCTTTTTCTTGTAAGATGAAGTTCAGTATAAACTGGGCGTAAGTGGAAGGAAGGGACTGGAGAACTATATCCGTATAGAGTTCACTCTCCAATGTGGTCCCTAGGTCCGCGAGCTCCTCAATGTAGCCGATCATCTTTAGCACGTGCTCGGCTACTGATGATCCGACGGCCATCTTTGCCGAAAATAACTTTTTCGACGCTTCGTATCTTGCGATACGAGATTGCTCTCCATACAGTTCTTTTGTATGGAGAAATATGGATTCAAGGTCCATATTCTCGTGCCTCCTCTGATGTTCGTTGTCCATCGAGGCAAGTACGAGGCACTTGGCCTTCGCTCTATCAATCTCCCAAGTCTTGCGGATTTCCTTATCCGCGACGCTGGAAGTGGGACCAGGGACAGGGGGAGCTTTGGTGGTAAGAAGATACCCCACCTTGTCGTAAGTGATTGCCATTTTGAGATTCCTGAGCCAATCTTTGTAGTTTGGCCCTGTCAGTATATTTTTATCTAGAAGTAACTTAAGTCCAGTCATTTTAATTGGTCGCTGCAATTAGGAGAGAGAAGAAGAAACACTTAGCATGATGCTCTTGCAAGTTTAGAGTGGTTTTTAGTTTGTCTAAACAGGATGGCTCCCACTGTTTCTCGAATCCCTCCTTAATACCAAAAAGGAAGAATTAGTCGGGATCAATCCCACCGCACAATTCTTGCTTAACCGTTCGGTACTTCGAGGGAGGTTTTCCAACGCTTTCGCGAAGTTCCTTAATTCAAGAACCTCTTTTCCCTGGGGGCGTAGCCCCGCTAACACCTTTCTAGGCACCTACTAGGTTTATAGCATTGATCAATTAGTGAGAAATTTCCCGAGGAGTAGCATATACTCACAGTAGGATCGGGATCCAAATATCATCGCTTGACGAAACTGAAGGAATCCTACCAGAATCATCACACTCTAAATGGTACGCAAATCTAGCAAGTTTCAGTACTTATGAAACTCCCGATGTGGATTTTTGCCCCATGCTCTTATGACCTTGGCGTGAGGTCAAAATGTCATAAGTCACATGTCAAGTTCTTCACATCATTATCCAGGTTAATTTGAATCCACCCGTACCTACCCTTGACGTAGGCCAAAATGGTAGTACGGCTGTCCCAAACCAACGCATTCTATCTATGCAACAGATAAATATCCGGCAGCTATCAATCACTATGCCTTGGCGTGAGGTCAAAATACATCGCTTGAATACTACCGAATATTTAATTGAAATGATGGAGGGCTACGAATGGTTTTGGCAAAACCGTGAACGCAGTGAACATGATTTAGTCGATGGAACGAGATAGCTTTTAAATGGAGTGGCCCAATCTCCGCATTTTAAAAGTTTGTTTTGAAAAGAACCGAGTGGTTTTTCGAAAGTGTTCCAACGACTTTTACTTGGTTTATTTTCTTGCATTAGTTCTTTTAATGCGTGATATTCTTGCATTAGTTCTTTTAATGCGTCCCATCAATTAATCCTACCATTGCATAAAACAACCAAAATATAATGTACGCTTATGCCATTCGCATTCGCCACTGGGCCCCGTCATTACCCGTTAGGTTACTTAAATAACGATAGAGCGAGGGCTGGGCTAGCGCGTCTGTAAAACATAAGCAACGTCTAAATAATATCATATATAGATATACTGCAATGATAAATATTTCAGATCACAGATGAATACATTGGATATACTAGGAATCTGTAATTCGTACGAGCCTGTAACGAAAGACAGATTACACGGTCGCGGTGAATAGCCAATACCCCACCCAAGACCCCTACGGGTGCGGCAAACTACCCGCCAAGTACCCGAAGCGTAGCAACCTCCCTCATCTCCATGAGTAGGCCACTCGACACTTCGGCATACCCGGTAGTTTGTGCACCCCCTCCATGGGTCTATCCTAGGAGCAAAAACAGTAAAAAGAAATTATACAATGACGGCTACAACCCCGACCCGGTTGTGCGGCCATACAAATAATTATTACATCAATTTACAAATTTACATGAATTGAAAGAAAAGAAAACTCTAGTCTCACAACCCCCGGCTATTCACCCGCGACAATCCAACATATTCATATACACATTCCAGCAACATTACAGATCACAGATTTGTATAACCCCCACTAATCGACATATAGCGATTAGTAGACGATCAATACAAATATCACATTACAGAAAAAACCGTTAGCTTAAGTCTTTTAGAAGTTCGATCAAAAATACGGATTTTCGGGACCCCAAAAATAAAATTTTCGTTCTGGAAAATCTGGGCAGAAAACACATATACCAAAAATCCCAAAATACCCCCAGAATAACACTGCACCAAACTTGGACCTCGGCCGAGTCAACTCGGCCGCGGATCCGCGGCGGGAGCGTGCTCCTGCCGCGTTTCCGCGGCGCTTTGACTCGATCGTTGGACCAATTTTGGTGGGTGTTCACACAAAAGCCTGAGCCGATTTTAGGTGTGAAAATAATCAACTTTTGAACAGTATAAAAATCGACAGAAAGTTCGAATTTCGGGGTTCGTTTTCGGGACTTTTTCATTGATCGATCTTCTAGTTACTTGCCAACATGTTAGATAGAGTTTAACTAGGCTCTGATACCACTGTAAGTCCATGCTACCTCTCCCGGTACTTTCGGGAATGCGGAATATGGTAAAAAATGATTTTTATCGAGGTGGTAACATGGACCTATAACCCGGATCTTGGTTAAACATCTATCTAACAACCTAACTACGAGTTTCTAGCTACTCGGTTAGGGGTTATACCTTGCTTGTCTTGAACTCCTTCGTCTTCAAGCTCCGATGGTGGTCCGGATTGGCTTCTTCCCGTCGTCTCCGTACGCCGAAGATAGATCCACCTGAAAGCTCCAACCTTTGGCTCCTTCTTCGTTCTTTGAAGAAAACTAGTTCACTCGGTTTGCTAAACCTTGTGAACTAGAGTGAGTAGAGAAAAATTTGTATGGGATTTTATCTATGGTTCTTGATTCTCAACTCATGAGACAAGAGAACCATAGAGTCAAGAGAGGGAGCAAGAGGAAGAGGGTGAGAGCAAAACAAGAGAGCTCAAGAACAAGAGAGAGAATGAGCAAGAAAGAATGAGCAACTCTTTTGTCTCTCACCCTCTCATAATCCAATGTCATGATAACTCATCATACCAAAAAAAGTCTTATGTGATGGTTGAAGCAACCATAACCATATCATTTCATGCACTCATTTTACACAAATGAGCAAGCAAGCAAAAGTCTTTGCCATGAAATGATGGCTATGGTTATCATGATGGTCAACTAGTCAAGCCTAGTCAACCGGTCAACAAGTCAACAAAAGTCAACAAGTCAACAAAGTCAACAAGAGTCAACAACCATGTCACCATAATACTTAATTAATATAATAGTTAATCACATATCATATTCTCATTAGGGTTGAGCAAAAAGTCAAATAGTCAACGATCAACTGTCAACAACCCTAATGAGAATCCGCTGCCTCTGCCTCCCTGTCAACTGTGCATACACACCCGCATCCGCGTTCTGAGGAACACGAATGCAAACTGGATAAATACAATCCTAAAAGTTACACTAGGATCTGCCTTAAACCAAAGCCCGCTAGTGTAAAATGTTCGGACACTGTATGTGCACAAGTGCACGGGTGTGACCGAACCCTGTCGCAAAACCATGCGACCTGTCGCAATACCATGCGACCTCTACTCTTTTGCCTAAAGGAGAAAAGCTTTCTGTGTGGGACACTAAAGACTCGACACTACGCTGGCAGTGGGTTTAACCACAGACCGCAAGCGGCACTAGCTGTGCGTAACGGTCCCTAGGTAATGCCGACAAGAAGACCGACGAGGCGAAACCCATCTGAACTCCTACTGAGCCTGAGTGTGACATTCTCCGTACAGTCCGGTCTGTTCGTCTGATACATCGCTTGGCGGGCCTAGGGGGCGGTAAACGTCAGTCCCCCAATAGCGGTACAAGTCGTGCCGGAGCGAAGCCCAAAACACCCTGAGATGACACTGGAAGCCTACCAGTATATCTCGTTTGCCCTGGCCAGGGACTACTCGTGTAATGGCTCTCCTAGACACAGCGTGATGTCAACCCCCAATACCGGGAGAGACGAATCATGTCTAACCGTCACTGCCTCCAAGTGCTTCGGGACTGCACCCAACCACTACCTGTTTGCACGACTCCTTTGAGCCGTGGTAGGGCAGTGATCAAAGTACAGTGGGAACACACTCGAGGCGAAGTGACAGTGTCAAGTCAGCGGACTAAGCTGTACTCATGTCACCTGGGAACTGATAACTGACGATAGGCATAATACCAACTAGTCAGTTCCCGACGAGTCCTGTCCAGTGTACCCGTAACCTAACGAGCACCCGCATACTATCTCAAGTACGACGTACTGACGGCTGTGGGACAGACCGTCTCCCACACTGGGATGAGAAGCGCATGCGCTTGTCTACTCTGGAGTATCGATGCCCTGTCTCGATAGTCCTGCGACCAGGTAACTGCATAAGGATGTGCTTATAGATTACCCAGCCCCACTAGTGTGACGGCCATCACATCGCTGGTAATCAAGCAAAGATCCTAAGGGCTCCACTAATGTGTATAGGAGATATACAAAAATAAACACATGTACACATTGAAGTAGAAACAAACCAAGTAGCATACTACTATTTTGAGCAAGATTGTATATACAAGGTGAATATCCCAAGCTTCCATTAAGTAATATACAAACTAGTATGATACAGTAATGGCCTCTAGGGCATATACACTAACACATCGATGTGGGTGTGATGGTGGGTAAAAAAAAGGTAAATGTAGAAATACCGACTTTTGAGTCGATCAGTGAAACGCGGACAGGTCGGGCACTAGAATCACATGTCCAACCTATCTTGCACTAAAAAGGGTTAGTACAAGTGGCAGCGTGACTTATAATTAGGGGAAAGAATGAATGTGGTGTTTGTTTTGAAAAATATACGGATTTTTGAAAAAATGATGCGATCACAACAAATGCAACAAGCAACCATAAGATCTAGAGGTCACCTAGGTCAAAGCTCTAGACCGCTCCTAACTGCCAAAAGACAAGTCGTGGGATAAATTCTCCACTGCCTCTTTGTCTCTCTTGTGGCCAGGTAAGTGCCAGGTAAGTGGGAGGTTCTCCACTACGTAAGTAGTGGGCCTAATTAAGTAACCACTAGCCTTCGACACACTTGCCTTAGACACCACAAAACAAACGCGGATAAGCAATGAATTACCCACGGCCTTCTCTTGTCCTAAGTGAGCGCGACGGTCCTTAGAGTCATCTCTAGATCTTTTTTAGTTAATGAGGGTAAATGATGATGCAAGTTTGTGATTTTTGGGGCTTAAGAAGGGTAATGAACTCCCCACCTAATCTGAATTTGGCCGTGCCCCTTAATTTCCGTATTAATATGCAAACAACCAAAAATCAAAACACGCACAATTTATTTTACTTTTTGCGGCGCAGCGATTTATTTGCAAAGAAACCTGCAGCAAATTGTTAATTGGAACAGATGAGGAAGGACATAAGAAAGTAAGAAGTCACCTGAGAGAAATTGGTACAGTGAAGCCTACACCAAGCCGCGGAAACGCCGCACTAGTCCCCTAATGCCGCGGAAAAGCCGCCGTTTACACTGTTCACTGCACAAAATTTTACCAGAGAGCTTCTGTTCAGCCCCTGAGTCCTCTACAATATTCTGAAAAACTTTTCTCCAGCTCCAATGATTCCAGATTTCCTCGCAACAAATCACAACGAATCGGTTAGTGTTATGAGCGAATTTTGATCTAAAAATATAGAAGGAATAAACTTTTCAACTCAAATTTCAAAATACGAACAATTAGCGCGCTATCCCCGGCAACGGCGCCATTTGATTGTTTGAATTTCTCGAGTGTGTAAGTAAATCAAATGATCCCCGGCAACGGCGCCATTTGATTGTCACGCGGGTGACCCGGGTTCGATCCCCGGCAACGGCGCCATTTGATTGAATACGATTTCCGATTGTGTGGTATGAAAATTATGTAGAAATCACAACCAAAAATATTTTGACCGCAATCAATAACGGTGTCGATTGTAGCGCGTTAGTAAGTGCGGATCGTCCACAGGGAAAGTGTAATCGTTCGTGTTTCGATTTAGATGAGTTGAAACTTTAAAGAAAAGAAAACAAACAATTCATGATTTGTAAATTGAAGTTCAAGAATTAGAAAAATCTAGATCTAAGAAAACATTTAAATCAAGAATTGAGAATTTGTGATGATTTCCAAATCAAATATCAAGAATTGAAGTGAGGCTCGTAGGAATCGATCGGATCTATAGATGTGATGAAATCGAGCGATTACGTATTCTTATCCATCGATGAATTGATACTAGATCGATGATGATCGACGAGAATTAGGGATTTCTTATGAAACTACGGTTTCATCATTTATCCCTTGTTCCTTCGTCGATATCATTCATATTCTAGCCTCTAGTAAATTCAAGAATCGATCGTGAATCACTAATTTCAAGCGATCACAATCAAGAAAGCATCGCAATGAAACTAGGTCGTCGATTCTTCAATTTGCTAGCGTTTACAAAACTCGTAGGACTTAAGAATCGTTTTAAGATTTGTTACATCATCATTCTATTGATCGTCTCGACTCCTTTCCGAGCGGAGTTTTACTCAAACATCACAACAAGAACCACAATCACAAATTGAGATCGAATCATGATGCAAGAATTTAAAGAAAGCAAGATTAAAGAATTTCACCTTTTATTTATCAACAATTCCGTTACAAATCGCTCAAGAACTACAAGAGGAAGAACTCGATCGTCGATTTGGCTTCGCTCGTCTCCTTGAGTCGCGGATCGGCTTGGATCACTTGCTCGATTGAAGATCGGCTCCGCTCCTAAAAGGTTGAAGGCTTCTTGCTTGAATGGTACTCGGGATCTTGAATTTGGCTTGGATTTTGGATTAGGGCTACAAGATGTATCACTCAACTTGTAGGAGGATTTTGGGGGAGATGAAGAACAACTAACCCTAACTAATGATTTAATGAACAACCTCAACCCTTAGATCTAGGCTCATTTTTATAGACCTCAAAACCCTAGATCTAGGATTTCAAATTTGAATTTCCTTCCAAAAGTTTGTTAGCTAGAGAGGCTTCTAGAAGTAGTTAGTTAGAGGGAGCTTCTAGAACTAGTTTGTTAGGAGGTTGATTAGCTTAATCAAGATTAGCTTGATTTAATGATCCTTGCTGATCTGGCAGAAGCTTCGAGGGTAATCTGGAATTTGACATGTCTTGATGAGGTGTACACACTGAGAGAGAGATTCTGAAGCAAAACAGGTGAGCTGACTTGGCAAGGCCGCCACGGATCCGCGGCGCAAGCCGGCTCCGGCAGCGGATCCGCGGCTCATTTGAAGCCATGGCGCTTGAGCTCTTCTAGTGGTTCTTGGGCTGACATTTGGGCCTTTTTCTGATATGTTGAATTTTATATTTCCCTCTAGATTGCTACCAGCTCTCCAGTCTTTGAGTTGGCGTAATTTTTTATCCGCACTATGACAATTTTGGCCTTTCTTCTGGAATTTCCTGCACAGACTCCAAAACAAGTGTTGCGCAATACAAGAATGATGTGATGCCATGATAAACAGTCAATTTCCCTAAAAATGCTGGTTTTAATATACAGTACCGGTAATTCAGTATTATACAGGTGTTTTGCTAATATGTGCAATATGAATACTGAACACCTCTAGATGGATGCAAAAGATAGGGAAATTGCCGTATTAAAAATGCAGTATTTTCGACTGATCAACTGTCATCGCGAACGTACCGACGCAACTGTGATACATGGAATACATCGTGCACACCAGCCAAAGAAGGTGGTAAGGCCAATCTGTATGCCACTACTCCAACGCGTTCCACAATCTCGAATGGTCCGATAAATCGGGGACTGAGTTTCCCACGACTACCGAATCTAATCACTCCTCGAGTCGGAGAAATCTTAAGGAAGGCTTGATCTCCTACTCCAAACTCAAGAGGTCTTCTACTAGTATCCGCCCAGCTCTTCTGACGATCTTGTGCTGCCTTGATATGGTCCCTGATCAATTGGACCTTCTCAACTGTTTGGGTTACAAGCTCCGGTCCTAGTAATCTTCGCTCACCCACATCGTCCCAGCAAAGTGGGGAACGACATTTACGCCCGTAAAGTGCCTCGAACGGTGCCATCTGGATACTCGCCTGATAGCTGTTATTATACGAGAATTCCACCAAGTGAAGATGATCCTCCCATGATCCCTTGAAATCTAGCATACGGGCTCTCAAAATATCTTCTAATATCTGTATCGTACGTTCAAACTGTCCGTCGGTCTGGGGATGGTAAGCCGTGCTGTAATGGAGACGAGTGCCTAAACTCTCTTGTAAGCTTCTCCAGAAATGTGAAAGGAATCTCGTGTCTTGGTACGATACTATAGTGATAGGCACCTTATGCAACCGTACGATCTCTTGCATATATTTCTCTGCCAATGTCTCCGTCGATTGTCCCACCCGAAAGGGTAGAAAATGGGCCGCCTTTGTGAGATGGTCGACGATGACCCAAATAGCATTATTGCCCTTAGGACTCCGTGGTAAAGCCGTCACGAAGTCCATAGTGATGTGTTCCTACTTCCACTGGGAATGGGAAGTGGTTGCAACAGGCCGGCCACTCGCTGATGTTCGGCCTTCACCTGCTGGCACACTAAGCATTTTGACACATAGCGGGCAATCTCTCTCTTCATGCCATTCCCCCAAAAGTGTTGTTTAACATCCTTATACATCTTGGTGCCACCCGGGGGCACCGAATAAGCCGAACTGTGTGCTTCCTTCAACACTTCCTCTCGAACCCTCGCCCTTTGGCACACATAATCGACTGCCGAATCTTAATGAGCCATCTTCGTGTATCAATAGATCTGTCCTCAATCCTGCCTCTACTAACCCGCGGAGCTTCTGCAATTGCGGGTCCCCAGCTTGTGCAGCTTTAATACGATCAACTAACAAAGACTGCACCTGTAGTTGCCAATATTGTCCGTGCGTCTCCTGCTCTACCACTTCTAAATTGAGTCTTCGAAATTCATCAATGAGTTCCTTCTGTCCAGTCAACCACATCGCTGTTGGTCTCCGACTGAGAGCATCTGGTACCACATTTACTTTCCCGGGATGATATTGCAAATCAATATCATAATCAGCCATGAACTCCGACCACCTACATTGTCTCATATTTAGCTTCTTCTGCGTGAATACATATTTCAAGCTCTTATGGTCCGTAAAAATTTCCGCTCGTTCTCCCAAAAGATAATGCCTCCAAATTTTCAAAGCAAAGATTACAGCGGCCAACTCTAGATCGTGAGTTGGGTAATTCTTCCCGTGCGTCCTCAGTTGACGCGAGGCATAAGCGACAACACTCCCACGTTGCATCAAGACACAGCCTAGCCCCTTACCGGAAGCGTCACTATGAATCACCAGTCCTCCTATCCCATCTGGTACGGTCAATATGGGTGCAGTTGTGAGTTTCACCTTCAGTAATAAAAACGCTCGGTTGCACTCTTCTGACCATACGAATGGTACCCCCTTTCGAGTAAGTCTTGTCAATGGCTCAGCCGCTCGTACAAAATCTTTAACAAATCTGCGGTAGTAGTCTGCGAGTCCCAAGAAACTCCTAATCTCTGCTACTGACTTCGGTGCTGGTCAATCCTTCACTGCTTCAATCTTCGCTGGATCTACTGATATACCGTCTCCAGAAACGATGTGGCCCAAAAATTGAACTTGTTCAAGCCAAAAATCGCATTTACTAAGCTTGGCGTATAACTTTTCTTGTCTCAATATCTGCAACACGATCCTCAAATGCTCGGCATGCTCCTCCTTACTTTTGGAGTATACAAGAATGTCGTTGATGAAAACTACGACAAACTGATCAAGGTACTGAGAGAAAACTCGGTTCATTAAATCCATGAACACGGCTGGGACATTAGTAACACCGAATGGAATTACCAAGAATTCATAATGACCGTATCGAGTACTGAAGGCTGTCTTGCATACATCCTCTGCTCGAACACGAACTTGATGGTACCCCGACCGAAGATCCAACATAGAGAACACTCGAGCACCACATAATTGATCGAACAAATCATCGATCCGAGGTATAGGGTACTTGTTTTTAATCGTAACCCAGTTCAACTCTCGGTAGTCGATGCACATGCGTAACGAGCCGTCCTTCTTCTTTACTAGTAAAACTGGAGCGCCCCACGGAGAAGTACTCGGGCGAATGAATCCTTTGCTGAGGAGGTCTTCTATCCACTTCTTCAATTCCGCTAATTCAACTGGTGCCATCCTGTAAGGTGACTTAGAAATTGGTGCCGTTCCTGGAAATAATTCTATCGAAAACCCCAAAGCAAGAGGCGGGGGTAAGCCGGGTAAGTCCTCAGGAAAGACATCCAAAAATTCCCGAACTACGACCGGTGCCGAACTCATATCAACCTCCATTGACACTAGTATGTCGCACGTCGGCTTTGCTCTATACTTTATGGGTCCCAGAGATTTGTTCCCTCCAGTGAACACGAACTCTGGGTGGTTAGGAATGCAGAAGTTTACAGTTTTGGCCCGACAATCAATATATGCGTGAAAGGTGCCCAACCAATCCATTCCTAAGACGACATCATAACTACCGGTCCCAATCAACAGGAAATCTGCGAAAAGCTCCCTGCCGCAAATCACAACCGGACAAAGCTTTCACTCTAGGTTGGTGGTAGCTACTCCATTTCCAGTGTGAATGTCCCAACCTCTAGTCAGTGTTTTATGTGCAATAGAATGTGTTGTGGTAAAATCCAAAGACATAAAACAGTGTGAAGCCCCGGAATCGAAAAGTGCTCTAGCAAGAACAGAACAAATTAGAATGGTACCTGAAACAACATCCTCCGATGCTTCCGCCTGCTCAGCTGTCAGGGTAAAGGCCTGTCCCTGTCCACGGCCTATGTTTCCTCGCCTCTGATCAAAAAGTTGCTCCTGAGGGACAAGTCCTTTCTGAGGTTGGTTGCGCTCTTCTCTCCTAGGACAACTCCTAATTTGATGGTCACTAGCACCACAAATCAGGCATAGACCCTTAGCGCGGCGGCAATTTCTCTTGATGTGTCCCGGTATCCGACAGTATCCACAAACCGGAGGTTCCCGTTGTGGTGGGGTTGCGGTACGCTTCATCTGAACTCCTCCATGTTGTCTAACTGGAATCCTCCCTGAAGTTTGATTCACGGGCCGTTTGAATCTTCCACTCTGAAGTTTCTTCCTCTTATCCATAACCGTCTCAATTCTGCGGGCCGCATTTAATACCTCTGAAAAAGTCCTCAGATCATGTGAAGCTAACTTCTCCTGTATTTCCAGAGTGAGACACTGTAAGAATCTTCTAGCCCTATCCTCTTCCTGGGCTACCATTGAAGGAGCAAAACGACTGAGTCGGATAAACTCAGCCGCTACCTCGTCCACTGTGCGATCTCTCTGACGAAGACTGATAAATTGTTGTTCCATCTCGATCCTGGCCGATTTGGGAAAGAATTTCTCAAGGAAAGCCGAAGAGAAATCAGTCCATGCAATTGGTTACTTCAACCTGTTCTCTTCTGTGAGCCACCAAATTCTAGCAATATCCTGCAGTTGAATCTTTACTATATCCACTCTGTCCTCTTCAGGAATCCGGGCGGCTAACAGCAAATTCCCCATGTCGACAATCCACTGCTCAGCATCCAGTGGTCTGCCCGCGCCAGTGAAAACTGCCGGCTGTAGTCTCCTGAAATCGGCGACGCTTCCCGGACGTCTACCTTCACGAACCTCAGCCACCTTGTTCAGGGCCACAGTAGCGGTCTGCTGAGAAGCAAGTAGGCCCCCTTGTAGCAATTCGGTCTGCTGCTGTTGACTCTCCAGCAAGCCACGTATAACTCCAAGTAGTGCAGTATTGTTGTCACGTCTCCCATATACTCACAAATTTTCTTCGGCCATGATTCTGAAGTCAAAATGAACGACGAGGTTTAGCAACGAAAACGAGGTTTAAATTCAAAATATTAAAACCGAGTGAAGCAAAGAGATAATGTAACAATCAATTCAAAGAATACGTATTAAGTGTGGAACTCTAAGTTACTCATACATAATACCGTATTGTATCCATGCCGCGGTACATGGGCACAATATCGTAACTCTATGTAAGTCGCCCGAATCCTACGGTCAGAGTCAACGGAATCTGCAGCATGACATACTGGGGAAAACCTAGACATGTGATTCTAACCTAAAAGTTCGGAAGAACCAAGACTAACCTCTGACGTTAACCTGGCTCTGATACCAACAAAACCTTGTCGCGCCCCGCTTCCCAAAATATGGAATACGGGAAGCGACGAAGCCAAGCCGTGCTACCTATAGTAAAGAAAAGTCCTTCCATAGTCACATAAGGCTGTCTAGATTAACCTGTCAAAAATAAAATCAAATACCAAAAGAAATAATACTGATAATCATGCTGCAATGAAACCACAAGAAATCCTAAAATGGGTCCACTAGATAATTGATGCAATTAAAGATCCAAAGCAAAAGATTCAGAATAAAATAAGATCCGAAAGAGATACATAAGTCCTAATGTCCCATAAGGGTGCACATGCTAAAAGATAAAAGAAAAGGAAATAAACCTACGATTACTGATCTTCAGCAAAGTCCTGGTAGCCGCTCTGATCCTGCTCAGCCTGCAGATCTGTCTCTAAACCTGAGATGGCAAATCTCAGGGATGTCAGAACATCCCAGCAAGTACTCAACGTATAAAGTGTGTGTGTAGCATAATAGCATGAATATATAAAAAGTGAAGCCCGGCGCGCAAGAAAAACATGTATATAAATAATTAAATGCACTAACACTAAGAAACATGTATGTAAGGGATCAGGTCATAACCTAACGGATCACTAAAAGGTAAACTATCCTATCGTAAGCTTGAGTGTGTGCGTCAACCTCTGCAGGAGTATTCCTAACCCAAGAGTGGTGCCCCAGGGGCTAGGAAACACGGGCCCAACTGTTGAATGAACAAGAGACCACTATAGCCCGGTACGAGATGTAAACAAGAGACCGCTATAGCCCGGTACGAGCTGTAATCATGAGACCTCTATAACCTGGTACGAGCTGTAATCATGAGACCGCTATAGCCCGGTACGAGCTGTAAACATGAGACCGCTATAGCCCGGTACGAGCTGTAAATATGAGACCGCTATAGCTCGGTAGAAGCTGCCGGCATGGGACTCCTGAGATCCTGTTGTACAACACACACTCATGTTAGTGTATATGCCCTAGGGGCCATTATTGTGTCATACTAGTTTGTATATTACTTAATGAAAGCTTGGGATATTCACATATATATAACAGTCTTACTAAACATGGTAGTATGCTACTTGGTTTTTCTATCTTAATATGTGAGTATACGTATTGATAGAGCTCTTAGGATCTTGCTTGACTACCAGCGTTGTAATGGCAGTCACACTAATGGGGGCTGGGTAGTCTACAAGCACATCCTTATTCAGGTCCCTAGTCGTAGGATTATCGAGACAGGGCATCGATACTCCGGAGTAGACTAGTGTGTACGCTTCTCATCACAGTTGGGGAGATGGTCTATCCTACAGCCGTCAGTACGTCGTACTGGAGATAGTATGCAGGTGCTCGTTAGGTTACGGGTACACCGGATAGGAATCACAGGGAACTGTTGGTTGGTTTTATACCAGTCGTCAGTTAACAGTTCCCAGGTGACATGAGTACAGCATAGTCCGCAGACTTGACACTGCTACTTCGCCTCGAGTGTGTCCCACTGTTCTTAGATTGCTACCCTACCACGGCTCAAAGGAGTCGTGCAAACAGGTAGCAGTTGGGTGCAGTCCCGAGCACTTGGAGGCAGTGGCGGTTAGACACAGGATTCGTCTCTCCTGGTATTGGGGGTTGATATCGCGCAGTGTCAGAGAGCCATTACGCAAAGTCCCTGGCCAGGGCAAGCGAGATTTGCTGGTAGGTTCCAGTAGTTCCTCAGGATGTAATGGGCTTCACTCCGACACGACTTATACCGCTATTAGGGGACTGACGCTTGCCGCCCCCTAGGCCCGATATGCGATAGTCTTAGACGAACAGACTGAACTGTACAAAGATTGTCACATCAGACTCAGTAGGAGTTCGGATGGGTCTCCTCATCGGCCTTCTTATCGACATCTACCTGGGGACCGTTACGTACAGCTAGTGCCGCTTGCGGTCTGTGGTTAAACCCACTACCAGCGTAGTAGTCGAGTCTCTAGAGTCCCACACAGAGAGTTTCCCTACTCCAGGCGAACCGATATAGAGGTCGTATGGTTTTACGACAAGGGTTCGGACGCATACGTGTGTTTACGCACGTATGACATCCGGACAGTTTTTACTAGCCGGCTTTGGTTTAATCCAGTTTCTAGTATCCGGTTATTGGATTTATACAGTCTAAAGTTTTTCCGTGTTTTCACGGATAGGAGGGGCGTTCTCGTAATTACGCGAGAAGCTTCTATAAGATGGTGACTTGGGGGTTAAGGTGGCATATGCATTAAATGAGATTAGTGAGTCATTTGAGTGATTCATCCATGTCATTAATGCATCATAAATGATTAATGACTCATGGAGATGAATCACCCTCCTGTATTTATGAAACATGATTACTAATCCTTTATTTTCTTTTATTGGATAAATGATAATGCTTGAAATATATTATGATAGCTCATTATCTCATCTAATTCTCTTGCTCACTTTCTCTCTCCTCAAGCTCTCTCTCTTCAAACCCTAATCCTCCCCTCTCATATGTTGAGACCAAGGATTAGAGTAGACTACTTAATCCTTAACCATTCTCTATATCACCTAGGTTACTTAGATTAGCGATTTAAGAAACCTAATTACCTCAAGTTATAAGTGAAGCTTGTAGTAAAGCTCTCGGGTGGATCTTCTACTACATAGAGAAGGCCGGAGAGGACGTGGAGAACGACAAGATGAAGGACTCGGTTCTTTAGGTATAATCACTTATCATAGTAGTTAAATCTTCTATGGTTTCTTGTTAGTTATTGTTTATGCAAAGATTCTCGGTCAGTCGATGTTTACGCCTAAAACAAGATCGTTTTTCATTATTCCGCCTCCCCACAAGTCGTGGGGTATTGTACATCGACTTACAGTGGTATCAAAGCCTCGCTAAACAATAATTAACTCATTAGCAAAGTCGTAAGAATTTTGAACGCAAAACGAACCGGAAAAATCATCGATTTAATACAGTTTCTGTCGAATTTAAAATGAGGTCCAAAAATTTTTCAGGGACCTGCAGAATAACAAGCAGAGAATAATAGAGCTACTGAAGAAATTTGGACTCCTAACTCGGCCAACTCACCGCGGAACCGCGGCGGATCCATGCGATACGCCGCGGATCCGCGGCCGAGTTGGGGCCGAGTTGGGGCTAAATTCCTTCAGTAACTCTCCTGTGTTAATAGTGATGTTTCTGGAATATTTTATTTTCTGCTCAAGTCTCAGGTGCACAGAGAAGTTTTGGGAGTAGAATCTGATTTATTTGCTCGATCGAAATTGTACGATGTTTGCTAATTTGATTATATCTGTGTTTGTATAATGTGTTCGTAAACCTCCCCTAACTGGTAGTATGTCGGTTGGTAGGGGGGTGCACATTTTTGTAATGGTTTTTACTGTTTGTGGTTGTGAACTGTATTGGACTGTTGTGATGTTTAGCCGGGGTTTGAGATGGGTTGTTATATTCATTCATTCAATGTAATTGTAATATGTTGTAATATTATTTTGCGGGGCGCATCCAGGTTGCGGTTGTAGCCACCGTTGTATTATTTCATTTTACTGTTTTTGCTCCTAGGATAGACCCAAGGTGGGGTGCACAAACTACCGGGTACTTTGAAGTGTTTAGTGGCCTACTCGCTTTGTTGAGGGAGACCGCTTCACTTCGGGTATTTGGCGGGTAGTTTGTCGTACCCGTAGGGGTCTAGGGTGGGGGTAATGGCTATTCATCACAACTGTGTAATCCGTATTTTGTTGCAGGCTCTAAACAAACGCGGATTGCTTGCAAATCCAATAAAGTTCATATGAGATCTGGAATGCCTATTATTGCGTCTGACGAATGTACAATATCTATATATGATAGCTATTTAGACGTCACTTATGTTTTACACCCGCGCTAGCCCAGCCCTCGCTTTGCCGTTAGTTAAGTAACCTAACGGGTGATGACGGGACCCCGTGGCGAATACGGATGGCATAAGAGGACGTTGTATTTTCGTTGTTTTCTGCAATGATAGGTTAATGATGGGACGCATTATTTATAATGCAAAGAAAATAAACCAAAAGATGAATCGTTGGAACAATTTAAAAGAAACCACTCGGTTATTTTAAAACAGATGATATTTTTTAATTGCGGAGCTTTAACCACTCCTTCTAAAAAGCTATCAGGTTCCTTCGGTCATATCAAGTTCACTACGTTCACGGTTTCGCCAAAACCATTCGTAGCCCTCCGTCATTTCATTTGGGTATTCAGTAGTATTCAAGCTATGTATTTTGACCAACGCCAAGGCATAGTGTTTGGTAGCTGCTGGGTATTCATTTGTTCCATAGATAGATGAGTTGGTTTGGGACAGTCGTATTATCATTTTGGCCAACGTCAAGGATATGTACGGATGGGTTCAAATTAACAAGATAATGATGCGTAGAACTTGACATGTGACTTATGACATTTTGACCAACGCCAAGGTCATAAGAGCATGGGGCAAAAATATATATCGGGAATTTCTAAAGAAACTGAAATTTGCAAAGAGTTGCATACCATTTGGAGTTTGATGAATGTTGGTAGGATTCCTTCAACATTATCATACGATGATATTTGGATCCCGATCCTACTGTTAGTATATGCTACTCATCAGGATATTCGTCACTTAACGATCAATGCTATAAACCAAGTAGGTGTCAAGAAAGGTGTCAGCGGGGTTACGCCCCCAGAGAAAAGAGGTTATTTAATTAAGGAACTTCGCGAAAGCTTTGGAAAACCTCCCTCGAAGTACCGACACCAGCCTGGCTGAACGGTTAAGCAAGTATTGTACAGTGAGAATAGTCCTGACTAATTCTTCTTTTATGGTTTGAAGAAGGATTCGAGAAACAGTGGGAGACATCCAGTTTAGATAAGTTAAAAACCACTTTAAACTTGCAAGAGCATCATGCTAAAGAGTTTTCTTCTCTCTCTCCTAATTGCAGCGACCCTGAAAATGAATGGACTTAAGTTACTTTTAGAGAAAAATATACTGACAGGGCCAAACTATAAAGATTGGATGCGGAATGTCAAAATGGCTTTGACCTATGACAAATTGGGGTACGTCCTCACCGCTAAGGCACCTGCAGTCCCAGGTCCCAAATCCAGTAATGCGGATAAGGAAATCCGCAAAACCTGGGAGTATGATTGCGCGAAAGCCAAGTGCATCGTGCTTGCCTCGATGAACAATGAATTTCAGAGGAGGCACGAGGATATGGAACTAGATGCCATATTTCTCCATACAAAGGAACTTTATGGAGAGCAATCTCGTATAGCAAGATACGAGACCTCTAAGAACTTGTTTCGAGCGAGGTTGGCTGTCGGATCATCGGTAGGAGAACATGTCCTAAAGATGATTGGCTACATAGAAGAGCTCGCAGACCTTGGGACGACTTTGGATAATGAGCTCTATACAGACCTTATTCTCCAGTCCCTTCCTTCCACCTACGCCCAGTTTATTCTGAAATTCAACATTCAAAGAAAAGAAGTTGAACTTCCGGAACTCCTTAACATGTTGAGGAGTGTAGAGGGCACCTTGCAGAAGGCAAGGGAAACACCCGCTATGTTTGTTAGCGGTGCTTTTCTTCCGGGTCCAAGGCTAGGGCCAAAGGAAGGAAAAAGAAGGCCGCCCCCAAACCTAGTGGAGGTGTAAGTAAGGTGGGAGGGAAGGGAAAGAAAAATTTTGCGATACCGGTAGTGGCCCAGGATGAGTGCTTCCATTGTCACAGGAAAGGGCACTGGAAAAAGGATTGCAAGGCGTGGAACGCCAAGAACCAGGAACCGAAGCAAGCTGTGGCTTCGACTTCAGGTGTGTTTGTAATTGATAATTGTCTGTCAATCAACTCTACTTCCTGGGTATTGGATACCGGATCAAGATCTCATATTTGCAATTCATTGCGGGCACTGAGAAACCGTAGTGCTGAAGGATGGTGATATGACCCTGATGGTTGCTAACGGAGCTAGCGTGGGAGCTGTGTCCGTAGGGGATTATCACCTGGGATTTACGAGTGGACACATTTTGGTTTTACATAACTGTTTTTATGTACCCAGCTTAACGTGTAATATCATATTTGTTTCCTTGTTATCAAATAAAGGTTATGATTTCACGTTTATAAGTGGTGTTGTTAACGTCCACCTTAATCATAGTTTGATTGGGTCCGGTATACAGGAAAACGGTATATATGTGTTAAACCAACTCCAAATTTTCAATGTCCAGAACACACTAAAAAGAAAGTCTCCAGATTTAAATAAAGCTTTCTTATGGCATTGTAGACTGGGTCACATCAATGAGAGAAGGTTGACTAAGTTACATAGAGAAGGATATTTGGACTCATTTGAATATCAAACTTATGTCACTTGTCAATCTTGTCTCAAAGGAAAGATGACAAAGACTCTATTTACTGGACATGGAGTAAGAGCGAGCGAGCTCTTAAGACTCATACACAGCGATGTATGTGGTCCAATGTCTACACATGCAAGAGGTGGTTTTTCCTATTTCATTACTTTCACGGATGATTACTCAAGGTACGGATTCATTTATCTGATGAAACATAAATCCGAGGCTTTTGAGAAATTCCAAGAGTTTAAGAATGAAGTAGAAAACCAAACCGGCAAAAGTATCAAGACACTAAGATCTGATCGAGGTTGTGAATACTTGAGTGCCGAGTTCCTAGGTTACCTAAAAGAGAAAGGAATTCTCTCTCAGCTTACTCCTCCATACACTCCACAGCATAACGGTGTATTGGAGAGAAGGAATCGAACCCTATTGGATATGGTATGTTCCATGATGAGTAATGCTGAGTTACCGCGATCTTTTTAGGGTTATGCGCTAGAATCAGCGGCATATCTTTTGAACATGGTACCTACCAAGACTGTGCCTACCACGCCATATCAGATGTGGAGTGGGAAGAAACCCTATCTTCAGTATCTGAAAATATGGGGATGTCCAGCTTTTGTTAAAAAGCAGCATGTGGACAAGCACGAGGCACGATCAATAAAGTGTAAGTTTGTGGGATATCCAAAGAACTCCAAGGGGTATCTATTCTATTACGCAGAGGAATAAAAGGTGTTTGTTTCTCGCAATGCCCATTTTCTAGAATATCAGTTTTTAGAAAAGGAAATAAATGGGAGCGAAATAGAACTGGAAGAAATTCTAGAACCACAACTAATAATGAAAGTTTGGTAGAACAAGTAGTTCAAGAAGAACAGGACATTCCCGCACCCCTCCGCAGGAGTAGTAGGCCGTCTCATCCGCCTGAGAGATACTACGGTTTTCACATAGATGGGGATAGAGAGGATTGCATCATAGATGATGATGAACCTACTAGCTTCCAGCAGGCCATCCAGAGCGGCGACTCGGTACAATGGCTAGATGCAATGCGGACCGAAATGGAGTCCATGTACACCAACAAAGTATGGACTTTGGACTTTGCTCCGGATGGGGTAAAACCCATAGGATGCAAATGGATCTTCAAGAAAAAGATTGGTGTAGATGGACAGGTGGAAACCTATAAGGCTAGACTTGTTGCAAAGGGTTTTCGTCAAAGACCTGGTTTGGACTATGACGAAACTTTTTCTCCAGTGGCTATGCTCAAATCCATTCGGGTCCTTCGTGCTATTGCTGCCTTCCATGATTATGAAATCTGGCAGATGGACGTAAAGACGGCTTTTTTGAATGGAAATTTAGAAGAGTGCGTCTATATGGATCAGCCAGAGGGTTTCAATCAGAGTGGGAGCAGCGGGAAAGTATGCAAGTTGCTTAAGTCCATTTATGGACTAAAGCAGCCATCGCGGAGTTGGAATATCTGTTTTGATGAAACAGTTAAATAATATGACTTTATCAAAAATCCAGATGAACCATGCATATATAGTAAAGTTGTAGCACGAACTGTCGTATTCCTCGTCTTGTACGTAGATGACATTCTATTGATAGGAAATGACATTCCTATACTACAATCTGTCAAAGGATTCTTGTCACACAGGTTCTCCATGAAAGACCTGGGTGATGCCTCTTACATTCTAGGGATCCGGATCTATCGTGATAGATCCAAGAGGATGTTGGGACTTTCGCAGTCCAGGTATATCGACACTGTACTGAAAAGATTCAGTATGGAAGATTCTAAGCGCGGTAATCTACCAGCTTGTTACAGAATCACCCTATCCAAAGAGATGTCTCCCAGGACTGATTTGGAAAGGGAACGCATGTCTATTATACTCTACGCTTCTGTTGTAGGCTCTATAATGTATGCGATGTTGTGCACCAGACCAGATGTAGCTTACGCACTGAGCGTGGTGAGCCGGTATCAGTCAGACCCAGGGGAGAAGCACTGGATAGCAGTAAAGAACATTCTCAAGTACCTGAGGAGGACTAAGGAGATGTTCTTGGTTTACGGCGGAAAAGACCTCAGGATGGAGGCCTATGCTGATTCCGGCTTCCAGAGTGATAAGGACGATTCTAAGTCCATGTCAGGTTATGTCTTACCCTCAATGGAGGGGCGGTGTGCTGGAAGAGTTCCAAGCAGGACACCGTTGCTGACTCGACGATGGAAGCGGAGTATATTGCTGCTTGCGATGCCGCAAAAGAAGCGGTCTGGATGAAGAAGTTCCTAACAGAACTTCAGGTGGTTCCTTCCATTGTTGATCCAATACCTCTGTATTGCGATAACAATAGAGCTATAGCTTTAGCAAAGGAACCAAGGTCCCATCAGAAGTCCAGACACATCTTAAGGCGGTATCACCTGATCAAGGAGATCATTGATCGTCGGGAGATCGAGGTTCGGAGAGTTGATACTGAATAGAACATTGCTGATCCATTCACGAAGGCCCTACCTAAGATTCAGTTCGAGAGGCTACTCGAGATCATCGGTCTTCGATATGCCAGTACATGGCCCTAGTGCAAGTGGAAGATTGTTAGTGTATATGCCCTAGGGGCCATTATTGTATCATACTAGTTTGTATATTACTTAATGGAAGCTTGGGATATTCACATATATATAACAGTCTTGCTAAACACGGTAGTATGCTACTTGGTTTTTCTATCTTAATATGTGAGTATACGTATTGATAGAGCTCTTAGGATCTTGCTTGACTACCAGCGTTGTGATGGCAATCACACTGGTGGGGGCTGGGTGGTCTACAAGCACATCCTTATTCAGGTCCCTAGTCGTAGGATTATCGAGACAGGGCATCGATACTCCGGAGTAAACTAGTGTGTACGCTTCTCATCCCAGTTGGGGAGATGGTCTGTCCCACAGCCGTCAGTACGTCGTACTGGAGATAGTATGCAGGTGCTCGTTAGGTTACGGGTACACCAGACATGACTTACAGGGAACTGTTGGTTGGTTTTATACCATTCGTCAGTTAACAGTTCCCAGGTGACATGAGTACAGCATAGTCCGCAGAATTGACACTGCTACTTCGCCTCGAGTGTGTCCCACTGTTCTTAGATTGCTACCCTACCACGGCTCAAAGGAGTCGTGCAAACAGGTAGCAGTTGGGTGCAGTCCCGAGCACTTGGAGGCAGTGGCGGTTAGACACAGGATTCGTCTCTCCCGGTATTAGGGGTTGATATCGTGCTGTGTCAGAGAGTCATTACGCAAAGTCCCTGGCCAGGGCAAGCGAGATTTGATGGTAGGTTCCAGTAGTTTCTCAGGGTGTAATGGGCTTCACTCCGACACGACTTATACCGCTATTAGGGGACTGACGCTTGCCGCCCCCCTAGGCCCGATATGCGATAGTCTTAGACGAACAGACCGTACTGTACGGAGATTGTCACATCAGACTCGGTAGGAGTTCGGATGGGTCTCCTTATCGGCCTTCTTATCGACATCTACCTGGGGACCGTTAAGTACAGCTAGTGTCGCTTGCGGTCTGTGGTTAAACCCACTGCCAGCGTAGTAGTCGAGTCTCTAAAGTCCCACACAGAGAGTTTCCCTACTCCAGGCGAAACGATATAGAGGTCGTATGGTTTTACGACAAGGGTTCGGACGTATAGGTGTGTTTACGCACGTACGACATCCGGACAGTTTTTACTAGCCGGCTTTGGTTTAAGCCAGTTTCTAGTATCCGGTTATTGGATTTATACAGTCTAAAGTTTTTTCGTGTTTTCACGGATAGGAGGGGCGTTCTCGTAATTACACGAGAAGCTTCTAGAAGATGGTGACTTGGGGGTTAAGGTGGCATATGCATTAAATGAGATTAGTGAGTCATTTGAGTGATTCATCCATGTCATTAATGCATCATAAATGATTAATGACTCATGGAGATGAATCACCCTCTTGTATTTATGAAGCATGATTATTAATCCTTTATTTTCTTTTATTGGATAAATGATAATGCTTGATATATATTATGATAGCTCATTATCTCATCTAATTCTCTTGCTCACTTTCTCTCTCCTCAAGCTCTCTCTTTTCAAACCCTAATCCTCCCATCTCATGTGTTGAGACCAAGGATTAGAGTAGACTACTTAATCCTTAACCATTCTATATATCACCTAGGTTACTTAGATTAGCGATTTAAGAAACCTAGTTACCTCAAGTTAGAGGTGAAGCTTGTAGTAAAGCTCTCGGGTGGATCTTCTACTACATAGAGAAGGCCGGAGAGGACGTGGAGAACGACAAGACGAAGGACTCGGTTCTTTTGGTATAATCACTTATCATAGTAGTTAACTCTTCTATGGTTTCTTGTTAGTTATTGTTTATGCAAAGATTCTCGGTTAGTCGATGTTTACGTCTAAAACAAGACCGTTTTTCATTATTCCGCCTCCCCACAAGTCGTGGGGTGTTGTACATCGACTTACAACTCAAACCACCCCAACACCCACATATTTATGGCTGCTATGGTAAAGATTGAAATCGCTAATTAAGAATGCTGAAAAGACAGAAACTTGTGGTATGGTAATTGTATGGAAATAAAACTGATGAATAGTGGTGTCATGGCATGTAGTCCAGCATTCTAATTAATGTTTTCGTTTTAAAATAAATAATAAGGATCTTGAATAGGCATGTCAAATCAAGGTGTTCTATACATGTAATCAACATGAGTCTCGAATGTGTATAAAGCATGTAAAAGGATTCTTAATTCGAATGAGTCTCGAATGTTCTATACATGTAAAAGGATTCTGTATATTGTATCTAAGTTGTTAAACCATAAGCATCTCCTTTAGTATTATGGACAAACATATTCTGCACTATAAACTAATCAAGTCAGCATAAACTGATTAAGAACACTTCTAAGAAGACAATACATACTAACACAAACTAGTCCAGTATAAATTGAAAACCATAAGTTGAAAGTTTCAGTTAATTGGAGGCTGTGGCAAAGGACATATAAGGCATGTAGAAGTTAATTACATAGTAAACAATGGTGCCTAAACTTTCTGTGACTATGTGTCTTAAATTATTAAACCAAAAAGCTTAAAGATGATACAAAGAAAGCAGTCAATGAAAAGTAAAACTAGAAGTACAGTTTCAGAATTCAACGTTGGCACAGTAAGAAATGTGAATATAATACTTGTTACAGGTTAAGAACTAATTCAGATAATCTCCAATGTTGCATCGACAAAATGAAAAGAGCAAGAGTACTTGCCTGAGGATAACGATCACGAAAAACGATGTACGAAAATGCGGGCGCGATCTCAGCTACGGTGCGACTTTGAATCTGAGTTATACGATCCGCCTAGATAAATTTCATCGATTTAAATCATAAATATCTACATAAACATTGTCACACAACCAAAACACAATTACCTCAATTTAGGGTTTTGATACTAATTTTCCCCTTTCAATTGCTCACTGATTTCGTATCATTTTATTTATTTATTTATTTATTTCCCCTTTTTTTTTAAAAGGAAACAGAGATCAGGGAAAGCTTACAGGGGATGATCGTGGTAGTTGCTAGGGTTCGGATGGTCCGAGGTCAAGTCGAGAGCACTCAGATCTGGAGATGGGAGCGGCTGCGAGGCGAAGACGAGGCTGCGTCGACGGTGAGGGCTTGCGGTGTTGCTGCAGGTAAGTGATGATGAGGCTGATGGAGATCTGCGTGATGGTGTCGTCGAGAGAGGAAGGTTTCCAGCGAGGGAGCGACGAGGGCTTGCGTTGGGTTCGGGAAGATGGGTTGTTGCGGTCGGGGCTCGGGGTTGTAGTCGGGGTGAAGGAGAGAGAGGGAAGGAGGAGGTGGATGAGAGGAGAAGGTCGATGTCGGGGAGGAGGCGGCGACGGCGAAGTGCGGCGAAGGCTAGGGTTAGGGTATTGCTGGGCGAAGGCGGCGGTGAGATGAGAGCGAAGGTGGGGGTTTTGAGGCGCAGCGGTGAGAGAGAAAGAGTTGTGAGTACGAAGAGAGAGAGAGAGATTTGTATAAATATAAAGAGATTTTATAAATGTATGTATATAGATGCATATCATTAATTGGTCGTAGTTAGAGATTCAGTGCAGATTTTCTTGTTCTTATTTTAACAGTAAACTGATACGCAAAATATTATTTTGCTGTCACTAAGAAAATATTATTTATATAATATAAAAACTGAATATTTTCCCATATCAAAATTGGTTATAGTAAAAATTCAAAATAAAATATATTAGCAGCCAATTAAAGGTTCTAAAATTATGGGGGGGATATCTTGAACTACTGCATTCCGATAGGGCTGTTACAGTTGACTCCGTCAAGGACACTACGGTCCTAGGGGCAAATACCACATCGGGAGTTTCAAATATACAGGAAACTTGCTAGTGTTGCATACCTTCTGGAGTGTGGTGATTAGAGTGACTTCCATCTAGTTTATCACGCAATGATAGTTGGATCCCGATGCCACTGATGAGTAGGATTACTCTTGGGAGATATTTTTCACTTCACAATTAGTTGACCTAATAGGTGTCTAGAAAGGTGTTGGCGGGGCTACGCCTCTACGGAAACGAGGTTTATTTTAATTAGGTCCGTGCGAGAGCACGGGGAACCTCCCTCGGAATACCAACGCCAACCAGGCTGAATGGTTAGCGAACTTATAAGGTGTTGATGATCCCAGCTAGTTCTCCATTTAAGGTTTGAAGGAGAATTCGAGGAAACAGTAGGAGCTATCTGTTCAGTCGAAAATAGTGCATTTTTAACATAACAATTTCCTTACTTTTCTTAATCATCTAAATGTATTTGATATAAATATAACACATTTTAGAAGTTCATCTGCAAAATATCATTTACCATGTGTTATATATTATTATCAAATTATAAAGGAAATTGTATGTTTAATATTTTCACGCATAATATTTTGTATCTCACATTCTTCATTGAGATCTTGTGCAAAGATTAGCTCAGGTCAGATATCGGGAATCAGGAATCTGACGATAAAATACAAGAAAGTCGAAGAATCAAATACTGGCAGAAATTCAAAAGAGATAAGAAGATTCCAGATATCACATAAAGACCCATAGATCAACAGAAGAAGACCAAAGAATTTTGAAGCAATGAAGCCACCAATTGGCCGCGGAACCATGGCCGAGTCAGGCCGAGTCGCCGCGGATCCACGGCCGATTCAGGGGCTTCGGGGGAGGTCTCTGGAAACTTCTTCTCAACGTCCTAGCTTGTTGGGGAAGCCTCGTTGTAACAACCTTGTTTTGGAAACTTCTCTATAACAATCTAGCTTGTTGAGGAAGCTTAAAGAGGGGGATATAAAAAGTGTTAGTTATATGTATGCCCTAGAGGCCATTACTGTACATGTGATGTATATTGTATTGGATGCTTGGACATATATAGGGAGGACTTTCTTTCTTGACATGATAGTATGCTATCTGGTTGCTCTTTATCTTAACATGTACACTTATTGTCTCTCTATTACATGTTGATAAAGCCCTTAGGATGAGTACTTGACTGCCAGGATTATGATGAGGATCATACTAGTGGGGAAAAGGTAGTCGGCAAGTACATCCTTCAATTGTTCCTAGTCGTGGGAGTATCGAGACAGGGCATCGATACTCCAGAGTAGAATAGCGTATGCGTTTCTTGACCCATATGATGGGCGATGGATGATTGGTGTTTGACATCAGAAAAGGTATATGGGTGCTCAATGGAGACTGGGTACACTGAACGGACTCGCCAAGAACTCCTAGATGGTATTATACCTATCGTCAGATAGCAGTTCTCTGGTGACACTGGTACAGGTTAGTCTGTCGACCCGAGATCGTCATAGAGTCTTGTGTGATTCCCACTGTGCTTTGATTTCCACCTTACCACATTCAAGAGATCGTGCAAAACGGTGGTTTTTGGGTACAGTCCCGAGTCACATGGAGGCAATGAGCGATAGAAGGGGATTCGTCTCTCCCGGTATTGAGGGTTGATGTTGCGCTATGCTCGATTGGCCATAACAGGAAATCCCTGGCCAGGGTTGTTGAGATTTACTAGTAAGTGTTATAAGTAGTTTCTCGAACCGTTATGGACCTTGCATTGGCATGACTTATCAGGCTATTGGGGTCTGACGTTTTACCACCCCCAGGCTGCGATATGTGGCATATTTGACAAATAAACCAGACTGTACGGTAGTGTTACTAATTGGATTCGCGGGAGTATGAGCAGGCTTACTTTTTGATCTTCTGATCGCTTAATACCCGGGTAGCCGTTACATTTAGCAGACCGCTTGCGGCTTGTGGGTGTTTGATATGATCATCACCTGCTGTCGGCGTATTGATGAGTCTTAAGAGTCCTACACAGAGGTTTCCTGGTTCATGCGAAACAAAGCAGGAGCACATATGTGATATGTGCGGGACCGAGATTAATGCGAGTATGTGATACCGCATTCTATTCTTGCGATATATGATATCGTTCGGTTATATGTGATATAGCCGGGTTATCGGATCAAGTGTTGATTCGATAAGATGTTACATTTGATATTAGTCGGTTGTATGTGATATAGCCGGATTATTAAATCAAGTATTGATTTAATAATTTAATGTATAATTATATATGTGATATATTAATTTACATTAACTAATATTATCTCACTTAAACATTTCTTTTTCTCACTAGTGTACACTTAGTATAAATGTCATATATATTAATGTACATCTTTTGTGTCATGCTAGATGCCACATGCTACATGGGTGTATGAGATTCACACCATGCTTATAATAATGTGAGGTTTTATTTATTTAAAGTAATTCAATATTAGTTGGAAATTGTCATGCTTGGATGCTTGGAGAAGCTTGAAGCATCTTTGACTTAGTCCACTAGTTTTGTTTTACTTGTAGATATTTATTAACCTAACCATTATTGTTAGCCATGGTTTATTCTCTACATGAGTTAGTGTATGACACTAACTCACCCATGGTTGCTATTCTCACCTCATGAGTTTCATTTCTCATCTCCACTTCATCTTCTTCTTCCTCATGGAAAAGCTTTCTAGCTTTTGAAATGGTGAAGAAATATTGTGAGAAAAACTAATCTAAAGTGAGCAAAATTCCTACTTCGTCATCCTACACTACTAGCCATTTAGTATAAGGTGTTTTCTTCACAAAGTTCATCACTTAGTGAAGAGGTAGCATGAGCTTAAGTCTCCTCGACGTAGATCATCTTTGGCCTCGAAGACTTTGAGCAAGCTTGTTCAATTTTTCAAGTGAACCCATACTAGAGTTCGGGAGTTCACTACTTGGAGCGAAGGGACTACTACACGGAGCTTTAGAAGTGAAAGACCGGTCTACAAAGGTTATATTCCTCAGTCACTTAGTGTAATGTTTGATTACATGTTTAGTTTGTCTAATTACTCTAATCAGATCCTACGCGAGGGTTCTTTAGCACCTTAGAATTTTAAAAAATTGCATACTTGATGTTTTGAAAACCCAGTAGGGTGCTAAGGAATCCCAACAGTGGTATCAGAGCCGTGCTAGAGTATTAGATGATGTTTGTTAGATTACGAAACCGAAACTACTCCAAAACTTGAAACACACAAATCTAGTTTCTGTCGAATTTTTTAGTGCGTCTAAATTTTTTTTAAGCAACTGCAGAATGTCGTATGTGATACAACATGAACACTACTAAAATTTGGTCCCATTTTCTCGGTTTTAGGCCAGCCAGATCAGTGAAATTTCCGAGCTCCTCGGCCCAGTGATAGATTTTGGGCTTCAAATTTTGGTTGTGTTCCAGTCTGTGGGTTTTGGTGTTTCAGGTGTTGCTTGTTTTTGCTGAAATTGCATGAGAAGTTAACTTTCTGTAAAACCAATTCGGAGTGTTTCGTATTCGTAGTTTAACATGGTTTCAGGTTTTCACATGTTATCTAGGCGATGTTAAAAAGTTCAAAAGAATATCAAAAACCCATTTTTCCAAGTTTGAGGTATTCTCATGCAAGTAATTCTGTGGACCCTCTAGAAGGATGAAACCCTAACTCGACATAATGACCATGGAACCGCTTTCGAACCTTAGGGTTTGCGGCAGTTCCGCGGTGCCATTAATGAGGCTTAGGTCTGCCCTTCTACGGTTGGTCCATAGGTGCTATGGCATGTTCTGGGTGTTTTTAAACTGTGCTCAAGTGTTGAGCTCTCGGGGAATTGTGGGAATTTGATGAATCGATTGAAAAGTTTAACGTCGTCCGGATATTTATGATGAGATACAATACTTGGAATCCACAATATTTGAATTTTATAAATCTAGCAATTTAGTCTCATTTGATCGGTTGCCACGAGATTTTGATGTGATCAAAAGTCCGTCGCAATCACGTAGCGTACGCGGATACCCTCCGGGTAATCTTACTAGATAGCCATGCCCTATAGCCCCGACCAAGTGACTGTAGGAGAACTCCGTTGCCAAAAGCATATGTCCGGGTACTCGCGGCCGCGGTGTTCCGCCTAAGTGCACTTCGTCGACGGTATCGGGGGTGCGGCCGTCTACTAAAGTTTCCGACGAGCATTCGATCAGGTTATCGGGAATCTTATTGAATTACCCGACAGGTTGTTAGAAAGTGTTTTCAATATCGAGACTAAAATGCGGGGTTTATAATTGTTAGGAATGTGATATCTAAGGAATTCATTTGGTTGGGCATGAAATCCAAAGTATGTGATACATTGGGTTTATGATGTCTAAGGTCGTTGCGGATTCCACTTGTTGTAGTTTTTCATTTTCTTTTCCGCGACCGTAAGTGTAATATGTGGTGTATCGCCGGTTTCGTTGCTATATGTCAAAGACAATTGGGATACGCATATTTACTTACGTTGATGACATGTGATGTTATGTGTTGATGTGATATGTTATATTGGATCATCGTGTTTTGAATAGCCGGGGTTTTTTATGTGAGATGAGAGTTTTTCATTTTCATTCATGTAAAAACTTGTATGTAATATTCTTTTATTGGGGAACTTCAGGGTTGAGGATGATGTCACCATTGATGTATATTATTTACTTTTCCGCATTAGGATAGACCCAAGGAGGAGAGCACAAGTAACCGGGTTCTAGGGTCCAGTGGGAGACCATCTCGAGGAGTCGAGACCGGGTCTCCTAACTCTAGAATTGGTAGGGTTGCTTGCCGCTCTCGTAGGGGTCTAAGGATGTGGGTTTGGCTATTCATCACGACCGTGGAATCCGTGTTTTTACTGGCTTAATTTAAAACACGGAAATCCTAGTATATCCAATATTTCATATGTTGTCTTCTGCTGCTGTTATTCTGTGATGTGATCACTTTATATTCTGAGATAAATACTATACATAATATATATGATATATTATAGGCGTTGCTTATGTTTTTCACCCGTGCTAGCCCTGCCCCGCTCTGCCGTTAGTTACCTAACCTAACGGTGCACGAAGGGACTTCGTGGCGAATGCGGATGGCATAAGCGTACGTTGTATTTATCCGTGATGCTTAGGTAACTTAAATGATGGGACATTCATTAATGAGATTAATGAAAGAAAATAAACCTAAAGATGTTGTAGAATCGAATTTGAAACCCACTCGGCTTTTTACGAAAATCAAAAGTTTCAAAAAACGAAACTTAAGCCACTCCTTTTAAAACTATTTGATTCTGCAACGAGATCAAGTTCAAAGAGTTAAAGGTTTTCACAAAAACCATTCGCAACCCTACATCATTTTAGGAAGTAGAGTACTTAGTATTCGTGCTGCGTATGTTGATTATAGTCAAGGCATAGTGTACGGTAGCTAAGTGATGTCTTCCTACACAACATATGATGCGATTAATTAGGACAGTCATGTGATTATGTTGATTATAGTCAAGGGTCATATGGGTGGGTCTAATTAATTAAGAAATGACGGGTAGAACTTAACTAGTGCTTATGATATGTTGATTATAGTCAAGGTCATAAGTGCTAGGGGTAAAAACCGTTATCGGGAGTTTCAAGTGTTGAAATTTGCAATGAGATTGCATACCTTCTATGAGATAGTTGGATCCTGATACCCACTGCGAGTAATTGTTACTCCTGGGAGAGTTTTGCACTTTACAATTAGCCGATCAAGTAGGTGTCTAGAAAGGTGTCAACGGGGTTGCACCTCTCGGAAAACGAGGTTTGTTTTAATTAGTTCCGTGCGAAAGCATGGGGAACCTCCCTCAAAGTACCGACACTGGCCTGGCTGAAAAATTGGCGAACTTGTAGGGTGTAATTAATCTCGGCTAATCTTTCCTTTTAAGGATTGAATGAAGATTTGATAAAAATAGTGGGAGCCATCCTGATTAGATAAAATATATAACCAATCTAATCTTGCAAAGAGCGCACGCAGAGTGTTTTCTTCTCTCTCTCTCTTGGTAGCGACCATGTCACGCCTTAATCAAGATAATAATATGGATGTATTGACCGAACCCGCTTGTTATACTGTGCTGTAGAACGTTGGTTCCGCTCCAACTTATAATTGTTATAAGACTGAGCAGGAAATAGAGGAATACCAGGATTCCCATGCCGTCCAAACGAAGAAAGTGCATGTTGATGCATCTTCTTCGGGTGTGTTCATTACAAAGAACCGTTTCTCAGTATCCTCTACGTCCTGGGTATTTGATACCGGATCAGGATCCCGCATATGTAATTTGTTACATGGGCTACAGATAGGTAGAGAACTGAGAATAAGGTGATAAAGTTTTAAGAGTTGGAAACGGTGCAATTGTTGCAGGCAAGGTGTTGGCAGTTATCACCTTGTATTACCAAATACATTGATTCTAAACGAATGTTATTAAATACCGAACCTGATATGCAACATTATATCATTCTCTTTATTTATTAAAGAAGGATATAATTTTGTATTGTTGGATAATGTTTTGAACATTTCCTATATCAAGAGTTGATCAGTTCAGACACGTTATCTAATGGCATATACGTTCTAAATCAAACCACAGTTCTTAACGTACAGAACTGTCACAACCCAAAATGGCACGTGACTGGCACTTGAATCATGTGAAGTCTATAGGACCCCACCTAATTCTAGTAATCCAAAAGCCCAGAAATCTAAACCATTTAAAAGAGAGTGAAGGAAAAACTTATTTAAAGTTAATATATAAAATCACTTTGAAAGTCGTAGTAAACATTTTTAAAAGCATCAAGTGTTAGTTATATGTATGCCCTAGAGGCCATTAATGTACATATGATGTATATTGTAGTGGATGCTTGGACATATATAGGGAGGACTTTCTTGCTCGACATGATAGTATGCTATCTGGTTGCACTTTATCTTAACATGTACTCTGATTGTCTCTATGTTACATGTTGATAAAGACCTTAGGATATGTACTCGACTACTGGGAATATGATGAGATCATACTAGTGGGGTCACGGTAGTCGATGAGTACATCCTATAACTGTTCCTATTCGGGGGTGTATCGAGACAGGGCATCGATACACCAGAGTAGACTTGCGTATACACATCTTGACCCATATGATGGGCGATGGATGATCCCATATCCATCGGTGTTTGACATCAAGGATGGTGTACGGGTGCTTAGTAGAGACTGGGTACACTGGACGGACTCGCCGAGAACTCCCAGATGGTATTATACCTTACGTCAGATGGCAGTTCTCTGGTGACACTGGTACAGGTTAATCTGTAGACCCGAGATCGTCATAGTGTCTTGTATGATTCCCACTGTGCTTTGATTTCCCTCACACCACGTCTAAGAGGGCGTGCAAAAAGGTGGCTTTTGGGTACAGTCTCGAATCACATGGAGGCAATGAGCGATAGGAGGGGATTCGTCTCTCCCGGTATAGGGAGTTGATGTTGCGCTGTGTTCGATTGGCTATAACTGGAAATCCCTGGCCAGGGTTGGTGAGATTTACTGGTAAGTGTTATCAGTAGTTTCTCGAACTGTTATAGACCTCATATAGACATGACTTATCAAGCTACTGGGGTCTGACGTTTACCAACCCTGGGCGAGATATGCGACATATCAGACGAAGAGACCGGACTGTATGGGAGTGTTACTGACTGGATTCATAGGAGAAGGTATTGGCTTGCTTGTTGATCTTCTGATCGCTCAATACCTGGGTGGCTGTTACGTTTAGCTGACAACTTGCAGCTTGTGGGTGTTTGATATGATCATCACCTACTGCCGGCGTATTGACGATTCTTTAGAGTCCTACACAGAGGTTTCTTGGCTCAGGCAAAACGGAGTAGGAGCACATATATGATATGTGCGGGACCGAGAACAATACGTGTATGTGATGTTAGTGTATATGCCCTAGGAGCCATTATTGTATCATACTAGGTTGTATAATACTTAATGGAAGCTTGGGATATTCACAGTTGTATATAACAGTCTTGCTAAAAATGGTAGTATGCTACTTGGTTTGTGTCTACTTTAATATGTGCATATGTTTCTTGTAGCGTATCACCTATACATATTAGTAGAGCCCATAGGATCTTTGCTTATTTACCAGCGTCGTGATGGCAGTCACACTAGTGGGGGATGGGTAGTCTGTAAGCAACATCCTATACATGTCCCTGGTCGTTGGATTATCGAGATAGGGCATCGATATTCCGGAGTAGACTAAGTGTATACGCTTCTCATCCCAGTTGGGGAGATGGTCTGTCCCACAGCCATCAGTATGTCGTACTGGAGATAGTATACTGGTGCTCGTTAGGTTACGGGTACACCGGACAGGACTCGCAGGGAACTGATTGGTTGGTATTATACCCATCGTCAGTTAACAGTTCCCAGGTGACATGAGTACAGCATAGTCCGCTGACTTGACACTGCTACTTCGCCTCGAGTGTGTCCCACTGTTCTTTGATTGCTACCCTACCACGGCTCAAAGGAGTCGTGTAAACAGGTAGCAGTTAGGTGCAGTCCCGAGCACTTAGAGGCAGTGGCGGTTAGATAGGATTCGTCTCTCTAGGTATTGGGAGTTGATATCGCGCTGTGTTAGAGAGCCATTACGTAAAGTCCCTGGCCAGGGCAAGCGAGATATACTGGTAGGTTCCAGTGGCTTCTCAGGGTGTAATGGGTTTCGCTCCGACACGACTTATACAGTTATTAGGGGACTGACGCTTGCCGCCCCCTAGGCTTGATATGCGATAGTCTTAGAAGAACAGACCGGACTGTACGGAGATTGTCACATCAGGTTCAGTAGGGGTTCGGATGGTTTTCCTCATCGGTCTTCTTATCGACATCGACCTGGGGACCGTTACGTACAGCTAGTGCCGCTTGCGGTCTGTGGTTAAACCCACTGCCAGCGTAGTGTCGAGTCTTTAGAGTCCCACACAGAGAGTTTCCCTGCTCCAGGCGAAACGATATAGAGGTCGTATGGTTTTACGACAAGGGTTCGTATGCGTACGTGTGTTTACGCACGTACGACTTTTCGGACATTTTTTACTAGCCGGCTTTGGTTTAAGCCAGATTCTAGTATCGGATTATTGGATTTATACAGTCTAAAGTTTTTCCGTGTTTTCACGGATTGGGGGGGCGTTCTCGTAATTTGTCGGGAAGCTTCTAGAAGAGTGGTGACTAAGGGGTTAAGGTGGCATGATCATTAAATGCTTAATGACTCATTTGTGTGATTCATCCTTAGCATTAAATGATTCATTAATGAGTTAATGAGTCATATGATGAATCACACAAAGGTGAATGCATCAACCATAATGATTAATCATTTATATTATTTATTTGATTAATTGTTATGGTTGTTATATTCATATGAGTTCATTATTCATTCTCATTATCATTCTCACTTTCTCTCTCCTCAAGCTCACTCTCTCTTCAAACCCTAACCCTAACCTCTCATGAGTTGAGATCAAGGGTTAGCTAGACTAATACATCTATAACCTCACTCTATATCCCCTAGGTAGCATAGATTAGCACTTTAAGCAACCTAGTTATCTCAAGTTTGAGATTAAGCTTGGCGTAGGAGCTTTCAGGTGGATCGTCTTTGATTCGAGGAGGCCGTTGAGGTGCCGATGTTCCAAGGAGCCTACGAGGAGTGGAGGACAGCGATGAAGACCCGAAGGACAAGTAACGTTAGGTATAACTTCGTATCCGAGTAGTTAAACCTCTAGTAGTTAGTTAGCAATGGTTTAGAAACGATTCATGCACTCAAGTCCGTGTTACGAAGCTTTGATAATCGTTTTTCATATATTCCGCCTCCCCGCAAGTTCGTGGGGTGCGTGACATGGACTTACAGTGGTATCAGAGCCAACTATACCATTACTAGCTTGTTAGCAACTGATTAGAAGTTCGATCGACAGAAAAACACGAAAACAAAAATTCGAAACCCTAAATTTCTGTTAATTTTAAAAGTGTCTGCAAAAATATTTGACATACCTTAAAATTCACAGCAGGGAATTTAATGAATTCTGGGAAAATACGAGGGCTCAACTCGAGGTTGCGGTTGTAGCCACCGTTGTATTATTTCTTTTTACTGTTTTTGCTCCTAGGATAGACCCAAGGCGGGGTACACAAACTACCGGGTACGTTGAAGTGTTTAGTGTCCTACTCACGTCGTTGAGGGAGACCGCTTCACTTTGAGTACTTGGCGGGTAGTTTTCCGTACCCGTAGGGGTCTAGGGTGGGGTAATGGCTATTCATCACAACTGTGTAATCCGTCTTTTATTGCAGGCTCAAAGCAAATGCGGATTGCTAATAAATACAATAAAGTTCATCTGTGATCTGGAATGCTTATTATTGCGTCTGACGAATGTACAATATCTATATATGATAGCTATTAGACGTCACTTATGTTTTACACCCGCGCTAGCCCAGCCCCCGCTCTGTCGTTAGTTAAGTAACTTAACGGGTGATGACGGGATCCCGTGGCGAATGCGGATGGCATAAGAGGACGTGGTATTTTCATTGTTTTCTGTAATGATAAGATAAATGAAGGGACGCATTATTATAATGCAAAGAAAATAAACCAAAGTTTAATCGTTGGAACAAATTTAAAAGAAACCACTCGGTTATTTTAAAAGAGCAGAATTTTTTAATTGCGGAGCTTTAACCACTCCTTTTAAAAAAGCTATCAGGTTCCTTCGATTATATCAAGTTCACTACGTTCACGGTTTTTGCCAAAACCATTCGTAGCCCTCCGTCATTTCATTTGGGTATTCAGTAGTATTCAAGCTATGTATTTTGGCCAAAGTCAAGGCATAGTGTTTGGTAGCTACTGGGTATTCATTTGTTGCATAGTTAGATGAGTTAGTTTGGGACAGTCGTATTATCATTTGACCAAAGTCAGGGGTATGTACGGATGGGTTCAAATTAACCTGGATAATGATGGGTAGAACTTGACATGTGACTTATGACATTTTGACCAAAGCCAAGGTCATAAGAGCATGGGGAAAAAAATTTATATCGGGAATTTCTAAAGAAACTGAAATTTGCAGTGAGAGCATACCATTTTGGAGTTTGATGAATGTTGGTAGGATTCCTTCAATATTATCATACGATGATATTTTGGATCCCGATCCTACTGTGAGTATATATTACTTATCAGGAGATTCGTCACTTAACGATCAATGTTATAAACCAAGTAGGTGCCTAGAAAGGTGTCAGCGGGGTTACGCCCCCAGAGAAAATAGGTTATTTAATTAAGGAACTACGCGAAAGCGTTGGAAAACCTCCCTCGAAGTATCGACACTGACCTGGCTGAACGGTTAAGCAAGAATTGTACCGTGAGAATAGTCCTGGCTAATTCTTCTTTTATAGTTTGAGGAGGGATTCGAGAAACAGTGGGAGCCATCCTGTTTAGATAAATTAAACCACTATAAACTTGCAAGAGCATCATGCTAATAGTATTTTCTTCTCTCTCTTAATTGCAGCGACCTTGTGACCACGACTAGGTTATATCTAGATAATAAATTGACTGAATCTTACTTATATGAGTGGCAAAAGTCTGTCCAGATGTCCATTGCCTATGACAAGCTGGACCACCCTATTACTATTCAAGATCCCGCCGTCCCAGGTCCAGTTTCCACTATCGCGGATATGGATATCCGTCAGACAAGGGAAAAAGATAAAGCGAAAGCTAAGCGCCTCATGTTAGCTTCAGTTGATGGTGTATACCAGAAGCAGCACGAGAAGATAGACTTAGTTTCCATCTTTCTCCATAACAAAGATTTATATGGAGAGCAATCTCATATCACAAGATATGAAACCTCGAACGAATTAATTCAAGCGAGGTTAGCTGACGGGTCATCTGTAGGGGACAACGTCCTTACAATGACTAGCTATATTGAAGAGCTCACGGACCTGAAGACCAGGTCGGAGAACAGGTCAGATACTGACCTGATTCTACAGTCTCTACCTTCTACCATGAAGGAAACCAGGGAAGTAGAAGGAACGAGAAGGGCAAAAGTTTCAGGACTGGATATAGTAAAAGTGGGACGTTCCTATTGTTATGGGATTGAGCATAGGCAGAAAGATTGCAGGGCTTTTGAAGCCAGTAGCCAGGATACAAAGCATGTTGTGGCTTCGACTTCGGGTGTGTTTGTAATAGAGAACTGTATGTCAGTTAACCCTACTTCCTGGGTATTGGATACCGGGTCAGGAACTCACAGCTGTAATTCTTTAAAGGCCCTGAGAAACCGTAGGGTTATCAGGATAGGTGATATGACCCTCACAGTTGCTAACAGAATGAGCATGGACGCTGAATCCGTAGGGGAATATCATCTTGGACTGACAACTGGGCAGATATTGATTCTGCGTAACTGTTTTTATGTACCAGGTACAACTTGATATCATATCTGTATCCTTACTTTCTAAGGAAGGATATGATTTTACTTTTATAAGTGATGTGGTTCACATCCACCTAAATCAAGTTATGATTGGGTCAGGTACATTAAAAAACGGGATATACGTATTAAATCAAGCTCAGATTTTCAGTGTCCAGGACACACTTAAAAGAAAGTCTCCGGAATTAAATCAGGCTTTCTTATGGCATTGTAGACTGGGTCACATCAATGAAAGAAGGTTAACTAAGTTACATAGAGAAGGATATTTGAATCCGTTCAAATATCAATCTTATGCTACTTGTGAATCTTGTCTCATAGGAAAGATGACAAAAACTCCATTTACTGGACACGGAGTAAGAGCTAGCGAGCTCTTAGGACTTGTACACAGTGACGTGTGCGGTCCAATGTCTACACATGCGCGAGGTGGTTATTCCTTCTTCATTACTTTTATGGATGATTTCTCTAGGTATGGATATATCTTCTTGATGAAGCATAAATCCGAGGACTTTGAGAAATTCCAAGAATACAAAAATGAAGTGGGAAAACAAACAGGCAAAAGTATCAAGACACTGAGATCTGATCGAGGTGGTGAATACTTAAGTGCCGAGTTCCTAGGTTACTTAAAAGAGAATGGAATTCTCTCTCAGCTTACTCCTCCATACACACCACAACACAACGGTGTATCAGAAAGGAGGAATCGAACCCTATTGGATATGGTTCGTTCCATGATGAGTAAGGCTGAGTTACCGCGATCATTCTGGTGTTATGCGCTAGAATCAGCAGCATATCTTCTAAACAGGGCTCCTACCAAGACTGTGCCTACCACGCCATATCAAATATGGAGTGGAAAGAAACACCATCTTCAGCATCTGAAGATATGGGGATGCCCAGCTTTTGTTAAAAAGCAGCATGTGGACAAGCTCGAGGCACGATCAGTACAGTGTAAGTTTGTGGGATATCCGAAGAATTCCAAAGGATATTATTTCTATTACGCAGAGGAACAGAAGGTTTTTGTTTCTCGTAATGCCCATTTTCTAGAACATCAGTTTGTAGAAAAGGAAACAAGTGGGAGCGAAATAGAACTGGAAGAAATTTCAGAACCACAAACTACAACTGAAAGTATGGTAGAACCAATAGTTCAAGAAGAATTGGACATTTCCACACCACTCTGTAGGAGTAGTAGGCAATCTCATCCGCCCGAGAGATACTACGGTTTTCTCATAGACGGGGATAGAGAGGATTGCACTATTGACTATGATGAGCCGACTAGCTTCCAGCAAGCCATTCAAAGCGGTGACTCAGTAAAATGGATGGATGCAATGCGGACCGAAATGGAGTCCATGTACACTAACAAAGTATGGACTTTGGACATTGCTCCAGATAGGGTAAAACCCGTAGGATGCAAATGGATCTTCAAAAAGAAGATTGGTGTAGATAGACAGGTTGAAACCTATAAGGCTAGACTTGTTGCAAAGGGTTTCCGTCAAAGACCTGGTTTGGACAATGACGAAACCTTTTCTCCAGTGGCTATGCTTAAATCTATTCGGGTCCTTCTTGCTATTGCTGCCTTCCACGATTATGAAATCTGGCAGATAGACGTAAAGACGGCCTTTCTAAATGGTAATTTGGAAGAGAGCGTTTATATGGATCAGCCAGAGGGATTCATTCAGAGTGGGAGCAGTGGTAAAGTATGTGATTGTTTATATACATGCGTGTTCAAGTTCTAGTTTAAATACCGCAATCAAGACGGTTTCGCTTGTAGCTAGCCGGTTGAGTACGGGTCGTCCGCAGGGAGATGGGAGTCTTTTTCAAAGTGTTTTAACGAGTTAAGTCCTGTTTTCAGATTTTGTTGGATTATCTAAGTGTTTAGTTGATATTTAAAGAGAGCTTGTTAGGGTTGGGATTAGGTTAGTTTGAGTTAGGAGTCTCCACATCTTTCGTTGCCCCTCTTAATATCGGTGTTACGGTAATCGGCAACAACGGGGATTAGCACGACTAGGAAGGAACTTGCGAGTATAAGCTAGGCTTTCCAACGCATAGTCCTTCCTTTTGGTGCTTGTCCGTCCGTTCTTGGCTCTTATCCATAACCTCCGGTTAATTCAACCACAACCGGTCTCACTACGGAATCACCGCTATCATGTAGGATAGGGTGCCGTAAGGAGCGGATTGTGGTTCAATTAACGGGAGTCGATTTAAGTTGTTGGGCAAGGAAAGAGTGAGAGAGATTTCCTTCTCTCAAACTTCCCTTATCCTACCCTAACAAGTATAAAACTACTCACACTTCATGATAAGGAAAAACAAAACAAAACAAAGAGGAAGATAGAAAGAAGGAGATGAGAAGAATACGACTAACTATTTGCGACCTCACCTTGGCGAGGATCGAGCGTAAGTATCATTGTCGTATGAATGATAAAGAAAAAGAGAGAAGAAAGAAATAGCAAGAAAATAACAACAACTACTTAACAATTAAAATTACAACAAGTAAAGAAAGATAAGGAGACAAGCATGATAATAAAAAGGGTCTTCTTTATTCATCACTCTTCACTCAAAAGATCACTACAAGTTTAATGGAGAAGAGGTGAGAAGAGGAAGAAGAACATGTAAACTAAAACCTAGCAAAAAGAAATACAAGAATGGACTCTTTCCTTCACAAAGTTCTGGGCTATTTATAGGCCAGAAAATGAAAACCTAGGGCAACCACCAGAACCCAAACAGAATGACCAAAATACCCCCCAAAAATTATCAACTGCCGCCATCATTTGGCCGCGGATCCGCGGCCTGGACCCCACTTTGGCCGCGGATCCACGGCCGTTTTGTTGAGTTGGGCCCTCCAACATTTGGTGCTGGCCTGGTCTGATGTGTACATTATTCTGGTACATATATTTTCTCAATTCGGCACCACGATTTTTCCAGAATTTCTGTTGAGGGAAAGGTGGACTTTTTGTCAAGATTTTGTCATGATTGCCTCGAGCTCCGCGTAGATCTCTTGGATTTTGTGCTACCATTGAGCCTTGTGCATGAGAGTGACATTGCTTTGACGTTTTGTCTTCCTAAACTGGTATCTGGCAACATACGGATGAAGAGCGGAGACCGTGTTTTCTCAGTGGTTGGCAGGAACCCGGATTTTGTTGTGTTTTCCATGAATTTCACCGTTTTAGAACCGAGAACCTGTATCCTGCAATTGACTAGCAAACACGGCTCAAGAGTATCTACCGATATGCAATGTGATAAAAATTGGGCGGTATGAAAATGCAAAAATCTGATATGAACAAATACCCCTAAACTTATCATTTGCTCGTCCCGAGCAAATCCCATTTATTCACAAAAAATTTCCTAACCTCACTTTCGCAGGGAACGCGATTGCACTGAGCATGTGCAACAAGCCGTTAAACCTCTAGGTGTCCCTAGTAGGAGGAGTGTTGTCTCCAGAGGGTTTTCAGCGGATACTACCCACAAAATCCGGTCTAGTTGGTTTTGTAAAATAACTAAGCTTCAAACCCTAAAGTTTTGTTTTAGAAAATAACAATTCTATAATCCTAAGTCTAGACCATCGAACCTTTATTTTTCACACCTCGCATCTTATTTAACTACAGATTTTATATGTCTTTACGTGCAGTGCAAATAGTGTCGTTAAGTTCCAGAAGGATCGATTAAAGTCATCATGTCGCACAATAAAGCCCAGATAACAATTTTAAAAGGATCACATAAGTTTTATAAAGAGTTAAGCATTTTTCAAGTTTCGTTTCCCAGTAAGGTTTCAACTTCAGAATTTCTATCTTCCTTAACAGGAAACTAAATCGTATTTTTCACTCCACCCTTTTCTTGTTTTCATTTCATACACACCTCTGTGAACGTGCAATAGTCTTTATCAAAGAGTAAAACCTTCATATTTCCGTTAAAAAAAAATTTTAAAAGCCTGTCTTTTATCAAGATTATTCTCACACAAAGAACCGTTAGGAATTTTAACTCGGAGAGAACACTTGCTTGACTTTGTATTAACCTGGACTTTCTAGGCTTCTTAGCGAGCTTTGGGCCAATGCACCCAAACCAGTTGATTTTAGGGCATTAGGTGTAGAAACACCCCAGCGGACTTAATTACTCAAGTTACCTAGGTCCAAAAACAAAAGACAGTTTGGCGTGAAAATCAGATGATTTAATACGAACGGAGATATAACTGGCAGTTCAAATATTTTTTGGATAAAAGACGTGTTTGGTGTGTTTGGTGTGTAATCATTCCAATCAAGTTTTAGATGGGTTATTTTTCAGACTTAGCTCCAATTACGGCATCAATAACATTCCTTCATATTCGCTTTACTTCATAAACTATTCTTGACATTACTTATTTCAGAACAAACCTATTTGATCCTCAGAAAATCATTTATCTGTTTAAAAGTTTAAACATGAAAGACTTGTCATCTAATTCCCAAAATCTTACGACACGTGTAGTGTGATGTAAAGACGTATATCAGCTATAGTTAACTTCAAAGGAGAGTTATCTTTCAGGTTTTCAAAATCCAAACATAAGATCTAGTTATTCCTATTTTTTCAAACAAAAACCGTCGAAATGTTGAATCAAAGTTCTTCCACAAGCTAACTTGACAAAAAAGTTTTTATATTTTTTAGAAAATTTTCAGATTTTTATGGATTTATGGATTTTAATATGCAGATGCAAAATATACATATGAATGGGAAGGTAAGAAATGCGTACCGAGCGTACCCCCAAACATAAACTGGACAGTGTCCTCACTGTCGTGGCATGAAGAGAGCAGTTGGAAGGTTCAAAATTGTCGGTTAGTGATACACAATTTTTATTTGTTTTTGTTTTTAAAGAAAAGAAAAAGAATATACACAAATATAAACAAAATGGTTTGTACATACCCCCAAACCTATTTGGAACAGTGTCTACTGTTCTTGGCTGGATAACCCAAGTTTGGAGGTAGGCAGAGGAAGATTAGGCAGGGTAAACCGGCTCCTGTAAGAACAGGAGCTCCTCTGTTGGTTCGGCGCTAAGGTACGGTTTGCATCGGTGTCCATTTACGTTGAAGAGTGAACCGTCCTTTGGATTTTCCAAATCCACAGCGCCCTGCGGATACACATTCCGCACAAAATACGGCCTTTTCCTGCGAGATCTGAGCTTTCCTGGATGGATGTGAAGTCGGGTGTCGTAAAGCAGTACCTGCTGACCAGGTACGAAGGTTTTGTGCAAAAGGTGTTTATCGTGAAACACCTTCGTTCTATTCTTAACGACAACCGCGTTATCGTAAGCCTCATCCCTAAGCTCGTTCAGTTCATTCAACTGCAGCTTCCGATGGCTGCCCATGTCCTCAAGAGACAGATTCAGCTCCTTTATCGCCCAAAATGCGCGATGCTCGATTTCGACAGGTTGGTGGCAGGCTTTTCCGTACACAAGCCGATAGGGAGACATGCCAAGGTCGGTCTTATAAGCGGTTCTAAATGCCCAAAGGGCATCAGTGAGTTTCAGAGACCAATCCTTACGGTTCTTGGAAACCGTCTTCTCCAGTATCTGCTTGATTTGCCGATTTGAAACTTCGGCCTGCCCGCAGGTTTGGGGGTGGTAGGGCGTAGAAAGCTTATGATTAATGGAGTATTTCCGCATCAAGGCTTCGAAAGTTTTATTGCAGAAATGACTTCCATTGTCGCTAATGATCGCTCGGGGGTGCCCAAACCGTGAGAAAATGTTTTCTTTAAGGAACCTAACGACAACCTTGTTTTCATTAGTTCGGCTGGGCACAGCCTCGACCCATTTAGAGACGTAATCAACAGCTAGAAGGATGTAAAAGTTCCCGAAAGAGCTGGGAAACGGCCCCATGAAATCTATCCCCCAAACATCGAAAATCTCCTCAACCAAGATCGGTTGGAGCGGCATCTCGTTCCTCCGGGATATCCGGCCCATGTGTTGGCACCGGGAGCAAGTCTTGCAATAGTCATGAGCGTCCTTGAAAAGTTGTGGCCAGTAGAAACCACATTGCAAGATCTTCTCAGCTGTCTTTCTGGGCACAAAATGCCCGCCACACGCTTGATCGTGGCAAAATGACAGCACACACTTGAATTCCTCATCGGGGACACACCGACGAATAATCTGGTCGGGACAGTACTTGAACAAGTAGGGTTCGTCCCAGTAAAAGTGTTTTACTTGGGATAAGAAGCGAAGTCTGTCCTGACCTGACCATTCGGTCGGTAGTAATCCCGTGGCCAAATAGTTCACAATATCTTCGAACCAGGGTTCGCACGATACTGTCAAGAGTTGTTCATCCGGAAAAACGTCGTTAATCGGAATTGGAAGCGAAGGCGAAGAAGGAAGCCGTGAGAGATGGTCGGCAACTACGTTTTCACATCCTCGTTTGTCCTTAATGACAAGGTCAAACTCTTGAAGCAAGAGGATCCAACGTATTAACCGAGACTTGGCATCTTTCTTCGCAAAAAGATGGCGCAGAGCTGAATGGTCCATGTAGACAATGACTGGAGAGCCGATGAGGTAGGGCCTGAACTTTTCTAAGGCAAATACAACAGCCAAGAATTCCTTCTCAGTTGTTGTATAATTGAGTTGGGCGTCGTTCAGGGTCCGGCTCGCGTAATAGATTACGTGCGGCATCTTGTTGATGTGCTGTCCAAGGACAGCACCGATGGCAAAGTCGGATGCATCGCACATAATCTCGAATGGGTGCGTCCAGTCAGGGGAAGAAAGAACGGGAGCAGAAGTGAGTGAGCGTTTCAGTGACTCGAATGCAGTCACACAGCTCGAGTTGAAGTCGAAAGGCGTGTCCTTGGCCAGCAAAAGCGTCAAGGGCCTAGCAATCTTGCTAAAGTCCTTGATAAACCGTCTATAGAAACCGGCATGGCCAAGGAAGGCTCGGATATCTCTGACGCATCGGGGAGGAGGTAGATTGGAAATGACCTCAATCTTTGCTTTGTCAACCTCTATGCCATTTTGCGAGATGATATGTCCTAAGACAATACCTTCGCGCACCATGAAGTGGCATTTCTCCCAGTTCAAAGTGAGATTCTTGTCCTTACATCGGGTAAGGACAGCGTCAAGATGCAGCAAACACTTGTCAAAGGAGTCGCCGAAGATGGAGAAGTCATCCATGAAAATCTCCAGAAATTTTTCCACCATGTCAGAGAAAATTCCCATCATACACCGCTGGAAGGTAGCGGGCGCATTGCATAACCCAAAGGGCATGCGGCGATATGCAAATGTGCCGAAAGGACAAGTGAAAGTGGTCTTGTCCTGGTCTTTTTCGGCGATGGGAATTTGATTGTAGCCGGAGTAGCCATCAAGAAAACAATAGTACTCGTGTCCGGCCAATCGTTCAAGCATCTGGTAAATGAAGGGTAGCGGAAAGTGGTCTTTCGGCGTTGCGGCATTGAGTTTCCTGTAATCAATGCAAACTCGCCACCCAGTTTGGGTGCAAGTAGGGATTAACTCATTCGCCTCGTTAGTGATGACCGTGATGCCTGACTTCTTGGGGACAACGTGAATGGGGCTAACCCACTGGCTATCAGAGATAGGGTAAATGATACCACTATCTAGACATTTGACGATCTCCTTCTTCACAGCCTCCTTCATGACTGGATTAAGACGTCTTTGTGGATCCCGGGCTGGTTTGGCATCATCCATCAGATGAATGTGATGCTCAACGATCAGGGGACTAATCCCCTTGATGTCCGCCATGGACCAGCCAAAAGCTTGCCTGTTGCCGTGCAAGACCGCGAGAAGGGCTTTCTCTTGCTCGGGAGCTAGAGAAGCCGAGATGATGACAGGGAGGGTCTCGTTCTCACCTAAGTAAGCATACTTAAGGTGAGACGGCAACGGCTTGAGTTCGAGCGTTGGAGGTGAAATGATGGAAGGCAAGACTGGTGCAAAGTTATCGAACTCAAAGGACTCCAGCAAAGGTTCGAAACGAGTGTAGGCAACCGAGTCGGATGGTTCAGGTAACTCATCCGGAAAGTCGAAGGATTCAAACTCGGGTTGTGCGCGGCTAAGATCGTTCGAGAATGTGAAACACTCGTATTCGTTATCGGGCGCAGAAACAGCAGCAGGTTCGAAGAGAAACGCACTAGTGGCGTCAAGATTATCGTGATCAAACAGAAACTCCTCGAATTCACACTCTTCTGGTGTGATCTCCTGGATCGAGCAGACGTCCAGTATATGAGCATTAGGTTCGGCGGGCTGATTCTCCAACCTAAAAATGTTGAGTTCAATCGTCATATTTCCAAAAGAGAGGTTCATTGAACCGTTGCGACAATTGATCACAGCATTTGAGGTTGCGAGAAATGGGCGACCGAGTATCTCTGGAATTTGATTCCGGGGGTTAGCTACAGGCTGTGTATCTAATACAATGAAGTCAACGAGGAATATGAAGTCCCCGACTTTTATCAACACATCCTCTAGCTCACCCCAAGGGTGGGTGATCGATCGGTCGACCATTTGGAGAGTGCAGTGTGTGGGTTTCAACTCTCCGACGCCTAATTGCTCGTATACTGAATACGGAAGCAAGTTAACACTGGCACCAAGATCTAATAGTGCGCGGTTGATGTTCTTATCCCCAATGGTAATTGAAATCGTAGGACAGCCAGGGTCCTTCCGTTTTTGTGGTAAAGATTGGGTAAGGGCATCACTCACAGCACTAGCCAAGAAAACTTTCTTGGGTACCTGACACTTCCTCTTTTTCGTGCACAAGTCCTTTAAGATTTTCGCATAGGATGGGACTTGTTGGACAGCATCTAAAAGAGGAATGTTAATGTTAACCTGCTTGAATAACTCCAGAATCTTCTCCATTTGAGGATTTTGTTTGTTAGACCTCAACCGGTTTGGAAATGGAACATTTTGAAAATTGGTTGAGTCTAATGCTGGAGGAGGAGATTTTGGAGTTGGAACGGATCCCAGAATAGGTGTTTTCGTGGAGTGAGAAGTGGGTCCGTTCAGAGCAGAAGAAGAGGAAGGAGAGCCTGTTGAAGAACGGAGAATAGGCTCGGAAGACGAAGAAGAAGGAGAAGAAGAAGAAGCGGCCGGGGTGTCATCGTTGATCCGTTTGCCAATGTTGTTTTGCAGCGTCCTTCCCGATCTCAGTGTGGTCACGGCACTCACATTATGGTTTTGTTGTTCAAGAGCAACATGTGCATTATGTGGGTGACCGGGGTTTGGAAGTGGCTGGGACGGGAGCTTCCCCTTCTCTCACTCGCTCAAGGCCGCGTTCAGCTGTGCAATCTGGGCCTCAATGGTCTTAATGCTTTGCCCGTGTGCGGCAGTGTGTTGCACTAAAGATTGAATCGAAGACTGGATGTTAGCGGTGGATTGAGTCGATTGTTTAACAAACGCCTCCAGACTTCGCTCGAGCGAGGAAACCTTATCGTTGTTCGACGGAACAAAGTTGTTTGGTGGAAAAGAGTTGTTGGGTGCAAAGTTGTTCGTCTGGTTTTGGAAAGGTTGGGGTTGGAAGGGCTGCTGATACTGAGTTTGTTGTTGCGCTTGTTGTTGCGGCGGTGGGGCCCTTTGGAAATTGTTGCCCTGGAATTGATTCTGATTCTGATTCCAGGCGAAATTGGGGTGGTTCCTCCAACCGGGATTGTAGGTGGAAGAGTATGGATCATTCCTCGGTCTTTGCTGGAAGGCAGCATTAACCTGATCCTGTCCTTGCGAGGGTGGATTGTAAGGACACTCTTCGGTCAAGTGAGAAGGATCGGAACAACAAGCGCAGATGGTACGAAGTGGGAGAACAGGGGCAGGAGCAGGAGCAGGAGCAGGAGCAGAAAATTTGCTCTCTATTGCTTCAAGCTTTCGTGTGATTGCAGCCATTTCAGCTTTCATCGCAATAGAGACATCGAGTTGGTGGATTCCTACCCTAGACTGACCGGTAGAAGTAGAGGTAAAAGAAGAAGAAGTCGGTCTGGTGCTCTCCCACTGTAGCGTTTGCTCCGCAAGATCGTCAAAGAACTGCCACGCTTCCTCGTCAGATTTCGATAGGAAGTGGCCCTGACAGATGGTTTCCAGCAACTGCTTCGTTGCTGGGTTCAGTCCCTCGTATAAGGTTTGGCAGAGTTGCCATTTCTCTATACCGTGGTGAGGACACTGAACAAGAAGGTCTTTGTACCAGTCAAAGCACTTCCAGAAGGGTTCAGAAGGAAGCTGGAAGAATTGGTTGATTTCATTTCGAATTCTTGCGGTCTTATGATTTGGATAGAATTTTTTCAGAAACGCTTTAACAAACTCGTCCCAGCTGGTGATTGAGTGGGAAGCGGTGCTATACAGCCATTTTTCAGCGAGATCGCATAAAGTGAACGGAATGACCCGTAGACGTATAGCATCGTCCGACAGCTGGGTGGTTTTCATCATGGCACAGACATTTTGAAATTTGTTGATGAAGATATAGGCATCTTCAGATTCAAGCCCATGAAAACGTGGAAGCATGTTGATGAAATGGGGCATAATTTCAAAGCTGTCCCCATTGGCCGGAGGAAGAGAAAGGCAGGTGGGAAGTGCAGAACGGGTGGGGTAGAAATGATCCTGGAGCGCGATTCGCTGTGGCGCTACAACAGGCGGAGGTGGTGGAAGATTGGTCTCCGTAGGAGGTGGAGCCAATCCAGCGGTGGTCAAAGAGATGTTCGGATTAAATCCCGACATCACGGAAGAAGAGGTTGGTGAAGGTGACGGTGAAGGTGAAGATGTATGAACAGAATTCCGGTCAACGTCGGAGTTGGCCGGCAAAGGAAGGGGTGAAAGAGGAGTGGACGGAGTATCGACTTCGGAGTCGATCGCGTAGTCGGTCGCGACTAACGTAACGCGGACTAGACGGGCGCTAGTGTCCCGAGTCCAAGCGGACATACACTAAACGAGTTTAGTATAGTCAAAGCGGAGAAGGTGAGGGTAAGAAAACGTCAATGGAGAAAGGCGATGGGTGGTGGGTGAAAATGGATTTGGCGACAAAAGGGCAAGTTTTTATTAAAGTTTTTTGATTTTTTTTTCTTTTTTTCATTTTTTTTTTAGAAAGAGATTTACAGAAATATGTACGGAAGTACGGCTTAAGCAATCACAAACAAGATATGCACAATCACACCTAAATCTAGGGTAACCTAGGTCTACAAGACCTGCTCCTGAACTTGATTTTCGAAGTTAAACAGTGTCGAGAAACAGGCTTAAAAATACACCGATCACGGGGCCAGGTAAGTGCAGAGATAAGGGGAGGTTGTCCAACGCTTTCGCGAAGTTCCTTAATTAAATAACCCTTTCTCTTTCGGCGGTTGCGCCTTTAACACTTTCCTAGACACCCCGTAAACAATATACGGTTAAGGGAAGTTCTAAACACGGTTTATCTTCTCCTAGTGAGCGCGAAGTCCTTAGGGCTGAAGTCTAGTATTTTTTAATTTACAATGGACAATGCATATGCTTTAGTGATTTTTGGGGTCCTGGGAAGGGTGATGAAATCCCCACCCAATCTGGATTGGTTTCAAGCCTTTAAGTCCGTATTAAAGAATGCAAAACAGTAACAAATCAACTGCAAACAATTTTTATTTGCGGCGCAAAGAATCCTGCACAAGAACAGTTTATTGGAAGGGGGAGAAGAGTTTGCGCAAAGAAGGCTGCAGAAAACACAATTCAGTGGAGTTCAGAGGAGTGGAGAGAAGAGAAAGACTCACCAGAAAGAAAATGGGACCCTGAAGCCACTAAATGGCCGCGGATCCGCGGCCAAACATGTGCTAAGGCCGCGGTTCCGCGGCAAGATGGTGGGCTTGGGCTTTGAAATTTTGTGGAGATGCTGGTCTGTGTCTCCTCTGGTTGTCTGGATGTGTGGAATTCTGATTTGCTCACTGTATCTGCTCCAGATTTTTACAGTAGACCGGATGCTTCGTTTTTGTCTGTCGCGGTGTAGCCGCGAAATGTGGGTCTATCTTCCCACGTCTTTGGCACTGTACTTGAACTCCGTATTTTCAACGTCTTGGCCACTGAACTCGAACCTTGTATTTTCCTGCACACTTGCACAAAAGCTAATCAAAAAACAACAAGATGGTTTTTTACAAAGTATGTATTTTTTTCGTTTTTTTTATACTTACAATTAACCCGAAATTACACAAAGAAATAAACTACCGTCTCCCCGGCAACGGCGCCATTTGATTGTTTATATACGTGCGTGTTCAAGTTCTAGTTTAAATACCGCAATCAAGACGGTTTCGCTTGTAGCTAGCCGGTTGAGTACGGGTCGTCCGCAGGGAGATGGGAGTCTTTTTCAAAGTGTTTTAACGAGTTAAGTCCTGTTTTCAGATTTTGTTGGATTATCTAAGTGTTGAGTTGATATTTAAAGAGAGCTTGTTAGGGTTGGGATTAGGTTAGTTTGAGTTAGGAGTCTCCACATCTTTCGTTGCCCCTCTTAATATCGGTGTTACGGTAATCGGCAACAACGGGGATTAGCATGACTAGGAAGGAACTTGCTAGTATAAGCTAGGCTTTCCAACGCATAGTCCTTCCTTTTGGTGCTTGTCCGTCCGTTCTTGGCTCTTATCCATAACCTCCGGTTAATTCAACCACAACCGGTCTCACTACGGAATCACCGCTATCATGTAGGATAGGGTGCCGTAAGGAGCGGATTGTGGTTCAATTAACGGGAGTCGATTTAAGTTGTTGGGCAAGGAAAGAGTGAGAGAGATTTCCTTCTCTCAAACTTCCCTTATCCTACCCTAACAAGTATAAAACTACTCACACTTCATGATAAGGAAAAACAAAACAAAACAAAGAGAAGATAGAAAGAAGGAGATGAGAAGAATACGACTAACTATTTGCGACCTCGCCTTGGCGAGGATCGAGCGTAAGTATCATTGTCGTATGAATGATAAAGAAAAAGAGAGAAGAAAGAAATAGCAAGAAAATAACAACAACTACTTAACAATTAAAATTACAACAAGTAAAGAAAGATAAGGAGACAAGCATGATAATAAAAAGGGTCTTCTTTATTCATCACTCTTCACTCAAAAGATCACTACAAGTTTAATGGAGAAGAGGTGAGAAGAGGAAGAAGAACATGTAAACTAAAACCTAGCAAAAAGAAATACAAGAATGGACTCTTTCCTTCACAAAGTTCTGGGCTATTTATAGGCCAGAAAATGAAAACCTAGGGCAACCACCAGAACCCAAACAGAATGACCAAAATACCCCCCAAAAATTATCAACTGCCGCCATCATTTGGCCGCGGATCCGCGGCCTGGACCCCACTTTGGCCGCGGATCCACGGCCGTTTTGTTGAGTTGGGCCCTCCAACATTTGGTGCTGGCCTGGTCTGATGTGTACATTATTCTGGTACATATATTTTCTCAATTCGGCACCACGATTTTTCCAGAATTTCTGTTGAGGGAAAGGTGGACTTTTTGTCAAGATTTTGTCATGATTGCCTCGAGCTCCGCGTAGATCTCTTGGATTTTGTGCTACCATTGAGCCTTGTGCATGAGAGTGACATTGATTTGACGTTTTGTCTTCCTAAACTGGTATCTGGCAACATACGGATGAAGAGCGGAGACCGTGTTTTCTCAGTGGTTGGCAGGAACCCGGATTTTGTTGTGTTTTCCATGAATTTCACCGTTTTAGAACCGAGAACCTGTATCCTGCAATTGACTAGCAAACACGGCTCAAGAGTATCTACCGATATGCAATGTGATAAAAATTGGGCGGTATGAAAATGCAAAAATCTGATATGAACAGTATGCAACCTGCTTAAGTCCATTTATGGACTAAAACAGGCATCGCGGAGTTGGAACATCTGTTTTGATGATGCTGTCAAAGAATTTGACTTTATCAAAAATCCAGATAAACCATGCATATACAGTAAGATTGTAGGGAGAGCTGTTGTATTCCTCGTCTTGTACGTGGATGACATTCTCCTAATAGGAAATGATATTCCTATGTTACAGTCAGTCAAAAGATTCTTGTCACATAAATTCTCCATGAAAGACCTTGGTGATGCCACCTACATTCTGGGGATCCGGATCTATCGTGATAGATCAAAGAGGATGGGACTTTCACAGTCCAGGTACTTAGACACCATAGTGAAAAGATTCAGTATGGATGATTCTAAGCGCGGTAACCTACCGGCTTGTCACGGAATCACCCTCTCCAAAGAGATGTCTCCCAAAACTGATTTGGAAAGGGATCGCATGTCGATTATACCCTACGCTTCTGCGGTAGGCTCTATAATGTATGTGATGTTATGTACCAGACCAGATGTAGCATACGCATTGAGCGTAGTAAGCCGGTATCAAGCAAACCCAGGGGAGAAGCACTGGATAGCAGTAAAGAACATTCTCAAGTACCTGAGGAGGACTAAGGAGATGTTCTTGGTATATGGTGGAAAAGACCTCCAGATAGAGGCCTTTGCCGACTCCGGCTTCCAGAGTGACAAGGATGACTCCAAATCCATGTCGGGTTATGTCTTTACCCTCAATGGAGGGGCGGTCTATTGGAAGAGTTCCAAGCAGGAGACCGTTGCTGACTCAACAATGGAAGCGGAGTACATAGCTGCTTACGATGCCGCAAAAGAAGCAGTCTGGATGAAAAATTTCCTCACAGAACTTCAGGTGGTTCCTACCAGTGTTGGTCCAATACCTCTGTATTGTGACAACAACGGCGCTATTGCTTTAGAGAAAGAACCCAGGTCCCATCAGAAGTCCAGACACATCTTAAGGCGGTATCACCTGATCAGGGAGATCGTAGATCGCCGGGAGATCGAGGTAAAGAGAGTAGAGACGGAGAATAACATTGCTGATCCATTCACAAACGCCCTTCCTCAGACGCAGTTCGAGAGGCTATTCGAGATGATAGGTCTACGATATGCCAGCTCATGGCCCTAGTGCAAGTGGGAGATTGTTAGTGTATATGCCATAGGAGCCATTATTGTATCATAGTAGGTTGTATATTACTTAATGGAAGCTTGGGATATTCACAGTTGTATATAACAGTCTTGCTAAAAATGGTAGTATGCTACTTGGTTTGTGTCTACTTTAATATGTGCATATGTTTCTTGTAGCGTATCAATTATACATATTAATAGAGCCCATAGGATCTTTGCTTGATTACCAGCGTCGTGATGGCAGTCACACTAGTGGGGGCTGTGTAGTCTGTAAGCAACATCCTATACAGGTCCCTGGTCGTTGGATTATCGAGATAGGGCATCGATATTCCGGAGTAGACTAAGTGTATATGCTTCTCATCCCAGTTGGGGAGATGGTATGTCCCACAGCCATCAGTGCGTCGTACTGGAGAAAGTATACAAGTGCTCGTTAGGTTACGGGTACACCGGACAGGACTCGCAGGGAACTGATTGGTTGTTATTATACCCATCGTCAGTTAACAGCTCCCAGGTGACATGAGTACAGCATAGTCCGTTGACTTGACACTGCTACTTCGCCTCGAGTGTGTCCTACTGTTCTTAGATTGCTACCCTACCACGGCTCAAAGGAGTCGTGCAAACAGGTAGCAGTTGGGTGCAGTCCCGAGCACTTAGAGGCAGTGGCGGTTAGATAGGTTTCGTCTCTCCCGGTATTGGGAGTTGATATCGCGCTGTGTCAGAGAGCCATTACGCAAAGTCCCTGGCCAGGGAAAGCGAGATATACTGGTAGGTTCCAGTAGCTTCTCAGGGTGTAATGGGCTTCGCTCCGACACGACTTATACAGCTATTAGGGGACTGACGCTTGCCACCCGCTAGGCTTGATATGCGATAGTCTTAGACGAACAGACCGGACTGTATGGAGATTGTCACCTCAGGCTCAGTAGGGGTTCGAATGGTTTTTCTCATCGGCCTTCTTATCGACATCGACCTGGGGACCGTTACGTACAGCTAGTGCCGCTTGCGGTCTATGGTTAAACCTACTGCCAGCGTAGTGTCGAGTATTTAGAGTCCCACACAGAGAGTTTCCCAGCTCCAGGCGAAACGATATAGAGGTCGTATGGTTTTACGACAAGGGTTCGGATGCGTACGTGTGTTTACGCACGTACGACTTTTCGGACAGTTTTTACTAGCCGGCTTTGGTTTAAGCCAGATTCTAGTATCGGGTTATTGGATTTATACAGTCTAAAGTTTTTCCGTGTTTTCACGGATTGGAGGGGCGTTCTCGTAATTTGTCGGGAAGTTCTAGAAGAGTGGTGACTAAGGGGTTAAGGTGGCATGAGCATTACATGCTTAATGACTCATTTGTGTGATTCATCCTTAGCATTAAATGATTCATTAATGAGTTAATGAGTCATATGATGAATAACACAAAGGTGAATGCATCAACCATAATGATTAATCATTTACATTATTTATTTGATTAATTGTTATGGTTGTGATATTCATATGAGTTCATTATTCATTCTCATTATCATTCTCACCTTCTCTCTCCTCAAGCTCACTCTCTCTTCAAACCCTAACCTCTCATGAGTTGAGATCAAGGGTTAGCTAGACTAATAAATCCATAACCTCACTCTATATCCCCTAGGTAGCTTAGATTATCACTTTAAGCAACCTAGTTATCTCAAGTTTGAGATTAAGCTTGGCGTACGAGCTTTCAGGTGGATCGTCTTTGATTCGAGGAGGCCGTTGAGGTGACGATGTTCCAAGGAGCCTACGAGGAGTGGAGGACAGCGATGAAGACCCGAAGGACAAGTAACGTGAGGTATAACTTCGTATCCGAGTAGTTAAACCTCTAGTAGTTAGTTAGCAATGGTTTAGAAACGATTCATGCGCTAAGTCCGTGTTATGAAGCTTTGATAATCGTTTTTCATATATTCCGTCTCCCCGCAAGTTCGTGGGGTGCGTGACATGGACTTACATGTGATACCGTATTAGATTCTCACAATATGAGATATCGGCCGGGTATATATGATATAGCCAGGTCATCGGATCAAAGTGTTGATTCGATGAATTGATACAGATTATATTAGTCGGTTATTTGTGAAATGGCCGGATTATCGGGTCAAGTGTTGATTCGATAATTTAATGTATAATTATATATTTGATATTTTAAATTACATTAACTAATATTAGCTCACTAAAAGATTCTTTTTCTCACTCGGGTAATACATTGATATATATGCGATATATGTTAATTGTATTATTTTTTTTGGTTACAATAAATATTATATATGTGATATATAATATAGTAACAGTTTAGGATTATTAATGCAACATGTTTAGTGGAGATTAAACATGGTTAGGGTTTGATTTGGGTTAATTCTTTCTAGTAGCTTCTAGAAGCTTTGCTTTTGTTTTAAGCAAAGATATTTGTTATGATATTTTGGATGATATTTATTTAACCCAACCCAACCCTTCAACTATGGTTCAATCTCTACAAGGGTTAAGTTTACTTACTTAACCCATGGTTGCATTTCTAACCTCACAAGACTTTTTCATTATTCATCACAAAAGGTTTTGGATATTTTTCTTCTTCTTCCTTGAAGAAAAGCTTTCTAGCTTTTTCTTTGGTGATGACAATGAGTGAGATTAAGATAATAAAAGAGAGCTAAATTCCTACTTCATCATCCTAATCTATCCTAACCATTTAGATTAGGGTGTTCACTTCATTAGTGAGTGAGAGCTTGTGTTAAAGAAACTTCAAGGTAGATCATCTTTGTTATCGAAGATCGGAAGCAAGCTTGCATCTTTCTCTTCGTGAAGCCTCTCTAGATTCCGGGAAATCGATGATCGCAGCGAAGGGACCTCAACACGGAGCTTTTTGAAGTGAAGGACCGGACTACAAAGGTTGTAATCCTTTTCTCTTAGAAGTAAAGTTGTTTACTTGCTTTGTTTTGCCTAATCTCTAGTTTAAAGATCTTGGTTAGGGTTGTTCGGCACGTCTAAATATTAAATCGGGCATGGTTGATGCCTTATAGACCCTTGTGACAGTGCCTAGTAACCCTACAGTGGTATCAGAGCCAAGCTAGAGCTTTAGGCGAAGTCTAGACGAAGTTTAAAGTCCGATCGAACTCCGAATACCCGTAAAACCCTAGTTTCTGGAAATTTTTCAAAAAGTTGATATTTTTCAAATTAAAAATGCTCAGAAAATTCAGCAGGTAATTTTATGGTGAACTGTGAAAAACGACCCCCTAAATCAATTAATGCGCCGCGGAACCACGGCCAAACCAGGGTATTGGCGGCGGTTCCGCGGCAAGTACTGTAGATTGAGGGATAGTTTTTGTACAGTAACATCCGTAGGTACTTTTGCCTATTTCTGGGAATTTTTTTATTTTACTCAAGTGTTGAGTTTTCTGGGTTGTATTGGGAGCTCGTTGATTCGATCGGAAAGTTTAACTTCGTTTAAGTTTTTTCGGGTAATTTTAAAACGTGTTAAAAAGTTCGACCGGATATCAATAACTCACTTTCTCCCCTGCCGAAAAATTTCCAAGTGTTGGATTTTTCCGTATTTAAGAACGTTCTAAGTCGTACAAGTAACACGGTGGACCCTCTAGAAGAACACAAACCTTAACTCGATTATGTGACCATCTGAACTGCCTCTAAACCTTAGGGTTTGTGGCAGTACGGCGTTGCCACATGTGAGGTGTTGGTTTGACCCTTCTACGGCTGGACCATTAGTACTATGGCATGTGATGGATTTTTTTAAACTAATTTCAAGTGTTGAGAACTATTTGGGAAAACTTGGGTGTTTGATCATTCGATCGGAAAGTTTAACATTGTCTATTTATCTGGAATGTGATACAATATTTGGAATCCACAAGTAGTTATGAGATAACTAATTTGAATGTTATAAATCTAGCAGTTCAGTCTCAGATGATCGGTTGCCACGGGATTTTGATGCGATCAAAAGTCCGTCGCAATCACGTAGCGTATGCGGATACTCGCCGGGTAAACTTAATAGACAGCCACGCCCCATAGCCTCGACCAAGTGATTGTAGGAGAACCCCGTCGCCAAAAGCATCCGTTCGGGTGCTTGCGGCAACGGTGTTCTGCCTTAGTGCACTTCGTCGACGGCATCCGGGGGTGCGGCCGTCTACTAAAGTTTGCGACAAACATTCGATCAGGATGTCGGCAATCTTGTTGAATTGCCTGACTTGATATTGAAAAGAGTTTTCGATAATGAGACTAAAATGTGGGGTTTATAATTGTTAGGCATGCGATGTCTAAGGAATTTATTTGGTTAGGCATGCGATGTCTAAGGACGTTGCGGATTCCAACTGTTGTAGTTTTACACTTTCTTTTTTGCGACCGTAAGTGTAATATGTGGTGTATCGCTGGTTTCGTTGCTATAGATCAACGAGAATTGGGATACGCATATTTACTTACGTTGATGATATGTGATATTATGTGTTGCTGTGATATGTTATATTGGATCGTCGTGTTTGAATAGCCGGGGGTTTTATATGAGATGAGAATTTTTCTTTTTCATTCATGTAAAATTCATTTGTATGTAATATTCTTTTATTGGGGCACTTCCGGGCTTAGGATGATGTCACCATTGTATATTATTTACTTTTCTGCATTAGGTAGACCCAAGACGGGGAGCACAAGTAACAGGGTTCTAGGGTCCAGTGGGAGACCATCTCAAGGAGTCGAGACCGGGTCTCCTAACCCTAGAATTGGCAGTGTTTCTTGTCGCTCTCGTAGGGGTCTAGGGATGTGGGTTTGGCTATTCATCACGACCGTGGAATCCGTGTTTTATACAGGCTCGTATTAAAACACGGATGTCCTAGTATATCCAATATTTCATATATGTTCTTCTGCTGCAATGTTCTGTGATGAGATCATATTACTGCCTGAGATGAATGTTTATATTATATATATGAGATATATGTTATATTGCAGATTTCGTTTCAAATGTGATGCTTGTGAAGCATAATAAAATGGGACTTCATTAATGAGATTAATGAAACTTAAAGAAACCTAAAGATGTTGTAGAAACTTGTTTATAAACTGGTAGCTCTAGTTCTTGCTTTGCATAGCGGTGTTCCTTGTAGAACATCCTGCAACTTATTCGATAAGGAAAGAGCCGAGATCCCTTCACCGGGAGTGACCTCTTTAGCGAAACTAGCAAATGCTACAAACTCGGTTTATCTTTTGATTGCTTCGATAGTTCTTGTTTTGCATAGTGGTATTTGTGAAATATCCTGCACCTTATTCGATAAGGAAAGAGCCGAGATCCCTTCACCGGGAGTGACCACTTTAGCGAAACTAGAAAAGCCTCAAAAACACTCCTTTTAAAATCACTCGATTCTACAACGATATCAAGTTCATTACGCAAAGGGTTTTCTTAAAAACCTGTCGTAGCCCTCCGTCATTTCAGATAAGTTCTACTTAGTATTCGTACTACGTTTTTTGACCTCCATCAAGGCGTAGTGTGCGGTAGCTAACTAGTATTTATCTGCTTATGCATATGATGCAGATTGTTTTAGGGTAGTCGTGCAGCCTTGTTGACCTCCGTCAATGGTCGTGCGGGTGGGTTTAATTCAATAAGGAAATGACGGGAAGAACTTGACTAGCAGCTTATGGTTTGTTGACCTCCGTCAAGGTCATATGACGCTAGGGGTAAAATATTATTGGGAATTTCAAGTGTTAAAATTTGCAATGAGATTGCATACCTTCTATGAGATAGTTGGATCCCGATACCCGCTGCGAGTAAGAGTTACTCCTGGGAGAGTTTTACACATTACAATTAGCCGATCGAGTAGGTGTCTAGAAAGGTGTTAACGGGGTTACGCCCCTGGGAAAATGAGGTTTACTTTAATTAGGTCCGTGCGAAAGCACGGGAAACCTCCCTCAAAGTACCGGCACTGGCCTGGCTGAAAAATTGGCGAACTTGTAGGGTGTAATTAATCCCGACTAGTCTTTCCTTTTAGGGTTTGAAAGAAGATTTTACTAAAACAGTAGGAGACATCCTGATTAGATAAATTGATAACCAATCTAATCTTGTAAAAGCGCACGCTGAGTGTTTTCTTCTCTCTCTCTCTCCAGGTAGAGACCATGTCATGCCATAATCAAGATAATAAAACGGATGTATTGACCGAACCAGCTTGTTATACTGAGCTGGGGAACGTTGGTCCCGCTCCAACTTATAATTGTTATAAGACAGAGCAGGAAATAGGGATTACCAGAATTCCCATGCCACCTAAACGAAGAAAGTGCATGCTGATGCATCATCTTCGGGTATGTTCATTACAGAGAACTGTTTCTCAGTATCCTTTACGTCCTGGGTATGAGATACCGGATCAGGATCCCACATATGTAATTTGTTACATAGGCTACAGATAGGTAGAGAACTGAGAACGGGTGATAAGTTTCATGAGATAGAAACGGTGCAAGTGTTGCATCCAAGTCTGTTGGTAGTTATCACCCTGTATTAATCAATACATTGATTCCGAACGAATGTTATTAGACACCGAACCTGATATACAACATCATATCAGTCTCTTTATTATTAAAGAAGGATATAATTTTGTATTGTTGGATAATGTTTTGAACATTTCCTATATCAAGAGTTGATTGGTTCAGGCACGTTATCTAAAAGCATAGACGTTCTAAATCAAACCACGGTTCTTAGTATACAGAACACACACAAAAGGAAGAGTTCAGAAATGAACGAATCCTTCTTGAGGTATTGTAAAATAGGTCATATCAATGCAACCCGACTAGCTGAAGTTACATTTAGATGCATATTAAAATTAGTTTGAATTTATATCTTGTGAAACTTGTCGGTCATGTCACAAAGATAAGATGACCATAGCCCTGTTTATTGGAAATAGAGAAAGAGTTAGTGAACTTTTAGGATTGATACATGATGATGTATGTAAGGTCCCCTGTCTACAAATGCCAAGATCGGTTCTTTATACTTCATTACATTCACTGTTTATCTCTCAAGATTCGGACATATGTTCCTGTTGAAACACAAGTCTGAACCTTTTGAGAAATTCAATGAATATGAGTTAGAAGTAGAGAACCAAAAACAGGTATAAGTATTATGTCCTTTGATGAGATCAAGGAGGAGAATACTTGAGCATGGAATTCTTGGACTATTCTAAAGGAGAATGAGATTCTCTCTCAGCATTACTCCTCCGAATACACCACAGCATATCGGTGTATCGGGGCGAAGCTGTAAGTGCACGGCGGCGCCCCGGCCGTCAATCCGACGGCCAAATGCGGAAGCGGTGATAAACTTTAATTTTGCGAACTTAGCAAACCGGCACCACCGCGCACTAAACCCCGGATCGGGCCATTAAACTAGATCTAGCAAAGTAACAAGATAGGGAAGAGATATACCGAATGATCCGAGTCCTCCGGTCTTCTCGTCGTCGTCCCGATCTCCTGCGGAAACTCCGGTCGTCGCCTCCTCGCCGGAAGGGCACCACATCGCCTGCATCTTTTACGGGCTCCCACCTCAATACCGAGGCAACTCGGGCGCGAAGTTGGCTAGCCGAAGCGCCCAAGATTTGCTGTAGAATAATGTAGAATCGTTGTCTCTTTGGGGTTTAAGAGGTTGCCATGTATGGAGGAATTTTTGCAAGAATAATCATGGATCAAATCTTGATGAAGAATGGAGCATGCTCTCAAAAGGAATGAGCATCACCAGCAAATGAGCTCGGCCAAGCCTTTTATTTGCTCACTGGAAATGTGTACATGGATGAAGTCAATTAATTAAAACCATGCTTCAATTAAAACACCTCACAGCAAACTCCAAATGAGCTCCCTGGAAGAATCATGAAGCAAGCTTCTCACTTTTATGAAAGAATGTGTGAAGGAATTAATACAAAAGAGCAAAAGAAATTCCTTCACAGCAAAAACAAATGGGGGGAGTCCACTAATTAATCAAAAAGGAAAATTTCCACCAAAAATAACCCCTCCCATACTTCTAAACAGTGGCCGGCCACATCATGGACAAGTGGGGAAAAAAGCATTCTTTTAATGAAGAGGTCACAATCACAATAAACCCCTTCCACAAAATGTTACTTGCAAACTGCAAATAACACCCTCCAACGAAAAGTCCGGCCGTGAAGGAACAAGGGAAAAACCGGCCGGAACGGAATGCAAACTGGCAACCCCAGAAAACTGGTCCCATAATAAATTACAGGAAAACCCCGATACTGTGCATACACACCCGCATTTTTATTCCGACCGAAATACAAATGCAAAGAGACAAAACTACACTATCAAATACTAAGATCCGGCTTAAGCCAAAGCCGGCTAGTAAAAACCGTCCGATCACGATCCGTGCAATATCGCACGTATCTGATCGAACCCCGCCATATCTCCATACGGCCTCTACAGCGTTTCGCCCGAAAGCTTGAGTAACTGAAAGTGTGGTGGACTCTAAAGACTCGTCAATACTATGGCTGTGGATTTAACCACTAGCACGTCAGAGGTATAAGCCAATACGTGACGGGCCACCAGCTATTGACCAAAAGGGACGTCGATGAAAGAACTCATCCCGACACCCTACTGAGCTTGTCAGTGACAATATCCGTACAGTCCGGTCCGTTCGTCTATGAGCATCGCATGTCGGGCCTAGGAGGTTGGTAAAAGTCAGACCCCCAAAAGCGGTACAAGTCGTGTCGGAGTGTAGCCCAGAACACCCTGAGATACTACTGGAATACCTACCAGTAAATCTCCTGCCTTGGCCAAGGACTTCGTGTAATGGCTTTCCTAGACACAGCGCGACCTCACCCCCAATACCGGGAGAGACGAACCCCTGAAGATCCGCTCACTGCCTCCATGTGGCTCGGGACTGTACCCAACTAAAACCTGTTTGCACGACTCCTTTGAGCCGTGGTAGGGTAGTAATCAAAGCACAGTGGGAACTCACACGAGACAAATGACGATCCCCAGGTCGATGAACTAACCTGTACACATGTCACCTGAGAACTGCTATCTGACGTCAGGTATAAGACCAACTAGCATGTTCCCGGCGAGTCCTGTCCGGTGTACTCATAACCCAATGAGCACCTGTATACATCTTAGGTGAACCAACAGACACCAGTGGCTTGTGAGACCGGCCACCGCCCCTCGTCGGGGTCTCGACTGTATACACTAGTCTACTCTGGAGTATCGATGCCCTGTCTCGAAACTCCTACGACTAGGGACCTTTTAAGGATGTGCTTATAGACTCCAGCTCTCACTTATATGATCGCCCTCATACTGCTGGAAGTCAAGCAAGAATCCTAGGGGCTCTATCAACGTGCAATAGCGACATGTCAGGTCACCTAAAACAGTACACGATGATAAAGGTAAACCAGATAGCATACTATCATCTCGAGTAAGACTGTCCTACCGGGATAAGTCCCCCCTCAATCATTGCAATCACGTGCCTGTGATCCAATAATTGACTCTGAGGGCACTATCTCCAACAATCTCCCACTTGCACTCAAGGCTAATTATTGCGATGTCGCATACTCACAGCCTGTGTGATACCGAACACCCAACTCCCCTACTAGTCAGTCTCACAAAATCCGTTTGTGAAACTATTGCGTTCGAGGAATAGCCTCAGTGAGTGGATCCGCCTAGAAGTTTCGTTCTATGTCTCTCTATATCTCAAGTTCATGGAGAAAGCCATCTCCCGAAATGAGCAATACCTGTCTTAGAATGTCAGGATGTCTGATGGGACCTAGCTCATAAATGAACTCCAAATCCAAACTTCTTAGTCTGTATCGTCAACTGAACTTAATCAGTATCCTGCGCCATGCCACCCTCAGTATTGCCTTGGACCACCTGTCCAAAATACTGCCCCTCATCAGAAGGAAAACTATAACTCTGACGACCTCCTTGTCGTCCAGGTGACCTTGGAAGCCTGGAATGATAACTATTTCCCGAATGGGGCTTTCGTTATCATATCCCTAGAACAGCCACTTGTGTTCTAAAACTGCTTCCGACTGTTTTTCCAGGATTGGATCAATGTCAACTTATTGCATCTAGTGCAAGAACAACATCTGGTGTGGTACTTGACATCTCATGATTGACTCAATTGCCTAAGCAAGTGATCTGCCAATCATGCACATCCCTCTCTACTTTAGTCTATAAGACACCTTTAGAGAGGGTGACTCCATTACCTGCAGGTATACTACCGTGCCAGGAGTCGTCCATTCTAAATACTCTTAGAATGCTGTCTAAGTACCCTGATTGGGAAACCACCCAAATCTAGATCTAAAAACCATAGATCTAGTAACCAGTATGTCTGATATAATGTCCAAGTCCCTTGTGGAGAAACCACTGTGTGACGACCAAAGTATAACCGATCGTAGTATAGGAGTTTCTTTTCCTACTCTGTGTATGTCATCCAAAACCCGGATATCATACCATACTACCTTCTCAACAGATCCATCCCCTATTCTGATGACGTCAAACCTATGACTGTCACATCAGAAACAGATGATCTATCTCCGCTATATCTGCTTTGGTCTATAAATAGACATAAGCCTGATGTCCACCAATGCTTCCGCTGCTCCCACTGACTACGACAACCCTCTGGCAGAGTCATATAGACATGCACTTCTAAGGCTAGTTTAGAACGACGCTATACTCATCCTCCTGCCGGGTCTCGCAGCCTGGAACAACAACAATGGCAAGTGTGGGTAAACAAGAACTTCCCTGTCACCGTCCTTGAGGCTACCGGAGTACCTCTCGGGTGCCTGAAGTTACCCACCTTATCTGCGGAGTGGCCAATGGAATGTTAAATCAGATTGAATCTTTAGGTTCCTTATCAAATCTTCAGTAATCGTTTGCGGTTCTGGAATCACTTCCAGTTCTACCATACTCCCACTACTGTTTTTGAAAAAATCCATTTTTAATAAAACTGTGGCGAGTCAAGAACAATATCACTATTGATCTGCCAGATGGTAGAAAATCAACCCTCGTCATAGCCTGGGTCAACCCACAAACAGCCATTACAGAAAACGTGCCTTGAGTTGTCCAGTGTCTGGTTTTAATCATAAGCCGGACAACTCCCCGTACCTTAACAACGTTAAGATATGAACTGTTCTACATCCAATATAGAACCAGAGGCACTGATTTAATTGAACCAGATTCAAATCATGCAGCTATCTCCAGTGCATGTCAACTAAATGGAGAGAGGCCGATCAGCGTTACTCAACTTAGGAATGCTTCCAATTATGAGTAACCTGAAAGAGAAGCAATTTCTCTTTATCATTACTATCAACTGAATACCATACACAAGTATCTACATCTTCAATCACTTTGAAGAATCCCGATACTTGCTATACTTGGTTCTCTACTCTATTCAAATACCTATAACTTCTCAAAACTTAGACCCTGTGTTTCTACGAAACACATGTCTAAGAACTAAAGAAGTTAAAAGTAAACAGAATATAGTATGAGGACTAACCCCTCTGTCCTAATGGACACTGGACAACATACAATACTCTGTATAAGTCCGCTGAGTCTAACAACTCTTTCACTGTATGTCGTAGGTTGAAAACTGTACTTATGGTTAAGAAGAATTACACCGCTGTTTAATGCTCCTTACCTAACCATCCACTGATATAGGTAAATGTCATCGACATAATATCAAAAAGGTATATCTCACTCTATGAAAATAGACGTACAGATATATCAATTTGAAATTGGTGCACAACAGCGGATATTCAAAACCAAATATTTGCCGACCGGCAAACAGCCCAGGTGATCTCCTCAAATATCACCGATTACAACGAATCCCGATATAATGAGGATGGTCACCCAATTCCCAATGACTTACTCCCACTCATCATCTATAAAACCATACAGATGTGAGAATCATACCTGGTAAATACATACCCTGGAGTAAGTATCTAATCGGGAAATCAGTTTTCTTTTAACATTACACAGTGAAACTGAAACATTGAAATGTTTCGGTGGGGTATCCCGGTATTCTTAGTAATGCCTCTTCCATTATCCAGATTCACAACTATAACCGTATAATTCTTTGCCACCTCTCCAAATCCCTTTATATGTCTTTAGTCATTACCTTCTGCACACCCCTTAGGCCAAATGGTTTTCTTCCTTCCTTACCGTTCGGCACCAGCCTATGGTTTGGAAGAAGACTATCCAGTAAGCATAATGGGTGTACTGTCCTAATCCTAGGAGCACTCGCAATGCGAGAGAAGGTGAAGATAAAAGACAACCGAATAAACCATATTCCTATTTCTCCTGGACCAGAATCCATCCCCGAACTGGAACAAGTTCCATTCGAGTTCGTATATAACCATACGATGGAGTATCCAATAAACTGTGGATCTTCGTAGTGATACGGAGTGTCCTGGAGAAATACAAAGGTGATTTAGGATTGGCGAAGAAATACTTGGTTTGGTCGTGAATATCAGTCGCAATTTACTTTGCCCTCTTACTAATCCCTTGTTTTGTCTTAATCTTAATACCTTCTGCACACCGTTTAGGCTAATTGGTTTTCTTCATTCCCTACCGGTCGGCACCAGCCTATGGTTTGGAAGAAGACTATCCAATAAGCGTAATAGGTGTACTACTCCTAAACCAAGGAGTACTCGCAACCTGAGAGAAGGTGAAAAGAAAAGACAACTGAATAGTCCTATCCGTTTTCTCCAGAACCGGAAACCATCCTCGAATTCCTTCCAGTTCGTATATAACCATACGATGGTTTTGTCCAATGGAAGTGGACGTTCGCAGTAATACGGGGTGTCCTGGAGAAAAGGGTAAAAGTAGGAGTGGCAATGAGGTCTGCAACTCAGACAATCCAAAAGCCAGTGTTAAGAAGGTTCGGTCAACTTGGTCACTGAGTCATAGTCTAGGGTCGGGTCAATGGTCGCTGCCAGAGAGAGAGAGAAAAGGAAACACTCAGCGTGCACTCTAACCTAGATCAGAATGGTTACCAATTTATCTAATCAGGAAACCTCCCACTGTACCTCAAAATCTCCTCCAAACCTGAAAGAAGATTTAGTCGGGGTCACCCGAGGAGTAAACTAACTCATCAGTGGGAATCGGGATCCAACTTTCATTGCATGATAACGTGACGGAATCTGCTCACGTCATCACACTCCAGAAGGTATGCGCATATCTGGCAAGTTTCAGTTCTTTTGAAACTCCCGATGTGATTTTTACCCCATGCTCTTATGACCTTGGCGTGAGGTCAAAATATCATAAGTCACATGTCAAGTTCAACCCATCATTATCCAGGTTAATTTGAACCCACCCGTACATACCCTTGACGTAGGCCAAAATAGTAGTAATACGAATTCCTTCGAGTTCGTATATAACCATACGATGGTTTTGTCCAATGGAAGTGGACGTTCGCAGTAATACGGGGTGTCCTGGAGAAAAAGGGTAAAAGTAGGAGTGGCAATGAGGTCTGCAACTCAGACAATCCAAAAGCCAGTGTTAAGAAGGTTCGGTCAACTTGGTCACTGAGTCATAGTCTAGGATCGGGTCAATGGTCGCTGCCAGAGAGAGAGAGAAAAGGAAACACTCAGCGTGCACTCTAACCTAGATCAGAATGGTTACCAATTTATCTAATCAGGAAACCTCCCACTGTACCTCAAAATCTCCTCCAAACCTGAAAGAAGATTTATTCGGGGTCACCTGAGGAGTAAACTAACTCATCAGTGGGAATCGGGATCCAACTTTCATTGCATGATAACGTGACGGAATCCGCTCACGTCATCACACTCCAGAAGGTATGCGCATATCTGGCAAGTTTCAGTTCTTTTGAAACTCCCGATGTGATTTTTACCCCATGCTCTTATGACCTTGGCGTGAGGTCAAAATATCATAAGTCACATGTCAAGTTCAACCCATCATTGTCCAGGTTAATTTGAACCCACCCGTACATACCCTTGACGTAGGCCAAAATAGTAGTACGACTGTCCCAAACCAACGCATTCTATCTATGCAACAGATAAATACCCGGCAGCTACCAAACGCTATGCCTTGGCGTGAGGTCAAAATACATAGCTTGAATACTACCGAATATTTAACTGAAATGATGGAGAGCTACGAATGGTTTCTGGCGAAAAACCTTTAACATAATGAACTTGATATCGTTGAAGGAACGGATAGCTTTTTAGAAAATATAGTGACGAAAACCTTTACTAAAGAGGTCACTCCCGGTGAAGGGATCTCGGCTCTTTCCCCGTAGAATGGGGTGCAGGATATTCCAAATGAATATCACGGTGCAAAGCAAAAGTAATCGGCTATAGTGAAGTTAATGCCCTGACGCAAACTTCTGTCCAAGGGGTCACTCCCGGTGAAGGGATCTCGGCCCTTGCCTCGTCGACTGAGGAGCAGGATATTCCAAATGAATACCACGATGCAAAACAAAAGTGAACGTCCTTGCAATAACAGCTTTTTGAAAAGTGTTCCAACAACATCAGAATAGGTTTGTTTAACTTGCATTGATCCGAATCAATGCAATCCCATCAATTGATCACACCACAAAGAACGAAAATATACTGACGTACGTATATGCCATCCGCATTCGCCACTGGGTCCCGTCATCACCCGTTAGGTTACTTAACTAACGACAGAGCGGGGACTGGACTAGCGCGGATGCAAAACATATACAACATATACTAATATATATACCAATATATTATATTTCGCTCAAGGCGTGAAAAGAAATGCAACATCACAGAAATGTACAGCATCACAAAACAATACAGATATCTGGGATCCCCGGGTTTCACAGAGCCACTACTGAAACCCGACGTTCCCCTGGTCGTGTGGATAGCCTGTGCAATGAAATCCTAGACCCCTACGGGCGCGGCAAGTTACCCGCCAAAACCTGAAGCGAGGCAGCCCCCTTCAGCTCCGTGAATGGACCACCCAGCACTTCACGGAATCCGGTAACTTGGGCACCCCTCCTGGGTCAACCTGTACCCCCTACGAGTGCGGCGAATAGCCCGCCAATCCTAGAGTGAAGCCCCCTCCGTCTCAATGCCATGAGATGCGGGCTTGTTGCCCTCTAGAACCCGGCTATCCGTGCACCCCTTAGCGGGGTAATCCTAGTACAGAAAGTAAAATATACATACAAGGGGTACATCGACCGCAACCAGGTCGTGCCCCAAAAGAATAATACAAACAGGCAGTGACGGCAGTCCACATGTCGGACGCTCGCCCCGCAATATCAAATGTACATAATACAACCACAACAGTACTAGCATTGCATCCAGGCTATCCCCCACGGCCAATCCGCAACATCACAGTAAAAACAGAACATCAACGTGAAAGTCACGTTCGCAAATCCGTTTAACCGGGCTATAGCAGTTAGACAGGATTTACCGATCAAGTGACATTCACGGTCGCAGATATAATGTAAATACTGTGAAATAATGTGTTTAAAATATCCGATCAATCAAAAATTAACAAGTGGGCCCCCAAACAATACTGTAGCAGATCAAGAAATTCTTGGCCCAATATTAATATTCCAAAACCCTAATTTTAACCCCTAAAGCCTACTGGAGAATTTAGAAGCATTGATCCCACCAACCTGCGGCGGAACCGCGGCAACAAGGGGGGTTTTACCGCGGTTCCGCGCTCGAGCTGAGGGATCATTGTCTCGAATTTTCCCAGAGTTCTTAGAACTACCTGCACATCATTCTGAGATAACCTGAAAAATTTTTAGACTTCAAAAAATTTCAACAGAAACTGATGTGAAGGAAAAATACGGTTTTTGGAAATTTTGGTCGATTGGAAATGCAAACACATCAAACAAAGCTAGACTAAGTTAATGGCGAGGCTCTGATACCACTGTAAGTGCACGGCGGCGCCCCGGCCGTCAATCCGACGGCCAAATACGGAAGCGGTGATAAACTTTAATTTTGTGAACTTAGCAAACCGGCACCACCGCGCACTAAACCCCGGATCGGGCCATTAAACTAGATCTAGCAAAGTAACAAGATAGGGAAGAGATATACCGAATGATCCGAGTCCTCCGGTCTTCTCGTCGTCGTCCCGATCTCCTGCGGAAACTCCGGTCGTCGCCTCCTCGCCGGAAGGGCACCACATCGCCTGCATCTTTTACGGGCTCCCACCTCAATACCGAGGCAACTCGGGCGCGAAGTTGGCTAGCCGACGCGCCCAAGATTTGCTGTAGAATAATGTAGAATCGTTGTCTCTTTAGGGTTTAAGAGGTTGCCATGTATGGAGGAATTTTTGCAAGAATAATCATGGATCAAATCTTGATGAAGAATGGAGCATGCTCTTAAAAGGAATGAGCATCACCAGCAAATGAGCTCGGCCAAGCCTTTTATTTGCTCACTGGAAATGTGTACATGGATGAAGTCAATTAATTAAAACCATGCTTCAATTAAAACACCTCACAGCAAACTCCAAATGAGCTCCCTGGAAGAATCATGAAGCAAGCTTCTCACTTTTATGAAAGAATGTGTGAAGGAATTAATACAAAAGAGCAAAAGAAATTCGTTCACAGCAAAAACAAAAGGGGGGTCCACTAATTAATCAAAAAGGAAAATTTCCACCAAAAATAACCCCTCCCATACTTCTAAACAGTGGCCGGCCACATCATGGACAAGTGGGGAAAAAAGCATTCTTTTAATGAAGAGGTCACAATCACAATAAACCCCTTCCACAAAATGTTACTTGCAAACTGCAAATAACACCCTCCAACGAAAAGTCCGGCCGTGAAGGAACAAGGGAAAAACCGGCCGGAACGGAATGCAAACTGGCAACCCCAGAAAACTGGTCCCATAATAAATTACAGGAAAACCCCGATACTGTGCATACACACCCGCATTTGTATTCCGACCGAAATACAAATGCAAAGAGACAAAACTACACTATCAAATACTAAGATCCGGCTTAAGCCAAAGCCGGCTAGTAAAAACCGTCCGATCACGATCCGTGCAATATCGCACGTATCTGATCGAACCCGGCCATATCTCCATACGGCCTCTACAGTGTTTCGCCCGAAAGCTTGAGTAACTGAAAGTGTGGTGGACTCTAAAGACTCGTCAATACTATGGCTGTGGATTTAACCACTAGCACGTCAGAGGTATAAGCCAATACGTGACGGGCCACCAGCTATTGACCAAAAGGGACGTCGATGAGAGAACTCATCCCGACACCCTACTGAGCCTGTCAGTGACATTATCCGTACAGTCCGGTCCGTTCGTCTATGAGCATCGCATGTCGGGCCTAGGAGGTTGGTAAAAGTCAGACCCCCAAAAGCGGTACAAGTCGTGTCGGAGTATAGCCCATAACACCCTGAGATACTACTGGAATACCTACCAGTAAATCTCCTGCCTTGGCCAAGGACTTCGTGTAATGGCTCTCCTAGACACAGCGCGACCTCACCCCCAATACCGGGAGAGACGAACCCCTGAAGATCCGCTCACTGCCTCCATGTGGCTCGGGACTGTACCCAACTAAAACCTGTTTGCACGACTCCTTTGAGCCGTGGTAGGGTAGTAATCAAAGCACAGTGGGAACTCACACGAGACAAATAACGATCCCCAGGTCGATGAACTAACCTGTACACATGTCACCTGAGAACTGCTATCTGACGTCAGGTATAAGACCAACTAGCATGTTCCCGGCGAGTCCTGTCCGGTGTACTCATAACCCAATGAGCACCTGTATACATCTTAGGTGAACCAACAGACACCAGTGGCTTGTGAGACCGGCCACCGCCCCTCGTCGGGGTCTCGACTGTATACACTAGTCTACTCTGGAGTATCGATGCCCTGTCTCGAAACTCCTACGACTAGGGACCTTTTAAGGATGTGCTTATAGACTCCAGCTCTCACTTATATGATCGCCCTCATACTGCTGGCAGTCAAGCAAGAATCCTAGGGGCTCTATCAACGTGCAATAGCGACATGTCAGGTCACCTAAAGCATTACACGATGATAAAGGTAAACCAGATAGCATACTATCATCTCGAGTAAGACTGTCCTACCGGGATAGGTCCTCCCTCAATCATTGCAATCACGTGCCTGTGATCCAATAATTGACTCTGAGGGCACTATCTCCAACAGAAGCAATTACACCCTATGTGATATGGTGTGCTCTATGATGAGTACTACTGAGTAGCCTATTTACTTTTGGGAGTTATGCACTTGAGAAGCTGCATACCTATTGAATCGGGTTCCAATCAAATCAGTTGTCTACCACTTCATATGCGATATGGAATGGGAAAAGCCCATATCTTAAGTATGTTAAGATTTGGGGTTGTCCTACCTATGCCTAAAAGAAAAATCCGGACAAGCTCGAGGCAAAGTCAGGTCTGTGGAAATTTGTTGGATATCCCAAGCATTCGCAAGGGAATATCTTCTACCTAACCGAGGAAAAAAGATATTTTGTTTCTCAGCATGCCACCTTTGTGAAAGGGAATTTCTTATGAAGAAATTAGTGGTCATGAGGTAGAACTTGAAAGAGTTCCAGCTATACAAACTGCAGCTGATGATTTGGTAGAACCAAAGGATTCATTAGTTTCAAACGAACATCAGCCTCTCCGCCGATCTAGTAGGGTTCCTCACCCACCTGAGGGATACTTCGGTTTTCTCTATGACAGTGGGAGCGAGGATTGCATCATGAGATAATGACCCAACTAGTTTCGAGCTGGCCATCAGGAGTGGGACTCTGTAAGAATGGCTGGATGCTTAGCAATCTGAGATGGAATCCTTATACACCAACAAAGTATGGACTTTGGTTGCTTTATTTGAAGGGTTAAATCCCCATCAGGAGCAAGTATATCTTGAGAAGATTACTTGGTGTACATGGAAAAGTTGAGACTTTCAAAGCTATGCTTAAGTCCATCCAGATCCTACTTGCCACAGCTACATACCATAATTACGATATCTGGCGGTTGGGTGTCATGACTGCTTGTCTAAATTGTGAGTTGGAAGAGAGCGTCTATAAGTACACAGCCAGAGAACTTCGTAGACAGTGGGAGCAGCAGAAACGTGTGCAAGATGTTTTATGTGATAAATCAGGCATCGCAGAGTTAGAACGTCTGTTTTGATGTGATAGTCAAAGAGTTTGACTTCATCAAAATGATAGATGAACCTTGTATATACAAAAAGGTAGTAGAGAGTATTGTGGTGATCCTCGTAGAGTACGTGGATGACATACTCTTGATAGGGAAGGAGTTTCCTATGCTACGCTCGGTCAATCTCCGCTTATCACAAGGATTCTCCATATAGAATCAAAGTGATACCTCCTAAATCCTAGGTTTTATATCTATGAGATATATCTGAATGGATGTTAGGATTCTCACTAGTTGTAGTGAGATGGTATCAATCGATCCTGAGGAGAATCACTGGAAAAGGTTCCAGGGTGATAAGGACGCCTGAATGTCAGTCGCAGGCATTGTCTTTACCATCAGTGGAGGGACGGTATGTTGGAAGAGTTCCAAGCTAGATACCGTGACTTACTAGACGATTAAAGGCAAGATACGTCGTTACCAAGGATACTTCCAAAGAGGCAGTCTGGATATATATAAGTTCATAAGATGAACTTCGTTCCTACCATTGTGTGACAATGGAGTTGTGGCTTATGCCAAGGAACCCCCGTCCCATCTGAAATCCAGATATAATTCTTAGGTAGTATCACATGATCATGGAGATAGTTGATCTCCAGGGAGATCGAGGTTAGGAGAGTAGACCCAGAGGACAACAGCGCGGATCCACTCACAAACGCCTTTTTCCCAGTAGAGACTTTTATGGGATGGTTGAGTATGAGATACTTCAACCACAGCTAATTGTTGGGTATGTGATACCACAACAGATTACCCTAGTGCAAGTGGGAGATTATTAGTTATATGTATGCCCTAGAGGCCATTACTGTACATACGATGTATATTGTAGTGGATGCTTGGACATATATAGGGAGGACTTTCTTGCTCGACATGATAGTATGCTATCTGGTTACACTTTATTTTAACATGTACTCTGATTCTCTCTATGTTACATGTTGATAAAGCCCTCAGGATATGTACTCGACTACTGGGACTATGATGAGATCATACTAGTGGGGCCACGGTAGTCGACGAGTACATCCTATAACTGTTCCTAGTCGAAGGTGTATCGAGACAGGGCATCGATACACCAGAGTAGACTAGCGGATACGCATCTTGACCCATATGATGGGCGATAGATGATCCCATATCCATCGGTGTTTGACATCAAGGATGGTGTATGGGTACTCAGTAGAGACTGGGTACACTGGACGGACTCGCCGAGAACTCCTAGATGGTATTATACCTCACGTCAGATGGCAGTTCTCTGGTGACACTGGTACAGGTTAGTCTGTAAACCCGAGATCTTCATAGAGTCTTGTGTGATTCCCACTGTGTATGATTTCCATCATACCACGTCCAAGAGGGCATGCAAAAAGGTGGCTTTTGGGTACAGTCCCGGATCACATGGAGGCAATGAGCGATAGGAGGGGATTCGTCTCTCCCGGTATAGGGAGTTGATGTTGCGTTGTGTTCGATTGGCTATAACTGGAAATCCCTGGCCAGGGGTGTTGAGATTTACTGGTAAGTGTTATCAGTAGTTTCTCAAACTGTTATAGACCTCATATCGACACGACTTATCAAGCTACCGGGGTCTGACGTTTGCCACCCCTAGGCGAGATATGCGACATATCAGACGAAGAGACCGGACTGTATGGGAGTGTTACTGACTGGATTCACAGGAGAATGTACAGGCTTGCTTGTTGATCTTCTGATCGCTCAATAGCTGGGTGGCTGTTACGTTTAGCAGACCGCTTGCAGCTTGTGGGTGTTTGATATGATCATCACCTACTGCCGGCGTTTTGACGATTCTTTAGAGTCCTACACAGAGGTTTCTTGGCTCAGGCAAAACGGAGTAGGAGCACATATATGATATGTGCGGGACCAAGAACAATACGTGTATGTGATACCGTATTAGATTCTCGCGATATGAGATATCGGCCGGGTACATGTGATATAGCCGGGTCATCGGATCAAGTGTTGATTCGATGAACTGATACAAATTATATTAGTCGGTTATTTGTGAAATGGCCGGATTATCGGATCAAGTGTTGATTCGATAATTTAATGTATAATTATATATTTGATATATTAAATTACATTAACTAATTTTAGCTCACTAAAAGATTCTTTTTCTCACTCGGGTAATACATTGATATATATGCGATATATGTTAATTGTATTATTTTTTTTGGTTACAATAAATATTATATATGTGATATATAATATAGTAACAGTTTAGGATTATTAATGCAACATGTTTAGTGGAGATTAAACATGGTTAGGGTTTGATTTGGGTTAATTCTTTCTAGTAGCTTCTAGAAGCTTTGCTTTTGTTTTAAGCAAAGGTATTTGTTATGATATTTTGGATGATATTTATTTAACCCAACCCAACCCTTTAACCATGGTTCAATCTCTACAAGGGTTAAGTTTACTTAATTAACCCATGGTTGCATTTCTAACCTCACAAGAATTTTTCATTATTCATCACACTATCAGATAGCACACTATCATCTCGAGTAAGACTGTCCTACCGGGATAGGTCCTCCATCAATCATTGCAATCACGTACCTGTGACCTAATAATTGACTCTGAGGGCACTATCTCCAACAGTTAACACTTGCGCCAAGGTCTAAAAGAGCATGATTTATGTTTTTACCCCCAATAGAAATCGATATTGTAGGACATCCTGGGTCCTTTCGTTTCTTTGGTAGCTGGGGAAAAAAAGCAGTGCTGATATTATTAGCCATAAAGACCTTCTTCGGCACTTGGGTCTTCCTCTTCCTAGTGCATAAGTCCTTAAGAATTTTCGCATAAGCGGGAACTTGTTGAATTGCATTTAGGAGAGGGATATTGATGTTAACCTGTTTGAACATTTCTATAATTTTCTCCATATGAGGACTCGTTCTATTACCCCTTAACCGATTCGGGTAAGGAGCTTTCGCAATAAGCGCAGGGTCCATCATAGGAGAAGGAAGAGGGGGTAGACGAGGTCCCAAAAGAGGTGTGGGGACCGTCTGTGGAGAACTATAAGGGTTGGGAGAAGGTGTCGAGCCTAATGGGAAATGGAGAATAGGCTCTCGAGAAGATGGTGTGGTAGAAGAAGAAGGATCAGAAGGAGAAGTGTGTGTGTGTGGAAAGGTCTCAACCGGGGTGTTGATATGATTTCCAGTATCATCAATACCTTCCCCGACATGATTGTTCATCACTTTTCCCGATCTCAACGTTGTGATGGCATTTACATTGTAAAGCCCAGGATTCTGTAGGGGTTGAGAGGGAAGTTTCCCTTTTTCTCTCGCACTCATTTCGGCTTTTAGGCGTGCGATTTCAGCTTCCATCGACCTGATACTCTCAGCTTGGGACGCTGAGTTTTTCTTTATCTCACTAACGGAAGATCTATCCTCAGTCGAAACCTCTATGAAATTTGATAAAAGTGATTTCATGGTTTGAGTGAATTGAGAGAATTCGTCAGAACAGGTCGATTGCATAGGATTAGACTGTGCAGGAGTGTTGACCTGATTTTGGAAGTTTTGTGACTGATAGGGGTGCTGAGTGAGTTGAAGGGGTTGCTGTTGTGGTGGAGGAAGAGCCCTTTGAAAATTATTAGTGTTTGGAACCGTGTTTTGAGATTGGTTTTGGTTCCAAGCGAAATTCGGGTGATTCCTCCAACCTTGATTGTACGTGGAAGAATATGGATCGTTTCGAGGTCTTTGAAATGCGGCATTAGAATGCTCGTGACCTTGAAACGCAGAGTTTAATGGACATTCTTCCGTTAAATAAGACGGGTCAGAACAGCACCCACAAACAGTTTTGGGGAGCGACATTGGGTTTAGGGAGGCTGCAGAAAATTTGTGTTCCATAGCGTCGAGCTTCTTTTGCATTGCTGCCATCTCAGCTCGAACACCTATGGACACATCTATATGGTGTACGCCACCCCTATTCAATGGTTGGGTTCCACTCTCCCACTGTAGTGATTTTTCAGCGAACTCTTCTAAGTACTTCCAAGCTTCCCCATCATCCTTGGTCATAAAAGTATCTTGACACATGTTTTCAAGGCTCTGTTTAGTGCTTGGGTTAATGCCCTCATAAATGATTCGGCAAAGCTCCCATCTAGGGATACCGTGATGAGGACACTGAACCAACAGATCCTTGAAACGTTCAAAGCATTTTGAAAATGGTGCAGTAGGGAGCTGGGCAAATTGATTCAGTTCGCTACGGATTCGAGCTGTCTTTGGATTGGGTAAAATTTCTTAAGGAATGCAGCGACGAATTCTTCCCAATTCGTAATAGAGTGTGCGGTAGTGTTATATAGCCACTTCTCGGCTATATCGCACAATGTAAATGGAAGAAGTCGTAGACGCATAGCATCCACTGAAAGTTGTGACGTACCCGTCATTGCGCATACGTTTTCAAATTTGGTAATGAAAACGTAAGCGTCCTCAGTCTCGAGTCCGTGGAATTTGGGTAAAAGATTGATATACTGGGGCTTAATTTCAAAGTTATCCCCATTGGCTGGTGGTGTGGATAAGCAGGTCGAAAGAGGACCTCGAATAGGGTAGCACCTCTCCTGGAGAGAGATGCGGGGTGGATTCTGCGCACCAACGGACGGCGGCAGATTAAGGTTAAAGAAGTTTGATGGAGTCGGATCCATCGGTATGGGTGTGGTAGTGGGTAAAGGAAAGGTAAATGGAGAAATATCGACTTCGGAGTCGATAAAAGGTACGCGGACTAAACGGGCACTAGAATCCCGTGTCCAGCCTATCTTGTACTAAAAAGGGTTAGTACAAGTGGCAGCGTTGGCTTATATTTAGGGGTAATGAATGAATGCGATGTTTGCTTTGAAAAAGGGACGGATTTTTGAAAAATGATGCGACACAACAAATGCAGCACACAAACCCTAGAATCTAGTGGTCACCTAGGTCCGGCTCTAGACCGCTCCTAACTGCCAAAAGACAAGTCACAGGATAGAATCCTCCACTGCCTCTTTGTTCCCCTGTGGCCAGGTAAGTGCCAGGTAAGTAGGAAGGTACTCCACTACGTAAGTAGTGGGCCTAATTAATAACCACTAGCATTCGACACACTTTCCTAGGCACCACAAGAAAACGCGGATAAGCAATGAATTACCCACGGCCTTCTTCTGTCCTAATTGAGCACGACAGTCCTTAGAGTCATCTCTAGATTTCTTTTAGTTAATGTGGGTCAATGCGGATGCAAGTTTTGTGGTTTTCGGGGCCTAGGAAGGGTAATGAAATCCCCACCTAATTTGGATTTGGCCGTGCCACTTAATATCCGTATTTTGAATGCAAACAACCAAGAAACAAAATCACGCACAAATTTAATTTTTGCAATTTGCGAGCTGCTATTCTTTGCAAAGAATCCTGCAGAAAATTATTAGTTGGAGCTAAAAAGAGGAGAGAGGAGAAGTCAAGAAAGTACCTGAAGCAATTTGGCACAGAGATCCCTTCAGCTAGCCGCGGTTCCGCCGCATATGGGTACTCCCACCGCGCTTCCGCGGTCTTATGTGCAGATCACTGCACCAAACTTCTTCACAGAGGCTCTGTAGGCTCCCTCTACTCTCTGGTATATATCAAAAAAAATTTCCAATTTCCAGCAAGCTCCAGATCTCCTTGCAATGAAACACAACAAATTGTTTTGGGTTTGCACGAATTTTGATCTCAAAAATCACAATGAAATAAATCTTTCAATTCAAACTTTGATATAAAACGAATTAGCGCGCGATCCCCGGCAACGGCGCCATTTTGATTGAATTGATTTCCGGATTGTGTATGTAAAAAAGTATCAATTCAAATAGTCCCCTATTTCGGTGCCATTTGATTGATCGTAAAATGCGAGACAGAGTAAGTAAATCAAATCGATAAGTGTCTCTTTGTGTCGGTAATTAGAAAATTGAATAAAGTTCACAATCAAAAAATTATATTTGACCGCAACCAACGACGGTGTCAGTTGTAGATCGTAAGCGAGTGCGGATCGTCCACAGGGATTGTGCGATTCGTTTTTATATTTGCTTTGTTTGAATTGAAAAGTTAATCGAAAAGAAAAGAAAACATGATTCAAGAATTTATCGATTGATTCAGGTGTCACGAGTTTATTCAAGAATCAAGAAGATGATAAACAATCGAGAATCAGGGTTTCGATGATATTTCCAACCAAAATGTCAAGAATCTAAATGAGGCTCGTAGGAATCGATCGGATCTATAGACGTGATGTAATTTCAAGATTTCTTGTTCTTGTCCTTCGAAGGATTGATACTAGATCGATGATGATCGACGAGAGTTAGGGCTTTCTTGATGAAACTAGGGTTTCATCCTTTAACCCTTGTTCTTTCATTGATATCATTCACACTCTAGCCTCTAGCAATTTCAAGAAACGATCGTACTCCCCAATCTCGAGCGATATCAATCAAGAAAGCATCGCAACGAATTGGGTCGTCGATTCTTGATCTTGCTAGAGTTTACAAAACTCGTAGGATTCAAGAATCGATTTAAGATATATTACATCATCATTCTATTGATCGTCTCGACTCCTCGACGAGCGGAGTATTACTCAAACATCACAACAAGAATTACAACTAGAAATTTAGATTGAATCATGATGCAAGAATTTAAAGAAAACAAGATAAAAGAATATCATCTTTTATTTATATCAACAATTTGATTACAGTCGCTCAAGAACTACAAGAGGAAGAATTAAATTGTCGACTTGGCTTTGCTCGGCTCCATGAGTCGCGGATCGGCTTGGACCACTTACTTTGTTGAAGACCGGCTCGGCTCCTAAAAGGTTGCAAGGCTTCTTGCTTGAATGGGTACTCGAGATCTTGGCTTTTGATTGGAATTAGGGTTAGGGTTTCACACAAGTCCTCTCACTAGACTTGTGGAAGAAGAAGATGAAGAAAGAGATAGAATGGCTCTAAAATGAACTAATGGATTGATTTTTCCAAGATCATTGAATCCAATTTTTTACAAGTGAGCCTAGGGTCTTATTTATAGAGCACCCAAACCCTAAGCCTTTGTGAAGTTCCTTCCAAAAGTTTGTTGAGGAACTTCTAGAAAGAGTTTGTTAGGCTTAGATTAGGGTTTAAGCTAGGGTTTAGGGAGAAGTTTCTAGAATGATAGGCTAGTTTAGTGTTGATCCCAAAGCTTGCTGATCTGGCAGAAGTATCTGGAGTCTTCTGGAAATTGTTGTATCAGAAAGGAATGTGGGCCCAGAGATAAGAATTTTGGTGCAAAGTTTGGTGGATGACGTTGCAAGTTGACCGCGGAACCGCGGCGCAAGCAGGCTCAGGCCGCGGTTCCGCGGCCATGTTGGCTCCTTGAGCTTGCATCTTTCTGGTGTGCTCTTGGGTTGATACTTGGGCCTTTCTTTGATATGTTGATTTTTGTTTGTCCCTTTGGATTGATACCAGAACTGAAATCATTGAGTTGGCGTAACGTTTTAGCTGTACCCTGTAAATTTTGGCCTTTCTGCTGGATTTTCCTGCACAGATCTCAAAACAAGTGTTGCGCAAATGTAGGGATGATGCAATGCCATGAAATGTGGTCAATTTCCTTTATAGTGTCGGTTTTAGAGTCTAATACATGTAATCTGATATTTTGCGACAGTTTTGCTAATATGTGAAATATGAATGCCGAACACTTCTATATGAATGCAAATGATGAGGAAATTGTCGGCTAAAATATGCAGTATTTTCGACTAATCAAATTCCCCCAAACTTAATTTCGATCGTCTCGAGAGAACTGTTTTATTAAAAAGAGAAGGAGAAAATAAAGAAAGAGAAAAACTAACTAGCACACTTTCGTAGGCAACACGATTGCACTGAGTACGTGCAACAAGCCTTTAAACCTCTAGGTGTCCCTAGTAGGAGGAGTGTTGTCTCCTGAGGGTTTTCAGCGGATTGCACCCACAAAATCCAATAATAAAAGAAAGATCATGAATATTACATTTAAAGAAAAGAATTGTAAAAGAAAAGCCTTGAAAATTAGGGTTTCCAACTCAGCTAGCTTTTCGGTTGTCATGAGCCCTATCTTAATGGTCATGAAAAAATGTTAGAAATCACGTCCTTCCTCAATAAAACATCGTCTTATTCTTCATTCCTATCTTTATTCCAAACATCGATCATATCACCCTGTGTGTGTAAAGAACATCCCTACACCCGGAGAATTCAATTCAAGCTATCATACTCTTGCCTATCAGCCTCAGTACTTTTTAATTAATGAATATTTAGATGAGATTGTTCACACACTTTCATGCGACCATTAATACTTCTTGAGAAGCTAACCGACCGATTACTCCTGTGCTTGCTTATTTGGTGTATTTTCCTCGTCTTGCACTACCTCAGGCATAGCAGTGACTCCCAGACCAGTTGGCCTTAGGGCACTAAGTGAAGAAGCACCCTCGCTATACATTTTTATTACCCTTGGTGATAACAAAACCAGTGTCCATTTTTCTCACCACTTTATATTTTTTATTCACTTTTTTTTTATTTCCTTCATACATCGGCTTTAAGACAAGAGCATTTCAAGGTATCCTTTACTATCCCAGGCTTCAAGACGTGTGTAAGTGCCAATAGCAGGGTAGCAACGTTCAAAATGTTTGGCTTCCAGAATAGAAACTATTTTTCAGACTTATTTTTATCCTCAGATTAGTGACGTCCTTCATCTTACTAACCCTTGGGACAACGGCTCATAACTACTTATTACTAGTTCGTATAAGAAAACTTCTAATTTTCTTCGTTTTCTTAAATTTTTCTAATCTCATGGATGTAAATGTTCACTATCTAAACTTTCATTATCTTATTTATATACAAAAAAGGTAAATATTAAAATTATTTTTATACTTGAAAATTTTTAAATTTTTATGGGTTTTGAAATTTTTTCAATTTTTATAGATTTTTAAATGAAATGTTTTGTGCTTATGCAGATGATATGCAAATGATGCAAAAATAAGCACAAACCTCCCCCAAACTTGTTTTCAACAGTGTCCTCACTGTTGCCAACAATTATATCTACAAAACCTGTAAATCTGGGAGGGATTATTAGTGGGGGCAAAATATATAAGTGAAGAACTTCCCCCAAACTTATTCTTTTCACTCACCTTCATTCAAAAAGATGATGCAGTGATATACTGGATATGAAGGTGAGACGAAGGAATTCTAATCCAAATAAACTGGCTCTTGTAAGAACAAGAGCTCATCCGTGGGGTCAGTGGAAAAATACGGCTTTAGTCTATGTCCATTCACTTTGAAAAAGGTGCCGTTTTTAACATTTTCAATCTCTACTGCCCCGTGCGGGTATACAGACCGCACAACAAAGGGTCCCTTCCATCGAGATCGGAGCTTACCCGCATGAAGGTGTAATCGTGAATCATAAAGAAGGACTTGTTGACCAGGTGAAAATGTTTTCCTCAAAATGTTTTTATCGTGAAAATCCTTAGTCCTATTCTTTGTGGTCACAGCGTTATCATAAGCTTCATCGCGGAGTTCGCTTAGCTCGTTAAGTTGCAGCTTCCAAAAGTTGCAAGTAAGGTTTAAATCAAAATTTATTTCTTTAATAGCCCACAATGCTTTATGCTCTATCTCGACGGGTAAATGACATGCTTTTCCAAACACTATCCTATATGGAGACATCCCTAGGTCGGTTTTATATGCAGTTCGGAATGCCCAAAGAGCATCCGTCAGTTTGGTCGACCACTCTTTTCTATTTTTAGCAACAGTTTTCTCCAGGATAAGTTTGATTTGTCTGTTTGAGATTTCAGCCTTCCCGCTTGTTTGGGGATGATAGGGTGTAGAAAGTCGGTGGTTGATTGAGTATTTCCGCATCAGAGTCTCGAAAGATCTGTTGCAGAAATGTGTCCCATTATCGCTAATAATAGCGCGTGGGTGTCCAAATCGCGAGAAGATATTCTCTTTCAAGAACTTAATGACAACTTTCTTGTCATTAGTGCGACATGGAATGGCTTCTACCCACTTTGAGACATAATCAACCGCCAGCAGTATATACAGATTCCCAAAAGAGTTGGGAAAAGGACCTATAAAATCTATGCCCCAAACATCGAATATTTCAACAACCAAGATGGGTTGCTGAGGCATTTCATTCCTCTGGGAGATTCTACCCGTATACTGACATTGTGTACAGGTTTTGCAATGGTCAAATGCGTCCTTGAATAAGGTCGGCCAATAAAATCCACATTGCAAAACCTTCTCCGCTGTCTTTTTAGAACCAAAGTGACCCCCACAGGCCTGATCATGACAAAAAGAAAGAACACTCTTGAACTCTTCATTCGGGACACACCGGCGAATGATCTGATCAGGACAATATTTAAACAGATAGGGTTCATCCCAGTAAAAGTGTTTTACTTGGGATAGAAAACGGTATTTGTCCTGTTTTGACCAATCGCTGGGTATCAGTCCCGTGGCATGATAGTTCACAATATCCCTGAACCATGGTTCATTGGATACGCTCAAGAGTTGTTCGTCAGGGAATGAATCATTGATCGGCAGGGTCACAGGGGAAGAAGAGATGCGTGAAAGATGGTCAGCTACTACGTTTTCACATCCTTTCTTATCTTTGATAACAAGATCGAACTCTTGTAATAGTAGGATCCAACGTATTAGTCGACCTTTTGCATCTTTCTTCGCCAGAAGATGTTTTAAAGCGGAATGGTCAGTATACACAACTATAGGTGAGCCGATTAAGTAAGGCCTGAATTTTTCTAATGCAAATACAACCGCTAAAAGTTCTTTTTCTGTGGTTGTATAATTGATTTACGCATCATTCAGGGTCTTACTTGCATAGTAAATCACGTGTGGCATCTTTTCGATGTGCTGTCATAGGACTGCACCTACTGCAAAATCAGATGCGTCACACATCAGCTCAAAGTGGTTGTCCCAGTTTGGTGATGATAACACGGGGGCTGAAGTGAGTGAGTGTTTGAGTGAGTCGAAAGCTGTCTCGCAATCCGAGTCAAAATGGAAGGTCGTATCCTTGGCCAGGAGAAGAGTTAAAGGTCTAGCAATTTTGCTAAAGTCCTTAATGAATCTCCTATAAAAGCCTGCATGGCCAAGGAAAGAGCGAATATCTTTGACGCTTTTGGGATGAGGGGGGTTTTGAATGACATCTATCTTAGCTCTGTCAACCTCAATGCCTTTCTGTGAAATAACATGTCCAAGAACAATTCCTTCTTGGACCATAAAATGGCATTTTTCCCAGTTCAAAGTCAAGTTCTTCTCTTTGCAACGAGTAAGAACAGCGTCAAGATTCGCAAGGCAATCAGAAAAAGAGTCTCCAAAAATCGAGAAATCGTCCATAAAGATCTCCAGAAAATTCTCTACCATATCAGAGAATATCCCCATTATACACCGCTGAAAGGTAGCGGGAGCATTGCATAACCCAAAGGGCATGCGACTGTAAGCAAAGGTACCAAAAGGACAAGTAAAAGTGGTTTTATCTTGATCCTTTTTGGCGATGGGGACCTGATTATAGCCTGAGTATCCGTCCATGAAACAATAATACTCTCGTCCCGCTAAGCGTCCCAGCATTTGATCAATGAATGGTAGAGGAAAATGGTCTTTCCTCGTGGCAGCATTGAGTTTTCTATAATCGATACATACACGCCACCCAGTTTGGGCGCGTGTCTGAATCAACTCATTTGCCTCATTGGTTATAACAGTGCTGCCGGATTTCTTAGGAACGACATGTATAGGACTCACCCATTGGCTATCGGAGATGGGGTATATAATACCATTATCTAAGCATTTGACGATCTCTTTCATTACAGCTTCCTTCATGACGGGATTCAACCGTCTCTGTGGTTCTCGGGTTGGTCTGGCATCATCCATCATATGTATATGATGTTCAACTATCAAGGGACGAATCCCTTTGATGTCCGCCATACTCCAACCAAACGCCTCTTTGTTAGATCTCAATACCGATAAAAGTGCATTCTCTTGCTCTAATGCTAGAGAAGCGGATATTATAACCGGTAAAGTCTCCTTCTCACCTAAATAAACATATTTAAGATGAGACGGTAAAATTTTGAGATCTAATTCAGGCGGAGAAATGATAGAAGGAGGTATCATTGAGTGATTTTTGGATTTACAAAGAAGCTCAGAGCCTGTGAAAGATATAGACTCGGGTGGAGAAAAGTCAGAAGTGCAGGACTCAAGTGTAGAAAAAATGTCCTCACTAAGATCTTGTGTGAAATTAAACAGAGATGTGGTAATGTCATCGAGATCAGTAAAGCAAAGTTCCTCGGCTCCATAACTATCGGGAGCGATCTCATGGATAGAGCACACATCTAAAATATGAGCAGAGGGTTCTGATGGCTGACTTCCAACTTTGTAGATATTTAGTTCAATGGTCATATTTCAAAATGATAAGTTCATTGAACCGTTTCTACAGTTTATAACAGCGTTGGAAGTGGCAAGGAAAGGACGACCCAGAATCACCGAAATTTGGCCCCAGGGGTTTGCTACAGGATGTGTGTCGAGCACAATGAAGTCTACAGGGAAAACAAATTCCCCGACCTTTATCAATACATCCTCTAATTCACCCCTTGGTTTGGTGATAGATCGGTCTGCCATCTGGAGAGTGCAGTGAGAAGGTTTCAGCTCTCCAATCCCTAATTGCTCATAGACAAAATAAGGGAGTAGGTTAATGTAAGTGCAAGGCGGCGCCCCGGCCGTCAATCCGACGGCCAAATGCGGAAGCGGTGATAAACTTTAATTTTAACTTGAACTGGCAAACCGCCGCGCACTAATACCCGGATCGAACCACTAACTAGTCCTAGCTATCTACAAGAAAGGGAAGAGAGATATACCGACAGATCCGAGTCCTCCGGTCTTCTCATCGTCGTCCCAATCTCATGCGGAATGTCCCGTCTCCTCCTCGTCGCCGGAAGTGCACCACATCGCCTACTTCTTTTACGGGCTCCCACCTCAATGCCGAGGCAACTCGGGCACGAAGCTGGCTAGTCGACGTGCCCAAGATTTGCTGTAGAATATCTAGTGAGCAAGTCTCATTTGGGGTTTATGGAGATGCCTTTGTGGTGGAGGAAAAAGAACTTGGAGAGAGGTGGGGAAAAATGTAGCATGCAAAAAGAATGAGAATAACATTTTCCCACACCCAAATGAAAAGGAGCCCCCTCCCTCACTAGTGGCCGGCCATGCCTCATGGTGGTAGGTGGGAATGGAGTGAAGTCAATGAAAGACAAGGGAGTGGGTGAGCTATCATGCAAGGAAGAATAATGAGTGATGATCAAAACAATATCATCACAAACAAAAACAAACACTCCAAAACAACCATGATGACCCTAAATGGTCAAGCCATCATGAAGAGGTCAAGAAGTCGAGGTCAATGGAGCAACCATCATGATCCAACCAATATGCAAAAGACCCCTTCCACAATTGCCTATTCGCAACAATGCAAATAAGCCCTCCTCCACCAAACTTCGGCCAATGAACGATACAAAGGAAATCGGCCGAAACGAAAAGCAAACTGGCAACTCCATAAAACTGGTCCCGTAATAAATTACAGGAAAACCCCGATACTGTGCATACACACCCGCATTTGTATTCTGACCGAAATACAAATGCAATGAGACAAAATCCACACTGTACTATACTAGGATCCGGCTTATACCAAAGCCGGCTAGTAATATCCGTTCGATCCTGATCCGTGCAATACCGCACGTATCTGATCGAACCCTGCCATATATCCATACGGCCTATAGTACAAACTGTCCGATCCTGATCCGTGCAATACCGCACGTACCTGATCGGACCTTGCCATATCTCCATACGGCCTCTACAACTTTTCGCCCGAAAGCTGAGTAACAGAATGTGGGGGACTCTAAAGACTCGTCAACACCTTGGTTGCGGATTTAACCACTAGCACGTCAGAGGTATAAGCCAATACGTAACGGGCTACCAGGTATTGACTAAAAGGGACGTCTGTGAGCGAACTCAGCATGACAACCCTACTGAGCCTGTCAGTGACAATATCCGTACAGTCCGGTCCGTTAGTCTATGAGCATCGCATGGCGGGCCTAGGGGGTTGGTGAAAGTCAGACCCCCAAAAGCGGTACAAGTCGTGTCGGAGTGTAGCCCAGAACACCCTGAGATACTACTGGAATACCTACCAGTAAATCTCCTTGCCTCGGCCGAGGGCTTCGTGTAATGGCTCTCCTAGACACAGCGCGACCTCACCCCCAATACCGGGAGAGACGAACCCCTGAAGATGCGCTCACTGCCCCCATGTGGCTCGGGACTGTACCCAACTAAAACCTGTTTGCACGACTCCTTTGAGCCGTGGTAGGGTAGTAATCAAAGTACAGTGGGAACTCACACAAGACAAATGACGATCCCCAGGTCGATGAACTAACCTGCACACATGTCACCAGGGAACTGCCATCTGACGTCTGGTATATGACCAACTAGCATGTTCCCGGCGAGTCCTGTCCGGTGTACTCATAACCCAATGAGCACCTGTATACATCTTAGGTGATCCAACTGACACCAGTGGCTTGTGAGACCGGCCACTGCCCCTCGTCGGGGTCTCGACTGTATACACTAGTCTACTCTGGAGTATCGATGCCCTATCTCGAAACTCACACGACTAGGGACCATTTAAGGATGTGCTTATAGACTACCAGCTCCCATGTATATGATCGCCCTCATACTGCTGGTGGTCAAGCAAGAATCCTAGGGGCTCTATCAACGTGCAATAGCGACTTGTCAGGTCACCTAAAGCAGTGCACGATGATAAAGGTAAACCAGATAGCACACTATCATCTCGAGTAAGACTGTCCTACCGGGATAGGTCCTCCATCAATCATTGCAATCACGTACCTGTGACCTAATAATTGACTCTGAGGGCACTATCTCCAACAATCTCCCACTTGCACTCAAGGCCAATTATTGCGATGTCGCATACTCACAGCCCGTGTGATACCGAACACCCAACTCCTCTACTAATCAGTCCCACAAAGCTCGTTTGCGGAACTATTGCGTTCGAGGAATAGCCTCAGTGAGTTGATCCGCTTTGTTGTCTCTTTCTATGTCTCTCTATATCTCAAGTTCGCGGAGAAAACCCATCTCCCGAAATGAGCAATACCTGTCTTAGAATGTGTCTGGATATCTGATGGGACCTAGCTCATAAATGAACTCCAAATCCAAACTTCTTAGACTGTATCGTCAACTGAACTTAATCAGTATCCTGCGTCATGCCTCCCTGAGTATTGCCTTGGACCACCTGTCCAAAATACTGCCCCTCATCAGAAGGAAAAACATAACTCTGACAACCTCCTTATCGTCCATGTCACCTTGGAATCCTGGAATGATAACTGTTTCCCGAATGAGGCTGTCGTTATCATATCCCTAGAACATCCACTTATGTTCTAAAACTGCTTCCGACTGTTTCTCCAGGATTGGATCAATGTCAACTTATTGCATCTAGTGCAAGAACAACATCTGGTGTGGTACTTGACATCTCATGATTGACTCAATTGCCTAAGCAAGTGATCTGCCAATCATGCACATCCCTCTCCTCTTTAGTCTATAAGACAGCTTTAGAGAGGGTGACTCCATCATCTGCAGGTACACTACCGTGCATGGAGTCGTCCATCCTAAATACTCTTAGAATGCTGTCAAGTACCCTGATTGGGAAACCACCCAAATCTAGATCTAATACCATGGATCTAGTAACCAGTATGTCTGATATAAAATCCATTTCCTTTGTGGAGAAACCACTGCGTGACGACCAAAGTATAACCGACTGTAGTATAGGAGTTTCCTTTCCTACTCTGTGTATGTCATCCAAATACCAGGATATCACACCCTACTACATTCTCAACAGATCCATCCCCTATTCTGATGAAGTCAAACCTATGACTGTCACATCAGAAATCGATGATCTATCTCCGCTATATCTGCTTTAGTCTATAAATAGACATAAGCTGCCTGTCCACCAATGCTTCCGCTGCTCCCACTGACTACGACAACCCTCTGGCAGAGTCATATAGACGTACACTTCTAAAACTAGTTTAGAACGACGCTATACTCATCCTCCCGCCGGGTCTCGCAGCCTGGAACAACAGCAATGGTAATTGTGGGTAAACAAGAACTTCCCTGTCACCGTCCTTGAGGCTACCGTAGTACCTCTCGGGTGCCTGAAGTTACCCACCTTATCTGCGGAGTGGCCAATGGAATGTCAATCCAGATTGAATCTTTAGGTTCCTTATCAAATCTTCAGTAATCGTTTGCGGTTCTGGAATCACTTCCAGTTCTACCATACTCCCACTACTGTTTTCTAAAAAAATCCATTTTTAATAAAACTGTGGCGAGTTTAGAACAATATCGCTATTGTTCATCCAGATGGTAGAAAGTCAACCCTCGTCATAGCCTGGGTCAACCCACAAACAGCCATTACAGAAACGTGCCTTGAGTTGTCCAGTGTCTGGTTTTAATCATAAGCCGGACAACTCCCCGTACCTTAACATCGTTAAGATATGAACTGTTCTATACCCAATATAGAACCAGAGGCACTGATTTAATTGAACCAGATTCAAATCATGCAGCTGTCTCCAGTGCATGTCTACTAAATGGAAGGAGGCCGATCAGCGTTACTCAACTTAGGAATGATTCCAATTATGAGTAGCCTGAAAGAGAAGCAAGTTCTCTTAAACATTACTATCAACTGAATGCCATACTCAAGTATCTACATCTTCGATCTCTTTGAAAAATCCCGATACTTGCTACACCTGGTTCTCTACTCTATTCAAATACCTATAACTTCTCAACATTCAGACCCTGTGTTTCTGCGAAACACCTGTCTAAAAACTAGAGAAGTCATAAGTAAACCGAATATAGTACGAGGACCAACCCCTCTGTCCTGATGGACCCTGGACAACATACAATACTCTGTATAAGTCCCTTGAGTCTGATAACTCATTCACTGTGTGTCGTAGGTTGAGAACTGTACTTATGGTTAAGAAGAATTACACCGCTGTTCAATGCTCCTTACCTAACCATCCACTGATATAGGTAAATGTCGTAGACATAATTTCAGAAAGGTATATCTCACTCTATGAAAATAGACGTACAGATATATCAATTTGAAATTGGTGCATAACAGCAGATATTCAAAACCAAATATTTGCCGACTGGCAAACAGCCCAGGTGATTTCCTCAAATATCACCGATTACAACGAATCCCGATATAATGAGGATGATCACCCAATTCCCAATTACTTACTCCCACTCATCATCTGTAAAACCATACAGATGTGAGAATCATACCTGGTAAATACATACCCTGGAGTAAGTATCTAATCGGGAAATCAGTTATCCTTTAACAATACACGGTGAAACTGAAACATTGAAATGTCTCGATGGGGTATCCTGGTATTCCTAGCAATGCCTCTTCCATTATCCAGATTCACAACTGTAACCGTATAATTCTTTGCCACCTCTCCAAATCCCTTCATATATCTTTAGTCTTTACCTTCTGCACACCCCTTTAGGCCAATTGGTTTTCTTCCTTCCCTACCGTTCAGCACCAGCCTATGGTTTGGAAGAAGACTTTCCAATAAGCATAATGGGTGTACTGTCCTAATCCTAGGAACACTCGCAATGCAAGAGAAGGTGAAGATAAAAGACACCTGAATAAATCTTATTCCTATTTCTCCTGAACCAGAATCCATCCCCGAACTGGAACAAGTTCCTTTCGAGTTCGTATATAACCATACGATGGAGTATCCAATAAACTGTGGATCTTCGTAGAGATACGGAGTGTCCTGGAGAAATAAAAAGGTGATTTAGGATTGGCGAAGGAATACTTGGTTTGGTCGTGAATATCAGTCGCAATTTTACGTTGCCCTCTTACTAATCCCTTGCTTTGTCTTAACTTAATACCTTCTGTACACCATCGTTAGGCTAATTGGTTTTCTTCATTCCCTACCGGTCGGCACCAGCCTAAGTTTTGGAAGAAGACTATCCAATTTGCGTAATAGGTGTACTACTCCTAAACCAAGGAGTACTCGCAACCTGAGAGAAGGTAAAAGGAAAAGACAACTGAATAGTCCTATCCGTTTTCTCCAGAATCGGAAACCATCCTTGAATAAATTCCTTCGAGTTCGTATCTCACCATACGATGGTTTTGTCCAATGGAAGTGGACGTTCGTAGTACTACGGGGTGTCCTGGAGAAAAGGGTAAAAGTAGGAGTGGCAATGAGGTTTGCAACTCTGACAATCCAAAAAGCCAGTGTTAAAAAGGTTCGGTCAACTTGGTCACTGAGTCATAGTCTTAGGGTCGGGTCAATGGTCGCTGCCAAAGAGAGAGAGAAAAGAAACACTCAGCGTGCACTCTAGCCTAGATCAGAATGGTTACCAATTTATCTAATCTGAAACCTCCCACTGTACCGTCAAATTTTCCTCCAAACCTGTAAGAAGAATTAGTCGGGATCACCCGAGGAGTATACCAACTCATCAGTGGGAATCGGGATCCAACTATCATCGTATGATAACGTGACGGAATCCGCTCACGGTGTCACACTCCAGAAGGTATGCGCATATCTGGGAAGTTTCAGTTCTTTTGAAACTCCCGATGTGATTTCTGCCCCATGCTCTTATGACCTTGGCGTGAGGTCAAAATATCATAAGTCACATGTCAAGTTCTGCCCGTCATTATCCAGGTTAATTTGAATCCACCCGTACATACCCTTGACGTAGGCCAAAATAGTAGTACGACTGTCCCAAACCAACGCATCTATCTATGCAACAGATAAATACCCGGCAGCTACCAATCACTATGCCTTAGCGTGAGGTCAAAATACATAGCTTGAATACTACCGAATATTTAACTGAAATGACGGAGGGCTACGAATGGTTTCTGGCGAAAACCTTTAACGTAAAGAACTTGATATCGTTGAAGGAACGGATAGCTTTTTAAAATATAGTGACGAAAACGATTGCTAAAGAGGTCACTCCCGGTGAAGGGATCTCGGCTCTTTCCCCGTAGAATGGGGTGCAGGATATTCCAAATGAATACCGCGATGCAAAGCAAAAGTAATCGGCTATAGTGAAGTTAATGCCCTGATGCAAACTTCTGTCCAAGGGGTCACTCCCGGTGAAGGGATCTCGGCCCTTGCCTCGTCGACTGAGGAGCAGGATATTCCAACTGAATACCACGATGCAAAACAAAAGAGAACGTCCTTGCAATAACAGCTTTTTTGAAAAGTGTTCCAACAACATCAGATAAGGTTTATTTTTAACTTGCATTGATCCGAATCAATGCAGTCCCATCAATTGATCACACCAAAAAGAACGAAAATATACTGATGTACGTATATGCCATCCGCATTTGCCACTGGGTCCCGTCATTACCCGTTAGGTTAGCTAACTAACGACAGAGCGGGGACTGGACTAACGCGGATGCAAAACATATACAACATCTACTAATATATATACCAATATATTATATTCGCTCAAGGCGTGATAAAATGCAACATCACAGAGAATGAACAGCATCACAGAAACAATACAGATATCTGGGATCCCCGGGTTTCACAGAGCCACTACTGAAACCCGACGTTCCCCTGGTCGTGTGGATAGCCTGTGCAATGAAATCCTAGACCCCTACGGGCGCGGCAAGTTACCCGCCAAAACCTGAAGCGAGGCAGCCCCCTTCAGCACCGTGAATGGACCACCCAGCACTTCACGGAATCCGGTAACTTGGGCACCCCTCCTGGGTCAACCTGTACCCCCTACGAGTGCGGAGAATAGCACGCCAATCCTAGAGTAAAGCCCCCTCCGTCTCAATGCCATGAGATGCGGGCTTGTTGCTCTCTAGAACCCGGCTATCCGTGCACCCCTCCGCTGGGTAATCCTAGTACAGAAAGTAAAATATACATACAACGGGTACATCGACCGCAACCAGGTCGTGCCCCAAAATAATAATACAAACAGGCAGTGACGGCGGTCCACATGTCGGACGCTCGCCCCGCAAAATCAAATGTACATAATACAACCACAACTGTACTATCATTGCATCCAGGCTATCCCCCACGACCGATCCGCAACATCACAGCAAAAACAGAACATCAACGTGAAAGTCACGTTCGCAAATCCGTCTAACCGGGCTATAGCAGTTAGACCGGACTTACTGATCAAGTGACATTCATGGTCGCAGATATAATGTAAATACTGTGAAATAATGTGTTTAAATATCCGATCGATCAAACTTTAACAAGTGGGCCCCCAAGTACTACTGTAGCACATCAAGAAATTCTGGGCCCAATATTAATATTCCAAAACCCCAATTTTAACCCCAGAAGGATACTGTAGAAATTTGGTGCAGGGATCTCCACAGTGCGCGGCGGAACCGCGGCGAGAAGAGGGTGTTTGCGGCGGTTCCGCGCTCCCACAGTGGAGTTTCTTCATCGAATTTTTACAGAGCTCTTAGAGTTTCCAGTACATCAATGTTTTACAACCTGAAAAAATTTTCGAGACCAAAAATTTTCAACAGAAACTGATGCTGAAGGAAATGCGGGTTTTGGAACATTTGATCGATCGGAACAGAAAAACACATTAATGCAAGCTAGACTAACTTAATGGCGAGGCTCTGATACCACTGTAAGTGCACGGCGGCGCCCCGGCCGTCAATCCGACGGCCAAATGCGGAAGCGGTGATAAACTTTAATTTTAACTTGAACTGGCAAACCGCCGCGCACTAATACCCGGATCGAACCACTAACTAGTCCTAGCTACCTACAAGAAAGGGAAGAGAGATATACCGACAGATCCGAGTCCTCCGGTCTTCTCGTCGTCGTCCCAATCTCATGCGGAATGTCCCGTCTCCTCCTCGTCGCCGGAAGTGCACCACATCGCCTACTTCTTTTACGGGCTCCCACCTCAATGCCGAGGCAACTCGGGCACGAAGCTGGCTAGTCGACGTGCCCAAGATTTGCTGTAGAATATCTAGTGAGCAAGTCTCATTTGGGGTTTATGGAGATGCCTTTGTGGTGGAGGAAAAAGAACTTGGAGAGAGGTGGGGAAAAATGTAGCATGCAAAAAGAATGAGAATAACATTTTCCCACACCCAAATGAAAAGGATCCCCCTCCCTCACTAGTGGCCGGCCATGCCTCATGGTGGTAGGTGGGAATGGAGTGAAGTCAATGAAAGACAAGGGAGTGGGTGAGCTATCATGCAAGGAAGAATAATGAGTGATGATCAAAACAATATCATCACAAACAAAAACAAACACTCCAAAACAACCATGATGACCCTAAATGGTCAAGCCATCATGAAGAGGTCAAGAAGTCAAGGTCAATGGAGCAACCATCATGATCCAACCAATATGCAAAATACCCCTTCCACAATTGCCTATTTGCAACAATGCAAATAAGCCCTCCTCCACCAAACTTCGGCCAATGAACGATACAAAGGAAATCGGCCGAAACGAAAAGCAAACTGGCAACTCCATAAAACTGGTCCCGTAATAAATTACAGGAAAACCCCGATACTGTGCATACACACCCACATTTGTATTCTGACCGAAATACAAATGCAATGAGACAAAATCCACACTGTACTATACTAGGATCCGGCTTATACCAAAGCCGGCTAGTAATATCCGTTCGATCCTGATCCGTGCAATACCGCACGTATCTGATCGAACCCTGTCATATATCCATACGGCCTATAGTACAAACTGTCTGATCCTGATCCGTGCAATACCGCACGTATCTGATCGGACCTTGCCATATCTCTATACGGCCTCTACAACTTTTCGCCCGAAAGCTGAGTAACAGAATGTGGGGGACTCTAAAGACTCGTCAACACCTTGGTTGCGGATTTAACCACTAGCACATCAGAGGTATAAGCCAATACATAACGGGCTACCAGGTATTGACTAAAAGGGACGTCTGTGAGCGAACTTAGCCTGACAACCTTACTGAGCCTGTCAGTGACAATATCCGTACAGTCCGGTCCGTTCGTCTATGAGCATCGCATGGCGGGCCTAGGGGGTTGGTGAAAGTCAGACCCCCAAAAGCGGTACAAGTCGTGTCGGAGTGTAGTCCAGAACACCCTGAGATACTACTGGAATACCTACCAGTAAATCTCCTTGCCTCGGCCGAGGGCTTCGTGTAATGGCTCTCCTAGACACAGCGCGACCTCACCCCCAATACCGGGAGAGACGAACCCCTGAAGATGCGCTCACTGCCCCCATGTGGCTCGGGACTGTACCCAACTAAAACCTGTTTGCATGACTCCTTTGAGCCGTGGTAGGGTAGTAATCAAAGTACAGTGGGAACTCACACAAGACAAATGACGATCCCCAGGTCGATGAACTAACCTGCACACATGTCACCAGGGAACTGCCATCTGACGTCTGGTATATGACCAACTAGCATGTTCCCGGCGAGTCCTGTCCGGTGTACTCATAACCCAATGAGCACCTGTATACATCTTAGGTGATCCAACTGACACCAGTGGCTTGTGAGACCGGCCACTGCCCCTCGTCGGGGTCTCGACTGTATACACTAGTCTACTCTGGAGTATCGATGCCCTATCTCGAAACTCACACGACTAGGGACTATTTAAGGATGTGCTTATAGACTACCTGCTCCCACGTATATGATCGCCCTCATACTGCTGGTGGTCAAGCAAGAATCCTAGGGGCTCTATCAACGTGCAATAGCGACTTGTCAGGTCACCTAAAGCAGTGCACGATGATAAAGGTAAACCAGATAGCACACTATCATCTCGAGTAAGACTGTCCTACCGGGATAGGTCCTCCATCAATCATTGCAATCACGTACCTGTGACCTAATAATTGACTCTGAGGGCACTATCTCCAACAGTTAACACTTGCGCCAAGGTCTAAAAGAGCATGATTTATGTTTTTACCCCCAATAGAAATCGATATTGTAGGACATCCTGGGTCCTTTCGTTTCTTTGGTAGCTGGGGAAAAAAAGCAGTGCTGATATTATTAGCCATAAAGACCTTCTTCGGCACTTGGGTCTTCCTCTTCCTAGTGCATAAGTCCTTAAGAATTTTCGCATAAGCGGGAACTTGTTGAATTGCATTTAGGAGAGGGATATTGATGTTAACCTGTTTGAACATTTCTATAATTTTCTCCATATGAGGACTCGTTCTATTACCCCTTAACCGATTCGGGTAAGGAGCTTTCGCAATAAGCGCAGGGTCCATCATAGGAGAAGGAAGAGGGGGTAGACGAGGTCCCAAAAGAGGTGTGGGGACCGTCTGTGGAGAACTATAAGGGTTGGGAGAAGGTGTCGAGCCTAATGGGAAATGGAGAATAGGCTCTCGAGAAGATGGTGTGGTAGAAGAAGAAGGATCAGACGGAGAAGTGTGTGTGTGTGGAAAGGTCTCAGCCGGGATGTTGATATGATTTCCAGTATCATCAATACCTTCCCCGACATGATTGTTCATCACTTTTCCCGATCTCAACGTTGTGATGGCATTTACATTGTAAAGCCCAGGATTCTGTAGGGGTTGAGAGGGAAGTTTCCCTTTTTCTCTCGCACTCATTTCGGCTTTTAGGCGTGCGATTTCAGCTTCCATCGACCTGATACTCTCAGCTTGGGACGCTGAGTTTTTCTTTATCTCACTAACGGAAGATCTATCCTCAGTCGAAACCTCTATGAAATTTGATAAAAGTGATTTCATGGTTTGAGTGAATTGAGAGAATTCGTCAGAACAGGTCGATTGCATAGGATTAGACTGTGCAGGAGTGTTGACCTGATTTTGGAAGTTTTGTGACTGATAGGGGTGCTGAGTGAGTTGAAGGGGTTGCTGTTGTGGTGGAGGAAGAGCCCTTTGAAAATTATTAGTGTTTGGAACCGTTTTTTGAGATTGGTTTTGGTTCCAAGCGAAATTCGGGTGATTCCTCCAACCTTGATTGTACGTGGAAGAATATGGATCGTTTCGAGGTCTTTGAAATGCGGCATTAGAATGCTCGTGACCTTGAAACGCAGAGTTTAATGGACATTCTTCCGTTAAATGAGACGGGTCAGAACAGCACCCACAAACAGTTTTGGGGAGCGACATTGGGTTTAGGGAGGCTGCAGAAAATTTGTGTTCCATAGCGTCGAGCTTCTTTTGCATTGCTGCCATCTCAGCTCGAGCACCTATGGACACATCTATATGGTGTACGCCACCCCTATTCAATGGTTGGGTTCCACTCTCCCACTGTAGTGATTTTTCAGCGAACTCTTCTAAGTACTTCCAAGCTTCCCCATCATCCTTGGTCATAAAAGTATCTTGACACATGTTTTCAAGGCTCTGTTTAGTGCTTGGGTTAATGCCCTCATAAATGATTCGGCAAAGCTCCCATCTAGGGATACCGTGATGAGGACACTGAACCAACAGATCCTTGAAACGTTCAAAGCATTTTGAAAATGGTTCAGTAGGGAGCTGGGCAAATTGATTCAGTTCGCTACGGATTCGAGCTGTCTTTGGATTGGGTAAAATTTCTTAAGGAATGCAGCGACGAATTCTTCCCAATTCGTAATAGAGTGTGCGGTAGTGTTATATAGCCACTTCTCGGCTATATCGCACAATGTAAATGGAAGAAGTCGTAGACGCATAGCATCCACTGAAAGTTGTGACGTACCCGTCATTGCGCATACGTTTTCAAATTTGGTAATGAAAACGTAAGCGTCCTCAGTCTCGAGTCCGTGGAATTTGGGTAAAAGATTGATATACTTGGGCTTAATTTCAAAGTTATCCCCATTGGCTGGTGGTGTGGATAAGCAGGTCGAAAGAGGACCTCGAATAGGGTAGCACCTCTCCTGGAGAGAGATGCGGGGTGGATTCTGCGCACCAACGGACGGCGGCAGATTAAGGTTAAAGAAGTTTGATGGAGTCGGATCCATCGGTGTGGGTGTGGTAGTGGGTAAAGGAAAGGTAAATGGAGAAATATCGACTTCGGAGTCGATAAAAGGTACGCGGACTAAACGGGCACTAGAATCCCGTGTCCATCCTATCTTGTACTAAAAAGGGTTAGTACAAGTGGCAGCGTTGGCTTATATTTAGGGGTAATGAATGAATGCGATGTTTGCTTTGAAAAAGGGACGGAATTTTGAAAAATGATGCGACACAACAAATGCAGCACACAAACCCTAGAATCTAGTGGTCACCTAGGTCCGGCTCTAGACCGCTCCTAACTGCCAAAAGACAAGTCACAGGATAGAATCCTCCACTGCCTCTTTGTTCCCCTGTGGCCAGGTAAGTGCCAGTTAAGTGGGAAGGTACTCCACTACGTAAGTAGTGGGCCTAATTAATAACCACTAGCCTTCGACACACTTTCCTAGGCACCACAAGAAAACGCGGATAAGCAATGAATTACCCACGGCCTTCTTCTGTCCTAATTGAGCGCGACAGTCCTTAGAGTCATCTCTAGATTTCTTTTAGTTAATGTGGGTCAATGCGGATGCAAGTTTTGTGGTTTTCGGGGCCTAGGAAGGGTAATGAAATCCCCACCTAATTTGGATTTGGCCGTGCCACTTAATATCCGTATTTTGAATGCAAACAACCAAGAAACAAAATCACGCACAAATTTAATTTTTGCAATTTGCGAGCTGCTATTCTTTGCAAAGAATCCTGCAGAAAATTATTAGTTGGAGCTAAAAAGAGGAGAGAGGAGAAGTCAAGAAAGTACCTGAAGCAATTTGGCACAGAGATCCCTTCAGCTAGCCGCGGTTCCGCCGCATATGGTTACTCCCACCGCGCTTCCGCGGTCTTATGTGCAGATCACTGCACCAAACTTCTTCACAGAGGCTCTGTAGGCTCCCTCTACTCTCTGGTATATATCAAAAAAAATTTCCAATTTCCAGCAAGCTCCAGATCTCCTTGCAATGAAACACAACAAATTGTTTTGGGTTTGCACGAATTTTGATCTCAAAAATCACAATGAAATAAATCTTTCAATTCAAACTTTAATATAAAACGAATTAGCGCGCGATCCCCGGCAACGGCGCCATTTTGATTGAATTGATTTCCGGATTGTGTATGTAAAAAAGTATCAATTCAAATAGTCCCCTATTTCGGTGCCATTTGATTGATCGTAAAATGCGAGACTGAGTAAGTAAATCAAATCGATAAGTGTCTCTTTGTGTCGGTAATTAGAAAATTGAATAAAGTTCACAATCAAAAAATTATATTTGACCGCAATCAACTACGGTGTCAGTTGTAGATCGTAAGCGAGTGCGGATCGTCCACAGGGATTGTGCGATTCGTTTTTATAATTGCTTTGTTTGAATTGAAAAGTTAATCGAAAAGAAAAGAAAACATGATTCAAGAATTTATCGATTGATTCAGGTGTCACGAGTTTATTCAAGAATCAAGTAGATGATAAACAATCGAGAATCAGGGTTTCGATGATATTTCCAACCAAAATGTCAAGAATCTAAATGAGGCTCGTAGGAATCGATCGGATCTATAGACGTGATGTAATTTCATGATTTCGTGTTCTTGTCCTTCGAAGGATTGATACTAGATCGATGATGATCGACGAGAGTTAGGGCTTTCTTGATGAAACTAGGGTTTCATCCTTTAACCCTTGTTCTTTCGTTGATATCATTCACACTCTAGCCTCTAGCAATTTCAAGAAACGATCGTACTCTCCAATCTCGAGCGATATCAATCAAGAAAGCATCGCAACGAATTGGGTCGTCGATTCTTGATCTTGCTAGGGTTTACAAAACTCGTAGGATTCAAGAATCGATTTAAGATATATTACATCATCATTCTATTGATCGTCTCGACTCCTCGACGAGCGGAGTATTACTCAAACATCACAACAAGAATTACAACTAAAAATTTAGATTGAATCATGATGCAAGAATTTAAAGAAAACAAGATAAAAGAATATCACCTTTTATTTATATCAACAATTTGATTACAGTCGCTCAAGAACTACAAGAGGAAGAATTAAATTGTCGACTTGGCTTTGCTCGGCTCTGTGAGTCGCGGATCGGCTTGGACCACTTGCTCTGTTGAAGACCGGCTCGGCTCCTAAAAGGTTGCAAGGCTTCTTTCTTGAATGGGTACTCGGGATCTTGGCTTTTGATTGAAATTAGGGTTACGGTTTCACACAAGTCCTCTCACTAGACTTGTGGAAGAAGAAGATGAAGAAAAAGATAGAATGGCTCTAAAATGAACTAATGGATTGATTTTTCGAAGATCATTGAATCCAATTTTTTACAAGTAAGCATAGGGTCTTATTTATAGAGCACCCAAACCCTATGCCTTTGTGAAGTTCCCTCCAAAAGTTTGTTTAGGAACTTCTAGAAAGAGTTTGTTAGGCTTAGCTTAGGGTTTAAGCTAGGGTTTAGGGAGAAGTTTCTAGAATGATAGGCTAGTTTAGTGTTGATCCCAAAGCTTGTTGATCTAGCAGAAGTATCTGGAGTCTTCTGGAAATTGTTGTATCAGAAAGGAATGTGGGCCCAGAGATAAGAATATTGGTGCAAAGTTTGGTGGATGACGTGGCAAGTTGACCGCGGAACCGCGGCGCAAGCAGGCTCACGCCGCGGTTCCGCGGCCATGTTGGCTCCTTGAGCTTGCATCTTTCTGGTGTGCTCTTGGGTTGATACTTGGGCCTTTCTTTGATATGTTGATTTTTGTTTGTCCCTTTGGATTGATACCAGAACTGAAATCATTGAGTTGACGTAACGTTTTAGCTGTACCATGTAAATTTTGGCCTTTCTGCTGGATTTTCCTGCACAGATCTCAAAACAAGTGTTGCGCAAATGTAGGGATGATGCGATGCCATGAAATGTGGTCAATTTCCTTTATAGTGTCGGTTTTAGAGTCTAATACATGCAATCTGATATTTTGCGACAGTTTTGCTAATATGTGAAATATGAATGCCGAACACTTCTATATGAATGCAAATGATGAGGAAATTGACGGATAAAATATGCAATATTTTCGACTAATCATAACCCTACATCAAGTCTTTCCCAAAAATTTCGGCAGAGTTTTCTTTGTAAATACTGGCCCCAAACGGGTACAAACATGCATACTATAAGTATTGAATAAAGGCATCCCCAAGCGGGAGCTAGCTCTTCACTAATTGGCGGAAACAATCACGTAAGCAGTATAATATACAACGCCGAAGGGCGAGGATCAAAATTCAGAAAAAGTAAAGAGCTCAACATCATCAAGGAAACCAGAAAACCATAATAATACAAGCGCGAGACTCTAAGGTCGAAAGAATAACAACTGGTTTTCTAAGTCCGTCCAAATATACAGGTCTGGTTGATGGAGTTTACTAGATACAACTATAATAAATAAAAGTACAATGGTGGTCACGATGCAAGTGAACCCACCTACCAAAGCAATCACCCGGAAGGAAGCAGCGTGCCAGCAAGCCGCAACGAAACCTGTACGGCAATACCTGCAAGACACTGTGGCACAACGGGAGTGAGTTGCCAACTCGTGAGTAGAAAACATCACCGAGAAGAAATCGCATTTATGACTCTCTCCTAGGTCATACAATAATATCCTCAAAAAAAAAAAAAAAAAAATATATATATATATATATATATATATATAACCTGAGACATCTAATAATGGTAAGGGTAATCATCTAAACATAAGTACGATACCAAGTGCTCGTGTCAGTGTCTCAGGTAGCAACATGTCATATATATGATGTATGAATGCATTAAAAATGAAATCAGAACACATCTTGTACGAGAAACTGTTTTCTTATCTCAGTGAGATATTTTGTATAAAAACCGAAGTATCATCAATGAAATCAATAGAGAATCCGTGTCAAGCATCGACACAAAATATATATCCCAATATCTCAATATCTCGGGCTCCGGCAATCCGGACTGGCCCATATCACCAAATCTCAATATCTCGGGCTCCGGCAATCCGGACTGGCCCCGGGCTCCGGCAATCTGGACTGGCCTAAATCATCAAAACTCACGACAACGTCGGTATCCTCCGGATATCCACCGCGTCACAAATAACCGGTCGGTAGTGCTCCCCTACCGGGCTCAACGCCATCATCTGCGACCATCTTACCCCGGGGTACCACAGCGGGTCCTGTAGGGTTCCTAGGCACACTAATGAGGTCTCACAAGGCATCAACCATGCCAATTTCAAATTTTACAAGTGCCGAGAAACCCTAATACGGATTCGTTAACTAGAGATTAGGCGAAACTAGAAGCTAGTTAACACCTTAACTAAAGGGTAAACGGAAATACAACCTTTGTAGATCAGGTCCTCCACCTCCATAGCTCCATGATGAAGTCCCCTCGCTGCGATCATCGGATCTCGGGCTCAAGCGCCGGCTTCATCGGAGAAATGTGCGGGCTAGGTCGTCGACTTCGATGCCGAAGATGATCTACGTCGAGACAACACAAGATCAAGCTCCAATTTCACTGAGACATGAAACTTGTGAAGAAAACACCCTATACTACTTGGCAAGTGATAGAGGATGAAGAAATAGGAAGTGGGTTCACTTTAGAATTGGATTTCTCACTCTTTTTCTCATGTTGCCATTGATGGAGGCAAGGTTTCTTCTTTGTTGAAGAAGAAGAAAAAATATGATAAGTTGTTTTTCAAAAAGAAAATAATATGATACTTATCATAATCTCAACCATAGTTAGGTGTAGAGAATGAACCAAGGTTAGGTGAATGGTTAGGGTTAGGGAAAGAAACAAAATGGTCAACCATTTCAAAGCTTCATGAAGCTTCAAAGATAATCCAAAGTTAGCCACCATTTTATTTCTTTCTAAAATCAATAAATAAATAAATGAATAAGTAAATGAAGAAAAAGAAACCCTAACCATTGACCAACCATGGTTTAAACCAAACACACAAACTATCATGTATCATCAAACATGATACAATCAAATGCACAAAAGTATATCACATATACAATGTGCACAGCAGGTGAGAAAATACTTTTTAAGTGAACCAATACTGGTTAATGCAAAGTAATATATCAAATATATAATTATGCATTAAATCATTAAATCAACGCTTGATTTAACGATCCGGTCATATCGCATATGACACTAATATCCAGTGTATCGACTTATCGAGTCAATCCTCGATTCGATAACTAGGTTATATCGCATACAACCAATCGATACATTCATCGCGAGAATAGAATACGGTATCACATACACGCATTATTCTCGGTCCCACACATATCTCATATGCGTTCCTATTTCGTTTCGCTTGAGCCAGGAAACCTCTGTGTAGGACTGTAAAGACTCGTAAATACGCCGGCAGTAGGTGATGATCATATCAAACACCCACAAGCCGCAAGCGGTCTGCTAAACATAACGGTCACCCGGGTATTGAGCGATCAGAAGATCGACGAGCAAGCCCGCTCATACTCATGTGAATCCAACCAGTAACACTTACCGTACAGTCCGGTCTAGTCGTCTGATATGTCGCATATCTCGCCTAGGGGTGGTAAACGTCAGACCCCAATAGCTCGATAAGTCGTGTCGATATGAGGTCTATAACAGTTCGAGAAACTACTAGTAACACTTACCAGTAAATCTCAGCAATCCTGGCCAGGGATTTCCGGTTATAGCCAATCGAACACAGCGCAACATCAACTCCCTATACCGGGAGAGACGAATCCCCTCCTATCGCTCATTGCCTCCATGTGATTCGGGACTGTACCCAAAAGCCACCATTTTGCACGCCCTCTTGGACGTGGTAAGGTGGAAATCAAAGCACAGTGGGAATCACACAAGACTCTATGACGATCTCGGGTCTACAGACTAACTTGTACCAGTGTCACCAGAGAACTGCCATCTGACGTAAGGTATAATACCATCTGGGAGTTCTCGGCGAGTCCGTCCAGTGTACCCAGTCTCCACTGAGCACCCGTATATCATCTCTGATGTCAAACACCAATGGATATGGGATCATCCATCGCCCATCTGTATGGGTCGAGAAGGTATACGCTAGTCTACTCTGGTATATCAATGCCCCGTCTCGATACACCCACGACTAGGGACCTTGAAGGATGTACTTATGGACTACCATGTCTCCACTAGTATGATCCGCATCATAGTCCAGGTAGTAAGTACACATCCTAAGGGCTTTACCAACATGTAACAGAGAGACAATCAGTGTACACGTTAAGCTAAAGAATAACCAGATAGCATACTATCATGTCGAGCAAGAAAGTCCTCCCTATATATGTCCAAGCATCCACTACAATATACATCCTATGTATAGTAATGGCCTCTAGGGCATACATATAACTAACAATCTCCCACTTGCACTAGGGCTATCTGATAGCAGTGGTTGTAGTATCTCATACTCAACCATCCCATAAAAGTCTCTCTCTGGGAAAAGGCCTTTGTGAGTGGATCCGCCGTGTTGTCCTCTGAGTCTGTTCTCCTAACCTCGATCACCCTGGAGATCAACCATCTCTATGATCAGGTGATACTGCCTTAGAATATGTCTGGGTCACTGATGGGACCGGGGTTCCCGGGCCAAAGCCACAATTCCATTGTCACACAATGGGAGGAACTAAGTTCATCTCATGAACAAATATACACCCAGACAGCCTCTTTGGTAGCATCTTAAGTAGCGATGTATCCTGCCTTTATCGTCTAGTATGCCACGGTATCTAGCTTGGAACTCTTCCAACATACCGTCCCTTTACTGAGGGTAAAGACAATTCCTGTGACTGACATTCAGTCGTCCTTATCACCCTGGAACCTTTCCAGTGATTCTCCCCAGGATCTATTGATACCATCTCACTACTATTAGTGTATATGCCCTAGGGGCCATTATTGTATCATACTAGATTGTATATTACTTAATGGAAGCTTGGGATATTCACAGTTATATATATATATATATATATATATATATATATATACAGTCTTGCTAAAAATGGTAGTATGCTACTTGATTTGTGTCTACTTTAATATGTGCATATGTTTCTTGTAACGTATCACTTATACATATTAGTAGAGCCCATAGGATCTTTGCTTGATTACCAGCGTCGTGATGGCAGTCACACTAGTGGGGGCTGGGTAGTCTGTAAGCAACATCCTATATAGGTCCCTGGTCGTTGGATTATCGAGATAGGGCATCGATATTCCGGAGTAGACTAAGTGTATACGCTTCTCATCCCAGTTGGGGAGATGGTCTGTCCCACAGCCATCAGTACGTCGTACTGGAGATAGTATACAGGTGCTCGTTAGGTTACGGGTACACCGGACAGGACTCGCCGGGGAACTGATTGGTTGGTATTATACCCATCGTCAGTTAACAGTTCCCAGGTGACATGAGTACAGCATAGTCCGCAGACTTGACACTGCTACTTCGCCTCGAGTGTGTCCCACTGTTCTTAGATTGCTACCCTACCACGGCTCAAAGGAGTCGTGCAAACAGGTAGCAGTTGGGTGCAGTCCCGAGCACTTGGAGGCAGTGGCGGTTAGATAGGATTCGTCTCTCCCGGTATTGGGAGATGATATCGCGCTGTGTCAGAGAGCCATTACGCAAAGTCCCTGGCCAGGGCAAGCGAGATATACTGGTAGGTTCCAGTAGCTTCTCAGGGTGTAATGGGCTACGCTCCGACACGACTTATACAGCTATTAGGGGACTGACGCTTGCCGCCCCCTAGGCTTGATATGCGATAGTCTTAGACGAACAGACCGGACTGTACGAAGATTTTCACATCAGGCTCAGTGGGAGTTCGGATGATTTTCCTCATCGGCCTTCTTATCGACATCTACCTGGGGACCGTTACGTACAGCTAGTGCCGCTTGCGGTCTGTGGTTAAACCCACTGCCAGCGTAGTGTCGAGTCTTTAGAGTCCCACACAGAGAGTTTCCCTACTCCAGGCGAAATGATATAGAGGTCGTATGGTTTTACGACAAGGGTTCGGATGCATACGTGTGTTTACGCACGTACGACTTTTCGGACAGTTTTTACTAGCCGGCTTTGGTTTAAGCCAGATTCTTGTATCGGGTTATTGGATTTATACAGTCTAAAGTTTTTCCGTGTTTTCACGGATTGGAGGGGCGTTCTCGTAATTTGTTGAGAAGGTTCTAGAAGAGTGGTGACATGAGGGGTTGAGGTGGCTTTTTCATTAATTGCTTTGTGTGACTCATTTATATGATTCATCATATCATTAATGCTTCATTAATGATCTAATGACTCACATGATGAATCACTCTCTTTGATTAAATGAAACATGGTGAATAATCAATTAATTGATATTGTTTGATAATTCATTATGTATCATATATTCAAGTGAGAAGGATTTTTTGTTCTCATTATCATTCTCACCTTCTCTCTCCTCAAGCTCACTCTCTCTTGAAACCCTAACCCTAACCTCTCATGTGTTGAGATCAAGGGTTAGATAGACTAAAACATCCATAACCTCACTCTATATCCTCTAGGTAGCTAAGATTAGCACTTTAAGCAACCTAGTTATCTCAAGTTTGAGATTAAGCTTGGCGTAGAAGCTTTCGGGTGGATCGTCTTTGATTTGAGGAGGCCGTGAAGTTGCCGATGTTCCAAGGAGCCTACGAGTAGTGGAGGACAGCGATGAAGACCCGAAGGACACGGTTCTTGAGGTATAATCACTTCGCATAGTAGTTTAGAACTTCTATGATAGTTGTTAGTTATCGTTTAGCTTCGATTCATGCGGTTAGTCGCTGTTTAAGCAAAGAACAAGATCATTTTTCATATTTCCACCTCCCCGCAAGTCGTGGGGTGTTGCACATCGACTTACATCTACAACTAGTGAGAATCCTAACATCCATTTAGATCTATCTCATAGATCCAAAACCTAGGATTTAGTAGGTATTACTTTGATCCTATATGGAGAATCCTAGTGATAAGCGGAGATTGACCGAGCGTAGCATAGGAAACTCCTTCCCTATCAAGAGTATGTCATCCACGTACTCTACGAGGATCACCACCATACTCCCTACTACCTTTTTGTATATACAAGGTTCATCTACCATTTTGATGATGTCAAACTCTTTGACTAACACATCAAAACAGATGTTCCAACTCCGTGATGCCTGCTTTATCCTATAAAGCATCTTGTACACATTTCCGCTGCTCCCACTGTTTACGAAGCCCTCTGGTTGTGTACTTATAGACGCCCTCTTCTAAAACATCATTTAGAAAAGCTGTCATGACACCCAACCACCAGATATCGTAGTCATGGTATGTAGCCGTGGCAAGTAGGATCTGGATGGACTTAAGCATAGGCCCCAGAAAGGGTTTCATCATTATCCACGCCTGGTTGATGACGAAAACCTTTAACAAGTCTAGCTTTGAAAGTCTCAACTTTTCCATCTACACCAAGTAATCTTCTCAAGATATACTTGCTCCTGATGGGGATTTAACCCTTCAGATAAAGCAACCAAAGTCCATACTTTGTTGGTGTATAAGGATTCCATCTCAGATCGATAAACATCCAGCCATTCTTACAGAGTTTCACTCCTGATGGCCAGCTCGAAACTAGTTGGGTCATCATCTCATGATGCAATCCTCGCTCCCACTGTCATAGAGAAACCGAAGTATCTCTCAGGTGGGTGAGGAAACCTACTAGATCGGTGGAGAGGCTGAAGTTCGTTGGTTACTATTGAATCCTTCGGTTCTACCAAATCATCAGCTGCTGTTTGTATAGCTGGAACCTTTCCAGTTGTACATAACAGACCTTGCCTCGAGCATGTCCGGATTTTGCTTTTAGACATAGGCCGGACAACCCCAAATCTTAACTAGCTTAAGACATGGGCTCTTCCCATACCATATCTCATATGGAGTGGTAGGCTGTGATCTGATTCGAACCCTATTCAATAGGTATGCAGCTTCTCAAGCGCATAACTCCCAAAAGGAAACAGGAAACTCAGTAGTACTCATCATAGAGCACACCATATCACATAGGGTGCTATTGCTCCACCCCGATATACCATCGTGCTATGGTGTATACGGAGGAGTAATGCTGAGAGAGAATCTCATTCTCCTTTAGAATAGTCCAGGAATTCTATGCACAAGTATTCTCCTCCTTGATCTCATCATAGGACATAATACTTATACCCGTATTTTGGTTCTCTACTTCTAACTTATATTCTGTGAATATCTCAAAAGGTTCGGACTTGTGTTTCAACAGGAACATAGGTCCGAATCTCGAAAGATCATCAGAAAATTTAATGAAGTACAAAGAACCGGTCTTGGCATATGTAGACAGGGGACCTTCATACATCAGCAAGTATCAATCCTAAGAGTTCACTAACTCTTTCTCTGTTTCCAATAAACAGAGCTGTGGTCATCTTATCTTTGTGACATGACCGGCAAGTTTTCACAAGATGTAAATTCAAACAGATTTAAATATGCATCTTTGTGCAACTTAGCTAGTCGGGTCGCATTGATATGACCTAGTCTACAATACCTCAAGAAGGATCCGTTCATTTCTGAACTCTTCCTCTTGTGTGTTCCGTATACTAAGAACTGTAGTTTGATTTAGAACATCAATGCTTTTAGATAACGTACCTGAACCGATCTACTTTTGATATAGGAAATGTTCAAAACATTATCCAACAATACAAAATTTTATCATTTCTTTACTAATAAAGAGACTGATATGATTTTGTATATCAGGTTCGGTATCTAAAAACATTCGTTCAGAATCAATGTATTGGTAACACAGGGTGACAGTGACCAACAGACTTGGCTGCAACACTTGCCCCGTTTTCTGTCTCATGAAACTTATCACCCGTTCTCAGTTCTTTACCTATCTGTAGCCCATGTAACAAATTACATATGCGGGATCCTGATCTGGTATCACATACCCAGGGCGTAAAGAATACTGAGAAACAGTTCTGTACAATGAACACACCCGAAGATGATGCATCAGCATGCACTTTCTTCGTTTGGGCGGCATGGGAATCTTGGTATTCCCCTATTTCCTGCTCTGTCTTATAACAATTATAAGTTGGAGCGGGACCAACGTTCCCCAGCTCAGTATAACAAGCGGGTTCGGTCAATATTCCGTATTATTATCTTGATTAAGGCGTGACATGGTCGCTACCAGGAGAGAGAGAGAAGAAAACACTTAGCGTGCGCTCTTTCAAGAATAGATTGGTTATTATTTTATCTAATCAGGATGGCTCCCACTGCTTTTATCAAATCTTCCTTCAAACTCTAAAAGGAAAGACTAGCCGGGATTAATTACATGCTACAAGTTCGCCAATCTTTCAGCCAGGCCAGTGTCGGTACTTTGAGGGAGGTCCCCCGTGCTTTCGCACGAACCTAATTAATGTAAACCTCGTTTTCCTAGAGGCATAACCTCGTTAACACCTTTTTAGACACCTACTTGATCGGCTAATTGTAATGTGTAAAACTCTCCCAGGAGTAACAATTACTCGCAGTGGGTATCGGGATCCAACTATCTCATAAAAGGTATGCAATCTCATTGCAAATTTCAACACTTGAAATTCCCGATAATATTTTGCCCTAAACGATCTATGACCTTGACAAGGTCAACAAATCATAGACCGTAAGTCAAGTTCAACCCGTCATTTCTTGATTGAATCAAACCCACCCGCACAACCCTTGACAAGGTCAACGAGGCCGTACGACTACCCTAACCCAATCTGCATCATATGCATAAGCAGATAAATACTGGTTAGCTACCACACACTGCGCCTTGACAAGGTCAACAAACGCAGCACGAATACTAAACAGGACTTATCTGAAATGACGGAGGGCTACGACAGGTTTTTCTGAAAACCTATTGCGTAATGAACTTGATATCGTTGTAGGATCGAATGAATTTTTAAATGGAGTGTTTTTGAGGCTTTTCTAGTTTTGCTAGAGGAGTCACTCCCGGTGAAGGGATCGTCGGTCCTTTCCTCGTCGAATGAGGTGCGGGATATATCATATATATCACTGTGCAAAGCAGAAACTATAGAAACAATCAAAAGACAAACCGAGTGTGTAGCATCTGCTAATTATTGCTAAAGGGGTCACTCCTGGTGAAGGGATCGTCGGCCCTTTCCTCATCGAATAAGGTGCAGGACATATCACATATACCGCTGTGCAAAGCAAGAACCGTAGCTACCTGTTTTATTTTTGAAATTCGATTCCACAACATCTTTAGGTTTCTTTTATTTCATTAATCACATTAATGAAGTCCCATCATTTAAGTACCTAAACATCACAGATAAATACGACGTACACTTATGCCATCCGCATTCGCCTCGATGTCCCCTCGTGCACCGTTAGATTAGGTAACTAACGGTAGAGCAGGGCAGGGCTAGCGCGGGTGTAAAACATAAGTAACGCCTATATAATATATCATATATACTATATACAGTATTTATCACAGAACATCACATGATCACATCACAGATAACGCAGCAGAAAATATCATATGAAATATTGGATATACTAGGACGTTCGTGTTTAATACGAGCCAGTATAAAACACGGATTCCACGGTCGTGATGAATAGCCAAACCCACACCCCTAGACCCCTACGAGAGCTGCAAACAACCCTACCAATTCTAGGGTTAGGAGACCCGGACTCGACTCCTCGAGTTGGTCTCCCACTGGACCCTAGAACCCGGTCACTTGTGCTCCCCTCCTTGGGTCTATCCTAGTGCGGAAAAGTAAATAATATACAAAAGGTGACATCTTCCGCAACCTGGAAGTGCCCCAATAAAAGAATATTACATACAAGTTTTTACATGAATGAAAAAGAAAAACACTCATCTCTCATAAAAAACCCCGGCTATTCAAACACGACGATCCAATATAACATATCCAGCAACACATAACATCACATGTCATCAACGTAAGTAGATATGCGCATCCCAATTGTTGTTGACATATAGCAACGAAACCGGCGATATCACATATTACACTTACGGTCACAGAAAAGAAAGTGTAAAACTACAACAGTTGGAATCCGCATCCTCTTTAGACATCGCATGCCTAATCAAATGAATTCCTTAGACATCGCATGCCTAACAATTATAAACCCCGCATTTTAGTCTCATTATCAAAAACTCTTTTCAATATCAAGTCGGGTAATTCAACAAGATTCCCGACATCCTGATCGAATGCTCGTCGCAAACTTTAGTAGACGGGTGCACCCCCGATGCCGCCGACGAAGTGCACCAAGGCGGAACACCGCTGCCGCGAGCACCCAAACGGATGCTTTCGGCGACGGGGTTCTCCTACAGTCACTTGGTCGGGGCTATGGAGTGAGGCTGTCTATTAAGTTTACCCGGCGAGTATCCGTGTACGCTACGTGATTGCGACGGACTTTTGATCACATCAAAATTCCGTGGCAACCGATCAAGTGAGACTAAAGTGCTATGTTTATAACATTCATACAGTTATCTCATAACTACTTGTGGATTCCAAATATTGTATCACTTTCCGGATAAGTAGAAAATGATAAACTTTCCGATCAAACAATCGAACACCCAAGTTTTCCCGATACAGCTCAACACATGATATAAGTTTAAAAACATTCAGTTCATGCCTCAGTACCAACGGTCCAGCCATAGAAGGGTCAAGCCAACGCCTCACATGTGGCACGCCGTACTGCCCCAAACCCGAAGGTTCAAAGGGCAGTTCAAGACGGTCACATAATCGATTTAAGGTTTGTTGTCTTCTAGAGGGACCATCGCGTTACTTGCACTACTTAGTGTAAGTCCACGTTGCCAACCCTGGTTCTTGCGGGGAGGCGGAAACGGTATAAAAAACAAATTTTTAGCGCATTAGGCAAGATGGACTAACAAAAGTCGGGATCTTTTCTAAACTAAACTAGCTACCAAGCTAAAGAGAGTTAGCTACTCGGAAAAGATGTTATACCTAACTTGAACTCCTTCTTCTTGAAACCTTTATAGAGCTTGGATGGTGCTTTCCTCGTCGCCTTCTTCCGTCAAAGATAGATCCACCTGAGGGTTCAACCTTCGGGCTCCTTTCTCGAACTTTGAGAGAACTAGGGTCTTTGGCTTGCTAGACCTCTAACCCTAGAGTGAGTAGAGAGTGGTTTTGGGGTGTTCTTATCTCAAGGAGGGGGTTTCTCAACACATGAGAGTGAGTCTCCTTGAACTAGAGAAGAGGAAGAAGAAGAGAGGAGAGAGAAGTGTTATGATATAATGAAACTCTTTCTTACAACCATAACATAATATGAAATGAATTATCAAATTAATAATAATAATCTAAATGAAATAGTTGATGGATGGTTTGGAATGACAATTATCATTACACACATTAAATGGTTTTGCTAGAATCAAAGAGCATCTTTGATATGTAATGATGATAGTCAAAGTTTCAACCATGGTCAACAAGTCAACCTTGGTCAACAAGTCAACAAACCCAATCATGACACAATTTCATTTAATTAATATTATTAATTGATATATCATAAATTCATTAGGGTTTGGAAAAAAGACGACTGTCAACTGTGCATACACACCCGTTCTGAAACCCTAATGAAAATCCTCTTCCTCCGCCTCAATCAACTGTGCATACACACCCGCATTCTTGTTCCGAGGAACATGAACACAAAGAGATAAAACTAACCCCAAAACATATACTAGTATCTGTCTCAAACCAGAGCCCGCTAGTAATATCCGTTCGGACTCCAAACGTGCACAAGTGGGCGGATGAGAACGAACCCTGTCGCAAAACCATGCGACCTCTACTCTGTTTTTCCTAAAGGCGAATAGCCCTCTGTGTGGGACTCTAAAGACTCAACACTACGCTGGCAGTGGGTTTAACCACAGACCGCAAGCGGCACTAGCTGTGCGTAACGGTCCCCAGGTAGATGCCGATAAGAAGAATGACGAGGTGAACCCCATCTGAACTCCTACTGAGTCTGAATGTGACAGTCTCCGTACAGTCCGGTCTGTCCGTCTGATACATCGCATGGCAGGCCTAGGGGGCGGTAAACGTCAGTCCCCTAATAGCTGTACAAGTCGTGTCGGAGTGAAGCCCAAAACACCCTGAGATAACACTGGAAGCCTACCAGTATATCTCGCTTGCCCTGGCCAGGGACTACTCGTGTAATGGCTCTCCTAGACACAGCGCGATGTCAACCCCCAATACCGGGAGAGACGAATCCTGTCTAACCGTCACTGCCTCCAAGTGCTTCGGGACTGTACCCAACTACTACCTGTTTGCACGACTCCTTTGAGCCGTGGTAGGGTAGTAATCAAAGTACAGTGGGAACACACTCGAGGCGAAATGACAGTGTCAAGTCAGCGGACTAAGCTGTACTCATGTCACCTGGGAACTGATAACTGACGATATGTATAATACCAACCGGTCAGTTCCCGACGAGTCCTGTCCAGTGTACCCATAACCTAACGAGCACCCGTATACTATCTCCAGTACGACGTACTGATGGTTGTGGGACAGACCATCTCCCACACTGGGATGAGAAGCGCATACGCTAGTCTACTCCGGAGTATCGATGCCCTGTCTCGATAGTCCTACGACTAGGGACCTGTATAAGGATGTGCTTATAGATTACCCAGCCCCCACTAGTGTGACTGCCATCACAACGCTGGTAATCAAGCAAAGATCCTAAGGGCTCCACTAATGTGTATAGGTGATATACTAAAATAAACACATGTGCACATTGAAGTAGAAACAAACCAAGTAGCATACTACTATATTGAGCAAGATTGTTTATACAAAGTGAATATCCCAAGCTTCCATTAAGTAATATACAAACTAGTATGATACAGTAATGGCCTCTAGGGCATATACACTAACAATCTCCCACTTGCACTAAGGCCATGTACTGGCGTATCGAAGACCTATCATCTCGATCAGCCGCTCGAACTGAGTCTGGGGCAAGGCCTTGGTGAATGGATCTGCAGCGTTTTTTTCTGAAGCGACCCTCCGAACCTCGATCTCCTGGCGATCCACGATCTCCCTGATCAGGTGATACCGCCACAAGATGTGTCTGGATTTCTGATGGGACCTGGGTTCCTTCGCTAAAGCTATAGCCCCGTTGTTGTCGCAATACAGAGGTATTGGATCAACAATGGATGGAACCACCTGAAGTTCTTTCAAGAACTTCCTCATCCAGACGGCTTCTTTTGCGGCACCAGATGCAGCGATGTATTCCGCTTCCATAGTCGAGTCTGCAACGGTTTCCTGTTTGGAACTCTTCCAACACACCGCCCCTCCATTGAGGGTAAAGACAAAACCCGACATGGACTTGGAATCATCCTTGTCACTCTGGAAGCTGGAGTCAGCAAAGGCCTCGATCTGGAGGTCTTTTCCGCCATACACCAAGAACATATCCTTAGTCCTTCTCAGGTACTTGAGAATGTTCTTTACCGCTATCCAGTGTTTCTCCCCAGGGCTTGACTGATACCGGCTTACCACACTTAGTGCATAAGCTACATCCGGTCTGGTACACAACATCGCATACATTATAGAGCCTACCGCAGAAGCGTAGGGTATAATAGATATGTGATCCCTCTCCAAATCAGTCTTGGGAGACATCTCTTTAGAGAAGGTGATCCAGTGACAAGCCGGTAGGTTACCGCGCTTGGAATCTTCCATACTGAATCTTTTTAGTATGGTGTCAATGTACCTGGACTGTGAAAGTCCTAATATCCTCTTGGATCTATCACGATGGATCCGGATCCCCAGGATGTATGAGGCATCACCCAGGTCTTTCATGGAGAACCTGTGTGACAAGAACCCCTTGACAGATTGTAGCATAGGAATGTCATTTCCTATTAAGAGAATGTCATCCACGTATAAAACGAGGAATACTACAGTTCTCGCTACAAATCTACTGTAGATGCATGGTTCATCTGGATTTTTGATAAAGCCAAATTCTTTGACCGTCTCATCAAAACAGATGTTCCAACTCCGCGATGCCTGCTTTAGTCCATAGATGGACTTAAGCAACTTGCACACCTTTCCGCTGCTCCCACTCTGAATGAAACCCTCTGGCTGGTCCATATAGACGCACTCTTCTAAATTTCCATCTAGAAAAGCGGTTTTTACGTCCATCTGCCAAATCTCATAATCGTGGAAGGCAGCAATGGCAAGAAGGATCCGAATGGATTTCAGCATAGCCACCGGAGAAAAGGTTTCGTCATAGTCCAAACCAGGTCTTTGACAAAAACCCTTTGCAACAAGTCTAGCTTTATAGGTCTCAACCTGTCCATCTACACCAATCTTCCTTTTGAAGATCCACTTGCATCCTACGGGTTTTACCCCGTCTGGAGCAATGTCCAACGTCCATACTTTGTTGGTGTACATGGACTCCATTTCGGTCCGCATTGCATCCAGCCATTTTACTGAGTCAATGCTCTGAACGGCCTGCTGGAAGCTAGTAGGCTCATCATAATCTATGATGCAATCCTCTCTATCCCCGTCTATAAGAAAACCATAGTATCTCTTGGGCGGATGAGACTGCCTACTACTCCTGCGGAGCGGCGTAGGAATGTCCTGTTCTTTTGAACCCTCTGGTTCCACTAAGCTTTCGGTAATAGTCTGTGGTTCTGGAATTTCTTCCAGTTCTACTGTGCTCCCACTTATCTGGTTTTCCAAAAACTCAGTTTCCAAGAAGTAGGCATGACGAGAAACAAAAACCTTTTGTTCCTCTTCGCAGTAGAAGAAATATCCCTTGGAGTTCTTTGGATATCTCACGAACTTGCACTGTACTGAACGTGCCTCGAGTTTGTCCGCATGCTGCTTTTTAACAAAAGCCGGACATCCCCATGTCTTAATGTGATTAAGATGGGGCCTCTTTCCACACCACATCTCATATGGTGTGGTAGGCACAGTCTTAGTGGGAACTCGGTTCAAAAGGTATGCAGCTGATTCTAGCGCATACCCCCAGAATGATCGCGGTAACTCAGCGTTACTCATCATGGACCGTATCATATCCAATAGGGTCCGGTTTCTTCTCTCCGATACACCGTTATGTTGCGGAGTGTATGGAGGAGTAAGCTGAGAGAGAATTCCATTCTCTTTTAAGTAATTCAGGAACTCGGCACTTAAGTATTCTCCACCTCGATCCGATCTTAGAATCTTGATACTTTTGCCGGTTTGTTTTTCTACTTGATTCTTATATTCCTGGAACTTTTCAAAGGCTTCGGACTTATGTTTCATTAAGAAGACATAACCGTACCTTGAAAAGTCATCCGTAAAAGTAATGAAGTAAGAATAACCGCTTCGCGCATGTGTAGACATTGGACCGCACACGTCGCTGTGTACGAGTCCCAAGAGCTCGCTCGCTCTAACTCCGTGTCCAGTGAACGGAGTATTTGTCATCTTTCCTTTGAGAAAGGATTGACAAGTGGCATACGATTGATATTCGAACGGATTCAAATATCCTTCTGTATGTAACTTAGTCAACCTTCTCTCATTGATGTGACCCAGTCTACAATGCCATAAGAAAGTCTGATTGATATCTGGAGACTTTCTTTTGTGTGTATTCTGGACATTGAAAATCTGTGGTTGGTTTAACACGTATATACCATTGCTTAGTGTACCTGACCCAATCAGAACTTGATTAAGTTGAATGTTTACAACATTACTTACAAACGCAAATTCAAAAAGCAAAACTTACAACATTACTTGCTAGACCTCTAACCCTAGAGTGAGTAGAGAGTGGTTTTGGGGTGTTCATATCTCAAGGAGGGGGTTTCTCAACACATGAGAGTGAGTCTCCTTGAACTAGAGAAGAGGAAGAAGAAGAGAGGAGAGAGAAGTGTTATGATATAATGAAACTCTTTCTTACAACCATAACATAATATGAAATGAATTATCAAATTAATAATAATAATCTAAATGAAATAGTTGATGGATGGTTTGGAATGACAATTATCATTACACACATTAAATGGTTTTGCTAGAATCAAAGAGCATCTTTGATATGTAATGATGATAGTCAAAGTTTTAACCATGGTCAACAAGTCAACCTTGGTCAACAAGTCAACAAACCCAACCATGACACAATTTCATTTAATTAATATTATTAATTGATATATCATAAATTCATTAGGGTTTGGAAAAAAGACGACTGTCAACTGTGCATACACACCCGTTCCGAAACCCTAATGAAAATCCTCTTCCTCCGCCTCAATCAACTGTGCATACACACCCGCATTCTTGTTCCGAGGAACATGAACACAAAGAGATAAAACTAACCCCAAAACATATACTAGTATCTGGCTCAAACCAGAGCCCGCTAGTAATATCCGTCCGGACTCCAAACGTGCACAAGTGAGCGGATGAGAACGAACCCTGTCGCAAAACCATGCGACCTCTACTCTGTTTTGCCCAAAGGCGAATAGCCCTCTGTGTGGGACTCTAAAGACTCGACACTACGCTGGCAGTGGGTTTAACCACAGACCGCAAGCGGCACTAGTTGTGCGTAACGGTCCCCAGGTAGATGCCGATAAGAAGACTGACGAGGTGAACCCCATCTGAACTCCTACTGAGTCTGAATGTGACAGTCTCCGTACAGTCTGGTCTGTCCGTCTGATACATCGCATGACAGGCCTAGGGGGCGGTAAACGTCAGTCCCCTAATAGCGGTACAAGTCGTGTCGGAGTGAAGCCCAAAACACCCTGAGATAACACTGGAAGCCTACCAGTATGTCTCGCTTGCCCTGGCCAGGGACTACTCGTGTAATAGCTCTCCTAGACACAGCGCGATGTCAACCCCCAATACCGGGAGAGACGAATCCTGTCTAACCGTCACTGCCTCCATGTGCTTCGGGACTGTACCCAACTACTACCTGTTCGCACGACTCCTTTGAGCCGTGGTAGGGTAGTAATCAAAGTACAGTGGGAACACACTCGAAGCGAAATGACAGTGTCAAGTCAGCGGACTAAGCTGTACTCATGTCATCTGGGAACTGATAACTGACGATAGGTATAATACCAACCGGTCAGTTCCCGACGAGTCCTGTCCAGTGTACTCGTAACCTAACGAGCACCTGTATACTATCTCCAGTACGACGTACTGATGGTTGTGGGACAGACCATCTCCCACACTGGGATGAGAAGCGCATATGCTAGTCTACTCCGGAGTATCGATGCCCTGTCTCGATAGTCCTGCGACTAGGGACCTGTATAAGGATGTGCTTATAGATTACCCAGCCCCCACTAGTGTGACTGTCATCACAACGCTGATAATCAAGCAAAGATCCTAAGGGCTCCACTATTGTGTATAGGTGATATACTAAAATAAACACATGTTCACATTGAAGTAGAAACAAACCAAGTAGCATACTACTATATTGAGCAAGATTGTTTATACAAGGTCAATATCCCAAGCTTCCATTAAGTAATATACAAACTAGTATGATACAGTAATGGCCTCTAGGGCATATACACTAACACTTAGAAAGTTATTAAACCACGGAAAGATCCAACACTTGGAAATTACCCAACAGCGGAAAAGATGGGTATTTATATCCGGTCGAACTTTTTAACATATTCTAAAAATACCCGGAAAGCCACATAGACAAAGTCTGATAATCCGATCGAATCTACGAACTCCCAATGCAACCCCGAAAACTTAACTCTTGAGTGCATATTAAAAATTACCAGAAAATACAGCACCAAAATATAAGAATTACTGTGCAAAGATCAATAGGAGAAGAGACAAAATGGCAGCGGAACCGCCGCATTAGCCATGCTAATGCCGCGGTTCCGCCGCACTAGCCATGCTAATGCCGCGGTTCCGCCGCACTAGCCATGCTAATGCCGCGGTTCCGCCGCACTTTGATGGAATCAGGTGATCGAGCTTCACAGTAATTCTTAGAAATTCCTGCTGATATTTCTGAATATTTTTAATTCACAAAAATCCACATTTTTGAAAATTATCCAGAGAGCAATTTGAGTTAGGGTTTCGATGTTCGTTCGGATTTCAAACGTCGTCTACACTTCGCCTAAGGCACTAGCTAGGCTCTGATACCACTGTAGGTCAGGCAGCCACCCCATCCAATGGGGTCACCGTGGCACCAACGGGTCCCTCAGCAGCTACTTTTTACGCATGCCCCCTCGCGAGGACTACAACCCGCCGGAACACCTTCCGGTCTCGGGACACCCTGGGGGTAAGAGCCTATGCTTCGCCACACTGTTACACAGTGAGAACCCCCCATAGGTCAACATCCAATGCCTAGTAGCTCTGATACCACTGTAGGGTTCCTAGGAACACTAATGAGGTCTCACAAGGCATCAACCAAGCCAATTTCAAATTTTACAAGTGCCGAGAAACCCTAATACGGATTCGTTAACTAGAGATTAGGCGAAACTAGAAGCTAGTTAACACCTTAACTAAAGGGTAAACGGAAATACAACCTTTGTAGATCCGGTCCTCCACCTCCATAGCTCCATGATGAAGTCCCCTCGCTGCGATCATCGGATCTCGGGCTCAAGCGTCGGCTTCATCGGAGAAATATGCGGGCTAGGTCGTCGACTTCGATGCCGAAGATGATCTACGTCGAGGCAACACAAGATCAAGCTCCAACTTCACTAAGCCATGAAACTTGTGAAAAAAACACCCTATACTACTTGGCAAGTGATAGAGGATGAAGAAATAGAAATTGGGTTCACTTTAGAATTGGATTTCTCACTCTTTTTCTCATGTTGCCATTGATGGAGGCAAGGTTTCTTCTTTGTTGAAGAAGAAGAAGAAGAAGAAAGAATATGATAAGTTGTTTTTCAAAAAGAAAATAATATGATACTTATCATAATCTCAACCATAGTTAGGTGCAGAGAATGAACCAAGGTTAGGTGAATGGTTAGGGTTAGGGAAAGAAACAAAATGGTCAACCATTTCAAAGCTTCATGAAGCTTCAAAGATAATCCAAAGTTAGCCACCATTTTATTTCTTTCAAAAATCAATAAATAAATAAATGAATAAGTAAATGAAGCAAAAGAAACCCTAACCATTGACCAACCATTGTTTAAACCAAACACACAAACTATCATGTATCATCAAACATGATACAATCAAATGCACAAAAGTATATCACATATACAATGTGCACAACAAGTGAGAAAATCCTTTTTAAGTGAACCAATACTAGTTAATGCAAAGTAATATATCAAATATATAATTTTGCATTAAATCATTAAATCAACGCTTGATTTAATGATCCGGCCATATCGCATATGACCGACTAATATTTAATGTATCGACTTATCGAGTCAATCTTCGATTCGATAAATAGGTTATATCGCATATAACCAATCGATACATTCATCGTGAGAATAGAATACGGTATCACATACACGCATTATTCTCGGTCCCGCACATATCTCATATGCTCTCCTATTTCGTTTCGCTTGAGCCAGGAAACCTCTGTGTAGGACTCTAAAGACTCGTCAATATGCCAGCAGTAGGTGATGATCATATCAAACACCCACAAGCCGCAAGCGGTCTGCTAAACGTAACGGCCACCCGGGTATTGAGCGATCAGAAGATCGACGAGCAAGCCCGCACATACTCCTATGAATCCAACCAGTAACACTTACCGTACAGTCCGGTCTAGTCGTCTGATATGTCGCATATCTCGCCTAGGGGTGGTAAACGTCAGACCCCAATAGCTCGATAAGTCGTGTCGATATGAGGTCTATAACAGTTCGAGAAACTACTGGTAACACTTACCAGTAAATCTCAGCAACCCTGGCCAGGGATTTCCGGTTATAGCCAATCGAACACAGCGCAACATCAACTCCCTATACCGGGAGAGACGAATCCCCTCCTATCGCTCATTCCCTCCATGTGATTCGGGACTGTACCCAAAAGCCACCGTTTTGCACGCCCTCTTGGACGTGGTAAGGTGGAAATCAAAGCACAGTGGGAATCACACAAGACTCTATGACGATCTCGGGTCTACAGACTAACATGTACCAGTGTCACCAGAGAACTGCCATCTGACGTAAGGTATAATACCATCTGGGAGTTCTCGGCGAGTCCGTCCAGTGTACCCAGTCTCCACTGAGCACCCGTATATCATCTCTGATGTCAAACACCAATGGATATGGGATCATCCATCGCCCATCTGTATGGGTCGAGAAAGTATACGCTAGTCTACTCTGGTATATCGATGCCCCGTCTCGATACACCCACGACTAGGGACCTTAAAGGATGTACTTATGGACTACCATGTCCCCACTAATATGATCCGCATCATAGTCCAGGTAGTCAAGTACACATCCTAAGGGCTTTACCAAAATGTAACAGAGAGACAATCAGTGTACACGTTAAGGTAAAGAGTAACCAGATAGCATACTATCATGTCGAGCAAGAAAGTCCTCCCTATATATGTCCAAGCATCCACTAAAATATACATCCTATGTATAGTAATGGCCTCTAGGGCATACATATAACTAACAGGTCCACCATGCACCCGCAGACGGTTCATCCTCCTCCTCGAATCGGGTGTATGATACTGCTCAAGAGCCGAGAAAACTCTTGGTGTACACCTCTCACATCATATCACGAGAAAACCGCAATTTTCTATCTTCTAGAAATGAAAATGAGTTTATAAAATCCTTACAGTTTCTCCAAATCCAGAAATCTCATGGAAAATCCGAAATCCAAATCTCGAGAGTAAATAAACAGTGAATTACCAGCATAAAGCCCCATAATATTGCATGACAAATGAATATATATATATATATATATATGCATGGGTATTTAAGTAAAGAATGCAATATCTAAACTAGCATAGTAATATCATATTGGAACTGTCAGCTAGCGATTTATATCGATGAAATAATATTCTCTAAAGTGTACATGTCATGGCAATTACCGATGATGATGTGTGTGAGCCGGCAAGCAAGTGTTCGTAGACATACGCATCATCGGTAATGGTGTCGGTGTCCTGACAACATGGGTTCATAATAACAAAAGACAACACATGTATAAGCATGCAATGCGATAAGAACAACATTAATATAATAGAGAATGAATAGTAACGCAACATATAACCATATACATTTATATATACGAATCATACAATTTTGGCATTTGGAATAGCATGAATCGTGGTTTTAAAAAATATGGGCTACGGTGTTTTTGAGAAAAAATACGTCTTTTGAAAAATCCGTAGTATCTCTCGGCCTGTCTTTAAAATATACTCACGATTCGTTAGTTTTGAAAATAAGTATGACTCGAGCCCAGTCTAACATCTACCAAAGAAACTACAATACTAAACTGAGAAACTAGTCGAAAGGGTAAGGAATCCACCTATGGTCCGAGTCGATATATCTAGTAGTCGGCGATCCCACCTCAATAGCGTCACGTACGGTAAAATATATAATACAACATCCTCGAATCAAGAGTGGGGATCAATCATCATAACAATACCTCGTACGGTAAAAAACATCGTACGGCATCCCAAATCGGGGTACGGGTCAAATATCACATATATCTCATTAATCATATGGTATCATCATCATAATATCAAGAACTGGGGTACTGATCTAAGGTCTAGTACATTCCGATACTGATTGATCTTATTTTCCGTTGTCGGTTTAGAGAAAATGAATAGAATCACAACCAAAAATATTTGACCGCAATCAATAACGGTGTCGGATGTAGCGCGTTAGTAAGTGCAGATCGTCTACAGGGATTGCGCGATTCGTTCGTATCTTGTTTTGTTTGAATCGATACTTTAATAGAAAAGAAAAGCAAAGAAAATGATTCAAGATTTTTATCGATGAGTTTCAAGTATCACTATTCTAATCAAGAATCAAGAAAACGATAAACATCGAGAATCAAGTATCAATAGAATTCCAATCACTTTAGGTTTCAAGATTTGAAGTAAAGCTCGTAGGAATCGATTTGGTTGTAAACGTGAAGAAGATTCAAGATTACGATTTCTTATCTATTAACAAATTGATGCTAAATCGATGTAGAATTCATCGAGGATCAAGGATCTTGCGAAGAATTAGGGTTCCTCATCCTATCCTTTGTCCTTTCGATGAATAACATTCACTAGATAGATTCTTGAAAGTCGGATGATCAATTATTGATCTCTAGATCGTGTGAAAGGAATCAAGAACGCATTCTCATCGATCTAGATCATCGATCAATCGATTTTCAAGAATTTACAATTGTTTTAAGACTTAAGAAATCGTTTAAAGATTTATCAACATCATCATTTTACAGTCGTTTCGATTCCTCCACGAGCGGAGTTTTATTCAAGCATCATCACAAAGTACATATTCAAGAATCGAAATATAAGCATAATGCTCGAATTGAAATGTAAACAAGTTTAAAGAATATTCACCTTTATTACATCAACAAGTATTTACAACTCTCGAGATTTACAAGAGGTAGGAACTTCGCTCGTCGAATCTAGCATCGCTCGGCTTCTTGAGTCTTTAGAAACCAAAGATACAGAAATGATACAGAAATGCACCTTCTTTAGAAACCAAAGATACAGAAATGATATTACAAGTTGCGTTGGGTACAAAAAAGCAATTGCGCAAAACCAAAACATGTCCATCTGACATTCCCAGGTGATAGTCCCCCACGGCTTTAGCATCCATGCTAGCTCCATTTGCAACTCTGAGGGTCATATCACCTGCCTTCAAAACCCTACGGTTTCTCAACGCCTGCAAAGAATTACAGATATGAGATCCTGATCCGGTATCCAATACCCAGGAAGTAGAGTTTATTGAAAGACAGTTTTCAATAACATACACACCTGAAGCCGAAGCCGCAACCTGCTTCAGTTCCTGTGTCCTGGCCTTCCAAGCCCTGCAATCTTTCTTCCAGTGTCCACTCTTATGACAATAGAAGCATTCTTCTTTACCCACAAGCTTCCCCGCTATCTTTGTTGCCTTTTCCTTTCCCTTCGTATCCACTTTACTAACACCGCCCCTTGGTTTGGCGGGGGCTTTCCTCTTCTTTCCCTTGGCTTTCGCCTTGGACCTAGAAGAAGAAGATCCTCCTACAAACAAAGTGGATGTTTCCCTACCTTTCTGTAGGGTGCCCTCTGCGCTCCTCGGCATGTTGAGGAGTTCTGAAAGTTCAACTTCTTTTTCTTGTAAGTTGAAGTTCAGTATAAACTGGGCGTAAGTGGAAGGAAGGGACTGGAGAATTAAGTCCGTATAGAGCTCACTCTCCAACGTGGTCCCAATTTCCGCGAGCTCCTCAATGTAGCCAATCATCTTAAGCACGTGTTCCGCTACCGATGATCCGACGGCCAATTTTGCCGAAAATAACTTCTTCGACACTTCGTATCTTGCGATACGAGACTGCTCTCCATACAGTTATTTTGTATGAAGAAATATGGATTCCAGGTCCATATTCTCGTGCCTCCTCTGATGTTCATTGTCCATAGAGGCAAGCACGAGGCACTTGGCCTTCGCGCAATCAATCTCCCAAGTCTTACGGATTTCCTTATCCGCGACGCTGGAGGTGGGACCTGGGACGGGGGGAGCTTTGGTGGTAAGAAGATACCCCAGCTTGTCGTAAGTGATTGCCATCTTGACATTCCTGAGCCAATCTTTGTAGTTTGGCCCTGTCGGTATGTTTTTATCTAGAAGTAACTAAAGTCCAGTCATGTCGATAGGTCGCTGCAATTAGGAGAGAGAGAAGAAACAATCAGCACAATGCTCTTGCGAGTTTAGAATGGTTTTTAGTTTGTCTAAACAGGATGGCTCCCACTGTCTCTCGAATCCCTCCTCAAACCATGAAGGAAGAATTAGTCGGGATCAATCCCACCGCACAATACTTGCTTAACCGTTCAGCCAGGCCAGTGTCGGTACTTCGAGGGAGGTTTTCCAACGCTTTCGCGAAGTTCCTTAATTTAAGAACCTCTTTTCCCTGGGGGTGTAGCCCCGCTAACACCTTTCTAGACACCTACTAGGTTTATAGCATTGATCGTTTAGTGAAAAATTTCCCGAGGAGTAGCATATACTCACAGTAGGATCGGGATCCAAATATCATTGCGTGAAGAAACTGAAGGAATCCTACCAGAATCATCACACTCCAAATGGTATGCAAATCTAGCAAGTTTCAGTACTTATGAAACTCCCGATGTGGATTTCTGCCCCATGCTCTTATGACCTTGACTTTGGCCAACAAATCATAAGTCACATGTCAAGTTCTACCCGTCGTTCTCCAGGTTAATTTGAATCCACCCGTACCTACCCTTGAGTTTGGCCAACAAGGCAGTACGACTGTTTCAAATCAATGCATCTATCTATGCTGCACATGAATACCCAATAGCTACCAATCACTATGCCTTGACTTTGGCCAACAAACATAGCTTGAATACTACAGACTATTCATGTGAAACGACGGAGGGCTACGAATGGTTTTGGCGAAACCGTGAACGTAGTGAACTTGATATAATCGATGGAACGAGATAGCTTTTAAAAGGAGTGGCTCAAGCTCCGCATTTAAAAGTTAGTTTTGAAAAGAACCGAGTGGTTTTTCGAAAGTGTTCCAACGACTTTTGCTTGGTTTATTATCTTGCATTAGTTCTTTTAATGCGTGATATTCTTGCATTAGTTCTTTTAATGCGTCCCATCAATTAATCCTACCATTGCAGAAAACAACCAAAATATGACGTACGCTTATGCCATTCGCATTCGCCACGGGGCCCCATCATCACCCGTTAGGTTACTTAACTAACGACAGAGCGAGGGCTGGGATAGCGCGGCTGTAAAACATAAGCAACGCCTAAATAGTTATAAATATATAGCAATGATAAACATTACAGATCACAGATGAATACATTGGATATACTAGGAATCCGCAATCCGTTCGAGCCTGCAACGAAAAGCGGATTACACGGTCGCGGTGAATATCCAAAACCCCACCCAAGACCCCTACGGGTGCGGCAAACTACCCGCCAAGTACCCGAAGTGGAGCAACCTCCCTCAACGTCGTGAGTAGGCCACTCGGCACTTCGAGATACCCGGTAGTTTGTGCACCCCCTCCATGGGTCTATCCTAGGAGCAAAAACAGTAAAAAGAATTATACAATGACAGCTACAACCCCGACCCAGTTGTGCGGCCATACAAATAATATTACATCAATTTACAAATTACATGAATGAAAGAAAAAGAAACACTCATCTCACATCCACCCCGGCTATTCATCCGCGACAGTCCAACGCATTCATATACACATACCATCATCAAACACAGATCACAGATATGTATAACCCCGACTAATCGACATATAGCGATTAGCCGACGTTCAACACATATAAACATCACAGATATAACAGATTAGTCAAAGTATAGTGAAGTTCGATCCAAAAAATATGGATTTATAGGCCACCAAAAACAAATTTCTTTTCTGGAAAACCTGGGCACAAATAAACCATCTTAAAAATCCCAAAACCCTACCAGAAGAACACTGCACCAAACCCGGTCGTGAGAAGAGCCAAAACGGCGGCGGTTCCGCGGCAAATGTATACTCATTGCCGCGGAACCGCGGCGGTTTGAAGGATTCAGGCGACCGTTTTTGGTGGGTGTCTTCACAAAACCCTGAGCAGATTTTTGGAGTAAAACTTTTTATCTTTAGAGCACAAAAAATTTCAACAGAAAGTTAGGGTTTTGATGTTTAGGTTTTTGTGATTTTTCCGATCGAACTTCTATACACTTTACTACTTAGCTAGTTTAAGTTTAGTTAGGCTCTGATACCACTTAAAAGTCCACGTTGCCAACCCCGGTTCTTGCGGGGAGGCGGAAACGGTATAAAAAACAAATTTTTAGCGCATTAGGCAAGATGGACTAACAAAAGTCGGGATCTTTTCTAAACTAAACTAGCTACCAAGCTAAAGAGAGTTAGCTACTCGGAAAAGATATTATACCTAACTTGAACTCCTTCTTCTTGAAACCTTTGTAGAGCTTGGATGGTGCTTTCCTCGTCTCCTTCTTCCGTCAAAGATGGATCCACCTGAGGGTTCAACCTTCGGGCTCCTTTCTCGAACATTGAGAGAACTAGGGTCTTTGGCTTGCTAGACCTCTAACCCTAGAGTGAGTAGAGAGTGGTTTTGGGGTGTTCTTATCTCAAGGAGGGGGTTTCTCAACACATGAGAGTGAGTCTCCTTGAACTAGAGGAGAGGAAGAAGAAGAGAGGAGAGAGAAGTGTTATGATATAATGAAACTCTTTCTTACAACCATAACATAATATGAAATGAATTATCAAATTAATAATAATAATCTAAATGAAATAGTTGATGGATGGTTTGGAATGACAATTATCATTACACACATTAAATGGTTTTGCTAGAATCAAAGAGCATCTTTGATATGTAATAATCTTGGTTTACAACATTACGTGCAATAGTGATCAGTAACGTCACCTAAAGCAGTACACGATGATAAAGATAAACCAGATAGCATACTATCATCTTGAGTAAGACTGTCCTACTGGGACAGGTCCTCCCTCAATCATTGCAATCAGGTGCCTGTGATCCAATAATTGACTCTGAGGGACTCTCTCCAACACATTAAACTCTACGTTTCAAGGTCACGAGCATACTAATGCCGCATTTCAAAGACCTAGAAACGATCCATATTCTTCCACGTACAATCAGGGTTGGAGGAATCATCCGAATTTTTCTTGGAACCAACAACAATCTCAAAACACAGTATATACCATTGCTTTAACACGTATATATAAGGTGAATCATCGCTTCGATCTCGTGCTCCGTTGAAATCCGGTTCTGCTTCTAAAGGATCTTGAAGACTTGCTTGGCTTGCACTCAAAGAATCTTGAAGTTTCTTGATTTTAGATTGGATTAGGGTTAGGGTTTTGACACAAGCCTTGTCACTAGACTTGTGGGTGGAAATTGGGGAAGATGAAGAATGGGAGAGATTGGGGATTGATTAGCTTTTCACCACCAAAGAGCAACCTTCAACAAGTGAGCCTAGGGGTCTATTTATAGGTTTCCCAAACCCTAGCTCTAGGAATTTGAATTTTGAATTTCCCTCCAAAAGTTAGTTAGAGGAAGAGGCTTCTAGAAGTAGTTAGTTAGGAGATTAGCTTCTACCCTAAGCTAGGAGGTTTGGGGAAAGGTTCTAGGTCCTTAATAGAGTTTAAGTGAAGTTTGTTGAGGAAGCTTGGGTGTTTAGTTAGGAACCCTAGGGCTTGCTGATCTGGCAGACGTTTCAGGATCATTCTGGAATTTACAGTAGTTTTCTGAGATGTAGGAGCTGACATAGGAGTTTTGAGCTGAAGCTGAGGAGGTGACGTGGACAAGCCGCCGCGGAACCGCGGCGCAAGGCGGCTCCGGCCGTGGTTCCGCGGCCAAGTTGATGGCTTGTGGCTTCATCTTTTCAGTGTTGCCTCCTGATGTCTTAAATGGTACTTTCTGATATGTTAAATCTCTGAATGCTTCTTAGATCAATACCAGATTCCAAATCCATGAGTTGGCGTCTTTTTAACAGTCTTCATTTGTAAATTTGACCGATCTTCTGTAATGTCCTGCACAGACTTCGAAACACAAGTTGCGATATATAGGAATGATGCCATGCTATGAAATGCAGTCGATTTCCCTTATAATGCCGGTTTTAGAGTCTAACACATGTAATCTGATATTTAACGACTGTTTTGCTAATATGTGCTATATGAATGCCGAATACTTCTAGATGAGTGCAAATGATAGGGACATTACCGGTTTAAAGATGCAGTATTTTCGACTGATCAAATTCCCCCAAACTTATTTTCGGTCGTCTCGAGCGAACTGTTTTATTAAAAAGAGAAGGAGAAAATAAAGAAAGAGAAAATCTATCTAGCACACTTTCGTAGGCAACACGATTGCACTGAGCACGTGCAACAAGCCTTTAAACCTCTAGGTGTCCCTAGTAGGAGGAGTGTTGTCTCCTGAGGGTTTTCAGCGGATTGCACCCACAAAATCCAATAATAAAAGGAAGATCATGAAATTTACATTTAAATAAAAGAATTGTAAAAGAAAAGCCTTGAAATTTAGGGTTTCCAACTAAGCTAGCTTTTCGGTTGTCATGAGCCCTATCTTAATAGTCATGAAAAGATGTTAGAAATCACGTCCTCCCTCAATAAAACATCGTCTTATTCTTCATTCCTATCTTTCTTTCAAACATCGATCATATCAACCTGCGTGTGTGTAAAGGACATCCCTACACCCGGAGAATTCAATTCAAGCTAACATACTCTTGCCCATCAGCCTCAGTACTTTTTAATTAATGAATATTAGATTAGATTGCTTACACACTTTCATGCGACCGTTAATACTTCTTGAGGTACTAACCGACCGATTACTCATGTGCTTGCTTATTTGGTGTTTTTTCTCGTCTTGCACCACCTGAGGCATAGCAGTGACTCCCAGACCAGTTGGCCTTAGGGCATTAGGTGAAGAGGCACCCTCGCTATATATTTTTTATTGCCCTTGGTGATAACAAAACCAGTGTCCATTTTTCTCACCATTTTATATTTTATTCATTTTTTTTATTTCCTTCTTACATCGGCTTTTAGACAAGAGCATTTCAAGGTATCCTCTACTATCCCGGGCTTCAAGACGTGTGTAAGTGCGAATAACAGGGTATCAACGTTTAAAATGTTTGGCTTCCAGAATAGAAACTATTTTTCAGACTTATTTTTATCCTCAGATTAGTGACGTCTTTCATCTTACTAACCCTTGGGACAACGGCTCATAACTACTTATTACTAGTTCGTATAAGAAAACTTCTAATTTTCTTGGTTTTCTTAAATTTTTCTAATCTCATGGATGTAATTTTTCACTATCTAATCATCTATTATCTTATTTATTTACAAAAAATGTTAAATATTAAAATATTTTTATATTTGAAAATTTAAAATTTTTTAAGGATTTTGAAAATTTTTAGATTTTTATAAGTTTTTAAAGAAATGTTTTGTGCTTATGAAAATGATATGCAAATGATGCAAAAATAAGCACAAACCTCCCCCAAACTTGTTTTCAACAGTGTCCTCACTGTTGTCAACCGTTATATCTACAAAACCTGTAAGTCTGGAAGGAATGGGCAAAATATATAAGTGAAGAACCTCCCCCAAACTTACTCTTTTCACTCACCTCCATTCAAAAAGATGATGCAGTGATATGCAGGATATGAAGGTGAGACGGAGGAATTTTAATCCAAATAAAATGGCTCTTGTAAGAACAGGAGCTCCTCCGTGGGGTCAGTGGAAAAATACGGCTTTAATCTATGTCCACTCACTTTAAAAAAATGTGTCGTTTTTAACATTTTTTACTTCTACTGTCCCGTGTGGGTATACAGACCGCACAACAAAAGGTCCCTTCCACCGAGATCGAAGCTTACCCGCGTGAAGGTGTAGTCGTGAATCATAAAGAAGGACTTGTTGACCAGGTGAAAATGTTTTCCTCAAAATATTTTTATCGTGAAAAACCTTAGTCCTATTCTTGACTATCACAACGTTATCATAAGCTTCATCGCGGAGTTCGCTTAGCTCATTTATTTGCAGCTTCCGAAAGGTGCAGGCTTGGTTTAGGTCAAAATTTATTTCCTTAATAGCCCACAATGCTTTATGCTCAATCTCGACGGGTAAGTGACATGCCTTCCCAAATACTATCCTATATGGAAACATCCGTAGGTATGTTTTAAATGCAGTTCCGAATGCCCAAAGAGCATCCGTCAGTTTGGTCGACCAGTCTTTTCTATTCTTAGCAACAGTCTTCTCCAGGATTAGTTTGATCTGTCTATTTGAGATCTCAGCCTGCCCGCTCGTTTGTAGATGATAGGGTGTAGAAAGTCGGTGGTTGATTGAGTATTTCCGCATCAAAGTCTCGGAAGACCTGTTGCAAAAATGTGTCCCATTATCGCTAATGATAGCGCGTGGGTGTCCAAATCGCGAAAATATATTCTCTTTTAAGAACTTAATGACAACTTTCCTGTCATTAGTGCGACATGGAATGGCTTCAACCCACTTTGAGACATAATCAACCGCCAGCAGTATGTACAAATTCCCAAAGGAGTTGGGAAAGGGACCCATAAAATCAATGCCCCAAACATCGAATATTTCAACAACCAGAATGGGTTGCTGAGGCATTTCATTTCTCCGGGAGATTCTACCCGTGTACTGACATTGTGTACAGGTTTTGCAATAGTAAAATGCGTCCTTGAATAAGGTCGGCCAATAAAATCCACATTGCAAAACCTTCTCCGCCGTCTTTTTAGGACCAAAGTGACCCCCACAGGCCTGATCATGACAAAAAGAAAGAACACTCTTGAACTCTTCTTTCGGGACACACCGGCGAATGATCTGATCAGGACAATATTTAAACAAATATGGATCATCCCAGTAAAAGTGTTTTACTTGGGATAGAAAACGGTATTTGTCCTGTTTTGACCAATCGCTGGGTATAAGTCCCGTGACAAGATAGTTCACTATATCCCTGAACCAAGGTTCATTGGATACGCTCAAGAGTTGTTCGTCAGGAAACGAATCATTGATCGGCAGGGTCACAGGGGAAGAAGTGATGCGTGAAAGATGGTCAGCTACTACGTTTTCACATCCTTTCTTATCTTTGATAACAAGATCAAATTCTTGTAATAGAAGGATCCAACGTATTAGCCGACCTTTTGCATCTTTCTTCGCCAGAAGATGTTTTAAGGCGGAATGGTCAGTGTACACAACTATAGGAGAGCCAATTAAGTAAGGCCTGAATTTTTCTAATGCAAATACAACCGCCAAAAGTTCTTTTTCGGTGGTTGTATAATTGATTTAAGCATCATTCAGGGTCTTACTCGCATAATAGATCACATGTGGCATCTTTTCAATGTGTTGTCCTAAGACAGCACCTACTGCAAAGTCGGATGCATCACACATTAGCTCAAATGGGTAGTCCCAATTTGGAGACGATAGAACGGGGGCTGAAGTGAGGGAGTGTTTAAGTGAGTCGAAAGCTGCCTCACAGTCCGAGTCAAAGTGGAAGGTCATATCCTTGGCCAGGAGAAGAGTTAAAGGTCTAGCAATTTTGCTAAAATCCTTAATAAATCTCCTATAAAAGCCCGCATGGCCAAGGAATGATCGAATATCTTTGACGCTTTTGGGATAAGGGAGGTTTTGAATGACATCTATCTTATCTCTGTCAACCTCAATGCCTTTCTGTGAAATAACATGTCCAAGTACAATTCCTTCTTGGACCATGAAATGGCATTTTTCCCAGTTCAAAGTTAAGTTCTTCTCTTTGCAACGAGTAAGAACTGCGTCAAGATTCGATAGGCAATCAGAAAAAGAGTCTCCAAAAATCGAGAAATCGTCCATAAAGATCTCCAGAAAATTCTCTACCATATCAGAGAATATCCCCATCATACACCGCTGAAAGGTAGCGGGAGCATTGCATAGCCCAAAGGGCATGCGACTGTAAGCAAAGGTACCAAAAGGACAAGTAAAAGTGGTTTTATCTTGATCCTTTTTGGCGATGGGGACCTGATTATAGCCTGAGTATCCGTCCATAAAACAATAATACTCTCGTCCCGCTAAGCGTTCCAGATTTGATCAATGAATGGTAGAGGAAAGTGGTCTTTCCTCGTGGCAGCATTGAGTTTTCTATAATCAATACATACACGCCACCCAGTTTGGGCGCATGTCTGAATCAACTCATTTGCCTCATTGGTTATAACTGTGATGCCGGATTTCTTAGGGACGACATGTATAGGACTCACCCATTGGCTATCGGAGATTGGGTATATAATACCATTATCTAGGCATTTGACGATCTCTTTCATCACTGCTTCCTTCATGACGGGATTCAACCGTCTCTATGGTTCTCGGGTTGGTCTGGCATCATCCATCACATGTATATGATGTTCAACAATCAAGGGACTAATCCCTTTGATGTCCGCCATAGTCCAACCAAACGCCTCTCTATTAGATCTCAATACCGATAAAAGTGCATTCTCTTGCTCTGATGCTAGAGAAGCGGATATGATAACCGGTAAAGACTCCTTCTCACCTAAATAAGCATATTTAAGATGAGAAGGTAAAATTTTGAGATCTAATTCGGGCGGAGAAATGATAGAAGGTGGGATCATCGAGTGATTTTTGGAGTTACAAAGAAGCTCAGAGCCTGTGAAAGATACAGACTCGGGTGGAGAAAAGTCAAGAGTGTAGGACTCAAGTGTAGAAAAAGTGTCCTCACTAAGATCATGTGTAAGATCAAACAGAGATGTGGTAATGTCGTCGAGATCTGTAAAGCAAAGTTCCTCAGCTCCGCAACTATCGGGAGCGATCTCGTGGACAGAGCACACATCGAGAATATGAGCAGAGGGTTCTGATGGCTGACTTCCAACTTTGTAGATGTTTAGTTCAATGGTCATATTTCCAAATGATAAGTTCATTGAACCATTTCTACAGTTAATAACAGCGTTGGAAGTAGCAAGGAAAGGACGACCCAGAATCACCGGAATTTGGCCCCGGGGGTTTGCTAGAGGTTGTGTATCAAGTACAATGAAGTCTACAGGGAATACAAATTCCTCGACCTTTATCAACACATCCTCGAGTTCACCCCTTGGTTTGGTGATTGAACGGTCTGCCATTTGGAGAGTACAGTGAGTAGGTTTCATCTCTCCAATCCCTCGTTACTCATATACAGAATATGGAAGTAGGTTAACACTTGCGCCAAGGTCTAAAAGAGCACGATTTATGTTTTTACCCCCAATAGAAATCGATATTGTAGGACATCCTGGATCCTTACGTTTCTTTGGTAGCTGGGGGATAAAAGCAGTGCTAATATTATTAGACATGAAGACCTTCTTCGGCACTTGAGTCTTCCTCTTCCTAGTGCACAAGTCCTTAAGAATTTTCGCATATGCGGGGACTTGTTGAATCGCATCTAGGAGAGGGATGTTGATGTTAACCTGTTTGAACATTTCCATAATTTTCTCCATATGTGGACTCGTTCTATTACCCCTTAACCGATTCGGGTAAAAAGCTTTCGCAATAAGCGGTGGGTCCATCATAGGAGTGTTAGTGTATATGCCCTAGAGGCCATTACTGTATCATACTAGCATGTATATTACTTGATGGAAGTTTGGGATATTCACAGTTGTACAGACAATCTTGCTCAATATAGTAGTATGCTACTTGGTTTGTCTCTGCTTTAATGTGTACATGTGTGTTTATTTATTATATCACTTATACGCATTAGTAGAGCCCTTAGGATCTTTGCTTGATTACCGGCGTTGTGATGGCGATCACACTCGTGGGGCCTGGGCAATCTACAAGCACATCCTTTTACACGTCCCTAGTCGTGGGAGTACCGAGATAGGGCATCGATACTCCGGAGTAGACTAGCGTATGCGCTTCTCATCCCAGCACGGGAGACGGTCTGTCCCACAGCCGTCGGTACGTCGTACTTGAGATAGTATGCGGGTGCTCGTTAGGTTACGAGTACACTGGACAGGACTCGTCGGGAACTGATGGTTGGTATTATACCTATCGTCAGTTATCAGTTCCCAGGTGACATGAGTACAGCTTAGTCCGCTGACTTGACACTGGCACTTCGCCTCAAGTGTGTTCCCAATGCACTTTGATCACTACCCTACCACGGCTCAAAGGAGTCGTGCAAACAGGTGGTGGTTGGGTGCAGTCCCGAAGCACTTGGAGGCAGTGACGGTTAGACAGGATTCGTCTCTCCCGGTATTGGGGGTTGACATCGCGCTGTGTCTAGGAGAGCCATTACACGAGTAGTCCCTGGCCAGGGCAAGCGAGATATACTGGTAGGTTCCAGTGTTATCTCAGGGTGTTCTGGGCTTCACTCCGACACGACTTGTACCGCTATTAGGGGTCTGACGCTTGCCGCCCCCTAGGCCCGACATGCGATGTATCAGACGAACAGACCGGACTGTACGGAGATTATCACATACAGACTCAGTAGGAGTTCGGATGGGTTTACCTCATCGGCCTTCTTATCGACATCTACCTGGGGACCGTTACGTACAGCTAGTGCCGCTTGCGGTCTGTGGTTAAACCCACTGCCAGCGTAGTGTCGAGTCTTTAGAGTCCCACACAGAGAGTTTCCCTGCACTGAGCGAAACGTGTAGAGGCTGTATGGTTTTACGGCAGGGCTGCGATAACTTACATACACTTGTGTGCGTGTGGTGTTCTGGCAGGCAATACTAGTGGGCTTTGGTTTAAGCCGGATCCTAGTATTGCATGGATGGATTTGTTTTGTCTTCTGCGCATCCGCATTCTACGGAATACGGATGCAGGTGTGTATGCACAGTTTTCTGGAGCGATGAAGGAGGAGGTGCCTCATTAGGGTTTTTGGCAGTTGGTTCGGCCAAAACCACTATGTGGCAGGCTCATTAGGGTTTTGACAGTTGATTCGGTCAAAACCATTTTGAGGCGGACTCATTAGGGTTTCGACAGTTCGTTTGGTCAAAACCATAATGAGCCGGGGACATTATTTACTAATCCTTTCATTGATAATTTTGTTATGGCTAATTACATTGACCATTTGACCATCTTGACTTTGTTGACCTTTTGACCAAAGTTGACTTGGATCTTCTTAGAAGATCTAAAGTATTCTTTGGTTTTCTTTTTATTTAGTTATGATAATGGTCATGTCATTTGTAGCCATCACCTTTATCTTGATTAGATTTGTAATGATAATGTTTGTGCATTATTGCAACCATGGTTAGCTTTTCTATTGGTTAAGCTTTTTCATTTGCTTATTCTCATTCTCTCTCTTGAAATGAGAAGCTCCATGGTTGCTAGAAAATCTCCTTCTTCTTCCTCCTCTTGATTTCTCCTTTGATCTCATGTGTTGAGAGAAAAAGGATTCTACTTGACAAACACATCCATACATCCTCACTACACAACCTAGGGCTTCTAGATTAGCAATCTCCTTGCCCTAGTTACCTCGGCTTGAGGTGGAGCTCGGTGTACATCTCTCGGGTGGATCGTCTTCTACTCAAGGAGGCCGCGGAGGTGACTGAAGTCCGGATCAACCATTGAGCAAGCAATGAGAAGAACAACAAGAAGAGATAAACATCAAAGAAGAACAACAACAAGAAGTGAAGGAGTTCAAGTTGAGGTATAACCACTTTGCCGAGTAGTTAACTCTTCTTTGCAACTATGCTAGTTTAGTTTAGCAAAGATCCGGCTTTTACGGTCCATGTTACAAAGTTTAGAAAAATTTTGATTTACCGTTTCCGCAACCCCGAAAGTACCGGGAGAGGTAACGTGGACCTAACAGTGGTATCAGAGCCTAACTAAGCTTAAACTAGCTTGGTAGTGAAGTTTAACGAAGTTCGGAACCGAAAAAAATCCAAAAACCAAACTTTTACAAAATCCTAGTTTCTGTTAAAAAAATTTCTGGTGAAAACAAGATTTGTTATACACCTAAATTCGGCTCAGGGTTTTGTGTGAACACCCAAGAAAAACGATACCCTAATTCCTTTAAACCGCCGCGGATCCGCGGCCTCACCTATTCTTAGCGCCGCGGATCCGCCGCCGTTTAATGTCTTCTGGTGATCGTTTTTAGTGCAGTGTTTCTCTGTGTTGGTTTTAGGATTTTTAAAATATGTTATATGTGCCCAGATTTTCCAGAACAGAAATTTACTTTTGGGGGCCTATAATTCCGTATTTTTTCCGAACTTCACTGCACTTTGACTATGATGGTTATATCTGTGATGTTTGCATGTATTGAACGTCGGTTAATCGCTATAAGTCGATTAGTCGGGGTTATACATCTCTGTGATCTGTGTTTGATATTGGTTTGTGTATATGAACTCGTTGGATTGTCGCGGATGAATAGCCGGGGTGGATGTGAGATGAGAGTTTCTTTTTCTTTCATTCATGTAATAAATTTGTAAATTGATGTAATATTATTTGTTTGACCGCACAACCAGGTCGGGGTTGTAGCCGTCATTGTATAATTTTTTTTACTGTTTTTGCTCCTAGGATAGACCCATGGAGGGGGTGCACAAACTACCGTGTAGCTCGAAGTGCCGAGTGGCCTACTCATAGCATTGAGGGAGGTTGCTTCGCTTCGGGTACTTGGCGGGTAGTTTGCCGCACCCGTAGGGGTCTTGGATGGGGTATTGGCTATTCATCGCGACCGTGTAATCCGCTTTTCGTTGCAGGCTCGAACGAATCGCGGGTTCCTAGTATATCCAAAGTGCTCATCTGTGATCTGGATTGGTTATCATTGCAGTATATCTATATATAATAACTATTTAGACGTTGCTTATGTTTTACAGCCGCGCTAGCCCAGCCCCCGCTCTGTCGTTAGTTAAGTAACCTAACGGGTGATGATGGGGCCCCGTGGCGAATGCGAATGGCATAAGCGTACGTCATATTTTGGTTGTTCTCTGCAATGGTAGGATTTAATTGATGGGACGCATTAAAAGAACTAATGCAAGAAAATAAACCTAAAAGACGTTGTTGGAACAAGTTTTTTAAAAAGCTCTTATTGCAAGGACGTTCATTTTTGTTTTGCATAGCGGTATTCGGTTCTGAATGCCCAGCACCTCAGTCGACGAGGCAAGGGCCGAGATCCCTTCATCGGGAGTGACCCCTTGGACAAAAGTTTGCGTCAGGGTAATAACTTCACTATAGTCGATTATTCTTGCTTTGCATCGAGGTATTCAGTTTGGAATATCCTGCACCTCATTCGACGAGGAAAGAGCCGAGATCCCTTCGCAGGGAGTGACCTCTTTAGCAAAAGTTTTCGCCACTATATTTTCAAAAATATTATCAGGTTCCTTCAACGATATCAAGTTCATTACGTTAACGGGTTTTTCGCCAAAAACCCAGCCGTAGCCCTCCGTCGTTTCGGATAATTAATACTTAGTATTCGTGCTGCGTTTGTTGATTATTCGTCAAGACACAGTGAACGGTAGCTGAGTAGTAATTCTCTGTTGCACTGATAGATGCGATTGGTTAGGACGGTCGTATGATTTTGTTGATTATTCGTCAAGGATCATGCGGGCGGGTCTAATGCAATCCTGGATAACGACGGGTTGAACTTGACTAGGACCTTTTGATTTGTTGATTATTCGTCAAGGTCACTTGGGTCCTAGGGGCAAAAACCACATCGGGAGTTTCAAAAGAACTGAAACTTGCAGATTTAGCATACCTTCTGGAGTGTGGTGACTAGAGTGGATTCCATCTAGGTTATCACACAATGACAGTTGGATCCCGATCCCACTGATGAGTTGGTTTACTCTCGGGAGATTATTTCACTTAACGATCAATGCTATAAACCTAGTAGGTGTCTAGAAAGGTGTTAGCGGGGTTACGCCCCCAGGGAAAAGAGGTTCTTTAATTAAGGAACTTCGCGAAAGCGTTGGAAAACCTCCCTCGAAGTACCGACACTGGCCTGGCTGAACGGTTAAGCAAGTATTGTGACGTGAATTAAAACCCGGCTAGTTCTTCTTTTAAAAGGTTTTAAGTAGAATTTGAGGAAACAGTGGGAGACATCCTGGTTAGATAAATTAATAAACCAATCTAATCTTGCAAGAGCATACGATGAGTGTTTCTTTTCTCTCTCTCCAGGCAGCAACCTTTTCACGCCCTAATCAAGATAATAAAATGTATCGCTTGACCGAACCGAATTCTTATTCGGGACTGGGGAAAGTTGGTTCATCTCTAACTTATGACAACAGTCATGAGTATGAGAATGGGAAAGAGGAAAGTATGGATTTCCAGGATACCCAGTTGAAGAAGAAGCATGGTTTTGCATCTACTTCAGGTGTTCTTGTAATTGAGAACTGTTTTACGGTCAGCCCTACCTCCTGGGTACTTGATACCGGATCAGGATCTCATATCTGTAATTTATTGCAAGGACTGAGAAAAAGTAGGAAAGTTGCACCGGGTGATATGTCGCTCAGAGTAGCGAACGGAGCACAAGTTAATGCGGCAGCCGTCGGTGAATATCACCAAGTATTGCCAAATGGCAAAACTATGATTTTGAACGATTGTTACTATGTACCCTCCATGGTTTGCAACATCATATCAGTTTCTTTACTCGATAAAGATAGATATAAGTTTGTTCTTGAAAAGAATATCATGAACATTTACCTTGATAAGGTACTGGTTGCAGAGGGTACACTGTTTAATGGTATCTACGTTCTAAATCAGAATACAGTTCTCAATATAGAAAACACACGCAAGAGGAAGAATTCAGATACGAATGAATCCTACTTGTTGCATTGTAGACTTGGTCATGTCGGAGATAAAAGACTGAGTAAGTTGCATAAAGATGGACTCTTGGATGCGTTCGAGTTTTCATCTTATGAAACTTGTCATTCTTGTCTCAAAGGGAAGATGACCAAATCTCCGTTCACCGGACATGGAGAAAGAGCAGCAGAGCTCTTGGGACTCGTACATAGTGATGTATGTGGTCCGATGTCTATACATGCAAGGGGTGGGTTCTCGTACTTCATCACATTCACTGACGATCTATCTAGGTTCGGATATGTGTATCTGATGAAACAAAAATCTGAAGCTTTTGAGAAATTCAAGGAATTCGGAAAGGAAGTAGAGAACCAGACAGGCAAAAGTATCAAGATCCTCCGGTCTGACAGGGGAGGGGAGTACTTAAGCACGGAATTCCTAGATTACTTAAAAGAGAATGGTATTCTCTCTCAGCTTACTCCTCCTTATACACCACAGCACAACGGTGTATCGGAGCGGAGGAATCGTACCCTATTGGATATGGTTCACTCCATGATGAGTAGTGCTGAGTTACCTCTTTCATTCTGGGGACATGCGCTTCAGACAGCGGCATACCTTTTGAATCAAGTTCCGTCCAAATCTGTGCCTAAAACTCCGTATGAAATATGGAGCAGTAAGAAACCATGTCTAAAGTTTATTAAGATATGGGGTTGTCTGGCCTATGTAAAAACACAGAAACCGGACAAGTTAGAGGCACGGTCAGTTCTCTGTAAATTTGTGGGATATCCTAAAGACTCACTAGGATATCTGTTCTACCACACTGAGGAACAGAAGGTGTTTGTATCTCACCATGCCACCTTCTTAGAAAGGGAGTTTCTTGCAAAAGAAACTAGTGGGAGTTCGGTAGAACTGGAAGAAATTCAGCGACCATAAAATGTAACTGAAAATTTGGAGGAACCGCTAGATTCTATAACCCCAGACGAACCTCAGCCACTCCGCAGATCTGGTAGGATTTCTCATCCGCCCGAGAGATACTACGGTTTTCTCATAGACGGGGATCGAGAGGATTGCATCTTGGAAGAAGATGACCCTACCAGTTTCAGGCAGGCCATTATCAGTAGGGACTCTGATAAGTGGCAGGAAGCAATGCGATCCGAAATGGAGTCCATGTACGCCAATAAAGTGTGGACCTTGGATATTGCTCCACCTGGGGTAAAACCCGTTGGATGCAAATGGATCTACAAAAGGAAACTTAGTGTAGATGGGCAGGTGGAAACCTATAAAGCTAGACTCGTTGCAAAAGATTTTCGTCAAAGACCTGGTTTGGACTATGACGAGACTTTTTCTCCGGTGGCTATGCTCAAATCCATTCGGATCTTACTTGCCATTGCTGCCTTCCATGACTATGAAATCTGGCAGATGGATGTTAAGACGGCTTTCCTAAACGGTTGTTTGGAAGAGTGCGTTTACATGGATCAACCAGAAGGTTTCGTAGACAGTGGGAGCAGCGGAAGGGTGTGCAAGTTTCTTAAATCCATTTATGGATTAAAGCAGGCATCGCGGAGCTGGAACATCTGTTTTGATGAGGCAATCAAGGAATTTGATTTCATCAAGAACGAAGATGAACCATGTGTATATAAGAAGATTGTAGGACGAACTGTCGTATTCCTAGTCTTGTACGTGGACGACATTCTTTTGATAGGAAATGATATTCCTATGCTACAATCGGTCAAGCTGTTTTTGTCACAAAGGTTCTCCATGAAGGACCTGGGTGATGCCTCGTACATTCTGGGGATCAAGATCTATAGAGATAGATCCAAGAGACTATTGGGACTTTCGCAGTCCAGGTACATAGAGACCGTACTAAAGAGATTTAGTATGGAGGGTTCCAAGCGCGGTAACATACCCGCATTGCACGAAATTACCCTCTCCAAGAAGATGTCTCCTAAGACTGACGAGGAGAGGGTTCGCATGAGCACTATACCCTATGCTTCGGCGGTAGGATCTATAATGTATGCGATGCTATGTACAAGACCAGATGTAGCTTACGCGTTGAGCGCGGTAAGCCGGTATCAGTCAGACCCAGGGGAGGACCACTGGACAGCAGTGAAGAACATTCTCAAGTACCTGAGAAGGACTAAGGAGATGTTCCTGGTTTACGGTAATGGAGACCTCAGGGTCGAGTCCTTTACCGATTCAAGCTTCCAGAGTGACAAAGATGACAGCAAGTCTGTCTCGGGTTTTGTGTTTACCCTCAACGGTGGGGCGGTATGTTGAAGGAGTTCCAAGCAGGATACCGTCGCAGACTTGATGATGGAGGCTGAATACATTGCTGCAAGCGATGCTGCAAAAGAGGCGGTCTGGATAAAGAAGTTCATTAGTGAACTTCAGGTGGTTCCGTCCATTGTTGACCCAATACCTTTGTATTGCGATAACAATGGGGCTATAGCTTTAGCGAAGGAACCAAGGTCCCATCAGAAATCCAGGCACATCTTAAGGCGGTATCACCTGATCAGGGAGATCATTGATCGACAGGAGATCGAGGTGCGGAGAGTGGACACAAAGGACAACACTGCGGACCCATTCACAAAGGCTTTACCCCAGACTCAGTTCGAGCGGCTGATCGAGATGATAGGTCTTCGATACGCCAGTACATGGCCTTAGTGCAAGTGGGAGATTGTTAGTGTATATGCCCTAGAGGCCATTATTGTATCATACTAGCATGTATATTACTTGATGGAAGTTTGGGATATTCACAGTTGTACAGACAATCTTGCTCAATATAGTAGTATGCTACTTGGTTTGTCTCTGCTTTAATGTGTACATGTGTGTTTATTTATTATATCACCTATACGCATTAGTAGAGCCCTTAGGATCTTTGCTTGATTATCGGCGTTGTGATGGCGATCACACTCGTGGGGGCTGGGCAATCTACAAGCACATCCTTATACACGTCCCTAGTCGTGGGAGTACCGAGATAGGGAATCGATACTCCGGAGTAGACTAGCGTATGCGCTTCTCATCCCAGCACGGGAGACGGTCTGTCCCACAGCCGTCGGTACGTCGTACTTGAGATAGTATGCGGGTGCTCGTTAGGTTACGAGTACACTGGACAGGACTCGTCGGGAACTGATGGTTGGTATTATACCTATCGTCAGTTATCAGTTCCCAGGTGACATGAGTACAGCTTAGTCCGCTGACTTGACACAGGCACTTCGCCTCAAGTGTGTTCCCACTGCACTTTGATCACTACCCTACCACGGCTCAAAGGAGTCGTGCAAACAGGTGGTGGTTGGGTGCAATCCCGAAGCACTTGGAGGCAGTGACGGTTAGACAGGATTCGTCTCTCCCGGTATTGGGGGTTGACATCGCGCTGTGTCTAGGAGAGCCATTACACGAGTAGTCCCTGGCCAGGGCAAGCGAGATATACTGGTAGGTTCCAGTGTTATCTCAGGGTGTTCTGGGCTTCACCCCGACACGACTTGTACTGCTATTAGGGGTCTGACGCTTGCCGCCCCCCTAGGCCCGACATACGATGTATCAGACGAACAGACCGGACTGTACGGAGATTGTCACATACAGACTCAGTAGGAGTTCGGATGGGTTTACCTCATCGGCCTTCTTATCGACATCTACCTGGGGACCGTTACGTACAGCTAGTGCCGCTTGCGGTCTGTGTTAAAACCCACTGCCAGCGTAGTGTCGAGTCTTTAGAGTCCCACAAAGAGAGTTTCCCTGCACTGAGCGAAACGTGTAGAGGCCGTATGGTTTTACGGCAGGGCTGCGATCACTTACGTACACTTGTGTGCGTGTGGTGTTCGGGCAGGCAATACTAGTGGGCTTTGGTTTAAGCCGGATCCTAGTATTGCATGGATGGATTTGTTTTGTCTTCTGCGCATCCGCATTCTACGGAATACGGATGCAGGTGTGTATGCACAGTTTTCTGGAGCGATGAAGGAGGAGGTGCCTCATTAGGGTTTTTGGCAGTTGGTTCGGCCAAAACCACTATGTGGCAGGCTCATTAGGGTTTTGACAGTTGATTCGGTCAAAACCATTTTGAGGCGGACTCATTAGGGTTTCGACAGTTCGTTTGGTCAAAACCATAATGAGCCGGGGACATTATTTACTAATCCTTTCATTGATAATTTTGTTATGGCTAATTACATTGACCATTTGACCATCGACCTTTTGACCAAAGTTGACTTGGATCTTCTTAGAAGATCTAAAGTATTCTTTGGTTTTCTTTTTATTTAGTTATGATAATGGTCATGTCATTTGTAGCCATCACCTTTATCTTGATTGGATTTGTAATGATAATGTTTGTGCATTATTGCAACCATGGTTAGCTTTTCTCTTGGTTAAGCTTTTTCATTTGCTTATTCTCATTCTCTCTCTTGAAATGAGAAGCTCCATGGTTGCTAGAAAATCTCCTTCTTCTTCCTCCTCTTGATTTCTCCTTTGATCTCATGTGTTGAGAGAAAAAGGATTCTACTTGACAAACACATCCATACATCCTCACTACACAACCTAGGGCTTCTAGATTAGCAATGGCCTTGCCCTAGTTACCTCGGCTTGAGGTGGAGCTCGGTATACATCTCTCGGGTGGATCGTCTTCGACTCAAGGAGGCCGCGGAGGTGACCGAAGTCCGGATCAACCATTGAGCAAGCAATGAGAAGAACAACAAGAAGAGATAAACATCAAAGAAGAACAACAACAAGAAGTGAAGGAGTTCAAGTTGAGGTATAACCACTTTGCCAAGTAGTTAACTCTTCTTTGCAACTATGCTAGTTTAGTTTAGCAAAGATCCGGCTTTTACGGTCCATGTTACAAAGTTTAGAAAAATTTTGATTTACCGTTTCCGCAACCCCGAAAGTACCGGGAGAGGTAACGTGGACCTAACAAGGAGAAGGAAGAGGGGGTAGACGAGATCCCAAAAGAGGAGTGGGGACCGTCTGTGGAGAACTAGAAGGGCTATAATGAGGTGTCGAGCCTAGTGGGAAATGGAGAATAGGCTCGCGAGAAGGCGGTGGGGTAGAAGAACAAGGATCAGAAGTAGAAGTGTGTGTGTGAGGAAAGGTCTCAGCCGGGGTGTTATTGATAGGATTTTCAATATCATCAATTCCTTCCCCGACATGGTTATTCAGCACTCTTTCCGATCTCAACGTTGTGACGGCATTTACATTGTAATTCCCAGGATTAGGTAGGGGTTGAGACGGAAGTTTCCCTTTTTCTCTCGCACTCATTTCGGCTTTAAGACGTGCTATTTCAGCTTCCATCGATCTGATACTCTCAGCTTGGGACGCTGAGTTTTTCTTTATCTCACTGATGGAAGATCTAACCTCAGCCGAAACCTCTATGAAATTTGAAAAGAGTGATTTCATGGTTTGAGTGAATTGAGAGAACTCGTCAGAACAGGACAATTGCATAGGATTGACTGTGCAGGAGTGTTGACCTGGTTTTGGAAATTTTGTGACGGGTAGGGGTGCTGAGTGAGTTGAAGTGGTTGCTGTTGTAGTGGAAGAGCCCTTTGAAAATTATTTTGGCTTGGAACTGTGTTTTGAGATTGTCGTTGGTTCCAAGCAAAATTCGGATGATTCCTCTAACCCTGATTGTACGTGGAAGAATATGGATCGTTTCTAGGTCTTTGAAATGCGGCATTAGTATGCTCGTGACCTTGAAACGTAGAGTTTAATGTGTTGGAGAGAGTGCCCTCAGAGACAATTATTGGATCACAGGCACGTGATTGCAATGATTGAGGGAGAACCTGTCCCAGTAGGACAGTCTTACTCAAGATGATAGTATGCTATCTGGTTTATCTTTATCATCGTATACTGCTTTAGGTGACGTTACTGATCACTATTGCACGTTGATAGAGCCCTTAGGATTCTTGCTTGACGGCCAGCAGTATGATGGCGATCATATACGTGGGAGATGGGGTCTATAAGCACATCCTTAAAAAGTCCCTAGTCGTGGGAGTTTCGAGACTGGGCATCGATACTCCATTAGTAGACTAGTGTATACAGTCGAGACCCCGACGAGGGGCGGTGGCCGGTCTCACAAGCCACTGGTGTCAGTTGGTTCACCTAAGATGTATACAGGTGCCCATTGGGTTATGAGTACACCGGACAGGACTCGCCGGGAACCTGCTAGTTGGGATTATACCAGACGTCAGATAGAAGTTCCCTGGTGACATGTGTACAGGTTAGTTCATCGACCTGAGATCGTCATTTGTCTCGTGTGAGTTCCCACTGTACTTTGATTACTACCCTACCACGGCTCAAAGGAGTCGTGCAAACAGGTTTTAGTTGGGTACAGTCCCGAGCCATATGGAGGCAGTGAGCGGATCTGCAGTGGTTCGTCTCTCCCGGTATTGGGGGTGAGGTCGTGCTGTGTCTAGGAGAGCCATTAAACAAAGCCCTCGGCCGAGGAAGGAGATTTACTGGTAGGTATTCTGGTAGTATCTCAGGGTGTTCTGGGCTTCACTCCGACACGACTTGTACCGCTTTTGGGGGTCTGACTTTTACCAACCCCTTAGGCCCGCCATGCGATACTCATAGACGAACGGACCGGACTGTACGGATATTGTCACTGACAGGCTCAGTAGGGTGTCAGGATGAGTTCGCTCATTGACGTCCCTTTTGGTCAATAGCTGGTAGCCCGTCACGTATGGCTAATACCTCTGACGTGCTAGTGGTTAAATCTACAGCCATAGTATTGACGAGTCTTTAGAGTCCACCACACACTCAGTTACTCAAGTTTCGGGGGAAACGCTGTAGAGGCCGTATGGAGATATGGCAGGGTTCGATCAGATACGTGCGGTATTGCACGGATCGTGATCTGATGGATTTTACTAGCCGGCTTTGGTTTAAGCCGGATCTTAGAATTAGACAGTGTAGATTTTATCTCGTTGCATTTGTATTCAGTGGGAATACAAATGCGGGCATGTATATGCGGTAGTGGGGTTTTCCTGTAATTTATTACAGGATCAGTTTTCTGAAGTTGCCAGTTTGCATTCCGTTCCGGCAAGTTTTCCTTTGTTCCTTCCCGGCCGGACTTTTCCGATGGAGGGGGTTATTTGCAAGTTTGCAAATAACTTATTGTGGAGGGGTTTATTGCATTATGAGGCATTATGATTGATAAAGCATCTTTGCTTTTCTTGTTCTCATGATGGTGCAATAAATGTGATTAGAAAGGATTAGAGTTGATTTGGATTATTGATGTGAGTTTTGCTTTTGGGGTGTGGTCACCATTTTGCCTCTCCTACACTCACCTCCCTTGTATGAGTATTGTTCTCTCCACCATTTTCCAAGTGAGAGGGGGCCGGCCACTTTGGATGAGAGGGAGAGGGAATTTTGTTTTGGTGTGGGAAATTATCATTTATCTCATTCTATGTTTGAAAAGAGACTAGATTCATTTTGACATAGCTCCTTTTCATTCTCCTCCTCATTCCTCCATGGCAACTTCACAAACCCCAAAGAGACAAGCCACTCCACTACACCTACAGTGCCCTTGGACGCGTCGGCTTGCCAACTTCGCGCCCGAGTTGCCTCGGTCCACAGGTGGGAGCCCGTAAAAGAAATCGGCTACGTGGTGCCCTTTCCGACGAGGACGTGACGGACGGAGATTCCGCGGGAGATCGGAGTGGAGACGAAGACCGAAGGACACGGATCTCTTGTTATATCACTCACCCCTTCTCTTGTTAGCTAGGATTAGGTTAATGGTTACGATCTGGGTTTATTGTCCGCGGTAGCGCCGGTTAAAGTTAAGAAAAAATTTTGATTCCGCATTTTGGCCTCGAGTAGACGGGCGGGGAGCTGCCGTGGCGCAACATGGTATCAGAGCCACGCCATTAACCTAGTCTAGCTTGCTCTAGTATGTTTAAAGACCCGATCGAACAAAAATCCCAAAAACAGTATTTCGTGTGCATCAGGTTTCTGTCGAAATTTTTTGGACTCTAAAAATTTTTCAGGTAGTTGCAGAATGATGTGCAGGGAAGTATAAGAATTCTGGTAAAATTTGGTCGCCTGAATCCATCATCCCACCGCGGAACCGCGGCCAAAGCCATGCTTGGGCCGCGGTTCCGCCGCCACTTAGGCTCCTCACTGCACCAAATTTTTCCAGATTGTCTTACACTAGAAAATAGGGTTTTTGGAATATTATTTTTGGGCCCAGATTTTCTGTAAGTGCTACAGTAATGCTTTGGGGCCCACTTGGTAAATTTGTTCGATCGGAAATTTTAAACACGCTAGTTCACAGTATTTACATTATATCTGCGACCGTGAATGTCATTTGATCGGTAAATCATGTCTAACTGCTATAGCCCTTTTAGACGGATTTGCGAACGTGACATTCACGTTGATGTTCTGTGTTGTGCTGTGATATTACGGATCGGTCGTGGGGGATAGCCTGAATGCAATGTTAGTACAGTTTTTGTTTATATATGTACATTTGATATTGTAGAGAGAGCGTCCGACATGTGGACTGCCGTCACTGCCTGTTTGTATTATTCTTTTGGGGCACGACCAGGTTGCGGTCGATGTACCCGTTGTATGTATATTTTATTTTCTGTACTAGGATTACCCCAAGGAGGGGTGCACGGATAGCCGGGTTCTAGAGGGCAACGGGCCCGCATCTCATGGCTTTGAGACGGAGGGGGCTTCACTCTAGAATTGGCGGGCTATTCGCCGCACTCGTAGGGGGTACAGGTTGACCCAGGAGGGGTACCCAAGTTACCGGATTCCGTGAAGTGCTGGGTGGTCCATTCACGTTGCTGAAGGGGGCTGCCTCACTTCTGGTTTTGGTGGGTAACTTGCCGCGCCCGTAGGGGTCTAGGATCTCATTGCACAGGCTATCCACACAACCAGGGGAACGTCGGGTTTTAGCAGCGACTCTGTGAAACCCGGGGCTTCCAGATATCTTTATTGTTCTGTGATGCTGGTTACATTTCTGTGATGTTGCATTTTATCACGCCTTGAGCGAAATATTATATATTTATATATATACTAGTATATGTTGTATATGTTTTGCATCCGCACTAGTCCAGTCCCCGCTCTGTCGTTAGTTAAGTAACCTAACGGGTGATGACGGGACCCAGTGGCGAATGCGAATGACATATACGTACATCATTATTTTCGTTCTTTATTGGTGTGATCATTTGATTGGACTGCGTTGATTCGGATCAATGCAAGATAAACAAACCTATTCTGATGTTGTTGGAACATTTTTCAAAAAGCTGTTGTTGCAAGGGCGTTCTCTTTTGTTTTGCACAGTGGTATTCAGTTGGAATATCCTGCTCCTCAGTCGACGAGGCAAGGGCCGAGATCCCTTCACCGGGAGTGACCCCTTGGACAGAAGTTTGCGTCAGGGCAATAACTTCACTATAGCAGATTACTTTTGCTTTACATCATGGTATTCAGTTGGAATATCCTGCACCTCATTCCACGGGGAAAGAGCCGAGATCCCTTCACCGGGAGTGACCTCTTTAGCAAAGGTTTTCGCCACTATATTTTTATAAAAAGCTATGCAGTTCCTTCAACGATATCAAGTTCATTACGTTAAAGGTTTTTCGCCAAAAACCAGCCGTAGCCCTCCGTCATTTCTTACGGGTATTATTTAGTATTCGTGCTGCGTTTGTTGACTCCGTCAAGGCGTAGTGTACGGTAGCTAAGTGGTGCTTGTTTGTAGCATAAATGGGATTGGTTAGGACAGTCGTGCGGCCTTGTTGACTCCGTCAAGGGCACGTACGGGTGGGTTTAATGCAATCCAGATAATGACGGGTTGAACTTGACTAGGACTCTTTGATTTGTTGACTCCGTCAAGGTCACTTGGGTCCTAGGGGTAAAAACAAACATCGGGAGTTTCTAAAGAAACTGAAACTTGCCAGGCATGCGCATACCTTCTGGAGTGTGGTGACATGAGTGGATTCCATCACGTTATCATGCGATGATAGTTGGATCCCGATTCCCACTGATGAGTTGGTTTACTCCTCGCGTGATCCCGACTAATTCTTCTTTCAGGTTTGGAGGAGAATTTGACGATACAGTGGGAGGTTTCCTGATTAGACAAAGTGATAACCATTCTGATCTAGGTTAGAGTGCACTCTGACTGTTTTCTTTTCTCTCTCTCTTTGGCAGCGACCATTGACCCGACCCTAGACTATGACTCAGTGACCAAGTTGACCGAACCTTTTTTAACACTGGCTTTTGGATTGTCAGAGTTGCAAACCTAATTGCCACTCCTACTTTTACCCTTTTCTCCAGGACACCCCGTATTAATACGAACGTCCACTTCCATTGGACAAAACCATCGTATGGTTATATACGAACTCGAAGGAATTCGAGGATGGTTTCCGGTTCTGGAGAAAACGAATAGGACTATTCAGTTGTCTTTTCCTTTTACCTTCTCTCAGGTTGCGAGTACTCCTTGGTTTAGGAGATAGTACACCTATTACGCAAATTGGATAGTCGTCTTCCAAACCATAGGCAGATGTCGAACGGTAGGGAATGAAGAAAACCAATTAGCCTAAATGGTGTACAGAATGTATTAAGTTAAGACAAAGAAAGGGATTAGTAAGAGGGCAAAGTAAATTGCGACTGCTATTCACGACCAAACCAAATATTTCTTCGCCAATCCTAAATCACCTTTGTATTTCTCCAGGACACTCTGTATCACTACGAAGATCCCAAGTTTATTGGATATTCCATCGTATGGTTATATACGAACTCGAAAGGAACTTGTTCCAGTTCGGGGATGGATTCTGGTTCAGGAGGAATAGGAATAAGGTTTATTCGGTTGTCTTTTATCTTCACCTTCTCTCGCATTGTGAGTGCTCCTAGGATTAGGACAGTACACCCATTATGCTTGTTGGATAGTCTTCTTCCAAACCATAGGCTGGTGCGGAACGGTAGGGAAGGAAGAAAACCATTTGGCCTAAAGGGGTGTGCAGAAGGTAATGACTAAAGACATATAAAGGGATTTGGAGAGGTGGCAAAGAGATATACGGTTACAGTTGTGAATCTGGATAATGGAAGAGGCATTACTAGGAATACCTGGATACCTCATCGAAACATTTCAATGTTTCAGTTTCACTGTGTACTGTTAAAAGAAAATTGATTTCCCAATTAGACACTTGCTCCAGGGTATGTATTTACCAGGTATGATTCTCACATCTGTATGGTTTTACAGATGATGAGTGGGAGTAAGTTATTGGGAATTAGGTGGTCATCCTCATTATATCGGGATTCATTGTAATTGGTGATATTTGAGGAAGTCACCTGGGCTGTTTGCCGGACGGCAAATATTTGGTTTTGAATATCCGTTGTTATGCACCAATTTCAAATTGATATATCTGTACGTCTATTTTTATAGAGTGAGATATACCTTTTTGAAATTATGTCTGTGACATTTACCTATATCACTGGATGGTTAGGTAAGGAGCATTGAACAGCGGTGTAATTCTTCTTAACCATAAGTACAGTTTTCAACCTACGACACACAGTGAATGAGTCACTAGACTCAGGGGACTTATACAGAGTATTGTATATTGTCCAGTGTCCATTAGGACGGAGGGGTTGGTCCTCGTACTATATTCTGTTTACTTATAACTTCTCTGGTTCTTAGACAGGTGTTTCGTAGAAACACAGGGTCCAAGTTTTGAGAAGTTATAGGTATAGGAATAAAGTAGAGAACCAGGTATTGCAAGTATCGGGATTCTTCAAGGTGATCGAAGATATAGATACTTGTGGATGGTATTCAGTTGATAGTAATGATTAAGAGAACTTACTTCTCTTTCAGGTTACTCATAATTGGAAGTACTCCTAAGTTGAGTAACGTTGATCGGCCTCTTTCCATTTAGTTGACATGCACTGGAGACAGCTGCATGATTTGAATCTGGTTCCAATTAAATCAGTGCCTCTGTTTCTATATTGGATATAGAACAGTTCATATCTTAACGATGTTAAGGTACGAGGAGTTGTCCGGCTTATGCTTAAAACCAGACTCCGGATAACTCAAGGCACGTTTCTGTATTGGCTGTTTGTGGGTTGACCCAGGCTATGACGAGGGTTGATTTTCTACCATCTGGAAGATCAATAGTGATATTGTTCTTGACTCGCCACATTTTTAAAAGAAATGGATTTTTTCAGAAAACAGTAGTGGGAGTATGGTAGAACTGGAAGTGATTCCAGAACCGCAAACGATTACGGATGATTTGATAAAAACCTGAAGATTCAATCTGGTTTGACATTCCATTAGCCACTCCGCAGATATGGTGGGTAACTTCAGGCACCCGAGAGGTACTTCGATATGCTCAAGGACGGTGGCAGGGAGGTTCTTGTTTACCCAGACTTGCCATTGCTGTTGTTCCAGACTGTGAGACCCGGCAGGAGGATGAGTATAGCGTCGTTCTACACTGGCTTTAGAAGTGTACGCCTATATGACTCTGCCAGAGGGTTGTCGTAGTCAGTGGGAGCGGCGGAAGAATTGGTGGAAAGTTGGCTTATGTCTATTTATAGACTAAAGCAGATACAGCGGAGATAGATCATCTATTTCTGATATGACAGTCATAGGTTTGACTTCATCAGAATAGGGGATGGATCTGTTAAGAAGGTAGTAGGGTGTAATGTCCTGGTATTTGGATGACATACACAGAGTAGGAGGTGAAATTCCTACACTACGATCGGTTATTCTTTGGTTGTCACACAGTGGTTTCTCCACATAGGACTTGGATATTATATCAGACATTCTGGTTACTAGATCTATGGTTTTAGATCTAGATTTGGGTGGTTTCCCAATCTGTACTTTGACAAGCATTCTATGAGTATTTAGAATGGACGACTCCTGGCACGGTAGTGTACCTGCTGGTTGGAGTCACCCTCTCTAAAGGTGTCTTATAAAACTAAAGTAGAGAAGGATGTGCATGATTGGCAGATCACTTGCTTAGGCAATTGAGTCAATCAAGAGATGTCAAGTACCACACCAGATGTTGTTTTTGCAGTAGGTGCAATAAGTTGATATTCATCCAATCCTGGAGAAACAATCGGAAGCAGTTTTAGAACATAAGTTAATATTCTAGGGAAATGATAACGGCAGCCTCCTTTAGGAGACGATTATCATTCCAGGCTTCTAAGGTGACCTGGACGACAGGGTGGCCGTCAGAGTTATAATTCTCCCTCTGACGAGGGGCAGTATTTTGGACAGGTGGTCCAGGCGGATACTGAGGGAGGCATGGCGCAGGATACTGATTAAGTTCAGTTGACGATACAGTCTAAGAAGTTTGGATTTGGAGTTCATTTATGAACTAGGTCCCATGAGACATCCAGATATTCTAAGACAGGTATTGCTCATTTCGGGAGATGGCTTTCTCCGCGAACTTGAGATATAGAGAGACATAGAAAGAAACATCAAAGCGGATCCACTCACTGAGGCTATTCCTCGAACGCAATAGTTTCGCAAACAAGCTTTGTGAGACTGACTAGTAGAGGAGTTGGGTGTTCGGTATCACACGGTCTGTGAGTATGCGACATTGCAATAATTAGCCTTGAGTGCAAGTGGGCGATTGTTGAAGATAGTGCCCTCAGAGTGAATTATTGGATCACAGGCACGTGATTGCAATGATTGAGGGAGGACCTGTCCCAGTAGGACAGTCTTACTCAAGATGATAGTATGCTATCTGGTTTATCTTTATCATCGTATACTGCTTTAGGTGACGTTACTGATCACTATTGCACGTTGATAGAGCCCTTAGGATTCTTTCTTGACGGCCAGCAGTATGATGGCGATCATATACGTGGGAGCAGGGGTCTATAAGCACATCCTTAAAAGGTCCCTAGTCGTGGGAGTTTTGAGACTGGGCATCGATACTCCATTAGTAGACTAGTGTATACAGTCGAGACCCCGACGAGGGGCAGTGGCCGGTCTCACAATCCACTGGTGTTAGTTGGTTCGCCTAAGATGTATACATGGGCTCATTGGGTTATGAGTACACCGGACAGGACTCGCCGGGAACCTGCTAGTTGGGATTATACCAGACGTCAGATAGCATTTCCCTGTTGACATGTGTACAGGTTAGTTCATCGACCTGAGATCGTCATTTGTCTCGTGTGAGTTCCCGCTGTACTTTGATTACTACCCTACCACGGCTCAAAGGAGTCATGCAAACAGGTTTTAGTTGGGTACAGTCCCGAGCCACATGGAGGCAGTGAGCGGATCTGCAGGGGTTCGTCTCTCCCGGTATTGGGGGTGAGGTCGCGCTGTGTCTAGGAGAGCCATTACACAAAGCCCTCGGCCGAGGCAGGAGATTTACTGGTAGGTATTCCAGTAGTATCTCAGGGTGTTCTGGGCTTCACTCCGACACGACTTGTACCGCTTTTGGGGGTCTGACTTTTACCAACCCCTTAGGCCCGCCATGCGATACTCATAGACGAATGGACCGGACTGTACGGATATTGTCACTGACAGGCTCAGTAGGGTGTCAGGATGAGTTCGCTCATCGACGTCCCTTTTGGTCAATAGCTGGTAGCCCGTCACGTATGGCTAATACCTCTGACGTGCTAGTGGTTAAATCCACAGCCATAGTATTGACGAGTCTTTAGAGTCCACCACACACTCAGTTACTCAAGTTTCGGGCAATACGCTGTAGAGGCCGTATGGAGATATGGCAGGGTTCGATCAAATACGTGCGGTATTGCACGGATCGTGATCGGACGGATTTTACTAGCCGGCTTTGGTTTAAGCCGGATCCTAGTATTAGACGGTGTAGATTTTATCTCGTTGCATTTGTATTCAGTGGGAATACAAATGCGGGCATGTATATGCAGTAGCGGGGTTTTCCTGTAATTTATTATAGGATCAGTTTTCTGAAGTTGCCAGTTTGCATTCCGTTCCGGCCAGTTTTCCTTTGTTCCTTCCCGGCTGGACTTTTCTGATGGAGGGGGTTATTTGCAAGTTTGCAAATAACTTATTATGGAGGGGTTTATTGCATTATGAGGCATTATGATTGATAAAGCATCTTTGCTTTTCTTGTTCTCATGATGGTGCAATAAATGTGATTAGAAAGGATTAGAGTTGATTTGGATTATTGATGTGAGTTTTGCTTTTGGGGTGTGGTCACCATTTTGCCTCTCCTACACTCACCTCCCTTGTATGAGTTTTGTTCTTTCCACCATTTTCCAAGTGAGAGGGGGCCGGCCACTTTGGATGAGAGGGAGAGGGAATTTTGTTTTGGTGTGGGAAATTATCATTCGTCTCATTCTATGTTTGAAAAGAGACTAGCTTCATTTTGACATTGCTCCTTTTCATTCTCCTCCTCATTCCTCCATGGCAACTTCACAAACCCCAAAGAGACAAGCCACTACACTACACCTACAGTCCCCTTGGACGCGTCGGCTTGCCAACTTCGCGCCCGAGTTGCCTCGGTCTAGAGGTGGGAGCCCGTAAAAGAAATCGGCTACGTGGTGCCCTTTCCGACGAGGACGTGACGGACGGAGATTCCGCGGGAGATCGGAGTGGAGACGAAGACCGAAGGACACGGATCGCTTGGTATATCTCTCACCCCTTCTCTTGTTAGCTAGGATTAGGTTAATGGTTACGATCCGGGTTTATTGTCCGCGGTAGCGCCGGTTAAAGTTAAGAAAAAATTTTGATTCCGCATTTTGGCCTCGAGTAGACGGCCGGGGCGCTGCCGTTGCGCAACATAATGGACATTCTTCCGTTAAGTGAGACGGATCAAAACAGCAGCCATATATAGTTTTGGGGAGCAACATTGGGTTTAGGGAGGCTGCTGCAAATTTGTGTTCCATAGCCTCGAGCTTCTTTTGCATTGCTGCCATCTCAGCTCGAACACCTATGGACATATCTATTTGATGTATGCCACCCCTATTCAATGGTTGGGTTCCACTCTCCCACTGTTGTGATTTTTCAGCGAACTCATCTAAAAATTTCCACGCTTCCCCATCATCCTTAGTCATAAAAGTACCTTGACACATGTTTTCAAGGTTCTGTTTAGTGGTTGGGTTAATGCCCTCATATATGATTCGGCAAAGATCCCATCTCGGGATGCCGTGATGAGGACATTGAACCAATAGATTCTTGAAACGTTCAAAGCATTTAGAGAATAGTTCAGTAGGAAGCTGGGTGAATTGATTAAGTTCGCTACGGATTCAAGCTGTCTTTTGCATTGGGTAAAATTTCTTAAGGAATGCCGCGACGAATTCTTCCCAATTCGTAATAGAGTATGCGGTAGTGTTATATAGCCACTTCTCGGCTATATCGCACAAAGTAAATGGAAGAAGTCGTAGACGCATAGCATCCACTGAAAGTTATGACGTACCCATCATTGCGCATACATTTTCAAATTTGGTGATGAAAACGTAAGCGTCCTCAGTCTCGAGTCCGTGGAATTTGGGTAAAAGGTTGATGTATTGGGGTTTAATGTCAAATTATCCCCGTTGGCTGGTGGAATGGATAAGCAGGTCGAAAGAGGACCTCGCAAAGGATAGCACCTCTCTTGGAGAGAGATGCGGAGTGGATTCTGCACACCAACGGACGGCGGCAGATTAGTGTTAAAGAAGTTCGATGGAGACGGATCCATCGATGTGGGTGTGGTGGTGGGTAAAGAAGAAGTAAATGGAGAAATACCGACTTTAGAGTCGATAAACGGTACGCGGACTAAACGGGCACTAGAATCCCGTGTCCAGCCTATCTTGCACTAAAAAGGGTTAGTACAAGTGGCAGCGTGAATTTATAATTAGGGGAAATGATGAATGAATGCGGTGTTTGTTTTGAAAATAGGACGGATTTTTGAAAATATGATGCAACACAACAAATGCAACACACAAAACCCTAATTCTATGGGTCGCCTAGATCAAATCTCTAGACCGCTCCTAACTACCAAAAGACAAGACGCAGGATGTATCCTCCACTGCCTCTTTGTCTCTCCTGTGGCCAGGTAAGTGCCAGATAAGTGGGAGGTTCTCCACTACGTAAGTAGTGGGCCTAATTAAGTAACCACTAGCCTTCGACACACTTGCCTTAGACACCACAAGAGAAACGCGGATAAGCAATGAATTACCCACGGCCTTCTTCTGTCCTAAGTGAGCGCGACGGTCCTTAGAGTCATCTCTAGATTTCTTTTAGTTAATTTGGGTAAATGCGGATGCAAATTTTGCGATTTTCGGGGCATAGGAAGGGTAATGAACTCCCCACCTAATTTGGATTTGGTCTTTGCCCCTTAATGTCCATATTAGTTATGCAAACAACCACAAAAATCAAAACAAGCACAATTTAACTTTTCTTTTTGCGCGGCGCTGCGATTTTTGCAAAGAAGCCTGCACAAAATGTTAATTGGAGCAGATTTGAGAAGGAGATAAGAAAGATAGAGGCTTACTGTGGAATTTTTGCACTCAGAAGGCTTCACAAAGCCGCGGAATCGCCGCTATTGATGGCTCCCACCGCGGAAACGCGGTCGTATGTACTACTCCCTGCACAAAAGTTTAACAGCAGCTTGCTGTTGATTCCTCCAGCTCTCTAGAAATTTCCAAAAAAAAAATTTCAATTGCACAGCAGCTCCAGATGTTCCTTGCAAAACACCACAACAAATCGTTTAGATTTTGTGCGAATTTTTATTACAAAATTATAATGGAATAAATCTTTCAATTCAAATTTCAATATAAAACGAATTAGCGCACGATCCTCGGCAATGGCGCCATTTGATTGATCTTATTTTCCGTTGTCGGTTTAGAGAAAATGAATAGAATCACAACCAAAAATATTTGACCGCAATCAATAACGGTGTCGGATGTAGCGCGTTAGTAAGTGCGGATCGTCCACAGGGATTGCGCGATTCGTTCGTATCTTGTTTTGTTTGAATCGAAACTTTAATAGAAAAGAAAAGCAAAGAAAATGATTCAAGATTTTTATCGATGAGTTTCAAGTATCACTATTCTAATGAAGAATCAAGAAAACGATAAACATCGAGAATCAAGTATCGATAGAATTCCAATCACTTTAGGTTTCAAGATTTGAAGTAAAGCTCGTAGGAATCGATTCGGTTGTAAACGTGAAGAAGATTCAAGATTATGATTTCTTATCTATTAACAAATTGATGCTAAATCGATGTAGAATTCATCGAGGATCAAGGATCTTGCGAAGAATTAGGGTTCCTCATCCTATCCTTTGTCCTTTCGATGAATAACATTCACTAGATAGCTTCTTGAAAGTCGGATGATCAATTGTTGATCTCTAGATCGTGCGAAAGGAATCAAGAACGCATTCGCATCGATCTAGATCATCGATCAATCGATTTTCAAGAATTTACAATTGTTTCAAGACTTAAGAAATCGTTTAAAGATTTATCAACGTCATCATTTTACAGTCGTTTTGATTCCTCCACGAGCGGAGTTTTATTCAAGCATCATCACAAAGTACATATTCAAGAATCGAAATATAAGCATAATGCTCGAATTGAAATGTAAACAAGTTTAAAGAATCTTCACCTTTATTACATCAACAAGTAGTTACAACTCTCGAGATTTACAAGAGGTAGGAACTTCGCTCGTCGAATCTAGCATCGCTCGGCTTCTTGAGTCTTGGATCGCTTCGATCTCGTACTCCGTTGAAATCCGGTTCCGCTTCTAAAGGATCTTGAAGACTTTCTTGGATTGCACTCAAAGAATCTTGAAGTTTCTTGATTTTGTATTGGATTAGGGTTAGGGTTTTGACACAAGCATTGTCACTAGACTTGTGGGTGGAAATTGGGGAAGATGTAGAATGGGAGAGATTGGGGATTGATTAGCTTTTCACCACCAAAGAGAAACATTCAACAAGTGAGCCTAGGGGTCTATTTATAGGTTTCCCAAACCCTAGCTCTAGGAATTTGAATTTTGAATTTCCCTCCAAAAGTTAGTTAGAGGAAGAGGCTTCTAGAAGTAGTTAGTTAGGGGATTAGCTTCTACCCTAAGCTAGGAGGTTAGGGGGAAGGTTCTAGGTCCTTAATAGAGTTTAAGTGAAGATTGTTGAGGAAGCTTGGGTGTTTAGTTAGGAACCCTTGGGCTTGCTGATCTGGAAGACGTTTCAGGATCATTCTGGAATTTACAGTAGTTTTCTGCGATGTAGGAGCTGACATAGGAGTTCTGAGCTGAAGCTGAGGAGGTGACGTGGACAAGACACCACGGAACCGCGGCGCAAGGCGGCTACGGCCGCGGTTCCGCGGCCAAGTTGATGGCTTGTGGCTTCATCTTTTCAGTGTTGCCTCCTGATGTCTTAAATGGTACTTTCTGATATGTTAAATCCCTGAATGCTTCTTAGATCAATACCAGATTCCAAATCCATGAGTTGGCGTCTTTTTAACAGTCTTCGTTTGTAAATTTGACCGATCTTCTGTAATGTCCTGCACAGACTTCGAAACACAAGTTGCGATATATAGGAATGATGACTTGCTATGAAATGCAGTCAATTTCCCTTATAATGCCGGTTTTAGAGTCTAACACATGTAATCTGATATTTAACGACTGTTTTGCTAATATGTGCTATATGAATGCCGAATACTTCTAGATGAGTGCAAATGATAGGGACATTGCCGGTTTAAAGATGCAGTATTTTTGACTGATCAGATACCATCAATATAAATCCACGTGTATGAAGACACATGGCCCATCGATCCACTATAATATTGTTGGAGATAGTGCCCTCAGAGTCAATTATTGGATCACAGGCACGTGATTGCAATGATTGAGGGAGGACCTGTCCCAGTAGGACAGTCTTACTCAAGATGATAGTATGCTATCTGGTTTATCTTTATCATCGTGTACTGTTTTAGGTGACCTTATGAGTCGCTATTACACGTTGATAAAGCCCCTAGGATTCTTGCTTGACTGCCAGCAGTATGAGGGAGATCATATACGTGAGAGCTGGAGTCTATAATCACATCCTTAAAAGGTCCCTGGTCGTAGGAGTTTCGAAACAGGGCATCAATACTCCAGAGTAGACTAGTGTATACAGTCGAGACCCCGACGAGGGGCGGTGGCCGGTCTCACAAGCCACTGGTGTCAGTTGGTTCACCTAAGATGTATACAGGTGCTCATTGGGTTATGATTACACCGGACAGGACTCGCCGGGAACCTGCTAGTTGGGATTATACCTGATGTCAGATAGCAGTTCCCTGGTGACATGTGTACAGGTTAGTTCATCGACCTGAGATCGTCATTTGTCTCGTGTGAGTTCCCACTGTGCTTTGATTACTACCCTACGACGGCTCAAAGGAGTCGTGCAAACAGGTTTTAGTTGGGTACAGTCCCGAGCCACATGGAGGCAGTGAGCTGATCTGCAGGGGTTCGTCTCTCCCGGTATTGGGGGTGAGGTCGCGATGTGTCTAGGAGAGCCAGAATATGAAAAGTCCTTGGCCAAGGTAGGAGATTTGCTGGTAGGTATTCCAGTAGTATCTCAGGGTGTTCTGGGCTGCACTCCGACACGAGTTGTACCGCTTTTGGGGGTCTGACTTTTACCAACCCCCTAGGCCCGCCGTGCGATGCTCATAGACGAACGGACCGGACTGTACGGATATTTTCACTGACAGGCTCAGTAGGGTGTCAGGATGGGTTCGCTCATCGACGTCCCTTTTGGTCAATACCTGGTAGCCCGTTACGTATTGGCTTATACCTCTGACGTGCTAGTGGTTAAATCCACAGCCATAGTATTGACGAGTCTTTAGAGTCCACCACACACTCAGTTACTCAGGTTTCGGGCGAAACGTTGTAGAGGCCATATGGAGATATGGCAGGGTTCGATCAGATACGTGCGGTATTGCACGGATCGTGATCGGACGGTTTTTACTAGCCGGCTTTGGCTTAAGCCGAATCCTAGTATTAGATAGTGTAGATATTGTCTCTTTGTATTTGTGTTCAGTGGGAATACAAATGCGGGCATGTATTTGCTGTAGCGGGGTTTTCCTGTAATTTATTACGGGATCGTTTTTCTGGAGTTGCCAGTTTGCTTTCCGTTCCGGCCGTTTTTCCTTTATTCCTTCACGGCCGGACTTTTCGATGGAGGGGGTAATTTGCAATTGTGCAAATTACTTATTGTGGAGGGTGTTTCTTGATTATGTGTGGCTTCATCATGAGATCCTCTTCTTGTCATCTCTTTTGCTTAAATGAGATTTGAAATGGATTGGAAATTGATTTGATCAATTTCTTTTGTTTATTATTTCTTTTTCTCCATCATGCTTGAGATTCTTTTTATCCCACCATGATTATTTTGGCCGGCCACTATTCAAGAGAGAAGGGGAGATTGATTTTTGAGAGGGTGGTGATTTATCTCATCTCATGCTTTGGAAACTTGAGAGCTCCATTTTTTTCCTTCTCTCAAGTTCATTCTTTTCCTCCACATACTATGGCAACTTCAAACCCTCAAAGAGACAAAGGTTTTCTACACTAGCCTACAGCAAATCTTGGACGCGTCGGCTAGCCAACTTCATGCCCGAGTTGCCTCGGTCCAGAGGTGGGAGCCCGTAAAAGATTCCGGCTACGTGGTGCCCTTTTCGACGAGGAGGTGACGGACGGAGTTTCCGCAGGAGATCGGAGTGGAGACGAAGATCGAAGGACACGGATCGCTTGGTATAGCTTCTCTACTCTTTTCTAATTTGCTAGTAGCTAGGTTAATGGCCCGATCCGGTGAAAAGTGCGCGATGGTGCCGGTTCCATAGTTTTCGAAAGTTTTCGTTTCCGCGTCTCCGGCGTCGGATCGACGGCCGGGGCGCCCCCGCGGACTTACAAATATCATGTCGTATATCATAACACGACCCAAATCACATAACCGATCTCACGGCATCATGCCCGATCATATCGACTCTCCTCAGAGTATCATATACTATCCTCATCACCCGTGTATACGTATATGTGTGTGTGTATGTGTATATTAACACATCCACACACATATACATATATATACATATAACCATATACACCAAAAACATATCACGTGTGTGTGCATGTGTGTGTGTGTGTGTATCAACCTATACTCTAGGGTTCGCGACTAAGAAGTTAACTAAAAGCACTTTCTTTCAAACACGCTAATACTAACCCATGATCTCCTAAAGCCTACCTTGCTAATTATTTATGTCTCACAATACATATATTTATATAAATATAACATGTTCGTATGCTACACTACGAAACTGCGGGGGTGCTATACGCCATCCACCCGACTTTCCCCCGTAGATATACATCTACTCACCTTGATTTCTTCCTCGTCGTCCGACGTCTACGTTGTGATTCTCTTCCTCGTCGTCCGAAGTCTACGTGAAGGTGCCTACATATACAAACATATAGTATCGTAAACAAAAATCACGTACGAAAACCAAAAAGGCAAACGAATCGCACATAGGTTAAAACCTATGGTCTATGCATACAAATCAACCAAACAACTCCCGATATCGACGTACAAACGTCAAGTGACCAATACAAAACACTATTAGTTATATGTATGCCCTAGAGGCCATTACTGTACATACGATGTATATTGTAGTGGATGCTTGGACATATATAGGGAGGACTTTCTTGCTCGACATGATAGTACGCTATCTGGTTGCTCTTTATCTTAACATGTACTCTGATTGTCTCTATGTTACATGTTGGTAAAGCCCTTAGGATGAGTACTTGACGACCAGGACTATGATGCGGATCATACTAGTAGGGACAGAGTAGTCGCTAAGTACATCATTCAAATGTTCCTAGTCGTGGGAGTACCGAGACAGGGCATCGATACTCCAGAGTAGACTAGCGTATGCGCTTCTTGACCCATGTGATGGGCGATGGATGATCCCATATCCATTGGTGTTTGACATCAGAGAAGGTATACGGGTGCTCAGTAGAGACTGGGTACACTGGACGGACTCGCCGAGAACTCCCAGATGGTATTATACCTCACGTCACATAAAAGTTCTCTGGTGACACTGGTACACGTTAGTCTGTAGACCCGAGATCGTCATATAGTCTTGTGTTATTCCCATTGTGCTTTGATTTCCATCATACCACATCCAAGAGGGCGTGCAAAAAGGTGGCTTTTGGGTACAGTCCCGAATCACATGGAGGCAATGAGCGATAGGAGGGGTTTCGTCTCTCCCGGTATTTGGAGTTGATGTTGCGCTGTTTTCGATTGGCTATAACTGGAAATCCCTGGCCAGGGTTGCTAAGATTTACTGGTAAGTGTTATCAGTAGTTTCTCGGACTGTTATAGAGCTCATATCGACATGACTTATCAAGCTACTGGGGTCTGACGTTTACCACCCCTAGGCGAGATATGCGACATATCAGACGAAGAGACCGGACTGTACGGGAGTGTTACTGATTGGACGCAGGAGAATGTACAGGCTTGCTTGTTGATCTTCTGATCGCTCAATACCTAGGTGGCTGTTACGTTTAGCTGACCGCTTTCAGCTTGTGGGTGTTGGATATGACCATCACCTACTGCCGGCGTATTGACGATTCTTTAGAGTCCTACACAGAGGTTTCCTGGCAAAGGCAAAACGGAGTAGGAGCACATATATGATTTGTGCGGGACCGAGAACAATACGTGTATGTGATACCGTATTAGATTCTCGCGATATGAGATATCGGCCGGGTATATGAAATATAGTCGGGTCATCGGATCAAGTGTTGATTCGATGAACTGATACAGATTATATTAGTCGGTTATTTGTGAAATAGCCGGATTATCGGATCAAGTGTTGATTCGATAATTTAATGTATAATTATATATTTGATATATTAAATTACATTAACTAATATAAGCTCACTAAAAGATTCTTTTTCTCACTCGGGTAATACATTGATATATATGCGATATATGTTAATTGTATTATTTTATTTTGTTACAATAAATATTGTATATGTGATATATAATATTGTAACATGTTAGGGTTATTAATGCAACATGTTTAGTGGAGATTAAACATGGTTAGGGTTTGATTTGGGTTAATCTTTTCTAGAACCTTCTAGAAGGTTTTGTTTTGTTTTATGCAAAGATATTTGTTTTGATATTTTGCAAGATATTTGTTTAACCCAACACAACCCTTTAACCTTAGTTAAATCTCTACAAGGGTTACATATACCATGGTTGCATTTCTAACCTCACGCTTGACTTTCATTATTCATCACAAAAGGATTAGATCTTCTTCTTCCTTCTTCTTCTTTCATGAAAAAGCTTTCTAGCTTTTTATGTTGTGATGAAAATGAGTGAGATTAAGAAAACAAATGAGAGCTAAAATCCTACTTCATCATCCTAATCTATCCTAGCCATTTAGATTAGGGTGTTCACTTCATTTGTGAGTGAGATCTTGTGTTAAAGAAAGTTCAAGGTAGATCATCTTAGTTATCAAAGATCGGAAGCAAGCTTACATCTTTCTTTTGTGGAGCCTCTCTAGAGTTCGGATACTCGATGATCGCAGCGAAGGGACCTCAACACGGAGCTTTAGAAGTGAAGGACCGGACTACAAAAGTTGTAATCCCAAACTCTTAGTGTTAAAGTGTTTAACATGCTTTGTTTCGCCTAATCTCTAGTTTAAGATCTTGGTTTAGGGTTGTTCGGCACGTCAAATTTTTAAATCGGGCATGATTGATGCCTTGTAGACCCTTATGAGAGTGCCTAGTAACCCTACAAACACATATATCAAAACTTCAAGTCATGCAAAAGCTACAAATCAAAACAGCAACTAAAGAAAATGGTCCCAGATTTTGGTTCAGGTAAAATGAGTCAAAACAAGCAATGCAGAGGGTTAGTCTATGAGGTAAGTGAGCTACACTACCAACCTTGACACCATTACCCACAATAAGGCCGGCCACATTCATACAAAATTCGGCCATCTCGGCCAAAGGGAGGAGTTGGGGTTTCGTCTTCTCAGGGTGGTCTCCCCGTGGTCCATATAGGTCTCTAGGGTTGCTAGTTTTTCTTGTTAAGGTCTCAGGTCATTCCAGATTCCCTGTAGGCACAAAACATTCACAAAAACGGACATTGAAAGTTTCAGTTTCCAGTTTCAGGGTCTCGGCTCTATTGATCTAGGTTTTTAACACTATGGGGGGTTTGTAGTCACCAATTACACTCACCTGCACCAACATAACTCAAAAATCCCCTAAACTTGATCTTGGAATTTTCCAAGATCACTAAACTACACTTAATCAATTCTAAACTAAACTACAAGCTATAGAAACTCAATTACTAGGCTAATGGTGAAAGAATTACCTCATTTGGAAACTCAAGAATATTCTTGAGTTGCCCCAAGTGCTCAAAATCCAAACTTTCTTGGTCCATCATGCTTGTAGTGAGCTTGTGCATGCTTTTTGTGAAGGGGATGTATGGTTTTGATGTGGAAATGGGGGTGTTGTAAGGAGATAGAGGTGGTGGAGGGAGAGGGCCCATGAGAGGAGAAAGAGAAGAAGAAAATGATGAAGATGATGAAGTGAACACAAATGAGCCAATAGTCAAAGACCCCTCACCCTCTCTCTCTCTCTCTCTCTCTCTCTCTCTCTCTCTCTTAACCCCATACCTTCATACCATGCCCCCCTTCTTTATTCCTTTTTCTTTTCTCTTTTTATTTCCAAAAGCCAAAATCATTTCTTTAAAAATATAAAAAAAACCATGGTGCATATCATTTAAATGTAACAAGTGTTAGCAATATGACATGGTGCATGTCACAAGCACAAAACAAAATCAATGCATGATTAAGTACTAATCGAGTTTAGTAGTACTAATTTATATACAATTAATTGTATACTAATTTGTAAAATTCCCAATCTTCATAATTTCTTTAAAAATCAATAATTAATATAAATTTCCAAGTATTTCCCAATTTATCGGTATATAATTATACCATAACATTAAAACTAATCTCCACACATTAAGTATTCATAATATTTATTATTTTAATTATTTAACTTCCCAAAAATAATATTTTATTATTCTGAAATGTTACAGTCTTCCCCCCTTAAATAAATTCGGTCCCCGAATTTAAATTTAATTCCACCCAAATACTAAAACATTTCAGTAAAACACTCAAGTCGTCGGGGCTCCAATATCATAAATACTTAAAAAACATCTTAGCGCAATGCCTGTGCATGAAAACGAGTATATAACTCAAAAATCAAAACTCCGTCAAGCCTTACGCAATCATCGGAGTTATGGTGAAGATACAAATGTCAAAGTGTAATACGAAATCCAACAAAATATACATCAAAACTATAACATGTACGTAGTACGCATCGTTGTATCCTCGTCAAAACATCTGAAAAGAAATGCATGCCAAACCTTTTTCAAATCACTGTGCGATGCGTGTATAACGGCACAAGTAGCGGACGTTTATTGTAAGAAAATAACTATATATATATCCTTTGTTTAACATATACGTCCCGCCGTTTTGAAATAATTTAGAAGGGTTTCCCTTGTAAAATGTTTCGTGTCGTCTCGGACACATAGTTAAATACTGAGACTATAGCTCCTCTTTGGAAATCCATTTGATAACTATCGATTCAAGCAAAAAACACCTAGGTATTATTCTTAGAACAGTCCCGCTCGGTTACTAACCCAAATAGTAAATGTATCAACTTGTCGAATAAACACTTGATTCGACAGCCCGGTTATATCACATATAACCGACCGATATCACATATTGCGAGAATAGAATACAGTATCACATGCTCGTATTAATCTCGATCCCGCACATATCACATATGTGCTCCTACTTCGTTTCTCTTGAGCCAGGAAATCTCGTTGTAGGACTCTAAAGACTCGTCAATACGCCGGCAGTAGGTGGTGATCATATCATTCACCCACAAGCCGCAAGCGGTCTGCTAAACGTAACGGCCACCCGGGTATTGACTGATCAGAAGATCAACAAGAAAGCCGGCTCATACTCCTGCGAATCCAATCAGTAACACTACCATACAGTCCGGTCTCTTCATCTGATATGTCGCATATCACAGCCTGGGGGTGGTAAAACGCCAGACCCCAATAGCCTGATAAGTCATGCCGATGTGAGGCCCATAACGGTTCGAGAAACTACTGTGTTACCAGTAAATCTCAGCAACCCTGGCCAGGGATTTCCTGTTATGGCCAATCAAGCAAAGCGCAACATCAACCCCAAATACCGGGAGAGTCGAATCCCCTCCTATCGCTCATTGCCTCCATGTGACTCGGTACTGTACCCAAAAACCACCATTTTGCACGATCTCTTGAACGTGGTAAGGAGGAAATCAAAGCTCAGTGGGAATCACACAAGACTCTATGACGATCTCGGGTCTACAGACTAACCTGTACCAGTGTCATCAGAGAACTGCTATCTGGCGATAGGTATAATACCATCTAGGAGTTCTCGGCGAGTCCGTCCAGTGTACCCAGTCTCCACTGAGCACCCGTATACCATCTCTGATGTCAAACACCAATGGATATGGGATCATCAATCGCCCATCACATGGGTCGAGAAGCGTATACGCTAGTCTACTCTGGAATATCGATGCCCCGTCTCGATACTCCCATGACTAGGAACATTTGAAGGATGTACTTACCGACTACCTCTGTCCCATTAGTTTGATCTGCATCATAATCCTGGTAGTCAAGTACTCATCCTAAGGTCTTTATCAACATGTAATAGAGAGACAATAAGTGTACATGTTAAGATAAAGTGCATCCAGATAGCATACTATCTTGTCGAGCAAGAAATCCTCCCTATATATGTCCAAGCATCCACTACAATATACATCGTATGTACAGTAATGGCCTCTAGGGCATACATATTACTAACAATCTCCCACTTGAACTAAGGCCATTTGTTGTAGTATCTCATACTCAACGTCCTATAGAAGTCTCTCTAGGGAAAGGGCTTTGTGAGTGGATCCGTCGTGTTATCCTTCGCGTCAACTCTCCTAACCTCGATCCTTTGGAGATCAACCATCTCCCAGATCAGGTGATACTGTCCTCAGAATATGTCTGGATCGCTGATGGGACCGACGTTCCTAGGCCAAAGCCATAACTCCATTGTTGTCTCAATAACACTTATTGGACGCTCAATGGTAGGATCCATGTTCATCTCATGAATAAGAATTATCCCGACACCTACTTTTGTACCATCGTTGGTAGAGATGTATTTAGCCTTTATCGTCTAGTTTGCCACGGTATATAGCTTGGAACTCTTCCAACATACCGTCCCTCCACTGAGGGTAAAGACAAAGCCTGTTACTGACTTTCAGTCGACCTTATCACTCTGGAAGCTGGAATTGGTAAAGGACTCCCACTGGAGTTCACCGTTACCAAAACCCAAGAACATTTCTTTAGTGCTTCTAAGTACTTAAGAATGTCCTACACAGCTATCCAGTGATTTTCCCAAGATCCGATTGATTCCTAATCACTACACCTAGTGAGTAAGCTACATCTGGTCTGGTACATAACATCGCATACATGATAGAGCCTAGTGCCGAAGCATAGGGTATCCCTTGCAGGAGAGCTCTCTCTAAATCAGTCTTGGAAGACATCTTTTTGGAGAGAGTGATTCCTGAGTAAGTGGGTGAACCACCACGCTTTGAATCCTCCATACTAAACCCTTTTAGTATGGTGTTAATGTACCTAGATTTGGGACACTCCCAATATCCACTTAGATCTATCACCATAGATCATAATCCATATGATGTAGTAGGTATCATCCAGATCTTCCTTAGAGATCCTCGTGATAAGAGGAGCTTGACCGAGTGTATCATAGGAAACCATTTCCTATCAAGAGTATCTCATCTACGTATAATACGTGGAAGACAACCTTACTCTCTACAACCTTCTTGTATATACAAGGTTCATCTACCTTTTTTGATGAAGTCAAACTCTTTGGCTGCCACATCAAAACAGATGTTCCAACTCCGCGATGCGTGCTTTAATCCTGATGGACTTAACCATAGCCACTGGAGAAAATGTTTCATCATAAACCACACCTGGTTATTGACGAAAACCTTTTACTACAAGTCTAGCTTTAAAAGTCTCAACTTTTCCATTTACACCAAGAATCTTCTCAAGATCCTTTTTCTCCCAATGGGTTTGATCCCTTCAGGTGCAACATTCAAAGTCATACTTTGTTGGTGTACATGGATTCCATCTTTGATCGCATAGCATCCAGCCTTTTCACAAAGTCCCCACTTGTGATGGCCTGTCTGAACCTGGTCGGGTCATCATCTACCATGATGCAATCCTCGCTTCCACCGTCACCGAGAAAACCATAGTATCTCTCAGGTGGATGAGGAACCCTACCAGATTCGCGGAGAGGCTGAGGTTCGTTGGAGACTATTGAATTCTTTGGTTCTACCAAATCATCAGCTGTTAGTTTGTCGAGCTGAAACTCCTTCCAGTTCTACCTTATAACCACTAATTTCTTCACAAGAAATTCCTTTTCTAAAAAGGTGACATGCTGAGAAACAAAAACGCTTTTTGTTCCTCGGTGTGGTAGAAGATATACCCTCGCAAATGTTTGGGATATCCAACAAACTTACAGAACTGACCTTTCCTCGAGCTTGTCCGAAATTTGTTTTTCAACATAGGCCGGACAACCCCATATCTTAACCCGTTTAAGACATGGTCTCTTCCCATTCCATATCTCATATGGAGTGGTAGGCACTGATTTGGATGGAACCCCATTCAATAGGTATGCAACTTCTCAAGTGCATAACTCCAAAAGGAAATAGTCAACTCAGCAGTACTCATCATAGAGCGCGTCATATCTCATAGGGCGCGATACCTCCGCCCCGATACACTGTTGTGCTGTGGTGTATACGAAGGAGTAGGCTGAGAGAGAATCTCATTCTCCTTTTTGAAACTTCAGGAACACCATGCCCAAGTATTTTCCTCCCCGATCATATCGAAGGACTTTTTTAATACTTTTACCCGTATGGTTCTTGACTTCAGCTTATATTTCTTGAATTTCTCAAAAGTTTCAGACTCGTGTTTCAACAGGAACACATGTCAGAATCTTGAGAGATCGTCAATGAATGTAATGAAGTACAAAGAACCAACCCTGGCATTAGTAGACATAGGACCGTATACATCATCATATATGTGTCCCAAGAGTTCAATAACTCTTTCTCTGTTTCCAGTAAACGGAGTATTGGTCATTTTACCTTTGAGACAAGATTGGCAAGTATCATAAGATGAAAATTTGAACGGATTCAAATATTCATCCTTATGTAACTTAGCAAGTCGCGTCGCATTGATATGACCTAGTCTACAATGCCACAAGAAGGATTCGTTCATTTCTGAACTACTCCTCTTGTGTGTGTTCTACATACTTTGAACTGTGGTTTGATTTAGAACGTTTATGTTATTACATAACGTGCCTGATCTAATCAACTCTTGATTCAAAATGTTCACAACATTATCCATCAATCCAAAATTATATCCTTCTTTAACTTATTAAAGAAACCGATGTAATGTTGTATATCAGGTTCGGTATGAATAACATTCGTTCAGAATCAATGTATTAATACAGGGTGATCTTTGCAACTTATTTGGCTGCAACAATTGCACCATTCTCTAACACTTAGAGACATATCACCCAATCCCAGTTCTCTACCTTTCTGTAGCCCATATAACAGATTACATATATAGGATGTTGATCCGGTATCTCATACCTAGGACGTAGAGGATACTGAGAAACAGTTCTCGGTAACGAACACACTCGAAGAATATGCATCAACATGCTCATTCCTCAATTGGGTGGTATGGGAATCCGGAAATTTCCCTATTTCCTGCTCAAACTCATAACAATTATAAGAAAGAACGGAACCGACGTTCCCCAGCTCAGTATAATAAGCAGGTACGGTCAATGCATCCATATTATTATCTTGATTAAGGCATGTTACGGTCGCTACCAGGAGAGAGAGAGAAGAAAACACTCTGCGTATGCTCTTGCAAGATCAGATTGGTTATTATTTTATCAAATCAGGATGGCTCCCACTGTTTTTATCAAATCTTCCTTCAAACCCTAAAAGGTAAGACTAGCCGGGATTAATTACACTCTACAAGTTCACCAATGTTTCGGCCAGGCCAGTGTCCGTACTTTGAGGGAGGTTCGCCGTACTTTCGCACGGACCTAATTAAAATAAACCTCGTTTTCCCAGGGGCGTAACCCCGTTAACACCTTTCTAGACACCTACTTGATCAGCTAAATGTAATGTGTAAAACTGTCCCAGGAGTAACTCTTACTCACAGTGGGTATCGGGATCCAACTATCTCATAGAAGGTATGCAATCTCATTGCAAATTTCAACACTTGAAATTACCGATAATACTTTTCCCCTAGCAACTTATGACCTTGGCTAAGGTCAACAAATCATAAGCGCTAGCCAAGTTCAACCCGTCATTTCTTGATTGAGATAAACCCAGCCGTACGACCCTTGACTAAGGTCAACAAAGCCGTACGATTACCCTAACTCAATCGCATCATATGCTTGCAGATAAGCACTAATTAGCTACCGCATACTACGCCTTGGCTAAGTTCAACAAACGCAGCACGAATACTAAATAGTCCTTATCTGAAATGACGGAGGGCTACAATAGGTTTTTAATAAAACCTATGTGTAATGAACTTGATCTCGTTGTAGAATCGAGTGATTTTGAAAAGGGGTGTTTTTGAGACTTTTACTAGTTTTTGCTAAATAGGTCATTGTTAGTAATATGTATGCCCTACAGGCCATTACTGTACATACGATGTATATTGTAGTGGATTCTTGGACATATATATGGAGGACTTTCTTGCTCGACATGATAGTATGCTATCTGGTTGCTCTTTATCTTAACATGTACGCTGATTGTCTCTATGTTACATGTTGATAAAGCCCTTAGGATGAGTACTTGACTACCAGGATTATGATTCAGATCATACTATTGGGGACAGAGTAGTCGCTAAGTACATCCTTCAAATGTTCCTAGTCGTGGGTGTATCGAGACAGGGCATCGATATACCAGAGTAGACTAGCATATAGCTTTTCGACCCATGTAGATGGGCGATGGATGATCCCATATCCGTTGGTGTTTGACATCAGAGATAGTATACAGGTGCTCAGTGGAGACTGGGTACACTGAACGGACTCTCCGAGAACTCCCAGATGGTATTATACCTAACGTCAGATGGCAGTTCTCTGGCGACACTAGTACATGTTAGTCTGTAGACCCGAGATCGTCATAGAGTCTTGTGTGATTCCCACTGTGCTTTGATTTCTACCTTACCACGTTCAAGAGAACGTGCAAAACGGTGGCTTTTGGGTACAGTCCCGAATCACATGGAGGCAATGAACGATAGGAGGGGTTTCGTCTCTCCCGGTATTGGGGGTTGATGTTGCGCTGTGCTCGATTGGCAATAACAGGAAGTCTCTAGCCAGGGATGCTTCAGAGATATACTGGTAAGTGTTATCAGTAGTTTCTTGACACGTTATGAGCCTCATATCGACATGACTTATCGAGTTACTGGGGTCTGACGTTTACCACCCCTAGACGATATATGCGACATATTATACGAAGAGACCGGACTGTACGGGAGTGTTACTGATTGGATTCACAGGAGAATGTACAAGCTTGCTTGTTGATCTTCTGATCGCTCAATACCCGGGTGGTTGTTATGTTTAGCTGACCGCTTGCAGCTTGTGGGTGTTTGATATGATCATCACCTACTGCCGGCGTATTGACGATTCTTTAGAGTCCTATACAGAGGTTTCCTGGCTCAGGCAAAACGGAGTTGGAGCACATATGTGATATGTGTGGGACCGAGAATTATACGTGTATGTGATACCGTATTCGATTCTCGCGGTATGTGATATCAGCCGGGTATATGTGATATAGCCGGGTCATCGGATCAAGTGTTGATTCGATGAACTGATACATATTATATTAGTCGGTTATATGTAATATAGCCGGGTTATTAAATCAAGTGTTGATTTAATATATGATATATTACATTACATTAACTAATATAAGTTCACTTAAATGATTCTTTTTCTCACTTGAGGATACATTGATATATATGTGATATATGTTAATTGTATTATTTTCTTTTGTTACATTATATATTATATATGTGATATATAATACTGTAACATGTTACGGTTAAACTTGCAACTAAGGTTTTGAGATTATTACCATAGCTAAGATTAGGGTTTGATATATATATATATATATATATATATATTAGCAAAATTCAAAAAGAAAAGACTTTTGGCAAAAGAGTTGCCTTTGTTGACCAAGTCTTCTCTCTTGATATTTTGCTTAGATATTTCTAAACCAAACCCTAACTCTAGACCATGGTAAAGTCTCTACAAGGGTTAAGCATGACATGCTTAACCATAGGTTGCAATTCTAACCTCAAGAATAATTTATTTTCATCACAACTTCATCTTCTTCTTCCTCTCTCCAAAAAGCTTTCTAGCTTTTACTTGGTGATGATTGTGTGTGAGAAATAGAAAACAAAAGAGAGCAAAATTCCTACTTCATCATCCTCATATATTCTAGCCACTTAGATTAGGGTGTTTCCTTCACTAATACTTGATTAGTGAATTGAGAGCTTGGGTTTGTGATTCTTCAAGGTAGATCATCTTGGATTTTGAAGATTCCTAGCAAGGATGCATCATTCTCTTCATGGAGCCACTCTAGAGTCCGGTAGCATGATGATCGCAGCGAAGGGACCTCAACCCGGAGCTTATGAAGCGAAGGAACGGACTACAAAGGTTCACTTAGGATGTAAAGTTTTTACATATGTTATTCCGTCGATTTCTAGTAAACGATTCTATATTTAGAGTTAGCTAGAACGGAAAAATTTTAATTTGGCATGGACGATGCCTCCCAAAACCTTGCTGCCGTCCTAGGTAACCCTGCAGTGGTATCAGAGCCATGCTAGAAATTTATACAGATTTTGTTAAGATTACAAAACCGAAATACTCCGAAACTTGAAACGCAAAATTGAAGTTTCTGTCGATTTTAAAATGTTGTCAAAAAAATTTTTTAAAATGTACCGAGTGCTATATATGATATAACATGAACACTGGAGAAATTTGAGGCAATTCTGGAACTTTTTGGCCGGCCACCACCCCTTCATCTCGGCCAAATCCGAGCAGAACCCTCTGAATTTTTGACTGTGTTCCAGGGACTTGGTTTTGATGCTTCAGGTGTTGTTTATTTTTGCTAGTTTTGCATGTGATGTAATCTAACACTATAAGCAATTCGGAGTGTTTCGTATTTGTAGTTTTAACATTGTTTCGGGTTATTCACATATTGTCTAGGCGAAGTTAAAAAGTTCGATCGAATGTCAAAAATCCATTTTTCCAAGTTTAACGTATTCGGAAAAATATGCAAGTGATTCTGTGGACCCTCTAGAAGAACGAAACCTTAACTCGATTATGTGACCGTCAGAACCGCCACTAAACCGTAGGGTTTGTGGTAGTTCAGCGATGTCACATGTGATGCGTTGGTTTGACCCTTCTACGGCTGGTTCATAGGTACTGTGGCATCTTCTGGGTATTATTAAAACTGTGCTCAAGTGTTGAGCTGTCGGGAAATTGTGGGATTTTGATCAATCGATCGAAAAGTTTAACGTCGTCCGGGTATCATGTGATGGGATAAAATACTTGGAATCAAAACTAATTTGAATTTTGTAAATCTAGCAATTTAGTCGCATTTGATCGGTTGCCACGGGATTTTGATGTGATCAAAAGTCCATTGCAATCACGTAGCCTACGCGGATACTCGCCGGGTAACCTTATTAGATAGCCACGCCTCATAGCCCCGACCAAGTGACTGTAGGAGAACCCCGTCGCCAAAAGCATCCGTTCGGGTGCTCGCGGTAGCAGTGTTCCGCCTTAGTGCACTTCGTCGACGGCATCGGGAGGTGCGGCCGTCTACTAAATTTTCCGACGAACATTCAATCAGGATGTCGGGAATCTTGTTGAATTGTCCAACTTGATATTGAAAAGTGTTTTCGAGATCGAGACTAAAATGCGGGGTTTATAATTGTTAGGCATGTGATGTCTAAGGAATTCATTTGGTTAGGCATGTGATGTCTAAAGTGGTTGCGGATTCCAACTGTTGTAGTTTTTCACTTTCTTTTCTGCGACCGTAAGTGTAATATGTGGTGTATTGCCGGTTTCATTGCTATTTTCCAACGACAATTGGGATACACATATTTACTTACGTTGATGACAAGTGATGTTATATGTTGCTGGGATATGTTATATTGGATCGTCGTGATTGAATAGCCGGGGGTTTTATGTGAGATGAGAGTTTTTCATTTTCATTCATGTAAAATTCATTGTATGTAATATTCTTTTATTGGGGCACTTCCGGGTTGAGGATGATGTCAACATTGTATATTATTTTCTTTTCCGCATTAGGATAGACTCAAGGCGGGAAGCACAAGTAACCGGGTTCTAGGGTCCAGTAGGAGACCATCTCGAGGAGTCGAGACCGAGTCTCCTAACTCTAGAATTGGTAGGGTTGCTTACCGCTCTCGTTGGGGTCTAGGGATGTAGGTTTGTCTATTCATCACGACCGTGGAATCCGTTTTTTATACAGGCTTAAAATAAAACCTGGAAATCCTAGTTTATCCAATATTTCATATGTTGTGTTCTGCTGAGATTTATATATGATGTGATCACTGTATATGTTGAGATAGATACTGGATATAGTATATATGATATATTATATAGACGTTGCTTATGTTTTACACCCGCGCTAGCCCTGCCCTGCTCTGCCGTTAGTTACCTAACCTAACGGTGCACGAGGGGACATCGAGGCGAATGCGGATGGTATAAGCGTACGTTGTATTTATCTGTGATGTATAGGTAACTTAATATGACGGGACTTCATTAATGAGATTAATGAAAGAAAATAAACCTAAAGATGTTGTGGAATCGAATTCTCAAAAACTGGTAGCTCTAGTTCTTGCTTTGCATAGCGGTATTCCTTGTAGAATATCCAGTACCTTATTCGATAAAGAAAGAGCCGAGATCCCTTCACCGGGAGTGACCTCTTTAGCGAAACTAGCAGATGCTACAAACTGGGTTTTGATTGCTTTTATAGTTTTTGCTTTGCATTGTGGTATTTGTGAAATATCCTGCACCTTATTCGATAAGGAAAGAGCCGAGATCCCTTCATCAGGAGTGACCTCTTTAGCAAAACTAGCAAAGGCCTCAAAAACACGCCTGAAATGACGGAAGGCTACGACATGTTTTTAAGAACACCTTTTGCGTAATGAACTTGATATCGTCGTAGAATCGAGTGATTTAAAACAAACCATAGACCGCAAGTCAAGTTCAACCCATCATTTCCTGATTGAATTAAACCCACCCGCACGACCCTTGACAAGGTCAACAAAGTCGCACGACTACCCTAATCCAATCGCATCATATGCTTATGTAGATAAGCACTAATCAGCTACCGCACACTACGCCTTGACAAGGTCATAGATCGCTCGGGGCAAAACATTATTGGGAATTTCAAGTATTGAAATTTGCAATGAGATTGCATACCTCCTATAAGATAGTTGGATCCCGATACCCACTGCCAGTAAGAGTTACTTCTGGGAGAGTTTTACACATTACAATTAGCCGATCAAGTAGGTGTCTAGAAAGGTGTCAACGGGGTTATACCTCGGGGAAAACGAGGTTTATATTAATTAGGTCCGTGCGAAAGCACGGGGAACCTCCCTCAAAGTACCGACACTGGCCTGGCTGAAAGATTGGCGAACTTGTAGGGTGTAATTAATCCCGGCTTGTCTTTCCTTTTAGGGTTTGAAGGAAGATTTGACTAAACCAGTGGGAGCCATCCTGATTAGATATATTAATAACCAATCTAATCTTGCAAGAGCATACGCTGAGTGTTTTCTTCTCTCTCTCTCCAGGTAGCGACCATGTCACGCCTTAATCAAGATAATAATATGGATGTATTGACTGAACCCGCTTGTTATACTGAGCTGGGGAACGTTGGTCCCGCTCCAACTTATAATTGTTATAAGACCGAGAAGGAAATAGGGGATTACCAGGATTCCCGTGCCGCCCAAACGAAGAAAGTACATGTTGATGCATCTTCTTCGGGTGTGTTCATTACCGAGAACTGTTTCTCAGTATCCTCTAGGTCCTGGGTATGAGATACCGGATCAGGATCCCACATATGTAATATGTTACATGGTCTACAGATAGGTAGAGAACTGGGAATGGGTAATAAGTTTCAAGAGTTGGAAACGGTGCAAGTGTTGCAGCCAAGTATGTTGGAAGTTATCACCCTATATTACCAAATACATTGATTCTGAACGAATGTTATTAGATATCGAACCTGATATGCAGCATCATATCAGTCTCTTTATTAAGTAAAGAAGCATATAATTTTGTATTGATGGATAATATTTTGAACATTTCCTGTATCAAGAGTTGATCGGTTCAGGCACGTTATCTAAAAACATATACGTTCTAAATCAAACCACAGTTCTTAACGTACAGAACACACATAAGAGGAAGAGTTCAGAAATGAACAAATCCTTCTTGAGGCATTGTAGACTAAGTCATACCAACTGCGACCCGACTAGCTAAGTTACAGTTAGATGCATATTTAAATCAGTTTGAATTTACATCTTGTGAAAACTTGCCAGTTATGTCACAAAGATAAGATGATCATAGCTCCGTTTATTGGAAACAGAGAAAGAGTTAGTGAACTCTTGGGATTGATACATGATGATGTATGTATTGTTAGTGTATATGCCCTAGAGGCCATTATTGTATCATACTGGTTTGTATATTACTTAATGGAAGCTTGGGATATTCACAGTTGTATTAACAGTCTTGCTCAAAATGGTAGTATGCTACTTGGTTTGTTTCTACTTTAATATGTGCATGTGTTTCTTTTAGCACACCGCTTATACATATTAGTGGAGCCCTTAGGATCTTTTCTTGATTACCAGCGTTGTGATGGCAGTCACACTATTGAAGGCTGGGTAATCTACAAGCACATCCTTATACAGGTCCCTAGTCGTAGGATTATCGAGATGGGGCATCGATACTCTGGAGTAGACTAGTGCATACGCTTCTCATCCGAGCAGGGGAGATGGTCTGTCCCACAGCCATTAGTACGTCGTACTGGAGATAGTATGTGTTAGTTATATATATGCCCTAGAGGCCATTGTTGTACATATGATGTATACTATAATGGATGCTTGGATATATAGAGAGAGGACTTTCTTGCTCGTCATGATAGTATGCTATTTAGTTTCACTTTATCTTAACATGTTGACTTATATTAGTTTACTGACTTACTCTCACATGTTGATAAAGCCCTTAGGATATGTACTCGACTACTGGGACTATGATGAGATCATACTAGTGGGGCTACGGTAGTCAATGAGTACATCCTATAACTGTTCCTAGTCGTGGGTGTATCGAGACAGGGCATCGATACACCAGAGTAGACTAGCGTATATGCATCTTGACCCATATGATGGGCGGTGGATGATCCCATATCCATCGGTGTTTGACATCAAAGATGGTCTAAGGGTGCTCAGTGGAGACTGGGTACACTGGACGGACTCGTCGAGAACTCCCAGATGATATTATACCTCACGTCAGATGGCAGTTCTCTGGTGACACTGGTACAGGTTAGTCTGTAGACCCGAGATCGTCATAGAGTCTTGTGTGATTCCCACTGTGCTTTGATTTCCATCATACCACATCCAAGAGGGCGTGCAAAACGGTGGCTTTTGGGTACAGTCCCGAATCGCATGGAGGCAATGAGCGATAGGAGGGGTTTCGTCTCTCCCGGTATAGGGAGTTGATGTTGTGATGTGTTCCATTGGCTATAACTGGAAGTCCCTGGTAAGGGCGGATATTGAACTACTGGTAAGTGTTATCAGTAGGTTCTCGACCTGTTATGAGCCTCACATCGACACGACTTATCGGTTACTGGGGTTTGACGTTTACCACCCCTAGACCAGATATGCAACATATCAGACGAAGAGACCGGACTGTACGGTAGTGTTACTGATTGGATTTACAGGAGAAAGTACAGGCTTGCTTGTTGATCTTCTGATCGCTCAATACCTGGGTGGCTGTTACGTTTAGCTGACCGCTTGCAACTTGTAGGTGTTTGATATGATCATCACCTGCTACCGGCGTATTGACGGTTCTTTAGAGTCCTACACAGAGGTTTCTTGACTCAGGCAAAACGGAGTAGGAGCACATATGTGATATGTGCAGGACCGAGGATAATACGATATGAGATACCGTATTATATTCTCGCGATATTATGATATGAGCCGGGTCATCGGATCAAGTGTTGATTCGATGAATCGGTACATGATATATTAGTCGGTTATATGCGATATAGCCGGATTGTCGGATCAAGTGTTGATTCGATAATTTAATGTATAATTATATATGTGATATGTTACATTACATTATCTAATATTGGCTCGATTTATTATTTCATTTTCTCACCGGATAATACATTGATATATATGCGATATATGTTAATTGTATTATTTTCTTTTGTTACAAAAATATATTATATATGTGATATATAATATTGTAACAAGTTATGATTACTAATGCAACATGATTAGTGAAGATTAAACATGGTTAGGGTTTGATTTGGGTTAGCTCTTTCTTGTAGCTTCTAGAAACTTTTATTTTGTTTTGAGCTAAGATATTATATGTTGATATTTTGTGAGATATTTTTAAACCCGACCCAAACCCTTAACCCTAGTTAACTCTCTACAATGGTTAGCCCTTTCTTTTATCAACCATGGTTGCATTTTTAATTATTATTACAATTCATTATTCATCACAAATGAGTTCATCTTCTTCTTCCTCCTTGAAAAGCTTTCTAGCTTTGAGTTTTGTGATGAATTAGTGTGAGATTATGATAATAAAAGAGAGCATAAATCCGACTTCATCATCCTCATCTAATCTATCCAATTAGATTAGGGTGTTCACATCATTAATACTTGATTGGTGAGTGAGAGCTTGAGTTAAAGAAACTTCAAGGTAGATCATCTTTGAAAAGGAAGACTACAAGCTAGCATGGATCATTCGGGTTGTGGAGCTTCTCTTGAGTCCGGGAGATCATGGATCGCGGCGAAGGGACTACTACTCGGATCTTATGAAGCGAAGGAGCGGACTACAAAGGTTTTAATCCCTCACTCTTAGTTGTAAAGGTGTTTACTTGCATGTTTAACCCTAATTATCTAGCAAAGATCCTCGCTTTGGGTTGTTCGGCACGTCTAAATTTTAAATCGGGCATGGTTGATGCCTTATACACCCTTGTGACAGTGCCTAGTAACCCTACAGTGGTATCAGAGCCAAACTAGAGCATTAGGCAACGTGTATACAAAGTTAAAAGTCCGATCGAACCCCGGAACATCGTAATTTGACCCCTCTCTGGAAATTTTTTAAAAATTTGTTTTTTTCTGCATTAAAAATACTCAGAAAATTCAGTAAGTGATTTTATGGATTACTGTGGAAAACGACACCCCAATCCCTTCAAACCGCCGCGGAACCGCGGCAAGACCATCCTTTGCGCGGCGGTTCCGCGGCCGTTCATGGGTTTTAGGGTTAGTTTTTCCTTTGGTAATATCCGTAGGTATTAGTATATACTTCTGGGAATTTTTAATTTTACTCAAGTGTTGAGTTTTCTGGAGATCCTTTGTATTCGTTGATTCGATCGGAAAGTTTAATTTCGTTTAGTTTTCCTGATATTTTAGAACATATTAAAATGTTCGAACGGATATCAATAACTTACTTTTTCCCGACGCGAAAAACTTTCAAGTGTTGAATTTTTCTTAAGTTTAAAACTTTCGAAAAACATGCAAGCATATCTTTGGACCCTCTAGAAGAACGTAACCTTAACTCGATTATATGATCGTCAAAAATTCCACTAAACCTTTGGGTTTGTGATAGTTTAGCATTGCCACATGTGAGGTGTTGGTTTGACCCTTCTACGGCTGGTCCATTGGGGCGGTAACATGTTCTGGGATTTTTTTGAACTCCGCTCAAGTGTTGAGATATTAGGGAATTCTTGGGTGTTTGATTATTCGATCGGAAAGTTTAATATTGTCTATTTATCTGGATTGTGATACAATATGTGGAATTCATATAGTTAGGCATGAAATGCGAAGTATGTGATATTTCGGATTTACGATGTCTAAAGTGATTGTGGATTCCAAATGTTGTAGTTTTACACTTTCTTTTCTGTGACCGTAAGCGTAGTATGTGGTGTATCGCCGGCTTCGTTGCTATACATCAACGACAATCGGGATACGCATACTTGCTTACGTTGATGATATGAGATATTATGTGTTGATGTGATATATTGTATTGGATCGTCGTGTTCTGAATAGACGGGGGTTTTATGTGAGATGAGGGTTTTTATTTTCATTCATGTAAAATTCATTTGTATGTAATATTCTTTTATTGGGGCACTTCCGGGATGAGGATGTTGTCACCATTGTATATTATTTACTTTTTCGCATTAGGTAGACCCAAGGAGGGGAGCACAAGTAACCGGGTTCTAAGGTCCAGTGGGAGGCCATCTCGAGGAGTCGAGACCGGGTCTACTAACCCTAGGGATGTGGATTTGGCTATTCATCGCGACCTTGGAATCCGTGTTTTATACAGGCTTGAAATAAAACATGGACGTCCTAGTATATCCAATATTTCATGTGTTATCTTCTGCTGCAATGTTCTGTGATGAGATCATATTACTGCCTGAGACGAATGCTTATACTATATATATATATATATATATATATATATATATATATTACGGCTTTCGTTTCTTCTGTGATGCTTAGGAAGCACTAATTGATGGGATTTTATTAATAAGATTAATAAAAGAAAAGAAACTTAAAAGATGTTGTAGAATCAAAGCTTTATAAAAAGGGTAGCTACGGTTTTGCTTTGCATAGCGGTATATAAGATATACCCTGCACCTTATTCGATGAGGAAAAAGCCGAGATCCCTTCACCGGGAGTGACCTCTTTAACAAAACTGGCAGATGCTACAAACTCGCGGTTTAGTTTTTGATTGCTTCTATAGTTCTTGCTTTGCACAGTGGTGTATATGATATACCCTGCACCTTATTCTATGGGAAAAGAGCCGAGATCCCTTCACCGGGAGTGACCTCTTTAGCGAAACTAGAAAAGCCTCAAAAATACTCCTTTTCAAAATCACTTGTTTCTACAACGATATCAAGTTCATTACGCAATAGGTTTTCTAAAAAACCTGTCGTAGCCCTCCGTCATTTCAGATAAATCTTACTTAGTATTCGTGATGCGTTTGTTGACCTTGTCAAGGCACAGTGTACGGTAGCTAATTAATGTTTATCTGCTAAAACATATGATGTGATTGGATTAGGGTATTCGTACGGCCTTGTTGACCTTGTCAAGGGTCATGCGGGTAGGTTTAATTCAATCGGGAAATGACAGGTTGAACTTGACTTGGGATTTATGGTTTGTTGACCTTGTCAAGATCATAAATCGCTAGGGGCAGAATATTATCGGGAATTTAAAGTGTTGAAATTTGCAATGAGATTCCATATCTTCTATGAGATAGATGGATCCTGATACCCACTGCGAGTAAAAGTTACTCCTGGGAGAGTTTTACACAGGACAATTAGCCGATCAAGTAGGTGTCTAGAAAGGTGTTAATGGGGTTAAGCCTCTGGGAAAACGAGGTTTATTTTAATTAGGTCCGTGCGAAAGCACGGGGAACCTCCCTCAAGTACCAACACTGATCTGGCTGAAAGATTGACGAAATTGTAGGGTGTAATTAATCCCGGCAAGTCACCTTTTAGGGTTTGAAGGAAGATTTGATAAAAACAGTGGGAGACATCCTGATTAGATAAGATAATAACCAATCTAATCTTGCAAGAGTATACGCTAAAGTGTTTCCTTCTCTCTCTCTCCAGGTAGCGACCATGTCAGGACTTAATCAAGATAATAATATTGATGTATTGACTGAACCAGCTTATTATACTGAGCAGAGGAACATTGGTCCCATTCTTTCTTATAAGTGTTATAAGACTGAGCAAGAAATAGGAGAATATCTGGATTCTCACACCGCCCAAACGAAGAACAAGCATGTTGATGCATCTTCTTCGGGTGTGTTAGTTATTGAGAACTGTTTCTCAGTTCACCCTACGTCCTGGGTATTAGATACCGGATCGGGATCCCACATATGTAAATTGTTACGTGGGCTACGTAAAGGTAGAGAACTGGGAAAGGGTGATCATTCCGTACAAGTTGGGAATGGTGCAAGTATTGCAGCCAAAGCAGTTGGCGAATATCACCTTGTATTACCAAGTAGTAATACATTGATTCTGATCGAGTGCTATTATATACCGAACATGATGTGCAAAATTATATCAGTTTCTTTATTAAGTAAACAAGGATATAATTTTGTAATACAGGATAATGTTATGAACATATTCCTAAATCAAAAGTTGATTGGATCAGGCTCGTTACATAATGGCATATTCATTCTCAATCAAAATACAGTCCTTAATATAAAAAACATACACAAGAGGAAGAGTTCAGAAATGAATGAATCCTTCTTGTGGCATTGTAGACTCGGTCATATCAATGCGACACGGCTAGCTATGTTACATAAGGATGGATATTTGAATCCTTCGAATATCATCTTATGATACTTGCCATTCATGTCTCAAAGGTAAAATGACCAAAACTCCGTTTAGTAGACACGGAGAAAGAGTTGAGGAACTCTTAGGACTGGTACACAGTGATGTATGCGGTCCCATGTTTATACATGACAGGAACGGTTCTTCCTACTTTATTACATTCACTGACGATCTCTCTAGATACGGACATGTGTTCCTGATGAAACACAAGTCTGAAGCTTTTGAGAAATTCAGAGAAAATAAGAACGAAGTAGAGAACCAAACGGGCAAAAGTATTAAGATCCTTCGATCTGATCGAGGAGAAGAATACTTGAGCAATGAGTTTCTAGACTATCTAAAAGAGAATGGGATTCTCTCTCAGCTTACTCCTCCTTATACACCACAGCACAACGGTGTATCGGAGCGGAGGAATCGCACGCTATTAGATATGGTGTGCTCTATGATGAGCAATGCTGAGTTACCTATTTCCTTCTGGCGTTATGCGCTTGAGACAGCAACATACCTATTGAATCAAGTTCCGTCTAAATTTGTACCTACCACACCATATGAGATATGAAGTGGGAAGAGACCGTATCTTAAACGAATTAAGATATGGGGTTGTCCGGCCTATGTCAAAAGGCAAAATCCGAACAAACTCGAGGCACGATCAGTTCTTTGCAAGTTTGTGGGATATCCAAGCAATTCGTATGGATATATATTCTACCACAGTGACCAACAAAAGGTGTTTGTAGCTCAACATGCCACCTTTTTAGAAAAGGAATTTCTTGCAAAAGAAATTAGTAGCAAAGAGGTAGAGCTGGAAGAGGTTCCAGCACCACAAACTACAACTGATGATTTATTGGAACCAGAGGATTCAGTAGCTCCTGACGAACCCCAGCTTCTCCGCCGATCTAGCAGGGTTTATCATCCACCTGAGAGATACTACGGTTTTCTCATTGATAGTGGAAGTGAGGATTGCATCATGGAAGATGATGACCCAACTAGTTTCGAGCAGGCCATCACGAGTGGTGACTCTGTGAAGTGGCTGGATGCAATGCAATCTGAGATGGAATCCATGTACACCAACAAAGTATGGACTTTCGAAGTTGCTCCTGAAGGGGTAAAACCTATTGGGAGCAAATGGATCTTTAAAAAGAAACTTGGTGTAGATGGAAAAGTTGAGACTTTCAAAGCTAGACTTGTTGCAAAGGGTTTTCGTCAACGACCAGGTGTGGATTATGACGAAACCTTTTCTCCAGTGGCCATGCTTAAGTCCATCCGGATCTTACTTGCCATTGTTGCATGCCATGACTACGAAATCTGGCAGATGGATGTTAAGACCGCCTTTCTAAATGGTGATTTAGAAGAGTGCGTGTACATGACTCAGCCAGAGGGTTTCGTAGATAGTGGGAGCAGCGGAAAGGTGTGCAAGCTGCTTAAATCCATTTATGGGTTAAAGCAAGCATCTCGGAGATGGAAGATCTGCTTTGATGTTGTAGTCAAAGAGTTTGACTTCATCAAAAACGTAGATGAACCTTGTATCTATAAGAAGGTTGCAGAGAGTAAGGTTGTCTTCCTCGTATTGTACGTAGATGACATACTCTTGATAGGAAATGATGTTCCTATGCTGCAATCGGTCAAGCGCTTCTTATCACAAAGATTCTCAATGAATGATATGGGTGATGCCTCCTGCATACTGGGAATTATGATCTATAGAGATAGATCTAAAAGGATACTGGGATTGTCCCAATCCAGGTACATTGACACTATACTAAAGAGGTTTAGTATGGAAGAATCCAAGCGTGGGAACCAACCCACGATCTCTGGACTCACTCTCTCCAAAGAGATGTCTCCCAAGACTGATTTAGAGAGAGCTCGCATGCAAAGGATACCCTATGCTTCGGCAGTAGGCTTTATCATGTATGCGATGGTATGTACCAGACCCGATGTAGCATACTCACTAAGTGTAGTGAGTCGGTATCAAGCAGATCCTGGAGAGAGTCACTGGACAGCTGTGAAGAACATTCTCAAGTACTTGCGAAGGACTAAGGAGATGTTCTTAGTGTATGGTAACAGAGAACTCCAGGTGGAGTCCTTTACCGATTCAAGCTTCCATAGTGATAAGGACGACTCTAAGTCGCACTCAGGATTTGTCTTTACCCTCAATGGAGGGGCGGTGTGTTGGAAGAGTTCCAAACAGGATACCGTTGCAGACTCGACAATGGAGGCTGAATACATCGCTGCCAACGATGTTGCCAAAGAGGTTGTCTGGATAAGGAAGTTCATTACTGAACTTGGTGTGGTTCCATCCATTGAGCATCCAATACCTTTGTATTGCGATAACAATGGAGCTGTGGCTTTGGCCAAGGAACCCAGGTCTCATCAGAAGTCCAGACATATTCTGAGGCGGTATCACCTGATCAGGGAGATAGTTGATCGCCGGGAGATCGAGGTCAGGAGAGTTGATATGAAGGACAACACTGTGGATCTACTCACGAAGGCCATTCCCCAGATACAGTTTGAGAGATTATTCGGGATGCTAGGTATGAGATACTACAACAGCTGGCCTTAGTGCAAGTGGGAGATTGTTAGTTATATATATGCCCTAGAGGCCATTGTTGTACATATGATGTACATTATAATGGATGCTTAGATATATAGAGAGAGTACTTTCTTGCTCGTCATGATAATATACTATTTTGTTTCTCTTTATCTTAACATGTTGACTTATATTAGTTTACTGTCTTACTCTCACATATTGATAAAGCCCTTAGGATATGTACTCGACTACTGCGACTATGATGAGATCATACTAGTGGGGCCACGGTAGTCAATGAGTACATCCTATAACTGTTCCTAGTCGAGGGTGAGTCGAGATAGGGCATCGATACACCAGAGTAGACTAGCGTATACGCATCTTGACCCATATGATGGGCGGTGGATGATCCCATATCCATCGGTGTTTGACATCAAAGATGGTGTACGGGTGCTCAGTGGAGACTGGGTACACTGGACAAACTCGCCGAGAACTCACAGATGGTATTATACCTCACGTCAGATGGCAGTTCTCTGGTGACACTGGTACAGGTTAGTCTGTAGACCCGAGATCGTCATAGAGTCTTGTGTGATTCCCACTGTGCTTTGATTTCCATCATACCACGTCCAAGAGGGCGTGCAAAATGGTGGATTTTGGGTACAGTCCCGAATCGCATGGAGGCAATGAGCGATAGGAGGGGTTTCGTCTCTCCCGGTATAGGGAGTTGATGTTGTGTTGTGTTCGATTGGCTATAACTGGAAGTCCCTGGCCAGGGTGGATATTGAGTACTACTGGTAAGTGTTATCAGTAGGTTCTCGACCTGTTATGAGCCTCACATCGACACGACTTATCGGTTACTGGGGTCTGACGTTTACCACCCCTAGACCAGATATACGACATATCAGACGAAGAGACCGGACTGTACGGTAGTGTTACTGATTGGATTCACAGGAGAATGTACAGGCTTGCTTGTCGATCTTCTGATCGCTCAATACCTGGATGGCTGTTACGTTTAGCTGACCGCTTGCAGCTTGTGGGTGTTTGATATGATCATCACCTGCTGCCGGCGTATTGACGATTCTTTAGAATCCTACACAGAGGTTTCTTGACTCAGGCAAAACGGAGTAGGAGCATATATGTGATATGTGCAGGACCGAGGATAATACGATATGAGATAACGTATTATATTCTCGCGATATTATGATATGAGCCGGGTCATCGGATCAAGTGTTGTTTCGATGAATCGGTACATGATATATTAGTCGGTTATATGCGATATAGCCGGATTGTCGGATCAAGTGTTGATTCGATAATTTAATGTATAATTATATATGTGATATATTATATTACATTATCTAATATTGGCTCGCTTTATTATTTCATTTTCTCACCGGAATTACATTGATATATGTGCGATATATTTTAATTGTATTATTTTCTTTTGTTACAAAAATATATTATATATGTGATATAGAATATTGTAACAAGTTATGATTACTAATGCAACATGATTAGTGGAGATTAAACATGGTTAGGGTTTGATTTGGGTTAGCTCTTTCTTGTAGCTTCTAGAAGCTTTTATTTTGTTTTGAGCTAAGATATTATATGTTGATATTTTGTGAGATATTTTTAAACCCAACCCAAACCCTTAACCCTAGTTAACTCTCTACAATGGTTAGCCCATTCTTTTATCAACCATGGTTGCATTTGTAATTATTATTACAATTCATTATTCATCATAAATGAGTTCATCTTCTTCTTCCTCCTTGAAAAGCTTTCTAGCTTTGAGTTTTGTGATGAATTAGTGTGAAATTATGAAAATAAAAGAGAGCATAAATCCTACTTCATCATCCTCATCTAATCTAGCCAATTAGATTAGGGTGTTCACAGCATTAATACTTGATTAGTGAGTGAGAGCTTGAGTTAAAGAAACTTCAAGGTAGATCATCTTTGAAAAGAAAGACTACAAGCTAGCATGGATCATTCGGGTTGTGGAGCTTCTCTTGAGTCCGGGAGATCATGGATCGCGGCGAAGAGACTACTACTCGGAGCTTATGAAGCGAAGGAGCGGACTACAAAGGTTGTAATCCCTCACTCTTAGTTGTAAAGGTGTTTACTTGCATGTTTAACCCTAATTATCTAGCAAAGATCCTCGCTTTGTGTTGTTCGGCTCGTTTAAATTTTAAATCGGGCATGGTTGATGCTTTATAGACCCTTGTGACAGTGCCTGGTAACCCTACAGTATGCAGGTGCTCGTTAGGTTAAGAGTACACCGGAAAGGACTCGTCGGGAACTGTTGGTAGGTACTATACCAATCGTCAGATAGCAGTTCCCATGTGACATGAGTACAGCTTAGTACGTCGACTTGATACTGCCACTTTTCCTCGAGTGTGTTCCTACTGTACTTTGATTACTACCCTACCATGGCTCAAAGGAGTCGTGCAAACAGGTAGTAGTTGGGTGCAGTCCCAAAGCACTTGGAGGCAGTGGCGGTTATAGAGGATTCGTCTCTCCCAGTATTGGAGGTTGGTATCGCGCTGTGTCTGGAGAGCCATTACACAATGTCCCTGGCCAGGGCGAGCGAGATTTACTGGTAGGTGTTCCAGTAGCTTCTCAGGGTGTTCTGGGCTACACTCCGACACGACTTATACCGCTATTAGGGGTCTGGCGTTTACCGCCCCCTAGGCCCGATATGCGATACTCATAGACGAACAGACCGGACTGTACGGAGATTGTCACACTCAGGCTAAGCAGGAGTTTGGATAGGTTTTCCTCATCAGCCTTCTTATCTACACCTACCTGGAGACCGTTACGTACAACTAGTACCGCTTACGGCCTGTGGTTAAACCCACTGCCAGCGTAGTGTCGAGTCTTTAGAGTCCCACACAGAGAGTTTCCCTGCACTGGGCAAAAGGTGTAGAGACCGTATGGTTTTACGGCAAGGCTTCGATCACTTACGTGCACTTGTGCGTGTATGATATTCGGACGGATGATACTGGTGGGCTTTGGTTTAAGCCTTACCCTAGTATTGTATAGATGGATCTGTTTTGTCTCTTGGTATTCGTATTCTTCGGAATACGGATGCGGGTGTGTATGCACGGTTGTGAGGAACGAAGAAGGAGATGACTCATTAGGGTTTTGACCATTGACTTGATTAGAACCATTATGAGGTGGTGGAAAATGTTTACTAATCTTTTTTAGTGATAATTGTGTCATGGCTAATTAGGGTTTGACCATTTGACTTGTTGACTTATGTTGACCTAGATATTTTTTGCTAAGCATAAGATATTTTCTTACTTAGCATTAAATGAGACATGATAGTGGTCAAATCAACTTAGCCATCATAGTTATCATAATAAAAGATTGGTTTTTATTTTTCCATGGCTCATAATCTCATTTGCATTCTCTCTCTTCAAATGATCTCTCATATTGCTCTTCTTCTTCTTCCTCACTAGAAAACTCTTAAGCTCTCATGTGTTGAGAAAATTAGAGTTTAAATAGACAAACAAATCCATCTTCATACTCTACATTGTTGGGGTAAAAATTTACACCCCGGTTGACCAAGTCAAAATCAAAGTCAACCCCAAGCCAAGTGGGCCCAAGCCCAGATCCAGTGGGCCCATGCCCGGGTCGAGCCCGAACATGAAGCGGCCGGCCTCCCCCCATGCTAAGATAAAAATTTTGTAATAAATAATTTTGTTGTATTTCTTTTATTTTAATTTTGGATAAATGTAAGAAAAAATAGGCATAAAGCCAAATTTTTGTAAAGCCCATAGCTTATGTGCAAAAAGAAATGGCACATGAACCATGGGATAGGCAAAATGCCATTTTGTGAAGCCCAAGGGGCTATGTGTAAAATGTATGGCCTATAAAGGCAAGGATAATGAAATATCTCAAAACTTTTTTTTTCTCTCCCCAAAAAAGTTTCAGATCTGAGATCTTTCTTCCTTCTTCAAGGTTCCAAAACCTTCTTCTTTCTTTTGAATTAAATCAAGAGTTTTACTCTTCCTTTTTCAAAACTAAATAGTTTTCCACCACAAAACCCATAAAGGGGAACTCAGATCTTCCATTAGATCTCAAAAAGAAGAGATTTTTGGATCTCACATCCCTTGAGCCAGCCAACAGAGGAGGAAGAAGAAGAACCCATTTCCCTAACCAAAACATTCTTCTTCTTTTTTTTCAGGAGTTTAACTCCACTAATTTCTCTTCCGAGAGTTTTTGGGGCTAAAAGCCCTCTTTTCCTCTCCAGCGCACTGCGCCCGAGCGCAAAGCGCCCACGTACCGACACGTGGCGCTCGCGCTTGCGCTCCAGCGCGCAGCACTCATGCGCAAAGCGCCCACGTGCCGACACGTGGCGCGCTTGCTTGCGCTCCTGCGCCCTTGCGCTCCAGCGCGTAGCGTTCATGCGCAAAGCGCTCACATGCCGACACGTGGCGCGCGTGCTTGCGCTCCAGTGCGCTTGCGCTCCAGCGCGCAGCGTTCATGCGCAAAGTGCCCACGTGCCGACACGTGGCGCGCGCGCTTGCGCTCCTGCGCGCAGTGCTCATGCGCAAAGCGCCCACGTGGCGCGCTTGCGCCTGAGCGCACAGCACCTAAGCGCACAGCGCCCAAGGTGCTGCCCCACGCATCCTTTGGATGCCTTTTCCCTTTTTTTTTATATATAACATATGCATACACATGTATAGATACGCACACACTCCACAATACTGTCCTCCTCAAAAAAATTTGGGCCGGGGCGCTGCCCCGCACCCCGCAAGGGGGCTGCTAGCCCCTTTGACCCCCAGCCCGCTATCCGGATAGCGGGACCCCCGTAAAAACTCTGCGTGGCTCCCGATATATCCAAAACCCCCTTTCAAAACAAAACACACGCACACTGCACATTGAGTTCGCATGACCAGTTTGACCCGTCAATCGGAGGTTCCCTCGCCCTAAAGGCAAGGTGTAATTAACGACAGCTTAGTTCGTGGCTGCCGGAGATTCGGATCCCCACAATCATTAAACCCTGGCCTACCCTAGGCAGGGGGAATCTGCAGTACGCCTGACAAGCGTGCGCGTATTCCCATCTCAATGGGGTGACGAAAAACACCCTACATAAATCACCTAGGACATCAAAATTAGCAAGCTTGTTGTAGCGTCTTGAAAAGTCGTTTTGGTGTTTTCCTGAAATTCGGTGAAAATTCGGTATTTTTCCGAAAACCGTCTTTCTCGTTATTTTGCAGTTTAGGGCTAATTATACCTAAAATGGATAGGTAATTGCTTGTTTTTAGTAGCTAATGAGTTAATTATGAAATTCTGGTCGTTTAAAAATTTTCCCTAATTTTTCAATTTTTTTATATTATTTTAAGCCGGTAAGAAAATACATTAAATTAGCGATAAATACAAATTTTTCCGGGCTAACTTTAATCTCTAAAATTATGATAATTAAAATCTAGTGGTAACATAAATTTTTAGTAATTTATTTTGATTTTTAACAATTTTTTATGATATGAAACGAATTTATTGAATTTTGAGCTAAAACTTGCAATTTTTGACTTGTAGGGGGGCTTTTTGCATAAAATTTCTTTTGTAAAACCCCTCTCTCTTTTTCCTCAGCCCTAGGACAGCCCCACCTTGTGCAAGTCCAGAAATTTCTGGCCTCATTTCCTTGGTTGCTTTCTTGAGTTGATTTAGTAGTTTATGGCTTTATTTTAAATATAATGGATAAGGTATGGTGCATTTGACTTTGGAGACTTGACCATTGACTTTCCCACTCACCCACACCCCTCCCCCATGCCCTCCTCTGGCCGAAACCTGCACACTCCTCTTCTTCATCTCTTTTCTTTTCATTTTTCTTCAATTTCTTCAAGAAAACACATCAAAATCCACACTTTATTCAAAAATCCAAACAAAATCCTTATGCTATCATTATCCTTAGCCATTCTTGCTTGAATCTTGGTGCTTGAGGCCATCACTTGGAGCAAATTTATTCTTGCTAGATCCCAAATTGAGGTATAATTCTCATCAAGTTACCTTCTTTTTGCTAAATTCCTTTAATTGTATGGTTTAGTGTTAAAAGTTAGCAAATTTCTAATCTTGTTTTCTTTAAAGAAAAAGAGTAGTTTGTTTAAACTAGGGTTTTGAAGCCATGATAATTAATTAAGTTGTTTTATAGTTAATCTAGTTGTTAATTAACTAATCTATATGGTTACCTTGTTATGTAGTCTTCAATTTTGCTAATTTAGTTAACTTTAAAAGTTTGATTTTAGTTGTAATTGTTGTTTTAGGAAAATCTAGAAAGGGTTATGTATGGAAAATGAGTTGAATTAGGGTTTAGAAATCCATTATTAGGTTAATTAATTTACTTTGCTATCTAGTATTTTGCTAACCTAAATCTAGAAGGTTAACTTGCTAATTGGGTTTGAAATTAGTGTTAGTTAAGTTTTTCTAATATGGATTTTGATTTGCAATTGCTTTTGAGAAAAATCAAGAAAGGGTTGGTTGTGGAATTTAGGTTTTGGAGCATGGTTAATGTGTTGAAATTTTGTGTAGTGGTTATCTAATGGTGTGACTTGGGTGATTATGCTAAATTGTAGTCGTTTTGTCGCAAATCGGCGATTTTTGCACCGATTTTGGAATGCAAATGCTTACTAGTTTTGTTATAAAATTATGTGATGAATTATTTTTGATATCTTGATGATTGTAATGGCTTGTCCTACGACTTTTAGGATGCGTGAGTGCGGATTTTTGGGTAGTCGGGTTTTAGTTTTGCCGGGCGACCAAATCGGCGTTTTTTTTGGCAGTTTTTGCGATTTTCGCGTGTGTTCCGCGCACTTTGTGCACGTTGTACCTAGCTAGCGAACTTTAGTAGTTTCGTTGGGGTTTTGCGTCGTTCTTGATACGTAACCTTATGTTTGGTATTGATGTAAATTCCAGGTTCGGTCGCGGAGACGTCAGACGCGGCGCGGAAGGGAAAGGCGGTGATTGGACACAGCTAGCCAGGGATTCCGGTGAGTAGATGTAACATCTACGGGGGACTATCGTTGGATGGCGCAAGCCGTCCGATAGTTTTTTTGTAACTTACAAGACCCTTAGTAATGTTACTAATTAGGGGTGAAATACTTAATTGACTATTTGCTGCATCCATGCATTATATTGACATACCTATACGAAACCATTTTATAGGACACCTGCACCATTGCCAGGGTTTTTATATGCAGCACGAGCACTATTCATGCTTACACACACACCCTGGTAATTGCCATGCCACCACACTAGATAACCTTTAAATTTAAACCTTTTACTAATTGATACTTAAACTTGTGCTATTGCCTTTAATTCCTTAAAATGAAACCGTAGGATTGCTATTCATGTGCATGTACTTCATCATATTAATTGTTCATGCTTAATACATTAATCACACATCGCAACTTGATTATTGATACCATTTGCATTCATTATCATTGATATATGCACTTATGAGGATTTCTTGAGATTTTATGATATTGCTGGATTTCGGGGGAAAGCCGCAAGATTTCTAAACTTATTATATTTTTAAAATATGTAAATTACGGTTTTCTAGTGATGTAAGTGTCGTCCACCATGAGTTTGTTGTGGTTTTGGAAATCCGTGTCGAGGAGTGGAGGAACCGGCACGGGTACATGGTGGGCCCGGTAAGGTACCCCGGGGCAAGAGGAATGTGGTGTTGACGTTGAACCTGGCAGGGGACGGATTACCTACCTGTGACTGTTTGGGACGGAGGATATCCAGAGGATACCGACCGTGGCCGCTAGATGATGAGATATTGATATTGAGATGGGTCAGCCGGATGGCTGAGGCCAGAGACACTATGACATGGATTATGAGATTTGAGACAGCTTTTGGGTGTCGTTGCTGGACACCGATTTTCGTCGATTCATTGACATTATGCTGGCATTCTAAAAGAGTTTCAAAAACAAAAAGAGATAAAATATTTCTTATATATACCTATTGAGACCTCAGATATTCATGTTGCATACATATTCGTACACTGATGTTGTATACACACCTGCTAGTGCATCCAGTCATACCTGTATTATAGATGCTAGGATGCTTGTGTGCATGCATACGATAGCCTTTGTAGGTGTTATTTATTACTCACGAGTTGGCAACTCACCCCCGTTGTGCCACAGTCTTTTGCAGGTCCGCTCCGTCAGTTCAGTAGCGGCGGGCGCACTTGTTCTTTTGCCTCTTTTGCCTGAGCTCGAGATTTGCTCATAGGTGGGTTATGTTATTATTTTTGTACCACCTTGTATATTCTTGTATCTAGTGTACTCCATCTACTGTTTCTACCAGTTTTATTGTATATTGACCTAGAGATGAGACTGTGAGGTTTGTGGACTTTATGCTGTATTTTGGGGTCGAGCTCACTTGAGTCGACATGATGTTTTCTTATGCTTTATTATGATTATTATGCTTGTTGTCATTTATATTGCGTGGGATTTGTGACCGCCTTGTGGCGAAGAGCTAGCTCCCGCTTGGGGATGCCCTATTTTGTTGGATTCATGTATATTTTTGTTGTACCCAGTTTGGGGGCCAGTATTTACAAAGGAGACTCTGCCGAAATTTTCGGAAAAATTGGTATTGTTTTTAAAAAGGGTTTTACATGACTTATTTGATAACTTGCTTTCAAATGTTTGGGTTTTCTTCACTCTTTTGCTTAATTGGTTTTGTTTTCTGGGCTTTAGCTTACTTATTTTACGGACATCTTTAGACGTTTCGTAAACTTAAGTGCCAGTCACGTTCCGTACCCTGCGGGTCGTGACACTTGTTGCTCTAGTTACCTCGGTCTTGAGGTGGAGCTCGGACTATAGACTCTCGGGTGGATCGGCTTCGACTCAAGGAGGCCGTAGAGGTGACTACGATCCGGATCGATCCTCGGAGCCCACATAGACGAGGAGGACAGCGGTGAAGACCCGAAGGACCGGTATCATGAGGTATAATCTTCTAGCAGAGTAGATAGAACCTCTAGTTAGTTTGTTAGCAATGGTTTGGCAAAGATCCTCATGCAAAGTCTATGTTACCTTGTATGAAAATTTTGATTTTTACCTATTCCGCCTCCCCGTAATTACCGGGGTGAGTGACATAGACTTACAGTGGTATCAGAGCCTAGATAAACCATTACTAACATGTTAGCAAAGTGTTAGAAATTCGATCGCCGGAAAAATCGCAAAACACGAACTAAAAATGCACTTTTTGTCGTTTTTAAAATCTGGTCCAAAACTTTTTCCAGGGACCTTAAAAATACTTGCAGGCTTTTTTATGGGCACCCAAGAAAAAAGAGGAAGTGAATCGGTCAGACAACCGTGGAACCGCGGCAGAACCAAGTGTTCCGCCGCGGATCCGCAGCCGAGTCGACGCCGAGTCAACTCGTTTTTCCTGCAGAGTGTCCAGCATGGTGTTTTGTGATTTCTCTGATATTTTGTTTCTGCCCAGAATTTGTTGAGTACTGTGTTGTGCTTGGGGTAGATTCAAATCTGGTAATCGATCGAAATTCTAAGTACTTTAGCTAATCGGATCTTCTGTGATGTGATATATGTACTGAACGTCTACTAATCGCTATACGTCGATTAGTGGGGGTTGTACATATCTGTGTTCTGTGATATTGGATTGTGTATATGAACTTGTTGGATTGTCATGAATGAATAGCCTGGGATGTGAGATGAGCGTTTTATCTTTCATTTGATGTAAATTGTAAATTGATGTAATATTATTTTATGGTCGCACATCCGGGTTGAGGTTGTAACAACCATTGTATATTATTTCTTTTACTGTTTTCTGCTCCTAGGATAGACCCAAGGTGGGGTGCACAAACTACCAGGTACTTTGAAGTGTCGAGTGGCCTACTCACTTTGTTGAGGGAGGCTGCTTCACTTCGGGTATTTGGCGGGTAGTTTGCCACACCCGTAGGGGTCTAGGGTGGGGTTTGACTATTCATCACGACCGTGTAATCCGTCTTTCATTGCAGGCTCGAACGATGTGCGGATTTCTAGTATATCCAATGTGTTCATCTGTGATCTGGAATGACTATCATTGCATCTGACGAATGTATATATCTATATATGATATCTAGTAGATGTTGCTTATGTTTTATATCCGCGGTAGTCCAGCCCCCGCTCTGTCGTTAGTTAATTAACCTAACGGGTGATGACGGGGCCCAGTGGCGAATGCGGATGGCATAAGCGTACGTTATATTTTCGTTGTTTTCTGCAATGGTAGGATTAATTGATGGGACACATTATATTAATGCAAAGAAAACAAACCAAAGCTGAATCGTTGGAAAAATTTCAAAACCACTCGGTTTTTCAAAAACAGAAAAACTTTTAAAATGCGGAGCTTAAACCACTCTTTTTAAAAGCTATAAGGTTTCTTCAATTATATCAAGTTCACTACGTTCACGGTTTCGCCAAAACCATTCGTAGCCCTCCGTCATTTCATATGAATATTCAATAGTATTCAAGCTATGTTTGTTGGCCTTAGTCAAGGCATAGTGATTGGTAGTTGCTGGGTATTCATATGTTGCATAGATTGATGCGTTGGTTTAGGACAGCCGTATTACTTTGTTGGCCTTAGTCAAGGGTATATACGGGTGGGTTCAAATTAACCTGGACAATGACGGGTAGAACTTGACATGTGACTTATGATTTGTTGGCCTTAGTCAAGGTCATAAGAGCATGGGGCAAAAATCCACATCTGGAGTTTCTAAAGAAACTGAAACTTGCTAGTGTTGCATACCATTTGGAGTTTGATAATGTTGGTAGGATTCCTTCAGCATTATCACACAATGATATTTGGATCCCGATCATACTATGAGTATCCGCTACTCCTCAGGAGATTCTTTCACTTAACGATCAATGCTATAAATCAAGTAGGTGTCTAGAACAGTGTTAGCGGGGCTACGCCTCCAGGGAAAAGTGGTTATTTAATTAAGGAACTTCGTGAAAGCGACGTAAAACCTCTCTCGAAGTACCGACACTAGCCTGGCTGAACGGTTAAGCAAGTATTGTACGGTGAGATTAATCCTGACTAATTCTTCTTTTATGGTTTAAGGAAGGATTCGAGAAATAGTGGGAGCCATCCTGTTTAGATAAATTAAAAACTAATCTAAACTTGCAAGAGCATCATGCTAAGTGTTTTTCTTCTCTCTCTCTCTCTCAATTGCAGCGACCCAATGACCAGACATAGGTTACATCTAGATAATAAAATGATTGAATCTGACTGTATTAACTGGCAAAGGTCTGTCCAGATGTCCATTACCCAGGACAAGCTGGAACACCTTTTCACTACTCAAACCCCTGCCGTCTCAGGACCAGTTTCCATCATCACGGATATTGATATCCGTAAGACAAGGGAAAAGGATAGTGTGAATGCCAAGTGCCTCGTGTTGGCCTCAGTTGATGGTGTATACCAAAGGCAGCACGAGAAGATGGACTTAGCTTCCATCTTCCTCCATAACAATGTTTTATATGGAGAGCAATCTCGTATCGCAAGATATGAGACCTCGAAAGAATTGCTTCAAGCGAGGTTGGCTGTCGGGTCATATGTAGGGGACAACGTCCCTGCAATGACTAGCTATAAGCTTACGGACCTTGAGACCACGTTGGGAAACAGGTCATATGCTGACTTGTTTCTACAGTCCCTACCCTCTTCTTACACCCTGAAGGAAACCAGGGATGTAGATGGAAAGGAAAGGGCAAATTTTTCGGGACTAAAAGAAGAGAAGGAGGAACGTTCCTATTGTTACAGGAAAGGACATTGGCAGAGGGATTGCAGGACTTTGGAAGCCAATAGCCAGGATTCGAAGCATGTTGTGGCTTCGGCTTCAGGTGTGTTTGTAATAGAAAACTGTATGTCAATTAACTCTACTTCCTGGGTACTAGATACCGGATCAGGATCTCATATCGGTAATTCATTACAGGCTTTGAGAAACCGTAGAGTTAACAGGTTAGGTGATATAACTCTCAGAGTTGCAAACGGATTGAGCGTGGACGCTGAATCCGTAGGGGAATATCACCTAGGATTGACATGTGGGCAGATATTGATTCTACGTAACTGTTTATATGTGCCTAGTCTAGCAGTAATATCATATCTGTATCCTTACTTTCTAAGGAAGGATATGATTTTACTTTTGTAAGCGATGTAGTCCACATCCACCTTAATCAGATTCTGATTGGGTCAGGTACATTAGATAACGGTATATACGTATTAAATCAAGCTCAGGTTTTCAGTGTCCAGAAAACACTTAAAAGAAAGTCTCCGGAATTAAATTAGGCTTTCTTGTGGCATTGTAGACTGGGTCACATCAATGAAACACGGTTGACAAAGTTACATAGAGAGGGATATTTGAATCCGTTGGAATATCAGTCTTATGCTACTTGTGAATCTTGTCTCATGGGAAAGATGACAAAGACTCTGTTCACTGGACACGGAGTAAGAGCGAGCGAGCTCTTAGGACTTGTACACAGCGATATATGCGGTCCAATGTCTATACATGCACGAAGTGGTTTTTCCTATTTCATTACTTTTACGGATGATTTCTCCAGGTATGGACATGTCTTCTTGATGAAGCATAAATCCGAGGCCTTCGAGAAATTCCGAGAATACAAGAATGAAGTAGAAAAACAAACAGGCAAAAGTATCAAGACAAAAGTATCAAGACACTGAGATCTGATCGAGGTGGTGAATACTTGAGTGCCGAGTTTCTGGACTACTTAAAAGAGAATGGAATTCTCTCTCAGCTTAATCCTCCATACACACCACAACACAACGGTGTATCTGAAAGGCAGAATCGAACCCTATTGGATATGGTTCGTTCCATGATGAGTAAGGCTGAGTTACCGCTATCTTTCTTGGGTTATGCACTAGAATCAGCTGCATATCTTTTGAACCAGGTTCCTACTAAGTCTGTGCCTACCACACCATATCAGATGTGGAGTGGGAAGAAACCCTGTCTTAAACACTTTAAGACATAGGGATGTCCAGCAGCATACGGACAAACTCGACGCACGCTCGGTACAGTGTAAGTTTGTGGGATACCCAAAGAACTCCAAGGGGTATTTTTTTCTATTACGCAGAGGAGCAAAAAGTCTTTGTTTCTCGTCATGCCTGCTTCTTGGAAACTGAATTTTTAGAAAATCAGATAAGTGGGAGTGCAATAGAACTGGAGGAAATTCCGGAACTACAAGCTATTATTGAAAGCTTAGTAGAACCAGAGGTTTCAGAAGAACCGGACATCCCAGCGCCACTCCGCGGGAGTAGCAGGCAGTCTCATCCGCCCGAGAGATACTTCGGTTTTCTCATAGACGGGGATCGAGAGGATTGCATCACTGACAATGATGAGCCTACTAGCTTCCAGCAAGCCATTCAGAGCGGGGACTTGGTAAAATGGCTGGATGCAATGCGGACCGAAATGGAGTCCATGTACACCAACAAAGTTTGGACTTTGGACATTGCTCCAGAAGGGATAAAACCCATAGGCTGCATATGGATCTTCAAAAAGATGATTGGTGTAGATGGACAGGTTGAAACCTATAAGGCTAGACTTGTTGCAAAGGGTTTTCGTTAAAGACCTGGTTAGGACTATGACGAAACCTTTTCTCTAGTGGCTATGCTCAAATCCATTCGGGTCCTTCTTTCCATTGCTGCCTTCCACGCTTATGAGATCTGGCAGATGGATGCAAAGACGGCTTTTCTAAAAGGTAATTTGGAAGAGTGCGTCTATATGGATCAGCCAGAGGGTTTCATTCAGAGTGGGAGCAGCGGTAAAGTGTGCAAGTTGCTTAAGTCCATTTATGGACTAAAGCAGGCATCGCTGAGTTGGAACATCTGCTTTGATGATACTGTCAAAGAATTCGACTTTATCAAAAATCCAGATGAACCATGCATTTACAGTAAGATTGTAGAGAGAACTTTGGTATTCCTCGTCTTGTACGTGGATGACATTCTCTTAATAGGAAATGATATTCATATGCTACAGTCAGTCAAAGGATTCTTGTCACATAGGTTCTCCATGAAGGACCTGGGTGATGCCTCCTACATTCTGGGGATCCAGATCTATCGTGATAGATCTAAGAGGATGTTGGGACTTTCACAGTCCAGGTACATTGACACTATACTGAAAAGATTCAGTATGGAAGATTTTAAGCGCGGTAATCTGTCGGCTTGTCACGGAATCACCCTCTCCAAAGAGATATCTCCCAAGACTGATTTGGAAAGGGCTCGCATATCATCTATACCCTACGCTTCTGCGGTAGACTCTATAATGTATGCGATGTTATGTACCAGACCAGATGTAGCATACGCATTGAGCGTTGTAAGCCGGTATCATTCAGACCCAAGGGAGAAGCATTAGATAGCAGTAAAGAACATTCTCAAGTACCTGAGAAGGACTAAGGAGATGTTCTTGGTGTATGGCGGAACAGACCTCCAGATCGAGGCATTCGCTGACTCCAACTTCCAGAGTGACAAGGATGACTCCAAGTCTATGTCGGGTTATGTCTTTACCTTCAATGGAGGGGCGGTCTGTTGGAAGAGCTCCAAGCAGGACACCGTTGCAGACTCGACGGTGGAAGCGGAGTACTTAGCTGCTTGCGATGCCGCAAAAGAAGCTGTCTGGATGAAGAAGTTCCTCACATAACTTCAGGTGGTTCCAACCATTGTTGATCCAATACCGATGTATTGCGATAACAACGGCGTTATAGCTTTAGCGAAGGAACCCAGATCCCATCAGAAGTCCAGACACATTTTGAGGCAGTATCACCAGATCAGGGAGATCGTTGATTGCCGGGAGATCGAGGTGAAGAGAGTAGATACAGAGAATAACACTACAGATCCATTCACAAAGGCCATCCCTCAGACGCAGTTCGAGAGGCTATTCGAGATGATAGGTCTGCGATATGCCAGCACATGGCCCAAGTGCAAGTGGGAGATTGTTAGTGTATATGCCCTAGAGGCCATTATTGTATCATACTGGTTTGTATATTACTTAATGGAAACTGGTTTGTTTCTACTTTAATATGTGCATGTGTTTCTTTTAGCACACCGCTTATACATATTAGTGGAGCCCTTAGGATCTTTGCTTGATTACCAGTGTTGTGATGGCAGTCACACTAGTGGGGGCTGGGTAATCTACAAGCACATCCTTATACAGGTCCCTAGTCGTAGGATTATCGAGACGGAGCATCGATACTCCGGAGTAGACTAGTGCATACGCTTCTTATCCCAGTAGGGGAGATGGTCTGTCCCACAGCCATTAGTACGTCATACTGGAGATAGTATGCAGGTGCTCGTTAAGTTACGAGTACACCGGACAAGACTCGTCAGGAACTACTGGTTGGTACTATACCTATCGTCAGATAGCAGTTCCCAGGTGACATGAGTACAGCTTAGTCCGTCGACTTGACACTGCCACTTCGCCTCTAGTGTGTTCCTACTGTACTTTGATTACTACCCTACCACGGCTCAAAGGAGTCTTGCAAACAAGTAGTAGTTAGGTGCAGTCCCGAAGCACTTGGAGGCAGTGGCGGTTAGACAGGATTCGTCTCTCCCGGTATTAGGGGTTGGTATCGCGCTGTGTCTGGAGAGCCATTACACAAAGTCCCTGTCTAGGGCGAGCGAGATTTACTGGTAGGTGTTACAGTAGCTTCTCAGGGTGTTCTGGGCTACACTCCGACATGACTTATACCGCTATTAGGGGTCTGATGTTTACCGCCCCCTAGTCCCGATATGCGATACTCATAGACGAACAGACCGGACTGTACGGAGGTTGTCACACTTATGCTTAATAGGAATTCGGATGGGTTTTCCTCATCAGCCTTCTTATCGACACCTACGTGGGGACCGTTACGTACAGCTAGTACCGCTTGCGGCCTGTGGTTAAACCCACTGCCAGTGTAGTGTCGAGTCTTTAGAGTCCCACACAGAGCGTTTCCCTGCACTGGGCAAAAGGTGTAGAGGCCGCATAGTTTTACGGCAAGGATTCGATCACTTATGTGCACTTGTGCGCGTATGATGTTCAGGCGGTTGATACTGGTGGGCTTTGGTTTAAGCCTGACCCTAGTATTGTATAGATGGATCTATTTTGTCTCTTTGTATTCGTATTCTTCGGAATACGGATGCGGGTATGTATGCACGGTTGTGAGGAACGAAGAAGGAGATGCATCATTAGGGTTTTGACCATTGACTTGATTAGAACCATTATGAGGTGGTGGAAAATGTTTACTAATCTTTTTTAGTGATAATTGTGTCATGGGTAATTAGGGTTTGACCATTTAACTTGTTGACTTATGTTGACCTAGATATTTTTTGCTAAGCATAAGATATTTTCTTGCTTAGAAATAAATGAGACATGATAGTGGTCAAATCAACTTAGCCATCATAGTTATCATAATAAAAGATTGGTTTTTATTTTTCCTTGGCTCATAATCTCATTTTCATTCTCTCTCTCTTCAAATGAGCTCTCATATTGCTCTTCTTCTTCTTCCTCGCTAGAAATCTCTTAAGCTCTCATGTGTTGAGAAAATTAGAGTTTAAATAGACAAAAAAATCCATCTTCATACTCTACATCACCTAGGACATCAAGATTAGCAAGCTTGTTGCCCTAGTTACCTCGGTCTTGAGGTGGAGCTCGGACTATAGACTCTCGGGTGGATCGTCTTCGATCAAGGAGGCCGTGGAGGTGACTACGATCCGGATCGATCCTCGGAGCCCACATAGACGAGGAGGACAGCGGTGAAGACCCGAAGGACCGGTATCATGAGGTATAATCTTCTAGCAGAGTAGATAGAACCTCTAGTTAGTTTGTTAGCAATGGTTTGGCAAAGATCCTCAAGCAAAGTCTATGTTACCTTGTATGAAAATTTTGATTTTTACCTATTCCGCCTCCCCGTAAGTACCAGGGTGAGTGACATAGACTTACATGTACGTCCCCTGTCTACACATGCCAGGACTGATTCTTTGTACTTCATTACATTCACTGATGATCTTTCAAGATTCGCACATGTGTTTCTGTTGAAACACAAGTCTGAAGCTTTTGAGAAATTCAAAGAATATAAGTTAGAAGTAGAGAACCAAAACGGGTAAAAGTATTATGTCCTTTGATGTGATCAAGGAGGAGAATACTTGATCACGGAATTCCTAGACTATTCTAAAAGAGAATGAGATTCTCTCTCAGCATTACTCCTCCGTATACACCATAGCACGTCGGTGTATCAGGGCGGAGCAATCGCACCCTATGTGATAAGGTGTGCTTTATGATGAATACTACTGAGTTGATTATTTCCTTTTAGGGTTATGCACTTGTGAAGCTGCATACCTATTGAATAAGGTTCCAACCAAATCAGGTGCCTACTATTCCATATGTGATATGGTATGGGAAGAGCCCATCTCTTAAGAAAGTTAAGATTTGGGGTTGTCCGGCCTATGTCTAAAAGAAAAATCCGGACAAGCTCGAGGCAAGTTCAGTTCTGTGGAAGTTTGTTGGATATCCCAAGCATTCGCAAGGGAATATCTTCTACCACACTGAGGAGCAAAAGGTGTTTTGTTTCTCAGCATGCCACCTTTGGGAAAGGGAATTTCTTGTGAAGAAATTAGTGGCCATGAGGTAGAACTGGAAGGAGCTCCAGCCATACAAACTACAGCTGACGATTTGGTAGAACCGGAGGATTCAATAGTTCCCAACGAATCTCAGCCTGTCCGCCAATCTGGTAGGGTTCCTCACTCACATGAGTGATACTTCGGTTTTCTCTATGACAGTGGGAGCGAGGATTGCATCATGAGATGATAACCCAACTAGTTTCGAACAGGCCATCAGGAGTGGGGACTCTATGAGAATGGCTGGATTCTAAGCGATCTGAGATGGAATCTACGTACACCAACAAAGTATGGACTTTGGTTGCTATATCTGAAGGGTTAAATCCCCATCAGGAGCAAGTATATCTTGAGAAGATTACTTGGTGTACATGGAAAAGTTAAGACTTTCAAAGCTAAGACTAGTTGTAAAAGGTTCTCGTCATCGACCAGGTGTGGATAATGATGAAACCTTTTATAGTGCCTATGCTTAAGTCCATCCAGATCCTACTTACCATTGCTACATACCATGACTACGATATTTGGCGGTTGGGTGTCATGACTGCTTTTCTAAATAGTGATTTAGAAGAGAGCGTCTATAAGTACACAGCCATAGAGCTTCATAGACAGTGGGAGAAGCGGAAATGTGTGCAAGTTGCTTTATGAGTTAAAGTAGGCATCGTGGAGTTGGAACATCTGTTTTGATGTGGTAGTCAAAGAGTTTGATTTTATCAAAATGGTGGATGAACCTTGTATATACAAAAAGGTAGTAGGGAGTATGGTGGTGATCCTCGTATTTTACGTGAATGACATACTCTTGATAGGAAAGGAGTTTCCTATGCTACGCTCGGTCAATCTCCTCTTATCACAAGGATTCTCTATATTGGATCAAGGTGATACCTCCTAAATCCTGGGTTTTGATCTATGAGATAGATCTAAATGGATGTTAGGATTCTCACTAGGTATAGTGAGATGGTATTAATCGATCCTGGGAAGAATCACTGGATAGCTTCCAGGGTGGTAAGGTCGACTGAATGTCAGTCACAAGCATTGTCTTTACCCTCAGTGGAGGGATGGTATGTTGGAAGAGTTCCAAGCTAGATACCGTGGCAAACTAGACGATAAAAGCTGGATACATTGCTACCAAGGATGCTACCAAAGAGGCAGTCTGGATATATAAAAGTTCATGAGATGAACTTCGTTCCTACCATTGTGTGACAATGGAGATGTGGCTATGGCCTAGGAACCCCCGTCCCATCAGTGATCCAGACATATTCTGATGCAGTATCACCTGATCATGGAGATGGTTGATCTCCAGGGAGATCGGGTATAGGAGAGTAGACACAGAGGCACGGCGGATCCACTCACAAAGGCCTATTCCCAGGAGAGACCTTTATGGGATGGTTGAGTATGAGATACTTCAACCACTGCTGATTGTTGGGTATGAGATACTAAAACAGATGGCCCAAGTGCAAGTGGGAGATTGTTAGTTATATGTATTCCCTAGAGGCCATTACTGTACATACGATATATATTGTAGTGGATGCATGGACATATATATGGAGGACTTTCTTGCTCGACATGATAGTATGCTATCCGGTTGCTCTTTATCTTAACATGTACGCTGATTGTCTCTATGTTACATGTTGATAAAGCCCTTAGGATGAGTACTTGACTACCAGGATTATGATGCAGATCATACTAGTGGGGACAGAGTAGTCGCTAAGTACATCCTTCAAATGTTCCTAGTCATGGGTGTATCGAGACAGGGCATCGATATACCAGAGTAGACTAGCGTATAGCTTCTCGACCCATGTAGATGGGCTATGGATGATCCCATATCCATTGGTGTTTGACATCAGAGATAGTATACAGGTGCTTAGTGGAGACTGGGTACACTGAACGGACTCGCCGAGAACTCCTAGATGGTATTATAACTAACGTCTGATGGCAGTTCTCTGGTGACACTGGTACAGGTTAGTGTGTAAACCCGAGATCGTCATAGAGTCTTGTGTGATTCCCACTGTGCTTTGATTTCCACCTTACCACGTTCAAGAGAACATGCAAAACGGTGGCTTTTGGGTACAGTCCCGAATCACATGGAGGCAATGAGCGATAGGAGGGGTTTCGTATCTCCCGGCATTGGGGTTGATGTTACGTTGTGATCGATTGGCTATAACAAGAAGTCCCTGGCCAGGGCTTCTTCAGAGATATACTGGTAAGTGTTATCAATAGTTTCTCGACCCGTTATGAGCCTCATATTGACACGGCTTATCGAGTTACTGGGGTCTGACGTTTACCACCCCTAGACGAGATATTTGACATATCAGACGAAGAGACCGGACTGTACGGGAGTGTTACTGATTGGATTCACAGGAGAATGTACAGGCGTGCTTGTTGATCTTCTGATCGCTCAATACCCGGGTCGCTGTTACGTTTAGCTGACCGCTTGCTACTTGTGGGTGTTTGATATGATCATCACCTACTGCCGGCGTATTGACGATTCTTTAGAGTCCTACACAGAGGTTTCCTGGCTCAGGCAAAACGGAGTAGGAGCATATATGTGATATGTGCGGGACCGAGAATAATACATGTATGTGATACCGTATTCGATTCTCGCGATATGTGATATCGACCGGGTATATGTGATATAGCCGGGTCATCGGATCAAGTGTTGATTCGATGAACTGATACATATTATATTAGTTGGTTATATGTAATATAGCCGGGTTATTAAATCAAGTGTTGATTTAATATGTGATATATTACATTACATTAACTAATATAAGCTCACTTAAATGATTCTTTTTCTCACTTGATGATACATTGATATATATGTGATATATGTTAACTGTATTATTTTCTTTTGTTACATTATATATTATATATGTGATATATAATATTGTAACATGTTAGGGTTAAACTTGCAACTAAGGTTTTGAGATTATTACCATGGCTAAGATTAGGGTTTGATATATATATATATATATATATTAGAAAAATTCAAAAAGAAAAGACTTTTGGCATAAGAGTTGCCTTTGTTGACTAAGACTTCTCTCTTGATATTTTGCTTAGATATTTCCAAACCAAACCCTAACCCTAGACCATGGTAATGTCTCTACAAGGGTTAAGCATGACATGCTTAACCTTAGGTTGCAATTCTAACCTCAAGAATAATTCATTTTCATCACAACTTCATCTTCTTCTTCCTCTCTCTCCAAAAAGCTTTCTAGCTTTTACTTGGTGATGATTGTGTGTGAGAAATAGAAAACAAAAGAGAGAAATTCCTACTTCATCATCCTCATCTATTTTAGCCACTTAGATTAGGGTGTTTGCTTCACTAATACTTGATTAGTGAAGTGAGATCTTGGGTTTGTGATTCTTCAAGGTAGATCATCTTGGATTTTGAAGATTCCTAGCAAGGATGCATCATTCTCTTCTTGGAGCTTCTCTAGAGTCCGGTAGCATGATGATCGCAGCGAAGGAACTTCAACTCGGAGCTTATGAAGCTAAGGAATGGACTACAAAGGTTCACTTAGGATGTAAAGTTTTTACATATGTTATTCCGTCGATTTCTAGTAAACGATTCTATGTTTAGAGTTAGCTAGAACGGAAAAAATTTAATTTGGGATGGACGATACTTCCCGAAACCTTGTTGCCGTCCTAGGTAACCCTGCAGTGGTATCAGAGCCATGCTAGAAATTTATACGGATTTTGTTAAGATTACAAAACCGAAATACTCCGAAACTTGAAACGCAAAATTGAAGTTTCTGTCGATTTTAAAATGTTGTCAAAAAAAATTTTAAACAAGTACAGAGTGCTATATATGATATAACATGAACACTGGAGAAATTTGAGGCAATTCTGGAACTTTTTGGCGGGCCACCACCCCTTCATCTCGGCCAAATCCGAGCAGAACCCTCTGAATTTTTGACTGTGTTCCAGGGACTTGGTTTGATGTTTCAGATGTTGTTTATTTTTGCTAGTTTTGCATGTGATGTAATCTAACACTATAAGCAATTCGGAGTGTTTCGTATTCGTAGTTTTAACATTGTTTCGGGTTATTCACATATTGTCTAGGCGAAGTTAAAAATTTCGATCGAATGTCAAAAACCCATTTTTCCAAGTTTAACGTATTCGAAAAAAGTAAATAATATACATCAATGGTGACATCATCCTCAACCCGGAAGTGCCCTAATAAAAGAATATTACATACTAGTTTTTACATGAATGAAAATGAAAAACTCTCATCTCACATAAAAAAAACCCGGCTATTCAAAACACGACGATCCAATATAATATATCACAGCAACACATAACATCACATGTCATCAACGTAAGTAAATATGCGTATCCTAATTGTCGTTGACATATAGCAACGAAACCGGCGATACACCACATATTACACTTACGGTCGCAGAAAAGAAAGTGAAAAACTACAACAGTTGGAATCCGCAACCACCTTAGACATCACAAACCCAATGTATCTCATACTTTGGATTTCATGCCTAACCACATGAATTCCATAGACATCGCATGCCTAACAATTATAAACCCCGCATTTTAGTCTCATTATTGAAAACACTTTCCAATAACCAATCGGGTAATTCAACAAGATTCCCGACATCCTGATCGAATGCTAGTCGGAAACTTTAGTAGACGACCGCACTCCCGATGCCATCGACGAAGTGCACTTAGGCGGAACACCGCGGCCGCGAGCACCCGAACGGATGCTTTTGGCAACGGGGTTCTCCTACAGTCACTTGGTCGGGGCTATGGGGCAAGGCTATCCAGTAAGGTTACCCGACGAGTATCCGCGTACACAACGTGATTGCGACGGACTTTTGATCAACATCAAAATCCCGTGGCAACCGATCATCTGAGACTAAATTACTAGATTTATAAAATTCAAATTAGTTTTCATAAAACTAAATTTTGTGGATTCTAAATATTGTATCACAATCACAGATAGCTAGACGATGTTAAACTTTTCGATCGAATCAACAAACACCCAAAATTTTCCAAAGAGCTCAACACTTGAACGGAGTTTAAAAAATACCCAGAACATGCCACAGCACCTATGGACCAACCGTAGAAGGGTCAACCCTTGCCTCACCTATGGCGCCGTGGAACTACCACAAATCCTAGGGTTTGGTGGCGGTTCTGACGGTCACAGAATCGAGTTAGGGTTTCGTTCTTCTAGAGGGTCCATAGAAAACACCTGTACGATTTTCTGAAGATTTTAAACACGGAAAAATCCAACTCTTGGAAAATTTCCAGGAAGAGAAAAAATGGGTTATTAATATACATTCAAACTTTTTAACGTTGTCTAAATAACCCGAAATGATGTTAGAATTACGACTATGAAACACTCTGAATTGCCTTTACAGAAAGATAACATCACATGCAATCTTAGTAAAAACAAGCAGCACCTGAAATACCAAAACCCAAAGACTGGAACACCGACAAAAATTGAAGCCCAGAACATAGAACAGGGCCGGCCTGGCCGGATTTTCCTGTTGGAGATAGTGCCCTCAGAGTCAATTATTGGATCACAGGCACGTGATTGCAATGATTGAGGGAGGACCTGTCCCAGTAGGACAGTCTTACTCAAGATGATAGTATGCTATCTGGTTTATCTTTATCATCATGTACTTCTTTAGGTGACATTACTGATCACTATTGCACGTTGATAGAGCCCCTAGGATTCTTGCTTGACTACCAGCAGTATGAGGGCGATCATATACGTGGGAGCTGGAGTCTATAAGCACATCCTTAAAAGGTCCCTAGTCGTGGGAGTTTCGAGAATGGGCATCGATACTCCATTAGTAGACTAGTGTATACAGTCGAGACCCCGACGAGGGGCGGTGGCCGGTCTCACAAGCCACTGGTGTCAGTTTGTTCACCTAAGATGTATACAGGTGCTCATTGGGTTATGTGTACACCGGACAGGACTCGCCGGGAACCTGCTAGTTGGGATTATACCAGACGTCAGATGGTAGTTCCCTAGTGACATGTGTACAGGTTAGTTCATCGAACTGAGATCGTCATTTGTCTCGTGTGAGTTCCCACTGTACTTTGATTACTACCCTACCACGGCTCAAAGTAGTCGTGCAAACAGGTTTTAGTTGGGTACAGTCCCGAGCCACATGGAGGCAGTGAGCGGATCTGCAGGGGTTCGTCTCTCCCGGTATTGGGGGTGAGGTTGCGTTGTGTCTAGGAGAGCCATTACACAAAGCCCTCGGCCGAGGCAGGAGATTTACTGGTAAGTATTCCAGTAGTATCTCAGGGTGTTCTGGGCTACACTCCGACACGACTTATACCGCTTTTGGGGGTCTGACTTTTACCAACCCCCTAGGCCCGCCATGCGATACTCATAGACGAACGGACCGGACTGTATGGATATTGTCACTGATAGGCTCAGTAGGGTGTCAGGATGAGTTCGCTCATCGACGTCCTTTTTTGTCAATAGTTGGTAGCCCGTCACGTATGGCTAATACCTCTGACGTGCTAGTGGTTAAATCCACAGCCATAGTATTGACGAGTCTTTAGAGTCCCCCACACAGACAGTTACTCAAGTTTCGGGCGAAACGATGTAGAGGCCGTATGGAGATATCGCAGGGTTCGATCAGATACGTGCGGTATTGCACGGATCGTGATCGGACGGATTTTACTAGCCGGCTTTAGCTTAAGCCGGATCCTGGTATTAGACAGTGTAGATTTTGTCTTTTAGCATTTGTGTTCAGTGGGAATACAAATGCGGGCATGTATATGCAGTCGCGGGGTTTTCCTGTAATTTATTACGGGATCCGTTTTCTGAAGTTGCCAGTTTGCATTCCGTTCCGGCCGGTTTTCCTTTGTTCCTTCCCGGCCGGACTTTTCCTATGGAGGAGGTTATTTCCAAGTTTGCAAATAACATTTTGTGGAGGGGTTTCTTGCTTTTGTGGCTTCATCATGAGATGCTTTTTCCATCTCATCCATTGCTTTTATTATGATATGATTAGATTAGAAGTGATGTGACTTTATTACCTCATTATCATCTATTTGGATGTGGTCACCCCTTCATGTTTCCTACACTCACCTTCCTTGTGCTACCCCCCCCCTTGTTAATTCCCTACATGTTTTGGCCGGCCACTAGTGAGGGGAGAGAGTGAGAGTGGTTGATTTTGTATGAGGGAAATTTGGTTATCTCATTTGGCTTGCTCACAAAATCCTTCTCACCTCTCCAAAGTTCATATTGATTCCTCCATCATGGCAACTATACTAAACCCCAAAGAGACATGGATTCTACACTTAGTCTACAGCAAATCTTGGACGCGTCGGCTAGCCAACTTCACGCCCGAGTTGCCTCGGTCCAGAGGTGAGAGCCCATATACGAACCCGGCTACGTGGTGCCTTTCCGACGAGGACGTGACGAACGGAGTTTCCGCAGGAGATCGGAGTGGAGACGAAGACCGAAGGACATGGATCGCTTGGTATAGTTTCTACCCCATTCTCTTGATTGCTAGGATTAGGTTAATGGTTACGATCCGGGTTTATTGTCCGCGGTAGCGCCGGTTTAAAGTTAAGAAAAAAAATTTGATTCCGCATTTTGGCCTCGAGAAGTAGGCCGGGGCGCTACCGTGGCGCAACATGGTATCAGAGACACGCCATTAACCTAGTCTAGCTTGCTCTAGTATGTTTAAAGACCCGATCGAACAAAAATCCCAAAAACCGTATTTCGTGTGCATCAGGTTTCTGTCGAAATTTTTTGGACTCTAAAAATTTTTCAGGTAGTTGCAGAATGATGTGCAGGGAAGTATAAGAATTCTGGTAAAATTTGGTCGCCGGAATCCATCATCCCACCGCGGAACCGCGGCCAAAGCCATGCTTGGGCCGCGGTTCCGCCGCCACTTAGGCTCCTCACTGCACCAAATTTTTTCAGATTGTCTTACACTAGAAAATAGGGTTTCTGGAATATTATTTTTGGGCCCAGATTTTCTGTAAGTGCTACAGTAATGCTTTGGGGCCCACTTGGCAAATTTGTTCGATCGGAAATTTTAAACACGCTAGTTCACAGTATTTACATTATATCTGCGACCGTGAATGTCATTTGATCGGTAAATCCTGTCTAACTGCTATAGCCCTTTTAGACGGATTTGCGAACGTGACATTCACGTTGATGTTCTGTGTTGTGCTGTGATGTTGCGGATCGGTCGTGGGGATACCCTGGTTGCAGTGGTAGTACAATTTTGTTTTATATATATATTTGATATTGCGGGGCGAGCGTCCGACATGTGGACTGCCGTCACTGCCTGTTTGTATTATTCTTTTGGGGCACGACCTGGTTGCGGTCGATGTACCCGTTGTATGTATATTTTACTTTCTGTACTAGGATTACACTGCGGAGGGGTGCACAGATAGCCGGGTTCTAGAGGGCAACAAGCCCGCATCTCATGGCGTTGAGACGGAGGGGGCTTTACTCTAGAATTGGCGGGCTATTCGCCGCACTCGTAGGGGGTACAGGTTGACCCAGGAGGGGTGCCCAAGTTACCGGATTCCGTGAAGTGCTGGGTGGTCCATTCACGTTGCTGAAGGGGGCTGCCTCGCTTCAGGTTTTGGCGGGTAACTTGCCGCGCCCGTAGGGGTCTAGGATTTTCATTGCACAGGCTATCCACACGACCAGGGGAACGTCGGGTTTCAGTAGCGGCTCTATGAAACCCGGGGATCCCAGATATCTGTATTGTTTTGTGATGCTGGTTACATTTCTGTGATGTTGCATTTTACCACGCCTTGAACGAAAATTATATATTATATATATACTAGTAGATGTTGTATATGTTTTGCATCCGCGCTAGTCCAGTCCCCGCTCTGTCATTAGTTAAGTAACCTAATGGGTGATGACGGGACCCAGTGGCGAATGCGGATGGCATATACGTACATCATTATTTTCGTTCTTTTGTGGTGTAATCAATTGATGGGACTGCGTTGATTCGGATCAATGCAAGCTAAACAAACCTATTCTGATGTTGTTGGAACATTTTTCAAAAAGCTGTTATTGCAAGGGCGTTCCCTTTTGTTTTGCACAGTGGTATTCGGTTATGAATATCCAACACCTCAGTCGACGAGGCAAGGGCCGAGATCCCTTCACCGGGAGTGACCCCTTGGACAGAAGTTTGCGTCAGGGTAATAACTTCACTATAGCCGATTGCCTTTTGCTTTGCATCGTGGTATTCAGTTGGAATATCCTGCACCTCATTCTACGGGGAAAGAGTCGAGATCCCTTCACCGGGAGTGACCTCTTTAGCAAAGGGTTTTCGCCACTATATTTTTTATAAAAAACTATGCAGTTCCTTCAACGATATCAAGTTCATTACGTTAAAGGTTTTTCGCCAAAAACCAGCCGTAGCCCTCCGTTATTTCCTACAGGTATTATTTAGTATTCGTGTTGCGTTTGTTGACCTAGTCAAGACGTAGTGTTCGGTAGCTAAGTGGTACTTGTTTGTTGCATAAGTGGGATTGGTTAGGACAGTCGTGCGGCCTTGTTGACCTAGTCAAGGGCACGTACGGGTGGGTTTAATGCAATCCAGAATAATGACAGGTTGAACTTGACTAGCGGTTTATGGTTTGTTGACCTAGTCAAGGTCATAAACCGCTTGGGGTAAAAATCACATCGGGAGTTTCTAAAGAAACTGAAACTTGCCAGGCATGCGCATACCTTCTGGAGTGTGGTGACTTGAGTGGATTCCGTCAAGTTATCATGCGATGATAGTTGGATCCCGATTCCTACTGATGAGTTGGTTTACTCCTCGGGTGATCCCGACTAATTCTTCTTTCGGGTTTGGAGAAGAATTTGAGGTTACAGTGGGAGGTTTCCTGATTAGATAAAGTGATAACCATTCTGATCTAGGTTAGAGTACACGCTGAGTGTTTCTTTTCTCTCTCTCTCTTTGGCAGCGACCATTGACCCGACCCTAGACTATGACTCAGTGACCAAGATTAACCGAACCTTCTTACAAGACTGGCTTTTGGATTGTCAGAGTTGCAAACCTCATTGCCACTCCTACTTCTACCCTTTTCTCCAGGACACCCCGTATTACTACGAACGTCCACTTCCATTGGACAAAACCATCGTATGGTTATATACGAACTCGAAGGAATTCGAGGATGGTTTCCGGTTCTGGAGAAAACGAATAGGACTATTCAGTTGTCTTTTCTTTTTACCTTCTCTCAGGTTGCGAGTACTCCTTGGTTTAGGAGATAGTACACCTATTATGCAAATTGGATAGTCTTCTTCCAAACCTTAGGCTGGTGCCGAACGGTGGGGAATGAAGAAAACCAATTAGCATAACGATGGTGTACAGAAGGTATTAAGTTAAGCCAAAGAAAGGGATTAGTAAGAGGGCAAAGTAAATTGCGACAGCTATTCACGACCAAACCAAGTATTTCTTCGCTAATCTTAAATCACCTTTGTATTTCTCCAGGACACTCCGTATCACTATGAAGATCCACAGTTTATTTGGATATTCCATCGTATGGTTATATACGAACTCGAAAGGAACTTGTTCCAGTTCGGGGATGGATTCTGGTTCAGGAGAAATAGGAATAAGGTTTATTCGGTTGTCTTTTATCTTCACCTTCTCTCGCATTGCGAGTGCTCCTAGGATAAGGACAGTACACCCATTATGCTTATTGGATAGTCTTCTTCCAAACCATAGGCTGGTGCCGAACGGTAGGGAAGGAAGAAAACCATTTGGCCTAAAGGGGTGTACAGAAGGTAATGACTAAAGACATATAAAGGGATTTAGAGATATGGCAAAGAATTATACGGTTACAGTTGTGAATCTGGATAATGGAAGAGGCATTACTAGGATTACCAGGATACCCCATCGAAACATTTCAATGTTTCAGTTTCACTGTGTACTGTTAAAAGAAAACAGATTTCCCAATTAGACACTTGCTCCAGGGTATGTATTTACCAGGTTTGATTCTCACATCTGTATGGTTTTACAGATGGTGAGTGGGAGAAAGTTATTGGGAATTAGGTGATCATCCTCATTATATCGGGATTCGTTGTAATTGGTGATATTTGAGGAAGTCACCTGGATTGTTTGCCAGACGGAAAATATTTGGTTTTGAATATCCGTTGTTATGCACCAATTTCAAATTGATATATCTGTACATCTATTTTTATAGAGTGAGATGTACCTTTTTGAAATTATGTCTATGACAATTACCTATATCAGTGGATGATTAGGTAAGGAGCATTAAACAGCGGTGTAATTCTTTTTAACCATAAGTACAGTTTACGACCTACAGGGAATGAGTTATTACACTCAGGGGACTTATACAGAGTATTGTATGTTGTCCAGTGTCCATTAGGACAGAGGGGTTGGTCCTCGTACTATATTCTATTTACTTGTGACTTCTCTTGTTCTTAGACAGGTGTTTCGTTGAAACACAGGGTCTGAGTTTTGAGAAGTTATTGGTATATGAGTAAAGTAGAGAACCGGGTATTGCAAGTATCGGGATTCTTCAAGGTGATCGAAGATGTAGATACTTGTGAATGGTACTCAGTTGATAGTAATGATTAAGAGAACTTGCTTCTCTTTCGGGTTACTCATAATTGGAAGCACTCCTAAGTTGAGTAACGCTGATCGGCCTCCTTCCATTTAGTTGACATGCATTGGAGACAGCTGCATGATTTGAATCTAGTTCAATTAAATCAGTGCCTCTGTTTCTGTATTGGATATAGAACAGTTCATATCTTGACATTGTTAAGATACGGGGAGTCGTCCAGCTTATGCTTAAAACCAGACTCTGGATAACTCAAGGCACGTTTCTGTAATGGCTGTTTGTGGGTTGACCCAGGCTATGACGAGGGTTGACTTTCTACCTGTAGGGTTCCTAGGCACTCTTATGGAGTCTCACAAGTGATCAAACATGCACAAATCAAATTTTACAAGTGCCTACAAACCCTAATACGGATCGTTAACTAGATATATAGGCGAATGAAGCAAGTAATCGAATTAAAGGCTAAGGGAAAGTGACTACAACCTTTGTAGATCCGGTCAACCACCTCCTAGGCTCCGTGATGAAGTCCCTCCGCTGTCCAAAACGAACCCATGACTCTAGCATCGGTATCATCGAAGAATGGGCAGGCTTGATCGTCGGTTCGATGCCGAAGATGATCTACGTCGAGGTATCACAAGAACAAGCTCCACCTTCACCAAGCCATGAAAATTTGTGAAGGAAACACCCTATACTACTTGGCAAGAGGTAGAGGATGAAGAAATAGGAAGTGGGTAGACTTTAGTTTTGGATTTCTCAATAGTTTTCATCACTTGCCATTGGAGTAGCAAGCTTTTCTTCATGTTGAAGAAGATGAAGAAGAAGAAGAAGATATGATAAGTTATTTTAAAAAGGAAAATAAAAAGAATACTTATCATAACTTCAACCATGGTTTAGTGTAGAGATTTAACCAAGGTTTAGATGAGTGGTTAGGGTTAAAGAAGAGACAAGAATGGTTGACTTGTTCAAAGCTACAAGAAGCTTCAAAGAAAAAACAAACTAAGCCACCATTTCTTTTTCTCTTTATCTTTTCCAAAACAATAATAAATGGATAAATAAATAAGAGAAAAGAAACCCTAACCATTCACTGAACATGGTTTAATCTTTACACAAACCCAAAAGAGCAAGTATCATCAAACATGATACAATCTTGTGCACAAAAGTATATCACATATACAATGTGTACAAACCAAGTGAGTAAATCCATTTAAAGTGAACCAATACTAGTTAACGCGAAGTAATATATCAAATATATAAATATGCACTAAATCATTAAATCAACACTTGATTTAACGATCCGGTCATATCGGATATAACCGACTAGTATCATATGTATCGGCTTATCGAATCAATCCTTGATTTGATAACTAGGTTATATCGCATATAACCATTCGATACATTCATCGCGAGAATAGAATACGGTATCACATACACGCATTATTCTCGGTCCCGCCCATATCTCATATGCGCTCCTATTTCGTTTCGCTTGAGCCAGGAAACCTCTGTGTAGGACTCTAAAGACTCGTCAATACGCCGGCAGCAGATGATGATCATATCAAACAACCACAAGCCGCAAGCGGTCTGCCAAACGTAACGGCCACCCGGGTATTGAGCGATCAGAAGATCGACGAGCAAGCCCGCTCACACTCCTGTGAATCCAACCAGTAACACTTACCGTACAGTCCGGTCTGTTCGTCTGATATGCCGCATATCTCGCCTAGGGGTGGTAAACGTCAGACCCCAATAGCTCGATAAGACATGCCAACGTAAGGCCCATAACATTCGTGAAACTACTGATAACTCTTACCAGTATATCAATGCAACCCTGGCCAGGGATTTCCTGTTATGGCCAGTCGAGCATAGCACAACATCAACCCCCAATACCGGGAGAGACGAATCCCCTCCTATCGCTCATTGCCTCCATGTGAATCGGGACTGTACCCAAAAACCACCTGTTTGCACGACTCAGTAGAGCCGTGGTAGGGTGGAAATCAAAGCACAGTGGGAGACACACAAGACTCTATGACTATCTCGGGTCAACAGACTAAGCTGTACCAGTGTCACCAGAGAACTGCCATCTGACGTGAGGTATAATACCATCTGGGAGTTCTCGGCGAGTCCGTTCAGTGTACACAGTCTCCACTGAGCACCCGCATACCATCTTCGATGTCAAACACCAATGGATATGGGATCATCCATCGCCCATCGCATGGGTCGAGAAGATATGCGCTAGTCTACTCTGGAATATCGATGCCCCGTCTCGATATTCCCACGACTAGGAACAATGAAAGATGTACTCATTGACTACCCAGGCCCCACTAGTATGATCTGCATCATAGTCCTGGAAGTCGAGTACACATCCTAAGGTCTTTATCAACATGTAATCAGAGAGACAGAAAGTATACATGTTAAGATAAAGAACAACCAGATAGCGTACTATCATGTCGAGCAAGAAAGTCCAACCTATATATGTCCCAGCATCCACTACAATATTCATCCAATGTACAGTAATGGCCTCTAGGGCATACATATAACTAACAATCTCCCACTTGCACTAGGGCCATCTGTAGCAGTGGTCGCAGTATCTAATACTCAACCATCCCTTACGAGTCTCTCTCTGGGAAAAGGCCTTCGTGAGTGGATCCGCCGTGTTGTCCTCTGAGTCTTCTCTCCTAACCTCGATCACCCTGGAGATCAACTATCTCCATGATCAGGTGATGGTGCCTCAGAATTTGTCTGGGTCACTGATGGGACCAGGGTTCCAGGGCCGAAGCCACACTTCCATTGTCATACAATGGCAGGAACCTAGTTCATCTTATGAACCAATATACACCCAAACTTCCTCTTTGGTAGTATCTTCAATAGCGATGTTACCAGCCTTTATCGTCTAGTTTGCCACGGTATCTAGCTTGGAACTCTTCCAACATACCGTCCATCTACTGAGGGTAAAGACAATGCCCGTGACTGACATTCAGTCGTCTTTATCACCCTGGAACTCTTCCAGTGATTCTCCCCAGGATCGATTGATACCATCTCACTACATCTAGTGAGAATCCTTGCATCCAATTACATCTATCTCATAGATGAAAACTCAGGATTTAGAAGGTATCATTTTGATCCTATTTGGAGAATCCTAGTGATAATAGGAGATTGACCGATCGTAGTATAGGAAACTCTCTTCCTATCAAGAGTATGTTGTCTACGTACAATACGAAGATGACCACCTTACTCTCTACTACCCTTTTGTATATACAAGGTTCGTCTACCATTTTGATGAAGTCAAACACTTTGACTATCACATCAAAATAGACGTTCCAACTTCGCGATGCCTGCTTCATTATGTAAAGCAACTTGCACACGTTTCCGCTGCTCCCACTGTTTACGAAGACCTCTGGCTGTGTTCTTATAGATGTTCTCTTCTAAATCAGTATTTAGAAAAGCAGTCAGAGCACCCAACCACCAGATATCGCAGTCATGGTATGTAGCCGTGGCAAGTAGGATCTGGATGGACTTAAGCATAGTCACTTGGAAAAAGGTTTCATCATTATCCATGCCTGGTTGATGACTAAAACCTTTAATAAGTCTAGCTTTGAAAGTCTCAACTTTTCCATCTACACCAAGTAATCTTCTTAAGATATACTTGCTCCTGATGGGGATTTAACCCTTCAGATATAGCAGCCAAAGTCCATACTTTGCTGGTGTACATGGATTCCATCTCAGATCGCTAAGCATCCAGCCATTCTTACAGAGTCCCTACTCTTGATGGCCTGCTCGAAACTAGTTGGGTCATCATCTCATGATGCAATCCTTGCTCCCATTGTCATCGAGAAACCGAGGTATCTCTCAGGTGGATGAGGAACCCTACTAGATCGGCGGAGAGGCTGAGGTTCGTCGGGAACTATAGAATCCTTTGGTTCTGTCAAATCATCAACTGCAGTTTTGTATAGCTGGAACCTTTCCAGTTCTACAGAACTGATCCTGCCTCGATCTTGTCCGGATTTTGCTTTTGACATAGGCCGGACAGTCCCAAATCTTAACTCGCTTAAAAGATGGGTTCTTCCCATACCATATCTCATATGGAGTGGTAGGCACTGATTTGATTCAAACCTAATTCAATAGGTATGCAGCTTCTCAGGTGCATAACCCCAAAAGGAAATAGGTAACTCAGTAATACTCATCATAGAGCACACCATATCTAATATTGTGCAATTGCTCCGCCCTGATACACCGTTGTGCTGTGGTGTATTCAGAGGAGTAACACTGAGAGACAATCTCATTCTCCTTTAGAATAGTCCAGGAATTCTATGCACAAGTATTCTCCTCCCTGATCTTATCATAGGACATAATACTTATACCCGTATTTTGGTTCTCTACTTCTAACTTACATTCTGTGAATATCTCAAAAGGTTCGGACTTATGTTTCAACAGGAACATATGACTGAATCTTGAGAGATTATCACAGAATATAAAGAACCAGTCTTGGCATGTGTAGACAGGAGACTTTACATACATCATCATGTAACAGTCCCAAGAGTTTACTAACTCTTTCTCTGTTTCTAATAAACAGAGCTATGGTCATCTAATCTTTGTGACATGACTGGCAAGTTTCACAAGATGTAAATTCAAACTGATTTAAATATGCATCTAAAATGTAACTTGAGCCAGTCGGGTCGCATTGATGTGACCTAGTCTACAATGCCTCAAGAAGGATTCGTTCATTTCTGAACTCTTCCTCTTGTGTGTGTTCTGTATACAAGGAACTGTAGTTTGATTTAGAGCATCAATGCTTTTAGATAACGTGCCTGAACCGATCAACTTTTGATATAGGAAATGTTCAAAACATTATCCATCAATACAAAATTATGTCATTTCTTTACTAATAAAGAGACTGATATGATTTTGTATATCAGGTTCGGTATTTAACAGCATTTGTTCAGAATCAATGTACTAGTAATACAGGGTGACAGTGACCAACAGACATGGCTGCAACACTTGCCCCGGTTTCTGTCTCATGAAACCTATCACCCGTTCTCAGTTTTTCTACCTTTTTGTAGCCCTATGTAACAGCTTACATATCTGGGATCCTGATCCGGTATACCCAGGATGCAGAGGATACTGAGAAACAGTTCTGTTTAACGAACACACCCGAAGAAGATGCATCATATGCACTTTCTTCGTTTGGGCGGCATAGGAATTCTGGTATTCCCCTATTTCCTGCTCGGTCTTATAACAATTATAAGTCGGAGCGGGACCAACGTTCCCCAGCTCAGTATAACAAGCGGGTTCGGTCAATACATCCATATTATTATCTTGATTAAGGCGTGATATAGTCGCTACCTGGAGAGAGAGAGAAGAAAACACTCTGCGTGCGCTCTTGCAAGATCAGATTGGTTATATAATTTATCTAATCAGGATGGCTCCCACTGTTTTTATCAAATCTTCCTTCAAACCCTAAAAGGAAAGACTAGCCGGGATTAATTACACTCTACAAGTTCGCCAATCTTTCAGCCAGGCCAGTGTCGGTACTTTGAGGGAGGTTCCCCGTGCTTTCGCACGGACCTAATTACAGTAAACCTCGTTTTCCCATAGGCGTAACCCCGTTGACACCTTTCTAGACACCTACTTGATCGGCTAATTGCAAAGTGCAAAACTCTCCCAGGAGTAACAATTACTCGCAGTGGGTATCGGGATCCAACTATCATATAGAAGGTATGCAATCTCATTGCAAATTTCAACACTTGAAACTCCCGATAATGGTTTTTACCCCTAGCACCTATGACCTTGGCTAAGGTCAACAAATCATAGGTACTAGTCAAGTTCTACCCGTCATTTCGTGATTAATTAGACCCACCCACATGACCCTTGGCTAAAGTCAACAAAGCCACATGACTGTTCTAACTAATCGCATCATATGCGGTGTAGGAAGACATCACTTAGCTACCGTACACTGTGCCTTGACTATGGTCAACAAACACAGCACGAATAGTATGTACTCTACTTCCTAAAATGACGGAGGGTTGCGAATGGTTTTTTTGTGAAAACCTTTAACGCTTTGAACTTGATCTCGTTGCGGAATCAAATGGTTTTTAAATGGAATGTTTTTCGAAGCTTTTCTAGTTTTGCTAAAGGGGTCACTCCCGGTGAAGGGATCGTCGGCCCTTTCCTCGTCGAATGAGGTGCGGGATATATCACTGTGCAAAGCAGAAACTATAGAAACGATCAAAAGACAAACCGAGTGATGTAGCATCTGCCAGTTATTGCTAAAGGAGTCACTCCCGGTGAAGGGATCTCGGTCCTTTCCCTATCGAATAAGGTGCAGGATGTTCGACAAGGAACACCACGATGCAAAGCAAGAACTGTAGCTACCTGTTTTATTTTGAAATTCGATTCCACAACATCAATTAGGTTTATTTTTCTTTCATTAATCTCATTAATGAATATCCCATCATTTAAGTCCACCTAACCATCACAGATAAATATAACGTACGCTTATGCCATCCGCATTCGCCTCGATGTCCCGACTGCACCGTTAGGTTAGGTGACTAACGCCAGAGCGAGGCAGGGCTAGCGCGGGTGTAAAACATAAGCAACGTCTATATAATATATCATATATACTATATATAATACCTGTCACAGAACATCATATGATCACATCACAGATAAAACACAGCAGAAGAAACATATGAAATATTGGATATACTATGACGTCCGTGTTTTCAATACGAGCCAGTATAAAACACGGATTCCACGGTCGTGATGAATAGCCAATCCCACACCCCAAGACCCCTACGAGAGCGGCAAGCAACCCTACCAATTCTAGGGTTAGGAGACCCGGACTCGACTCCTCGAGTTCGTCTCCCACTGGACCCCAGAACCCGGTTACTTGTGCTCCCCTCCTTGGGTCTATCTTAGTGCAGAAAAGTAAATAATATACAATGGGTGAAAACTTCCGCAACCTGGAAGTGCCCCAATAAAAGAATATTACATACAAGTTTTTTACATGAATGAAAATGAAAAAACACTCATCTCACATAAAAACCCCCCGGCTATTCAAACACGACGATCCAATATAACATATCCAGCAACACATAACATCACATGTCATCAACGTAAGTAAATATGCGCATCCCAATTGTCGTTGACATATAGCAACGAAACCGGCGACATTACATATTACACTTACGGTCACAGAAAAGAAAGTGCAAAACTACAACAGTTGGAATCCGCAATCTCTTTAGACATCGCATGCCTAATCAAATGAATTCCTTAGACATCGCATGCCTAACAATTATAAACCCCGCATTTTAGTCTCAAAATCGAAAACACTTTTCAATATCGAGTCGGGCAATTCAATAGGATTCCCGACATTCTGATCGAATGCTCGTCGCAAACTTTAGTAGGCGGCCGCACCCCCGATACCGTCGACGAAGTGCACCAAGGCGGAACACCGCTGCCGCGAGCACCCGACCGGATGCTTTCGGCCACGGGGTTCTCCTACAGTCACTTGGTCGGGGCTATGGAATGAGGCTGTCTATTAAGTTTACCCGGCGAGTATCCGCGTACGCTACGTGATTGCGACGGACTTTTGATCACATCAAAATTCCGTGGCAACCGATCAAGTGAGACTAAACCGCTAGATTTATAACATTCATTCAGTTATCTCATAACTACTTGTGAATTCCAATTATTGTATCACATTCCGGATAAATAGAAAATGCTAAACTTTTCGATCGAACAATCGAACACCCAAGTTTTCCCGATACAGCTCAACACATGAAATAAGTATAACAACATTCAGTTCGTGCCTCAGTACCAACGGTCCAGCCGTAGAAGGGTCAAGCCAACGCCTCACATGTGGCACGCCATACTGCCCCAAACCCGAAGGTTCAAAGGGCAGTTCAAGATGATCACATAATCGAGTTAAGGTTTGTTGTCTTCTAGAGGGTCCATCGCGTTACTTGCACTACTTAGAACGTCGTTAAACTACGGAAAAATCCAACAATTGGAAATTTCCCGGCAGGGGAAAAAGTGGGTATTTATATCCGGTCGAACTTTTTAACATATTCTAAAAATACCCGGAAATGCACACCGACAAAATTAGACAGTCCGATCGAATACACCGAGTCCCCACCCAAATCAACCCAGAAATTTCAACTCTTTAATAAATATTAAAAATTCCCAGGAAAACCAGCACTGCCAAATATGAGTTACTGTGCCAAATTCAATGCAAGATACGACAAAATAGCCGCGGAACCGCCGCACGAGCCACGCTCGTGCCGCGGAACCGCGGCAGTTTAATGGAGTTAGGGTTACGAATTGCACAGTTACTCTTATATTTTCCTGCTGATATTTCTGGATATTTTTAATTCCAAAATATCCACATTTTACAGAAAAGTCCAGAGAGCATTTTCAAAGTCGGGTTTTGGGTCGATCGGACTTCTAACTCCGTCGGGACTTCCCCTAAGGCTCTAGCAAGGCTCTGATACCACTGTAGGGTTCCTAGGCACTCTTATGGAGTCTCACAAGTGATCAAACATGCACAAATCAAATTTTACAAGTGCCTACAAACCCTAATACGGATCGTTAACTAGATATATAGGCGAAGGAAGCAAGTAATCGAATTAAATGCTAAGGGAAAGTGACTACAACCTTTGTAGATCCGGTCCACCACCTCCTAGGCTCCGTGATGAAGTCCCTCCGCTGTCCAAAACGAACCCATGACTCTAGCATCGGTATCATCGAAGAATGGGCGGGCTTGATCGTCGGTTCGATGCCGAAGATGATCTACGTCGAGGTATCACAAGAACAAGCTCCACCTTCACCAAGCCATGAAAACTTGTGAAGGAAACACCCTATACTACTTGGCAAGAGGTAGAGGATGAAGAAATAGGAAGTGGGTAGACTTTAGTTTTGGATTTCTCACTAGTTTTCATCACTTGTCATTGGAGTAGCAAGCTTCTATTCATGTTGAAGAAGATGAAGAAGAAGAAGAAGAAGATATGATAAGTTATTTTAAAAAGGAAAATAAAAAGAATACTTATCATAACTCCAACCATGGTTTAGTGTAGAGATTTAACCAAGGTTTAGATGAGTGGTTAGGGTTAAAGAAGAGACAAGAATGGTTGACTTGTTCAAAGCTACAAGAAGCTTCAAAGAAAAAACAAACTAAGCCACCATTTCTTTTTCTCTTTATCTTTTCCAAAACAATAATAAATGGATAAATAAATAAGAGAAAAGAAACCCTAACCATTCACTGAACATGGTTTAATCTTTACACAAACCCAAAAGAGCAAGTATCATCAAACATGATACAATCTTGTGCACAAAAGTATATCACATATACAATGTGTACAAACCAAGTGAGTAAATCCATTTAAAGTGAACCAATACTAGTTAACGCGAAGTAATATATCAAATATATAAATATGCACTAAATCATTAAATCAACACTTGATTTAACGATCCGGTCATATCGGATATAACCGACTAGTATCATATGTATCGGCTTATCGAATCAATCCTTGATTCGATAACTAGGTTATATCGCATATAACCATTCGATACATTCATCGCGAGAATAGAATACGGTATCACATACACGCATTATTCTCGGTCCCGCCCATATCTCATATGCGCTCCTATTTCGTTTCGCTTGAGCCAGGAAACCTCTATGTAGGACTCTAAAGACTCGTCAATACGCCGGCAGCAGATGATGATCATATCAAACACCCACAAGCCGCAAGCGGTCTGCCAAACGTAACGGCCACCCGGGTATTGAGCGATCAGAAGATCGACGAGCAAGCCCGCTCACACTCCTGTGAATCCAACCAGTAACACTTACCGTACAGTCCGGTCTGTTCGTCTGATATGCCGCATATCTCGCCTAGGGGTGGTAAACGTCAGACCCCAATAGCTCGATAAGTCATGCCGACGTAAGGCCTATAACATTCGTGAAACTACTGATAACTCTTACCAGTATATCACTGAAACCCTGGCCAGGGATTTCCTGTTATGGCCAGTCGAGCATAGCACAACATCAACCCCCAATACCGGGAGAGACGAATATGCGCTCCTATTTCGTTTCGCTTGAGCCAGGAAACCTCTATGTAGGACTCTAAAGACTCGTCAATACGCCGGCAGCAGATGATGATCATATCAAACACCCACAAGCCGCAAGCGGTCTGCCAAACGTAACGGCCACCCGGGTATTGAGCGATCAGAAGATCGACGAGCAAGCCCGCTCACACTCCTGTGAATCCAACCAGTAACACTTACCGTACAGTCCGGTCTGTTCGTCTGATATGCCGCATATCTCGCCTAGGGGTGGTAAACGTCAGACCCCAATAGCTCGATAAGTCATGCCGACGTAAGGCCTATAACATTCGTGAAACTACTGATAACTCTTACCAGTATATCACTGAAACCCTGGCCAGGGATTTCCTGTTATGGCCAGTCGAGCATAGCACAACATCAACCCCCAATACCGGGAGAGACGAATCCCCTCCTATCGCACATTGCCTCCATGTGAATCGGGACTGTACCCAAAAACCACCTGTTTGCACGACTCAGTAGAGCCGTGGTAGGGTGGAAATCAAAGCACAGTGGGAGACACACAAGACTCTATGACTATCTCGGGTCAACAGACTAAGCTGTACCAGTGTCACCAGAGAACTGCCATCTGACGTGAGGTATAATACCATCTGGGAGTTCTCGGCGAGTCCGTTCAGTGTACACAGTCTCCACTGAGCACCCGCATACCATTTTCGATGTCAAACACCAATGGATATGGGATCATCCATCGCCCATCGCATGGGTTGAGAAGATATGCGCTAGTCTACTCTGGAATATCGATGCCCCGTCTCGATATTCCCACGACTAGGAACAATGAAGGATGTACTCATTGACTACCCAGGCCCCACTAGTATGATCTGCATCATAGTCCTGGAAGTCGAGTACACATCCTAAGGGCTTTATCAACATGTAATCAGAGAGACAGAAAGTATACATGTTAAGATAAAGAACAACCAGATAGCGTACTATCATGTCGAGCAAGAAAGTCCTACCTATATATGTCCCAGCATCCACTACAATATACATCCAATGTACAGTAATAGCCTCTAGGGCATACATATAACTAACACTACCATCTGGAAGATCAATAGTGATATTTTTCTAGACTCGCCACAGTTTGAATAAAAATGGATTTTTTCAGAAAACAGCAGTGGGAGTATGGTAGAACTGGAAGTGATTCCAGAACCGCAAACGATTACTGAAAATTTTATAGGAACCTAAAGATTCAACCTTGTTTGACATTCCATTGGCCACTCCGCAGATAAAGTGGGTAACCTCAGGCACCCGAGAGGTACTTCGGTATGCTCAAGGACGGTGGCAGGGAGGTTCTTGTTTACCTAGACTTGACACTACTGTTGTTCCAGACTATGAGACCCGGCAGGAGGATGAGTATAGCGTCGTTCTGAACTGGCTTCAGAAGTGTACGTGTATATGACTCTGCCAGAGGGTTTTCGTAGTCAGTGGGAGCAGTAGAAGCATGGTGGACAAGTGGCTTATGTCTATTTATAGACTAAAGCAGATACAGCTGAGATAGATCATCTATTTCTGATGTGACAGTCATAGGTTTGACTTCATCAGAATAGGGATGGATCTGTTAAGAAGGCAGTAGGGTGTGATGTCCTGGTATTTGGATGACATACACAGAGTAGGAAGTGATATTCCTATACTGCGATCGGTTATACTTTGGTTGTCACACAGTAGTTTCTCCACATGGGACTTGGATATTATATCAGACATTCTGATTACTGGATCTATGGTTTTAGATCTAGATTTGGGTGGTTTCCCAATCTGGGTACTTTGACAGCATTCTATGAGTATTTAGAATGGACGACTCCTGGCACGGTAGTGTACCTGCAGGTTGGAGTCACCCTCTCTAAAGGTGTCTTATAAACTAAAATAGAGAGGGATGTGCATGATTGGCAGATCACTTGCTTAGGCAATTGAGTCAATCATGAGATGTCAAGTACCACACCAGATGTTGTTCTTGCAGTAGATGCTATAAGTTGATATTAATCCAATCCTGGAGAAACGATCGGAAGAAGTTTTAGGACATAAGTGCGTGTTCTAGGGATTTGATAACGGCAGCCTCCTTTAGGAGACGGTTATCATTCCAGGCTTCCAAGGTGACCTGGACGACAGGGCGGCCGTCAGAGTTATAGTTCTCCCTCTGACGAGGGGCAGTGTTATGGACAGGTAGTCCAGGTGGATACTGAGGGAAGGCATGGCGCAGGACACTGATTAAGTTCAGTTGACGATACAGTCTAAGAAGTTTGGATTTGGAGTTCATTTTTGAGCTAGGCCCCATCAGATATCCAGACATATTCTAAGACAAGTATTGCTCATTTCGGGAGATGGCTTTCTCCGCGAACTTGAGATATAGAGAGACATAGAAAGAAACATCACAGCGGATCCACTCACTGAGGCTATTCCTCGAACGCAATAGTTTCACAAACGAGCTTTGTGAGATTGACTAGTAGAGGAGTTGGGTGTTCGGTATCACACAGGCTGTGAGTATGCGACATCGCAATAATTAGCCTTGAGTGCAAGTGAGAGATTGTTGGAGATAGTGCCCTCAGAGTCAATTATTGGATCACAGGCACGTGATTGCAATGATTGAGGGAGGACCTGTCCCAGTAGGACAGTCTTACTCAAGATGATAGTATGCTATCTGGTTTATCTTTATCATCGTGTACTGCTTTAGGTGACATTACTGATCACTATTGCACGTTGATAGAGCCCCTAGGATTCTTGCTTGACTACCAGCAGTATGAGGTCCCTAGTCGTGGGAGTTTCGAGACTGGGCATCGATACTCCATTAGTAGACTAGTGTATACAGTCGAGACCCCGACGAGGGGCGGTGGCCGGTCTCACAAGCCACTGGTGGCAGTTGGTTCACCTAAGATGTATACAGGTGCTCATTGGGTTATGAGTACACCGGACAGGACTCGCCGGGAACCTGCTAGTTGGGATTATACCAGACGTCAGATGGCAGTTCCCTGGTGACATGTGTACAGGTTAGTTCATCGACCTGAGATCGTCATTTGTCTCGTGTGAGTTCCCACTGTACTTTGATTACTACCCTACCACGGCTCAAAGGAGTCGTGCAAACAGGTTTTAGTTGGGTACAGTCCCGAGCCACATGGAGGCAGTGAGCGGATCTGCAGGGGTTCGTCTCTCCCGGTATTGGGGGTGAGGTCGCGCTGTGTCTAGGAGATCCATTATACAAAGCCCTCGGCCGAGGCAGGAGATTTACTGGTAGGTATTCCAGTAGTATCTCAGGGTGTTCTGGGCAACACTCCGACACGACTTGTACCGCTTTTGGGGGTCTGACTTTTACCAACCCCCTAGACCCGCCATGCGATACTCATAGACGAACGGACCGGACTGTACGGATATTATCACTGACAGGCTCAGTAGGGTGTCAGGATGAGTTCGCTCATCGACGTCCCTTTTGGTCAATAGTTGGTAGCCCGTCACGTATGGCTAATACCTCTGACGTGCTAGTGGTTAAATCCACAGCCATAGTATTGACGAGTCTTTAGAGTCCCCCACACATACAGTTACTCAAGTTTCGGGCGAAACGCTGTAGTGGCCGTATAGAGATATGGCAGGGTTCGATCAGATACGTGCGGTATTGCACGGATCGTGATCGGACGGATTTTACTAGCCGGCTTTAGCTTAAGCCGGATCCTGGTATTAGACAGTGTAGATTTTGTCTTTTAGCATTTGTGTTCAGTGGGAATACAAATGCGGGCATGTATATGCAGTCGCGGGGTTTTCCTGTAATTTATTGCGGGATCCATTTTCTGAAGTTACCAGTTTGCATTCCGTTCCGGCCGGTTTTCCTTTGTTCCTTCCCGGCCGGACTTTTCCGATGGAGGAGGTTATTTCCAAGTGTGCAAATAACATTTTGTGGAAGGGTTTCTTGCTTTTGTGGCTTCATCATGAGATTCTTTTTCCATCACATCCATTGCTTTTATTATGATAAGATTAGATTAGAAGTGATGTGACTTTATTACCTCAGTATCATCTATTTGGATGTGGTCACCCCTTCATGTTTCCTACACTCACCTTCCTTGTGCTACCCACCCTTGTTAATTCCGTACATGTTTTGGCCGGCCACTAGTGAGGGGAGAGAGTGAGAGTGGTTGATTTTGTATGAGGGAAATTTGGTTATCTCATTCGGCTTGCTCACAAAATCCTTCTCACCTCTCCAAAGTTCATATTGATTCCTCCAGCATGGCAACTATACTAAACCCCAAAGAGACATGGATTCTACACTTAGTCTACAGCAAATCTTGGACGCGTCGGTTAGCCAACTTCGCGCCCGAGTTGCCTCGGTCCAGAGGTGTGTCACGCCCCGCTACCCAGTGTACGGCGAAGTGGACGCGAAAAGGTCCGCTACGTATGTACTCAGAAGTACATACGCTAAGCGTAGCTAAGCAATATAAAGTAAATCACAAGAAACGAATAATGTAGAAATAACAGTAACTTTTATTAATAACATTCTTTGTACAATGCATGAAAGGAAAATACAACTGAAATGGAAAACAATGCCTAAACAGTGGCATAACAGAAAATGAAAATACTGGAAAGAACAAGGTACAATTATCTAGAGCTCTGGGTCTTCTTGGAACTGCTCCAAATCTTCACCGGTGGGCTCGATCTCAGCTGGTCCAACGCACCTGACGACATTCAAAGAAGAAAGAAATAGAATGTCGTCAGCGAACAGGTCGCTCGGTAAGTCCCAAAGATAAGGGGAATTAGGAAGACAGTGTAAAAGTGTTTTCTAAACTACTATATTGATGAATATTATGGAACAATGTTTAACGCTGTTGTTTGTAGCTTGGTACAGAAGGATGCCAGTGTATACGAGGGGGATCTCTATATGCTAGAGATCAGGGCAAAAGGAAAGTACAAGGAACCGTTATGCCACGGTACAACAGCAATAGGATTCAGGTTAGGTGTCTTAATCTGACCACCTCGTGCCACCTTTAACACCATCCGTACCAATCTACCCCATAAAACCCCGTGGTGTTTTAACAGTATTGTAGTATTGGAATATGTAAATTGGGTGACTGACCAAAACCATGATATCAGTAAACATGTTGTAACTGTGTAATCCGGTAAATGTAATATCAGGATAATGGATGAATATCCATGGTTTGATTCAGTCAAAAGGAATATATTGTTAACTGGATTCAGGGATTCAGGTATTCAAATTGTGTTGGAATATAAAAGAATATAGATTGACTTAAATCATATTCAAGTCAGAAATAGTCAGACTCTAACCCGAGTCAAACTAAAAGAAAGGTAATTTGAAGTTCAATATTAGTTAGGAGCCTTATTGTAATTTGTAAAACTTGAGAGGGTTTTATGTAAAAAGTACTTTTGTATAGTTTTCAAAATACACCTCAAGTATTTATTATTCGTCTTTATAATTATAATGAATGTGAATTTTATTTGTGTTATTCTAGTGAATATATCCTAATAAAAGTATTAATTGATTTATTGGAACCTCATGGTATTTTAATGTAACTTTTAATCTTGTAATTTTTAGAAAAAGATGGAAACTTTATCTTATAATAAAATAGGTGTTTAAATGATAAATATATATATATTAACACAAGAATAATTTTAAATAAATATTTTATTTTCCAAAGATCACATTTTTCTTAAATGCCGTATTTTTAACCTTTCGAGACCGAATGCTCCTTGCGGAGGTCTGAATCTCGCACTACTAGCCCGCGGGTGCACGATGAACCGTACTATCCCTAACGAGTTCCCCAAAAGTGGGTTGTAGCGGCGCTTTGGTTAGGTTTAACAAATACTTTTCATTTAGGAAAACGGTTTTATAAATATGGGGTATTTATTTGCAAAAATGTATAGTTTTCCGTATTTTAGTTGTTAGGGTTTCCTAAGCCAACTAGCCTACTTCTAAGGTCTAAACGACGAGTCATTATAAACCTCAAATCGCCTCTTCACCATCAATTGCGGCCAGGTAAGTGGGAAGGAACCACGGTCGTGGGCCTAATTAAAAACCACTAGCCTTAAACACACTTGCCTAGACACCACAAGAAAGTTTAGATAAACGATCGATGTCCATGACCAATCGTGTTTTCATTTTATTAAAAGATTTTATTTAGAAATGTTTACAACTTAAAGCTTTCAATAAAGGTTATAAAGATTAGGGTATTTTAGTGAAAAGTCCTGTAATTTCGTATTCTGTGTTTTTGTCGGGACCCGGTTCTTGCTTACGGAGCAAAGTGCCACACGGAACAAAGTGCCACGCCAAGTGTCGTGTTAAGTGGGTGGGGGCCACCTCTTGAATCCGTGGGGGCCACCTCTTGAGTCCGTGGGACCCACTGTAGAACAATGGGGACTCTTCGGAATACATTCCGAAAGGGGGCAGATCTGTACTATAAATGGAATGATACCACTCTTCAATACAGAGACGCCTTTTAAGTGAACCAGAACTACATGAGCTTGAGAACTCCGTAGTTAAGCGTGCTCGGGCCAGGGAAGTCTTGGGATGGGTGACCTCCTGGGAAGTGGCCCCTGGTCGGGTCCGGTTTGCCCCAAAGGACAAAACCGTACGGTTTCGGCCAGAGCGGACAATACTCTCTGTATTGGAGGTGGGGCGTGGCAGAATGGTATCAGAGCCGGTTCCTCAATAGTAGGTCTGTGGTTCGAGAACGAACCATTGTTCAAAGGTGGGGAGAATGTCGGGACCCGGTTCTTGCTTACGGAGCAAAGTGCCACACGGAACAAAGTGTCACGCCAAGTGTCGTGTTAAGTGGGCGGAGGCCACCTCTTGAATCCGTGGGGGCCACCTCTTGAGTCCGTAGGACCCACTGTAGAACAATGGGTACTCTTCGGAGTACATTCCGAAAGGGGGCAGATCTGTACTATAAATAGAATGATACCACTCTTCAATACAGAGGCGCCTTTTAAGTGAACCGGAACTACATGAGCTTGAGAACTCCGTAGTTAAGCGTGCTCGGGCCAGGGAAGTCTTGGGATGGGTGACCTCCTGGGAAGTGGCCCCTGGTCGGGTCCGGTTTACCCCAAAGGACAAAACTGTGCGGTTTCGGCCAGAGCGGACAATACTCTCTGTATTGGAGGTGGGACATGGCAGAATGGTCACGTCCCGATAGTACGGAACATGACCGGCACTTAAACTACGAAACGTCTCGAGGCGTACGTAATCCAAGTAAGCCGAAAACCCAGAAATGCAAACCAAGAAAAGTAGTAGAGTGAAGGAAAACCAATTTAAATAAGTAGTTTTAATAGCATAAGCCGAATTATGCGGGTTTCTAAAAACATCAAAAATTTCCTTAAAATTTCGGCAGAGTCTCCTTTGTAAATACTGGCTCCCAAACGGGATACAACATGAATAGTATACGAAATCAATAAAAGGCATCCCCAAGCGGGAGCTAGCTCTTCGTCAATCGACGGTCACAACCACACAAGCAATATAATATACAACGCCAACGGCGAGAATCAAAATTCAAAAGGAAACTCAAAACCACAAGAAAACCACAGAAATATAACGCGCGACTCTAAGGTCGAAGGAATAACATCGCTGGTCTCTATCTAAAAATAAATGCATGTTTGGTTGATGGAACTTCTAGATACAACTGAATAATAATATACAATGTATAATGATGGGTACGATACAAATAAACCCACCTACTAGCAAGTCACCCGAACGAAACTGTACCCGCAAAGCCGTAAAAAAACATGTACGGCGAAACCTGCAAGAAACTGGGGCACAACGGGGGTGAGTTGCCAACTCGTGAATAGAAAAACATCTACGCACAGAAATCGTATAAATAACGCAACCTAGGTCAATGATCATAATATATCCTCAAATATATGTATAACATGCAGCCTATAAAAATGGCTAGGGTAATATCTAACCCGAGTGTGATCTCATGTGCCCGTGCCAGTGCCTCAGGTAGCAATATATCATATGAATGAGGTATGAATGCACGGAACAGAATGCATGTACTGACAAAAACTGCTTTCATAAATCAGTGAGATTTCTGTATTTTTAAAGTGAGGTACCATAAATGAAATCAGCATAAAACAGTGCCCAGCATCGACACAAAACAAGTGTCCAAATATCTCGATATCTTTGTATCACAATCTCTGTACCTCAATATCTCAAAATCAATATCTAGGATGCCATCAATCCAGACCGGCCCCTACCATCCATCTCAAGACCACGACGGTATCCTCCGGATATCCGACGCGTCGGGTAATATCACCGGTCGGTAGTGCTCCCCTGCCGGGCTCAACGTCAACAACACATTCCTCTTGCCCCGGGGTACCGCACCGGGCCCACCATGTACCCGAAACGGTTCCTCCACTCCTCGAATCGGGTCTCGAAATCCATCAGCAAACTCATGGTGGACGACTCATACATCATGGGAAAACCGCACTTTTTATTTTAAAAGAGAGAAAAGGTTTATTTATGTTTTTGCGGTTTTCCTCCAAATCCAGAAAATCTCATGGAAATCCGAATCCAAAACCTCAATAACACGTAAAATAGTGAATATATGCATGAGAATCCATGAATGCGGCATAACAATGAATAACAGTATGCATGAAGTAGCAGGTAATAACTACAATGTCTAAACTATTAGCTAACAGGCTATGTCAAGCAATAATATTTTCTAAGGTGTACGTGACATGGCAATTACCGATGAAGATGTGTGTGAGCCGGCAAGTAAGTGTACGTGGTACATACGCATCATCGGTAATGGTGCTGGTGTCCTAACAGCATGATATCAATAATGGAGTATGAAACATAATATAAGCATGCGATGCGAAGCGAACCATAATAATGAGCGGGGGCTGAATACTAGACGCAACTATAACTAATCTGCATTAATCTAATATAAGTCCTACAAATGGTGCCTTTTGAAATAACACGAATCATGGGGTTTTGAAAATAGGGGCTACGGTGTTTTATGAAAAGATACGTCTTCTGAAATATCCGTAGGATCCCTTGGGCTGTCTTTTAAAATACCCACGATTCGTTAGTTTCTGAAATAGGTAAGAATCGAATCTAATCTAACAACTAAACTAAACTAAAGGGCTAAGCTAACAAGCTGGACTACAGGTAAGGAAACCGCCTAACATCTGAGTCGATACATATACATACCTGTATATATATTAGTCGGTGATCCCGCCTCAATAATATCATATCCGATACCATATCTATAATCAGACATCCCAAATCAAGAGTGCGGATCAATCATCAAAATATAGCTCGTACGTAAATCCGTCGTACGGCATCCCCAAATCTGGGTACGGGTTAATATCATATTCATCACACTATTCATCTGGTATCCTTTTTATCCAAGATCATAGTCCAGGGTACTGACCTATGTCTAGTACAATACTAAAATCATCAATATAGTCATGATCTGACTACTGATCGACAGTCTCGTACAAACCGATGTCACAACCACAAAACAAATCTCATCGACTCAGCTCAATCCCAAGTATCGTCCTCAAATCCGTATGTGAACACATAGTCCCATACCCATGTGAACACATAACTATAAAGAATCCCATGAGCACATATAAATAGGAATGTATGCAAGTATGTATGTGTGTATGTTTAGTGCAACACTACCCTAGGGTTCGCAACACTAAAATAATCCAACACACTAATATCCATCCTAAACATCGTTATTAATCCCAAATAACATATAATAATTGTTGGTGTGTATACGCATCCGTATACACCACCATGGACTGCGGGGGTGCTATACGCCATCCACCCGACTTCTCCCCGTAGATATAAATCTACTCACCTGGTCCTCGCTCGCCGGTGCCGACGTCGCCACGCGCTTGCTTGTCGTCTCGAAGTCCACATGGGGTACCTACATATCATAACGCACCGTATCGCATTAAAATCCGACTCATGACCAAAATGACTCACGAATCCCACATAGGTCAAAACCTATGGTTTGCTTCCACAAATCAACTTAAAAACCCTCGACGTCGGCGTGCAAACGCCAAACCATCGAGAAAAACCCAAACACACTCATTTACACAATCACAAGCACTAATTACAATATAAAATAGCTTAAAATTCACAAAAACCTCAAACTCACTTTAAAAGCTATTTTTCCGAAAATCTAGCAAGCAAAATTACCCGTTTTAGTACAAAACTCGACGTTTAAACAAATCTAGCGGCCGCAATATCCGCTCAATATCATAACCAAGTCATAAAAACCATTCCAATAATTTAATCTCATCAAAATATATATATTTACAAAAACCTAGTTAACAAAAATTAGCACAATTTTCCATTTTAGCTCAAAACTTAGTGTTTTAATCAACATTAAATATTTTAACAATTTTAGTGGCCATAATTCTCATTAAACATATTAACTAAGCCACACAACCATTAACTAGAATTTAATCTCACTACTTTATATAAATTACAAAAATCTAGTTTGCAAAACAATCATAATTAGGACAATTTAAATTTAACAATCTAGCAATAAGCAACAAGGTTTAGTTTTTCATAGAATTAACATGCTAATCACTCATTAGAACCATAATATAATGCTAGAAACCCTCACTAGAATTTTACAAACCCTAATCCCAAAATCAAATCCTTTTCTAGAATAACAAAACTAGCAATTACACCCAAATTAACACTTGAATAAAATAGATTATCATAATTAAACAATAATTAGCCATAAGGTTAAGAATTTACCCCACAATCATCTTGAGATCTAGCACAAATCTACCCTCCCCAAACATGCTTCCATTCACCAAGATCCATACAATAATAGCTAAGGAAAAATGGGTAAGGTTTGTATTTGGAAATTTGTGAGGTTTTACTTGATTTTTCTTAGGATTTTTGTGGACTTTTGGAGAAGAAAAGAGAAGGGGGAAAAGAGAGAGGGGGCTGCAGAATTTCGGCTGTAGGAGGGAGAGGAAGATGTGTGTGGGTTTTGTGGGTAAAAGCCCAAGTCAACTCTCTCCCAAAGTACAATAATACCCACCTCAATTTACTATATTAAAACCTATACTTTTATCCTATTTCCACACTTAACAAAAGAATTGAAGTGAGATCTTGGAGGGGGGTTGCTGCTGTGGTGGGGCCGGCCAAGGAGGGGTGAGCATGTGAGTGAGTGATTGACAAAAAAGGTTCCATGCAAAAAGACCCCCTCAAGTTACCAAATTGCAAGTTATCGCCAATTTCACCAAAAAAGCTTTTTTTCTTCAATAATTTCTAACACCATTTTCGCAAACCAATTCATTTCAAAAATCACATGATAAAATTTTGTTTAATGTTTTATGATGCACAAAATTTGTTTCAACTCATTCCAGTTTGTAATTTTTCCTAATTAAATGTATTAGTGACGGCTTAAAATAATAATAAAATAATTTTTTTTTCAGAAAATTTGAAATTTCACCAGTGGCTCAATAAACACCAAATACTAGCAATTACATAGCTAGAATATGTATATTTAATTTTTATAATAAGATATTTGTATTTTGACTTTTTACAGAAAACCTCCTTATTTTACCGTTTTTTCGAAATTTCACCGAAACGATTTTCAAAACGTTACAGTTTTGATATTTATCAATTAGGGTTATATTGAGTGTGTGTAGAGGTAGGTCATTACCTCGTGACTTATTTTAAGTTTTAATGAAGATTAGAGGTTAAACATGTATGTTAAACTTGAAGATATTAAAGCGCAAAAATACGGTATTCGAAAACGTTATCATTTCATGTGTGAAACTTTATTTAAATTGGTTTCTACAAGTTTAGTGATCAAGATAAACCTATTTAGGAGTGAGGGAATTAATTAAACTAAGAAAAATGAACTTCATGGTATTTTTATGAAAAGAATACGGTTTTGCAAAGAAGTTATCATTTCATGTGAGAAAGTTTGTTTAAATTGGTTTATGGGTGATTAATAGTCAACATGAATATAGGTAGGTGTTATGTATTAGGTTACAAGTGGAAATTTGTAGAAAAACCGAATCGGAAATCGGTTTGTCCGATTTCCGTCGGGTTCCAAAAAGTCGTATTTTTACATTAAGGAAAAGAGAGATAGAAGAGATGGGACTTACGGGTTTGGACAAGCTAAGGGGGCTAGGGAAGGTGGTGGTGGTCGATGCGTCGAAAACGTCGCGAAGGTTCTGATCCGGTCGCCGGAATCCGTCGTCGGTTTCGGCAGCGCTTCGCTTCTCGCTCTTCGTACCGAGTTCTCAAGAATTTGAGAGAGTGGACTTAGAGTGGTGAGGTGAAATGGTAGAGGATAGGGGTCTTTATATAGGTCTAGGCTAGGGTTAGGGTTAGGATTAAAAAAATATTTTAAAAATATATAATTCATTAAAAATTCATTAAATTTGGACTTAAAAGAGGTTTAATGAGAATTCTGTAACGATACAGAGAAAATGGAGTATGCAGGGAGGTTGACCAAGTCAACACGAAACTTTTTCGTGTTGACGACTCGGCCGACCGGCCGAGTCCGGCCGGCGGCGCCGGCCGATTCGGCCGAGTCTGGGCCGAGTCGGGTGTCGTTGGGTAGGGTTTGGTCTGGGGGAGATTTTGGTATAGTTTATTTTTTATAAATTGCAATAAATTGTGAGTTATGGCTGTTTGACCGTTTGACTTCCCAAAAAAAATTAAAACAAATTGATATAAAAATTATGTGGGGCATGGGATTCGAACTCTGGTGGCTTGGTTTAGCAGTGCAAGGTGTTACCAATGAGCTACAAGCTCCTTCTTGTAATTATTGTAAGGAAATAGATACTTAAATTGTTTCCAGCAACATCAATACTCCAAGTATACATCATATTTAAAGCAAATTTTGGTATACAAAAATTGGAGTTGTTACAATCTACCCTCCTTACAAAAATTTCTTCCTCGAAATTTACAACATTTATTTTGAGGACTAGTTTACAAAAGGTGCAGATATCTTGCACGCATTTCATCCTCCCTTTCCCACGTGGATTCTCCTGGAGTGTCTTTTCTCCACATTACTCGGACCAAAATAACTTCTTTGTTTCGAAGTGTCTTCACTTTCCTGTCCAGGATCTCCACAGGTTGTTGCTCACAAGACAAATCGGGCTGTATCGTGAGCTCGGAATGATCAAGTACATGGCTGGGGTCACTCACATACCTTCTGAGTTGAGATATGTGGAACACGTTATGCACTCCTTCCAATGAGGCTGGAAGCGCTAAACGATATGCCACTTCACCGACTCGTTCGAGTATATCGAACGGTCCAATGTATCTCGGACTCAACTTTCCCCGTCTTCCAAATCTGATCACTCCACGGTTCGGAGAGATTTTCAGGAATACATGATCTCCTGGCTGGAACTCCAAGTGTCGTCTCTTCGCATCAGCCCAGTGTTTCTGTCTATCTTGGGCTATGCGCATTCTTTCCCTGATAGTACGAACCACATCAACAGTCGCTACTATCATCTCTGGTCCAAGGAGTTCTCTATCTCCGATGTCGTCCCAACTTAATGGCGATCGACACTTCCTTCCATACAATGCTGCAAAAGGTGCCATTCCTATGCTTGCTTGGTAGCTGTTGTTGTACGCAAATTCCACAAGATGCAGGTGATCTTCCCACGATCCTTTGAAATCGGGCATACATGCTCTGAGCATATCTTCCAAGATCTGAATAGTTCGTTCTGACTGACCATCTGTTTATGGATGATAAGCCATGCTGAAGTTCAGACTTGTTCCCAAGCTTGCTTGCAGACTTTGCCAAAATTGCGATCGGAACCTGGTGTCACGATCGGAGACAATGCAGACCGGTACTCCATGAAGTCTCACAATTTCCTGTATGAGTTCATGGGTATCAGAGATAGTACAGTATGAAGAGTTTAAATCTTAAATTAGATTATTACCTCCATGTACTTCTTCGCTAATGTCTCAGTTGATTGGCCAACTCGAAATGGGATGAAGTGAGCCGATTTTGTGAGTCGATCCATAATGACCCAAATCGCATCGTTACCCTTTGTGCTGTGAGGAAGAGCAGTTACAAAGTCCATCGTGATGTTCTGCCACTTCCATTCTGGGATTGGTAACGGTTGAAGTAGTCCAGCTGTCCTGTGATGTTCAGCCTTTACTTGCTGACACACCAAACATTTTGCGACACTTCTGGCTACTTCACGCTTCATTCCATGCCACCAATAATTCTGACGTAGATCCTTGTACATTTTGGTACCTCTAGGATGTACTGAATAGGGAGAGCTATGAGCTTCTTTCATTAACTATTCCCGAACAGGACCCTTTGGTACACACAATCTGCTGCCGTATCTCAAAGATCCATCTTCATGGATGATGAAATCTGTTCTGAGTCCATTCTCCACTTGTTCTCTGATCTTTTGCAACTTAGCATCGCTGGCTTGAGCTGCCTTGATCTGGTTGACAATAGTTGATTGGACTTGTAGATTCATCAAATTTGAAACATCACCTGGCATGACTAGTTCAATCTCCATCTGATGTAGGTCCTGCTGAAGCTTCCACTGGGCGGTGAGATTCATTGCTAATGGTTGGCGACTAAGAGCATCAGGTACTACGTTCACCTTCCCTGGATGATATTGCAAGTTGATGTCAAAGTACGCCATAAGTTCTAACCATCTTCTCTGCCGTATATTCAACTCCTTCTGAGTAAACACGTACTTTAGACTTTTATGATCTGTGTAGATGTTCACTCGTTCACCAAGTAAGTAGTGGCGCCAAATTTTGAGAGCAAAGATGACGGCTGCCAACTCCAGATCATGCGTTGGATAATTGCGCTCATGAGTCTTCAGTTGTCTTGAAGCATAAGCCACAACCTTACCGTGCTGATGTAGAACACACCCTAATCCCTTACCGGATGCATCACAATGTACTTCGAATCCTCCAGATTGATCCGGTATGACGAGAATAGGTGCAGATGTCAATCTTGACTTGAGTTCTATGAAAGCTTGCTCGCATGCTTCTGAATACACAAATTCTTCATCTTTTCTTGTGAGTTTGGTCAGGGGTGTTGCTATCTAAAAAAAGCCTTCAATGAATCTTCTGTAATATCCAGCTAAGCCCAAGAAACTCCGAATATCCTTCACTGATTTTGGTGTAGTCCATTCGCTGACTGCTGAAACTTTTGCTGGATCCACAGAAATTCCTTCTCCTGATACGATGTGTCCAAGAAAACCAACTTGTTTTAGCCAAAACTCGCACTTGTTGTATTTGGCATAAAGCTTATGTTGTCGAAGAGTTTCCAGGACGATTCGTAAGTATTCCGCATGTTCTTTTCGATTCTTAGAATATATCAGGATGTCGTCGATGAAGATGACAACGAACCTGTCTAAATACTCCCGGAAAACTTGGTTCATAAGATTCATGAAGATTGCTGGTGCATTGGTCACTCCAACTGGTATTACTAGAAATTCGTAATGTCCATAGCGAGTTCTGAAAGCTGTTTTGTGAATATCAGCTTCCTTGACCTTCACTTGATGATAACCTGAACGAAGATCTAGTTTAGAGAAGACACAAGATCCACTTAGCTGATCGAATAAATCGTCGATGCGCGGGAGTGGATACGTGTTCTTTATTGTGACTTCGTTCAAGGACCTATAGTCGATGCACATTCTGTACGAACCTTCCTTCTTCTTCACCAATAGCACAGGTGCTCCCCAACTTGAAGTGCTGGGACGAATCCATCCTTTCGCAAGTAATTCGTCCAACTGTGTTCGAACTTCCTTCAATCCTTCCGGACTTAGTCTATACGGTGCTTTGATCACTGGTTATGCTCCTGGTACTAAGTCAATACTGAATTCAAGAGCTCGATCGGGAGGCAAACCTGATATATCGTCAGGGAATACATCGTCGAACTCTCGAACTACCTCCGGTCTTGATTCTTCCTCTGCCTGAGCTGCTGCAACTACTGCTTCCCTTGGCTTTGCTTTGTAGGTACTTGGTTCCAGTGTATGATCTCCACTCTTGAAATAGAAGACCGGATGATCTGGAATCTCAAATACTACCCTCCTTTGACGACAGTCGATGGTAGCATAAAAGGTTCTAAGCCATTCCATTCCTAGAACCACATCGAAGTTTGGTATGTCCAGTACCTTGAAGTCAGCATAAAATTCTAGACTGCAGACGACGACTGGACACATGTTAGGTTACTTAACTAACGACAGAGCGGGGACTGGACTAGCGCGGGTGTAAAACATATACAACATCTAATAGTACATAAACCAATATACAATAATCGCTCCAGGCGTGATAGTATGCAACATTACAGAAAAAGTAATAAGCATCACAGAACAATACAGATATCTGGGATCCCCGGGTTTCACAGAGCCGCTGCTGAAACCCGACGTTCCCCTGTCGTGTGGATAGCCTGTGCAATGAAACCTAGACCCCTACGGGTGCGGCAAGTTACCCGCCAAAACCTGAAGCGAGGCAGCCCCCTACAGCATAGTGAATGGACCACCCATCACTCCACGGAATCCGGTAATCTTGGGCACCCCTCCTTGGGTCAACCTGTACCCCCTACGAGTGCGGCGAATAGTCTGCCAATTCTCGAGTGGGACCCCTCTGCCTCTCAAAGCCATGAGATGCGGATCCGTTGCCCCCCAGAACCCGGCTATCCGTGCACTCCGTCGCGGGGCAAAACCTAGTACAGTAATGAAAAATAGTACAATAGGTACATCGACCGCAACCTGGTCGTGCCCCAAAAGAATATTATACAACAGGCAGTGACGGCAGTCCACAAGTTGGACGCTCGCCCCGCAATATCAAATGTACAAATAAACACAAACTGTACTACCATTGCACACTGCTATCCACCACGATAAATCCGCAACATCACAGCACAACACAGAACATCAACGCGAATGTCACGTTCGCAAACCCGTCTAAAAGAACTATAGCAATTAAACGCGGTTTACCGATCAAATGACATTCCCGGTCGGAGATATAATGTAAGCACTGTAAACTAACGTGTTTAAATTTCGATCGACCAAAGACCAAATATCAAAAAGTGGGCCCCACTGCTTACTGGTGAACAGTAACAAAACCTGGGCCAAAACGATATTTACCAAAAACCCCAAAATCAAACCAAGAACCCACTGTGAAAATTTGGGGCCACGAGCTCACTGTGTGGCCGCGGATGCGCGGTCAAACCATAGGTTTGACCGCGTTTCCGCGGCTGTCCAATCGAATCACGTGCCCAAATTTCTACGTCGTTCTAATAAAAGCCTGCACAGTATTCTGAGATGTGTAGAATAATTTTATCAGACCGTTTAAAAACAACAGAAACTGTCGGGCATGGATTTTGCAATTTTCGATTTCCGGTCGGATCGATGTTTTAAACGCGTTAGCACAAGTTAGTATAGCAAAATGGTGAGGCTGTGATACCACTGTAAGTCTACGCTAGCGCCCCGGCAGTCTACAGACGCCAAATGCGGAACAAAAACTTTTAAACTGGCGCTATCGTATACTTTAACCCGGATCTTCCATTATTTCTAAACTAACAAACTGTAAAGAGTATAGGAATGTTATACCGAACGATCCGAGTCCTTCGTTCTTCAACCATCATCCCATGCTCCGTTGCGGCTGCTCCGATCTCGTCGATCTCCGATGTCCTCGTCGAAGTGGCACCACATCACTGATTCTTTAAACGGGCTCCCGCCTCTGACTCGAGGCAACTCGATCGTCAAGTTTGCTAAAAGAGACGACCAAGAATGATGTAGAGAATGAGTAGATGACTTTGTCTCACTTCGTCCAAATCCGTGGACGATCGGTTAATGAAGTTGCCGTGGAAATCGGGTGATGGAATGAACTGTAAAATTCCATGCACCCCAAATACTGTCATATCTTTTCTACAAATGAAATCAACAACCATGAGAGAGAGAGGAGGGGGCCGGCCTCTTATAAAGAGAGGGGGGTGACCGTAGGAGCAAAGAGGGTGACCTTAAGAAAATATCATATGTGAACACAAACTAAATATCTTGCATAAAGATCTTAAGCAAAACAAGAATGTAATGAAATCAAAGCATGAGTCACTTAGCCTTGTCACAAATTCTAGAACCTTCTAGAACCTTCTAGAAGCACGACTCACTCTCATCCAAGAAAAGATAAATCCGCCTTTAACCAAATGTTAAAAGACGGCTGATAGAAAACTGGAAACTGGCAACTTCCAAAAGTGATCCTGAAACGAATTTCAGGACAACCCCGAAACTGTATAAAATACCCGTATTTGTATTACGACGGAATACAAATGCAACTGAGACAAAGATATTATACCTACTCAATATAATACTCGGATCCGGCTTAAACCAAAGCCGACCAGTATCACCTGTCCGAAAATCGACACGTGCGTAAACGCACGTGCATTTTCCGAACCCTGCCATAAAACCATACGGCCTCTACAACGTTTCGTCCGAACTTGGGAAACTGTCTGTGGGGGACTCTAATGACTCGTCAGTACCCTGGCAGTGGGTTTAACCACAAACCGTCAGCGGCACTAGCTATGCGTAACGGCTGCCCATGGACTGACCTCAAGGGAAGCTGATGAGCGAACTCAAGGGAGGCCGATGAGTGAACTCATCCAGAAACCCTACTGAGCCTAACAGTGATAATGTATATACAGTCCGGTCCGTTCGTCAATGAGTATCGCATATCTGCCTAGGGGGCTAGCAACGTCAGACCCCCAATAGCAGTATAAGTCGTGTCGGAGTGAAGCCTCAATACACCCTGAGATACTACTGGAGTACCTACCAGTAAATCTCCTACCATGGCCATGGATTTGTGTAATGGCTCTCCTAGACACAGCATGACCTCGCCCCCAATACCGGGAGAGACGAATCCCCTGCCGATCCGCTCACGTGCCTCCATATGGTTCGGGACTGTACCCAAAAGCTACCTATTTGCACGACTCCTTTGAGCCGTGGTAGGGTAGAAATCAAAGCACAGTGGGAACTCACACGAGACAAATGACGACCTCAGGTCGATGAACTAACCTGTACACATGTCACCAGGGAACTGCTATCTGACGGTAGATATAATACTAACTAGCAGATTCCCGGCGAGTCCTGTCCGGTGTACTCATAACCCAATGAGCACCTGTATACATCTTAGGTGATCCAACTGACACCAGTGGCTTGTGAGACCGGCCACCGCCCCTCGTCGGGGTCTCGACTGTACACACTAGTCTACTCCGGAGTATCGATGCCCTGTCTCGAAACTCCCACGACTAGGGACCACAATTAAGGATATGCGTATAAACTACCCAACTCTCACGTATATGATCGCCATCATACTGTTGGTAGTAAAGCAAGATCCTAAGGGCTCTATCAAAGTGTAACATGCAATCAGTCACCTGAACATGTACACGACTGATAAAGGCAAACCAGATAGCATACTATCATTTCGAGTAAGACTGTCATACCGGTATAGGTCCTCCGCAATCATTGCAATCACGTACCTGTGATCCAATAATTGACTATGAGGGCACTATCTCCAACAATCTCCCACTTGCACTCAAGGCTAATTATTGCGATGTTGCGTACTCACAGCCCGTGTGAAACCAACACCCAACTTCTCTACTAAGCAGTATCACAAAGCCTGTTTGTAAAACAATTGTGTTCGAGAAATAGCCTTAGTGAGTGGATCCGCCTAGAAGTTTCTTTCTATATCTCTCTAAATCTCAAGTTCGCGGAGAAAGCCATCTCCCGAAATGAGTAATACATGTCTTAGAATATGTCTGGATATCTGATGGGACCTCGTTCATAAATGAACTCCAAATCCAAACATCTTAGACTGTATCGATCACTGAACCTAATCAGTATCGGGCACCATGACACCCACAGTATCCTCTTGGACTACCTGTCCATAATACTGTCCCTCTTCGTCAGAGGGAAAAACTATAACTCTGACAATCACTCTGTCAACCATGTCACCTTTGAAGCTTGGAATGATAACCGTCTCCCGAAGGAGGCTGCCGTCATCAAATCCGTAGAACATGTACTTATGTTCTAAAACTGCTTCCTTATGTTTCTCCAGGATTGGATTAATACAAACTTATTGCATCTAGTGCAAAACCAACATTTGGTGTGGTACTTGACATCTCATGATTGACTCAATTGCCTAAGCAAGTGATCTGCCAATCATGCACATCCCTCTCCCCTTTAGTCTGTAAGACACCTTTAGAGAGGGTGACTCCATCACCTGCAGGTACACCACCATGCTAGGAGTCAACTATTCCAAAAACCATTAGAATATCTGTCAAAGTACCCACATTGGGAAACTACCCAAATCCAGATCTAAAACCATAGATCTAGAAACCAGAATGTCAAATATTATATCCATATCCTGTCTGGAGAAACAACTGTGTGACGACCACAGTACAACCGATCGTAGTATAGGAATTTTACTTCCTACTCTGTGTATGTCATCCAGATACCATGACATCACACCCTACTACCTTCTTAACTGATCCATCCCCTATTCTGATTGAAGTCAAACCCATGACTGTCACATCAAAATTAGATGATCTATCTCCGCTATAACTGCTCAAGTCTATAAATAGATATAAGCTACTTGCCCACTATGCTTCCGATGCTCCCACTGACTACGACAACCCTCCTACCGGGTCTCATAACCTGGAACAACAGTAGTGTCAAGTCTGTGTAGATAAGAACCTCCCTGTCACCGTCTCTGAGGCTACCGAAGTACCTCTCGGGCGTCTGAGGTTACCTACCATACCTGCGGAGTGGCTATTGGAATGTCAAACCTGATTGAATGTATAGGTCCTATTAAATTTTCCGTAATCGTTCGCGGTTCTGGAATCACTTCCAGTTCTACCATACTCCCACTACTGTTTTCTGAAAAAGATCCATTTTTACTAAAACTGTGGCGAGTCAAGAACAATATCACTATTGATCTTCCAAATGGTAGAATATCAACCCTCGTCATAGCCAGGGTCAACCCACAAACAGCCATTACAGAAACGTGCCCTGAGTTATCCAGAGTCTGGTTTTGAGCATAAGCTGGACAGCTCCCCGTACCTTAATATCTTTTAAGGTACGAACTATTCTATATCCAATATAGAAACTTTGGCACTTATTTAATTGGAACCATATTCAATGTATGCAGCTGTCTCCAGTGCATTTCTACTTAATGGAAAAGAGGCTAATCAGCATTACTCAACTTAGGAAGCCATCCAATTATGAGTAACCTGAAAGAGAAACACGTTTCTCAAAACCATCACTATCATCTGAATACCAATCACAAGAATCTACATCTTCGATCTCTTTGAAGAATCCGGATACTTGTGATACCTGGTTCTCTACTTTATTCTTATACCCACAACTTCTCAAAACTTAGACCTTGTATTTCTTCGAAACACTCGTCTAAATACTAGAGAAGTTATAAGTAAACAGAACATAGTACGAGGACCTACCCCTTTGTCCTGATGGACACTGGACAACATACAATACTCTGTATAAGTCCGCTGAGTTAAACAACTCAAAACCTGTGCATTGTAGGTGGAAAACTGTACCCTGGCGATTTCCTCAAATATCACCAATTACAACGAATTCCGATATAATGAGGATAATCACCAAATTCCCAATATCTTACTCCCACTCATCATCTGTAAAACCATACAGATATGAGAATGAAACCTGGTAAATACATACCCTTGGAGTAAGTGTCTAATCGGGAAAAACAGTTTTTCTTTTAACAATGCACTGAAACATGAAAATGTTTCGTAGGGGTATCCTGGTATTCATAGCAATGCCTCTTCCATAATCCAATTCATGACTTCAACCGTATATTTTATTGCCGTCTCTCCAAATCCCTTTATTTGTCTTCAGTCGTTACCTTCTGTACACCATCGTTAGGCTAAATGGTTTTCTTCCTTCCCTACCGTTCGGCACCAGCCTATGGTTTGGAAGAAGACTATCCAGTAAGCATAATAGGTGTACCCTCCTAAACCAAGGAGTACTCGCATCTCGAGAGAAGGTGATGATAAAAGACAACTGAATAATACCTTATTCTTTTAAAGGTGAAATAGGAGTGGCGATGAAGTACGCGGTTTTGGTCGTGAATGATATCAGTCGCAATTTACTTTGCCCTCTTTCTAATCCCTTTATTTTGTCTTTACATATTACCTTCTGCACACCCTACTTAGGCTAATTGGTTTTCTTCATTCCCTACCTTTCGGCACCAGCCTATGCTTTGGAATAAGACTATCCAATAAGCGTAATAGGTGTACTCTCCTAAACCAAGGAACTCTCGCAACCTGAGAGAAGGTGATAATAAAAGACAACTGAATAAACCAATTCATTTTCTCCTGAACCTGGATCCATCCTCGAAGAAGTCCCTTCGAGTTCGTATATAACCATACGATGGCTCTATCCAATGGAAGTGGATATCCGTAGTAATACGGGTGTTCTGAGAAATGCAAAGGGTAAAAGAAGGAGTGGCAATGACTTATGCAACTCAGACAATCCAAAAGCCAGTATTTTAAGAAGGTTCGGTCAACCGGGTCACTGAGTCATAGTCTAGGGTCGGTCAAAGGTCGCTGCCAAAGAGAGAGAGAAAAGAAACACTCTGCGTGCACTCTAACCTAGATCTGAATGGTCATCATTTTATCTAATCCGGAAACCTCCCACTGTCCTGTCAAATTCTCCTCCAAACCTAAAGAAGAATCAATCGGGATCACCCGAAGAGTAAACCAACTCATCAGTGGGAATCGGGATCCAACTCTCATCGCATGATAACGTGATGGAATGCATCCACGTTACTCATACTCCAGATGGTATGCGCATACTTGGCAAGTTTCAGTTTCTTTAGAAACTCCCGATATGATTTTTGCCCCATGCTCTTATAACCTTGGCGTTGGTCAAAATGTCATAAGTCACATGCCAAGTTCTACCCGTCACTATCTTGCCAATTTGAACCCACCCGCACATGCCCCTGACGTTGGCCAATCGGCAGAACGACTGTCCCAAACTAACTCATCTATCTATGCAACAATTGAATACCCAGCAGCTACCAAACACTATGCCTTGGCGTTGGTCAAAATACGTAGCTTGAATACTACTGAATACCCAAAAGAAGTGACGGAGGGCTACGACTGGTTTTTGGCGAAAAACCTTTAGCGTAGTGAACTTGATATCGCTGAAGGAACCTGATAGCTTTTTAAAATATAGTGGCGAAAACCTTTTGCTAAAGAGGTCACTCCCGGTAAAGGGATCTCGGCTCTTTCCTCGTGGAATGAGGTGCAGGATATTCCACTGAATACCGCTATGCAAAGCAACTTGTAATCGACTATAGTAAAGTTATTACCCTGACGCAAACTTTTGCCCAAGGGGTCGGTCCCGGTGAAGGGATATCGGCCCTTGCCCCGTCGAATGAGGTGCAGGATATACCACTGAATACCGCTATGCATAACAAAAGAAAACGTCTTTGCAATAACACTTTTTAAATTGTTCCAACAACTGTATACAGGTTTGTTTTTACTTTGCGTTGATCAGAATCAACGCAGTCCCATCATTTAATCACACCAGAAAAGAACGAAAATAAAATGTACGTATATGCCATCCGCATTTGTCACTGGGTCCCGTCATAACCCGTTAGGTTACTTAACTAACGACAGAGCGGGGACTGGACTAGCGCGGGTGTAAAACATATACAACATCTAATAGTACATAAACCAATATACAATAATCGCTCCAGGCGTGATAGTATGCAACATTACAGAAAAAGTAATAAGCATCACAGAACAATACAGATATCTGGGATCCCCGGGTTTCACAGAGCCGCTGCTGAAACCCGACGTTCCCCTGTCGTGTGGATAGCCTGTGCAATGAAACCTAGACCCCTACGGGTGCGGCAAGTTACCCGCCAAAACCTGAAGCGAGGCAGCCCCCTACAGCATAGTGAATGGACCACCCATCACTCCACGGAATCCGGTAATCTTGGGCACCCCTCCTTGGGTCAACCTGTACCCCCTACGAGTGCGGCGAATAGTCTGCCAATTCTCGAGTGGGACCCCTCTGCCTCTCAAAGCCATGAGATGCGGACCCGTTGCCCCCCAGAACCCGGTTATCCGTGCACTCCGTCGCGGGGCAAAACCTAGTACAGTAATGAAAAATAGTACAATAGGTACATCGACCGCAACCTGGTCGTGCCCCAAAAGAATATTATACAACAGGCAGTGACGGCAGTCCACAAGTTGGACGCTCGCCCCGCAATATCAAATGTACAAATAAACACAAACTGTACTACCATTGCACACTGCTATCCACCACGATAAATCCGCAACATCACAGCACAACACAGAACATCAACGCGAATGTCACGTTCGCAAACCCGTCTAAAAGAACTATAGCAATTAAACGCGGTTTACCGATCAAATGACATTCCCGGTCGGAGATATAATGTAAGCACTGTAAACTAACGTGTTTAAATTTCGATCGACCAAAGACCAAATATCAAAAAGTGGGCCCCACTGCTTACTGGTGAACAGTAACAAAACCTGGGCCAAAACGATATTTACCAAAAACCCCAAAATCAAACCAAGAACCCACTGTGAAAATTTGGGGCCACGAGCTCACTGTGTGGTCGCGGATGCGCGGTCAAACCATAGGTTTGACCGCGTTTCCGCGGCTGTCCCATCGAATCACGTGCCCAAATTTCTACGTCGTTCTAATAAAAGCCTGCACAGTATTCTGAGATGTGTAAAATAATTTTATCAGACCGTTTAAAAACAACAGAAACTGTCGGGCATGGATTTTGCAATTTTCGATTTCCGGTCGGATCGATGTTTTAAACGCGTTAGCACAAGTTAGTATAGCAAAATGGTGAGGCTGTGATACCACTGTAAGTCTACGCTAGCGCCCCGGCAGTCTACAGACGCCAAATGCGGAACAAAAACTTTTAAACTGGCGCTATCGTATACTTTAACCCGGATCTTCCATTATTGCTAAACTAACAAACTGTAAAGAGTGTAGGAATGTTATACCGAACGATCCGAGTCCTTCGTTCTTCAACCATCATCCCACGCTCCGTTGCGGCTGCTCCGATCTCGTCGATCTCCGATGTCCTCGTCGAAGTGGCACCACATCACCGATTCTTTAAACGGGCTCCCGCCTCTGACTCGAGGCAACTCGATCGTCAAGTTTGCTAAAAGAGACGACCAAGAATGATGTAGAGAATGAGTAGATGACTTTGTCTCACTTCGTCCAAATCCGTGGACGATCGGTTAATGAAGTTGCCGTGGAAATCGGGTGATGGAATGAACTGTAAAATTCCATGCACCCCAAATACTGTCATATCTTTTCTACAAATGAAATCAACAACCATGAGAGAGAGAGGAGGGGGCCGGCCTCTTATAAAGAGAGGGGGGGTGACCGTAGGAGCAAAGAGGGTGACCTTAAGAAAATATCATATGTGAACACAAACTAAATATCTTGCATAAAGATCTTAAGCAAAACAAGAATGTAATGAAATCAAAGCATAAGTCACTTAGCCTTGTCACAAATTCTAGAACCTTCTAGAACCTTCTAGAAGCACGACTCACTCTCATCCAAGAAAAGATAAATCCGCCTTTAACCAAATGTTAAAAGACGGCTGATAGAAAACTGGAAACTGGCAACTTCCAAAAGTGATCCTGAAACGAATTTCAGGACAACCCCGAAACTGTATAAAATACCCGTATTTGTATTACGACGGAATACAAATGCAACTGAGACAAAGATATTATACCTACTCAATATAATACTCGGATCCGGCTTAAACCAAAGCCGACCAGTATCACCTGTCCGAAAATCGACACGTGCGTAAACGCACGTGCATTTTCCAAACCCTGCCATAAAACCATACGGCCTCTACAACGTTTCGCCCGAACTTGGGAAACTGTCTGTGGGGGACTCTAATGACTCGTCAGTACCCTGGCAGTGGGTTTAACCACAAACCGTCAGCGGCACTAGCTATGCGTAACGGCTGCCCATGGACTGACCTCAAGGGAAGCTGATGAGCGAACTCAAGGGAGGCCGATGAGTGAACTCATCCAGAAACCCTACTGAGCCTAACAGTGATAATGTATATACAGTCCGGTCCGTTCGTCAATGAGTATCGCATATCTGCCTAGGGGGCTAGCAACGTCAGACCCCCAATAGCAGTATAAGTCGTGTCGGAGTGAAGCCTCAATACACCCTGAGATACTACTGGAGTACCTACCAGTAAATCTCCTACCATGGGCATGGATTTGTGTAATGGATCTCCTAGACACAGCACGACCTCGCCCCCAATACCGGGAGAGACGAATCCCCTGCCGATCCGCTCACGTGCCTCCATATGGCTCGGGACTGTACCCAAAAGCTACCTGTTTGCACGACTCCTTTGAGCCGTGGTAGGGTAGAAATCAAAGCACAGTGGGAACTCACACGAGACAAATGACGACCTCAGGTCGATGAACTAACCTGTACACATGTCACCAGGGAACTGCTATCTCACGGTAGATATAATACTAACTAGCAGATTCCCGGCGAGTCCTGTCCGGTGTACTCATAACCCAATGAGCACCTGTATACATCTTAGGTGATCCAACTGACACCAGTGGCTTGTGAGACCGGCCACCGCCCCTCGTCGGGGTCTCGACTGTACACACTAGTCTACTCCGGAGTATCGATGCCCTGTCTCGAAACTCCCACGACTAGGGACCACAATTAAGGATATGCGTATAAACTACCCAACTCTCACGTATATGATCGCCATCATACTGTTGGTAGTAAAGCAAGATCCTAAGGGCTCTATCAAAGTGTAACATGCAATCAGTCACCTGAACATGTACACGACTGATAAAGGCAAACCAGATAGCATACTATCATTTCGAGTAAGACTGTCATACCGGTATAGGTCCTCCGCAATCATTGCAATCACGTACCTGTGATCCAATAATTGACTATGAGGGCACTATCTCCAACACATTCCTCCTGGCCTGAGGAGCATTCCTCTGAACGTCCCTTTGAGCTTGATGGAACTGTCGAGGAGGTGGTGCAGCTTCTAGGGCTTCCTCATGAGTCAAAAACTTTCCTGTGGCTAGAGCAGCCTTGATCTCTGTGTCCAAACCTCGCTGAAAACGACGGGCTCTGATCTCGTCCGTCGGTATCAGGTGTGCCGTGAATCTGTTTAAAGATTGTGTTAGCTGTGTAGTATGTGATATTTTAAAAATTGAACTATTGTGACATATCTTACCGGCTCAACATAGTGAACTCAGTATCGTATTCATCTACCAATTTCTCCCACATTGATCCTTGTTGTAGATGAATAAACTGCTGCTCCATAGCGAACCTGGCAGTCACAGGGAAATATTCCGCGTCAAACTTCTCGGGAAATGTCTTCCATTCAATCTGTTATACCAGACGGGTTTCTTCCGCCTTCCACCAATTGCGAGCATTATCCGTGAGCTGTAGCTTCGCTACACGGACCCAAGCGTTATCTGGCACTTGAGCTGCTGCCAGATCGCCTTCGATGCTTTGTGCCCATTCTTCTGCTTCGAGAGGGCTTCCTTTACCCGAAAATTGCTTTGGGTGCAAAGCTCTGAATTGCTTTATTCCCGGTGCATCTGTCTCAGGACGACTCAGAAGTTGTTGCTGTCCCTCGAGAAGATTGCGGATCGCATCGAATAGCATCGTTTGCTCAGTGGGTGGTGCCGGAACAACTGGTGTGAGAGGTAGTGCTGGAGGGGTGTTGTTAACGTTGGTGCTGGTGTTGTTCGGGGAATCCATAACCCTGAAGAAAAATTTGGATTAGGACAGATTCAAATACATGAAATGATAAGATTCAAGGAATAGAGATTTGCAAGATTCAAAGAACATGAATTGTAAAGAATGTTTTAGTTGCTGGTTCTTGTGTTATATTGCTTAGGTTGTTCACGCAGACCAGAACTGCATGACAAAGATTCATACAGCTTGACCTGCATGGGCCACCAACAAAACCTTTCATGCCGCGTTACCCAGTGTACGGCGAAGTGGACGCGACAAGGTCCGCTACGTATGTACTCAGAAGTACATACGCTAAGCGTAGCTAAGCAATATAAAGTAAATCATAAGAAACGAATAATGTAGAAATAACAGCAACTTTTATTAATAACATTCTTTGTACAATGCATGAAAGGAAAATACAACTGAAATGGAAAGCAATGCCTAAACAGTGGCATAACAGAAAATGAAAATACTGGAAAGAACAAGGTACAATTATCTAGAGCTCTGGGTCTTCTTGGAACTGCTCCAAATCTTCACCGGTGGGCTCGATCTCAGCTTGGTCCAACGCACCTGACGACATTCAAAGAAGAAAGAAAAAGAATGTCGTCAGCGAACAGGTCGCTCGGTAAGTCCCAAAGATAAGGGGAATTAGGAAGACGGTGTAAAAGTATTTTCTAAAGCATTATATTGATGAATATTATGGAACAATGTTTAACGCTGTTGTTTGTAGCTTGGTACAGAAGGATGCCAGTGTATACGAGGGGGATCTCTATATGCTAGAGATCAGAGCAAAAGAAAAGTACAAGGAACCGTTATGCCACGGTACAACAGCAATAGGATTCAGAATAGGTGTCTTAATCTGACCACCTCGTTCCACCTTTAACACCTTCCGTACCAATCTACCCCTTAAAGCCCCGTGGTGTTTTAACAGTATTGTAGTATTGGAATATGAAAATTGGGTGACTGACCAAAACCATGATATCAGTAAACATGTTGTAACTGTGTAATCAGGTAAATGGAATATCAGAATAATCGATGAATATCCATAGTTTGATTCAGTCAAAAGGAATATATTGTTAACTGGATTCAGGGATTCAGGTATTCAAATTGTGTTGGAATATAAAAGAATATAGATTGACTTGAATCATATTCAAGTCAGAAATAGTCAGACTCTAACCCGAGTCAGACTAAAAGAAAGGTAATTTGAAGTTCAATATTAGTTAGGGGCCTTATTGTAATTTGTAAAACTTGAGGGGGTTTTATGTAAAAAGTACTTTTGTATAGTTTTCAAAATACACCTCAAGTATTTATTATTCGTCTTTATAATTATAATGAATGCGAATTTTATTTGTGTTATTCTAGTGAATATATCCTAATAAAAGTATTAATTGATTTATTGGAACCTCATGGTATTTTAATGTAACTTTTAATCTTGTAATTTTTAGAAAAAGATGGAAAATTTATCTTATAATAAAATAGGTATTTAAATGATAAATATATATATATTAACACAAGAATAATTTTAAATAAATATTTTATTTTCCAAAGATCATATTTTTCTTAAATGTCGTATTTTTAACCTTTCGAGACCGAATGCTCCTTGCGGAGGTCTGAATCTCGCACTACTAGCCCGCGGGTGCACGATGAACCGTACTATCTCTAACGGGTTTCCCAAAAGTGGGTTGTAGCGGTGCTTTGCTTAGGTTTAACAAATACTTTTCATTTAGGAAAATGGTTTTATAAATATGGGGTATTTATTTGCAAAAATGTATAGTTTTCCGTATTTTAGTTGTTAGGGTTTCCTAAGCCAACTAGCCTACTTCTAAGGTCTAAACGATGAGTCATTAGAAGCCTCAAATCGCCTCTTCACCGTCAATTGCGGCCAGGTAAGTGCCAGGTAAGTGGGAAGGAACCACGGTCGTGGGCCTAATTAAAAACCACTAGCCTTAAACACACTTGCCTAGACACCACAAGACAGTTTAGATAAACGATCGATGTCCATGACCAATCGTGTTTTCATTTTATTAAAAGATTTTATTTAGAAATGTTTACAACTTAAAGCTTTCAATAAAGGTTATAAAGATTAGGGTATTTTAGTGAAAAGTCCTGTAATTTCGTATTCTGTGTTTTGATATTTATCAATTAGGTTTATATTGAGTGTGTGTAGAGGTAGGTCATTACCTCGTGACTTATTTTAAGTTTTAATGAAGATTAGAGGTTAAACATGTATGTTAAACTTGAAGGTATTAAAGCGCAAGAATACGGTATTCGAAAACGTTATTATTTCATGTGTGAAACTTTATTTAAATTGGTTTCTACAAGTTTAGTGATCAAGATAAACCTATTTAGGAGTGAGGGAATTAATTAAACTAAGAAAAATGAACTTCATGGTATTTTTATGAAAAGAATAAGGTTTTGCAAAGAAGCTATCATTTCATGTGAGAAAGTTTGTTTAAATTGGTTTATGGGTGATTAATAGTCAACATGAATATAGGTAGGTGTTATGTATTAGGTTACAAGTGGAAATTTGTAGAAAAACCGAATCGGAAATCGGTTTGTCCGATTTCCGTCGGGTTCCAAAAAGTCGTATTTTTACATTAAGGAAAAGAGAGATAGAAGAGATGGGACTTACGGGTTTGGACAAGCTAAGGGGGCTAGGGAAGGTGGTGGTGGTCGATGCGTCGAAAACGTCGCGAAGGTTCTGATCCGGTCGCCGGAATCCGTCGTCGGTTTCGGCAGCGCTTCGCTTCTCGCTCTTCGTACCGAGTTCTCAAGAATTTGGGAGAGTGGACTTAGAGTGGTGAGGTGAAATGGTAGAGGATAGGGGTCTTTATATAGGGCTAGGCTAGGGTTAGGGTTAGGAATAAAAAAATATTTAAAAAATATATAATTCATTAAAAATTCATTAAATTTGGACTTAAAAGAGGTTTAATGAGAATTCTGTAACGGTACAGAGAAAATGGAGTATGCAGGGAGGTTGACCGAGTCAACACGAAACTTTTTCGTGTTGACGACTCGGCCGACCGGCCGAGTCCGGCCGGCGGCGCCGGCCGATTCGGCCGAGTCTGGGCCGAGTCGGGTGTCGTTGGGTAGGGTTTGGTCTGGGGGAGATTTTGGTATAGTTTATTTTTTATAAATTGCAATAAATTGTGAGTTATGGCTGTTTGACCGTTTGACTTCCCAAAAAAAATTAAAACAAAATGATATAAAAATTATGTGGGGCATGGGATTCGAACTCTGGTGGCTTGGTTTAGCAGTGCAAGGTGTTACCAATGAGCTACAAGCTCCTTCTTGTAATTATTGTAAAGAAATAGATACTTAAATTGTTTCCAGCAACATCAATACTCCAAGTATACATCATATTTAAAGCAAATTTTGGTATACAAAAATTGGAGTTGTTACAAGGTGGGAGCCCGTATACGAACCCGGCTACGTGGTGCCTTTCCGACGAGGACGTGACGAATGGAGTTTCCGCGGGAGATCGGAGTGGAGACGAAGACCGAAGGACACGGATCGCTTGGTATAGTTTCTACCCCATTCTCTTGATTGCTAGGATTAGGATAATGGTTACGATCCGGGTTTATTGTCCGTGGTAGCGTCGGTTTAAAGTTAAGAAAAAAAATTTGATTCCGCATTTTGGCCTCGAGAAGTAGGCCGGGGCGCTACCGTGGCGCAACATTTCCCTTGATGTCGCTGGCTAAATTCCGGCGAAGGGGGCTCGAATTTATGTGGTGTTCATGTTACATCTCATATAACATTATGCAATTGCTTAAAAAAAATTTAGACGCTCTGAAAAATTCGACAAAAACTGGGTTATTATTTCGAGTGTTTCGAAGTTGTTTCGGCTCGTAATACTACAATGTCGTCTAATTCTCTAGCCTGGCTCTGATACCACTTCAGGGTTCCGTAGGGCGGCCGCTGTGTTTCAGGAGGCATCATCCATGCCGTTTTCAAAAAATTGGCGCGCTAAAGAACCCTAACACTAGAATCTAAACTAGAGAATTAGCCGAACAAGCATGTAAACATCTTTACATCTAAGTGAACAAGGAATACAACCTTTGTAGACCGGTCCTTCACTTCAATAGCTCAGTGTAGTGGTCCCTTCGCTCCAAGTAGTGATCTCCCGGACTCTAGTGAGGCTCCACAAGGTGAAATGAACAAGCTTGCTTGAAGTCTTCGAGGCCGAAGATGATCTATGTCGAGGAGACACTAACTCAAGCTACCTCTTCACTTAGTGATGAACTAGTGAAGAAACAACCCAATCTAAATGGCTAGTAAAGAAGAGATTGATGAAGTAGGAATTTTGCTCACTTTAGAAATAATTTTCTCACTAATTTTCTTCACCTTTCATGAAGCTAGAAAGCTTGAGGAAGAAGATGAAGAAAGCAACCATGGAATGAAGAAAGTGAAGAATGAATCAAGTGGTGAGAATAGCAACCATGGGTGAGTTAGTATCATATACTAACTCATGTAGAGACTAAACCATGGCTGACAATAATGGTTAGGTTAATAAATATCTTCAAGTAAAACAAAATTAATGTAGTTGGTCAAGGGTTCCACAAGCTTCAACCATGTGACTAATTTCCAATTAATTTGATTTACTTTAAATAAATAAAACCCATCATTATTATAAGTATGGTGTGAGTCTCATACACCCATGTAGCATGTGGCATCAAGCATGACAAAAAAGATGTACATTAATATATATCACATATATACTAAGTGTACACTAGTGAGAAAAAGAAATCTTAAGTGAGCTAATATTAGTTAATGTAAGATAATATATCAAATATATAATTATACATTAAATTATTAAATCAACTCTTGATTTAATAATCCGGCTATATCACACACAACCGACTAATACCAAATGTATCAACTTGTCGAATCAACACTTGATTCGATAGCCCGGTTATATCAAATATAACCGACCGATATCACATATTGCGAGAATAGTGTAGGGTTCCTACGCACTCCCAAGAGGTCTCACAAGGTATCAACCATACCAATTTCTAAATTTTACGGTGCCGAGAAACCCTAATACGGATCGTTAACTAGATTTTTAGGCGACAAAAGCAACTAGTTAACAATATAACTAAAAGAACGGAAATACAACCTTTGCAGATCCGTTTCTCCACCTCCATGGCTCCGTGATGAAGTCTCCTCGCTATATAAATCGGATCTTGGACTCTTGTGTTGGCTTCATCGGAGAATGGGCGGGCTTGGTCATCGACTACGATGCCGAAGATGATCTATGTCGAAGCATCACAAGATCAAGCTCCAACTTCACCAAGCCATGAAAACTTGTGAAGGAAACACCCTTTACTACTTGGCAAGAGGTAGAGGATGAAGAAATAGGAGGTGGGTTCACTTTAGAATTGAATTTCTCACTCATTTCATCAAGTTGCCATTGATGGAGGCAAGCTTCTTCTTGAAGAAGAAGAAGAAGATGATGATGAATATTATGATAAGTTTTTTTTTTCAAAAAGAATAATAAAATCATTCTTATCATAATATTAACCATGGTAATGTGTAGAGAATTGACTAAGGTTAAATGAATGGTTAGGGTTAATGAGATGAAGACAAAAGGGTTACTTTGGTCAAATCTTCATGAAGCTTCAACAAGCTTCATGAAAGAAAGAAACCTTTTGTTTTTCTTTTCTCTTTTCTTTTAATCCAAATAAAAAGATAAATGAATGAATAAAATAAAACCCTAACCATTTACTTAACCAAGGTTTAATTCTTTACACAAAGCCAATTTTGCATGTATCATCAAACATGATACAAACAAGTGCACAAAACTATATCACATATACAATGTGCACAGTCGAGTGAGAAAATCCATTTAAAGTGAACCGATACTAGTTAATGCAAAGTAATATATCAAATATATAATTATGCATTAAATCATTAAATCAACACTTGATTTAATGATCCGGTCATATCGCATATAACCGACTAATATCAACAGTAACAACTCATCGAATCAACACTTGATCCGATATCCCGGCTATATCGCATATAACCGATCAATGTCACAAATCGTGAGAATCGAATACAGTATCACATACTGGTATCATTCTCAGTCCCGCACATATCTCATATGCGCTCCTATTTCGTTTCGCTTGAGCCAGAAAACCTCTGTGTAGGACTCTAAAGACTCGTCAATACGCCGGCAGCAGGTGATGATCATATCAAACACCCACAAGCCGCAAGCGGTCTGCTAAACGTAACGGCCACCCGGGTATTGAACGATCAGAAGATCGATGAGCAAGCCCGCTCACACTCCTGTGAATCCGACCAGTAACACTTACCGTACAGTCCGGTCTCGTCGTCTGATATGTCGCATATCTCGCCTAGGGGTAGTAAACGTCAGACCCCAATAGCTCGATAAGTCGTGTCGATATGAGGTCTATAACAGTTCGAGAAACTACTGGTAACACTTACCAGTAAATCTCAGCAACCCTGGCCAGGGATTTCCGGTTATAGCCAATCGAACACAGCGCAACATCAACTCCCTATACCGGGAGAGACGAATCCCCTCCTATCGCTCATTGCCTCCATGTGATTCGGGACTGTACCGAAAAGCCACCGTTTTGCGCGCCCTCTTGGACGTGGTAAGGTGGAAATCAAAGCACAGTGGGAACCACACAAGACTCTATGACGATCTCGGGTCAACAGACTACTCTATACCAGTGTCACCAGAGAACTGCCATCTGACGTAAGGTATAATACCATCTGGGAGTTCTCGGCGAGTCCGTCCAGTGTACCCAGTCTCCACTGAGCACCCGTATATCATCTCTGATGTCAAACACCAATGGACATGGGATCATCCATCGCCCATCTGTATGGGTCGAGAAGGTATACGCTAGTCTACTCTGGTATATCGATGCCCCATTTCGATACACCAACGACTAGGGACCTTGAAGGATGTACTTATGGACTACCATGTCCCCACTAGTATGATCCGCATCACAGTCCAGGTAGTCAAGTACACATCCTAAGGGCTTTACCAACATGTAACAGAGAGACAATCAGTGTACACGTTAAGGTAAAGATCAACCAGATAGCATACTATCATGTCGAGCAAGAAAGTCCTCCCTATATATGTCCAAGCATCCAGTACAATATACATCCTGTGTATAGTAATGGCCTCTAGGGCATACATATAACTAACAATCTCCCACTTGCACTAGGGCCATCTGTAGCAGTGGTTGTAGTATCTCATACTCAACCATCCCATAAAAGTCTCTCTCTGGGAATAGGCCTTCGTGAGTGGATCCGCCATGTTATCCTCTGAGTCTACTCTCCTAACCTCGATCCCTTAGAGATCAACCATCTCCATGATCAGGTGATACTGCCTTAGAATATGTCTGGATCACTGATGGGACCTGCGTTCCTTAGCATAAGCCACAACTCCATTGTCACACAATGGGAGGAACATAGTTCATCTCATGAACCATTATACACCCAAACAGCCTCTTTGGTAGCATCTTTAGTAGCGATGTATCGTGCCTTTATCGTCTAGTATGTGACGGTATCTAGCTTGGAACTCTTCCAACATACCGTCCCTTTACTGAGGGTAAAGACAATGCCTGCGACTGACATTCAGTCGTCCTTATCACCCTGGAACACTTCCAGTGATTCTCCCCAGGACCAATTGATACCTTCTCACTGCAACTAGTGAGTATCCTAACATCCAAATAGATCCATCTCATAGATCCAAAACCCAGGATTTAGGAGGTATCACTTTGATCCTATATGGAGAATCATTGTGATAAGCGGAGATTGACCGAGCGTAGCATAGGAAACTCCTTCCCTATCAAGAGTATGTCTTCCACGTACTCTACGAGGATCGCTACCATACTCCCTACTACCTTTTTATTTATACAAGGTTCATCTACCATTTGGATGATGTCAAACTCTTTGACTAATCCATCAAAACAGATGTTCCAACTCCGCGATGCCTGCTTTATCACATAAAACATCTTGCACGCGTTTCCGCTGCTCCCACTGTTTACGAAGCCCTCTGGCTGTGTTCTTATAGACATTCTCTTCAAAATCATTATTTAGAAAAGCAGTCATGGCACCCAACCACCAGATATCGTAGTCATGGTATGTAGCCGTGGCAAGTAGGATCTGGATGGACTTAAGCATAGATCCTTAGAAAAGGTTTCAACATAATCCATACCTGGTCAACGATGCAAACCTTTAACAAGTCTAGCTTTGAAAGTCTCAACTTTTCCATCTACACCAAGTAATCTTCTCAAGATATACTCGCTCCTGATGGGGATTTAACCCTTCAGATATCGCAACCAAAGTCCATACTTTGTTGGTGTATATGGATTCCATCTCAGATCGCTAAGCATCCAGCCATTCTTACAGAGTCCCACTCCTGATGGCCAGCTCGAAACTAGTTGGGTCATCATCTCATGATGCAATCCTCGCTCCCACTGTCATAGAGAAACCGAAGTAACTCTCAGGTGGGTGAAGAACCTTACTAGATCGGCGGAGAGGCTGAGGTTCGTTGGGAACTATTGAATCCTTTGATTCTGTCAAATCATCAGCTACAGTTTTGTATAGCTGGAACCTTTCCAGTTCTACAGAACTATCCTTGCCTCGATCTAGTCCGGATTTTGCTTTTAGACATAGCCCGGACAACCCAAAATCTTAACTAACTTAAGATATGGGCTCTTCCCTTTCCATATCACATATGAAGTGGTAGGCAACTGATTTGATTCGAACCTAATTCAATAGGTATGCAGCTTCTCAAGTGCATAACCCCCAAAAGGAAAAAGGTAACTCAGTAGTACTCATCATAGAGCACACCATATCAAATAGGGTGTATCTGCTCCGCCCCGATATACCATCGTGCTATGGTGTATACGGAGGAGTAATTCTGAGAGAGAATCTCATTCTCCTTTAGAAAAGTCCAAGAATTCCGTGCTCAAGTATTCTCCTCCCTGATCTCATCATAGGACATAATACTTATACCCGTATTTTGGTTCTCTACTTCTAACTTATATCTGTGAATATCTCAAAAGGTTCGGACTTGTGTTTCCACAAGAACATATGTCTGAATCTAAAGAGATCATCAAAGAACGTAATGAAGTATAAAGAACCAGTCCTGGCATGTGTAGATAGGGGACCTACATACATCAACATGTATCATCCCAAGAGTTCACTAACTCTTTCTCTGTTTCCAATAAACAGGGCTATGGTCATTTTATCTTTGTGACATGACTGGCAAGTTTCATAAGATGTAAATTCAAACTGATTTAAATATGCATCTATATGTAACTTCAGCTAGTCGGGTCGCATTGATATGACCTAGTCTACAATACCTCAAGAAGGATCCGTTCATTTCTGAACTCTTCCTCTTGTGTGTGTTCTGTATACTAAGAACTGTAGTTTGATTTAGAACATTAATGCTTTTAGATAACGTGCCTGAACCGATCAACTTTTGATATAGGAAATGTCCAAAACATTATCCAACAATACAAAATTTTATCGTTTCTTTACTAATAAAGAGACAGATATGATTTTGTATATCAGGTTCGGTATCTAATAACATTCGTTCAGAATCAATGTATTACAATACAGGGTGACAGTGACCAACAGACTTGGCTGCAACACTTGCCCCGTTTTCTGCCTCATGAAACTTATCACCCGTTCTCAGTTTTCTACCCTTTTGTAGCCCTATGTAACAGATTACATATCTGGGATCCTGATCCGGTATCATATACCCAGGATGGAGAGGATACTGAGAAACAGTTCTTTGTAACGAATACACCCGAAGGAGATGCATCAGCATGCACTTTCTTCGTTTGGGCGGCACGGGAAATCTGGTATTCCCCTATTTCCTGCTCTGTCTTATAACAATTATAAGTTGGAGCGGGACCAACGTTCCCCAGCTCAATATAACAAGCGGGTTCGGTCAATAATCCGTATTATTATCTTGATTAAGGCGTGACATGGTCGCTACCAGGAGAGAGAGAGAAGAAAACACTCTGCGTGCGCTCTTGCAAGATCAGATTGGTTATATATTTTATCTAATCAGGATGGCTCCCACTGCTTTTTATCAAATCTTCCTTCAAACCCTAAAAGGAAAGACTAGCCGGGATTAATTACACACTACAAGTTCGCCAATCTTTCAGCCAGGCCAGTGTCGGTACTTTGAGGGAGGTCCCCCGTGCTTTCGCACGAACCTAATTAATGTAAACCTCGTTTTCCGAGAGGCGTAACCTCGTTAACACCTTTCTAGACACCTACTTGATCGGCTAATTGTAATGTGTAAAACTCTCCCAGGAGTAACAATTACTCGCAGTGGGTATCGGGATCCAACTATCTCATAGAAGATATGCAATCTCATTGCAAATTTCAACACTTGAAATTCCCGATAATTTTGCCCCTAGCACCCTATGACTTTGACGGAGGTCAACAAACCATAGGCTACTAGTCAAGTTCAACCCGTCATTTCTTGATCGAATTAAACCCACCCGCACGACCCTTGACAGAGGTCAACAAGACCGCACGACTACCCTAATCCAATCTGCATCATATGCATAAGCAGATAAATACTAGTTAGCTACCGCACACTACGCCTTGACGGAGGCCAACAAACGCAGCACGAATACTAACTACCACTTATCTGAAATGACGGAGGGCTACGACAGGTTTTTCTGAAAACCTATTGCGTAATGAACTTGATATCGTTGTAGAATCAAATGAATTTTGAAATGGAGTGTTTTTTTTAGGCTTTTCTAGTTTTGCTAAAGGAGTCACTCCCGGTGAAGGGATCGTCGGTACTTTCCTCGTCGAATGAGGTGCGGGATATATCACATATATCACTGTGCAAAGCAAAAACTCTTAAAAGCAATCAAAAGACAAGCCAAGTGTGTAGCATCTGCCAGTTATTGCTAAAGGAGTCACTCCCGGTGAAGGGATCTCGGTCCTTTCCTTATCGAATAAGGTGCAGGATATATCATATATACCGCTGTGCAAAGCAAGAACTGTAGCTACCTGTTTTATTTTTGAAATTCGATTCTACAACATCTTAGGTTTCTTTTATTTCATTAATCTCATTAATGAAGTCCCATCATTTAAGTTACCTAAACATCACAGATAAATACGACGTACACTTATGCCATCCGCATTCGCCTCGATGTCCCCTCATGCACCGTTAGGTTAGGTAACTAACGGCAGAGCGGGGCAGGGCTAGTACGGGTGTAAAACATAAGTAACGTCTATATAATATATCATATATACTATATACTGTATCTATCACAGAACATCACATGATCACATCACAGATATCGCAGCAGAAGAATCATATGAAATATTGGATATACTAGGACGTCCGTGTTTTCAATACGAGCCAGTACAAAACACGGATTCCACGGTCGCGATGAATAGCCAAACTCACACCCCTAGACCCCTACGAGAGCGGCAAGCAACCCTACCAATTCTGGAGTTAGGAGACCCGGGCTCGACTCCTCGAGTTGGTCTCCCACTGGACCCCAGAACCCAGTTACTTGTGCTCCCCTCCTTGGGTCTATCCTAGTGCGGAAAAGTAAATAATATACAAACGGTAACATCTTCCGCAACCTGGAAGTGCCCCAATAAAAGAATATTACATACAAGGTTTTACATGAATGAAAATGAAAAACACTCATCTCACATAAAAACCCCCGGCTATTCAAACACGACGATCCAATATAACATATCTAGCAACACATAACATCACATGTCATCAACGTAAGTAAATATGTCCATCCCAATTGTCGTTGACATATAGCAACGAAACCGGCGATATCACATATTACACTTACGGTCACAGAAAAGAAAGTGTAAAACTACAACAGTTGGAATCCGCAATCTCTTTAGACATCGCATGCCTAATCAAATGAATTCCTTAGACATCACATGCCTAACAATTATAAACCCCGCATTTTAGTCTCATTATCGAAAACACTTTTCAATATCAAGTCGGGCAATTCAACAAGATTCCCGACATCCTGATCGAATGCTCGTCGCAAACTTCAGTAGACGGCCGCACCCCCGACGCCGTCGACAAAGTGCACCAAGGCGGAACACCGCTACCGGGAGCACCCGAACGGATGCTTTCGACGACAGGGTTCTCCTACAGTCACTTGGTCGGGGCTAAGGGGTGTAGCTGTCTATTAAGTTTACCGGCGAATATCCGTGTACGCTACGTGATTGCGACGGACTTTTGATCACATCAAAATTCCGTGGCAACCGATCAAGTGAGACTAAACTGCTATGTTTATAACATTCATTCAGTTATCTCATAACTATTTGTGAATTCCAATTATTGTATCACTTTCCAGATAAATAGAAAATGTTAAACTTTCCGATCGAACAGTCAAACACCCAAGTTTTCCCGAAACAGATCAACACATGAAACAAGTCTAAAAACATTCAGTTCGTGCCTCAGTACCAACGGTCCAGCTGTAGAAGGGTCAAGCCAACGCCTCACATGTGGCACGCCGTACTGCCCCAAACCCGAAGGTTCAAAGGGCAGTTCAAGACGGTCACAAAATCGAGTTAAGGTTTGTTGTCTTCTAGAGGGTCCATCGCTTTACTTGCAATACTTAGAACGTCTTTAAACCACGGAAAAATCCAACACTTGGAAATTTTCCGGCAAGGGAAAAGTTGGGTATTTATATCCGGTCAAACTTTTTAACATATTCAAAAATTATCCGGAAAGCCACATAGACAAAGTTTGACAATCCGATCGAATAATCGAATCCCCAAAACAACCCCAGAAAATTCAACTCTTGAATAAATATTAAAAAATCCCAGAAAATCCAGAACCAAAAAATAGGAATTACTCTGCAAAAATTGAACAGTGATCTCATAAAGTGGCCGCTGAACCGCCGCAGAAGCCAAGCTTCTGCCGCGGTTCCGCCGCGCTTTAGAAGCATCACTTAATAAATTTTGCGCCGTAATTCTTATAATTTCCTGCTGAATTTTTTAAGAATTTTTAATCTGGAAAAAACCCAGTTTTTGAAAAAAGTCTAGAGAGCGTGAAATTTTAGGGTTTCGGGTTCGTTCGGGTTTCAAACTTCGTCTACGCATCGCCTAAGGCTCTAGCTAGGCTCTGATACCACTGTAGGGTTCCTACGCACTCCCAAGAGGTCTCACAAGGTATCAACCATACCAATTTCTAAATTTTACGGTGCCGAGAAACCCTAATACGGATCGTTAACTAGATTTTTAGGCGACAAAAGCAACTAGTTAACAATATAACTAAAAGAACGGAAATACAACCTTTGCAGATCCGTTTCTCCACCTCCATGGCTCCGTGATGAAGTCTCCTCGCTGTCCAAATCGGATCTTGGACTCTTGTGTCGGCTTCATCGGAGAATGGGCGGGCTTGGTCATCGACTACGATGCCGAAGATGATCTACGTCGAGGCATCACAAGATCAAGCTCGAACTTCACCAAGCCATGAAAACTTGTGAAGGAAACACCCTTTACTACTTGGCAAGAGGTAGAGGATGAAGAAATAGGAGGTGGGTTCACTTTAGAATTGAATTTCTCACTCATTTCATCAAGTTGCCATTGATGGAGGCAAGCTTCTTCTTGAAAGAAGAAGAAGATGATGATGAATATTATGATAAGTTTTTTTTTTCAAAAAGAATAATAAAATCATTCTTATCATAATATTAACCATGGTAATGTGTAGAGAATTGACTAAGGTTAAATGAATGGTTAGGGTTAATGAGATGAAGACAAAAGGGTTACTTTGGTCAAAGTTTCATGAAGCTTCAACAAGCTTCATGAAAGAAAGAAACATTTTGTTTTTCTTTTCTCTTTTCTTTTAATCCAAATAAAAACATAAATGAATGAATAAAAGAAAACCCTAACCATTTACTTAACCAAGGTTTAATTCTTTACACAAAGCCAATTTTGCATGTATCATCAAACATGATACAAACAAGTGCACAAAACTATATCACATATACAATGTGCACAGTCGAGTGAGAAAATCCATTTAAAGTGAACCGATACTAGTTAATGCAAAGTAATATATCAAATATATAATTATGCATTAAATCATTAAATCAACACTTGATTTTATGATCCGGTCATATCGCATATAACCGACTAATATCAACAGTAACAACTCATCGAATCAACACTTGATCCGATATCCCGGCTATATCGCATATAACCGATCAATGTCACAAATCGTGAGAATCGAATACAGTATCACATACTGGTATCATTCTCGGTCCCGCACATATCTCATATGCGCTCCTATTTCGTTTCGCTTGAGCCAGGAAACCTCTGTGTAGGACTCTAAAGACTCGTCAATACGCCGGCAGCAGGTGATGATCATATCAAACACCCACAAGCCGCAAGCGGTCTGCTAAACGTAACGGCCACCCGGGTATTGAACGATCAGAAGATCGATGAGCAAGCCCGCTCACACTCCTGTGAATCCGACCAGTAACACTTACCGTACAGTCCGGTCTCGTCGTCTGATATGTCGCATATCTCGCCTAGGGGTGGTAAACGTCAGACCCCAATAGCTCGATAAGTCGTGTCGATATGAGGTCTATAACAGTTCGAGAAACTACTGGTAACACTTACCAGTAAATCTCAGCAACCCTGGCCAGGGATTTCCGGTTATAGCCAATCGAACACAGCGCAACATCAACTCCCTATACCGGGAGAGACGAATCCCCTCCTATCGCTCATTTCCTCCATGTGATTCGGGACTGTACCCAAAAGCCACCGTTTTGCACGCCCTCTTGGACGTGGTAAGGTGGAAATCAAAGCACAATGGGAACCACACAAGACTCTATGACGATCTCGGGTCAACAGACTACTCTGTACCAGTGTCACCAGAGAACTGCCATCTGACGTAAGGTATAATACCATTTGGGAGTTCTCGGCGAGTCCGTCCAGTGTACCCAGTCTACACTGAGAATCCGTATATCATCTCTGATGTCAAACACCAATGGACATGGGATCATCCATCGCCCATCTGTATGGGTCGAGAAGGTATACGCTAGTCTACTCTGGTATATCGATGCCCCATTTCGATACACCCACGACTATGGACCTTGAAGGATGTACTTATGGACTACCATGTCCCCACTAGTATGATCCGCATCACAGTCCAGGTAGTCAAGTACACATACTAAGGGCTTTACCAACATGTAACAGAGAGACAATCAGTGTACACGTTAAGGTAAAGATCAACCAGATAGCATACTATCATGTCGAGCAAGAAAGTCCTTCCTATATATGTCCAAGCATCCACTACAATATACATCCTGTGTATAGTAATGGCCTCTAGGGCATACATATAACTAACAAATAGAATACGGTATCACATACTCGTATTAATCTCGATCCCGCACATATCACATACTTCGTTTCGCTTGAGCCAGGAAATCTCTGTGTAGAACTCTAAAGACTCGTCAATACGCCGGTAGTAGGTGGTGATCATATCATTCACCTACAAGCAGCAAGCGGTCTGCTAAACGTAACGGCCACCCGGGTATTGAGCAATCAGAAGATCAACAACAAAGCCTGCTCATACTCCTGCGAATCCAATCAGTAATACTACTGTACGGTCCGGTCTCTTCATCTGATATGTCGCATATCACAGCCTGGGGGTGGTAAAACTCCTGACCCCAATAGCCTGATAAGTCATGCCGATGTGAGGCCCATAACGGTTCGAGAAACTACTGATAACACTTACCAGTATATCTCAGCAACCATGGCCAGGGATTTCCTGTTATGGCCAATCAAGCATAGCGCAACATCAACCCCCAATACCGGGAGAGACGAATCCCCTCATATCGCTCATTGCCTCCATGTGACTCGGTACTGTACCCAACAACCACCATTTTGCACGATCTCTTGAACGTGGTAAGGTGGAAATCAAAGCACAGTGGGAATCACACAAGACTCTATGACAATCTCGGGTCTACAGACTAACCTGTACCAGTGTCACCAGAGAACTGCTATCTGACGATAGGTATAATACCATCTAGGAGTTCTCGGCGAGTCTGTCCAGTGTACCCAGTCTCCACTGAGCACCCGTATACCATCTCTGATGTCAAACACCAATGGATATTGTCACGACCCGAAAGTACGGAACGTGACTGACTGACTTAGATTACAAGACGTCTAAAGGCGTACCGTAACCTAAGTCAGCCAAAGCCCAGAAAAATCTAAACCAAAATCAAAAGAGTGTGAAGGAAAACCTTACATGAAAACGATTTGTAAATCAATTAAGTTGCATTGAAACCCTTTTTAAAAACATCAAAAATTCCCGAAAATTTCGGCAGAGTCTCCCCTGTATTTTCTATCCCCCAAAATGGGTACAACAAGATATATATAACCTGTAATCATAAAATGGCATCCCCAAACGGGAGCTAGCTCTTCGCCCAAGGCGGATCACAACCACACGCAATATATAAGTAATATCAAGAAAAGAGCATAAAAGAAATGCAAAATATCAGAAAACACAATGTTTCCTGATTTAAAATCAGGAAAGCTTCTGTGAAGAGCTTCGAAAAGGGGGCCACGTGCTTACACGTGACCAGCAGTCACGTGTTGACACGTGACCTATAAAGTACAGAAAAGGCGCACAATGATTCGCTGAACAAAGTCAAGAAAAAGAGCTTCAGAAGAGGTCACGTGCTCCCACGTGACTAGGGTCACGTGTCGACACGTGACGTTCAAAGTAGCAAACTCGCTCTCCAATTGAACCAAGGAAAGAAGTGCCAGACAGGGGTCACGTGCTCACACGTGACCAGGGGTCACGTGGTAGCACGTGACGTTTAAGCAACGATCAGAAGACAGCGCAAAAGAAAGGAAAATGCTCATTCCAAAGGGGGTCACGTGCTCACACGTGACCATGGGTCACGTGGTCACACGTGACCGGCTTTCAAACCCCTTTTTGTCAACAGAATTAAATTCTGAGAGAGATGCAAATCTTTCCAAAGGAACGCAACTATATGCATCCAATCAAATTAAAGATTCAGAGGTCATTTATTTATGGAAAATCTCGGGTTTGGAAAGATTTCCCCCTTAAATCTAACCAAAATAACAAGGGAGAATCTCTGGATTTGAAATCCAATGGTGAATAAAATTCACCTAATAATCCAAAGGTCCAGAACGAATGAAGGATGCAAATCAGATCTCTCAACGAAGATTCGTCAAAAACCAACTGATTCAGCTGCTTCTCCTATAAATAGGAGCCAAGAGACACAAAATAAACATATACATGCGCAGAGAAGAGAAAGAAAAAAGGAGGAGAGCTTTGACACTTTGAAAAGACTCGGATCTTCTGCAAAAAACCCTAGGTAAGAAAGGGAAAGCCTTTTGAAAGAAAGAGAATTTAATTCTCAACAGAGTTTAACTCCGATACATAAGACAGAAGAGCAGATTTCTTCTCTCTTTGATAGAGGATCTGCAAAGTGCACATCTCCCCTTAAGGTTGAGAATTTAATTCTCAATGGGTCGAGATCCTGCCATGCAGATCCAAAACATAGAGAAAGAATGCAAGCATGAGAATTTAATTCTCACAGAACTATAGGAATTTAATTCCTCTAAGATAAAAGTAGGGCTTGACCCTGTGTTATGGGAATTTAATTCCTTCAAAATAAAAAGAAGCAGGGTTTAACCCTAATTAAGAATTTAGTTCTGCTGAAGCAATGGGAATCTAAGTCCCTTAATCATGATCTGACGGGAAACGGAAGTTTGATTCCTTAAAAAGTTTTTATTAGGGTTTAACCCTATTCAGTTCTTCACATAAACGAGGAATCTAATTCCTACAGAAGGTTCAAGAATCGAAAGGAAATAGGAATTTAATTCCTTTGAAAATTAAAGCCAGAGGAATTTAATTCCTGAAAAGAAAGATCAACGGATTCTCTAAACAACATACATGGAGGTAGGGTCACGTGCCACCACGTGACCCTCTCAAAAGAGCTACAGAAGTCCCCTTGAGGCAGCATCCCACGTGATCCACGTGACCTTGGCAGAAACTCTGATACACAGGCATTTGAATGCCCATCACGTGATGGCACGTGATGCTTGGAAGGAAATGAGAATTTCAGCAGAACAAATGAAGGGAGGGCGCTCTCACGTGCTGCCATGTGACCCTTCTTGCCTTAGTGTTTAACACTAAAATTAAAACTCTCAAGCCCAGTGTTAAAACACTGTCGGGCCTTAGCATTCAATGCTGATTAAAAAGCCTTATTTGCAGTGTTCAACACTGATCTGTTTTAGTGTTTAACACTAATTTGAAAAAGCCTTATTGCTGGTGTTTAACACCAATTATCTCTCAATGTTGAACACCAACTTGTCAACCTCATTCCCAGTGTTCAACGCTGATTGCTCTGAAGTGTTTAACACTAGGCTTTGGCCCAATTGGCTAAAGGGATAGAGGCAAAGCCTCTCCTGATTGGACTTAGCCCAAGCTGGCCATAAGTCCTCAATTCATGATTAACTGGGCTAATGGGCTCATAACTTAATTAACCAGTCTTGACCCCAAATTGGGCCAGGGACTATTCAAGCCATTCCGGTTCTAGGGTACATCTCTTCACTCCTTTGATACTTGGCATTGTAATCCCTCAATGTCTTCAAAGAGGTGACGGGTCCCGAAGACCATTCATGATATGGACTGTGGGGTCCTTAAACCCCTGCATAATGCAAAATTCCTGGTTACGTGGAACGCGGATAACGTCACTCTTTGACCCCGTGGAAAACGTCCAGAGCGGATCCTGGTCCTCGCAGAGCACGGCAGTGAACCCGTGTGAAGCATCCAGAGCGGAGCCTAGTCCTCGCCTAGCACGGCAGCGAACCCGCGTGAAGCATCCAGAGCACATACCGGACTGTGGAGTCCTTAAACCCATGGACTATGACGTCCTTAACCTTGACCGAGACGTCTTAAAACTACCCATGGACCGCAATGTCCTTAAACTACCCATGGACTGCAATGTCCTTAAACTACCCATGGACCGCAATGTCCTTAAACTAGAACCATAGAGCCTCCATATGCTCTTTCGTCGGATCTAAACGGTCCTGTTTAAGTTGATCTTAGCCTCAAAGATGGCTAACGCGTCCTTAAACCTTCAAGCAGACTGGACTATGAATCCCCTCTAATTAACTCTGGCTCGAGGGTACATCTCTGAACTCCTCTGACATCCGTCGTTGTAATCCTTCAACGTCGTCAGAGAGGTGACGGGTCCCGACGGCCACACATACGATGGACCACTATGTCCCTAAAACTGGAACAATGGAGTCCAAACGCTCCTTTGTCGGATCTAAACGATCCCGTTAAGTTGATCTTAGTCTCAAACTAGACTAACGCATCCTTAACAAATGTTTGAGTTGATCTTAGCCTCAAGTGTGGCTAACGTGTCCTCAAACCAAACCCCCCCAAACCCAAATCTAAGATAACACGGATTTGGACTAGTCCATGCCCTACGGGCGACGACATAACTCGGTCTCCGTAAATGATCCACGGGCAGGAAAACATAAAACAAAAACACACGACACGAAGTGACCATCTGGAGAAGGAGAAAGTTGTTACCGCGATGCGGTAGCGTAATTAACTGCAGGGGTTTGCGCCTGCAGGGAAGAGCGTCCCCACAATCAAAAACCCCTCAAACGAGGGGGAATCTGACGAAGTCTGCTACATCGGACGCATCCGTCTAAACCTCCGATACATGGCGCCATGGATCGACTTGGCATCCTCGGAGAGGTGGACGGATAGCACTTATTGTCATCTGCCCCGAACCTCAGGCTAGACGGCCCGACGTCGTCGCCGTCGTTCGGAGGGGAACAGATTCTGGCACGTCCGGTGGGACCTTTTCCTCTTTCCACTCCACACTTCGTGTGTCGTGATTCGCGAACCAATCGCGGTTCGCTAATAGTTGCCCTTGGGTTTCAAGGTACTAAGAATTGGCGTCTTGCCCATTGCAGAAAACAAAGGATCGATGGCTGCTGCTTCCGCAAAGTCCTTCGACTGCTCAAACTGCAATTGCGACCAACGCTCTACCTCGCCAGGAGGTATAGCCTATGGACCCCAAGCTGCTTCGTTGCTCACAATGCCGGTGGACCAGGTGACTCAAGCCACTACCGGATTGTTCTTTGGGACTATACTCCCACCATCCAGCTTCACGGCGCCAGTGCTGACAAAGGAAGCTCTCAAGAAGTCGGTCTTTGATCGTCTCACCCCTGCCACGGCTCCTCTCAACAAGTCGTCCGAGGTCAACGCCTCAGTCTTTTCTAGATTGGGCCAGAAATCCTGCAAATTCATCGCAGAGAAGGCAGCTTCCCCGGCCAAAAAGTCGGTCTTTACCAGATTAACGGCTTCAGCTCCCGCTCCCGCTGCACGAAGGACATCGGTCTTTGACAGGCTAACACCAACAACGACCCCCCACCCACACAGGGGGCAAGACGAAACCATTCTTATATCCGACTCTACGCCGTCTGCTCGACGTGCTCGGCGTCGTCATTGGCGCCGAATAAGGAAAGCTGGGGGCAACTCCCCCTCCGGATTGAATCCACCAGCCCCAGTGGCAGAAGTTAATGCTGCTGTTCCAACTGGGAACAGCTTCGAAATGCTAAATAAGGTGCGAAGGAATTCCTCTACTGCAGTGCTGAAGAGGTCTCCTCCCCCATCAGAAAAGGTTGTGGAAATAGAATCAGAACAGCCCCGATCTCCTCAACGGCTGTCTTCCAAAATCTATAAGGTTTGGCGGCAGGCCCGAGACTCAATCATCGATCCAAACTTCTCCCGCCAGCATAAGAAGCTGAAAATCCAACCGAAGGCTGGCCACCAGGAGAAACCCCAAAAGGCTGTCTGGACGCCCACCTCGATGGCCCCCTCAACCTCCACGGCTCATAAAAGGAGGGAGCCCGAGAAGATCCCTCAACACGCAACGACGGCTAAAAGCAATGAGCCCAGACACCCTAAGTCTGGGGGCACGGTGGTGCACACTGTTTACATGGTCTCTGGAAAGGAGGAGAGCCGCACTTCTACAGGCCACCGACCACTAACCCGATCCGTAACGAAATCCCAGGAGCAGCAACAAAAGCTCCAAGAAATGATGAATGCTATGGCCGCGCTCACCGGGCCAAAGGAAAGCCCAGAAGCGTCCTCAGACGCACGCCGGGAGGAAGAAACCGACGCTGAATTCCTTCGCCGGACACAGGAGAAAAGGGACAAAGAGGCTGCTGAACAAGCGGCCAACATACAACGGATGGGCCTTCTCTTTCAAGATGTGATAGGAATGATGATCCAGCAGGACTTACCCGCCGAAGATCCTCCGATTGTTCTTGAAGACGACCGAGGAGAGACGTCAAATCTACCACCAGCCCTCTCAACGGCCAAGGAGGAGACGATCTCTAAGGCTGACTTGGCTGACTACATAGCCCAGCAAATCCGAGTTCATCATGCGACTGAGGCAGCTGGTCAAGTCGTGAAGACGGGGCGGCCGTATCCAGGCTGGTATGATCAAATCAAATACCCGCAAGGCTATACGATACCGAAATTCCATGTGTATAAGGGGACCGGCAATCCTCATCAACATGTCGCCCAGTTCCGGGCCCTCTGCGGTAACACCGGCGGTGACGATAAACTGTTACTCCGTCAGTTCGTTGGCAGCTTATCGGAAACAGCGTTCGAATGGTATTCGGAACTCCCGAACGATTCCATCAAAACGTTCGCTGAAATGGAATTGTTATTCACTCAGCGGTTCGCAAGTGCCAGCGAGCGCACTCCAATGACTGCTTTGATTAACGCCAGGGTAAAGCCAGGCGAAACCTGGGTCCAGTATGCCATACGCTGGCGGAATTTGTGGTCGAGATGCGAGCAACGCATTGAGGAAGCACCCGCAGTGGGTATGTTCGTGGGAACCCTAGACCCCCACGCAACTATCTCCCAGTTTATGATGTTCTTTAAGCCAACCACATTCCAGGCTTTGATCGACAAGTTGGCTCAGATGGACCAGATGGGTCATAGACCACCTGCCCCGAAGCCAGAACCTCGGAATGACAAGGGTAAAGGAAGGGCGACTTTTGTCGCGAACGCCCAACAGCAACCTGACGCCCCGAAATCGGCAGATCAATTGGAAGAAAGACGCCGATATTATAACGAAAAGATGAAGCGTCCCTACTCGTTTCCACGAGACAAGACAAAACGGTTATTTGAGCTGGCAATACGCAACAGACTTATAAACCTACCAAATCCAAGGCGACCGCCACAACCCACCGAGGTGAATAACCCTAACTACTGCCCTTACCATCAAACGGTAAGTCATCCGATTGAAGATTGCTTCGTCTTCAAAGGATGGATTGAAGATCAATACCTCCAGGGGAAGTTTGTACTGTCCGAAAAGTGGAAGGTGAACCCACCACAACCGCATATTCCTAAGAAAGCAGATACACCGGAGGCAACCTGCTCCTTTATTGAAGAAGCTCCGTGGGAAGTTGTACTATCAACTAAAACCAAAAGGATGCTGAGAGACCTTCATGCGTGCCCTGCAATCTAATGGAAGGACCCTCTTGAACCTCAAATTATCGAAGGGATGTTGAGGCCCCGCCCAACTATGAAGACTCATGATAAAGATCCAAATACTCACGCCCAGCCGTCAAAAGCTTCGAAGAAAAAGAAGAAGAAATCCAAGAAGCCCGCGAGGCTTGGAGACGAGCGCACGAAATTGCAGAAGCAAATCGACGCGCTGGAAGAATATGATCAGAAGGCGCGAACTCCTGTCACACTGCGAGAATTCCTCGACCACACCTTTCAAGACGGAGATGATGAAGAGAGCTCATCGGATGAACCCGAAGAGTATGGGGCAAGTTGTAACGTAATCTCCCACTCGCTTACCGATGGCGAGAAAGCTCTTGACACCAAGAAGCCGGAGGCAGAGCCCGAACCCGAGCATGCGAGGCTGACAACTGATATGATCAATGCCTTCCTAGACGAGATCCGCCTAAAAAGTAAAGCAGATCAGGAGCGTGAGATGGCAACGCCAGAAGGAACCAAACGCGGGCGGCTGAACGAAAGAGTTGAACTACCCCTGCCAGAGCGAAAGGCCTCCGAAATGGACAGGAAGATATTCAAGACAAGGAAAAGGTTCGCCAAAGCCATGTCAATGGGAATGAAGCTACCACCTTCGGAAGGAAACACATACAATGGGGCGGAGAAGCACCCCGATTACTGCGCATATCATCGGAAAATCTCACACCCCACAGAGGAGTGCGACGCCTTTAAGATATGGTGGCAAGGATATGTTGCTCGTCGGCAACATTTCAAACGCATGAAACGCAAGAGCCGTCGGGAGCAAAGAAGCACTGTCGACGGGCCCAACAGAATTACTGGCAACTGTTATATGGCTCATGCCGAGGGGTCGCAAGTCCTCACCTTTGGGAGCGACTCTGACGAAGAAGTGACTCTGGGCCCTCTCTTTGAAGAATCCGCGCTAAGGAAAGATGAGGAATCAGAAGCCTGCGGAAACACTCAGCTGCGCAATCGCACACTCCCGGAAAAGAATCTCGGGCCTACGAACAGAAAAGATAAGGGAAAGGAAAAGGTCACTGAAGATATCACTTTAGATGACCAAGTCGTGAAAGAACTGGCTGCCAAAGACCCTCCTAGGAGGAGTAAAGTGGATTATAACATCCTCGCGCATCTAAGGAAGCTACCTTCTCAGCTTAGCATTCTCGACGCCCTCCTATTATCAAAAGAAGCACGGGACTCACTAATTAAGGCATTACAAGAACCTGAGCAATTCCAAGCCTTTCTCGCCACTGAAAAGATGAAGGACAAACTGGAGGAAGTGCATACGGCCGACGTCACTTTCGGTGATGAAGACCTCCTTCTCGGGACGTGCGACCACAACCGTCCCCTATACGTCTCCGGATACTGCCATGACATCAAGATAGGCAAGATCCTGGTGGATAATGGATCCTCCGTCAATCTCCTTAATGTTCGGGTGTTGAAGGAAATCTGCATGAGCGTGCAACACCTCGCTCGTGACAAAATTACTATCTCCGGTTTCGACTCACAATCGTCACGGACTCTCGGGTCCGTAATACTAACGTTACGCTTCGGGCTTCTCGTCACAGACATCAAATTCCATGTCATTGACGCCAAGACCTGCTACAACGCCTTGCTCGGCCGTCCTCGGCTACACGAGTACAACATCATCCCTTCTACACAACATCAGTGTATGAAGTACTTTAAAGATGGTTTCGAGTATACTGTAACAGGCGAGTTGAACCCATTTTCCGTGAACGAAGTCCGCAAATACGAGGACGCGAAATACTTTTTGCCAGACTTCGAAGATACAGAAAGGTGTCGTAACTCGGAGAACAAAGCCGCCTCCACCATCCCTGTTTTCGGGAGCGATACCGAAGAAGAGGAAGAGATAGTTTATACAGGGCCATCCCAACGCAACAACCAGAGGACGCCCGCCCCCATACTGGTCTTCGGAAGTGATTCAGAAGATGAGGTCAATGCCGTATTCTCCAATCGGCTTTCAATGCAAGCACCCCTTGGCGATGGCCACAGTTTGCAAATCACCATGGTACCGCGGGAACACTACAAGGATCTCGACACACTTTAAGCTCACAGTGTGCAGGACCTGCAAACGTTTTACGTCCCTCCCAGGCATAGGGGTGAGAAGGTGATCCTATTCTACCGATCCTCAGAGTCGAGAATAGAGAAAGAGATCTGGCATGGCGCAGATGCTGCATGCGACAGACTCCAACCCATCCGTCTGCCCAGATACTATACAAATGGATTAAAGAAGCTATTGAAGCGCCAAGGAGTACCCTTAAAACAAACTGTTCGATAGGCTCGGTTCTACAACAGGATTTGGGATGTCCCTGGAACCCAACGCAAATTGCCCAACGGGAAAATGGAGACACTTGGGCTTGGATACGTGAGAACCGGAAAACGAGAGCGGGCCCACAGCAGCTACGCTATATATACCTTTGATGAAGAGGAGGACGCCCTGTCAGGAGAGGCCGACCCCTCATCAAAACCAGACCACGCGATTGAGGCGCCGAGTCCGTCATTTCAAGAACGAATGGACAAGCCTATCAGGAAAGTGGGTCAGAAAGCTCGGGAAGACCACAACCGCGGAATGGCCATCTACGAGAAGGCCAGGACGCAACGTCTATTTCAACAGATTGCAAAAGACAAAGATGTTCATCCTTGTCAACCCGTCATACGAAAGGCCCGATGCGGAGACGGGAGTAAGTCAAGGAGCGGAGAGAGGAGCCGACAACCAGGACACCGGATTAGAGGGTTACGGGTACTGTGCGGCTCGGATTCGTCCCTCAAGGAAAAGAGGAGCCGAGCATACTCCTTCCCCCGAGACAAGACGGAAAGGTTACTCAAGCTCGCCCTAAAACATCAGATGATCACGCTTCCGGAGTCTAGACACCCCGAGCAAGCTAATAAGGCCTCTCGCTCAGGCTATTGCTCTTATCACCAAGCCATAGGACATCCTACCGAAGACTGCTTCACCTTCAAGAACTGGGTCGAGGACCAGTACCGACGGGGCAGATTCGCTTTATCCAACAGCTGGAGGGTAACGCCGCCACGAAAGCACGAGCCCAAGGCCGCAAGAGCAGAGCCGGATCCGCCTCGGCCCCAGGAGTGGATTCGCACCTGTTATACGATTACGATAGACAACCCTCCCCGGTGCTTCGAAAACAGCGATGATGAGGTTATCTCAGAATTCCCGCCCGCTCCGAAAGAACTGGAAGACGGTATACATACTACTGCAGATAACCTCAGGAAGATTGAGTTGGGATCGGCAGTGGACCCGCGACCAACATTTGTCAGCGAGCTACTCTCTGAAGAAAGGGTGGCCGCGTTAAAGAACGTGCTTCTACGGCATAAAGACTGCTTCGCGTGGAACTACTCCGAGATGCCAGGATTAGATCCGGAGGTCGCTGTGCATAGATTAGCAATATCCCCAGATATCAAGCCAGTCAAGCAGGCACCAAGGAGGATGCGACTCGAGTTGGAGATAAGCATCAACGCCGAAGTCAAAAAGCTGATCGACTCTGGATTTATCCAAGAAGTCCAATATCCCGATTGGATCGCCAATATCGTCCCGGTAATGATAAAGAACGGGACGGTACGTATATGCGTGGATTTCAGGGATCTCAACAAAGCCTGTCCGAAGGATGATTTCCCGGTGCCGGTAACCGAGCTAATGATAGATAACACGTCTACTCACGAGATCTTCTCCTTTATGGACGGTTCTTTAGGATACAATCAGATAAAAATGCATCCCGAAGACCAGAAGCACACCGCTTTCCGGACCCCTTTGGGTGTATTTTGCTACAGGGTTATGCCCGTTGGTCTAAAGAACGCCGGCGCTACCTATCAAAGGGCCATGACAAAGATCTTCGACGACCTCATACATGACATCGTCGAGTGCTATATTGACGACCTCGTAGTAAAGAGTATGTCATACGAAGATCACTTAAAGCATCTAGAGACTGTATTTCAACGCCTTCGGCAATATAATTTGAAGATGAATCCCCTCAAATGCGCGTTTGGAGTCTCCTCGGGAAAATTCCTGGGATTCGTCATCCGACACCGAGGTATTGAGATAGATCCGTCAAAGATTAAAGCGATCATGGAAATGCCTCCGCCAAGAACCCTCAAACAGTTGCGGTCTCTCCAAGGGAAGCTCGCATACATCCGGCGATTCATAGCCAACCTTTCCGGAAAGTGCCGTCCTTACAGTCACCTGATGAAGAAGGGAATCCCATTCGTCTGGGATCAAAAATGCCAAGGTGCACTAGAAGAGATCAAGCAGTACCTGCAGAACCCGCCGGTATTGGCTGCGCCGGTCAAGGGAAAACCTCTCATTCTTTATACAACTGCCCTCGAAGGTTCTTTGGGCGCATTATGGGCACAAGAGAACGATCAAGGGAAAGAGAGAGCACTCTACTACTTAAGTCGAGTTCTACTGGGGGCAGAAAGCAATTACTCTCCCATTGAAAAACATTGCTTGGCGTTAATCTTCGCGATAACAAAGCTCAGGCACTATGCGTTGGCACATGAAGTCTGTCTCATCTCGAAGGTGGACCCTCTTAAATATCTGATGTCAAAAGCCATATTGACGGGACGACTCGCTAAATGGGCCCTGCTCTTGATGGAGTTCTCGATAACATATCAACCTCTCAAGGCAGTGAAAGGCCAGGTCATTGCTGACTTCCTCGCTGAGCACCCGATACCGGCCGATTCTCCTCTGAACTGTGATTTGCCGGACGAGCATGCATTTGATGCGATTAGCGGCGGAAGCACCCAATGGGAACTCTATTTCGATGGAGCGTCCTCCGTAAAGAAACAGAAACAAGGTATCCCAATGATCAAATCGGGGATAGGCCTCATCTTTGCAACTCCACAAGGAGGGATAATGCGCTTCGCCTTCTCCTTAACAGAATCGAGAACAAACAATGAAGCCGAATACGAAGCCCTGATAGCAGGCCTCGAAATCGCCATTGACATGGGAATTGAAGACCTCCTTATATATGGGGATTCTCAGCTGGTCGTTAGCCAAGTTAATGGTGACTACCAAACGTGCAAGCCGGAATTGGTGAGATACGGAGAAAAGGTGCAACAACTGTTGACCCAGATTCCCTCTTATACTTTGGAAAATATACCGCGCGCGGAGAACAGCAAAGCAGACGCGCTGGCCAAACTTGCTAAAGAACTGGCTGACGAGAACCTCGATGATGTCAGAATCGTGGTACAAAGCCGTCGAGTGCTCACCCCCGCAGAAATACCTCCGGAACTATATAAAGAGGGAGCAACTGAGCAGACAACCCTACAAATAAAAGACCAAGAGAAGGCCGAGGACTGGAGGGAAGTCTTCATAGACTACTTTAAGTCCCGCCGCATACCCAAAGAAGCGTCCTCAAGACATCAGCTCATGAAACGAGCTCTATCTTTCGCTTTCGTCAACGATACTCTATACAAGAGATCGCTTGATTCTCTATGGCTGAGATGCTTGGGACCTGACGAAGCAGAAAAAGTCGTTCAGGAAGTTCACGACGGGCTTTGCGGTTCTCATCAAGCAGGCCCAAAGATGAAGTTAAAAATTAAACGGATGGGTTATTACTGGCCCACGATGATCCAGGACTGCCTCGAATACGCGAGGCAATGCCACTCATGCCAGATTCATGGAGACTTCATCCACCAACACCCAAATCCACTGCACCCCACGGTGGCCAGCTGGCCATTCGAAATGTGGGGAACTGACATAGTCGGACCCATCGAGCCGGCATCATCTCGGGGACATCGTTTCATCCTGGCGACGACTGATTACTTCTCCAAATGGGCAGAAGCAGTACCGCTGAGGGAAGTGAAGATGGAGAATATCCTCCATTTCTTCAAGACGCACGTCATCTATCGGTTCGGAACCCCACGGCGGATTATCTCCGATAACGGGCCAGCCTACAGAAGCCATAAGATTAGCCGCTTCGCGCAGCAGCACAATATAGACTGGAGGTATTCTTCAGTTTACAACCCACGAGCCAACGGTCTGGCCGAGGCCTTCAATAAGACCTTGACAAAGATCATAAAAAAGACCGTTTCCCGGAATAAGAGAGACTGGCACGAGAGGCTGCAAGAAGCCCTTTGGGCTTATCGAACTACATTCAAGACGGCCACAAACACAACGCCATACGCGTTGGTATTTGGGACGGAAGCAGTACTCCCCCTCGAGATAGAGTTACCCTCTCTACGAGTGGCAGTCCACCACGAACTGACCGACGAAGAAAATGCTCACCTTCGACTTGAGGAGCTTGATGCCCTCGACGAAACCCGACTCATAGCGCAACAACATCTAGAAGCCTACAAAGCAAAGATGACGCGCTCGTACGAAAGATTGACCAGGCCAAGGGCATTCCGCCAAGGCGAACTCGTGCTGGTAGTCAAAAGACCTATGATCCCCAATCGTGCCAAGCGGGGAAAATTCGAGCCAAACTATGAAGGCCCGTACATCATAGACCAGGTCTACCAGGGTGGAGCCTATCTACTCGTGGACATGCACGGTGAAAGGCCTTTCAGGCCAATAAATGGCCGCTTCTTGAAGAAATACTATGCTTAGTGAGCCACAGCCTGGGTCAACGGTAGATGATGACGACTATGTCCGCTCGCTATCTTCCTAGGCTCAGACTTTACAAGCAGTAGCTGGCCTTCCCATAACGACGGACCGAAACGTCTTTAAATTATCAACGGACCGAAACGTCCTTAAACTATCAACGGACCGAAACGTCCTTAAACTATCAACGGACCGAAACGTCTTTAAACTATCAACGGACCGAAACGTCCTTAAACTAACGACGGACCGAAACGTCTTTAAACTATCAACGGACCGAAACGTCCTTAAACTATCAACGGACCGAAACGTCCTTAAACTATCAACGGACCGAAACGTCCTTAAACTAACGACGGACCGAAACGTCCTTAAACTATCAACAGACCGAAACGTCTTTAAACTAACGACAGACCGAAACGTCTTTAAACTAACAACGGACCGAAACGTCCTTAAACTAACGACAGACCGAAACGTCTGTAAACTAACAATGGACCGAAACGTCCCTAAACTACTACCGCAGCATCCTCAGGTTGACCATAAAAAAAAAAAAAAAAGGTATGTCCATAAAGCAAAATGGGCACGGATGAAAACCCGAAAGGGCTCCGTGAGTAAAAACAGCAGGACTACCGGCGAGTGTTTGTGAAAACCCGAAAAGGCGCAACCTCATTAAAAAGACACTTATAGGGTCCTCTCGACCTTGTAAGGAGAAATCACCTGCGTGAGATCCTTACGACTCACAAAGGATCAACACACTTAGGGATCCTCACGATTCCTAAGGAGAAAATACACTTACGAGATCCTCACGACTCGTAAGGAGAATTTTCTTATGAGACCCTCACGGCTCATAAGACTTGAAAGTCTTAAGTTACAGAAACCTAAACCTGTTCTTAAGCGAATCCTCCACAACCTCCGATACTGCCCTACAAGCGGCTCGTACTGACCCTTGTATACAATCCACGGGCACGAATAAACATTTCCCTAACAAAGTCCCACCCGTGACTGGGGATACATCCATATGGTGAACGACCCTTGTAAGTCCTCTCGACTTATAAGGGGAAAATCCTCTTTGTAAGATCCTTACGACTTACAAGAGAACATGCACTTAAGAATCCCCACGATCCTTAAGGAGAAAACACACCTGCAAGATCCTCACGACTTGGAGGGAGAAACGCCTTTGTGAGACCCTTACGGCTCATGAAGTCAAAAGCCTTGGTCGGCAGGACCCTTAACCCTGTTTACTAAGCCACCTTTGTTCAAACGTCGACAGAGGCAAATGATGATTCGCTCCTGGCAACATTCCAGTTGTAGCGGTGCTGATGCCGAAACCGGTATCCAAAAAATCCGAGCTTGCCGCGAAAAAGCTAGCAAGCCACACATGCATGACAAAATAGCCGAAATGATGGGACAACTTGCAATAAAAAGAAGCAAGCAAAATCTCGGCGGTTCACAGATAACTTAGTGATCACCACCGCGGCATTCGTCTCGATACAGCAGACACGATACCAGCAAATGAAGCGAAGGCCAAATTCCTAGCTTCAGTGTCTCGACGACACAACATCAAGCGAAACGGAACAGCGGCAACCCCGAGTTCCATAGCTCGGCGACACATATCGCCAAGAGTCAAACCTCCATCCCGTGAAATGCGGATACAATCAGCAAACTTCCTGGTTACGTGGAAAGCGGATAATGTCACTCTTTGACCCCGTGGAAAACGTCCAGAGCGGATCCTGGTCCTCGCAGAGCACGGCAGTGAACCCGTGTGAAGCATCCAGAGCGGAGCCTAGTCCTCGCCTAACACGGCAATGAACCCGTGTGAAGCATCTAGTGCAAACTTCCTGGTTACGTGGAAAGCGGATAACGTCACTCTTTGACCCCGTGGAAAACGTCCAGAGCGGATCCTGGTCCTCGCAGAGCACGGCAGTGAACCCGTGTGAAGCATCCAGAGCGGAGCCTAGTCCTCGCAGAGCACGGTAGTGAACCCGTGTGAAGCATCTAGTGCAAACTTCCTGGTTACGTGGAAAGCGGATAACGTCACTCTTTGACCCCGTGGAAAACGTCCAGAGCGGATCCTGGTCCTCGCAGAGCATGGCAGTGAACCCGTGCGAAGCATCCAGAGCGGAGCCTAGTCCTCGCTTAACGCGGCAGTGAACCCGTGTGAAGCATCTAGTGCAAGATTCCTGGTTACGTGGAACGTGGATAACGTCACTCTTTGACCCTACGGAAAACGCCCAGAGCGGAGCCTGGTCCTCGCCAAGCACGGCAGTGAACCCGTGTGAAGCATCCAGAGCAAACACCGGACTGTGGAATCCTTAAAATCCACGGACTATGACGTCCTTAACCTCGACCGCGATGTCTTAAAACTAACGATCAACCACCCCTATTCCTTACAGATTTTTGCCTCGGTTTAAGGGTACATCTCTTCACTCCTTTGATGCCCGGCGTTGTAATTCCTCAACGTCTTCAAAGAGGTGACGGGTCCCTGCAACCAAACGTCGGACTGTGGAGTCCCTAAATCCACGGACTATGAGGTCCTTAACCTTGACCGTGATGTCTTAAAACTAACATCGGACTGTGGGGTCCCTAAATCCACGGACTATGAGGTCCTTAACCTTGACCGTGATGTCTTAAAACTAACATCGGACTGTGGAGTCCTTAAATCCACGGACTATGAGGTCCTTAACCTTGACCGCGACGTCTTTAAACTACAATAGCTGGAGAAACCCCTGACTCCGTAGAACACGGACAAGGGTAACCGCATCCGGCACTTACAAGTCCTCACGGCTGGGAGAAAAACTCTTTATGAGACCCTCGTGGCTCATAAAATGTAAAAGTCTTAGGAAGCAGATCTTAACCCTGAATCCTGAGCCATCGCTGTCCTGCAAGGAGATCAAGATATAGTATCCGCAGAATGCATTCAATAAAAAGGGGACATATCGTTGAGAGGAAAAATGTATCTTTTATTCATAAACCAAAAGAGATACAAAGTACAATTTATGAAAGAAACAAAAAAAAAGATATACTCTCATTCATGAGTATGTACAAAAAAGGGAGAAAAGATACAAGTCCTCGAGCCGGCGGGCGGTGTAATAATTTTACCAGCTCATCGTTTTGTTGCTGAGCCACGGCTTCATGACGCAAGATCTCCAGAAGGCGAGCCTCCGCCTGAGCTTGTTGGGCCTGATATGAAGCAAGCCGGGCTTCAAGCTCTTTCTCAGTGGCCTTATGAGCCTCAACCCTCTCGCGAGTGAACGTGGCAGCTTTATCGAGAGCCACCACCTCTTTTATGGACTCCTGAAGCACCCGCCAGAGTTCGTATGCTTTGTCGGCCTTGGCTGTGAGGCTGGCATGAAGCCCGCTCAGCGCCTTAGGAGCCAACTCCCTCTCCGAAAATTTACGGCCGAGCCCTCTTCTCGCACAACAATATGTTCGCTACGTGTCGCTCTATTTGGCCATGTAAGCTCGCTTTCGTGACCGCAACCTTGGAAACAAGACATCTACAAGACCGTATAAATGGGCTTCCAGTCTATGGGGATAATCGATCTCAAACGCGCTCACATCACCTGACGTGAAAGGCAACAAGAAAGATTTCCGATATATTTCAAGCATGCATTCGCAATCATATGAGTATTCAAAAAAAAATATATAATAGCATTTGCAATCGCATGGACATTCATAATGCCCAAAAAGGTCTGATGCGCAGGAAAGTGATGATAGCATTTGCAATTAAAGAAAGTTCTCATGAGAAGAATACAAAGTTTATTTATGCAAGCGGAAACATACATACGAGTACCAAGCCTACATGGAAGTTCAACATAAAGTATACAAAAAGGAGGGACTAATTTAAAAATGCTACGCTAATGGAAAAAGGTCACCAAACACGGGATCGACGGCACAAGGGTTAACAAAACAAAGAACGAAATTCTCCATCTCCCTCTCCGCTCTCTCCAGTACATCAAAGCGACGATTTTCGCGAGAGGTCGCTCCCCACTGGTTGGCGCCATGCTCGTCCGCGAAAGCAAACATAGTAGCTCGCCGGGCCCTTATCTCGCTCAGCAGACGAATTGAGCAGTCCTTCAAGGCCTGAGTAATCAGGCACGCCTCATGAAAGCCCTCGAGCTTTTCTTCCGCCGCATCAAGCATCGCCAGGGTCATCTCTGCTGGGTGAGGAGGAATGTCGGCAAGCACGACCGTGAGAATCATCCGGAGCCAGAAGGAACCCATCGGGAGGGGAGACCCCCTACGGATTGAGAGTTCATGCATGGCTGAGTCGCATTCGTCGTCAGTAAGAAGTGGATCCACTAACCGAGCGGCAAAGCGGGGGATCATCTCCTCGATAAGCACTTCCCATGGCTGTCGACGAGCGGGTAGACGGTTGCCGGCCATAGCGCTCAGATACCCCTCAAATTAAATCACGTCGATATGGGAATGAATTTCTCTGTGAGGAGAAAATAGGCTATGGCCTCAAGAATATAAAGAAGTGCATTAAGTGCCATGCGCGGAAAATCTTGCATGCGAAAGATGTTTCCAAGGCCCAAAGAAGGAAAGGCATCGAAAATCAAGGAGAAATAACTATTTCCAAGGCTCCTTTTATGCATCTGATACTGCGCGCTAAAAATGCGGCATGGAAAATTTTGTGAAACAGTCCCATCAAATGATCCCACGTGCGGAACGCGTGAGACCCAAATTGGATGGGCACTAGAAAATAGAATAGCACCATGCATATTAAAAGCACCAACAACAACAATAGTGAAATGATCAAATCCCAGAAAAAAAAAAAGCATGCAGACATGGAAAGACATAATAAAACTCGCCACTCATACTTCAAGAGGTTCACATAAAATATAGAGGACACATTTACAATGGTAAAACTTCAGATGAAGGGCATGGGTTGAGGAACTCAAAATTTACTTTATTCAAGACCTTCCAAACGTTGCGAACCTCCCGAGTATGCTTTCGCTCACGGTCACAAGCATCGGGGTCCCCGCGGATGTCCTCTACCCTCCGATAGGCGCCCAGTATGGCTGATTGTTGAAAAAGCTGATGAAGGAGATCAATGAGATCATCCCGCCTCCTCTTTGAGATCAAACCCATAAGGTACACCGAATGCACCTTATCCTCGGCAATGTCTAAGTCCCCGAGCAGTATACCGGCGCAAAAGAGAGGAAGTGCCTCCCGGATCGCTAGCACGATCAGCCTCAGAAGAGAAGAGCGACGGAGGAGTAGCCGATGGTTGTACTCATCAAAGCGGCTCATGATCTCGGCACACTGAGCATCGGTGAACTCCTGGTCCTGACTGCGGCCCAGCGCACGAATGTTCCCATAGGAAATGATCCCGTCAAGACGATACAGATGGGCGTCCATAATACCTGAAATAAAAATCACTAGAATCATTACAAAGTCCCCATCGCATTAATTGCAGGAGAACAGGCTCGGGCCGAGAGACCCCAAGGAGCCTCTGTGTGAAGAGATTGAGTTCTTCATAGGAATTAAATTCCTTATTAAGAAAAAGGGAATTAAATTCCCAGGAATAATTTTGATGGAATTAAAGTCCAGGGAGTTGAAACGCTGTCGTCATCTCCCCGAAGACCACCTAAAAACCCTAAGAGATCTACAGTTCGAAGGTTCTCTGTTCTTATGAAAAAACTTGAAGAAAAATGGGTTCTTTGTGAAACCCTTAACGCGGATTTAAAATCCAAAGAGTTCTTTTAAAGACGAAGGCGCTTTGGCCGTTCGACATTATTACCTGAGGGAAAGGGATCCGCTGACAGAGTTAAACTCTGGAAAATTTTGAAAACAGAGAACTAAGCTCTGGAAGAAGAGAATTAAATTCTCAAAGAAAAGTTCTCAGAGGAAGAAGATGAGCAAAGTGAAGGCTCCTATGAAGAGACAGCGGTATTTAAAGAAAACAGTGAAAACGCTTCATCTCCCAAATCCCTAAATGAATCCAACGGTCGCAAGAGATGACAGCGTTGCACTCACGTGCTGACACGTGAGAACAACGCTGTGGGGGCATTTGTTTCCTGATTTAAAATCAGGAAAGCTTCTGTGAAGAGCTTCGAAAAGGGGGCCACGTGCTTACACGTGACCAGCAGTCACGTGTTGACACGTGACCTATAAAGTACAGAAAAGGCGCACAATGATTCGCTGAACAAAGTCAAGAAACAGAGCTTCAGAAGAGGTCACGTGCTCCCACGTGACTAGGGTCACGTGTCGACACGTGACGTTCAAAGTAGCAAACTCACTCTCCAATTGAACCAAGGAAAGAAGTGCCAGACAGGGGTCACGTGCTCACACGTGACCAGGGGTCACGTGGTAGCACGTGACGTTTAAGCAACGATCAGAAGACAGCGCAAAAGAAAGGAAAATGCTCATTCCAAAGGGGGTCACGTGCTCACACGTGACCATGGGTCACGTGGTCACACGTGACCGGCTTTCAAACCCCTTTTTGTCAACAGAATTAAATTCTGAGAGAGATGCAAATCTTTCCAAAGGAACGCAACTATATGCATCCAATCAAATTAAAGATTCAGAGGTCATTTATTTATGGAAAATCTCGGGTTTGGAAAGATTTCCCCCTTAAATCTAACCAAAATAACAAGGGAGAATCTCTGGATTTGAAATTCAATGGTGAATAAAATTCACCTAATAATCCAAAGGTCCAGAACGAATGAAGGATGCAAATCAGATCTCTCAACGAAGATTCGTCAAAAACCAACTGATTCAGCTGCTTCTCCTATAAATAGGAGCCAAGAGACACAAAATAAACATATACATGCGCAGAGAAGAGAAAGAAAAAAGGAGGAGAGCTTTGACACTTTGAAAAGACTCGGATCTTCTGCAAAAAACCCTAGGTAAGAAAGGGAAAGCCTTTTGAAAGAAAGAGAATTTAATTCTCAACAGAGTTTAACTCCGATACATAAGACAGAAGAGCAGATTTCTTCTCTCTTTGATAGAGGATCTGCAAAGTGCACATCTCCCCTTAAGGTTGAGAATTTAATTCTCAATAGGTCGAGATCCTGCCATGCAGATCCAAAACATAGAGAAAGAATGCAAGCATGAGAATTTAATTCTCACAGAACTATAGGAATTTAATTCCTCTAAGATAAAAGTAGGGCTTGACCCTGTGTTATGGGAATTTAATTCCTTCAAAATAAAAAGAAGCAGGGTTTAACCCTAATTAAGAATTTAGTTCTGCTGAAGCAATGGGAATCTAAGTCCCTTAATCATGATCTGACGGGAAACGGAAGTTTGATTCCTTAAAAAGTTTTTATTAGGGTTTAACCCTATTCAGTTCTTCACATAAACGAGGAATCTAATTCCTACAGAAGGTTCAAGAATCGAAAGGAAATAGGAATTTAATTCCTTTGAAAATTAAAGCCAGAGGAATTTAATTCCTGAAAAGAAAGATCAACAGATTCTCTAAACAACATACATGGAGGTAGGGTCACGTGCCACCACGTGACCCTCTCAAAAGAGCTACAGAAGTCCCCTTGAGGCAGCATCCCACGTGATCCACGTGACCTTGGCAGAAACTCTGATACACAGGCATTTGAATGCCCATCACGTGATGGCACGTGATGCTTGGAAGGAAATGAGAATTTCAGCAGAACAAATGAAGGGAGGGCGCTCTCACGTGCTGCCACGTGACCCTTCTTGCCTTAGTGTTTAACACTAAAATTAAAACTCTCAAGCCCAGTGTTAAAACACTGTCGGGCCTTAGCATTCAATGCTGATTAAAAAGCCTTATTTGCAGTGTTCAACACTGATCTGTTTTAGTGTTTAACACTAATTTGAAAAAGCCTTATTGCTGGTGTTTAACACCAATTATCTCTCAATGTTGAACACCAACTTGTCAACCTCATTCCCAGTGTTCAACGCTGATTGCTCTGAAGTGTTTAACACTAGGCTTTGGCCCAATTGGCTAAAGGGATAGAGGCAAAGCCTCTCCTTATTGGACTTAGCCCAAGCTGGCCATAAGTCCTCAATTCATGATTAACTGGGCTAATGGGCTCATAACTTAATTAACCAGTCTTGACCCCAAATTGGGCCAGGGACTATTCAAGCCATTCCGGTTCTAGGGTACATCTCTTCACTCCTTTGATACTTGGCATTGTAATCCCTCAATGTCTTCAAAGAGGTGACGGGTCCCGAAGACCATTCATGATATGGACTGTAGGGTCCTTAAACCCATGCATAATGCAAAATTCCTGGTTACGTGGAACGCGGATAACGTCACTCTTTGACCCCGTGGAAATCGTCCAGAGCGGATCCTGGTCCTCGCAGAGCACGGCAGTGAACCCGTGTGAAGCATCCAGAGCGGAGCCTGGTCCTCGCCTAGCACGGCAGCGAACCCGCGTGAAGCATCCAGAGCACATACCGGACTGTGGAGTCCTTAAACCCATGGACTATGACGTCCTTAACCTTGACCGAGACGTCTTAAAACTACCCATGGACCGCAATGTCCTTAAACTACCCATGGACTGCAATGTCCTTAAACTACCCATGGACCGCAATGTCCTTAAACTAGAACCATAGAGCCTCCATATGCTCTTTCGTCGGATCTAAACGGTCCTGTTTAAGTTGATCTTAGCCTCAAAGATGGCTAACGCGTCCTTAAACCTTCAAGCAGACTGGACTATGAATCCCCCCTAATTAACTCTGGCTCGAGGGTACATCTCTGAACTCCTCTGACATCCGTCGTTGTAATCCTTCAACGTCGTCAGAGAGGTGACGGGTCCCGACGGCCACACATACGATGGACCACTATGTCCCTAAAACTGGAACAATGGAGTCCAAACGCTCCTTTGTCGGATCTAAACGATCCCGTTAAGTTGATCTTAGTCTCAAACTAGACTAACGCATCCTTAACAAATGTTTGAGTTGATCTTAGCCTCAAGTGTGGCTAACGTGTCCTCAAACCAAACCCCCCCAAACCCAAATCTAAGATAACACGGATTTGGACTAGTCCATGCCCTACGGGCGACGACATAACTCGGTCTCCGTAAACGATCCACGGGCAGGAAAACATAAAACAAAAACACACGACACGAAGTGACCATCTGGAGAAGGAGAAAGTTGTTACCGCGATGCGGTAGCGTAATTAACTGCAGGGGCTTGCGCCTGCAGGGAAGAGCGTCCCCACAATCAAAAACCCCTCAAACGAGGGGGAATCTGACGAAGTCTGCTACATCGGACGCATCCGTCTAAACCTCCGATACATGGCGCCATGGATCGACTTGGCATCCTCGGAGAGGTGGACGAATAGAACCTATTGGCATCTGCCCCGAACCTCAGGCTAGACGGCCCGACGTCGTCGCCGTCGTTCGGAGGGGAACACACAACGTCGGCTCAAGTGAGCTCGACCCAAAAGAAACCACATATATACAAATCTCTCAGTCTCATCACTAGGTCGCATATACAAATAGAAAGTGGTAGATGGAGAATACTAGATACAATGATAGAGAAAAAAGAAATAAAGTGTGCTCGCAACCCACCTACGGGCGATGTCGTGAGTCTGAGCAAAAGGAGCTGATGATAAGATAGCCCGCCGCTACAAGGATGACGGGTCCGACTTGCAAGACACTGTGGCACAACGGGGGTGAGTTGCCAGCTCGTGAGTAGAATATAACATTCAGTAAGGCAATCATAAGAATGCACGCAAATGCGTCACAGCATGTATGTTCAGATGTGATATAATACCTCTAGTATGCATGCACATGTATGCAATGTCATTACTAAATCTTTAAGTGTTTTAAATGCTAAAGGTTCTGCATTCTTAACTTTAGAAAATGAATATATGTATAATAGCTAAGTACCATCAATAAATCATTTAAAACCCGTGTCAAGCATCGACACCAAATATGAAATCATATCTGTCTCAATATCTCACTGTATCAATGTCTCAAACATCGGGCTCCGTCAGTCCGGATCGGCCCATATCATCAAATCTCACGACAACGGTCGGTATCCTCCGGATATCCGCCGCGCCAGACATCACCGGTAGGTAGTCTTCCCCTGCCAGGCTCATCGTCTACAACTCGATCTTCTTGCCCTGGGGTACCATACCGGGCCCACCATGTACCCGAGACGGTTCATCCACTCCTCGAATCGGGTCTCGAAATCCAACAGAAAACATGAAAACTCATGGTGGACGACACATACATCACGAGAAAACCGCAACTTTGTTTTAAAAATGATAAATATAAGCTTTTGTTAAATTCTTGCGGTTTTTCCCCAAAAATCCAGAAATCGCAGCAATACTGAAATCCTCAAGAAAATCATAATGTCCACATGTTATATATGATAAATGTCTATGATAACAAGGTATGCAATGTGAATTGTGGCTAGAAATCTATGTAAATATGATGATGATGCGAGGTATATACATGCTATGCAATTTCATATATCATGTATGAACGCAAGTGGCGATACTAAGTTAAACAGGTTCTATAGTGCACGTGGTATGGCAATTACCAAAGGCGTGTGTGTCACATGAATAGTGCACGTGCAGCAGATGCCAATGGTAATGGTGTTCGTGTCCTACGAAGTGTTATCGCATATGTGCATATGCATATCCATGAAATTTAACATAGTATTAACTATAAGGGTATGCAATGTAAATGAAGGGGTAAGCTAACTAACAATACGAATCTTGCAAGAAATAAGGTAATCCTAACTAGGGGGCGCCTCGCGCCATCCAGACGATTCCCCCATAGATGAATATATCTACTCACCTGAATGCCTCGCTAATCCGATCCGACCACCGCCTTGCCTTTACGCGCCGTGTCCGATGTTTCCCCGACCAATCCTATATTTGCACAGCACCAAGCATAAGATTATATATCCTAAAACGATGCAAGTCACAATATACAAATATCGACGCTCTCGAATTAAACATAACGTGCACTCGGTGCGCGGGAAAACACACGAAAATTGCTAAATCTTAACTAGAATCGTCATTTCGGGGAAATCGACAAAACTAAAACCCGACTAGACAAAACCCCGCATTCGCGCACACTAATAGTCGTATATGAAGCTAATTATATCGTTAATATAACGCAATTAGATCACATCCTAATTTTTATAAAAATCTAGTAAGCAAATAGCATACCGATTCGATGCAAATATCGCAATTTATCGATCTAGCGAGCGCAACATCGCACAATTAACCACTCTAACCAATTTGATAACCAAAACCCTAACTTTAATCCATCAACCATGCTACAAACCCTAATTTGAAATCAAATCCCTCTCTTGATTTTCCTAAACAAACAATTACTACTAAATTAATACTTCAAATTTCAATTTTAGCACATTTAAACTACAAGTTAACAAATAGATTAGAAATTTCACCTCACAAGTGGAACCCTAGCATGCACTTGACCTTGAAAGATGCCTCCTTTCACCTTGTTTTGAACAAATTAGGGTTTGGAAAGAGGTGGAATAAGGATTAGGTTTGAATTTGTGAAGATTTGAAGATTTTTGAAGGAATTATGAAGCAAGAAGTGAGGGGAAAAATGAGAACTGAAGCAAGGGAGCTCGGCCTGAGGTGTAGGAGGTGAGTGGTGAGGGAATGGTGTAGAAATTTCTACACAAAAGCTATCTTCCAAAGTCAATTAATGAATGTTACATCATTTTTTACAAAAAAAAACCCTTTTTAATGCATTTTTAAACCATAGAACCAAAATTCTTGGAATGTTTTGGTAAAATTTTTGTTACTAATATATTTTAGTTTATAATGGTTCCTAAGTGTGTAATTTACCTAATTAAATTTGTATTTATCACTAATTTAATGTATTTTTAAAAGCTTAAAATAATAAAAAAATAATTAATTACGAAAAAAATTTATTTAACTAGAAAATTTTAAGTGACATTTTAGTGACAAAATTATAGTAATATCTTATCTAAATTTTGTATAATTAGGTCTACAATGAAAAATACTTATTTTGACTTTTTACGGAAAAAGCTGAAAAATTAGCCGATTACCGAAAAACTGCCTGAACGATTTTCGAAGGGTTACAGATATGGGATCATCCATCGCCCATCACATGGGTCGATAAGCGTATACGCTAGTATACTCTGGAATATCGATGCCCCGTCTCGATACTCCCACGACTAGGAACATTTGAAAGATGTACTTACCGACTACCTCTGTCCCACTAGTATGATCTGCATCATAATCCTGGTAGTCAAGTACTCATCCTAAGAGCTTTATCAACATGTAATAGAGAGACAATAAGTGTACATGTTAAGATAAAGTGCAACCAGATAGCATACTATCATGTCGAGCAAGAAAGTCCTCCCTATATATGTCCAAGTATCCACTACAATATACATCGTATGTACAGTAATGGCCTCTAGGGCATACATATTACAAACATACCCTACCACGGCTCAAAGGAGTCGTGCAAACATGTTTTAGTTGGGTACAGTCCCGAGCCATATGGAAGCAGTGAGCGGATCGTCGGGGATTCGTCTTTCCCGGTATTGGGGGTTGATGTCACGCTATGCACGGGTGGCCATCACCAGAAATCCTTGGCCAAGGTAGACGAGAATTACTGATTTCGATCAGTAGTTTCTCAGTGGGTGATGGGCTTCACACCGACACAAAATATCGTGTTATTGGGGGTCTGATTTTATCCACCCCCTAAACCCGATATGCGATACTCTTAGACGAAGAGACCAGACTGTACGGAGATTGTCACATATAGGCTCAGTAGGGATCCAGTTAAGTTTGCTTGTTGGCCTTCCTATTCGACAGGTATCCGGATAGCCGTTACGTACAGCTAGTGTCGCTGATGTGCTTGAGCTTATAGATTTATCCAGTAACTCACTGCCGGCGTACTGTCGAGTCTTTAGAGTCCCACACAGAGGGTTTCCATGGTTCTGGCGAAATGATGTGGTGGCCGTATTTTGATACGTGCAGGATTCCGATCGAATGATTGTATTAGTTACCCGGACTTTCGATCGCACAGTTGATAATACTAGCCGGCTTAGGATTGAGCCGGATTATTAAATCAGGTATTGATTTAATAATTTATGTATATATATTTCGATATGTATATTCTAGTATTATGTTGTTTGTGTTATTTTATCTCTTTGGGTATTCGTATTTTTATACGAATACGGATTTATATATACAGTTGAGTGTATTTCGTATTTATACGGAAAATATTCTAGAAGGTGGACACCTCATTTTCGTTTTCCATTTATTAATTTAAATGGCAATGAGGTGTAAAGGTAGTGAAGAGAGAATGGTGAGAACCATACTTGAATAGTGTTGACAAATAAATTGAAAATATGCAAACTATTCAAGTATGGTTGCTTTATTTTTATTGGAAAATGGTTTTATACAAAACCATACTTCATTTTATTCTCTCACTTGGATGAACACTTGGTTGGTTTTTTGATGAAAACATTCTCACCATTTGCCTCATCTCTCCTCACTAGACTTTCTTGAGCTCCTCTTCCTTCTTCTTGATCTTCCACCCTACCATCTCATGAGTTGAGAATCAAAGGTGGAAGAGAGATAGATATACACTAAGAACAACCCACTACATCACTAAACGCTCTAGATTATCACCTTAGAGTTCCTTGTTGCTCCACTAGTTTTTTTAGTATGGAGCTAGAGCCATGAACCACATCTCTCGGGTGGATCATCTTCGACGGAGGAAGACCGGCGGCCAAGATCGATCAAGGAGCTAAGGAAGAGGGTAGTAGACCAAAGGACATGGATCTTTTGGTAAAACGACTCTATCACAGGAGATAACTCTTTATAGCTTGCTAGTTTCATATTTGGTTTCGATTCTGGGTAGTTGTGTCTAGCGCCGAGTTTTTTAAACCAAAATTTTTTTCGTTCTGGAACGGCCGCGGTCGACAGCCATGGCGCTAGGAACCCCAACACCCCACACTTCATTTATAGCAAGTTTGGAGTGTCGGTTGCTACCTCGATATTCGATTCGGAGTAAACCTGGAGCTTGGATCGATTTCCCTCAGGTTGACCATCTTCGGCGTAGGGAGGTCCCTCACCAAACTCATTCCCTCACCAAGGAGCATAGCTAGAGTCAATCAATGGAGCTCTTGAAGAAACCTTGAGGATGTGAGTAATCTACACATAGTATATTAGCTAAGCTCACTTGGTTTTTGTTTGCAATTTTAGCTCTTTAGTCTTGATTCTATGTAGTGGTGTGTTTGCATTCTAGGGAATTTTTAAAAATCCTATTGTTCTTTCCAAAACTAGTAGGCTGGATTGCAACTTCACCCCAATAATGATGTGTACAAGACCCGATATATCATTTGCCGAAGGGTTGATGAGTAGATATCAGCCCAATCGAGTCGCTCATTGGAAAGGAATTAAGCGGATTGTGAGGCATCTAAGTGGGATAACCCATTATACCCTGTGTTACGGCAGTTCAAACACTCGACTAATAGGATATTCAGACGCCGACTGGGCCGGTGATTTGGATAAGCAAGCATCAACATCAGGATATGTTTTCTTACTCAACGACGTGGCCATCTCTTGGAGTAGTAAAAAACAAGAATGCATAGCCCTTTCTACCATGGAGGTGGAGTACGTAGCAACATGTGCTGGAGCACAAGAGGCGGTTTGTTTACGCAGGTTTTTGGAGAGTTTGAGCATTGTGTCACATGTGAGGGACACAGTGACCCTCTTCTGTGCATTGGCAATCGCTTACTCCAATGATCCCAATTTCCATAGGAAGTCGAAACACATCGAGATCCGATACCATTTCCTAAAGAAGCAGGAAGAAAAGGAGGTAGTGCTGAAATATATCTCTACGAGCCAAATAGTCGCGGATCCACTGACAAAGGGTATAGCCGAGGATCGGTTCCTGCGGCACATTAGAGCTATTGGGCTTCGTCCTTGGTGACTTATCCATGTATTATGATGGATTACTATTTCCTTTCTACTTTTGTTTAGGTTTATTATGGATGGCAATAATGTAAACATTTATTGACAATTTTGTTCGTTTTCTTTTCATATATTTTTGGGAAATACATATGCTTAAATTATTAGAATATTATTGGCAGGAGTACATACAAAGCTTACAAGGTACACAATATGTACATGGTACATAACATGTACAGGGTACACGAATTGCAAATAAGCACAACTATTAAAGTTACGTTAGCAACTAGGAACTTTCACTCACACAGATCCCCTTCGACTTTGTAGGAGTATTGTGAAGATGAAACTAAGCGTTGTTTGTTCTTATTGGGAGCAATGACTTCACTGTTACGTTACTTGGTACGATGAATGTGGGAGCACTTAAATAAGTCGCCTCGACTAGGTCAGGAGGAGATCAGAAGGTTGACAAAGGTCCGATCAAGTGGAAGTTCCCACAATCCACTTTACTTGTTATAAAATCCAGAGATAGGGTCTGACTTGTCGTACGGGATGCGAGCTTGTCAGTAGATCTTAGTCATGTCGCAAGGCGATAAGGACAGGACAAGTCTATCATATGGTGATGGAGCTTGAAATCTATACGGTATACTATATAATTATATAAGCTCTCAGGGAGTGAATTTATAGCGTAGCACGTTAACCATACGTGTGCAAACGACCGTAAATAAGGAGGTTGAGGTATGGATTCCATCTCCCTCACTATGTGAGCCCTCAAAGGCAACCACCGGTAGGTGATTGAAGTACCCTTAGAGACACCGGGTTGTCTGGAAATGAATGTTATGAGCTTCTGCTACTTTGGCTGCTGTTTCCTGCTACGATGAGATAATACCGCACATACTGGACAGTGTTATAAAAGCGGGTGAATAGCAGACCTAACTATTCGGAGCCGGAGGAAGATCGATTAGCATGTCTCCTGATCGCATCATGGGCCCATCTTTTATTATTGTTTAGAGCAAAGATTACGAAAGTGATGGATTAAGGATAAGACCATGGTGTTCGAGTACGCGTCTGAGAGAGATTGACGGTACTCGAGCAGATATGACTAATTACGATCTAGGGTACGAGAGACCAATTGATTAACACTTTATGTGTTTCTTTCTTTAGGGAGATCCTTATATCGGTCCTAATGGATCTGGCAGCAAGGCTACCCGATTGCAGGTTCTCGAAGGTCGCACGCCATGCTAGCATACATACGGACGGTGATGAGGTGAAAAAGAGTTGAAGAGTGAATGACTCTAGGAGTCGCCTCCGGGAGCTAATACACTGAACCACTTGTTTGTGCGAGTGAGAGTATGTTAGTTGACAGTCCAAATCCGCTCAAATCAAGTGGCTCAATCCTATGTGGTTGGGTGGTTGATTGGATGAATCTCTTCGTTAGACTAAGAGATTATATTTGGAACTAACAGGATATTTCCCTATTGAGATATGAGATGATACTGTTAAAATTACTCAACGGTATTGGTGTCTATAAAGAGAACCTAGCGTACTCTAATTAATAAAAAAAACACAGAAACAAAAATATCTGCAAGAAGAAACCCCTTGCTCTCATCTCGATCAAGCTAGCACCGCTGTGAAGAGTGGAGGCTTCTCGCTGAAGTTTTCGTGTGGTCGTCTCCCGGCCTTCGAAAGAGCATCCCAGATTCATGGTGTGGGCAAAGCAACTATCCATGGTGTAAGGTATACCTAATTTCTTCAACTTGATTGTCTTGCTAATCTACCCATGTTTATACCTTTTAGGTTAAACACTGCAGCACCCAACAAGCACACCACTCAAATTTTTAAACGTAAGATAATGGGAGAACTTATCAAGTTTCTTGGGAAAATATCAAAATGTTGAATTTTCAAGATCCATCTATGAAAAGCATTCAAAAAGGAAGATGTGATTACAATGCCAGACTAACGAAATATTGCTTAATTGCTGATAATTTGACATATGAAAGATGTCCGTGCCAAGTTTGAACTGATCAAACAAAAGATATTAGCATCAATGAGGGTTGATACGTAGGCACTAATCATGTTAATTGCCAACTAAAACTAAACTTAGTGCTGATGCGTCCACCGTCCACTATGTTTGCACTTGGGCAATATTGAGGCAGCGTCTAAAGCGACGAATTTAGGAGCACGAATCAAATTACAAAAATCTTGATATTTGTATCATATATGTCAAGTCAGACCATCTATTAGAACAACATATAAACAAATAAAAACTTTATCACAAATAATTTTCGTCCAACTGCTAGAAGTCAGGCCAATTTGCAAGTGGATAATTTCCAAGTAAAAAGATGCACCAAAATCTTTTGACCAACTCTACTATCTTAGAGTTGCATTTGCATAAAACTTCACGTTCTTAACGCTTCAAATTCTAATCCCACAATTTAGTTGATTAAATTTATAAATCCATAAACCCATCAGATTACATGGAAAAAAAACTCACATTGCATAGAAATACAACAAAGATATAAGTTGAACATAACTTGACAAGAGAAATCATACAATGGACTAATTACATGGTTAAGCCGATGGCCGGGCTCACCAGGTCAATGCGTTGCCTAAACAATCAGTTGACGAAGTAAATGGTTGCTCATGGAAACCGTAGCTCTTAAATTATGTCTCACGAATCACTCGGTGCCCTTATTTAGAGATCCGTCCTTCATTAGTCTGATGCTGAGACTATTAAACCGCCCTCTTGAGTAATGCCGTGATGCCTTTCTCCAATCGGTGCCTGTTTTCATCATTGCTACGAATTCTTCGTAGCTAATTTTTCCATCCTGCAATTATAGAAGATCGAGAAACAAAGGGGGGGAGAGTGTGAGAAACAAAGATTTAGAAATTGCCATTTTTGTCCATAGCATGACATAAATTACCCTATCCCCAAAAGCTACATTTAAGCTTACATTTTGCCCCCTTTTTATCAACTGTTCTGGGTTAATTGCATGCACACGTGAACGCATGCTGTAGTTTAACCCGTATAGTACTTATTCCCATCGATTAAATTACTAAGACATACACTGTAACATTTCAGAAAAAAATTTTAACGTTATTTTAAAATTTTAAATAATGAAAAAAGGATTCTATTAAAGATTATGATATTTTAGTGTAATAATAATTAATTTTACATTATATTTATTTGTAAAAGGATTTCTATTGGTAAAAAGTTTTTATTTGCAAAAGGGTTTTTAAATTTTAAGTGGGTTTAAGTGTAGGTATGAGAGTTAAGTAGGTGTTAGGTTAGGTTCACCCTCACACACAGCACACCATGGAGCCTACACCTCCAACTTGCTCTACACACACCTCACACTTACTATACACACCTCCTCTTTCAATCATATCATAACTTATATGTTCTGTTTAGCATCCTCAAACTAAACCTATCTTTTCCTCCAAGCTTCATCACCAAATTTTGATAACTCTTCACCATTTCACAAGGGAAACTATGAGTTCTTCATGAAGTTTGTTCGCAACTCAAGATAAAGCCTATACAACTTCAAAAAGTTTCAAGTGTACCGTTTTTGAACTTGGAATTTTTGTGGCATTCATCAAAATAGGTAAAAACCCATCCTTTACATGTTACCTAAGTGTTTAGGTCTCAAATACCTCGTATGATATCAGAAATTTATGCTTTGTGTAAGGTTTTAGGGCTAAAATTGAATCTCCTATTTTTCTAGTGCTCACAAAGATAAACAAAAATTACCGGGAGCTTGTTAGAGAACCTAGAGTGCACCCTTGAAACCCGGGCACATTCCACCTGACTTTGATCGCCAGAATTCCCCATTTTGCCGCTATTGGCGGTTTTTTAGGGAGTCAGGGTTTGGTTTTTTGTCAGGGGCTCTCTGTATCTTTATTAGATCTCTGGTATACTTTGTTTTTTCCCAGACCGTCTTTACAAAAATTTGGAAGCAGTTTACTAAACTTAGTGTGATATATTAGCGTATGATATAAATATTTCATATCAAATTTTGGTATTTTCTCTAATCAGGCAGCTTTACACGTGATTAGCACACGATAGTCGCGCGTTTTAACTTACGTGAGTTTGGTTCACTTTATATATGTATATACGTCGTATGGGCAATCTAGCCTCTCACATACGAAAGTTTTATTTCGATATTAGGATCGGTTGCGGGGATTTCGGAAGCGGCGAGAAAGAGGAAGTGATTGGATTCCGGTGAGTAAATTAAACATTACAGGGGACATTATATGGATGGCGTATAGCGTCCGAAACCTAAACTTTCGATAAACTGTTTCGATTCATTTTCATTCATATACATAACTTAGATTTGCATTGCATGCATTTATCCATTGTAACACAGTTGCCTAATACTTGCTAGAACACTCACATCATTACCGATGATTTTATATTGCACTTGCACATACCAGCATGCTACACCTACACCTCATCTTTAATTAACATGCCACATACACATATAAAACTTGCCATATCACTTACATTACATTATACCCTGCTAGTATTGTAAATTATTGTTTATCACTCAGCATCATGTGTTGTTCGGTATATTGTATCTTATTTCCATTGTTACTATGCCTTTTTGCGATGTTTTATGAGATTTCTGTTGCTACGGGGTTTGAGATACCGCATGGTACATTTTATAAGACTTGATTGCGTTCACAAATTTTACGGTTTCTCATGATATATGAGGATACGTCCACCATGAGCTTAATATTTTTCTGATTTAATTTTATTCCGAACCGAATGGGGGAGATATACGGTTGCGGATTTCTATGATATACGGGCTAAGTGGAGGAGTATACGGTCGGATACATGGTGGACCCGATCGAGGCCAAGGGGAAGGAAAGACGCATTTAAAGCGGGAAGCCGAGCAAGGACACTCGATACCGGAGATAGTTTGAGAAACACGGCGGATATCTAGAGGATACCGATCGGTGTTGTTGGATGTCAGGACCGTCCGGAGAAATAGTGCATGCGATATTCGAAGGTTTGAGTCGATTTTTGACACCGGATTTGATGATAGTATATGGATATGCTCGAGATATTGGGATATTTTGATGAGATTTCCATTTTCTTTTATACGGACATTGTTGTGACATGCTCGGGTTTCACATGTATCATACACATGCTATTATACATTACGACTACATTGTGCATAGGTTTAGTCGCTATTTCGGTTATGCATGTGATTTCCACTTTATGATGTTGGTTTTATTCACTGAGTTAGCAACACACCCGCGTTGTGCCTTAGCTCCTTGCAGGATAAACCGCGTGGACGCATAGCGGACACATAGTTTAGGGTTCACCATAGATTTTGCTAGGTGGGTTACATGCATAGTAACCGCTCTTTTGTATATATTGTATCTTGTATTTAGTGTCACTCCATCAGACCACCAATATTGTTTAATTTAGGGCGAGTTGTGAGTTATGTATATTCTTTTGGGTTGAACTTGAGTAGAATCGACTAGTTATCTTGATTTATGCAGTTTCCTTATATTGTGCTTGTGATCCTTCGTTTTTGAGCGTCGTATATGCACTGCGTGTGTTTGATTCCGTCTATTAGCGTTGAGATTGCTCCCAAGTGTGGATGTCGTTATATTTTTATGATTATGTACTTGTTTTTTTCAAAAAAATTACAAAGGAGATGCTGCCGAAATTTCAAATGACGAAAAAAATTTCAACTCTATTTCAAAACACTTGACATATGCTTTCAAACAAACAATCCTCGTAAATAAAATTGTATTTCATGTAAAATACCTTTTTGAAAACTTCACCCTCTTTATTCTTTAAAAAGGTTTAGATTTTGGTTTCTGACTTAGATCACGTCGACATCTTTAGACGAAACGTAATCTAAGTGTCGGTCACGTCCCAATTTGGGTCGTGACAAAATTGATATCAGAGCGCTAGGTTTAATATGAAAGTTCCTAGTGCGCTCACCGCGGCAACCGCGGCTGATGCGAAACCGAAAAACAAAAAATTCAAGAAAGCACTAGACACTTATCCCTAGCGATCTTTCCGAACATCTAAACTAGAAACTAGACAATCAAAGTTTAGGGAATTCAACCTTTGAAGCGTGTCCACCCAATCGTAGAAGACCCCTCCAAACTTCTCGTAAGTCGTCGGGAACAAACTTGAATGGCAACCGGCATTACCGAAGATGATCCACCCGAGCAAACCGATTCAAGCTCCAACTTCAACTAGTGAAGTAACCGACGCTCCAAGCGCGCTAGGAATGGAAATGGGGATGTACGAATTTTCCACTATCATTTTCTCATAAATCCAAAGCCGAAAAGAGTAAGTGAAGGAGGTGAAGAGGCTAGCCATAATACCAAAATGAGCAAGTGTTGGCATGAATGAATAAGAGAGAAGGAATGGCTTCATAATTTTTCTACTATACAAATAAAATTTCGTACCAATTTTGTAATAAAAAAATGAAAGCATGTTCCTCTCTACATGTCTTCAACCATACTCAAAACCACCCCACCCTTCATTTCATGAATATTCATAAATGAATATTCACAAATGATGTATCCTCCTTCTAGAAGATATTCCTTAGAAATGCGGAATACAACCCGGTATACGTATCAAAATACATATACGCGTATCCGTATAAAAATACGAATAGCCAAAAGAGAGAAAATGAATAGTGAACAATAATACTAGAATACATATATTAAATATATGTGTATATATAAATTATTAAATCAAAACTTAATTTAATAATCCGGATTAATCCTAAGCCGCTAGCATTATCAACCGTCCGATTAAAGTCCGTGTAGCCTGTACAAATATTTAATCGGACACCAATATGTTCCAACATACACTATCTACATCATATCGCCTGAACCGGAAAAACCCTCTTGTGGGACTCTGAAGACTCAATAATATGCTGTCAGTGATTACTGGATAAATCTATAACCACAAGCACATCAGCGGCACTAGCTGTACGTAACGGCTACCCAGGTATATGTCGAAAGAGAGGTCGACAATCAAGTCCGTCCGTACCATATTGAGCCTGAATGTGAATCTCCGTACAGTCCAGTCTCTTCGTCAAGAGTATCGCATACCGAGTCTACGGGGTGGATAACGTCAGACCCCTAATGATCTGATAAGTCGTTTCGAAGCCAAGCTCATCACCAACCGAGAAACTACTGAACTCATATTAGTAAATCTCATCTACCGTGACCACGAATTTAGGATGATGGCCACCGAACACAGTGCAACATCGACTACTAATACCAGGAGAGACGAATCCCCGGCAATTGCTCATTACCTCCGTGTGGCTCGGGATTGCACCCAACTAAAACCTGTTTGCACGACTCCTCTTGAGTTGTGGTAGGGTAGTAATCTAAGTACAGTGGGAACTCACTCAAAACAAATGACGATCTCAGGTCAAAAGACTAAGTTGTACTCATGCCACTAGAGAACTTCCATCTGACGATAGATATAATACCATCTAGAAGTTTTCAGCAAGTTCATCCAGTGTACTCGCCTCCAGTGAGCACCTATATACTATATTAGATGACACAACACCAATGGCTTGTGAGACCGGCCACCGCTTCTCGTCGGGGTCTAAAAACGTATACACTAGTCTAATCCGGAATATCGATGTCTAGTCTCGATACTCGCATGACTAGGGACATTTAAGGATGTGCTTATGAACTACCCAGCTCTCACGTATATGATCGCCATCATAATGTCGGTAGTCAAGCAAGAATCCTACGGGCTTTATCATTATGTATTAGCGACACTTAATAACAAGTAAAACGTATACACCTCAATGATAAAGAAAAACCAGACAGCATACTATCATTTCGAGTTAAACTGTTCTACCTGTATAGGTCCTCCCTCAATTATCATAATCGCCCACCTGCAATTACAATAATTGCCTTGAGGGCACCATATCCAACATAACTTTTGTCGAATTTGGGTTTGATTATATGGAGTCTAGGGTATATATTTTCGAAACTTAGGCTTAACCTTATGGAATTTAGACTTGACTTTGGAGGTATTAGACCCGAACTTTCGTTACTTAGATTGACCACGGGCTCAAATAATTCTCATCATACCCATACCTCACCGCAATCATCAGTCCAGCGGCCAGTCTTCGCCCTTGGACTTATGCTCCATTTTGGAAGACCCACTCATGTGTCTTCACGATACAGGAGGAGAACAAACCTTTGTGGGATCCTTACGACTCACAAAGGAAAAACACACTTAGGAGTCCTCACGACTCCTTAGGAGAAAATACACCTGCGAGATCCTTACGACTCGTATGGAGAAAATGCTTTTATGGGACCCTCACGGCCCATAAAATTGAAAAGCCTTAGGTGATAGGGACCTAAACATGTCTCCTAAGCCATCGCTCACCTAACAGGAAAAGGCAAATGAGTTGCCGCTGGCGCATGTGCTTCAGTGTTAGCAACGCTGATGCCTACCCTAACCTCAAAATTCCAAACTCCGATCCAAATGACCTCTAAGTCGTTAAACTGGGAACGAGGGAAATTTCCTCATGGCAAATGATGATTCGCTTCTGGTACCATATTCCAGTGTAGCGATGCTGATGCCAAACCAAAACCAAAATCCCCAAATCCTCTCATGGCAAATGATGATTCGCTCCTGGTACCATATTCCAGTGTAGCGGTGCTGATGTCAATCCAAATCACATCAAATCCGCAAAACAACCAATGACCTCCCTGGCAGAATCAAATTCCACCTCGGAAACAAGCCAACTTCATCCCTGACACCGCAAGAAGGGCAATACCGCAAGAAGGGCAATACCGCAAGAAGGAGCAAGTAAAATCCAGAACCGACCGTCCAAGCCGCTAAAAGGGCAGTATCGACCGTCCAAGTCGCAAAAAGGGCAATACCGACCGTCCAAGTCGCAAAAAGGGCAGAACCGACCGTCCAAGTCGCTAAAAGGGCAGTATCGACCGTCCAAGTCGCAAAAAGGGCAGAACCGACCGTCCAAGTCGCTAAAAGGGCAGCATAGACCGTCCACGTCGCAAAAAGAGCAGCATCGACCGTCTAAGTTGCAAAAAAGGCAGCACTGACCGTCCAAGTCGCTAAAAGGGCAGTATCGACCGTCCAAGTCGCTAAAAGGGCAGCATCGACCGTCCAAGTCGGTAAAAGGGCAGCACTGACCGTCCAAGTCGCAAAAACGGTAGAACCGACTGTCCACATCGCTAAAAGGACAGTATCGACCGTCCAAGTCGCAAAAAGGGCAGAATCGACCGTCCAAGTCGCTAAAAGGGCAGCATCGACCGTCCATGTCGTAAAAAGGGCAGTGCCAGCTTCCCAAAAACAGGAACCAAATCAAGTCGCCTCCACATGAAAGAAGATCCATCAATTTCATGCACACGACCCACATGTGGTGTGCATTTATTGATGGGGGGCAATTTATTGGCGTAAAAATTTACACCCCGGTTGACCAAGTCAAAATCAAAGTAAACCCCAAGCCAAGTGGGCCCAAGCCCAAGTCAAGTGGGCCAATGCCCGGAGCGAGCCCGAACATGAAGCGGACGGCCTCCCCCCACGCCAAAATAAAAATTTTGTAATAAATATTTTGTTGTATTTCTTGTATTTTATATTGTGAATAAATGTAAGAAAATGGGCATAAAGCAAAATTTTTGTAAAGCCCGTGGCTTATGTGCAAAAAGAAATGGCACATGAGCCATGGGCTAGGCAAAATGCCATTTTGTGCAGCCTAAGAGGCTATATGTAAAATGTATAGCCTATAAAGGCAAAGATAATGAAATATCTCAACTTTTTCTCTCCAAAAAAATTTTAGATCTGAGATCTTTCTCCTTCCTCAAGGTTCCAAAACCTTCTTCTTTCTTTTGAATTAAATCAAGAGTTTTACTCTTCATTTTATAAAACTAAATAGTTTTTCACCACAAAAACCCATAAAGGGGAACTCAGATCTTCCATTAGATCTCAAAAAGAAATGATTTTTAAAATCTCATATCTCTTGATCTTCAAGATCCAGCAATCAGAGGAGAAAGAAGAAGAACCCCTTTCATCAACCCCAAAACATCTTAGGAGTTTAACTCCACTCTGATTTCTCTTTCGAGAACTTTTGGGGCTAAAAGCCTCTTTTTCTCGCCGGCGCCCAAGTGCCCAGCGCTCAAGCGCCCACGTGCCGACACGTGGCGCGCTGGCGCTCCAGCGCAAAGCGCCCACGTGCCGACACATGGCGCGCTGGCGCTCCAGCGCATAGCGCTCGAGCGCAAAGCGCCCGCGTGCCGACGCATGGCGCGCCTACGCTCCAGCGCCCTGCGCTCAAGCGCAAAGCGCCCAAGTGCCGACACGTGGCGCGCTTGCGCTCAAGCGCAAAGCGCCCACATGCCGACACATAGCGCGCTAGCGCCTAAGCGCACAGCGCTCAAGGCGCTGACCCCACGCGCCCTTTGCGCTTTTCCCTTTTTTATATATGCATAAATGTATATATATATATATGTACAGATACACACACTCCACAACATTGTCCCCCTCCAAAAAAATTTTGGGCCGGGGCACTGCCCCGCACACCGCAAGAGGGCTGCTAGCCCCCTTGACCCCCAGCCCGCTATCCGGGTAGCGGGACCCCCGTAAAAACTCTGCGTGGCTCCCGATGTATCCAAAACCCCCTTTCAAAACACAACACACGCACGCTGCACATTGAGTTCACATAACCTGTTTAACCCGTTAATCGGAGGTTCCCTCGCTCCAAAGGCGATGGGTAATTAACGGCAGCTTAGTCCGCGGCTGTCGGAGATTCGGATCCCCACAATCAATAAACCCCGGCCTACCCTAGGCAAGGGGAATCTGTAGTACGCCTGACAAGCGCGCGCGTATTCCCATCTCAATGGGGTGACGAAAAACACCCTACAACCCGCATGCTACACCTACACCTCATCGGTGATTAACATGCCACATACACATATAGAACTTGCCATGTCATTTACATCACATTGTACCATGCTAGTATTGTAGATTACTGTTTATCACTCAGCATCATGTACCGTTCGGTATATTGTATCTTATTTCCATTGTTACTACGCCTTCTTCTGTGATGTTTTATGAGATTTCTATTGCTACGGGGTTTGAGATACTGCATGGTACATTTTATAAGACTTGATTGCATTTACAAATTTTATGGTTTCTCGTGATATATGTAGATACGCCCACCATGTGCTTGATGTTTTTCTGATTTGATTTTATTCCGAACAGAGTGGGGAAGATATACAGTTGCGGATTTCTACGATATCCGGACTGAGTGGGGGAGTATACAGTTGGATACATGGTAGACCCGGTCGAGGCCGAGGGGTAAGAAAGTCATATTTGAGGCGAGAAGCCTAGCGAGGAAACTCAATACCAGAGATAGTTTAAGAAACACGGCGAATATCTGGAGGATACCGATCGGTGTTGTTGGATGTCAGGACCGTTTGGAGAAACGGTGCCTGCGATATTTGAAGGTTTGTGTCGATATTTGACATCGGATTTGATGATAGTTTATAAATATGCCCGAGAAATTAGGATATTTTAATGAGATTTTCGTTTTCTTTTATACGGACATTGTTGTGACATACTCGTGTTTCACATGTATCATACACATGCTATTATACATAAGTTTAGTCGCTATTTCGGTTATGCATGCGATTTCCACTTTGTGATGTTAGTTTTATTCACCAAGTTGGTAACTCACCCCCGTTGTGCCTTAGCTCCTTGCAAGATAGACCGTGTGGACGCATAGCGGCGTCGCGGACACATACTTTAGGGTTCACCGCAGATTTTGCTAGATGGGTTGCATGCATAGTAACCGCCTCTTTTGTATATATTATACCTTATATCTAGTGTAACTACATCTGACCAGCTATATTGTTTGACTTAGAGCGAGTTGTGACTTATGTATATTGTTTTGGGTCAAACTTGAGTAGAATCGACCAGTTATCTTGATTTATGAAGTTATTTATATTGTGCTTGTGATCCTTCGCTTTTGAGCGTCGTATATGCACTGCGTGTATTTGATTCCGCCGATTGGCGTTGAGATTGCTCCCAAGTGGGGATGCCATTATATTTTTATAATTATGTATTTGTTTTTATCAAAAAAAATTACAAAGGAGGTGCTGCTGAAATTCTAAATGACGAAAACATTTTCAACCCTATTTCAAAACACTTGACATATGCTTTCAAACAAACAATCCTTGTAAATAATTTGTGTTTAATGTTAAATACCTTTTTGAAAACTTCTCCTTTATTCTTTAAAAAGTTTTAGATCTTGGTTTCTGGCTTACTTGGATCTGTTAGGAATATGTATGCTTTAGAGACCATTATTGTATATTATAGTGGATGCTTGAACATATATATATAGAGAGAGGACTTTCTTACTCGACATGATAGTATGCTATCTGGTTGCTCTTTATCTTAACATGTTCACTTGTTTTAGTTTACTGTCTCTTTGATACATGTTGATAATGCCCTAAGGAAGTTAGATTGACTACCATGACTATGATGCAGATCATACTAGTGGGGCTTGTAGTCCACAAGCACATCCTTAACAGTTCCTAGTCAAGGGAGTATCGAGACAGGACATCGATATTTCATAGAAGACTAGTGTATATGTTTCTTGACCCTGTATTGGGGCGATGGATGATCTCATATCTATTGGTGTTTGACATCAAAGATTGTATACAAGTGCTCATTAGAGACTGGGTACACTGAACGGACTCACCGGGAACTCCTAAATGGTATTATACCTATCGTCAAATATCAGTTTTCTAGTGACACTTGTACAGGTTAGTCTGTAGACCCGAGATCGTCATAGTGTCTTGTGTGGTTTCCACTGTGCTTTGATTTCCACCCTACCACGGCTCTAGTGAGTCGTACAAACTGGTGGATTTTAGTTACAGTCCTGAGACATATGGAGGCAGTGAGCGATAGGAGGGGTTTCGTCTCTCCCAGTATTGGGAGTAGATGTTGTGCTATGCACGATTGGCTATAACCGCAAGTCCTTGACCATGGCTGATGAGATTTACGGATAAGTGTTTTCAGTAGTTTCTCGAATGGTTATAAGCCACACATCGGCATGACTTATCGAGTTATTGGGGTCTGACGATTCAATCCCCAGACTCGATATGCGACATATCAAACGAAGAGAACGGACTGTACGGTAACTGTTGCTTATAGGCTCTATGCGAGTTTGAACAAGTTTGCTTATTGATCTTCTATTCATTCAATATATGGGTAGCCGTTACGTCCAGCTAGTACCGCTGAAGGCTTGTGGGTATCTGATGTGATCATTACCTACTGCCAGCGTTTTGACGAGTCTTTAGAGTTCCACATAGAGGTTTCCAAGCTCAAGCAAAACAAAGTAGGGCACGTATTGAGATATGTACGAGAGCTTGATTAAATACGAGTATATGATACTGTATTCTAATCTAGCGTTTTTTATAATAGCCGGGTAATATATGATATAACCGGATTATTAAATCAAGTGTTGATTTAATAATCAACAAATATATTACTCATTTTAATTCTTTTCTTTATTCATATATATATATATTTGATATATATACAAATGTATCATTGTTGATGATACAAAGAACATGGTAATATAAGAATCGCATTGGAGAAAAAAATAAAGATATTGATAAATATATTTGAATAAAAACAAATGAAGAGATGAGTCACGATGTCTATTATGTTCTCAAATGCTCTAGTAACCATGACTCATTCTTTTTAATTGTTTTATTCATCCATACTTATCTATCTATCTCTAATCTTATCTCCAAGGTTCATTCATATATTTCCAAGTTCATCCTCTTCATGTTTCCTCTCTAGATATTTTTCTAGGCTGAAAAAGAAAAGAGAAAGAAAGAATTTTAATAAGAAAGATCCCCACTTCATCAACCTACAATAGAATAGCAAATTAGTATAGGTTGTTATCTTCACTAATTCATAGATTAATTAAGTATGAGCTTGAGAGTGAAAGCTTTGAGATGGATCATCATAGACGACGAAGACTTCGAACAATCTCGTTCCAACTTTCAAGTAGAGTCGTAGAAAAGTTCTAGGACTACTACACGGAGCAATTGAAGTGAAGGACCGGTCTACAAAGGCTGTGGTTTCCATTCACTTAGAGTTAATCCCTATTTGCTTTGTTTTGAAACCCTAATCTCTAGTTCGATTCATGTTTAGTAAACTTAACTCTCTAGAATTTTTAAAATTGCTCACATGCTTTTGTTAAAAGCCTAGTTGAGGTGTTAAGACACACTTACATGGTATCAGAGCCTAACTAGAGGCTTAGGAGTAGTTTAAACGAAGTTAAAGTGTTCGATCGACGTTTTAATTTCGAAATTCGATAGTTTCTGTTCAAATTTTTAAAATTCGACATTTTCAAGAATAAAAATTATCAGAAAATTCAGCCGGCTTTTTAATGAAGGGTCAAGAAGTACGAGCTCCAAATTCCAGCAAGTGGCCGCAGAACCGCCGCCTAAACCATGTCTTGGCCGCGGTTCCGCCGCCTACTTGTGGACTTGGGACTCCATTTTTCTTGATATGCTTCAATTTCATATTTTGAGTTTTCTGAAAATTTTAGATGAGGCTCAAATGGTTGAGATCTCTATGAATTGTTGATGATTAGAAAGTCGATCGAAATGTTAACATCGCCTAATGTGTTTTGGAAGTGTGATACAACGGTTAAAATCCACATTGATTAGTTTTGCGAAATCTAGTTATTAATTTACAAATCTCACATTTTAGCCTTTATTAAAGGATTGTCATGGAGTTTAGATTTGGATCGAAACTCCGTCGTAATCTCGTATCGTACGTGAAAACTCGCCGGGAAACACGGGTAGATAGCCACGCCCCTTTACCTCGACCAAGTGACTATAGGAGAACCCCATGGCCCAGAGCATCCACTTGGGTGCTCGTGGCCATGGTGTTCCGGCCAAGTTCACTCCGTTGACGCTCTCGGGGGTGCGGCCATCCACTAAAGTACCCGACGAGCCTTCAATTTTTCCCGGGGATGTTGAATTGCCTAGCTTAATCTTTGAAAAGAGTTTTCAATTCGAGACTTAAATGTAAGGTTTAAAATATAGCATGAAATTCGGAATATGTGATAATCCGGGTTTATGATGTCTATAGATACAGATTCTAATTATTGTAGTTTTCATTTCTTTTCTGCGACCGTAAGTATAATATGTGGTAGTATCCCTGATCTCGTTGTTATACGTCAACGACATTAGGAATACGCATATTTACTTACGTTGATGACATATGATGTTATTATGTTGCTATATTGATATGTTAGATATGATCATCGTGATTGAATAGCCTGGAGTTTTATATGAGATGAGAATTTTTCTTTTTCTTATTCATGTAAATAATTGTATGTAATATTCTTTTATTGGGACACTTCCGGGTTGAGGTTGTTGTCTCCATTCGATGTAAATTATTTACTTTTCCGCATTAGTATAGACCCAAGACGGAGAGCACAAGTAACCGGGTTCTAGAGTCCAGTGAGAAGCCATCTCAAGAAGTTGAGACCGGTCTCCTAACTCTAAAATTGGAAGGGTTGCTTGCCGCTTTCGTAGGGGTCTAGGGATGTGGGCTTGGTTATTCATCACGACCGTGAAATCCGTGTTTTTCACTAATGGCTTTATCTAAAATACGGACCTCCTAGTATATCCTATATTTCATATGCATACTTCTGTTGTGATATGATCATACAACTACGTGAGACGAATGCTACTTATATATAGATTTAGTAGTAGACACTATATATGTTTTGCATCCGCGCTAGTCCTGACCCCGCCCTGCCGTAAGTTAAGTAACCTTACGATGAAGACCCGGGTCCCTGTGGCGAATGCGGATGGCATATATGTGTGTTTTATTTTCATTTCTTCTGTGATGATTAAGAGCTTAAATGATGGGACGACATTAATAAGATTAATGTGAAGAAAAGAAACCTAAAAATGTTATAGAATCAAATTTGAAAAATATTAGGCTTTTTCACGAAAAAGCAATTATTCAAATGCGGAGCTTAAGCCACTCCTTAAAAAATTACTCGGTTTTACAATGATATCAAGTTCAATACGTTAAAAGTTTTTATCAAAACCATTCGTAGCCCTCCGCAATTTTAGGAAGTATAGTACTCAGTATTCGTGCTACGTTTGTTGACTATTGTTAAGGCGTAGTGTACGATAGCCAAGTGATGTCTTCCTATAAGGCATATGATATGATCAATTAGGACATTCGTACGACTTTGTTGACTATAGTTAAGGGTCATACGAATGGGTCTAAATCAATCATGAAATGACGGGTAGAACTTGACTAGAGCTTATGATTTGTTGATCATAGTTAAGGTCAAGTCGATAGGGGTAAAAACTACATCGGGAATTTCAAGTGTTGAAATTTGCAAAGAGATTGCATATGTTCTATTTGATAGTTGGATCCCGATCCCACTGTGAGTAATAGTTACTCCCGGGAGAATTTTACACTTTACAATTAACTAATCCAGTATGTGTCTAGAAAGGTGTCAACGGGGTTATGCCTCTGGAAAAACGAGTTTTATTTTAATTAGGTCCATGCGACAGCACGGGAAACCTCCCTCGGAGTACCGACACTGGCCTGGTTGGCCGGTTAATGAACTTGTAGAATGTAACTAATCCTGGCTAATTTTCTTTTTGGGGTTTGAAGGAAAATTTGATAAAAGCAGTGGGAGACATCGATTAGATAAGATAATAACCAATCTAATCATGCAAGAGCTTTCGCTGAGTGTTTTCTTTTCTCTCCTAATGGAAGATACCAATGACGGGACTTAAGCTTCTACTGGAGAAAAACAAACTGACGGGACCAAATTATAAAGACTGACTAAGGAACGTGAACATTGCCCTTACCAATTATAAGGTTGCATACGTCCTCACTACCAAAGCCCCTCTCCTCTCAGGCCCTGATTTCTCTATTGCGGATAAGGAGATCCGCAAGACATGGGATACTGCGCCACAGCAAAATGCCTCGCGTTAGTTTCGATGGACAATGAACATCAAAAGCAATATGAGAAGATGGATGTGCAATCCATCTTTTTCCATACAAAACAGTTGTATGATGAGCAATCCGTGCTCTTCGTTACGAGGCCTCACGAAAATTGTTTCAAATGAGGATAGCTACTGGTACATCTGTAAGAGATCATGTCCTAAAGATGATAGGCCTTATTGAAGAGCTTGAGGACCTGGGATGGACCATGGAGAAAGAACAATATATTGATATTGTTCTACAGTCTCTCCCCCTGCCTATGCTCAATTTGTCGTGAACTTCAACATGCACAACTTGGAGAAATCACTTCCTGAACTTCTCAATATGTTGAGGAGTGCAGAGAGCACACTCAAGATGGATATTATCTTATCTAATCACTTCCTATGCTCAATTTGTTGGACAATCTTCCTCCTCCATCCCAAAAGCTAAAACTAAGAGAAAGAAGAAGAAAAAACCCACCAAACCGAGAAGTGGAGTTAAAAAGGCAAAGAAGAAAGACAAGTCTGTGGCTGTGGGATTGGGAAATGGTGAATGCTTCTATTGCCACAAGACGGGGCATTGGAAAAGAAATTGCGCCGAGTACCTCGCCGATCTCAAGAAGAAGTATGTCGATTCTTCCGCTTCAGGTGTGTTTGTCACCGAAAATTGTTTTTCAATAAACTCTGCATCCTGGGTATTAAATACCGGTTCAGGTTTTCACATCTGTAATTATGTGCAGGAATTGCGAAATAGCAAAGTTTTGAAGAAAGGTGATCATACTCTCCGCGTTGGGAATGGTTCAAGTGTTGATGCCGCATCAGTGGGAGAGTATCACCTAGGGATGCATTCAGGGTGTATTGATTTTGAATCTCTGTTATTTTGTACCGACTATGTTATGTAATATAATATCTGCATCTTTGTTAGACAATGAAGGATATCATTTTGTATTGCAAAGTAATGTTATGAATATTAACCTAAATCAACAGTTGATTGGGTATGGTACACTAAATAACGGAATCTACGTCCTGAATCAACACACAATTTTCAACATCCAGCACCTAAACAAAAGAAAGACTTCAGAAATAAATGAAGCATTCATATGGCATTGTAGACTTTGTCATATTAACGAAACAAGACTAACCAAGCTACATAAAGATGGATATTTGAATCTGTTTGAATATAAATCTTATGTGACTTGTCAGTCTTGCATCAAGGATGAAATGACCAAAACTCCGTTTATTGAACACGGAGAGAGCTACTGAACTCTTAGGCCTCATACATAATGATATATGTGGACCAATGTCTACACATGCAAGAAATGGTTATTCATACTTCATAACCTTTACTGATGATTTCTCGAGATTTTAACACGTGTTCTTGTTGAAACATAAGTCTGAAGCTTTCGAAAAATTCAAAGAGTATAAATTTGAAGTAGAAAAACAAACTAGATTGAGTATCAGGAAACTTCGATCAGATCGAGAAAGAGAGTACTTAAATAAAGAGTTCTTGAATTTCCTAAAAGAGAATGGGATTCTCTCTCAGCTCACTCCTCCGTACACACCACAACACAATGGTGTGTCAGAGCGGAGGAATCGTACCCTATTAGATATGGTACGCTCCATGGAGTGATGCTGAGTTACAACTTTCTTTTTGGGATAATGCATTAGAGACTGCAGTATATTTATTAAACAAGGTTCCGACCAAATTTATGCCTACCACTCCATATGAGATCTGGTGTGGGAAGAGACCATCTCTTAAACGAGTTAGGATATGGGGTTATCCTGCTTTTGTTAAAAAGCAGAATTCAGACAAACTCGAGACACGATCGGTTTTGTGTAAATTTGTGGGATGTCTAAACATTCATGTGGATATCTATTCTACCACAAAGAGGAACAAAGAGTGTTTCTCAACATTCCACATTTTTAGAAAATGAGAATTTTTACAAATGATACTATTGGCAATACGGTAGAAGTGGAAGAAATTCCAGAACCGCAAACAGTTACTGACGATTTGGTTGAACCTGAAACTTCGATAGAACCCAACGAGCCTCGGTCACTCCGTAGATCTAGTAGGACTTCTCGTCCACCAGAGAGATACTATGGTTTCCTCATTGATGGTGATAGGGAAGATTGCATCATGGAAGATGATGACCCTATTAGTTTACAGCAAGCTATCACGAGTAGTGACTCAGTGAAATGGCTGGATGCTATGTGATCCAAAATGGAATCCATGCACCAACAAAGTATGAACTTTGGAAGTTGCACCTTCTGGAGTAAAAACCCGTAGGGTGTAAATGGATCTTTTAAGAAAAAGATTGGTGTGGATGAACAGGTGGAGACCTATAAAGCTAGACTTGTAGCGAAAGGTTTTCGTCAAAGACCAGGATTAGAATATGATGAGACCTTTTCTCCAATAGCTATGCTTAAATCCATTCGAATCCTACTTACTATTGCTGCTTACGACTATGAAATCTGGCAGATGGACGTTGAAACTGCATTTCTAAATGGTGATTTTGAAGAATGTGTATTTATGGATCAGCCAGAAAGCTTCATTGACGGTAAGAGCACCGCAAAGGCATGCAGGTTGCTTAAATCCATCTATGGATTAAAACAGGTATCACGGAGTTGGAACATCTGCTTTGATGATACGATTAAAGAGTTTGATTTTATCAAAAACGTAAATGAACCTTGCATTTATAAAAAGATTGTAGGGAGTACAGTCGCATTCCTCGTATTGTATGTGGATGACATTTTCTTAATAGGAAATGACGTTCATATGCTACAATCGGTCAAATTATTCCTATCACAAAGGTTCTCCATGAAGGACTTGGATGATGCCTCATGTATTCTAGGCATTAAGATCTATAGAGATAGATCTAAGAGAATATTGGGATTGTCCCAATCTAGATATATAGATACCATACTAAGGAGGTTTAGTATGGAAGATTCCAAGCGAGGTAATTTACCCAGTTATCACGGAATCACTCTCCAAAGATTTCTGTCCAAAGTCTGATGAAGAGAGGGCCCGCATGAGTGCTATACCCTACGCTTCTGCAGTAGGGTCTATCATGTATGCGATGTTATATACTCGCCTAGATGTAGTTTACGCACTAAGTTGTAGTAAGCAGGTCTCAATCCAATACAGGGGAGAAACACTGGACAGCTGTGAAGAACATTCTTAAGTACTTACGAAGGACTAAAGAAATGTTCTTGGTAAATGGTAACAGGGATCTCCAAATAGAGGCTTTTACCGATTCCAGCTTCCAAAGTGACAAGGATGACAGCAAGTCTATCTCGGGTTTTGTATTTACCCTCAATAGAGGAACGGTCTGTTGGAAAAGTTCCAAACAGGACATTGTTGCGGACTCAACGATGGAAGCTGAGTGCATTGCTGCAAATGATGCTGCCAAGGAAGCTGTTTGGATGCGGAAGTTCATCTCAGAACTTGGAGTGGTTCCAACCATTATTGATCCAACACCTTTGTATTGTGATAATAATGGGGCTATGGCATTAGCCAAAGAACCCAGGTACCGTCAGCAATCCAGACATATCCTGAAGCGATATCACCTGATCCAGGAGATAGTTGATCGCCGCGAGATCGAAGTTCGGAGAGTAAACACGAAGAACACTGTGGATCCACTCACCAAGGCCCTTCCAATGGCGCAATTTTAACGACTTTTTGAGATATTAGGTATTAGATACGCCAATAATTGGCCTTGGTGCAAATGGGAGATTGTTACGAATATGTATGCCCTAGAGGCCATTATTGTATATTATAATGGATGCTTGGTCATATATAGAGAGAAATTTTTTGCTCGACATGATAGTATGCTATCTGGTTGATCTTTATCTTAACGTGTTCACTTGTTTTAGTTTACTGTCTCTTTGATACATATTGATAAAGCTCTTAGGACGTTAGATTGACTACCATGACTATGATGCAGATCATACTAATGGGGCTTGTAGTCCACAAGCACATCCTTAACAGTTCCTAGTCAAGGGAGTATCGAGACAGGGCATCGATATTCCAGAGAAGACTAGTGTATACGTTTCTTGACCCTGTATTGGGGCGATGGATGATCTCATATCCATTGGTGTTTGACATCAAAGATTGTATACAGGTGCCCATTAGAGACTGAGTACAGGAAAACTTCTAGATGGTATTATATCTATCGTCAAATAGCAATTCTCTGATGTCACTTGTACAGGTTAGTCTGTAGACCCGAGATCGTCGTAGTGTCTTGTGTGGTTCCCATTATGCTTTGATTTCCACCCTACCACGGCTTTACTGAGTCGTGCGAACAGGTGGATTTTGGGTACAGTCCTGAGACATATGGAGGCAGTGAACGATATGAGGGGTTTCGTCTCTCCCAGTATTGGCAGTAGATGTTGTGCTATGCGCGATTAGCTATAACCGCAAGTCCCTGGCCAAGGCTGATGAAATTTACGGATAAATGTTATCGGTAGTTTCTCGATTGGTTATAGGCCACATATCGGCATGACTTATCGAGTTATTGGGGTCTGATGATTCCACACTCAGACTCAATATGCAACATATCAGACGAAGAGACCAGACTGTACGGTAAGTATTGTTTATAGGCTCTACAGGAGTTTGAACAAGTTTGCTTGTTGATCTTCTATTTGTTCAATACCTGAGTAGACGTTACGTCCAGCTAGTACCGCTGACGGCTTGTGGGTATCTGATATGATCATTACCTACTGCCAGCGTATTAACGAGTCTTTAGAGTCTCACATAGAGGTTTCCAAGCTCAAGCGAAACGGAGTAGGGCACGTATGGAGATATGTGCGGGAGCTTGATTAAATACGAGTATATGATACCGTATTCTAATCTAGCGTTTTTTATATAGCCGGGTTATATATGATATAACCGGATTATTGAATTAAGTGTTGATTTAATAATTAACTAATATATTACTCATTTTAATTCTTTTCTTTATTCGTATATATATATATATATATATATATTTGATATATATACAAATGTATCATGGTTGATAATACAAAGAACATGGCAATATAAGAATCATATTGGAGAAAAGAATAAAGATATTGATAAATATATTTGAATAAAAACAAATGAAAAGATGAGTCATGGCTTTTATTATGTTCTCAAAGGCTCTAGTAACCACGACTCATTCTTTTTAATTGTTTTATTCATCCATATTTATCTATCTCTAATCTTATCTCCAAGGTTCATTCATATATTTCCAAGTTCATCCTCTTCATGTTTCCTCTCCATATATTTTTCTAGGATGAAAAAGAAAAGAGAAAGAAAGAATTTTAATGAGAAAGATCCTCACTTCATCAACCTACACTTGAATAACAAATTAGTATAGCTTGTTATCTTTCACTAACTCATAAATTAGTGAAGTGTGAGTTTGAGAGTGAGAAGCTTCGAGGTGGATCATCATAGACGACGAAGACTTCGAACTACCTCGTTCCAACTTTCAAGTGGAATCATAGAAGAGTTCTAGAACTACTACACGGAGTAATTGAAGTGAAGGACCAGTCTACAAAGGTTGTAGTTTCCATTCACTTAGAGTTAATCCCTATTTGCTTTGTTTTGAAACCCTAATCTCTAGTTCGATTCATGTTTAGCAAACTTAGTTCTCTAGAATTTTTAAAATTGCCCACATGCTTTTGTTAAAACCCTAGTAGAGGTGCTAAGACACACTTACAGGATCGCGTCGAAATCTTTAGACGCGACATAATCCAAGTGCCGGTCACGTGCCAATTTGGATCGTGACATACACCCTCTCTACTCATAACCCAAAACTCTTAACACTCAAATTCAATTCTAAACCACTCACATTGATGTCTAATTTGACTTTCGAAATTGTTTTTGTTGTTTATAGTATATTTTCCGTCTTTTTGATTGGTTTGGTCAACGAACAGAGAGCGCTTGAGGGCGTATAAGCGCTATATGGGTAAACTAAGAGGGGTTTTGTTTATTATTTAAAAAATATCCCTCAGTGTACCTATTATTATATAAGCAACATTAGTTAGAAATGGCAAACAAAATCAAGAAATTTCAGGTTGAAATAAAATAAAACCAGAAAGAAAAATGGCTGGTAAAATTGGAGCAAATCCAGCTTATTGTAAACAGAAGGTGGTATCCTAGCAGGCAATATTAAGTTAGGTTTCGTGAAGTATAATCAAACTTTCCATTATGTAAAGACTGATCCTAAGATTTACCTTATCCGCATCAACTTCTTGAAGGATATCATTAGCCACATCTTCGCTATCAGCAGCTCCATCTTCAGCCAACGCCACTTGTAGCTCCTCAGACTCAATATAACCATTGCCATCTTTGTCGAAGTACGAGAAGGCTTTTCGCAGATGCTCGTCATTTGCCATTCTTTGTAAATGAAGAGACACCGCAACAAATTCTCCATAGTCTAAGGTTCCTTTCCCATTAGCATCTACCTGTTTTGAAAAATTTTGTTAGGTCTTTCATGCCTTTGCATTCTGTACATAAAGCACAACAATTTGCAAACCTCTGCACGACCATCAGAGAATTTTTAGGATATGCAGGAAAAAGTCCTCAATTGGTAAATATATAAAACCAAATGAAGGCAGGCTAAGAAATATTTAATTTCACAAGTTTTACACTTTGCTTGCTGTCATGCATATGGAAAGATGTTATCCCTACAGCAAAAGAATTCATTTTCCTAGATGGTTCCATATTAAAGAGAGATTAGGTCATTTGCTAGTTTGGCATAATCGCATTCTTGAAGTACTTCCGGAATAGGACTGGCAAAGGAATGGGTTAAGTATAGTTGATAAATGAATTTATGTTTTGCATGAAAGCATAATATAAATGATAAATCTATCTAGGGCATATTTCTAGAATACTACCAAATAGTTTCACGCTTTGGCAAGAAATTAGCAAAAGTTACGAAAACTCCCCAAAAGTACCATGTCTAATGGTCAATGCTCAACGATGTTAACTGTGCATATAAAATGACCCTTTTAGCCTTTTACTAATTACAATTAATTAAATCATTAGTTATGAAAAAAGTAATTAATAATTTTTAAACAATTATTATTTATTTTATATGGACAACAACCGTTGATGGTGGAGGCCAGTGTGAGGTGATGGGAGGCCAATGAAGGTAGAGGAGAAAGAAGGAAGATGGGGGCGAATGTTGAGGTCGAAGGGAGGTATGGACAGAGTTGGGGTGGAGTCAGTGGAGGACACAGGTGAGGGCAGAGATGAGTGGTGCTTGCAAAGTTTTGTATTTTTATTTTTGGGAATCAACCCTCTTCTGGGATCGAACTTGCGACCTCACACATTGGTGATGAAATCGGTACCAACTGAAGCTAAGCCCAGTTGCTGGGACACGCAAAGTTGGGATCAGAGGATGAGAGCGGGGATAGGAGTTGGGGACGAAAAATGAGGCAGGGATGGGCAATTGGGGCGGGGATAGAGACAGAGGGAGGAGTGGAGGGTTAGGGTTTGGTTTGTTAGCAAAGCAGCCTAGGGTTAGGTTTATGGTAAAAGGAAAGGAGAGGGCGGCGAAGACGCTATTAAGAGGACAAAGAGGGTATATTTGGGATTTTTGGCATTTTTATGACCACGTAGCAACTTATGTAAAAGTGTTGACATGGCGGTGACATGACGCCATTAGTGTTGAAGTGACAACATTAGTCATGATAGTTTCTTGGAGTTTTCATATCTTTTGGTAGTTTCTTACCAAAGGGCGAAACCATTTGTTAGTTATCTAGAGATACGCCTTGAATATATTTGTGTAGCTATTGTTTATACTACATTGTTAAGTTTCAATGCTGATTTAATTGTATGATATAAGAAGAAAAAATATACAATCATATATGCTGAAAAAAATCAGTTAAGATCACATAAAATGCATGGTTAATCAACCCAAGTGATGCTCAACACCAATACCCTCTTAAGGTCAAACTATCACATGCATCAAAGTATTATTTACAAAACTACTATTAACATGACTACTTAATGCATGGACTAAAGAAATTCAAATGAAAAAAATTATAATCCACTGGTAATAAAAGCGTATAGATTGTGATGGCATGTGTGTATCTGTAGGGTTACTTAGCACAACAGCAAAGTTTCGGGAGGCATCGTCCATGCCATTTTACAAAAATTTGCCATGCTACTTAACCCTAACCCTAAAATCTTAAATAAAGATTTAGACAATACAATATGTAAACAACTTTACATCTAAGTGAATATGGAATACAACCTTTGTAGACCGGTCATTCACTTCAATTGCTCCTTGTAGTAGTCCTCTTGACTCCTTAAGACTCCACTTGGAGTTGAACAAACCTCCTCGTAGATCTTCACGTCGAAGATGATCCACCCGAAACTCACTAGGTCATGCTATCTCTTCACTAAACACTTTGGTGAAGATAACACACTACACTTGATAGCTAGTCAAGTGTAGAATTCAGTAGGGGATTTGGAAGCTCACTTGCGATCTCACAAACTCAATGATTCACATCACATGTGAGGGTTTTGAGTTTGGAGATGAGGTGAAGAAAATTGTAGAGATCAAAAGAGCGGATGAGCAACTCAAGAAAAGCTAAGGCATGAACCATGGAAAAAAAAAAAAGAGCTAACTAAAATGGCTCTCTTTCTCCTCACTAGTTCAAGCATGGAAATAAAATGCAATTCTAAATTGCAACCATGCTTGAATAGTGAGTCAAGAGTAATTTAAAAACATATAAACCCATTCCTCAAACCTTACCACAAATATCTCCACAATTTACACCTCATTTTTCTATTTTTTAAAAATAGAAAAACATGCCATGCTTCATATAATATATATATATATATATAATATATATATATCAAATATACATTAATATATATATATATAAATAAATAAAGCAATTAGTGAGCTAATGATATTAGTTAAGATATAATTATATCACATATAATATATATCGCATTATTAAATCAACACTTGATCTAATAATCCGGTTATATCACATATAACCGACTAATATCATTAATCTGAATATCACATTATCAAACCAACACTTGATTCGATAATCCGGTTATATCACATATAACCTGACTGATAACAGATAACTGCCAGATTATAATACGGTATCACATACTCGTATTTAATCAGGCCCACACATATCATATATGTGTTCTACTTCGTTTCGCTTGAACAAGGAAACTTCTGTGTGGGACTCTAAACACTCGTCAATACGCCAGCAGTAGGTGATGATCACAGTCACCTACAAGCCGTCAGCGGTACTAACTGAACGTAACGGCTACCCGGGTATTGAGCGATATGAAGATCAACAACCAAGCTCGTCAATACTCTCCATGAAGCCTATCAGTAACACTACCGTACAGTCCGGTCTCTTCGTCTGATATGTCGCATATCCAGTCTAGGGATGGTAAACGTCAGACCCTAGTAACCGATAAGTCATGCCGATGTGAGGCTCATAACGGGTCGAGAAACTACTGATAGCACTTACCAGTAGATCTCCGTATCAGCCCTGGCCAGGGACTTCCTGTTATAGCCAATCGAGCACAGCGCAATATCAACCCCCAATACCGGGAAAGACGAAACCCCTCCCATCGCTCATTGTGATTCGGGACTGTACCCAAAAGCCACCGTTTTGCACGTTCTCTTGAACGTGGTAAGGTGGAAATCAAAGCACAGTAGGAATCACACAAGACTCTATGAAGATCTCAGGTCTACAGACTAACCTGTACCAGTGTTACCAGAGAACTGTTATCTGACGATAGGTATAATACCAACTAGGAGTTCTCGGCGACTCTGTTCAGTGTATCCAGTCTCCACTAAGCACCCGTATACCATCTTTGATGTCAAACACCAATGGATGTGGGATCATCCATCGCCCATCATATGGGTCAAGAAGCGTATACGCTAGTCTACTCTGGAGTATCGATACACCCTCGACTAGGAACAATTACAGGATGTACTTGTGGACTACCCTGGCCCCATTAGTATGATCTCCATCATAGTCCTAGTAGTCAAGTACACATCCTAAGGGGTTTATCAACATGTGAGAGCAAGACAGTATCATAATACAAGTCTGCATGTTAAGACAAAGAGCAACTAGATAGCATACTATTATGTCGAGCAAGAAAGTCCTCTCTATATATGTCCAAGCATCCACTATAATATACATCATATGTACAATAATGGGCTCTAGGGCATATACATATCTAACAATCTCCCACTTGCACTAAGGCCAGTTGTTGTAGTATCTCATACCCAACATCCCGAAGAGTCTCTCAAATTGTATCTGGGGTATGGCTTTCGTGAGTGGATACGCTGTGTTGTTCTTCGTGTCAACTCTCCTGACCTCGATGTTCTGGCGATCAACTATCTCCCGAATCAGGTGATACCGCCTCAGAATATGCCTGGATCGCTGATGGGACCTGGGTTCTTTGGCCAAAGCCACTGCTCCATTGTTATCACAATACAAAGGTATTGGAGTATCGATACACCCTCGACTAGGAACAATTACAGGATGTACTTGTGGACTACCCTGGCCCCATTAGTATGATCTCCATCATAGTCTTAGTAGTCAAGTACACATCCTAAGGGCTTTATCAACATGTGAGAGCAAGACATTATCATAATACAAGTCTGCATGTTAAGACAAAGAGCAACCAGATAGCATACTATTATGTCGAGCAAGAAAGTCCTTTCTATATATGTCCAAGCATCCACTATAATATACATCATATGTACAATAATGGGCTCTAGGGCATATACATATCTAACAATCTCCCACTTGCACTAAGGCCAGTTGTTGTAGTATCTCATACCCAACATCCCGAAGAGTCTCTCAAATTGTATCTGGGGTATGGCCTTCGTGAGTGGATACGCTATGTTGTTCTTCGTGTCAACTCTCCTGACCTCGATCTCCTGGCGATCAACTATCTCCCGAATCAGGTGATACCGCCTCAGAATATGCCTGGATCGCTGATGGGACCTGGGTTCTTTGGCCAAAACCACTGCTCCATTGTTATCACAATACAAAGGTATTGGATGCTTTATGGACGGAACCACTCCAAGTTCGTTTATGAACTTCTTCATCCAGACAGCCTCTTTGGCAGCATCGTTGGCAGCGATGTATTCAGCCTCCATCGTCGAGTCTGCCACGGTTTCCTGTTTGGAACTCTTCCAACAAACCGCCCCTCCATTGAGGGTAAAGACAAATTCCGAGACCGACTTAGAGTCGTCTTTATCACTCTGGAAGTTCGAATCGGTATAGGACTCCACTTGGAGTTCTCCGTTACCATACACCAAGAACATCTCTTTAGTCCTTCTCAAGTACTTGAGAATGTTCTTCACAGCTGTCCAGTGACTCTCTCCTGGATCTGCTTGATACCTACTCACTACACTTAGTGTGTATGCTACATCGGATCTGGTACAGAGCATCGCGTACATGATAAAGCCTACCGCCGAAGCATAGGGTATCCCTTGCATGCGAGCTCTCTCCAAATCAGTCTTGGGAGACATCTCTTTGGAGAGAGCGAGTCCAGAGATCGTGGATAAATTCCCACGCTTGGATTCTTCCATACTAAACCTCTTTAGTATGGTGTCAATGTACCTGGATTGGGACAATCCCAGTATCCGTTTAGATCTCTCTATAGATCTTAATATCTAAGATGTAGAAGGCATCACCTAGATCTTTCATTGAGAATCTTTGTGATAAGAAGAGCTTGACCGAGTGCAGCATAGGAACATCATTTCCTATCAAGAGTATGCCATCCACGTACAATACGAGGAAGACAACCTTACTCTCTGCCACCTTTTTATATATACAAGGTTCATCTACGTTCTTGATAAAGTCAAACTCTTTGACTACCACATCAAAACAGATGTTCCACTCCGCGATACCTGCTTTAACCCGTAGATGGATTTAAGCAGCTTGCACACCTTCCCGCTGCTCCCACTGTCTACGATGCCCTCTGGCTGAGTCATGTACACGCACTCTTCTAAATCACCATTTAAAAAGACGGTCTTAACATCCATTTGCCAGATTTCGTAGTCATGGTATGCAGCAATGGCAAGTAGGATCCGGATGGACTTAAGCATTGCCACTGGAGAAAAGGTTTCATCATAATCCACACCTGGTCGTTGACAAAAACCTTTTGCAACAAGTCTAGCTTTGAAAGTCTCAACTTTTCCATCTACACCAAGTTTCTTCTTAAAAATCCATTTGCTCCCAATGGGTTTTACCCCTTCAGGAGCAACTTCCAAAGCCCATACTTTGTTGGTGTATGGATTCCATCTCAGATCGCATTGCATCCAGCCATTTCACGGAGTCCCCACTCGTGATGGCCTGCTCGAAGCTAGTTGGGTCATCATCTTCCATGATGCAATCCTCGCTCCCACCATCAATGAGAAAACCGTAGTATCTCTCAGGTGAATGAGGAACACTACTAGATCGGCGGAGAGGCTGAGGTTCGTTGGGAACTACTGAATCCTCTGGTTCCACCAAATCTTCTGCCGTAGTTTATGTCGCTGGAACTTCTTCCAGTTCTACCTCCTCGCCACTAATTTCCTTTGCAAGAAATTCCTTTTCTAAAAAGGTGGCATGTCGAGAAACAAACACATTTTGTTCCTCGGTGTGGTAGAAGATATACCCTCGCGAATATTTGGGATATCTAATAAACTTACACAGAAGAGACCTTGCCTCGAGCTTGTCCGGATTTTGTGTTTTCACATGTGCCGGACAACCTCATATCCTAACATAATTAAGATATGGTCTCTTTCCTTTCCATATCTCATATGGAGCAGCTGTCTCCAGCGCATAACCCCAAAAGGAAATAGATAACTCAGCGGTGCTCATCATAGAGCGCACCATATCTAATAGGGTGTGATTCCTCCGTTCCGATACACCGTTGTGCTGAGGTGTATACGGAGGAGTAAGCTGAGAGAGAATTCCATTCTCTTTTGGATAGTCCAGGAACTCATTGCTCAAGTAATCTCCTCCTCGATCAGATCGAAGATCTTAATACTTTTACCTGTTTGGTTCTCGACTTCGTGCTTATATTCTTTGAATTTCTCAAAAGCTTCAGACTTGTGTTTCAACAGGAATACATGTCCGTATCTTGAGGGATCGTCAGTGAATGTAATGAAGTATGAAGAATCATTCCTGGCATGTGTAGACATGGGACCGCATACATCACTATGTATCAGTCCCAAGAGTTCCGTAACTCTTTCTCCGTGTCCAGTAAACGGAGTTTTGGTCATTTTGCCTTTGAGACGTGACTGGCAAGTTTCATAAGATGGTAATTCGAACGGATTCAAATATCCATCCGTATGCAACTTAGCGAGTCGTGTCGCATTTATATGACCTAGTCTACAATGCCACAAGAAGGATTCGTTCATTTCTGAAATCTTCCTCTTGTGTGTGTTTTGTACATTAAGAACTGTGGTTTGATTTAGAACGTATATGCCATTATTTAACGAGCCTGATCCAATCAACTTTTGATTCAAAAAGATGTTCATAACATTATCCTGTATTACAAAATTATATCATTCTTTACTTAATAAAGAAACTGATATAATATTGCATATCAGGTTCAGTATGTAATAGCATTCGTTCAGAATCAATGTATCACCATTTGGTAATACAAGGTGATATTCGCCAACTGCTTTGGCTGCAACATTTGCACCATTCCCTACTCTTACGGAATGATCACCCTCTCCCAGTTCTCGACCTTTCCTTGGCCCATGCAACATATTACATATGTGGGATCCCGATCCGATATCTAATACCCAGGACGTAGAGTGTACTGAGAAACAGTTCTCAGTGACTAACACACCCGAAGAAGATTCATCAACATACTTATTCTTCGTTTGGACGGCGTGGGAATCCGGATGTTTTCCTATTTCCTGCTTGGACTTATAACAATTATAAGTTGGAGCGGAACCAACGTTCCCCTGCTCAGTATAACAAGCGGGTTCGGTCAATACATCCATATTATTATCTTGATTAAGACCTGACATGTTCGCTACTTGTAGAGAGAGAAGAAAACACTTAGCGTATGCTCTTGCAAGATTAGATTCGTTATTAACTTATCTAATCAGGATGGCTCCCACTGTTTTTATCAGTCTTCTTTCAAACCCTAAAAGGGAAGACTAGCCGGGATTAATTACACCTTACAAATTCGCCAATTTTTCAGCCAGGCCAGTGTTGGTATTTTGAGGGAGGCTCCCCGTGCTTTCGCACGGACCTAATAACTGCAGGGTTTTCTAGCACGGCAGCAAGGTTTCGGGAGGCATCTTCCATGCCAAATTAAAATCTTGTCGTTTTAGCTAACCCTAACCCTAACCCTAGAATCGTATACTAGAAAAAGCGACGAATCGATATGCAAACAACTTTGCAACTAAAGTGAACAAGGAATACAACCTTTGTAGACCGGTCCTTCACTTCAATAGCTCCGTGTAGTAGTCCCTTCGCTGCGGATCATGAACTCCCGGACTCTAGAGAGGCTCCCATGAAGAAATGAACAAGCTTGCATAGAAGTCTTCGAGGCCGAAGATGATCTACGTCGAGGAGACACTAACCCACGCCACCCCTTCACTAATTGTAGAATTAGTGAAGCAAACACCCTATACTAAATGGCAAGTAGTAGAGGATGGTTAAGTAGGGATTTTGCTCACATTAGAAATGATTTTCTCACATATTTTCTCGCATCTCCATTGAAGCTAGAAAGCTTTTTTAAGGAAGAAGAAGAAGAAAACTCCCATCATAATCATCCAAAGGATAATGGCAACCCTAGGTGAGTTAGTATCATATACTAACTTTTGTAGAGAGTTAATCATGGCTAGGTTTAATGGTTGGGTTTATAAATTGTAGGGTGTTTTTCGTCACCCCATTGAGATGGGAATACGCGCACGCTGGTCAGGTGCATTACAGATTCCCCCCGCCTAGGGTAGGCTGGGGTTTATTGATTGTGGGGATCCGAATCTCCGGCAGCCGCGGACTAAGCTGCCGTTAATTACCCCTCGCTTTTGGAGCGAAAGAACCTCCGATTGACGGGTCAAACAGATCATGCGAACTCAATATGCATTGTACGTGTGTTGTGTTTTGAAAGGGGTTTTGGATATATCGGGGGCCCCGCAGAGATTTTATAGGGGTCACATTAGAAATTTTTTCTAACGAGGGACAGTGTTGTAGAGTATGTATATGTATATGTATATATACATATATATATATATATATATGAAAGGGAAAGGGCATCCAAAGGATGCGTGGGGGCTAGCGCCTCGCGCGCATGGTACGCAGGCTCTGGGCGCGCCACATGCTCGGCACGTGGGCGCGAGCGCTCTGGGTGCTGGGCGCGCCACGTGCTCGGCACGTAGGCTCGGGCGCTCTGGGTGCACCACGTGCCAAGCACGTGGGCGCTAGCGCTGGGCGCCGGCGCCCCACGTGCTTGGCACGTGGGCGTCAATCAGAAAGGGGACGTGGGCGCCGGCGCCCCACGTGCTTGGCACGTGGGCGTCAATCAGAAAGGGGACTTTGTCCCTGCATTGGGAGTTGTGCTCCCGATTTGACCCTTGGAGTTAAACTCCTAAAAAGTTTAAAACTGATCAAAGGGGGCTGCTTTATTTCTCCCCTTTGGCCTTGGATTTTCCTAAGATGGGATTTCTGGAGATGGGTCTTCTCTTTCCTTCTTTGTTGGCCGGATCTTGAAGAATAAGAAATATGAGATTTTAAAAATCTCTTACTTTTAAGATCTGATGGGAGATCTAAGTTCCCCTTTGTGGGTTTTGTGGTGAAAAACTATTTAGTTTTTTAAAAGGAAGAGTAAAACTCTTGATTTAATTCAAAGGAAAGAAGGTTTAGAATCTTGAGGAAGGAGAAGAGACACACAAAACCCTAGTCATTTTGGGGGAAACGAATTGTGTCTCTCTTATTCATCATCATGTTGCCTTATATAGGCTTACATATTTACATATAGCCCCTTGGGCTTTACAAAATGGTATTTGGCATATCCCATGCCTCATGTGCTATTTCTTTTTGCACATAAGCCATGGGCTTTACAAAAATTTGGCTTTATGCCCATTCATGCATAAAAAATTACATAAAAATTATTTATTACATGATTTCTATGTTGGCATGGGGAGGCTAGCCGTGGGCTCGACTTGGGCATGGGCCTGCATGACCTGGGCTTGGGCCCACCTGGCTTGGGGTTGACCTTTACTTTGACTTGGTCAACCGGGGTGCAAATTTTGACCCCAACAAAGTGCCCCCCATCAATGAATGCACACCGCATGCATGAGCAGTGTGCATGAAATTGATGGATCTTGAAGTTGGACTTCGAGGTGGAACATCATTCCAGGGGCGGAGCATCATCCCAGGAGCATAATTCCGGAGATCGGAGCATAATTCCAAGGTTGGAGTATTATTCCGAAGGGTCGGAGCATAATACCGAAGATCGGAGCATCATTCCGAAGAATCGGAGCATAATTCCGAAAGGTCGGAGCATAATTCCGAGGATTGGAGCATCATTCCGAAGAGCGGAGCATGATTCCAGGGATCGGAGCATCATTCCGGAGAGCGGAGCATGATTCCAGGGATCGGAGCATCATTCCGAAGAGCGGAGCATGATTCCAAAGGGTCGGAGCATAATTCCGAGGATCGGAGCATCATTCCGAAGAGCGGAGCATGATTCCAGGGATCGAAGCATCATTCCGGAGAGCGGAGCATGATTCCGATGATCGGAGCATAATTCCGATGAGCAGCAGACATTCTGACCGAAGCATAATTTCGATGCAGAGGTTGATTCCCAGGAGAAGCATAATTCCGACGGGGAAGGCAGATACACCGAGGCGAAGCTTGATTTCGACACGGGGTACATTCTGAGACGAGGCATGATTTCGACGCAGAGCTTGCTGGTTGACTTGATTCCGAGGCGGAGCTTAATTCTGACAGGGAGGGCAGATACACCGAGGCGAAGCTTGATTTCGACGCGGGGTACACTCTGAGACGAAGCATAATTCCGGTGCAGAGTTTTTTGGTCGACTTGATTCCGAAGCGGAGATTAATTCCGACGAGGAGGTCGTTGGTTGATTCCGAGCCGAAGCATAATTTCGACAGGGAAGGCAGATACACCGAAGCGAAGCTTGATTTCGACGCGGGGTACACTCTGAGACGAAGCATGATTCCGGCGCAGAGTTTGTTGGTTGACTTGATTCCGAGGCGGAGCTTAATTCCGACGAGGAGGTCGCTGGTTGATTCCGAGCCGAAGCATGATTCCGACAGGGAAGGTAGATATCCCAAGGCGAAGCATGATTTCGACGCGGGGTACACTCTGAGACGAAGCATGATTACGGAGCAGAGTTTGTTGGTTGACTTGATTCCGAGGCGGAGCTTAATTCCGACGAGGAGGTCGCTGGTTGATTCCGAGCCGAAGCATGATTCCGACAGGGAAGGTAGATACCCCGAGGCGAAGCATGATTTCGACACGGGGTAAATTCTAGGACGAAGCATGGTTCCGCCGCAGAGGTTGTTGGTTTGATTTGATTTAGGTTGACATCAGCATCGCTATATTGGAATATAGTACCATGAGCGAATCATCATTTGCCATGAGAGGATTTGGGGATTGGTTTTTTGTCGGCATCTGCATTGCTGCACTGGAATAATGCCATGAGCAACTCATCATTTGCCCCGGGAGGATTTGGGAATTGGTGACTTAGGAGACAGGTTTAGATCCCTATCACCTAAGGCTTTCAATTTTATGGGCCGTAAGGGTCCCATAAAAGCATTTTCTCCCTACGAGTCAAAAGGATCTCGTAGGTGTATTTTCTCCTTAGGAGTCGTGGGGACTCCTAAGTGTGTTGCTCCTTTGTGAGTCGTAAGAATCTCACGCGGGAATTTTCTCCTCACAAAATCGAGAGTTTGCGAGTGCATTTCATCTCTTTTTCACGAGTTTACGCCCTTTCGGGTTTTCACAAACTCCCCGGCAGTCATGCTGTTTTTACTCACGGAACCCTTTTGGGTTTTCATCCGTGCCCATTTTGCTTGTGGACATACCATTTTTTTTATTTTTTTTATTTTATTTTTTATTTTATTTTTATTTTTGGTGGGACTTTGAATGTGGTCTCACCAGTAGGACTTGGAAGAGATTGGGATCGTTTTACGCCCGTGGATTGTATACGGTTTTGCAGGATGTATGATCCAGACCGTATGGCCGGAAAAATTTCGGGGCTTTGTTGGTGTCTGCATCGCTGCACTGGAATATGGTACCAGGAGCGACTAATCATTCGCCGTTGGGTATGGGATTTGGAATTTGGTTGGCGTCTGCATCGCTGCAATGGAATATGGTACCAGGAGCGACTCATCATTCGCCACTTGGGAATTTGGATTTTGGCCGGCGTCTGCATCGCTGCACTGGAATATGGTACCAGGAGCGACTCATCATTCGCCATTGCCTATTGGGAAGCGATGGCTTAGGAGACAGGTTTAGATCCCTAAAACCTAAGGCTTTTCAATTTTATGGGCCGTAAGGGTCCCATAAAAGCATTTTCTCCCTGCGAGTCGTAAGGATCTCGTAGTTGTACTTTCTCCTTAGGAGTCGTGGGGACTCCCAAGTGTGTTTTTCCTTCGTGAGTCGTAAGGATCCCACGAAGGTTTGTTCTCCTCATGTATCGTGAGGACACATGAGTGGGTCTTCCCAATGGAGCATAATTCCAAGGGCGAAGACCAGCCGCTGGACTGATGATTGCGGTGGGGCATGGGTATGATGAAAATTATTTGAGCCCGTGGATTGTATACGGTAGTCAACTCGGGGACTAGCCGTAGGGCTGGGAGAATTTTGGAAAATTGGATGTTGGCGTATGCATCGCTGCACTGGAATATGGTACCAGGAACGACTCATCATTCGCCGTTGTTTTGTGTTTTTTTTTGTTTTTGTTTTACCGCGATTGCTTTATCATTTCAGCTTTTCTTATCGCGAAGGTCGTGATTGCCCTATCATTTCGGCTTTTATTCGCGGTTGCCCTATCATTTCGGATTTATTTTTCATCTTTATTTTACTCGCTGATTTTTATTGCGAGTTGCCCCATCATTTCGGCTTTTCTTTTTATTTATTTATTTACACGTTTTTTTACATTCCCGGTTTAACGACTTAGAGGTCGAACGTTCAAAGTTTAATGACGTGGTGGTCGACTGTTCCCAGTTTAATGATGTGGTGGTCGATTGTTTTCAGAGAAAGGCAGATGTCTGAGAGAATTAGTTTCATGAAGAACTTCGGTCTCCGTTTGTATGAAATTGACGGTCGCAGCTGGACAGTCTATTAACACGCCTTTAGATAGTTCTATCTCTCCTGCCTTGTATTGCTTTTCGACCCAATCTTTGAAGACGAAGCAGTCCTCAATGGCATGACATATCACTCTGTGATAGGGGAAGTATTTGGGGTCGTCGGTCATATTCGCTTCCTGCGGTCTTTTTGATTCTGGCAGTTGTAGACCGTTCCTCAGGACGTCTTTGAATATTTTACGGATTTTATCCCTTCTGAAGGAATAAACCTTATCCAGCTTCTCTTTCAATGGAGATTCTCCTCCCTCTCCGAACACTGGCTTCTGAGGTTGGTTGGCATTAGGCCCGCTCATCCCTTGCTTATTTCGGTTAGCCGAAGTGTTAAAAGATTCAGAATCGTCGGAATTCCCGCCTTTGCGATTATCGTCCTTTTGGTTTCTCCAGGACCTATTGTTATTTTTGGAATCCGAGGAGAACTCCTTCTTTGAGCGTTCCAGCGTCTGAACCTTCCTGGTCGGCTCCTTGTGTAAGTCCGCGGCGGCGCCCCGGCCGTCGATCCGACGCCGGAAACGCGGAAACAAAAACTTTGCAAACTAGCAAACCGGCACCACCGCACACTTTTATCCCGGATCGGGCCATTAACCTCGCTACTAGCAAACTAAAATAAGAGTAGAGAAGTATACCAAGCGATCTGTGTCCTTCGGTCGTCGTCTCCACTCCGACCTCCCGCGGAATCTCCGTCCATCACCTCCTCGTCGGAAAGGGCACCACGTAGCCGATTTCTTTTACGGGCTCCCACCTCTGGACCGAGGCAACTCGGACGCGAAGTTGGCTAGCCGACGCGTCCAAGATTTGCTGTAGGCAAGTGTAGAAACTACGTCTCTTTGGGGTTTAGTTGCCATGGAGGATGGAGGAAGATAATGAACAAAAGAGATTTTTGTGCCAAGTAGAGAAGTAGAGGAAATATGAGATAATGGAAATTTCCTCACAAAAAAATGAACCTCTCACTTCCTCTCCATGAAGTGGCCGGCCCCTAATTTGGAATGAGGAGAGAGAGAGAGCAAGGTAGAAAAAACAATAAGAGAAGATAATGATAAAAATAAACTCACATCAAAAACCTCTCAAATCCTAATCAATCCCTTTCTCATAAAGCAAAGGAAAAGACCAATAAAGAATCTCATCATGCATGAACCATCATGATGCCACCAAATTACTAAGGACCCCTCCACAAATAAGTTATTTGCAAACCGCAAATAACCCCCTCCATCAGAAAGTCCGGCCGTGAAGGAACAAAGGAAAACCGGCCGGAACGGAATGCAAACTGGCAACTTCAGAAAACTGATCCCGTAATAAATTACAGGAAAACCCCGCTACTGCAAATACATGCCTGCATTTGTATTCCCACTGAACACAAATGCAAAGAGACAAAACTACACTATCTAATACTAGGATCCGGCTTAAGCCAAAGCCGGCTAGTAAAAACCGTCCAATCACGATCCGTGCAATACCGCACGTATCTGATCGAACCCTGCCATATCTCCATACGGCCTCTACAGCGTTTCGCCCGAAACCTGAGTAACTGTGTGTGGTGGACTCTAAAGACTCGTCAATACTTGGCTGTGGATTTAACCACTAGCACATCAGAGGTATTAGCCATACGTGACGGGCCACCAGCTATTGACCAAAAGGGACGTCGATGAGCGAACTCATCCTGACACCCTACTGAGCCTGTCAGTGACAATATCCGTACAGTCCGGTCCGTTCGTCTATGAGCATCGCATGGCAGGCCTAGGGGGTTGGTAAAAGTCAGACCCCCAAAAGCGGTACAAGTCGTGTCGGAGTGTAGCCCAGAACACCCTGAGATACTACTGGAATACCTACCAGCAAATCTCCTGCCTTGGCCAAGGACTTTTCATGTTCTGGCTCTCCTAGACACAGCACGACCTCACCCCCAATACCAGGAGAGACGAACCCCTGCAGATCCGCTCACTGCCTCCATGTGGCTCGGGACTGTACCCAACTAAAACCGTTTGCACATCTCCTTTGAGCGTGGTAGGGTAGTAATCAAAGCACAGTGGGAACTCACACGAGACAAATGACGATCTCAGGTTAATGAACTAACATGTACACATGTCACCAGGGAACTGCTATCTGACATCAGGTATAATCCCAACTAGCAGGTTCCCGGCGAGTCCTGTCCGGTGTACTCATAACCCAATGAGCACCTGTATACATCTTAGGTGAACCAACTGACACCAGTGGCTTGTGAGACCGGCCACCGCCCCTCGTCGGGGTCTCGACTGTATACACTAGTCTACTCTGGAGAATTGATGCCCTGTCTCGAAACTCCCACGACTAGGGACCTTTTAAGGATGTGCTTATAGACCCCAGCTCCCACGTATATGATCGCCCTCATACTGCTGGTAGTCAAGCAAGAATCCTAGAGGCTCTATCAACGTATAATAGCGACTCGTGAGGTCACCTAAACCAGTACACGATGATAAAGATAAACCAGATAGCATACTATCATCTTGAGTAAGACTGTCCTACTGGGACAGATCCTCCCCTCAATCATTGCAATCACGTGCCTGTGATCCAATAATTGACTCTGAGGGCACTATCTCCAACACCTGGAATGTTTTGAGACCCGCAGTGCATAGAAACGGGGCCATCCAATTGTTGAGATTTCCGACGAGGAGACTGACAGATTGGTCATGCTCAATCGGCGGTTCACATTTGACGGAGAGATTGCGCCATCAGGTTATAAAATCCGTGTTGCTTTCGTTGTTCTTTGGCTTGGTCCTTACGAAATCGGCAATAGTGATCATATCGCTGACGCTCATGAACCTCTGCCGAAACAGAGACTCTATTTGGACGAAAGTTGTGACGGAGCCATCCTGTATGCTCGCATACCAGTCGAAAGCAACATCGGCCAGGCTATTAACGAACTGGCGGAGGAGAAGCGCATCATTACCCCCAGTATTCCCGCATGAGGCTTTAAAGTGGGCGATGTGCTTCGCATTTCCCGTCCCATCGAATCTTCCGAATTTAGGGATGACATAGCCGCTAGGAAATTCTACCAGATCATACTGAGCAGGATATGGTCTCCGCATGAGGCTTTAACCTGAGCTTGATTCAGTACGTACATTCTGTTATCTAATGTACCTGACCCAATCAAATTTTGATTTAGGTGGATATGTACTACATCGCTTACAAATGTAAAATCATATCCTTCTTTAGAAAGTAAAGATACAGATATGATATTACAGGTTACACTAGGTACATACAAACAGCTACGTAGAATTAATATCTGCCCACTTGTCAATCCTAGATGATATTCCCCTACGGATTCAGCGTCCACGCTCATTCGGTTAGCAACTCTGAGAGTCATATCACCTGCCTTGATAACTCTACGATTTCTCAAAGCCTGTAATGAATTATAGATATGAGATCCTGATCCGGTATCTAGTAACCAGGAAGTATAGTTAATGGATAGACAGTTTTCAATTACAAACACACTTTTAGCCGAAGCCACAACGTGCTTAGAATCCTGGCTTTCGGCTTTCCAAACCCTGCAGTCCTTCTGACAATGCAATTTCCCGTGACTACAAAGACATGCCTCCTTTCCTACTAATAGTCCCGAAACTTTTGCCATGTCCTTTTCCTCTACCATACTGACACCGCTTATCTGCTTGATGGAGGCCTTCTTCTTCTCTCCCTTGGCTTTCGCCTTGGATCTAGAAGAGGAAGATTCTCCAATAAGCAGAGCGGGTGTCTCCCTGAATTCTTTCAGGGTGCCCTCTGAGCTCCTCAATAAATTGAGGAGACTTGGAAGTGTAACTTCCTTCCTTTGAATTTTGGAATTCAAGATAAACTGGACGTAAGTAGATGGTAGGGACTCTAGAATCAAGTCAATGCATAACTCGTTCTCCAACGTGGTCCCATTGTCCGTGAGCTTTTCAAAATAGCTAATCATCGTAAGGATGTGGTCCCCTACAGATGACCCGACAGCCAACCTCACTTGAAGCAATATCTTCGAGGTCTCATATCTTGCGATACGAGATTGCTCTCCATATAAAACTTTGGTATGGAGGAAGATGGAAGCTAAGTCCATCTTCTCGTGCTGCCTCTGGTGTTTACTATCCATTGAGGCTAACACGAGGCACTTGGCTCTCGCACAATCCTTTTTCCCATGTCTGACGGATATCCATATCCACGACGGTGGAACCTAGACCTGGGACGGCAGGGGGTTTTGTAGTAAACAGGTAGTCCAGTTTGTCATGGGTAAGTGCCATCTGGACATACCGTAGCCAATCAATATAGTTTGGCCCAGTCAAATTATTAGCTAATAACCTATGTCTGGTCACTTTGGTCGCTGCAATTAAGAAAGAGAAAAACACTTAGCATGATGCTCTTGCAAGTTTAGATTGGTTATTAATTTATCTAAACATGATGGCTCCCACTGTTCTCTCGAATCTTTCCTCAAACCATAAAAGAAGAATTAGTCAGGATTAATCACACTTCACAATTCTTGCTTAACCTTTCGGCCAGGCTAGTGTCGGTACTTTGAGGGAGGTTTTCCAACGATTTCACGAAGTTCCTTAATTACATAATCTCTTTTCCCCGGAGGCGTAGCCCCGCTAACACTTAACACCTACTTGGTTTATAGCATTGATCGTTTAGTGAAAAATCTCCCGAAGAGTAGCACATACTCACAGTAGGATCGGAATCCAAATATCATTGTGTGATAACCAAGAAGGAAGCCTATCATGATTATCATACTCCAAATGGTATGCAACAAAGCAAGTTTTAGTACCTTAGAAACTCCCGATGTGAATTTTTGCCCCATGCTCTTATGACCTTGACGAAGGCCAACATATCATAAGTCACATGTCAAGTTCTACCCGTAATTATCCAGGTTAATTTGAACCCATCCGTACATACCATTGACGAAAGCCAACAAAGTAGTACGACTGTCCCAAACCAACGCATCTATCTATGCTACATATGAATACCCAGGAACTACCAATCACTATGCCTTGGCGAAGATCAAAATACATAGCTTGAATACTACTGAATATTCATATGAAATGACGGAGGGTTACAGATGGTTTTGGCGAAATCGTGAACGTAGTGAACTTGATATAGTCGAAGTAACCATGATAGCTTTTTAAACAGAGTGGTTTAGGCTCCGTATTTAAAATTGCTTTTTGATGAAAACCGAGTGGTTTTGAAATTGTTCCAACGATTAAGCTTTGGTTTGTTTTATCTTTGCATTAATCAATGTTAATGCGGCCCCATCATTTACAACCTATCATTGCAGCAAAAGAAACAAAAATGCAGCGTACGCTTATGCCATCCGTATTCGCCACGGGCCCCGTCATGCACCGTTAGGTTACTTAACTACCGGCAGAACAGGGGCTGGACTAGCGCGGGTGCAAAACATAAGCAACGTTTATTTATATATAATATATATAGTCATTCGTCTCACGCTATAATAGGCATTCCATATCACAGATGAATATATTGGATATACTAGGAATTCCGCGTTTCGTTTAAGCCTATAACGAAAGACGGATTCCACGGTCGTGATGAATAGCCAAACCCCGCCCAGACCCCTACAGGTGCAGCAAACTACCCGCCAAATTACCGAAGTGAAGCAACCTCCCCCAGTAAAATGAGTAGGCCACTCGGCATTTCAAAGAACCCGGTAGTTTGTGCACCCCACCTTGGGTCTATCCCAGGAGCAGAAAACAATAAAAGAAATAATATACAACGGTGGCTACAACCTCAACCCGGATGTGCCCCGCAAAATAATATTACATCACTTTTACAAATTACATGAATGAAAGAAAAGAAAACACTCTTCTCACATCTCCGGCAATTCATCCATGACGATCCAATAAAATTCATATACACAAACCATCACAGATCACATAAAAGATATGTGCAACCCCCACTAATCGACGTATAACGATTACCAGACGTTCGGCACAGATATCAAACGCAGAAGATCCGATTAGCTAAAATACTTAGAATTTCGATCGATAACCAAATTTGAATCTACCCCAAGTACAACACTGTACACAAAAGATTCTGGGTAGAAACAAAATATCCCAAATATAAATCACCATAATAAACTCACTGTAGAAAATCGGGCCGAGTCAACTCGGCCGTAGGACGGCGGCCAAACGCATAGTTTGGCAGTGTTTCCGCGGCAGTCCTGGGGATTCAAGGAACCAAATTTCTCCAGTGTTCTCCAAAAAACCTGCACGTATTTTTAAGACCCCTGAAAAGATTTTTGGACCTGTTTTGAAAATCGACAGAAAATGGGTTTTTCGGACGTGATTTTGGGATTTCTTCGTCGATCGAATTTCTAACACTTTGCTAACTAGCTAGTTAAGATTTTGCAGGCTCTGATACCACTGTAAGCCGATGTCGCGCACCCCGTGGCTCGCGGGGAGGCGGAATTTTCAAAAACGATAAATATTTAACTACGCAACAACGGTTAAACTCTATGATCTTTACTAAATCCTTAACTAGCTAATCTATCTAAGAGGTTTAACTACTCGGTGAGATGTTTATACCTCCGAAATTCAGTCCTTCGGGTCTTCTAGTACTCCTTTCCATAGCTCCTCGGTGATCGGATGACGAAAGCTTCATCGGCCTCCTTGCGTCAAAGATGATCCACCGCGAGAGAATGTGCTCCAAGCTCCAACCTCTAATCGAGGTAACTAAGATAGATGGTTCGCTAATCCAACTAGCCTAGGAGATGTAGAAAGTCTAATGGATTGTTTAGTCTCACTAAACCCTATGGCTCACAACACATGTGAAGGATTAGGGTTTAGTTTGAGGAAGAAGGAGATGGAGAAACTCAAGAAAGAGTATGAGGAGAGCAACTCTAGAAAAAATATCAAGAGAGTAGAATGAATAAGTGAGGAGAAGAATGGTTATTATCTCATCTCACTCATTAAGCCATGGAATAAAATGCAATATAATATATGACACATGCCTCAATAGTGATCCCAAACCAATATAATATATGACCCATGCCTCAATAGTGAGCCATGGAATAAAATGCAATATAATATATGACCCATGCCTCAACATGTGAAGGATTAGGGTTTAGTTTGAGGAAGAAGGAGATGGAGAAACTCAAGAAAGAGTATGAGGAGAGCAACTCTAGAAAAAATATCAAGAGAGTAGAATGAATAAGTGAGGAGAAGAATGGTTATTATCTCATCTCACTCATTAAGCCATGGAATAAAATGCAATATAATATATGACTCATGCCTCAATAGTGATCCCAAACCAATATAATAAACAAAATAGCCATGCTTCACCATACCCCATAAGTCTCCTCAAATATCCACCTCATTAATCCATTTAGGAAAATGGATAATACAAATAATGAGGTGGCTCCTTCTATAAGCATGCCTTGCCAAATTACAAGAATGCCCCTCACTGTATATACATATCCGTATTCCGAAAAATACGAATACACTGAGACGATAACAATCCAATAAAACAATACTAGGATCCGGCTTAAATCAAAACCCACTAGTATTGTCCGCCCGATCAGCATCCGTGTACAAGAACACGTATGCGATCGAAGCCCTGCTGTAAAACCATACAGCGTCGACATCAATTGCCTGAAGCAGGGAAACCCTCTGTGTGGGACTCTAAAGACTCGACAGTACGCTGGCAGCGGGTTTAACCACAAGCCGTCAACGGTACTAGCTGCACATAACGGCTACCCAGGTATCTGTCGATAAGAAGGACGATGAGCAAGCTCATCCGAACTCCTACTGAGCCTATCTGTGACAATCTCCGTACAGTCCGGTCTGTTCGTCTGAGATACTCGCATATCGGCCTAGGGGGATAGTAAACGTCAGACCCATAACAGCGCAATAAGTCGTCCCGGAGGAGAGCCCAATACACCATGAGAAATTACTGGAGTACCTTACCAGTATTTCTCGACTGCCCTGGCCAGGGACTGTGTAATGGCTTTCCGAACACTACGCGATATCAACCCTCAATACCGGGAGAGACGAATCATATCTGATCGCTACTGTCTCCAAGTGCTTCAGGACTACACCCAACTACTACCTGTTTGCACGACTCCTTTGAGCGTGGTAGGGTAGTAATCAAAGTGCGGTAGGAACACACTCGGCAAGTCAACAGACTAAGCTGTACTCATGTCACCTGGGAACTGCTACATGACGATAGGTATAATACCAACCAGCAGTTCCCGACGAGTCATGTCCAGTGTAACTCATAACCTAATGAGCACCTGCATACCAACTACAGTACGGCGTACTAATGGCTGTGGGACATACCATATCCCCTGTTGGGATGAGAAGCGTATACACTAGTCTACTCCGGAGTATCGATGCCCCGTCTGGATAATCCAACGACTAGGGACCTGTATAAGGATGTGCTTATAGACTACCCAGCCCCCACAAGTGTGACTACCATCACAACGCTAGTAGTCAAGCAAAGATCCTAAGGGCTCTACCAATATGTATAAGTGATATGCTAAAAGAAACGCATGCACATATTGAGATAGAATCAAACCAGGTAGCATACTATCATATCGAGCAAAACTGTTATTATAACTGTGAAATATCCCAAGCATCCAATATGTAATATACAATCCAGTATGATACAATAATGGCCTCTAGGGCATATATCACTAACGTTATCCGCTCTTCCATCTTGTTTATTGTTTATCGCATGCCTATGATGTTTATTACTTGCCTGTGATATTGATATATATTGATATATATACTATTAGATTCTTCTATATGTTTTGCATCATCGCTAGCACTGTTCCCGCCCTGCTGTAAATTAAATAACTTTACGGTGAAGACCCGGGATCCCGTGGCGAACGCGGATGGCATATAAAAGCATGCTATTTTGGTTGTTTCTATGTGGCTCATGAACATAGATTGATTGGATAACATTATATGTTTAATGCAAAGTAAAAAACCTACATGATGTCGGAACCAAATTTTTAAAACTACTCGGTTTTCTTCAAAACCACTTGTTTTAAAAGCGAATACTAAACCACTCCTTTTCAAAGCCGCTCGAGTTCCTTCAACGATATTAAGTTCATTACGTTAAAGGGTTTTCGCCAAAAACCAGCTGTAGCCCTCCGTCATTTCAGACGGGTAGCGCCTAGTATTCATGCTATGTTTGTTGGCCTTCGTCAAGGCATAGTGTATGGTAGATATGTGTTACTTTTCTGCAGTATAGAGATGCATTAATTTAGGACAGTCGTACAGCCTTGTTGGCCTTCGTCAAGGGTGAGTACGGATGGATTCAGATTAATCAGGACAATGACAGATTGAACTTGACTTGTGACTTATAATATTTTGGCCTTCGTCAAGGTGATAAGATGCTTACGGCAAAAACCATATCGAGAGTTTCAAACATGAAGGAAACTTGCCTAGTATGCGCATACCTTCTGGAATGTGGTGATTTTGGTCGGCTTCCGTCAAAGTCATCATGCGATGATAGTTAGGTCCCGATTCTCACAGTAAGTAGGTATTACTCTTCGGGTATTTTTTACTTCACAACTAGCTGACCTATTAGGTGTCTAGAAAGAATTAACGAGCTCATGCCTCTGCGGAAACGGAGTTATTTAATTAGGTCCGTGCGAAAGCACGGGGAGCTCCCTCGGAGTACCAACACTGCCTGGCTGAACGGTAAGCGAACTTGTATGGTGTAAATGATCCCTACAAGTTCTTCTTTTAGGGTTTGAAGAAGAATTCGATGAAACGGTGGAGACATCCTGATTGAATTGTATAATTCGGTTGTCTCCCATTCTTCACATTCTCTCAAGTTGTGAGCTCCTTATATAAAGAGAGTACACTAGTTATGCTTGTTGGATAGTTTTTTTCCAAATCTTATGCAGCTGTCGAAAGATAGGGAAGGAAGAAAACCAACTAGCCTAAGTATGGTGTACAGAAAGTAAGACTCGGAGACATATAAAGGGATTGAAATGAGAGCAAAGAAAATTGCAACTACTGTTGTAAATCTGAGCACTGGAAAGGGCATTACAAGAAATACCCGGCCCCCCTAAAACATTTATGTTTCAATATTCCTGTGCAGTAGTGATTGAAAACTGTTTTCCCAATTACATTCTGACACCAGGGTATGTATATACCGGTTGAGATTCTCACATCTATATAGCATTACAGATGATAAGTGGGAACAGACTATTGGAAATTGGGTGATTAGATCCTCAATATCAGAATTTTTTGTAATTGGTGATATTTGAGGAAATCGCTTGGAATTGCCAAACGGCAAACATTTGGTTATTTGAACAGTTGTTGCTGTGTACCAATTTTTAAAATGAAATATATGTATCTTTATTTTATAAAGTGAGATATGAATTTTGAAACTGTGTTTTGGACATTTACCTTTATCAGTTGAGGATAGGTAAAATACATTGAATAATGGTTATGACGTTCTAACCAAAAGACAGTTTTCAACTAACGACACAGATTTTGAGTTAGTAGACACAGATTTTAAGTTTGTAGACTCAATTGGGACTTATAGATTATAATATATGTTGTCCAGTGTCCATTAGGACAAAGGGTTGGCACTCGTACTATATTCTGTTTACTTATGACTTCTCTGGTTCTAGACATACATTTCATTTAAATACAAGGTCCAAATTTTGAGAAGTCATAGGTATAAAAATAAAATAAAGAATCATACGTTGGAATTATTGGGATTTTTTGCGGTAATCGAAGATGTAGAAACTTATGCTAGGTTTTTTCGTTATACTAATAATGAGTATTATTTCTCTCACAGATTACTCGTTCGAGGGTGCGCTCCTTGATGAGTAATGTTGCATGGCCTTAACTTATTTGAATCCGGTTTCATCTAAATTAGTGCTTTTGATTTTATATAGATATAGATTGGTTGCATATCTTATAGACGTTAAGAAATGGAGTTATCCGGTTTTTGTTTAAAAGCAGAATCCGGACGAAATCAATGCAAGCTTTAGTAATGGCAGTTTGTGGGTTATCCCAAGTTTTTACAAGTGTTTAAAATCTACCATTTGCAAGATCAATAATTGCATTGTTCTTGACGCGCCACCTTTTTATAAAAAAAAAGAATTCTTTATAAAAGAAATTAGTGGAAGTATGGTAGCACTGGAAGTGATTCCAGAACCACAAACAATTACTGAAAATTTAGTAGAACCTAAGAATTCAATTGGATTCGACAAATCATAACCACTCCACGGATTTTAGTACGTAACCTCAGCCACCTGAGAGGTACTTTGGTTTCCTAGTAGATGGTGACAGGGAAGTTTGCATCATGGTTATGATGGCTCTACGAGTTATCAGCTGGCCATTGGGAAGTGGTGACTTCCGGATGATAGCCAGATACCAGATATCCAAGTTGGATTCCACGCACTTCAGCAACTTATAGATTTGTTGGGTGCTCCTGAAGGAGTAAAACCCATTAGGAGCAAGTAGATCTTTCGAGATCAGTGCAAATGGAAAGGTGGTAACATAATAAGGCGAGACTTGTAGTAAAGAGTTTTCATCAAATACCCATTGTGGATTGTGATAAAACTTTTTCTTCAATATCTGTGCTGAAGTCCATACAGATATGGCTTGCCATTGCTGCTATTCATGACAATGAAATCTGGCAGGTGGATGACTATAATGTCTTTCTAAATGGAAATTTAGAAGTGCACGCGTATATGACTCTGCCAGAAGGTTGTCGTGGTCGGTTGGAGCAGCGGAAGCTGTGCAAGTTGCTTATGTCTATTTATAGACTAAAGCGGGCATTGCGAAGGTAGATCATCTGTTTTGATGCGACAGACAAGGTGTTTGACTTCTTCAAAATAACATATGAACCTGGTAAGAAAGATCTAGGGAGTACTGTCCAGATATTTGGATGACATACTCCTAATAGGAAGTAATGTTCATATACTACAATCGGTTAAACTGTGGTTGTCATAAAGGTTTCTCCACATAGAATCTGGATTAAATATCAGGATTCTGGAGACTAAATCTACGTCGTTAGATCTAAGATTTAAGAAATGTCCCAATTTGGGTATTTGGACATCATTCTAAGGATTTTAGAATGGAGGACTCCTGGCATGGTATACCAGCAGGTGATGGAGTCACCCTCTCTAAAGAGATGTCTTCTAGACTGATTTGGAGAGGGACCCGCATGAATGATATACCAATTGCTTTGACCAATTGGGTCAATCATGCAATGTCAAGTACCAGATCAGAAATTGCTTTTGCACTTAGTGTAGTAAGCAGATATTAATCCTGGAGAAACAAAGGGAAGCAATGAACAACATATCAGGATGTTTTTCGGGTATGGTAATGCCAGCCTCCTTCGGGAGGCGATTACCAGTTAAGGCTTCCATGGTGACCCGAATGACAAAATGACTGTCTGGGTTATAATTTTATCCTCTTTTGAGGGGAATATGTTGGAAAAGTTTCCAAGTGGATACTGAGGTAGAAATGGCGCAGGATGCTGACTCAATAAAGGATACAGCCCAAGAAATTTGTTGGATAAGGTTGTTTGTTCACTTATGAACTTAGTCCCATCAGGAATCCAGACAAATTCTGAGGCAGGGTTGTTGGTTATATGTATGCCCTAGAGGCCATTACTGTACATTGGATGTATATTGTAGTGGATGCTGGGACATAGATAGGTATGACTTTCTTGCTCAACATAATAGTACGCTATCTGGTTGCTCTTTATCTTAACATGTATACTTTCTGTCTCTCTGATTACATGTTGATAAAGCCCTTAGGATGTGTACTCGACTTCCAGGACTATGATGTAGATCATACTAGTGGGGCCTGGGTAGTCCATGAGTACATCCTTCAATGTTCCTGGTCGTGGGAATATCGAGACGGGGCATCGATATTCCAGAGTAGACTAGCGTATATCTTCTCGACCCATGTGATGGGTGATGGATGATCCCATATCCATTGGTGTTTGACATCAGAGATGGTATGCGGGTGCTCAGTAGTGACTGAGTACACTGAACGGACTCGCCGAGAACTCCCAGATGGTATTATACCTCACGTCAGATGGCAGTTCTCTGGTGACACTGGTACAGCTTAGTCTGTTGACCCGAGATCGTCATAGATTCTTGTATGTCTCCCACTGTGCGTTGATTTCCACCCTACCACGGCTCTACTGAGTCGTGCAAACAGGTGGTTTTTGGGTACAGTCCCGATTCACATGGAGGCAATGAGCGATAGGAGGGGATTCGTCTCTCCCGGTATTGGGGGTTGATGTTGTGCTATGCTCGACTGGCCATAACAGGAAATCCCTGGCCAGGGTTGCAGTGATATACTGGTAAGAGTTATCAGTAGTTTCACGATTGTTATGGACATCACGTCGGCATGACTTATCGAGCTACTGGGGTCTGACGTTTACCACCCCTAGACGAGATATGCGACATATCAGACGAACGGACCGGACTGTACGGTAAGTGTTACTGGTTGGATTCACAGGAGTGTGAGCGGGGTTGCTTGTCGATCTTCTGATCGCTCAATACCCGGGTGGCCGTTACGTTTAGCAGACCGCTTGCGGCTTGTGGGTGCTTGATATGATCATCATGTGCTGCCGGCGTATTGACGAGTCTTTAGAGTCCTACACAGAGGTTTCCTGGCTCAAGCGAAACAAAATAGGAGCGCATATGAGATATGTGCGGGACCGAGAATAATGCTTGTATGTGATACCGTATTCTATTCTCGCGATTTGTATCATCGAACGGTTATATATGATATAACCAGGTTACCGAATCAAGTGTTGATTCGATACATTGATACACTTGATACTAGTCGGTTATATGCGACATGACCGGATCATTGAATCAAGTGTTGATTTAATGATTTAATGTATAATTATATATTTGATATATTACTTTACATTAACCAGTATTGGTTCACTCAAGATTGATTTTCTCACTTGAAATGCACAAGTTGTATATGTGATATATTTTTGTGCACTTGTTTGTATCATGTTTGATGATACATGCAAACTTGGGTTTCTGTAAGACTTAAACCATGTTTAGTGAATGGTTAGGGTTTCATTTCACTTATTTATTTATTCATTTGTTTTTGGCAAATAGAAATGGTGACTTTCTTTTGTTGTTTTGCTTGAAGCTTCATGAAGCTTTTCTAGCATCTTTGAAAAGTCTACCATTTTTGTTTTGTCATTAACCCTAACCATTCAACTAAACCCTAGTTCATTCTCTACACTAAACCATGGTTGCAAATATGATAAGGATCACTTATTTTCTATTTTTCATAATACTTATCATATTCTTTTCTTCTTCTTCTTCTTCAAGATGAAGAAAAAGCTTGCTACCAACAATGGTGCCTTAAGAAAAAGAGTGAGAAATCCAATTCTAAAGTGAACTCACTTCCTATTTCTTCATCCTCTACCACTTGCCATGTAGTATAGGGTGTTTTCTTCACAAGTTTCATGACTTGGTGAAGTTGGAGCTTGATCTTGAGTTGCCTCGACGTAGATCATCTTCGGAATCGAAGTCGACAACCTAGCCCGCCCATTTCTCCGATGAAGCCGACGCTAGAGTCCGGATTCCGATAGGTACAGCGGAAGGACGTCATCATGGAGCCAAGAAAGTGGAGGGCCGGATCTACAAAGGTTGTAGTCACTTTCCTTTAGCTATAAAGTTGTTTACTTGCTTGCATCACTTATCCTCTAGCTACGATCTTGTTTAGGGTTTCTCGGCACATAGGAAATTTTTGAATTGGCCATATTTGATCACTTGTAGAACCTCATGGGTGTGCCTAGGAGCCCTACAGTGGTATCAGAGCCTAGCTAGAGCCTTAGGCGATGCGTAGACGGAGTTAGAAGTCCGATCGAACCGAAACCCTAATGCAAAATTGCTCTCTGTACATTTTTTGAAATTAGGGATTTTTTCGAATTAAAAATATGCAGAAAAATCAGCAGGTGTTTGTAGGAGTTACTGTGAAATTCGAGCGGCTAAATCGATCAAACCGCCGCGGTTCCTCGGCACGAACATGGCTCGTGCGGCGATTCCACGGCCGTACGGAAGCATCATTCATTTTAATTTGCACAGTAATTCCTATATTGTTGTGCTGTATTTTCTGGGAATTTTTAACTTCTACTCAAGAGTTAAGTTTTCTAGGTTGTATTGGGAGTTCGTAGATTCGATCGGATTGTCTCACTTTGTCTGTGTTTTTCCGGGTATTTTAGAACATGTTAAAAACTTCGACCGGATATAAATACCCAATTTTTCCCCTGCCGGGAAATTTCCAACTGTTGGACTTTTCCGTAGTTTGAGAACGTTCTGAGTAGTGCAAGTAACACGATGGGCCCTCTAGAAAACAACAAACCTTAACTCGATTATGTGACCGTCTTGAACTGCCCTTGAACCTTAGGGTTTGGGGCAGTACGGCGTGCCACATGTGAGGCGTTGGCTTGACCCTTCTACGGCTGGACCGTTGGTACTTTGGCATGAAGTGAATGTTTTTAAACTTATTTCATGTGTTGAGCTGTTTCGGGAAAACTTGGGTGTTCGATTGTTCGATCGGAAAGTTTAACATTTTCTATTTATCCGGAATGTGATACAATAATTGGAATTCACAAGTAAGTTATGTGATAACTGAATGAATGTTATAAACATAGCAGTTTAGTCTCACTTGATCGGTTGCCACGGGATTTTGATGCGATCAAAAGTCCGTCGCAATCACGTAGCGTACGCGGATACTCGCCGGATAAACTTAATAGACAGCTACACCCTATAGCCCCGACCAAGTGACTGTAGGAGAACCCCGTCGCCGAAAGCATCCGTTCGGGTGCTCGCGGCAGCGGTGTTCCGCCTTGGTGCACTTCGTCGACGGCATCGGAGGTGGAGCCGTCTACTGAAGTTTGCGACGAGCATTCGATCAGGATGTCGGGAATCCTGTTGAATTGCCCGACTTGATATTAAAAAGGGTTTTCGATAATGAGACTAAAATGCGGGGTTTATAATTGTTAGGCATGCGATGTCTAAGTATTTCATTTGATTAGGCATGCGATGTCTACAGAGGTTGCGGATTCCAACTGTTGTAGTTTTACACTTTCTTTTCTGTGACCGTAAGTGTAATATGTGGTATCGCCGGTTTCATTGCTATATGTCAATGACAATTGGGATGCGCATATTTACTTACGTTGATGACATGTGATGTTATGTGTTGCTGGATATGTTATATTGGATCGTCGTGTTTGAATAACTGGGGGGGTTTTATGTGAGATGAGTGTTTTTCATTTTCATTCATGTAAAAAATTTGTATGTAATATTCTTTTATTGGGGCACTTCCAGGTTGCGGAAGATGTCACCTTTTGTATATTATTTACTTTTCCGCATTAGGATAGACCCAAGAAGGGGAGCACAAGTAACCGGGTTCTAGGGTCCAGTGGGAGACCATCTCGAGGAGTCGAGTCCGAGTCTCCTAATCCTAGAATTGGTAGGGTTGCTTGCCGCTCTCGTAGGGGTCTAGGGGTGTGGGATTGGCTATTCATCACGACCGTGGAATCCGTGTTTTATACTGGCTCGTATTAAAAACACGGACGTCCTAGTATATCCAATATTTCATATGATATTTTCTGCTGCGTTATCTGTGATGTGATCATGTGATTTGTTCAGATAGATATAGCATATAGTATATATGATATATTATATAGACGTTGCTTACGTTTTACACTCGCGCTAGCCCTGCCTCGCTCTGCCGTTAGTTACATAACCTAACGGTGCAGACGGGACATCGAGGCGAATGCGGATGGCATAAGCGTACGTTATATTTATCTGTGATATTTAGGTGGACTTAAATGATGGGATATTCATTAATGAGATTAATGAAAGAAAATAAACCTAAAAGATGTTGTGGAATCGAATTTCAAAATAAAACAGGTAGCTACAGTTCTTGCTTTGCATCGCGGTGTTCCTTGTAGAACATCCTGCACCTTATTCGATAAGGAAAGGACCGAGATCCCTTCACCGGGAGTGACTCCTTTAGCAATAACTGGCAGATGCTACACACTCGGTTTGTCTTTTGATTGCTTCTATAGTTTCTGCTTTGCACAGTGATATATATGATATATCCCGCACCTCATTCGACGAGGAAAGGGCCGACGATCCCTTCACCGGGAGTGACCCCTTTAGCAAAACTAGAAAAGCCTCAAAAACATTCCATTTAAAAACCATTTGATTCCGCAACGAGATCAAGTTCGAAGCGTTAAAGGTTTTCATAAAAACCATTCGTAACCCTCCGTCATTTTAGGAAGTAGAGTACTTAGTATTCGTGCTGTGTTTGTTGACCATAGTCAAGGCACAGTGTACGGTAGCTAAGTGATGTCTTCCTACACCGCATATGATGCGATTAGTTAGGACAGTCGCGTGACTTTGTTGAGCTTAGTTAAGGGTCATGTGGGTGGGTCTAATTAATCACGAAATGACGGATAGAACTTGACTAGTACTTATGATTTGTGGACCATAGTTAAGGTCATAGGTGCTAGGGGTAAAAACATATATCGGGAGTTTCAAGTGTTGAAATTTGCAATGAGATTGCATACCTTCTATGTGATAGTTGGATCCCGATACCCACTGCGAGTAATTGTTACTCCTGGAAGAGTTTTGCACTTTACAATTAGCCGATCAAGTAGGTGTCTAGAAAGGTGTCAACGGGGTTACGCCTCTGGGAAAACGAGGTTTATTGTAATTAGGTCCGTGCGAAAGCACGGGGAACCTCCCTCAAAGTACCGACACTGGTCTGGCTGAAAGATTGGCGAACTTGTAGAGTGTAATTAATCCCGGCTAGTCTTTCCTTTTAGGGTTTGAAGGAAGATTTGATAAAAACAGTGGGAGACATCCTGATTAGATAAAATAGATAACCAATCTAATCTTGCAAGAGCGCACGCAGAGTGTTTTCTTTTCTCTCTCTCCAGGTAGCGACCATATCACGCCTTAATCAAGATAATAATATGGATGTATTGACCGAACCCGCTTGTTATACTGAGCTGGGGAACGTTGGTCCCGCTCCAACTTATAATTGTTATAAAAGAGCAGGAAATAGGGGAATACCAGGATTCTCATGCCGCCCAAACGAAGAAAGTGCATGAGATGCATCTCCTTCAGGTGTGTTCATTATAAAGAACTGTTTCTCAGTATCCTCTGAATCCTGGGTATTTGATACCGGATCAAGATCCCAGATATGTAATCTGTTACATAGGGCTACCGAAAGGTAGAAAAACTGAGAACGGGTGATAAGTTTCATGAGACAGAAAACGGGGCAAGTGTTGCAGCCAAGTCTATTGGTCACTGTCACCCTGTATTACCAATACATTGATTCTGAACAAATGCTATTAGATACCGAACCTGATATACAAAATCATATCAGTCTCTTTAGAAGTAAAGAAATGATAAAAGTTTGTATTGTTGGATATTGTTTTGAACATTTCCTATATCAAAAGTTGATCGGTTCAGGCACGTTATCTAAAAGCATTGATGTTCTAAATCAACTATAGTTCCTAGTATACAGAACACACACAAGAGGAAGAGTTCAGAAATGAACGAATCCTTCTTAAGACATTGTAGACTAGGTCATATCAATGCGACCCGACTAGCTGAAGTTACATTTTAGATGCATATTTAAATCAGTTTGAATTTACATCTTGTGAAACTTGCCAGTCATGTCACAAAGATAAAATGACCATAGCTCTGTTTATTGGAAACAGAGAAAGAGTTTAGAAACCCTTGGGATTGATACATGATGTATGTAAGATCCCCTGTCTACACATGCCAAGACCGGTTCTTTGTATTTCATTACATTCTCTGATAATCTCTCAAGATTCAGACATATGTTCCTGTTGAAACACAAGTCCGAACCTTTTGAGATATTCACAGAATATAAGTTAGAAATAGAGATCCAAAAACTGGGTATAAGTATTATGTCCTATGATAAGATCAGGGAGGAGAATACTTGTGCATAGAATTCCTGGATTATTCTAAAGGAGAATGAGATTCTCTCTCGGTATTACTCCTCTGATTATACCACAGCACAACGGTATATCGGGGCGGAGCAATCACACCACATTAGATATGGTGTGCTCTATGATGAGTACTACTGAGTTACCTGTTTCTTTTAAGGGGTTGTGCACTTGAGAAGTTGCATGCCTATTGAATTAGGTTCAAATCAAATCAGTGCCTACCACTCCATATAAGATATGGTATGGGAAGAGCCTATCTCTTAAGAAAGTTAAGATTTGGGATTGTCCGGCCTATGTCAAAAGCAAAATCAAGACAAGATCGAGGCAAGGTCAGTTCTGTAGAACTGGAAAGATTCCAGCTATACAAAACTGCAGCTGATGATTTGACAGAACCAAAGGATTCAATAGTTCCCGACGAACCTCAGCCTCTCCGCCGATTTAGCAGGGTTCCTCACCTGCCTGAGAGATACTTCGGTTTCTCGATGACAGTGGGAGCGAGGATTGCATCATGAGATGATGACCCAACTAGTTTCGAGCAGGCCATCGAGAGTGGGGACTCTGTAAGAATGGTTGGATGCTTAGCGATCTGAGATGAAATCCATGTACACCAACAAAGTATGGACTTTGGATGCTATATCTGAAGGGTTAAATCCCTATCAGAAGCAAGTATATCTTGAGAAGATTACTTGGTGTAGGTGGAAAAGTTGAGACTTTCAAAGCTAGACTTGTTGAAGGTTTTTCGTCATCGACCAGGCGTGGATAATGATGAAACCTTTTCCAAGTGGCTATGCTTAAGTTCATCCGGATCCTACTTAACATTGCTACATACCATGACTACGATATCTGGTGGTTGGGTGTCATGACTATTTTTCTAAATACTGATTTAGAAGAGAACGTCTATAAGTACACAGCCAGAGGGCTTCGTAAACAGTGGGAGCAGCGGAAACATGTGCAAGTTGCTTTACAGGATAAAGCAAGCATCGCGGAGATTGGAACATCTGTTTTGATGTGGTAGTCAAAGAGTTTGACTTCATCAAAACGGTGGATGAACCTTGTATGTACAAAAAGGTAGTATGGAGTATGGTGATGATCCTCGTAGAGTACGTGGATGACATACTCTTGATAGGAAAGGAGTTTCCTATGCTACGCACGGTCAATCTCCTCTTATCACATAAATTCTCCATATAGGATCAAAGTGATACCTCCTAAATCCTGGGTTTTGGATCTATGAGATAGATCTAAATGGATATTAGGATTCTCACTAGTTGTAGTGAGATGGTATCAGTTGATCCTGGGGAGAATCACTGGAAAGGTTCCAGGGTGATAAGGACGACTAAATGTCAGTCGCAGGCATTGTCTTTACCCTCAGTGGAGGGACGGTATGTTGGAAGAGTTCCAAACGAGATACCGTGGCAGACTAGACGATAAAGGCTGGTAACATCGCTATTAAAGATACTACCAAAGAGGCAGTTTGGGTGTATATTGGTTCATGAGATGAACTAGGTTCCTACCATTGTGTGACAATGGAAGTGTGGCTTTGGCCTAGGAACCCCGATCCCATCAGTAACCCAGACATATTCTGAGGCAGCATCACCTGATCATGGAGATAGTTGATCTCCAGGGTGATCGAGGTAAGGAAAGTAGACTAAGAGGACAACACGGCGGATCCACTCACAAAGGCATTTTCCCAAAGAGAGACTTTTATGGGATGGTTGAGTATGTGATACTGCAACCACTGCTACAGATGGCCCTAGTGCAAGTGGGAGATTGTTAGTTATATGTATGCCCTAGAGGCCATTACTGTACATTGGATGTATATTGTAGTGGATGCTGGGACATATATAGGTATGACTTTCTTGCTCGACATGATAGTACGCTATCTGGTTGCTCTTTATCTTAACATGTATACTTTCTGTCTCTCTGATTACATGTTGATAAAGCCCTTAGGATGTGTACTCGACTTCCAGGACTATGATGTAGATCATACTAGTGGGGCCTGGGTAGTCCATGAGTACATCCTTCAATGTTCCTAGTCGTAGGAATATCGAGACGGGGCATCGATATTCCAGAGTAGACTAGCGTATATCTTCTCGACCCATGTGATGGATGATCCCATATCCATTGGTGTTTGACATCAGAGATGGTATGCGGGTGCTCAGTAGTGACTGAGTACACTGAACGGACTCGCCGAGAACTCCCAGATGGTATTATACCTCACGTCAGATAGCAGTTCTCTGGTGACACTGGTACAGCTTAGTCTGTTGACCCGAGATCGTCATAGATTCTTGTGTGTCTCCCACTGTGCTTTGATTTCCACCCTACCACGGCTCTACTGAGTCGTGCAAACAGGTGGTTTTTGGGTACAGTCACGATTCACATGGAGGCAATGAGCGATAGGAGGGGATTCGTCTCTCCCGGTATTGGGGTTGATGTTGTGCTATGCTCGACTGGCCATAACAGGAAATCCCTGGCCAGGGTTGCAGTGATATACTGGTAAGAGTTATCGGTAGTTTCACGATTGTTATGGACCTCACGTCGGCATGACTTATCGAGCTACTGGGGTCTGACGTTTACCACCCCTAGGCGAGATATGCGACATATCAGACGAACGGACCGGACTGTACGGTAAGTGTTACTGGTTGGATTCACAGGAGTGTGAGCGGGGTTGCTCGTCGATCTTCTGATCGCTCAATACCCGGGTGGCCGTTACGTTTAGCAGACTGCTTGCGGCTTGTGGGTGCTTGATATGATCATCATCTGCTGCCGGCGTATTGACGAGTCTTTAGAGTCCTACACAGAGGTTTCCTGGCTCAAGCGAAACGAAATAGGAGCGCATATGAGATATGTGCGGGACCGAGAATAATGCTTGTATATGATACCGTATTCTATTCTCGCGATTTGTATCATCGAACGGTTATATATGATATAATCAGGTTACCGAATCAAGTGTTGATTCGATACATTGATACACTTGATACTAGTCGGTTATATGCGACATGACCGGATCATTGAATCAAGTGTTGATTTAATGATTTAATGTATAATTATATATTTGATATATTACTTTACATTAACCAGTATTGGTTCACTCAAGATTGATTTTCTCACTTGAAATGCACAAGTTGTATATGTGATATATTTTTGTGCACTTGTTTGTATCATGTTTGATGATACATGCAAACTTGGGTTTCTGTAAGACTTAAACCATGTTTAGTGAATGGTTAGGGTTTCATTTCACTTATTTATTTATTCATTTGTTTTTGGCAAATAGAAATGGTGACTTTCTTTTGTTGTTTTGCTTGAAGCTTCATGAAGCTTTTCTAGCATCTTTGAAAAGTCTACCATTTTTGTTTTGTCATTAACCCTAACCATTCAACTAAACCCTAGTTCATTCTCTACACTAAACCATGGTTGCAAATATGATAAGGATCACTTATTTTCTATTTTTCATAATACTTATCATATTCTTTTCTTCTTCTTCTTCTTCAAGATGAAGAAAAAGCTTGCTACCAACAATGGTGCCTTAAGAAAAAGAGTGAGAAATCCAATTCTAAAGTGAACTCACTTCCTATTTCTTCATCCTCTACCACTTGCCATGTAGTATAGGGTGTTTTCTTCACAAGTTTCATGACTTGGTGAAGTTGGAGCTTGATCTTGAGTTGCCTCGACGTAGATCATCTTCGGCATCGAAGTCGACAACCTAGCCCGCCCATTTCTCCGATGAAGCCGACGCTAGAGTCCGGATTCCGATAGGTACAGCGGAAGGACGTCATCATGGAGCCAAGAAAGTGGAGGGCCGGATCTACAAGGTTGTAGTCACTTTCCTTTAGCAATAAAGTTGTTTACTTGCTTGCATCGCTTATACTCTAGTTACGATCTTGTTTAGGGTTTCTCTGCACATAGGAAATTTTTGAATTGGCCATATTTGATCATTTGTAGAACCTCATGGGTGTGCCTAGGAACCCTACAGGGTATCGCTCAGTTTGGAAGATAGATAATCTCCACGAAATTGAGATATATAAAGAGATAGTTAGAAGCATTTTAGCGGATCCACTCACTGAGGCTATTTCTCGAACACACAAGATGTTAGTAGAGAAGTTGGGTATTCGGTAGCACACAAGCTGTGGGTATACGATACCGCAATAATTGGCCTAACTGCAAGTAGGAGATTGTTGGCTATAGTGCCCTCAAGGCAATTATTATAATTGAAATTAAGCGATTATGATAATTGAAGGACCTATACAGGTATAACAGTTTTGCTCTATATAATAGTATGCTATCTGGTTTGTCTTTATCATTGATGAGTAAACGTTTTATTACGTGCCGCGAATACATAATGATAAAGCATATAGGATCATTGCTTGACTACCAGAGTTATGGTGACAATCAAACTTGTGAGAGCTTGGTAGTCCATAAGCACATCCTTTAAATGTCCCTGGTCATGGGAATATTGAGACTGGGCATCGATATTCCAGAGTAAACCAGTGTATACGTTTCTAGACCCCGATGAGGGGCGGTAGCAAGTCTCATAGTTATTGGTGTGTTGCACCAGGTGCTCACTAGAGGTGAGTACAACGGATGGACTCACCTAGAACTTCTAGATGGTATTATACCTATCGTCAGATAGCAGTCCTCAGATGACATAAGTACAGATAGACTGTTGACCTGAGATCTTCATTTCTCTCGTGTAAGTTCCTACTGTACTTAGATTGCTAAACAAAGTCGTGCTAACAGTTTTTAGTTGGGTACAGTCCCGAGCCACATGGTGGCAATGAGCGATCGTCAGGAATTCGTCTCTCCCGATATAGCGAGTCAATGTCACGCTGTGTTCGGTTGGCTATCACCGTAAATTCCTGGCCAGGATGGATGAGATTTACTGATTGTAGATCAGTAGTTTCTCGGTATGTGATGAGTTTCATACCGACACGATTTATCGAGTTATTAGGGGTCTTGCTTTATCCACTTCTAGACCCGGTATGCGATACTCTTAGACGAAGAGACCAGACTATACGGAGATTGTCATATACAGGCTTTGTAGGGATACGAATGAGTTTGCTCGTCGGTTTTCCTTTCGTTCAATACCTGGGTAGCCGTTACGTACAGCTAGTATCACTGATTTACTTGTGGTTAAACCCACTGCCAGCGTATTGTCGAGTCTTTAGAGTCCCACACTGAGGGATTTTCGGTTCAGGCGAAACGATATAGTACGTGCATGTTTTAATACACTCATGTTCGATTAAATACGTGTATTTAGTGCACGTACTTTAATCAGACGTTTTGATAATACTGGAAGGTTTGAAAGATAGTCGGATCATTGTGAGCTAGTATTATATATATCTCGTTATCTCTCTTTTGGTATTCGTATTTTTATACGAATACGGTATTTGTATTTTGAAACAAATACAATATTTATATAGGAATACAATTATTTGTATAAATACGGATATTTGTATCTTAATACGAATACGGGTATTTTTATCTTTATATGAATACGGGTATTCGTATTTTTATACGAATACGGTATTCGTATTTTGATAAGAATACGGATACATGTATTTTGATACATACTTGGTTTATATAGAGAGAATAATGGAGGAAAGGTGCCCTTGGAGGGAATTTCCTCCTCTGGCGTCGAAAAAATACAATCTCCCTCGTGTTTTCCGACGATCGGCACCCATCATCTTCATCGTTATCATCTAAAGATATGAGTACACCAAATTTCATGTGATTCTACAACTTTTTCATCGTCGAATTAGTGGGTTCAAAATTAACGGTTTACCGACAATAGAACTTTTTACATTGCTAAATCAACGGTGAAAAAGTTGTAGAATCACATGAAATTTGGCGTACCCATATCTTAGATGATTACGATGAAGATAATGGATTCCGATCGTCGGAAAACACGATGGAGGGCGTATTTTTTCGACGCCATAGGAGGAAATTCCCTCATATGACCTCTTTCCTCCATTATTCTCTTATATATATGTATATGTATGTATATGCATGTGTGTGTTGATACACACATCTTATTCTTTCGTATTTGAATGTTTGGAGTTGTGTGTGGGCTCATGACTCATGAGATGACTCATGTGGTGAGTCACACAGTTTTCATAACTCCATTTTGGATAAGAGAGAAAAGAGAATGGCTAATGATATTTTTCATACGCTCATTCTTCTTCTCTCTTCGTCTCTTTTGTGCTCCCATTTTTTAGAGGAAAAATTGCAAAAAGAGAAACTTGAGATTACCACCACTACATCAATCTCACAAACAATTCTCAGCATGTTTTGTTTGTGAGTTGTTTCACTTGGTTTTTGGATGTGAAGCTAAACCTTGAATCGAACTCCCTCGGATGGATCATTTTCGACAAGTTAGACCGGCGACCAAGCTCGTTCCTGACGACTTCGGAGCCGAGCTAGAGTCCATGGAGCGGTGTAGGGGTCTTCCGCAATTGCGCAGACACGCTACGAAGATAACTAGCCCCTTAATCTTATATGTTTAAGTTATCTAGTTAGTATTCGGTATCGATTCTAGGGTATAAGTCGCTAGTGCTCGATTTAAATTTTTGTTTTCGCTTCAGCCTTCGCCACGAGTCTTGCGGCTCGAGTACTAGGGTCCTTACAGCTCGAACTGTTCTTGAGTGAGGGCCTTTGTGAATGGATCTGCCGTGTTTTCTTTTGTATCTACTCTCCGCAACTCGATCTCCCTGCGATTTAAGATCTCCTAGATCAGGTGATACCGTCTCAAGATGTGTTTGGATCTCTGATGGGACCGTGGTTCCTTTGCTAAAGCCATACCCCCAATTGTCATCGCAATACAAAAGTATTGGATCAACAATGGACGAAACCATCTCAAGTTCAGAAATGAACTTCTTCATCCAAACCGCTTCTTTTGCGGCATCATTGGCACCAATGTATTCAGCCTTCATCGTCGAGTCTGCGGCCGTGTCCTGTTTAGAGCTCTTCCAACAAACCGCCCCTCCATTGAGGGTGAACACATAACCCGAGACAGGCTTGTTGTCATTCTTGTCATTTTGGAAGCTTGAATCGGTAAAGGACTCCACCTGAAGGTCTCCATTACCGTACCATAAGAACATCTCCTTAGTCTCATGGTCACAAATTCGTGATTCGGGAATAATTCGGCGAGATCGAAAATTCAGAGTCGGAGAACTATTCGGAAAAAATCGGCAGGTATTCGGAAAAGATTCGGTAAGTACTCGAGAAATGTTCGAGAAGGATTTCGAGTAAGAAATTAATATATGAGGCGCTGGGTTTTGATGTTGCGAATTATTCGATGTTTTTGTGAATTATTCGCTGTTTTTACGAATAATTTGCGAATTAATCGAAGCGTTCGCCAATGGCAAGTAAATCGGAGATTTAATCGGCCGATCAAAAATTCACGAATTCGCCGAATAATTCACGAATTATGTGACTATGCTTAGTCCTTTTTAAGTACTTGAGCATGTTCTTCACAGCTATCCAGTGTTTCTCCCCTAGGTTTGAATGATACCGGCTTACCATACCAAGTGTGTAAACTATATCTGGTCTAGTACATAACATCGCATACATTATAGATTCTACCGCCAAAGCGTAGGGTGTAATACTTATGTGAGTCATCTCCTCATCAGTCTTTGGAGGCATCGCTTTGGAGAGAGTGATTTCGTGGAAAGCGAGTATATTACCACGCTTGGAATCTTCCATACCAAAGCTCTTTAGTATGGCGTCTATGTATCTGGCCTGTGAAAGTCCCAACATTCTCTTAGATCTATCTTTATAGATCTTTATCCTCAGAATGTAGGAGGCATCACATAGATCATTCATGGAGAATTTTTGTGACAAGAACAGCTTGACCAATTGCAGCATAGGTATATCATTTCCTATCAGCAGAATATACAAGAGGAATACGACGCTCTCCCTACAATCTACTAGTAGATACATGACTCATCCTCGTTTTTGATGAAATCAAATTCCTTGATTGTCTCATCAAAACAGATGTTCCAGCTCCGCGATACCTGCTTTAATCCATAAATGGATTTAAGAAACAAACACACCTTCCTGCTGCTCCTACTGTCTATCAATCCTTCCGGTTGAGCCATATAAACGCATTCACCTAAACTTCCATTTAGAAAATCCGTTTTTGCGTCCATCTATCAGATATCATGGTCATGGAAGGTAGCAATGGCAAGTAGGATCCAAATGGATTTCAGCATAGCCACTGTAGAAAAGGTTTTGTCATAGTCAACGCCGGGTCTCTGACGAAAACCTTTCGCAACAAATCTAGTCTTATAGGTTTCCATCCGTCCATCTACACCAATTTTCTTTTTCAAGATCCACTTGCATCCAACGGGTTTTACCTCAGGAGGAGCAACATCCAAAATCCATTGCAATGTGTGTAAGTAGACTTGATGTTCGTACCAGTTATGCTGTGTTTAGGTAGGTAGATTAGATATCCACATCGATCATTATTATGATATGATATAATGGAATATGTGATGGTTATCGTACGAGACAAGGTTCCGTACGGGATGATATGATGACGATAGATGATAACAATTAGCCAGATATGGCCCTATTTTTACTTGACTCGTGGATTCTTACTATTTTACCCGATTGGGAAATTATGCAGACATTACGGTATTACCCACTTTCTAAAAACAACGATTTATTTCGTGTTTTAAAATTGATAATGAAAGGATGTGCTACTTGGATTTCAAAGATGTAATATATATATTTTAAAAACATCGTCACTTTCTTATTTTCAAACAAAATTTTATTTGACTTTAAAAACATATAAGTGGGAATATTCGAAGTAATTACCTATTTACTGTTTGCTTACGCTACACCTACGATTATGTTATTCGCTCGCGTGTTGTTTATCTTATTAGCTATGCTACGCTTTATGATTTCCGCTACGCGTCATATATTGTTGATTTTATACCTCAGTGGTATGGAACACTGATATATATATATCGCTATAATTATATTACTAGCTTATGCTATGATATGTTACACGTCAGTGCTACGCCTGGTTCACACAGATTAAAAGGGTACGAGTTTGACGAGATTTATATTATTGTGGATATGATATGATGTGATATCAATCCTAAAAGATTAAATATAATATATATATATATATGAAAAGGAAAGATGATTTGGATACGGTGGATATGGCCGGGGAGCCATGAGATATATTTATTGTGATCAATCCATGAAAGATTGAGACAGGGAGAGACAAGATGTCGCCCAGTGATATATGTGTGATCAATCCATGAGTGATTGAGGGTAGCTCGCACATGATGTCACTACAGCTATATGTAAGGGATCGATATAGATGCTCTACACTGAGATGGATATTATATATATGAGAGATATAGATGCCCTGCACTGATGATATATATTTATACTATATATAATAAGCGGACGGGACTGGTCCACGAGACAATACTTGAATACTATTTTCGCATATTGATGTATATTAAAGAGGTTTTCAATGGAGCTATAGTCTCACTATTTTCCATGTGTTTATGATCGACACAGAGTTTTACAAAAGAAAACCCATTTTTAAATAAATCATCTTCAAAAGACGGGACGCATATTTTAAACAAAATGAATACCTTTCTTCACAAAACAACGTCCGCTACATGTGCCGCAATATATATCATACGGCTATTTTGAAAGGATTTCATATACATATATCTTCCGGCTACTTTTGTATGATTACATATGGATACATGTTATATATGTATTATAGCCTTAATTGTGCTTATGTTGGTCGTGTGCTATAGATATTGCATTACAGCTACGGTGATCATGATTTGACACCGTTGTGTGTGTATGCAGTGAGTTATTGAAGATTATTAGCGATTCATTGCGCAATATTGCATTTACTTCCGTGACTTACATGCTTTCAGATGCTTGTGGTTATATAGCGCCCGTACCGGGCCAGATACTGATTACTTGATGTTGACATGATAAACACACAGTTTCATATTTTACATGTTAGGATAGCGATACACGAGTTGTACATGAGGGCTTACTATATTTATTCCATCGCTCGAACTCTAGTTTCGACACGTGCTTATTTACCCTCCTTAATGTACATATTTATCAAGTTTTAGTTGTTTCACCGCTTATCCATACCTTCTAGCTTCTTATATAATTCTACTCACGAGTTGGCAACTCACCATGTTATGTCAAAGTTCTTTGCAGGTTTGGCCGCTTGGATCCGTAGTGGCTTATTTGACACATTTGCTATCTTTTGGACGGGGTTGCGCATATCTTGAGTTGGTGGGTTATATTTTGTATCGGCATTTGCCTTGTACCTATTTGTATCTAAAAGTACTCCATCAAAGACAGTCTGGTATATTGTCAAGACCTTAGAGTTGTATATTTGGTTGTTGCCGGACTCATGTGGAGTCAACTTGATGTATATCTATGCTTATTTTCCGCTTGTTGATTCTTCGCCTGTTGGCGTCGTATATTACTGTGTGGTTGTGATTCCACCGTTAGGGCATTGATTTAGCTCCCGTATGTGGGATGCTGGTATACTTATTATCATTGTACTCGTTTTATTCAAAATTTACAAAGGAGATGATGTCCATTTTTCAAACAATCTTTCGAAACAAGCCCTACTTTTTACAAAACTTCTTTAAAACTTCACATCTACCTATTATCAGCTATTTTTCACTTATATATGGTTTAGATTCCTGGTTTTGGCTTACTTAGGTTATGATGGGATCCACTTGACTTCAAGTAATCTTTGTGCCGGTCATGTGCCCTTTTCGAGTCATGACAAAGTTAGTATCAGAACACTAGGTTTTACCATTGCCGAGTCTAGGTTTAACCATGCGAGGTCTAGGGTATGATCTTCCGAGACCTAAGCCTAACCTTGCGGAACTTATACTTGACATTAGGGTATTAGAGCCGAACTTCGTTTTCCTTTGTTAAGTTCGGGTATGATCTTCCGAGACCTAGGCTTAACCTTGCGGAACTTCAACTTGACATTGGGGATCTTAAACTCGACCTTTCGACATATAGGCTACCCTTGGTATGATGGAGTAGGTAGTTTAAGTAGAGTTACGTACCGTACGTATGTTCCGCGGCATATTTACGATACGGCACTCCGCTTAAATGACTTTAGAATATATATTTTGTGTTCTTCTGGTATTCTCTTTCCTTCTTTCCCGAGCTGTTAACATTGCATTGCTATTTCATTGAGATTCGGAAACCGATTGTTGTTTGTTTCTTGTTCCAGTCACAATGTCGTCAGAAACTGTACGAGCCAAAAGGGCTGCAGTTAGAGATGAGGTCATGATAGGCTCGTCTAAGACGAAGACTGACGAGGACGATATTCCGGTAACAATGGAACAGGTTGATTTTCCTTCTTCGAATAGGATTTCTCGTTTGGAAGCGAGCATTCTTGGTCCACATCGTCCGATTGGGTCGTTAGCTGAGACTATTCAGACCGAGAGACTTACCGTTGCACAGCCAGCTCTAGAGAATTTGGTAAAGCACGGTGCTCAGAAATCAGTTATGCCTCTGATGATTGGGACGTTAGATGTATCGCTTCCTGAGTTCTTGATGCTAAAGCCTCCGGTGTTTACTGGCTGTAGGGTGTTTTTCGTCACCCCATTGAAATGGGAAATACGTGTCGCTTGTCAGGCGCATTACAGATTCCCCCTGCCTAGGATAGGTCGGGGTTTATTGATTGTGGGGATCCAAATCTCCGACAGCCGCGGACTAAGTTGTCGTTAATTACCCCTCGCTTTTGGAGCGAGAGAACCTCTGATTGGCGGGTAAAACTGGTCATGCGAACTCAATGTGCAGTGTGCGCATGTTTTGGAGGGGACTTGGATGTACCAAGGGCCACGCAAAGTTTACCGCAGGCCACGTGCGAGGCGCGTGAGCGCTGGGCGCCAGCGGTTCACGTGTTTAGCGTGTGGGCACTGGGAGCCGGGAGCCGACGCCTCACGCGCCCGGCGGAGCGGTTGCGGAAAAGAAGGAGGACTTGGCCCTAAGATTAGGAGTTAAACTCTGAGGAACTTTGGAAACTCCCAGAAAAATGGAGGATTTTTATCTTTATGGAGTTAAACTCCAAATGGATTTTGAGTGGAGTTAAACTCCAAAAGATTTGGATTTGGAGTTAAATTCCTAAAAGATCTGAATTAGGAATTAAACTCTTTTGAGGATTTGGGTCTTGTAGTTGAACTCCTCAAAAATCTTCAGTGGTGATCAAAAGGGACCCCTTTCTTCTCCTTTGAGCCCTGGATCTTCTTTCGAGTCTTGGATTTTTCCCAGAGTGGGATTTTTGGAGATGGGTCTCCTTCCTCCTCTGTGTTGGTTGGATCTTAGAGGAAAAGGGATGTGAGACTTAAAAATCTCCCCTTTTAGAGATTTAATGGGAGATCTGGGTTCCCTTTCAAGGGTTTTATGGTGAAAAACTATTTCTTTTTGGAAAAAGAAGAGTTAAACTCTTGATTTAATTCAAAAAAGGGGAAGAAGGTCTAGACCCTTAAGGAAGGAGAATGAGGCACAGAAACCCTAGGTTTTGAGGGAAATGAATTATTGTCCTTCATTTCAATATCATATTGCCTTATATAGGCTTAAAAATTTACATATAGCCCCTTGGGCTTTACAAAATGGCATTTTGCACATCACATGCTTCATGTGCTCATTTTCTTTTGCACATGAGTCATGGCTTTACAAAAATTTGGCTTTATGCCCATTTTTCTTACATTTATTCATAAAAATTACATCAAAATTATATATTACATGATTTTCATTTTGGCATGGGACAAGCCAGCCGCTTCATGTTCGGGATCGACTTCGGTATGGGCCCACTTGGGTTAGGGTTAACTTTGATTTTGACTTGGTCAACCGGGGTGTAATTTTTGACCCCAACAATGGTATGGATGCGTCAGAGGATCCACTGTCGTTCATCAACAGGATGGCAAGAATATGTTTAATGAGATGCTCCGATGCAAGATCAGTGGAGTTGGCAAGTTTTCGTTAGAGGGTCTTGCTCAGACCTGGTATGATTCAATCGAGAAAGGCCGAGCAGGGAGTCTTCCTTCTATGACTTGGGACGAGTTTTCGAAAATCTTCCTAGCCCGATTTCTACCTCAATGTCAGAGACGCCCGAGCGCGTAGTTTCGAGTCTTTGCGTAAGACTCCGAACATGACAGTAGCCGAGTATGACCTTCAGTTCACCCAGTTATCGAGATATGCTCCTTATTTGGTTCCAACGGAAGAGATTCGTGCGCTGGCTAGATACGCGGTTGTTTTTCGCCATTGTTGCCCAGCGTATCGATACCTATGCAGAGGCATTAGATGCGGCCACGCTGACAGAGGAGTGCTACTTTGAGTGGAGCGACTCCAGCAGGGTCAAGTGGAGACTATCGATTGAGCAGGAGAGCGATGGTGTGAGTGAATGGCCCTGAGAGCATCCATTCGATACCAATAGGATGCAGAGGCCAGCCCGGTTGTGTTTTAATTGTATGAAGCCCGGTCATAAAGCCAAAAACTGTCCTGCCAAGCGTCAGAACAGGATAGCGTCCCAACGAGCTGCTTCGTTTTCTTTTCCCCCTCCACCTGTGATTACTCCAGTTCCACCCAGGGATCGGACAAGTAGTGGATTAGTGATCCTGTGCAGAGAGGACAAGGATTCTGAGATAGAGGACGTCAGGCCGTGATCGGTGAGCGAGCGACAGTTTTTGCTCTGACTGCTGCTGGTGCTCAGGCACCTGTCGACATTGGAGCAGGTATGCTTCAATGTCAGTTGTTTTGATTTGATATTTTGGGTGATCGGAGTATCACTCTTTGTTTTGGCCTTGGTATTTTGGCGATCCGAGTATCACCCTTTCGACGTTGAAAAGAAATATTTTGATGTCGGTTATTTTGACTTGTGTGTTTTGATGACTTGATTGATGTTTTCGTGCACAGTAGTTGCGCTTGATTTTTGTTTCGTGCACACTCAATGCACTTGGTGTTGTTTTGTACACATCCGTAGCCCTTGGTTTTGTTTTCATGCACATAAGTCGCGTTGAATTTCGTTTTCATGCATCACACGTTGTATCGTAGCTGGTGTGGTTAGCGTAGCGAGTGTTGGAGTTCTAGTTATCTGGGTTTCACACTTTCATTCCATATGCATACACATTGCATCATGATATTTTGGGATTTTGAGTATCGATGATTGGAACAGAATTTTGATGATTTTTTATCGATGAGGATTTTCTATTGTGCGCGATCCTTGATGATGCGCTACATTTTACTTATATTATATGTATACTCGTTATCACACATTATATAGTAATTCTAGCTTGTGTGAGACTTCGGAGCCCTGTTGTTTTGGTTTAATGAAGTGTTTTAAGATTTAGGTTTAAATTTAAATTCGAAGACCGAATTTATTTAAGAAGGATATTGTAACATTTCTGAAAATAGTAAAGATTATTTTTAGAATTTAAATAATAATATAATATATTTTATTAGAATAATACCAATTATTGAATTGGATTATCTTAAAATAAGTATATAATTGCATCTAAACATGTAGGAATGCTAAAACTAGTATTGGTTTTTGTTGGAAATAGTCAACAGTAAGATATTTCTCAGATTAGTTAGAATATGTTTGTAACAGAATCTGTTTATATTTAGTTAGAATCTGTTTGTAACAGAATTTGTTTGTAACTTCCTTATTGTTTTCAAGGCTATAAAAGAGCCTCTCTGTATACTGAATTTAAAGTGAAAAAGAAAGTTCAACTCGCTTAGGTATCAGAGCGGCAAAACTTTCTCCAAAAAATTACCATTTTTCCTCAACCAAATTTTTTTCCCAGTTCCTTTTTTTTCAAGCCATAATGTCCTCCACCACAGAGACTGAAGTATCCTCCACTTTGCAGATCAAGTCCGATGGTTCTCAGGAGTCAAGAATCAACTCAGGATCGCCTCAATTCGCAAAGGAACAACTGGAGCACCTGTTCAAGTTCTTTAACTCCACCGCAGACCCGTCAAAACCCTCCTGTTCTTTAGCCCAAATCGGTAACAATCAACTTCCTTGGATTCTTGATTCTGGAGCAATTGCTTACATGACCAGTTGCTTCACATTATTTTCAACTTACACACCCTATGGAGGAAACAAAAGGGTCAAAATTGCAGATGGTTCATATTCTGCCATAGCCGGCCAAGGAACAATCACAATCTCTCCTTCCTTAACCCTTCTTAATGTTTTACATGTTGCAAAGCTTTCCTGCAATCTGATTTCCATTATAAAGCTAACTCAAGACCTTAAGTGTCAAGTTAAATTCATGTCCTCTCATTGTGAAATTCAGGTTCTGGACTCGGGAACGATGATTGGCAATGCTAGGACCAGTGGAGGTCTCTACTTGCTTGAAGAAGGATCGCATCTCAATAAGTATGCATCTAGTCTGTGTTTTCAGTCCATGTTTGTTTCTCGTGACAATGAATTGATTATGTTACATTTTCGTCTAGGTCATTCTAGTTTCCATTATATGCAGTATTTGATTCCAAAGTTGTTTCGGAATAAAAATCCTTATCAATTTCAATGTGAAGTTTGTGCTTTTGCCAAACAAAAAAGGGCAATTTATCCACCTCGACCTTATAAACCTTCAGCACTGTTTGTCTTAATCCATAGTGACATTTGGGGACCATCCCACGTATTATCTGTCTTCGGAAAAAAATGGTTTGTTTCGTTTATTGACGATCATACTAGAGTCCTTTGGATGTTTTTGCTAAAGAAGAAATCAGAAGTTGAACAAGTTTTCAAAACCTTTTAAGCCATGGTTGAAACACGGTTTAACACAAAAATTCAGAATTTTCGAAGTGACAATGGATGAGAATTTTTTAACGAAATCTTGGGAGATTTTTTTTGCAAAGAAAGGCATCATTCACCAAAGTTCTTGCATTAACACAACGCAACAAAACGGTGTGGCTGAAAGAAAAAATAAACACATTCTTGAAAATGCTAGGGCATTATTATTCACCAACCATGTTCCAAAAACATTATGGAATGAAGCAATTTTAACAGCAACCTATATTATTAATAGAATGCCCTCGAAAATTCTCAATTTTAAGAAACCTGTTGCCTTGTTAGAATCCCTTTACCCTCAAAGCCGCCTTGCAATCTAGGATCTGCCGTTGAAAATTTTTGATTGTACCGTGTTTGTTCACGATCACAACCCCATTAGGGGTAAACTTGATCCAAAATCAAAAAAATGTGTTTTCATTAGCTACGCCAGAAATCAAAAGAGGGTATAAATGCTTTGATCCTTTATCAAATAAAATATTTATCACAATGGATGTGTTGTTTTTTTGAAAATAAAGCTTTTTTAAGCCTCCACTTCAGGGGGAGACAAATAGTGAAGACTCGGTTTCCATAAAAAATAGTCTCCCAAAAATAGTCAACTTAATCCCACATACAAATTCACAAGATCTAGATTTTTTAATTCAAGACATTTTAGACCAGTCTTTTGAACACCTGGCAAACCAAAACAGTGAAAATTCACTGGATACTCAAAAAACGGTCCTTGAAAACTCAGAAAATATGTCTGTTGAAAACTCGGTTCTTTTATTAGAAAATCCGGAAAAATCCCATAAAAATATGAATACACCACCGACTCCTAAAACAACCTGCCCCGTGGATTTAAATCCATCAGAAGCCGATGTGGAAATTAAAACTTACAAAAGGAAACAACGTGAAACAGGTCTGGAAAAAACGCAACAGGAATATTTAATTGAGATAGATCGTTTTCCAGAAGCAGAGGCCGACTCTGTCCAGCCCCACCAAGAATCCGACTCGAGAACATAACCGGATCACAGTGAGCTGGATTTTCCCATAGCCCTCCGAAAGTCCACAAGGTCATGTACTAGTCGTCCCTTGTATCCAATGTCAAAATTTGTGTCATCAAATAATCTCTCACCCAGTTTTTCAGCCTTTACCTCTAATGTGTCTGCTGTGGAGATTCCAAAAACTGTACAGGATGCTCTGAGAGCTCCAGAGTGGAGAAAGGCGATTTTCGAGGAGATGAATGCACTTGAGAAAAATCAGACTTGGAACATGAAGGAGCTGCCAAGAGGAAAGAAGACTGTAGGATGCAAATGGGTATTCACACCAAAGTTTCGTGCAGATGGAACCCTAGAACGATATAAGGCGAGGCTCGTTGCTAAAGGGTTCAATCAAACATACGGGATCGACTACACGGAGACTATTGCACCTGTGGCTAAGCTAAACACGATCCGGATCTTGCTGTCAGTTGCAGTAAATCTCGATTGGCGACTTCAACAACTAGATGTGAAGAACGCGTTTTTGAATGGAGACCTGGACGAAGAAGTGTATATGGAACCTCCGCCGAAGTTTGAAAAAGGGTTCGGCTCCAAAGTGTGCAGATTGAAAAGATCTCTTTACGGTCTTAAACAATCTCCACGAGCTTCGTTCGAACATTTCCATCAGTTTGTGAAAGGGCAAGGATACAATCAGGCTCAGGCAGATCACACCATGTTCTACAGAGTCTCGAGACATGGAAAAATTGCAATACAAATTGTTTACGTTGATGACATCATTGTTATAAGAGATGACGAGGAAAAGGTCAACCAGTTAAAAGAAAGTCTCGCCAAAGAGTTCGAAGTAAAAGACTTGGGAGAATTGAAATATTTCTTGGGTATGGAAATTGCTCGAAGTAAGAAAGGCATTGTCTTGTCTCAACGGAAGTATGTTCTCGATCTTCTCAAAGAAATAGGGATGACAAACTGCAAACCTGCGGAGACACCGATAGATCCGAATAAAAATCTCGGAGAATTCACACAGACCCGCCAGTAGACATTCCACAATATCTGAGGTTAGTGGGAAAATTGATCTATCTCTCACACACACGTCCCGATATCACCTTTGCAGTGAGTATGATAAGCCAATTTATGCACTCACCTCAAGAAGAGCACCTTGATGCAGCATATAGAGTTTTGAAGTATTTAAAGGGCGCACCAGGAAGAGGTTTATTCTTCAAAAAAGATGAGACTCGCAGCGTCGAAGTATTCACTGACGCGGATTGGGCAGGTTCCATCGTAGACAGGAAGTCAACTTCAGGATATTGTACGTACGTGTAGGACAATCTAGTTACATGGCGGAGCAAGAAACAAAGTGTCGTGGCAAGGGGTAGTGCGGAGGCAGAATTTCGAGCCATGGCCAACGGTATATGTGAAGTTCTGTGGGTTCAATGGGTACTACAGGAAATAAAGCAGCCTATAACTCAACCACTAAAACTATACTGCGACAACAAAGCTGTCATCAGCAAAGCACACAACCCCGTACAGCATGACAGAACGAAGCATATTGAAGTCGACCGACACTTCATCAAGGAAAAACTGGATTCTGGTACCATCTGTATCCCCTACATTCCGACAAAAGAACAAACTGCAGATATCTTTACAAAGGGACTATTCAAATCAGTGTTCGAGAGACTTATAAGCAAGTTGGGCATGATAGACATCTACGCACCAACTTGAGGGGGAGTGTTGGAAATAGTCAACAGTAAGATATTTCTCAGATTAGTTAGAATATGTTTGTAACAGAATCTGTTTATACTTAGTTAGAATCTGTTTGTAACAGAATTGGTTTGTAACTTCTTTATTGTTTTCAAGGCTATAAAAGAGCCTCTCTGTATACTGAATTTAAAGTGAAAAAGAAAGTTCAATTTGCTTATAGTTTTCCTAATTTTGCACTTAAGGTGCCATGACAAGTTAACAAGGGTTTAATATTGTTAATAGGATTTATTGTTTTCATAAAAATGTGTGGCTTTATTTTTATATAGAATAGTAGCAAGGGTACATGAGAGGAATGGGCTTCTCATGTCATGCCTCCTCTATCCTTCCATGTCCCCTCCCACTTCACTCTCATTTTCCCACCTTCACTCTCTCATTCTCCCAACTCCCTCAATCTCCGATGGCTGCCCCCCCTCACAAACGCACTCTTACTCAATCTCTCACAAATCCTCACACAACAAACATTCAAACACTCACAAATATCAATTCATACTCTAAGTGATCAAGAACTCAAACTAGATCAAGTTTCAAGTCCCCATGTTCTTCAAATGGCATCCTACAAGCTTGATCACCACCTCAAATCTCTTATATAATGTAAAAGATCCATACTTTATCAAGTTTTTAAAGTTCTTGCCATGAAAAATTAGGATATTTGTTGTGCTTTAGTGTTTAAATCGTTTCTGGGATGTGTTTGGGGTCTTTGCAAAATAAACAAACTATTACATTGACCTAGTTAGACTACCTAAAGACCACAAAAGAAGCACGAGACCTTAATTCCAAAATTGGGCCGCCCAGGTCGGTTACTGTAGCACTTTTGGTCGGCCAAACCATGGAGTTTTGGTCTTGGATTTTTACTTAAACTTGGACACACTTATATTGAGCCCCTGTGATACTTTGTTTTTCCCCAGATGTCCCAAGGCAAAATCTGGGAGTACTTTAGTTCGGTTTTGACGATGTTTTAAGGTTTTTAAACTTAATAATCCGTATTTTGAAGTATTGATGCGGTGTTGTGTGTTAGAACAGCGAGTCCGGGATTAATTCTTGATAGTTAGCACACGGATGGCTCACGTTAGTCCTAAGTTCTAACCTATGGACGTTCACCCATTACATCGATACCGATACGGATTCTTATGTGTGTTTGCGTGATTATTTTTATGCTAGGCTCGATTGCGGAGACCTCCGAGGCGGCGGCGAAGCGCGAGACGGTCGTAGGATATGACTAGCATGATCACAAACTGTGAGTAGAATATATCTACGAGTAGGGAATCGGGTGGATGGCGTATAGCACCCCCGTGAAACATATTGATTATCATATCATTGAATGTGCTTAGGATGCATACCACGTATGTTTAAACTTGTTCTCTATTTAGCAAATTTCGTTAATATCACTTCGTAGGCTTATTGTAGGTACACTTGGTAGAACACTAGGAAAAATACTAAAACAACAACTGAGCCTTTTATCCCTCGCATATGGGGTAGGTTATATGAACCAACATGAGAATCACGCCGGGTCAAGCACATGAATCTCCGCCTCCACTCACTCTTATCGAACAATAAACTTTCATTGAGGCCTTTGGCAACCATATCTTTTCGTATCACCTCCATCCATGTTTTATTCGGTCTCCCTTTCGTCCTTTTGACATTGCCTATATCGAAAGTATCCATTCGTCGAACTGGTGCTTCCATAGGTCTGCGTCACACATGACCAAACCATCTTAGCCGGTTTTCCCACATCTTCTCATCTACAGGTGCTACACAAACTTTTGCACGAATATTCTCATTTCGCACCTTATCTTTTTCTAGTGTTACCACGCATCCAACGAAGCATGCGCAAATAATAATGATTGTCATATTGCACGATCACAAACTCGCATGTACACTACACATTATTAGTATTGCCATGTCATGTAGAACTTGCCATGCTTACGTATCGTAGTAAGATCGACGTTATAGTAGGATGATATTATATAAGATTCATATTAGGTGCGCGTACGAGACTTGAACTCCATATTGATTGTTGGGCGAGTACGCGACTAGAGGTCCGTACTAGTCGTTGTGCGTGTATATGACACGAGGTGTCCGTACCGATTGTTGAGCGGGTGCGTGAACGAGATATCCGCACCGGTGCTATGTTTGTACGTGACTAGATGTCCGTACTGTTATTCCATTGTTATGTGTGTACGTAGACTTGATAACCGTACCAGTTATGCTGTGTTTGGGTACGTAGATTAGATATACATACCGATCATTATTATGATATGATATAATGAAATATGTGATGGTTTTCGTACGAGACGAGATTCCGTACGGGATGATATGATGAGGATAGATGATGGTTAGCCGGATATGGCCTTATTTTTACTTGAGTCGCGAAATCTTTTACTATTTTACCCGATTGGGAGATTATACAAATATGACGGTATTACCCACTTTCTAAAAACAACGATTCGTTTCATATTCTAAAAGTGATAATGAAAAGATGTGCTACTTGGATTTCAAATGAGTAAATATATATATTATAAAAATATCGTAGCCTTCTTATTTTCAAACGTTTCGTTCTACTTTAAAAACATATAAGTGGGAATATTCGAAGTAATTACCTATTTACTGTTTGCTTATGATACGCCTACGTTTATGTTATTCGCTCGTGTGTTGTTTATCTTATTAGTTATGCTACACTTTATGATTTCCGCTACGCGTCATATATTGTTGTTGTTATTCCTCAGTGGAATGGGACACTGATATATATATATATATATATATATATATATATATATATATATATCACTATAATTATATTACTGGCTTATGCTATGATATATAACTCGTCTGTGCTATGCCTAGTTCACACAGATTAAAAGGGTACGAGTTTTATATTATTGTGGATATAATATGATATTAATCCTAAGAGATTAAATATAATATATATATGAAAGGGAAAGATAATTTGGACACAGTGGATATGGCTGGAAATCCATGAGATATATTTATTATGATCAATCCATGAGAGATTGAGGCAGGGAGAGACAAGAATCACCCGGTGATATGTGTGTGATCAATCCATGAGTGATTGAGGGTAGCTGACACATGATCTCTACGGATATATGTGTGCGCTGATATGGATATTATATATATGTGAGCCTGCAATAATGAGATATATTTAAGCTATATATAGTAGCCAGACAGGACTGGTCCACGAGAAAGTACCTGAATACTATTTTCGCATATTGATGTATATTAAAGCGGTTTTCAAGAGAGCTATAGTCTCACTATTTTCCATGTGCTTATGATCGACATTGACTTTTACAAAAGAAAACCCCATTTTAAATGAATCATCTTCAAAAGGCGGGACGTATACTTTAAACAAAATGCATACCTTTCTTAACAAAAGAACGTCAGCTACATGTGCCGTGATATATATCATACGGCTATTTTTAAAAGATTTCATGTACATATATCTTCCAGCTACTTTTGTATGATTACATATGGACACGGCTATATATGTATTATAGCCTTGATTGTATTTATGTTGGTCGTGTGCTATAGATATTGCATTACGGTTACGGTGATTGTGATTTGACACCGTTGTATATATATGCAGTAAGTTATTGACGATTGATAATTGTTAGCGTTTCATTACGCAGTATTGCATTTACTTCCGTGACTCACATGTTTTCATATGCTTGTGGTTATGTTGTGCCCGTACCGGACCAGATACTGATTACTTGATGTTGACATGATAACCACACAGATTCATATTTTACATATCAGGATAGCGGTCCACGAGTTGTACATGAGGGCTTACTATCTTTATTACATCGCTCGAACTCTAGTTTCGACGCGTGCTTATTTACCCTCCTTGATGTACACATTTATCATGTTTTAGTTGTTTCACCGCTTATCCATACGACTTCTAGCTTATATAATTATACTCACGAGTTGGTAACTCATCCCTATTGTGCCATAATTCTTTGTAAGTTTGACCGCTTGGCTTATTTCGCACATTTGCTATCTTTTGGGCGGAGTTGCGCATATCTTGAGTTGGTGGGTTATATTTTGTATCGGCATTTGCCTTGTACCTATTTGTATCTAGAAGTACTTCATCAAAGACCAAGTCTAGTATATTGTCGAGACCTTAGAGTTGTTTATTTGGTTGTTGTCGGACTCGTGTGCAATCGACTTGATGTATGTCTATACTTTTTACTTTCCGCTTGTTGATTCTTCACCTCTTGGCATCGTATATTACTACGTGGTTGTGTTCCGCCGTTTGGACATTGATTTAGCTCCCGTATGTGGGATGTTGCTATACTTATTATCATTGTACTCGTTTTATTCAAAATTTACAAAGAAGGTGATGTCTGGTTTTCAAACAATCTTTCGAAACAAACCCTACTTTTTACAAAACATCTTGAAAACATCGCCTCTATATATTATCAGCTATTCTTCACTTATATATGGTTTAGAAACCTGGTTTTGGCTTACTAGGGTTACGATGGGGTCCACTTTATTTCATGTAATCCTTGTGCTGGTCATATGCCCTTTTCGGGTCGTGACATGACCGATATTTTACGGGTTGACCGACGGGTCATTATTGACATCTCTATCTTCCACGTAGCTTTTAGGCCAATTTTTAAGACACTCTTTAATGTGATAAATTTGGTTTAGGTTCTTACGTATATAATATCAATCAATGGGATCACTTTTTCGTTCCGTAATGAGTGTGCAATTAAATTTAGATACGATCACGATTGTTATGTTCATAATAGCAGATAGTACAGGCACATTGGCATTACACTAAGAGCAAATAATAAAGGCACAAGGGAATTACACTGAAGTGATTTATTTATGATTTAATTAGCACCTAAAAAATGATATATGCCATTAAAATTCGATCAACATATGCACCTCATGTTGGAGAATGCATTATTAATCACTAAACCAATACCACAAGAAATATAACTCATTACTCATGATTAATTAACCATTGCATTATGAATTAGTGCTTTTTAGAAACTGTGTTTCACATAGAAGCACCATAAAGGGTCTGTATCACACAAAAAAACATAAATCATATAATGATGCTTAGTGGTTTTTATTCTTTTAAGCATGGGGTCCTTAAAGAGATCCCCTCTCCATTTTCAATGCAATATTGCAACTAGGCGAACCGCCTATTAGCAAAATATTTTTGCTTATGTTTCATACTAGTTTTTTGCACGTGGTACGCACATGATATTTAGTAATTTCATAAAAAAATAAATAATGGGCAGATTTTTTTAAAAAAACATTTAAAAGGTGAATTAAAATTAAAAAAGCTAATAATAAATATAATGATTTATTTTCTTTAAAAAAAATTGTTTTAAAATACTGCTATAGCTTAAAGATTTGTGAAGTTTATGTACATAAAGTTTCAGTTTTTACCGAAATTGATTTTAACTCATAAATTTGAATTGATTTTAATAAAATTTATACACTAAATTCCAATTATATTTTTATTGAAAATATAGTTATTGTTTCAAAAAATATTTGACAGATGAATTTGTTTTTAGTATAGTATATATTGATATAGTTATAGATATAGATACACACATATACCCTGAAATTACTAAATCTTCCATTGCAGAAAAAACAAAATGAGAGAAAATAAATTATCCTTAACATTAAGCCCTTGGATGTCCGCAGGAGTCCAACTCGGAGAAGATGCCATAGCGGTTGGCATGACTGGATGAAGGTATACATAAATATGGCACGGTGTACATACAGTTTTGACTTGATATAGTGGAACAGCATCCAAAGAACTCAAGCCTTATGAAGATTTATCCCATCTTATATCTTATACTCATATGCATCCCATAATTTTTTCAACATGGGACTAAATGTTAACCACATTCTTAACAATCCCCTTCAACTGCAATGCACGTGGACAAAGAGGACTTCACGTGCGAGGGATCAAACCTCATATGCGACGTGGACAAACAAACATCTAAGATCATATACCATGTAAAAACCCGGTTTGGGCCAATAACGCATGGGCCCACATTGATGTACATGGGCTTTTAATATAGTGGGACTCCATACAAAAGACTCAAGCCTTGTGGAGGTTTATCCCAACTTGTATTTTATACCCATATGCATCCCACAATTTTCCCGATATGGGACTATGTTAACCATATTCTCAACACTCCCCCTTACGTGCAAACGTGCACGTGCAATGAGAACTTCACGTGCGAGGGCTCAAACCTCATATGTGCAATGTGAACAAACATCCGAGCTCGGATACCATATTAAATTTAATTATTCACGAACAAGGAGGCGAGATAATTTTTATATTTATATGAGTGTCCACGGGCTTTCAACATAAGTGGGTTTCATCAATAAGACTCAAGCCTTGTTGAGCTTTGTCTCATCTTATATTTTATACCCATGCACCTCTCATATTTTTTCCAATGTCCACATATCTCAACACTTCTCCTCATGTGCAGCGTGGTTGTCATGTGGATCATACAAACACATGTAGAGGTTGGTCTCTCAAAGACAAGTAGACCGCACAAGGAAAGGTGCAACTATGGCACAAAGAGAAGGAAAGATGCAACTATGGCACAAGGAAAGAAAAGATGCTCTATCAAAGAATGTAGACGGCTCTCTCTCAGAGGTGTTATTAAAGTACAAATCCACGAATAGCGTCAACTTAGCTCTAATAAAGCTTAAGAACCAATCAACCCAGAAGCTTAAGATGTTAGGTTGTAGGATAACAATGGATATCGAGACAACTTTAATAAGAACAAACTTAGCCCAGGATATTTGCACATTTAATATAAATTTCACTTTAATTGCTTTATAGGTTACACACTGGCAAGAGAGTGAAATTATAAAAACCAGATGTGAACTTAAAAAAGAGGACTACCATTTTTTTGTCATTTTCACTTGGTAGAGTGCTTTAGATTAGATGATTGGCAGTTTCATATGTTTCATCTATACTTTGATGAGTCCCTTTGAGCACAAAGTAATGGGTAATCTGATCATCTGAACAGACCCCAAATCTTCTACTGTGCCATCAAACTTCTATCAAGAGATCTTATACTTTTGCAAAGTATCTTTTTACTAAAGGAGATGCACTTGGGAGTTGGATTACAGGTAGGATATCCATAAGACATGATATCTTAGAGACATAATTAAATAGTTGTATTTTTACCCACTATAGATATACATCCGAGGCAATCAAATAAAACTGATAAATACTCAATATAAAACTTGCAATTTGCCCCCTAGGAATCCAACTAAATCAAGGCGAGTGTACAGTCAGCCTCATAACCAATATAATGACAACTCTTAACAATCAGCTTCACATATCCAATGATCTGCAGAACCTTTTAAATTTATTCTGCAATTTTTACAGGTGGTGCATTCTAATCCAAAAATAATTCAAGTAGAAAAGGTATTTATTGTTCATTGGTAAATGTCAAGATTTATTAGTAGTCAGGATTACCATTACAAGTCACTGTAAAGCATAATACAGGTTCGAGAATGAAGCAATATATGTATAAAGTAGATACTTACAGCTTCAATAAGCATTTGAACTTCGGACTCTGCAAGCTGGGAACCAAACTTTGTCAACCCAGTTTTAAGTTCTTCGCAAGATACAATGCCATTCTTATCTGTGTCGATCTTTTTGAACATTTCTTTAATGTCTTCAACTTCTTCAACAGACAAGTGATCAGCAATAACCTATAAGCAACACATGTTAATATCTATATTAAAAGAATTGAATGAAAACGAATGAAAACAAATGAAAAGAGCTATAAACCAACCCTTAGAGCTCTTCTTTTGAACCTATTCATCACGGAAAACTGCTTAAGCCTCGACTTGACAACATCACCAAGGGGAACATTTGGAGCCTTTTTAGCATTTTGAAGCCAAGGGTGTTCTGCAATGAAGAAAACATAGCTTGTGTCAATATATCCAAATAAAAGTAACAAGCAACAAACTGTCGATGAGGCTTTATAGTTCTGGTATGATCAGAAACTCATCAATATCAACAGAAGGCTATGAGAAATTAATATAGAATATTATTCTTCAGGACAAGGATGGTGAGTTGTTAAAACAAAATGACTACTATGAAAAATTATGTATAAGAACTCAGCACATCAAGCAGGACTCAAAAAGAAAACAGAAGAAAGTAAATAAAAATTGTTATAGAAGACCACCAAAATACAAAAGATGACCTTTCATAAGTACAATTCCTCTACTACTTTATGTTTTTCAAATGCAGTAATTTTTAAATGGTCAATTCAGATATTAAAAATATGACCATCCCATTTTTAGCACAATGTTCTAAATGTATTCTGTTTAGATATTCTCTATGATGGGAGAAACACTTGCAACTCTGTTAAGAACATGGTGTAATGTATATTTGTTCCTTCTGAATTTAAATTCAGCATAAGATGGTCAAGTAAATAAATTCGTGTTTCGTTCCTTTATTATGCTCATCCTTAAAAAGACAATGGATGTCAACTACCAACAAGGTTTTGATTTTTACATAAACATGGTTTTAATTTCTTCTTGAATTCATGAATTCCAGCTGTGACATAGATAAAGGCAATCTTTCAAAGCTAACATAGAATACCTAATGCACCTTTCTTCTAGAGAGCCACCTGTCAATAAATTGAATAATAGCTCGCTTACTTTACATTTATCATAAGTCCACGCCTTAAATTTTCTCTATTAGACGGTCCTCTACTTGGATTCTATATCAACACACCATTTTTAGTATTTCTTACAATCTTCCTTTCCATTTATTGGGATATCAAAAGATGTTTGCTTTGGTTATTGTGAAGAATTAGGGGAGAGAGAGAGAAAGATTCATGAGAGAGAATGTTTAGTGAAATGTAATGGATAGATTGGCATAAGCCTAATCCTCCTCTTTATATAAGCAAAGCCATTTTGCTATTAAACCCATGTTAAGCATCTAATTACATATAATAAATCCGTGTACACTACGGGTATTCTAACCTCCCCCTCAAGCTGGAGCATACATATCAAACATACCCAGCTTGTTACAAATAAACTGCACTACATTCCTTCCTAAGGACTTTGTGAATAAATTTTCTAACTGATGAGCAGATTAAACATAGCAAGTATCGATGATCCCATCTTCAGCCATCTCCCTCATGAAGTGGCAATACACCTCAATGTGCTTTGTTCGCTCATGGAACACAGGATTAGAGGCAATATAGATTGATGTCTTATTATCACAATATAGCCGCATAGAGGAAGTGCGCTCAAAGCCAAGCTCTCCCAGCAGAAAAACGAATCCATACAAACTCACAAGTGGTATTTGCCATGGCCCGGTACTTTGACTCGGCGTTGGAGCAGAACACTACGTTTTGCTTCTTACTTTTCCAAGAGACCAACTTACCTCCTATAAACACGCAATACCCTGTAGTAGATCTGTGATTGAATGGAGACCCGACCCAATCTGCATCAGTGAAGCCTGCTACTCGAGAATGTCCATGATCCGAGTACAGTAGACCCTTCTCTGAAGCATTCTTCAAACAGCGAAGTATTCAAATCACCGCATCCCAATGAGCCACTTGAGAATCGGCCATGAATTGGCTCAACGCTAACTAGGTATGAGATATCAGGTCGAGTGACGGTGAAGTAATTCAACTTACCGACCAACCGTCGGTATTTTCCGAGATCTTCAACTGAGTTACCTTGTCCTGAAAGCATTTTAATATTAGGATCCATTGGAGCCTCTATGGATTTGCACCCTAACATCCATGCTTCAGTTAGCATATCAAGCATATACTTCTGCTGTGAGCCGTAGATGCCATCCTTTGACCGAGCAATTTCGATATCCAAAAATTATTTAAGGCTCCCAAGGCCCTTAGTCTGAAACTTTGTTTAAAAGTGATACTTAAGCTGTGCAATACCGGCCGCATCATGGCCATAATCAGTATGACATCGACATATACCTCCAAAAGGCCATAATCGGTATGACATCGACATATACCTCCAAAAGATTAAGAAAGACCGTTGGTGTTATTACGGTAGAACACCGTATGGTCATGTGCACACCGTCTGAGGCCAAACGAAATAACCACCTTAGTAAATTTCCCAAACCACGCCCGAGAAGACTGTTTCAAGCCATACAATGACTTTCAATCGACAAACTAGACCAGACTCCCCCTGAGCAACAAAACCAGATGGTTGCTCCGTATAGACCCCCTCGACCAAACATTCATGAAGAAGCGCATTCTTCACATCAAGCTGATGCAATGGCCAATGATGGGCAGCCACAAGAGACATAAGTAGACGAACAGAAGTCATCTTGGCCACCGGAGAAAAGGTCTCCTCATAATCAATGCTGTAAGCATGTGAATACCGTTTGGCAACCAAACATGCTTTCAAGCGGGAAAGGATCCCATCAGGGTGAAGCTTCACGGTATATACCCAGCGGCACCCTACAGCCTTCCAAGCAGGAAGAGGAACCAGATCCCACGTCTGATTCAGTTCGAGAGCAAGTGTCTCATCAATCATAGCCTCGGTCCACCCTTTACGAGACAAAGCATCAGAAAGGGACTTGGGTAGAGCATGAGAGTCGGGGGAGAAGATAAATGCTCGATATGCCGAAGATAAGTAAGAAGTGCCCATATTATGAGCTATAGGGTGAGAAATACAGTTCTGGATGCCTTTCCGTAAGATAATAGGAAAATCAATGTCAGCCTCCAGCAGAACTTGAGACTTTGGAAGATAAGCAGCAAGAAGCTGAGGTTCAGGAGCCGTAAAGGCTTGACAAGCATACACCCTTATAACCGGTGGTGTAGAACCCAACAGTGGGGAATCAGGGATGGGATGTAGCTCAATAGGAACGGTACGGATGATTTCCAACGCCGGAGGTGGAGAATCAACCGACTCAGAAAGGATGTCGTGTGATGAAAAATATGAGAAATCTAAAGAAAAGTCATTGTCAATGTGTTAGTTATGTATATGCCCTAGAGGCCATTGTTGTACATATGATGTATATTATAGTAGATGCTTGGATATATATATAGAGAGAACTTTCTTGCTCGATATGATAGTATGCTATCTGGTTTCACTTTATCTTAACATGTTGACTTGTATTGGTTTATTGTCTTGCTCTCACATGTTGATAAAGCCCTTAGGATATGTACTTGACTACTAGGACTATGATGCAGATCATACTAATGGGGCCAGGGTAGTCCAAGAGTACATCCTATAACTGTTCCTAGTCGAGGGTGTATCGAGACAGGGCATCGATACTTCAGAATAGACTAGCATATACGCATCTTGACCCATATGATGGGCGATGGATGATCTCATATCCATTGGTGTTTGATATCAAAGATGGTGTACGAGTGCTCAGTGGAGACTGGGTACACTAAACAATTCGCCGAGAACTCCTAGATGGTATTATACCTATCGTCAGATAGCAGTTCTCTGGTGACACTGGTACAGCTTAGTCTGTAAACCCGAGATCGTCATAGAGTCTTGTGTGATTCCCACTGTACTTTGATTTCCACCTTACCACGTTCATGAGAACGTGCAAAACGGTGGCTTTTGGGTACAGTCCCGAATCACATGGAGACAATGAGCGATAGGAGGGGTTTCGTCTCTCCCGGTATTGGGGGGTGATGTTGCGCTGTGTTCGATTGGCTATAACTGGAAGTCCCTGGCCAGGGCTGATATGGAGATCTACTGGTAAGTGTTATCAGTAGTTTCTCGACCCGTTATGAGCCTCACATCGACACGACTTATCGGTTACTGGGGTCTGACGTTTACCACCCCTAGACTGGATATGCGACATATCAGACGAAGAGACCGGACTGTACGGTAGTGTTTCTGATTGGATTCACAGGAGTGTGTGCAGACTTGCTTGTTGATCTTCTGATCGCTCAATACCCGGGTGGCTATTACGTTTAGCTGACTGCTTGCAGTTTGTGGGTGTTTGATATGATCATCACCTACTGCCGGCGTATTGACGAGTCTTTAGAGTCCTACACAGAGTTTTCCTGGCTCAGGCGAAACAGAGTAGGAGCACATATGTGATATGTGCGGGACCGAGATTAATACGATATGTGATACCATATTCTATTCTCGCGATATGTGATGTCGGCCGGTTATATGTGATATAGCCGGATTATCAGATCAAGTGTTGATTCGATAAAATGATACAAATTATATTAGTCGGTTATATGTAATATAGCCGGATTATTAAATCAAGTGTTGATTTTGTTGGATATATGTATGCCCTATAGGCCATTATATGTATAGTGGATGCTTGAAGATGTATATCTATAGAGAGATTACTTTCTTGCTCGACGTGATAGTATGCTATCTGGTTTACTTTATCTGACATGTTGATTTGATCATGCATTTATTCATTTGCACATGTTGATAAAGCCCTCAGGATATTTGCTTGACTACTATGACTATGATGCAGATCATACTAGTAGAGCACGTGTAGTTTATAAGCATATCCTTGAACTGTTCCTAGTCGTGGGTGTATCGAGATAGGGGATCGATATTCCAGAGTAGACTAGCGTATACCATTCTTGTCCCATATGATGGGCGATGGATGATCCATATCCATCTGGTGTGCTGACACCAAAGAATGTATGCGGGTGCTCAGTGGTGACTGGGTACACTGAACGGACTCACAGAGAACTCCTATGTGGTATTATATCTATCGTCGGATAGCAGTTCTCAGGTGACACTGATACAGGTTAGTCTGTAGACCCGAGATCGTCATAGAGTCTTGTGTGTCCTCCCACTGTACTTTGATCTCCACCCTACCACGGCTCTACTGAGTCATGCAAACAGGTGTTCTTTGGGTACAGTCCCGAGGCACATGGAGGCAATGAGCGATAGGAGGGGTTTCGTCTCTCCCAGTATTTGGGGTTGATGTTGTGCTATACTTGATTGGCCATAACAAGAAGTCCCTGGCCAGGGCTACTGAGATTTACTGATAAGCGTTGTCAGTAGTTTCTCGATCTGTTATTAGCTATACACCAGCATGACTTATTGAGTTATTGGGGTCGACGATACCATCCCTAGACTTGATATGCAACATATCTGACGAGGAGACCGGACTGTACGGTAAGTGTTGCCAGATGGCTCGACGGGAGTTTTGACAGTTTTGCTGGTTTTCTTCTGAACCCTCAATACCTGGGTGGCCGTTACGTTTAGCCGACCGCTTGCGGCTTGTGGGTGTTTGATATGATCATCACCCACTGCCGGCGTATTGACGAGTCTTAGAATCCCACACAGAAGTTTTCTAGCCCAGACGAAAAGATGTGGTGTGCATATAGGATATGCGCGGTGACCTGATTGAATACGACTATGTGATATCGTATGTTAATCGGGTGTTTTTCTATTGATCGGGTCGTATGTGATATGACCGGATTGTTAAATCAATTGTTGATTTATCATTTTGACTTTTAGTTTTATTCTTATTCTTTATTCAAACCCTTTTTATTAAAGAGGAAGAATGCATGCATGTATGCATATGTTGATGTGCAAGTATGCACATGATGTGCATAGGATACATACATGCAAAGTATCATGGTTGATGATACATCTTTGAAAGCAATATAAGACACACATGGAACTATAATATATGGATATATATTTGTATTTGTTTTAAAACAAAAGAAAAGAAAAAGATTAATTCATGGTTATCTTTCTACGCACTTCCAAAGTGAACCTCACTTCACCTACCTTTTAACCTTGGAATAGGTTTTTCTTTTGGGTTTTAACTCACTTACTAAATATCTATATATTATTAGAACCATGGTTTGAATGGGAGATAGAAAATATATATACTATCTTTTCTATTTTTCATTCAAGTTTTATCATTTCATTTAGACAAAAGCTTTTGCCTTCATCTTCTTCTTCCTCTAAGCTCTCTTGATTTTTCCAAAGTGAGAGAGTTAAAAAGAAAGGGTTTTGACAAAAGAAAACACACCACTTCATCATTCTACTCTAATCTAGCCAATTAGTTTAGAGTGTTTAGCTTCATCTTCTTCTTGCATCAAGTGGAGCTAGAAGCTTGGACCTAGTGAACTTCGGGTGAATCATCATGGACGTAGGAGCTTACTAGCAAGCCTTTCCAACCTCTCAAGGATCCTAGGAGTCATAACAAGAGAACTACAAAGGTTGTATTCTTTTCACTTAGTGTTTATTTGTTATTTGTATGAGATACAAGTGTTGTTACCCTATTATTCTAGTTAAAGATCCTTGCTTTGTTTGCTTAGCACCTCTAAATTTTTTTAAACGGCATGTGCGATGCGTCCATACTCTATAGTAGATGCTAGGGAAACTTAACAGATTTAATAATTTAATGTAGAATTATATATTAGATATATTAAATTACATTAACTAATATATTGCTCACATAAGTATTTCATTTTTTCACATTTGGATACATTTAACATATATGTGATATATGTTTAATGTATTCTTTTCTTTTGTTACAATATATTATGTATGTGATATGTGATATTGTAACATGTTAGGGTTACACATGCAACATAAATGTGAGAGACTTATACCATACAAGGGTTAGATTAGGGTTTACATTTATTATTAAGTAATTATAAATCATTTGGATTTTCTCATCTCATGGCGCTTACATGAAGCTTGTAGAACATTGACTTAAGTCCACTTGATTTGATTTTACTCAAGATATTTGTTAACCTAACTTTAACCCTAGCTCATGGTTTATTCTCTACATGAGTTAGCCATGACACATGCTTAACCTATGATTGCATTTCTAACCTCAACAATAATTCATTTCTTTTCATCACGTGTTCTTCTTTCTCTTCACAAAAAGAGCTTGCTTGATTTTTCCAAGTGATAAAAAAGATTGTGAGAAATAGAAAACTAAAGAGAGCAAAATTCCTACTTCATCATCCTCTTCTATACTAGCCATATAGATTAGTGTGTTAGCTTCACTAATCTCTAGTTAGTGAAGTAATAGCTTGGGTTTGTGATTCCTCAAGGTAGATCATCTTTATTGTGAAGATTCCTAGCAAGGATGCATCATTCACTTCATGGAGCCTCTCAAGAACTCGGGAGCATGATGATCGCATCGAAGAGACCTCAACTCGGAGCTTATGAAGCGAAGGAACCGACTACAAAGGTTGTAATCCCTATCTCTTAGATGTTAAGTTGTTAACATGTAGTTTTGTTTGATTCTCTAGTTAAAAATTCATGGTTAGGGTTATCTAGAACGGCAAAAATTTTAACTTGGTATGGATGATGCCACCCTAAACCTTGCTGCCGTCCCAGGTATCCCAACACAATGTCTACAGAAGTGTGGGATGTAGAAAAATATAAGATGGATTCATGAAAAATCGCGTCAGCCGATATAGATCGACGACGCAATTCAGGACTACAACAACAACTGAGCCTTTTATCCCAAGCATATGGGATAGGCTACATGAACCAACATGAGAATCACGCCGGGTCCAGCACATGAATCCTCCGCCTCCACTCACTCCTATCGAACAATATACTTTCATTGAGTCCTTTGGAAACCATATCGTTTCGTATCACCTCCATCCATGTTTTCTTCGGTCTTTCTTTTGCCCTTTTTCCATTGCCCATATCGAGAGTATCTATTCGTCGAACCGGTGCTTCCATAGGCCTGCGCCGCACATGACCAAACCATCTTAGCCGGTTTTCCCGCATCTTCTCCTCCACAGGTGCTACACCAACTTTTGCACGAATATCTTCATTTCGCACCTTATCTTTTCTAGTGTTACCGCACATCCAACGAAGTATGCGCATCTCCGCTACGTGCATCTTCTGTGTATGATGCTTCTTAGGAGCCAGCATTCTGTACCATATAATAAGGCAGGCCGAATAGCGCTCCGAATAGTAATTCAGGACTATAGCAACGATATCCCTTTTGAGTCCGAGAATACCCAAGAAAAAGCACTTAATGGCATCGGGATCTAGTTAAAACCCCTTGGTTGTAGATCATGGACAAAACAAATACATCCAAATACCCGCGGAGGGACCGAAAAAGGAAACGGCGACGGGCAATATGGAATGCGGAATATGTCCATCTAGGACAGAGAAGGGCATACGATTGATCAAGTAATTAGCAGTAAAGACTGCATCCCATAAAAGGATTTAAGCACTCGCATATGAAACAAAAGAGTTCGAATCACCTCTAACAAATGCCTATTCTTCCTTTCTGCCATCACATTCTATTGAGGGTATAAGGACAAGAGAATTCATGAATAATGCCAAGTTGCTCTATATATGTCCTAAATTGAGTACTAAAATACTCCTTGGTATTATCACTCCTCAAGATACTCACAGTGACTCCAAATTGAGTCTTAACTTCAGAACAAAAGGTCTGGAAATGATAAAACACTTCATTCCAAGATTTCATGAACTATAACGACGACTCGAGAAAAATCATCAATAAAGGTCACAAAGTAGCGAAAACCTCCTTGGACAACAACAGGGCATAGCCCCAAACATCAGAATGAACTAAATCAAAAAGTTTTTCAGCTCTCTTATTAATAGGAGATCGGTAGTTAGAGCGACGATGCTTACCCAACTCACAAGATTCACTCTAAACTAGACAAAATAACAAAGAGAACAGTCCTCTTCAAGGTCTGTAGAGAAAGATGACTAAACCGACAATGGGCATCGAAAGAATATGTGGATGTTGTTGGGCAGGCTATGAGGCATGGATGCTCATCAAGGTGGTACAACCTGTTGGATATAAGTGCCCTCAAGGCAATTATCGTAATTGCAGGAATACAATTAACGAATTCAAAGGGGCCTATACGATAGAATAGTCTTGCTCGAGATAATAGTATGCCATCGGGTTTGTCTTTATCTTTCATGTGTATACGTTTTACTCGATATCACGTATCACTAATACATGATGATAAAACCCATAGGATCTTTGCTTGACTACCAAGATTATGATAGGGATCATACTAGTGGGACCAGGACAGTCCATAAGCACATCCTTAAATGTCCCTAGTCGTAAAAGTATCGAGACAAGGCATCAGTATTCCAGAGTAGACTAGTGTATACGTTTCTTGACCCCGTATGGGGCAATAGTTGATCCCATAGCCATTCATGTTTAACACTAAAGATTGTATACAGGTGCTCATTGGAGAATGTGTTACACTGGACGGACTCACAGAGAACTCCTAAATGGTATTATACCAATTGTCAGATAGCAGTTTTTTGGTGACGATAGTACATGGCAGTCTTTTGACCTAAGATAGCTATAGTGTCGTGTGTGTTCCCACTATACTTCGATTACTATCCTACCACTGCTTTAAAAAGTCATACAAACAGGTTTTAGTTGGGTATAGTCCCGAAGCACATAGAGGCAGTAAGCGGTCGAAGAGATGCGTCTCTTTCGGTATAGGAAATCGATATCGCGTTGTGCAAGACATGACTATAACCAGAAGTCCATGGCCGTAGCAGAGGAGATCTGATAAGTGTTATCAGTTGTATCTCTATGGTTATGAGTGCTCTGTCAACATGACTTATAGAATTATTGGGGGTCTGACGGTTCCATCCCCCCGACCCGATATGGGATACTCTATAGCGAAGAGATCGGACTTTATGGTATTCGTCGCTGATAGACTTTGTCGAGTCTGGATGAGTTTGCTCGTCGACCTGCCTTTATCTTGCTCATATCTGGGTAGCCGTTATGTACAGCTAGTACAGCTGATGAGCTTGTAGGTTAACCCGTGAGGGGATTGAATCTGAAAGTGCTTCAGATTCAATCGGATATGATCATGTTTAACCTACTTCCAACGTATTGGCACGTCTTTAGAGTCCCGCAACGAAAGTGCATGCCCAGGCAAAACGTTGATGTGGCGTGCGTATTGGATATGTGCGGGAATTCGATTAAATGTATGATTTAATCGAACGTCCAAATATACTAGCCAGTTTATTTATAAGCCGGAATATCAAGTCAAGTGTTGGCTTAATAACCGTATGTTTGATATGGTTTCTAGTATAGTGTATATAATACTCACTCTCTTTACGGTACATGATACCGATGGATTATTGTGTTTATGATACATGATATGTATATGTATAGGATACGCATACTCTCTCTCCCTTTGCATATATTATATATGGTTATGTATATATATGTATATGGTTATGTATATATATGTATATATTCATCTCTTTATATTTATATATGTGTATATATATGTATATTATTGTCATTAAATAACATGTTAACCATGTGAGAGGTGGATCCCACTCACTCTATGGTTGACACTAAATAGGGGAGTGAGGGTATGATAAAGAGTAGAGCCATCTCAATTCTCTACTTGATTCTTTTTCTTTTAAGAAATAAAAAAAGATAAGAAATTATGAGAGCTAGCTTTTCTTCTTCCTCCTCTTGAGCTTGCTCTCTTCAATAATGGCAAGTCATGTAAATGAAAAGGAAATTAGAAAAGTGAGTTTTTATAGACCATATCACCCTCCTCTTGGGTTTCTCCACCAGTTGATGGAAATGGAACTTTGGACGGATTCCTTTTCCCGCAGATCATCTAAGGCGTGACGGTCGGCATCCACACTCCTCCAAGAGCTCATGGGTCTAGCTAGGTTTTCCGATAGGCGATCGGACACGCTATAAAGGTTGTAGCCTATCTAAACCTTCTCTAGATTTTTCTAGTTTGCAATTAGTTTCTTGTGGTGGGAACTGGTTGCTATGTTTATAAAATTTTGATTTTTCATTTCCGTCGGATCCGCAAGTGTTGCGACCCTAGCGTCGCTTCCTACAGTGGTATCAATGCAGTTCATTTACTAACTATTGCATTATTTGTTGATGATCCAATAAACATTTTTTTTGACAATTACTTTGTATCAAGCAAATTGCGTTATGCTCTCTGTGTTTGTTTTTTTGTCCTCCCTGTCGCAGCCACTTTGCATCATGCAAAGTGTTATGCTCTTTGCAAGATTCAAAGTGTTTTTCCCCCTCCTTCGCTGCCATTTTTCCCTCACGCACACGCACATTAATTAAAATATTTCCACCTCTCCAATTTTTTTTCCCTTCACCCATGTCTCGTTTGGATTTTTTTCCCTAAAATTCGACTGAGCTCAACATGTCGGGTTCGGTTATTTATTTAAAAAAAGCAAAGAAAGGAGGTTTTGATAGGGGTGTGCATGCCGGATTCGTTTTGGGAAAGTTGTGTTTATCGGATCATCAACAAGAAAAATGATTTGATTGAATTGTTTATTCAAATTATTTTGTACATATACGGATGTGTTGCTAAACGTCGACAAATTGAAGTGTGATCAATTCAGCGGGGTTGCACAAAGTGAGTCTGTTATGTTGGGTGTGTTTGGTTTGGTTTGGTTCGGATTGTCGAAACAAATAGCCCCGCGTGTGATTGTTTGTAACACTTGTGTTGCATTTCAATTCTTGTATAAACCAAATGTATATTCTTTTATTGAGACGAGCGGACGGATTGTGGTCGTCATTGCCGATGTATGTATTATTTTTGGTCAGGACGCGACCAGGTTGCGGTCGTTGTTGCCATTGTATATATTATAGGTTTTACCCCACGGAGAAGCGCTCGGGTTGTCGGGTTCTAGAATGCAGCGAGTGGCAATCTCAAAGAGTTAAGACCGCGCCATCCCGTTCTAGAATTGGCGGGTTGTTCACCGCGCTTGTAGGGGTCTAGGATTGACCCACGGAGGAGTGCTAGAGTTGTCGGATTCTAGAAAGTATTGGGTGGCCCACTCACGACGTTGAAGCCGGGTTGCCTCGTTTTCTACGATTGGCGGGTGGCTCGCCATGCTCGTGGGGGTCTTGCTTTGGCTATGTACGGATTATTCACGCGACCGGGAAATGTCGTGTTTTATTTGCGACTCAAACGAAACGCAGGATTCCGAGGAAATCCAACAATTCTATTTTTGTGATGTTTACCGCCTGCCTGTAATGATGTTTACCGCATGCTTGTAATATGATTATCTGCCTGCGATGATATGTGTATATATGTGTGTGTGTGTGTGTGATATATAAATAAATGATACTATACGTTTTGCATCCGCGCTAGCCCTGTGTCCGCCCTGCCGTAAGTTAAGTAACCTTATGGTGAAGACTCGATGCCCCGTGGCGAATGCGGATGGCATATAAATGCATTCTATTTTCTTTTCATGTCATGCTTTTCTGTAATGATGTGGGAAGATGCTAAATAATATGTATTATTATCTAATAGATGGGATTGCGTTAATACAATTAATACAAAAGGAAACCAAACCTAAAATACGTTGTTAGAACCAATCTATTTTTTCAAAAGAAATTACAACCGTTTGCTTTTGCTTTGCATAGAGATATTCGGTTAGGAATATCATGTATCTCATTCGATGAGGAAAGAGCCTTGATCCCTTCACGGGAAGTTTGCTCTTAGTCAAAAGTTTATGTTACTATAAATTTGCAAAACCACTCGGTTCCTTCAATGATATCAAGTTTATTACGTTTAAGGCTTTCCTCAAAGTCAGTCGTAGAGTATTACTTAGTATTCGTGCTGTGTTTGTTGGCCCAGTCAAGGCGTAGTGTACAGTAACAAAGTGGTGCTCCATGCCTGCATGTTGATGCGATTAATTAGGACAGTCGCACAGCCTTGTTGGCTCGGTCAAGGGCTTATGCCGGTGAATCTAAATTAGTCACGAAATGACGGGTTGAGTTTGACTAGCGACTTATGATTTGTTGGCTCAGTCAAGGTCATAAGCCGTTAGGGGTAAAAATCCTATATCGGGAGTTTCAAGTGTTGAAACTTGCAATGTAAATAGTTTGGGTCTTGATTCTTACTGTTTGTAATAGTTACTCCTGGGAGATTTTCACTTCACAATTAGCTAACACATTCGGTGTCTAGAAAGGTGTTAATGGGGTTATGCCTCTGCGGAAATGGGGTTATTAAATCGCAGGCACGCGATTGCGATGATTGAGGGAGGACCTATACGGATAGAACAGTCTTACTCAAGATGATAGTATGCAATCTGGTTTGTCTTTATCATCATGTACATGCTTTTTGTGGTATTACAGATCATTATTACATGTTGATAGAGCCCATAGGACTCTTACTTGACTACCAGCATTATGATGGCGATCATATACATGAGAGCTGGGTGGTCTATAAGCACGTCCTTAAATGTCCCTAGCCGTGGGAGTATCGAGACTGGGCATCGATACACCAGAGTAGACTAATGTGTACTTATCGAGACCCCGACGAGAGGAGGTAGCCAGGTCTCACAAACCATTGGTGTTAGTTTGTTCACTTAAGATAGTATGCAGGTGCTCATTAGGTTATGAGTACACTGGACGGACTCGCCGGGAACATGCTAGTTGGTATTATACATATTGTTATATAGCAGTTCCCAGATGACATGTGTACAGATTAGTCTGTTGACCTGAGATCGTCATTTGTCTCGTGTGAGTTTCTACTGTGCTTTGATTACTACCCTACCATGGCTCAAAGGAGTCGTGCAAACAGGTTTTAGTTGGTACAGTCCCGAACCACGTGCAGGCAGTGAGCGGATCGTCGGGGATTCGTTTCTCCCGGTATTGGGGGTTGATGTTGTGTAGTGCACGGGTGGCCATCACCTGAAATCCTTGATCAAGATAGTCGAGAATTGCTGATTTGGATCAATAGTTTCTCAGGTTGTGATAGGCTTCATGCCGACACGAAATGTCGCGTTATTAATGGTCTGACTTTATCCACCCCTAGACTCGATATGCGATACTCTTAGACGAAGAGACCGTACTCTACGGAGATTGTCACGGACAGCCTCAGTAGGGGTCAGTATGAGTTTGCTCGTCGGCCTTCCTTTCGCTCAATACCTAGATAACTGTTACGTACAGCTAGTGTCGCTGACGTGCTTGTGGTTAAACACACTGCCAGCGTATTGACGAGTCTTTAAAGTCCCACATAGCGTATTGACGAGTCTTTAGAGTCCCACATAGAGGGTTTCCCTGCTTCGGGCGAAACGATATAGAGGCCGTATGGTTTTACGGCAGAGTTTGATCATATCATGATTCGGATAGATTTTACTAGTGGCTTTGGTTTAAACCGGGTTCTAGTATTATATTGTTGGATTATTTTCGTCTCTTTGTATTCATATTTTTAGGAATACGGATACGGTATGTATATACGGTTGAGAGGTATTCTTGTAATTCATTACAAGTTGCTTCTAGAAGTTGCCAACTCATTATGTTTATTAACCGTTTGGTTAAATGGTTAATGAGGTGGAGGGATGAGTGTGCATTGGCATTTATGAAGCATGGCACACTTGGTGACTCATGGGGTGACTCATTGTGTGACACATGAAACACTATTGTGGCATGCTTGATATTTGTTGGGGTTATGAGATATTTTCTTCACTTGGTGCTTCTATTATTACTCACAACACTTAGCTTTTTTCTTGAGTTGCTTTGCTTCATGCTTACACTCTCATCTCTCAAGCTTCTTCTTCTACCTCCACCCTTAATGTCTCATGTGTTGAAAAACCTAAAGTGTTTAGAGACAAATCAATCCATCATTAGACTCTACATCTTCTAGGCTATCTAGTTTAGAGAACTAGATATCCTAATTACCTCGGTTATGAGGTAGGAGCTTGATTCATAGACTCTCAGGTGAATCATCTTCGATGGAGGGAGACCGGAGGTCAAACTTGATCATGGTGGCCACTAAGAGCTTGGGAAGGAGGTTAAAGACCGAAGCACACGGATCATTCGGTATAACCATCTCAACTCTTTATATAGCTTGCTAGGTTTAGTGTTAATGGTAGATCTGTATTCGTGGGTTGTTCTAGCGCCAGTTTGTAAAAATTTTGTTCCGTAATCGGCCACGGTTTGATGGCCAGGACGCTGTCATAACCCAACATGATATCAGAGCCAACCCATAAACCCAAAACTAGCGGTTTTAGACGATGTTAAAGTATCGAAACCGAAACAACTCCGAAACAATACCCATAATATTCTGGTTTCTGTCGATTTCAAATTAGTCTTCAAAAATTATTTAAACAATTGAAAAAGACTGTCTTTAAGACAACTAGAACACACCCCAAAAACGAGCCCCAAATTCTTAAGTTTGGCCGGCGAGATCGGGTTAAAGACCGGCGTCGCAGGTTTTTCTTTGGATTTTGGGCTTGAGCCTTTTGGTGTGCTCTGGGTTCTGGAATATTGGGGTTTTGGTATTGTTTGTTTTTGCCCAGATTGCATATTATGTTATCTTTGGTTTGGGGGCTATTCGGGGTATTTCGAAATCGCTATTTTAACACTGTTTAAATGTTTTCAGTACATACATTATTATCTGCGACTGTGAATGTCATTTGAGCGGTACAACTCGTCTAATTGCTATATGTCTTTTAGACGGGTTTACGAATATGACATTCACGTTAATGTTCTGTGTTGTACTGCGGTTGTGGTTGGATTGTCGTGGTGGATAGCCAGTGGTGCAATGGTAGTACAGTTCAGATTCATTTGTACATTTGATATTACGGGACGAGCGTCCGACATGTGGATTGTCGTCTCTGCCAGTTTGTATGTTATTTGTTTGGGGCACGACCGGGTTGATGTCGATGCCACCCTTGTACATTTCTTTTCTTTTCTATGCTAGGTTTACCCAAAGGCGGAGTGCAAGAATAGCCGGGTTCTAGAGGGGAACGGATCCGCATCTCATGGCGTTGAGATAGAGGGGACCTTACTCTAGAATTGGCGGGCTATTCGCCGCATTCGTAGAGGGTACAGGTTGACCCACGAAGGGGTGCTCAAGTTACCGGATTCTGTGAAGTGTTGGGTGGCCCATTCACGTTGTTGATTGGGGTTGCCTCGCTTCTGGGATTGGCGGGTATCTTGATGCACTCGTAGGAGTCTAGGTTTTCATTATACAGGCTATCCACACGACAGAGAACGTCGGGTCTCATTTGCGGCTCAAACGAAACCCGAGGCTCCAGGATTATCCACCACTCTGTGTTGCTTGATTGAGATTCTGTGATGTTACTTTATATCATGTCTGGGACGATTGTTATATATATTTATATATATACTGGTAGATGTATATGTTTTGCACCCGCGCTAGTCCAGCCCCCCTCTGCCGTTAGTTAAGTAACCTAACGGGTGATAACGAGGCCCAGTGGCGAATGCGGATGGCATATACGTACATTATATTTTCGTTCCTTTATCTGGTGTGATATGTTTAATTGATGGGACTGCATTAATTCTGATTAATGCAAAAAAAACAAACCTATATGATGTTGGAACCAAGTTTTTTTGAAAAACAGACATTACAGACGTTTTCTTTTGCTTAGCACAGTGGTATTCGATTGGGAATATCCTGCACCTCATTCAACGAGGCAAGGGCCGAGATCCTTCATCGGGAGTGACCCCTTAGGCAAAAGTTTGCGTCATCGTAATAACTTCATTATAGTCGATTCTTTTGCTTTGCATCGTGGTATTCGATTGGAAATATCATGCACCTCATTCGACAAGGAAAGAGCCAAGATCCCTTCATAAGGAGTGACCTCTTTAGCAAAAGTTAGTGCTACTATATATTTGTAAAACCACTTGGATTCCTTCAACGATATCAAGTTCGTTACGTTAAAAGTTTTTTCGCCAAAAACCAGCCGTAGCCCTCCGCCATTTAGGATAAGTAGCACATAGTATTCATGCGGTGTTTGTTGGCCAAAGTCAAGGCATCGTGAATGGTAGTTGTGTGTTGCTTGTCCATAGCATGGATATGCATTGGTTTAGGACGGTCGTACCACTTTGTTGGCCAAAGTCAAGGGTGGGTGCGGGTGGGTCTAAATCAATCAGGATAATGACGGGTAGAACTTGACTTGCATGTTATGATTTGTTGGCCAAAGTCAAGGTCATAAGCGCTTGGGTTAAAAATCACATCGGGAGTTTCAAATATACAGGAAACTTGTCAGGCATGCGCATACCTTCTGGAGTGTGGTGGCTTGAGTGGCTTCCCTCAAGTTATCATGCGATGATAGTTGGATCCCGATTCCCACTGATGAGTAGGTATTACTCCTCGGGTGATTTTAGATGATCCCGACTAATTTTCCTTTTAGGGTTTGAAAGAGAATTCGAGAAAACAGTGGGAGACATACTGATCAGATAAAATGAATAACCAATCTAATCTAAGTTAGAGTGCATGCTGAGTTTCTTTTCTCTCTCTCTTTGGCAGCGCCCATGACCCAACTCTAAACTAAAACTCATGAACCAAGTTAACAGAACCTTCTTAAAACACTTTGGCTTTTGGATTGTCATGGTCGCATATATTATTGTCGCTCCTACTTTTACCATTTGCATTTCTCTGGAACATTCCGTATCACTACGAAGATCCATATTGATTGGATATGCCATCGTATAGTTACATACGAACTCGAAGAAACTTATTCCAGTTCGAGGATGGATTCTGGTTCTGGAGAAATAGAATAGGATTATTCAGTTGTATTTTCCCTTTACTTTCTCTCAGGTTCTGAGGGCTCCTGGTATTTAGGAGAGTACACCTATTGCGCTTATTGGATAGTCTTCTTCCAAACTATAGGCAGGTGCCGAAGGATAGGGAAGGAAGAAAACCAATTATCCTAAGTGTGGTGTACAGAAGGTAATAAGTAAAAACATATAAAGGGATTTGAAAGATAGCAAAAGGAAATTGCGACTGCTATCATTCACGACGAAACCGCGTATATCATCACCACTCCTACTTCACCTTTGCTTTTCTCCGGAACATTCCGTATCACTGCGAAGATTCACATTTATTGGATACGCCATCGTATAGTTACATACGAACTCGATAAAACTTGTTTCAGTTCGAGGATGGTTTCCGGTTCAGGAGAAATCGAATAGGATTATTCGGGTTGACTTTTATCATTACCTTCTCTCAGGTTGCGAAAGCTCATAGGATTAGGAGAGTACACTTATTACGCTTATTGGATAGTCTTCTTCCAAACCATAGGCCGGTGCCGAAAGGTATGGAATGAAGAAAACCATTTAGCCTAAGTGCGGTGTACAGAAGGTAATAAGTAAAGACATATAAAAGGATTGGAGTGGGGGAAAGGAAATATACTGTTACAGTCATGAATCTGGATAGTGGAAGAGACATTACTAGGAATACTCGGATATCCCTTCGAAACAATTTCATGTTTCAGTTTCACTGTGCAGTGTTAATTGAAAACTGTTTTCCCGATTAGATTCTAACTCTAGGGTATGTATTTACCAGATTTGATTCTCACATCTGTATGGCGTTACAGATGATGAGTGGGAGTAACATATTGGGAATTGGGTGATTAGATCCTCAATACATATCAGAATTCTTTGTAATTGGTGATATTTAAGAAAACCATCTGGGTTTTGCCTGACGGCAAATATTTGGTTTTGAATATCCGTTGTTATGCACCAATTTCAAACTGATATATCTATATGTTTATTTTATAAAGTGAGATATAACTTTTTGAAATTATGTCTATGACATTTACCTATATCAGTTGGTGATTAGGTAAGAAGCATTCAACAGCGGTGTAATTCTTCTTAACAATAGTACAGTTTTCCACCTACGACGCACGGGGTATGAGTTATTAAACTCAGGGGACTTATACAAAGTATTGTATGTTGTCCAGTGTCCATTAGGACAAAGGGTCTGGTACTCGTACTATATTCTGTTTACTTGTGACTTCTCCGGTTTTAGACAAGTATTTCGTTGAAATACAGGGTCCAGATATTGAGAAGTTATAGGTATAAGAATAAAGAACCAGATGGGGGAAGTATCAAGATTCTTCGAGGTGATCGAAGATGTAGATACTTATGCGAGGTATTCCGTCGTAAGTAATGGTTTTGAGAACTTGCTTCTCTTTCAGATTACTCAAATGTGGATGCACTCCTAAATGAGTAATGTTGATTGGCCTCCTTTCATTTGGTTGAAATGCACTGGAAATAGCTGCATGATTTTTGAATCTGGTTCCAATTAAATTTGTACATTTGTTTCTATAGTAGATATAGAATGGATTCATATCTTAACGATGTTAAGGTATATGGAGTTGTCCGACTTATGCTTAAAACCAGAATCCGGATAAACTCAAGGCACGTTTCAGTAATGGCAGTTTGTGGGTTATCCCGGGCATTGACGAGGGTTAACTTTCTATCATTAGGAAGATCAATAGTTATATTGTTCTTGACTCGCCACCAGTTTTAGTAAAATGGATTCTTTTCAGAAAACATTAATAGGAGTATGGTAGAACTGGAAGTGATTCCAGAACCACAAACGATTACTGAAAATTTAGTAGCACCTAAAGATTCAATTGCTTTCGACATTCCATTAGCCACTCCGCAGATTTGATGGGTAACCTCAGACACCCGAGAGGTACTTCGATCTCTTCAAATACGGTGACGGGATGGTTCTTATTTACCCAAACTTGCCACTACTGCTGTTCTAGACTATGAGACCTGGCAGGAGAATGAGTATAGCGTCGTTCTAAATTAGCTTTAGAAGTGCACGTGTATATGACACTGTCAGAAGGTTGTTGTAGTCGATGGGAGCAGCGGAAGCATAGTGGGCAAGTAGCTTATGTCTATTTATAGACTAAAGCAAGAATAGCGGAGATAGATCATCTATTTTTGATGTGACAGTCATAGAGTTTGACTTCATCAGAATAAGAGATGGATCTGGTAAGAAGGTAGTAGGGAGAGATGTCTTGGTTTTTGGATGACATGTACTTGATAGGAAGTGAAATTCCTATACTACGATCGGTTACACTATGGTTGTCACAAAGTGGTTTCTCCACATAGGATATGGATATAATGCCAGGGATTCTGGTGACTAGATCTATGGTTTTAGATCTAGATTTGGGAAGTGTCCCAATTCGGATACTTGACACTATTCTAAAGTGTTTTAGAATGGACGACACCTGACGTGGTGTACTCGCAGGTGATGGAGTCACCTCTCTAAAGAGATGTCTTCTAGACTGATGAGGAGAGAGATTTGCATGATTAGCATATCACTTGCTTAGGCAATTGAGTCAATCATGAGATGTCAAGTACAACACCAGATATTGATTTTGCACAGGCTGCAAAAAGTATATATTAATCCAATCCTGGAGAAACGTTGCAGTTATGAACATAAGTGGATGTTCTTAGAATATGGTAACGGCGGCCTCCTTCGGGAGAAGGAGGCGGTTATCATTTCGGGTTTCCAATGTAACCTGGATGACGAAGAGACTGTCTGAGTTATAGCTTTCCCTCTTTTGAGGGGCGGTATGTTGGACAGGTAGTCCAAGCGGATACTGAGGAAGGCATGGAGTAGGATAATGATTAAATTCAGTTGATGATACAGTCTAAGAAGTTTGTTGGATTTGGAGTTCATTTATGAACTGGGTCCCATCAGATATCTAGACAAATTCTAAGACAGATATTGCTCATTTCGGGAGAAAGTATTTCTCCGCGAAATTGAGATATATAGAGAGAAAGAAAGAAACATTGGATCGGATCCACTCACTGAGTCTATTTCTCGAACGCAATAGTTTGACAAACAGGCTTTGTGAAACTGGGTAGTAGAGAAGTTGGGTGTTCGGTATCATACGAGCTGTGAGTATGCATGCGACACAGCAATAATTAGCCTCAAGTGCAAGTGGGAGATTGTTGGCTATAGTGCGCTCAAGTCAATTATTGAATCGCATGCACACGATTGCGATGATTGAGGGAGGACCTATACAAATAGAACAGTCTTACTCAAAATGATAGTATGCAATCTGGTTTGTCTTTATCATCATGTAAATACTTTATGTGGTATTACAGATCACTATTACATGTTGATAGAGCCCATAAGATTCTTGCTTGACTACCAGCATTATGATGGCGATCATATACGTGAGCTGGGTGGTCTGTAAGCACAACCTTAAATGTCCCTAGTCGTGGGAGTATCGACACTGGGCATCGATACTCCAGAATAGACTAGTGTGTACTTATCGAGACCCCGACGAGTGGCGGTGGCCAGGTCTCACAAGCCATTGGTGTTAGTTTATTCACCTAAGATAGTATGCATGTGCTCATTGGGTTATGAGTACATTGGACGGACTCGCCGGGAACATGCTAGTTGGTATTATATCTATTGTCAGATAGCAGTTCCCAGGTGACATGTGTACAGATTAGTCTGTTGACCTAAAATCGTCATTTGTCTCGTGTGAGTTCCCACTGTGCTTTGATTACTACCTTACCACAGCTCAAAGGAGTCGTGCAAACAGGTTTTAGTTGGGTACAATCCCGAGCTATATGGAGGCACTGAGCAGATCGTCGGGGATTCGTCTCTCCCGGTATTGGGGGTTGATGTCGCGTAGTGCATGGGTGGCCATCACCTGAAATCCTTGATCAAGGTAATCGAGAATTATTGATTTGGATCGGTAGTTTCTCAGGTTGTGATGGGCTTCATACCGACACGAAATGTCGCATTATTAGGGGTCTGACTTTATCCACCCCTAGACTCGATATGCGATACTCTTAGACGAAGAAACCGTAATCTACGGAAATTGTCACGGACAGGCTCAGTAGGGGTCAGGATGAGTTTGCTCATCGGCCTTCCCTTCGCTCAATACCTGGGTAGCCGTTACGTACTGCTAGTGCCGCTGACGTGCTTGTGGTTAAACCCGTTGCCAACGTATTGACGAGTCTTCAGAGTCCCACACAGAGGGTTTCCCTGCTTCGGACGAAACGATATAGAGGCCGTATGGTTTTACGGCAGGGTTCGATCATATACGTGCACTTGTGCACGTATCATGATTCGGACAGATTTTATTAGTGGCTTTGGTTTAAGCCGGATTCTAGTATTATATTGTTGGATTATTTTCGTCTCTTTGTATTCGTATTTTTCGGAATACGGATACGGGAATGTATATACGGTTGAGGGGTATTCTTGTAATTCATTACAAGTTGCTTCTAGAAGTTGCCACCTCATTATGTTTATTAACCATTTGGTTAAATGGTAAATGAGGTGGAGGGATAAGTGTGCATTAGCATTTATGAAGTATGGCACACTTGGTGACTCATGTGGTGACTCATGGGGTGACTCATTGTGTGACACATGAAACACTATTGTGGCATGCTTGATATTTGTTGGGGTTATGAGATATTTTCTTCACTTGGTGCTTCTATTATTACTCACAACACTTAGCTTTTTTCTTGAGTTGCTTTGCTTCATGCTTACACTCTTATCTCTCAAGCTTCTTCTTCTACCTCCACCCTTAATGTCTCATGTGTTGAAAAACCTAGAGTGTTTAGAGACAAATCAATCCATCATTAGACTCTATATCTTCTAGGCTATCTAGTTTAGAGAACTAGGTATCCTAGTTACCTCGGTTATGAGGTAGGAGCTTGATTCATAGACTCTCAGGTGAATCATCTTCGATGGAGGGAGACCGGAGGTCAAACTTGATCATGGTGGCCACTAAGAGCTTGGGAAGGAGGTTAAAGACCGAAGCACACGGATCATTCGGTATAACCATCTCAACTCTTTATATAGCTTGCTAGGTTTAGGGTTAATGGTAGATCTGTATTCGTGGGTTGTTCTAGTGCCAGTTTGTAAAATTTTTGTTCCGCAATCGACCACGGTTTGATGGCCAGGGCGCTGGCATAACCCAACACTTGTAATGTGTACATGATCCCGGCTAGTTCTCCTTTTAGGGTTTGAAAGAAAATTCGACAAAACAGTAGGAGCCATCATGATTAGATAAATTAATAAAGCAATTTAATCTTGATAGAGTGCACGCTGAGTGTTTCTTTTCTCTTTCTGGCAGCGACCATGTCTGAGCTTAAACTTAAACTCGTAAACCAAATTAAGTGAACTTTTTTACAAACTACAGCTTTGGAATGTCCCGATTGCCCTAATTCACGACGAAATCGCATATGTTTTTTCCCTTCCTACTTCCCTTTTTCTTACTTCAGTACCCTCTGTATCCGATACTGAGATACATATTGCATGGACGGTCATCTCGTATAGTTATATACGAACTCAAAGAAATTGTTTCAGTCCGATGATGGCCACTGATTCTGGAGAAAGTAAATTGTATATTAATAGAATTTATTTGTCTCAACCCTCCACCTTATCTCAAGTTGAGAGCTTCGTAAATAAGGAGAATACACCATTTACGTTTGTTGGATAGTCTTCTTCAAATCCCAAGGCAGTAGCTAACAGGAAGGGAAAGAAAAAAAAATCAATTATTCTAAGTTCGGTGTATGCAAGGTAAGTGGAATAAACATTAAAGGGTTGTAATGGAGGAGAAAGGAAATTGCAACTATTGTCGTGAGCCTGGACAGTGGAAGAGGCATTACTGGGAATACCTGGCCACCCCCTTGAAGCATATGGATGCTTCATCATCTATTGTGATTGTAATTGAAACTATTTCTCAATTAATCCTACTTCCTAGGTATGCGATACCGGATCAGGATTCTACATCTGTAAGTTGTTACAGATGCTGAGGAGTGGAGTATTAGGAAATAGTGATTTGATCCTTAAAGTCGAATTCGGAGCAAATGTTGCTATCGAGGAAAATCACCTGGTTTTGCCAAGTAGCAAACTTTTGGTTTCAAATAACTGGTATTGTGCACCAGCTTTATTTTTTAAAATGAACATCCGCCTCTTTATTTGATAAAGAAGGATATTCAAATTTTTAATTATGTCGTGGACATTTACTTACATCAATTGTTGATTGGGTAGGGTGAATAGGATAACGGTATAGATATTCTTAACCAAAATACAGTTTTCAATATACAACACACGAAATACGAGTTAGTGAACTCTTAGGACTTATACATAGTGATGTATGTTGTCCGATGTCCACATGAACAAGGGGATGGTACTCTTCATTTCGTTTACCTATGATTCCACTAGTTTTAGACACGCTTTCTTGTTAAAATGGAGAGTCCAAAGATTTTGAGAAGCTCATAGGGTATAAGAATAAAGTGGAGAACCAGGCATTAGAAGTATCAAGATTCTTCGAAGTGGTTGAAGATGTGGATAGTTATGCTCGATATTCCGTATTGAGAATTTGATTCTCTCTCAGATTTCTCCTACGAGGGTGCGCTCCATGATGAGTAATGCTGAGTGGTCTTTTTCATTTGGGAATATGTACTGGAAACAGCTGCCCCTGACAAACCTTAGCCACTCCGCGGATTTAGTAGGTGACCTTTGCCACCTGAGAGATGCTACAGTTTGCTCGTAGGCGGTGACAGTGAAGTTTGCATCATGTGAGGATGACCCTGCTAGTTATCAGCAGGCCATAGGGAGTGGTGACTTCCGACTGATGGTTGGATGCAAGATATTCAAGTTGGACACCACACACTTCAGCAAATTATGGACTTTGTTGGATGCTCCTAAGGGGAAAACCCATCAGGAGCTAATTGATCTTTCGAGATTGGTATAGATGGAAAGGTATTAACCAAATAAAGCTAGACTTGTAGTAAAAGGTTTCCATCAAATACCCGTTATGGATTGTGACGAAACTCTTACTTCAGTATCTGTGCTAAAGTCTATACGAATATAACTTGTCACTGTTGTTTTTCATGACTATAAGATCTGGCAGGTGGATGACTATGTCTTTCTAAATGATGATTTAGAAGTGTAGGTGTATATAACTCTACCAGAGGGTTATCGTAGTCAATGGGAGCAGCGAAATATGTGCAAGTTGCTTAAGTCTATTTGTAGACTGAAGCCGGCATTGCGAAGTGGATCATCTGTTTTGATATTACGGTCAAAGTGTTTGCCTTCATCAAAATAATAGATGAACCTGGTATTTGTAAGAAGCATGTAAGGAGTAATGTCATATTCCTTATATGATATGTGGATGGCATTCTCCTGGTAGGAAATGATGTTCCTAAGCTACAATTCGGTCAAACTATGGTAGTCACAAGTGTTCCTCCGTATAGGATATGGATATAAGTCCAATCCTGGAGAAACATAGGATAGCAGTGAAGAACATATGGTGTTCTTGGTATATAGTAATGGCAGGTTCCTTCGGGAGGCCGCTACCGATTCCCGCTTCCAAGATGACATGGATGACAGAGTGTCTGTCGCGAGGTATAAGTTTACCTTTCTCTGAGGAGCAGTATATTGGAAAGAGTTCCCAGCGGGATACTGAGATAGTCATGGCGCTGGACGTTGATTATGACTCAACAGAGGATGCAGCCTAAGATGTTGAATAAAATTGTTTATTTATGAACTTGGTCCCATCATCTATCCAAGGAAAATTCTAAGACAAGTATCGCTTGATTCGGGAGATAGTTGATGTAATACCCCAGGTATTATCCGGTATACCCATATATACCAGATAAGCATGGGGACCCACGGTAAAACAATGGGGATTCTTCGAAATATATTCCGAAAGAGGACAAATCTGTACTATAAATGGAATGATACCACTCTTCAATACAGATGCGCATTTTAAGTGAACTGGCACTACAGGAGTTTGAGAACTCCGTAGTTAAGCATGCTCGGGCCAGGGAAGTCCTGGGATGGGTGAACTCCTGGGAAGTGGCCTTGGTCGGGTCCGGTTCGCTCCGAAGGACAAAAACGTGCGGCTTCGGCCAGAGCGGACAATACTCTCTGTATTGGGGATGGGTCGTGACAGAATGGTATCAGAGCTGGTTCCTCAATAGTAGGTTTCAGGTTCGAGGACGAACCATTGTTCTAAGTGGGGGAGAATGTAATACCCCAGGTATTATCCGGTATACCCATATATACCAGATAAGCATAGGGACCCACTGTAAAACAATGGGAAATCTTCGAAATACATTCCGAAAGAGGACAAATCTGTACTATAAATGGAATGATACCACTCTTCAATACAGAGGCGCCTTTTAAGTGAACTGGCACTACAGGAGTTTGAGAACTCCGTAGTTAAGCGTGCTCGGGCCAGGGAAGCCCTGGGATGGGTGACCTCTTGGGAAGTGGCCCCTGGTCGGGTCCGGTTCGCTCCGAAGTACAAAACTGTGCAGCTTCGGCCAGAGCGGACAATACTCTCTGTATTGGGGTGGGTCGTGACAGTTGATCTTCACGAGATTAAGATATAGAAAGATAAAGTTAGAAGCATTATAGCGGATCCACTCACTGAGCTTATTTCTCGAACACAGTTTGTGAAACCGTTAGTAAAGAAATTGGGTATGCGATAGCACATAAGATTTGGGTATGCGATACAGCAATAATTGACCTTAAGTGCAAGTAGGAGATTGTTAGATATAGGTGCCCTTAAGGCAATTATCGTAATTGCAGGAATGCAATTACTGAATTTAAGGAGGGGCATATATAATAGAATGGCCCTGCTCGAGATGATAGTATGTTATCTGGTTTGTCTTTATCTTTCTTGTGTATACGTTTTACTCGTTACCACGCGTTGCTAATACATGATGATAAAACCCATAGGATCTTTGCTTGACTACCAGGATTATGATAGGAATCATACTAGTGGGGCGTGGCCAGTCCATAAGCACATCATTAAATGTCCCTGATCGTAGGAGTATCGAGACAGGGCATCGGTATTCCAGAGTAGAGTAGTGTATACGTTTCTTGATCCCGTATAGGACGATGGTTGATCCTATAGCCATTGGTGTTTGACACCAAAGATTTTATACAGATGCTCATTGGAGAATGAGTTACACCGGACGGACTCACCGAGAACTCATAGATGGTATTAAATCAATTGTCAGATAGCAATTCTCTGGTGACGATAGTTGTAACATTTTGAAAAATTATAAATATTAATTTATAATTTAAATAAGGATGTTATGAGTTTACGAAAATAATATCATGTATGGATTTTTGTTTTCGGATCGGTATCCGTAAAAATGTAATTATTTTGGGTAAAATGAAAATATGTGATATACTAAAAATGATAAGTATTATGTTTGTAACATGATATGATATTTTGGTGTAAGATGGCGGTATTTACGCGAGTATTTACTTGTAAAAGGGTTTTAAATTCAAAAGACTGTTTTGGTAATTGATAGGTTATGTTAACCTTCACAAACACCACACCCTTACATACACCCTCCTCACTCCATCTCCTCCTTTCACTACACCAAATCACTACACATCCTCCTTCATTCTATCATAACTCTTATAATAATTCTCATACTCTCAAACTGAACTCACTCACTCTTTTTCAACCCTCACCTCAAACCTTATTCACCCTTCACAAATATCATAAGGAAAATTGATGATTCCTTTATGAAGTTTGTTCAAAACACCAAGCTAAAACCAATACAACCTTAAGAAGATTCAAGCATACACTTCTTGAACTTGGAGTTTCTTGTACTCATTCCATATAGATAAATATCATCTTTCTTTTAAGTTTTGAAGTGAAAGTGAGTTTTACTTGATGGCTGAAAATCAGTGACATGTTAGGAGTTTCGAATTTTTTGATGACTCTCTATTGATAATTAGCTAAAATTTAAAACTAAAAAGTTGTAGATAATTGCTTTATCATTTAGCAAAAAAAATTGGTTAATTTTTATTGTAAAATGAATTTTATACGATTTTTTTTAAAAAGGGTTTCCAAACTGGAAATTTCATTTCCAGTGGCTGTATTTCACCCAAATTGAAACAATTTATTTAATTTTTCTATTAACAATTTGGAGAATCTGAAAATTGTAGGTTGTAGATAATTTTGTGTAGATATCTTTAAAATTTTCATTTTTCTTATTCTGTTTACAAAATCTAGAGATATCAATTTTTTAGTGAAGATTGTTTTCTGGTTTATGCTATTTATCCAGAAACATATTTTAACTATACATTTTATTTCATGTTCTGTACTTAAAAATTGGAAAAGATATTTTAGGGTATCAAAGTTAACTCCTTTAACTATATGTAGAATTTTAGTTTGAATCTAAATTGTGTTTACGATTTTTGGTGATTTTTCGAAACGAGCCCAAAAACTGCTGTTTTCTGAGCTAGCATTTTCAAACAATATGCATCCGAGTATTGTATTTTCCTTGCCACATTTTACCAGTAGGATAATGTTATTGACGTGTGTTTTTACGTTTGAAGGAGCATTGGCGGAGGCGCTGAAGGCGTCGAGACAAAGAAAAACGGTTGTGGATTTCGACTAGCTCGATATGTCGGTGATTAGATTTATATCTACGGGGAATGTCGGGTGGATGGCGTATAGCACCCCGCAACCAATTAACTGTGCTATAGTTAGATATAGCACCCCCGCAACCAATTAACATGGCGTATAGCTCGATATGTTTGATAACTTAGTCTATAACTAAGTTAGTATATAGTTGTACCTAGTAGACTATATATATGTGTGGATATATCATGATATACACTTATTGTTATATGCGTACGCGACTTTAGATCCGTCTTATATTGATTAGATATTTGATGGATATTGTATGAGGGATGATTCCGTACTGATTATGACGATGATAGTGTGCCGAATACGGCCGATATTCATTTGGACTCGCGGAGTCATGCGTTTATCCCGATTAGGACATTCCGATTGCTTGAGCTATACTCTTTTAAAAACTAACGATTCGTTTTCCGCTTTAAATGATAAATGGCAAGGATGTGCTGCTCCTTTTAAAAACGGATATCCATTTTAAAAATACTACAGCATCCTGATTTGCAAAACAACGTTTCATTCTAATTTAAGCTGTAACGGTATAGCTCATAGTAGTTAACTACGTTTAACAATTATACACGTTGTGATTCGATTACCTATTATATATACTAGTTGCGTTATTATTCTCATACGAACACTGATAGAACACTGCACAACTACCAATGATTTCTATGTTGCATAGATCACAGACACGCATGTTACACTACACATCATTGGTACTGTCATGACACTGTAGGACTGCGATACCACATTATGTAGATGTCGATACGGTTTATTATGACTTCCCTATATATATATATATATATATATATATATATATATATATATATGCTGTGGATAGGGATTTAGAGCTATACTTCTATGAACATATTGATAGAACACTTGAACAACTATTAATGATTGACATGTTGCACGAGCACGGACGTGTATGCTATACTACACATCATTAGTATTGCCATGACACGTAGGAACTGCCACATCTATTCGTATGTTGACTATGTATATGCACGACGCATTAATATACTTGCTGATTGAGATGTGAATATCATTACCATGGGTATTCGTATATGATCAATATGGGTTTTATGACATTTTTATCTATGATGATATATCTCGATGGTATTGGACACTGACATCAAAATGAATTATGCAAATATTGTTCTTCGGAACTTGATGTTTTCCATGGATTTAAAAACCGCGATGTGATTTATAAAAACTTGAGTTTGTTTTAAGAATGCGGTTTTCTCTTGATATGATGAGTTGGCGTCCAACATGAGCTTGATGTATTCGCAATTGATTTTATTCCGAACCGAGTGGAGGAGCTATACAGTTGCGGACATGCTACGTTATCCGGACCCAGCGGTGGAGTACACAATCGGATACATGGTGGACCCGGTCGAGGCCGAGGGGCAGGAAAGTTGTATTGAGACGGGGAGTCTAGCGAATAAACTCGATACCGGAGATAAATTAAAGCACGGCGGATATCCGGAAGATACCGACCGGGGCTATTGATATCGAGAATGGACCGATCTGACGAGACGGTGCATACAATATCTGGTTTTACGTGACGATGTTAGACACGAGATTTATGATGATTTTGAGTGTCGATGATGGACACTCGGTGGATGATGAGTTGAGTGCCGATGATGGACACTCGTAAGATTTAGAGTGTCGATGCTGGACACACATGTTGATATTTGCATGATCCGTCGAGATGCGCTGTTATAGATTATGCTATATAGTAGCCGAACAGGACTGATCCATGAGACAGTACCTGAATACTATTTTCACATGTTGATGCACATAAACTGATTTCCAAATGAGCTATAGTCTCACTATTTTGACGTGTCTAGGACGACACAAGAATCTTTTAAATGGAAACCCTCTTAAAACTCATTTCTAAAAAGCGAGACGTATACTTTAAACAAAACACTTATAATACTTCATAAAACTACATATGCTACATGTGCCGTGATATACGTATCATACAGCTATTTTGAAAGGATTTTACATACATTATTCGGCTATTTTATAGGCTTATACATGTATGCATGATATATATCTATGATATGATGATACATTTCCATGATTACGCGATCGATATTGATGCACGTATAGTACTTGTGCATTATACATATATCAGTACAGAATATGATTGTACTATATTTTATGACCTAGATAAATCGTTATGTATTTTGATCTATACCTTGCGATATATTTCTATTCACTGAGTTGGTAACTCACCCCGTTGTGCCCCAGTTTCTTGCAAGATTGACCGCTTGGATCAGTAGCGGCTTGCCGGCACACTTCCTTCGGTGATTACTTTGGTATGTGGGTTACATGTTGGATCGTAATCACCCGTTGTATATTTATATTCTTTTGGATCTAGTTAAAACTACATCGACCAAAACTTGTATATTTGTGGACTTAGAAGCGATACTTAGATATTTACGTGTTTTTGGGTGTCGCACTCGTTGGAGTCGACTTTATATTGTTTTTGTTTATGATTAGTTTTCTATTTCTTTGTATTGGGCGTCGTATATTATCTGTGCGGTTGCTCCGTCGTTTGGGCATGGAAGCCAGCTCCCGTTGGGATACTTTATTTGTACTTGGTTTTATTCAAAATTTAAAAAGGAGGTACTGTCCGATTTTTAAATGACAAGGGCATTTTCAAGAAAACTTATTTACACTATAAAAATACACTAAAAAGAAATCTGATTCCATTTAATAACCCTTTTTAAAACTTCACATTTGCTATTTCTTTAAAAAGGTTTAGATTTCGGGTTTTTGGCTTACTTGGATCATGTCGACATTTTTAGACGTCACGTGATCTAAGTGTCGATCGTGTGCCGCTTTCGGGTCGTGACAATAGTATAGGGTAATCACTTGACCTGAGATAGCCATAGTGTCGTGTGTGTTCTTATTATACTTTGATTACTACCCTACCACGGCTTTAAACAATCGTGCAAACAGGTTTTAGTTGGGTATAGTCCCAAAACATATGGAGGCAGTGAGCGGTCGACGGGATTCATCTCCCGGTATAGGGAGTCGATATCGCACTGTGCAGGACATGACTATAACCAGAAATCCATGGCCATGGCAGAGGAGATAAACTGACAAGTGTTATCAGTTGTATCTCTATGGTTATGAGTCCTCTGTCAACATGACTTGTCGGGTTATTAGGGGTATGACAGTTCTACCCCCCCGACCCAGTATACGACTCTTTGACAAAGAGACCTGATGGAGACGTAGATCTCCTTCAGATGTTGCCTTCCGTTGATCTGCTGATGGCGGCGATGGGTGGCTGAGATTGGATCTAGAGGCTGTCGCTCCTGAAGCGTGTGGATCTCAATAGGTTTGAGGTTGTGGTTGCCGAGCTACCTGCAAGGAAGTCCCGGGGTGGTTGTACCACCGAGGACCCTCCGATGATCAAGTTAGACTAAAGATCAAAGCAGAGTAACGGCTTAGTGGAGTTAAAATAGTTTACTTGAACCGTCTGAAGAAGGGGTTTATATAGAACTGGCAGCAGGCTGAACAGGCACGAGAATCACGCCGGCAGTTACGCTCCCGACGTCACGCCCACGTGATGAGCGGGATCTCCAATTAATGGCGAGACAGACTCGTTAATGGGAGATCGTGATGGCGTGGAACGTAGGATGTGGCCGGCGGATATCTCGCGCATGACGAGATTCGCGGGATGGCGGTTGCGCCTGTGAGCGGTGCCGTTGGTCGGTCGATGAGACCGAGGAAGATCCTCGGCGGGAGAGCTCGCGGACGAGCGGAGGTATCTTGGTTCTGTGGTAGCCCGGAGACGAGCTGAGAGGGCCGAGGAGGCTCGGGCTTGTGATGGCTCGGAGTAGAACAAATGGACAGTTGGCTTGGCTGCTGAGGTGCTCGGGGGCAAGGAGTGGGGTGCAACCTCGGAGACAGGGTTTGAGGGAAGCCCCAACTGTAGCATGCTGGTTCTCCCTCCGTGATCCTCAGGGGCCTAACTGGCTTACGCATGTGACACATCATCCACCACGTGTCATGATCTAAGCAATTACCGTTATCGAGCACCATCATTAGCCCCCCACTCTCGTTCTGATCTATTCGTGGGTCGGGTCGAGAGTGGACTACTTGGTTCTTTCTGTGCGGCTTGGCGCTGGTAATTCCTCGTGGCGGATTGTTCGGGGACGACATGGCGTTCTTGTTGTCGCGCATCGAGTATAAGTCGAACGAAGGACGAGCATGGTAAGGTCGGTATCCTCCCTTTGCCGGAGTTGAGGCGTTGATCGCGCGTTGAGTATGAGTTTATTCGGCAGGCCTTAGATCCGTGTCTTCGTAGGGTAGGAAGCTACTCGTTGCGGATGCGCCAAGCAGGAAGCTTGCCCGCTGGGGATGCATCGAGCAGGAAGAAACTCGGCGGCCTCACGATGAGGGCTTCAGATCCTCAGCGTCTGATGGGCAGGAGGATGCCCGCTGGGGATGCGCCGAGCAGGAAAGGACTCGGCGGCCTCATGATGAGGGCTTCAAATCCTCAGCGTCTGATGGACAGGAGGATGCCCGCTGGGGATGCGTCAAGCAAGAAGAAACCCGACGGCCTCACGAGGCTGCCCGCTGCGGATGCGCCGAGCAGGGTAGCTGCTCGGTGGCCTCTCGATGAGGGCTTCAGATCCTCAGCGTCTGATGGACAGGAGGCTGCCCGCTGGGGATGCGCCGAGCAGGATAGCTTCTCGGTGGCCACTTGGTGAGGGCTTTGATCCTTAGCGCGGGAGGGGCCGTAAGAGGCCTACTAAGGATGGGCCGAGCAGGATTACTGCTCGATGCCTCTTGGCGAGGGCTTTGATCCCTGGCGTCGTGGGGTAAGGAACTACCAGCCGGGGATAGCCGAGCAGGGTAGCCGCTCGGCTGCCTCTTGATGAAGGCTTTGATCGTTAGCGCGGGAGGGGCCGTAAGAGGCCTACTAAGGACGGGGCCGAGCAGGGTTGCTGCCCGGTGCCTCTTGGCGAGGGCTTTGATCCCTGGTGTGTTGGGGTAGGGAGCTACCAGCCAGGAATAACCGAGCAAGGGCGAGCCCGGTTGCCTCTTACGAGGGCTTTTGATCCTTAAGGACGGGCCGGGCAGGGTTTCCCGGTGCCTCTTGGCGAGGGCTTTGATCCCTGGTGTGTTAGGGTAGGGAGCTACCGGACAGGGATAACCGAGCAAGGGAGGGCCCGGTTGCCTCTTGAGAAGGCTTTTGATCCTTAGCGCGAGAGGGACCGTAAGAGGCCTACTAAGGACGGGCCAATCAGGGTTACTGCCCGGTGCCTCTTGGCGAGGGCTTTGATCCTTAAGGATGGCCGAGCAGGGTTGTTGCCCGGTACCTCTTGGCGAGAGCTTTGATCTCTGGCGTTGTGGGGTAGGGAGCTACCAGCCAGGGATAGCCGAGCAGGATAGCTGCTCGGCTGCCTCTTGGTGAGGACTTTGATCCCTGGCGTTGTGGGGGTCCAGGGATAGCCGAGCAGGGTAGCTGCTCGGCTGCCTCTTGGTGAGGGCTTTGATCCCTGGCGTTGCGAGGTAGGGAACTACCAGCCAAGGATAGCCGAGCAGGGTAGCCGCTCGGCTGCCTCTTCGTGAGGGATTAGATCCTTGGCGCTGGAAGGGCCGTGGGAGGCCTGCTAAGGATGGACCGAGCAGTGAAGCTGCTCAGTTGCCTCTTGGCGAGGGCTTTGATCCCTGGCGTTGTGGGGTAGGGAAGCTACCAGCCAGGGATAGCCGAGCAAGGTAGCTGCAAGGCTGCCTCTTGGTGAGGGCTTCGATCCTTGGCGCTGGAGGGGCCGTGGGAGGCCTGCCAAGAATGAACCAAGCAGTGAAGCTACTCGGTTGCCTCTTAGTGAGGGCTTAGATCCCTGGCGTTGTGGGGTAGGCGAGCTACCAGCCAGGGATGAACCAAGCAGTGAAGCTGCTCGGTTGCCTCTTAGTGAGGGCTTCGATCCCTAGCGTTGTGAGGTAGGCGAGCTATCGGTCAGGGATAGCCGAGCAGGGTAGCTGCAGGGCTGCCTCTTGGTGAGGGCTTAGGTCCTTGGCGCTGGAGGGGCCGTGAGAGGCCTGCCAAGGATGAACCAAGCAGTGAAGCTGCGCGGTTGCCTCTTAGTGAGAGCTTAGATCCCTGGCGTTGTGGGGTAGGCGAGCTCCGGCCAGGGATAGCCGAGCAGGGTAGCTGCAGGGCAGCCTCTTGGTGAGGGCTTAGGTCCTTGGCACTGGAGGGGCCGTAGGAGGCCTGCCAAGGATGAACCAAGCAGTGAAGCTGCTCGGTTGCCTCTTAGTGAGGGCTTAGATCCCTGGCGTTGTGGGGTAGGCGAGCTCCGGCTAGGGATAGCCGAGCAGGGTAGCTGCAGGGCTGCCTCTTGGTGAGGGCTTAGGTCCTTGGCGCTGGAAGGGCCGTGGGAGGCCTACAAAGGATGAACCAAGCAGTGAAGCTGCTCGGTTGCCTCTTCGTGAGGGATTTGGGAAGATGGACAGTCGCGAGTGATACGTGCCACGAACGCGTGGAGGAGGCGAAGCGCCAGAGCCGCGTCGTTTCAATTTCGCATCGAGCGGCGCGATGTCCGCCGCGTGGAGGCACAGTTGCGGGTGAAACGGACGACCGTTGAATTCCGGGGGCGTTGATGGCACTCGGCGGAGGTGGTTCGTCCGCGCCTCCGTTGAGGGGGCGGCGGCGGCTAGTGCTTGGATCTTCGTGATGATCGCTCGCCATTGGGTTGGGATCGAAAGGTGAACTTTTTGTTTTTGTGGAATCAAGTGTTCCCACAGACGGCGCCAGCTGATGGAGGCGTAGATCTCCTTCAGATGTTGCCTTCCGTTGATCTGCTGATGGCGGCGATGGGTGGCTGAGATTGGATCCGGAGGCTGTCGCTCCTGAAGCGTGTGGATCTCAATGGATTTGAGGTTGTGGTTGCCGAGCTATCTGCAAGGAAGTCCCGGGATGGTTGTACCACCGAGGACCCTCCGACGATCAAGTTAGACTAGAGATCCGAGCAGTGTAACGGCTTAGTGGAGTTAAAATGGCTTACTTGAACCGTCTGAAGAAAGGGTTCATATAGCGGTGGCAGCAGGCAGGGCAGGCACGAGAATCACGCTGGCAGTTGCGCTCCCGACGTCACACCCGCGTGATGAGCGGGATCTCCCATTAATGGCGAGACAGGCTCGTTAATGGGGGATCGTGATGGCGTCGAACGTAGGATGTGGCCGGCGGATATCTCGCGCATGGCGAGATTCGCGGGATGGCGGTTGCGCCTGTGAGCGGTGCCGTCGGTCGGTCGATGAGACCGGGGAAGATGACCTCGGCGGGAGAGCTCGCGGACGAGCGGAAGAGCCGAGGTATTTTGGTTCTGTGGTAGCCCGGAGACGAGCTGAGAGGGCCGAGGAGGCTCGGGCTTGTGATGGCTCGGAGTAGAACAAAGGGATAGTTGGCTTGGCTGCTGAGGTGCTCGGGGGCAAGGAGTGGGGTGCAACCTCGGAGACAGGATTTGAGGGAAGCCCCCACTGTAGCATACTGGTTCTCCCTCCGTGACCCTCAGGGGCCTAACTGGCTTACGCATGTGACACGTCATCCGCCATGTGTCATGATCTAAGGAATTACCGTTATCGAGCACCATCAAGACCGAATTGTATGGCATTCGTCGCTGATAGATTTTGTCAGGTCCGGATGAGTTTGCTCGTCGACCAGCCTTTATCTTGCTCATACCTAGGTAGTCGGTACGTCCAGCTAGTACCGCTAACGAGCTTGTGGGTTAACCCGTGAGATGATTGAATTTGAAAGTGTTTGAGATTCAATCGGATATGATCATGTTTAACCTAATGCCGGCGTATTGACAGGTCTTTAAAGTCCCACAACGAAAGTGCCTACCTTAGCAAAACGTTGATGTGGCTTGCGTATTGTGTAAGTCAAGGTTGCATGCTCTATAAGGTTTGTAGAGAAGCAGAATTTCAAAAAAAATCGATTTTGAAGCATGCAACAAAGACTTAATCCCAAAATCTACCACAAACCCTAACTAGCAAGACTATATAGGTAATTATTCTATCTCATTAGAATGTTATACTTATCGGTTCGGTCCTTCATGTCTTGATTCCTCTTCTTAAGTTCCTTTTAGGGTCCTCGGTATATCTTGGTTGCCGGTCTCCTGGATTCTAGATGATCCACCCTAAGGTCTTAAGTTCAAGCTTCAACTTTTAAAAGAAAGTGACTTAACTAGCTAGTTTGCTAATCTAGCTAGTCAAGATTGAGTGGAGAAGATTGGTGGTGGGTTTTCAATCTCAAGACCTTTGTTTCTCAACTCATAAGAATGGTAGGGTTTGAGGAAGAGGAAAAAGAAGGAGAGAGAGGCAACTCAAGAATGGGCAAAGAAAAAATCAACCATGAAGAATGGCCTCTTGACATAATATCAAGCATTTTTCTTTTTCTTTAAAACTAGACATACTTCAATAAATGCTCCAATTAATGCCCAAGGCATGCTTCATGACATGCCTTCTTTACACCTCTTTTTTCTACTTATCAATAAATAGAAAATACACATTATGAGGTGTCTCTTTCTAGAAGGTATTTTGTATTTTTCTACCGTATATACATACTTGTATTTGTATCAAAATACGAATACCCAAGAGATAGAATAATACCACTAAAAATAATAATGGTATTAAATCAATATCTGATTTAATGAATCGGCTTAATCCTAAGCCCGCTAGTATTAAAAAACCGTCCGATTAAATTCCGCGTAACTAGTACACGCAACCCATCGAAACCCTGCACATATAAACATATGGCCTCCACATCGTTTCACCTGAACCAGATAAACCTTCTGTGTGAGACTCTAAACACTCGACAGTAAGCTGGCAGTAGATTTAACCATAAGTGTGTCAGCGGTACTAGCTGTACGTAATGGCTATCCAGGTACATGTCGAAAAGGAGACCGACAAGCAAACTCATCTGAACCGCTACTGAGCCTAACCGTGACAATATCCATACAGTCTGGTCTGTTCGTCTGACAGTATCGCATACCGGGTCTAGGGGCGGTTAACGTCAGACCCCTACTAATCCTGATAAGTCGTGTTGGTGTGGCTCAAGACCATCCGAGAAATTACTGATCTAACTATCATTAATTCTCAATTGCCCTGGCCAGGGGCTTATGGCGTCGACCAACCAAACATAGTACGACATCGACTCCCTATACCGGGAGAGACGAATCCCTAACAATCACTCACTGTCTCCATATGGCTCGGGACTGTGCCCAACTAAAACATGTTTGCACGACTCCTTTGAGCCGTAGTAGGGTAGTAATCAAAGCACGGTAGGAACTCACACGAGACAAATGATGATCTTAGGTCTACAGACTACCTGTACACATGCTACACGAGAACTGCCATCTGACGCTAGGTATAATACCATCCAGCAATTCTCGGCGAGTCCGTCTAGTGTACCCACCCACAGTAAGCACATGTATACAATCTTAAGTGAAACACACCAATGACTGTGAGACTGACCATTGCCCCCCTCGTCGAGGTCTAGAAACGTATACACCAGTCTACTCTAGAATATCGATACCCTGTCTCGATATTCCTACGACTGGGGACACTTTTAAGGATATGCTTATAAACTACTCAGCCCTCACAAATATAACCGCCATCACAACGCTGGTAGTCAAGCACATTCTATGGGCTTTATCGACATGTATAAGTAGCACGTAATAACAAGTGGAACATACGCACATGTTAAGATAAAGTCAAACCAGATAGCATACTATCATTTCGATCAAGATTGTCCTATATATATAGTATTCATTACAAATAATGGCTTCTAGGGCACATATATATCCTAATATATACATATCCATAGTACCCATTACAAATAATGGCCTTTATAGCATATATATATATATATATATATATATATATATATATATATATATCCTACAATCTCTCACTTACAATAGGGCCAGTTATTTGCATAACGCATCCCCAACATCTCGAACAGCCGCTCGAACTGTACTTGAGGTAAGGCCTTTGTGAATGGATCCGTTGTATTGTCTTTTGTGTCCACTCTCCGAACCTCGATCTCCTTGCGATCCACTATCTCCTTGATCAGGTGATACCGCCTCAAAATATGTCTGGATTTCTGATGGAACCTTGGTTCCTTTGCTAAAGCTATAGCCCCATTGTTATCGCAATACAAGGGTATTGGATTGGCAATGGACGGAACCACCTGAAGTTCAGAAATGAACTTCCTCATCCAGACCGCCTCTTTTGCGGCATCGTTAGCAGCTATATATTCAGCTTCCATAGTAGAGTCTGCGACGGTGTCTTGTTTGGAACTCTTCCAACGCACCGCCCTTCCATTGAAGATAAACACATAACCCGAGATGGATTTAAAGTCGTCCTTGTCACTTTAGAAGCTTGAGTTGGTAAAAGCCTCGATCTGGAGGTCCCCATTACCGTACACCAAGAACATCTCATTGGTCCTTCTCAGGTACTTAAGAATGTTCTTTACTGCTATCCAATACTTCTCTCCTGGGTTTGACTGATACCTACTTACCATACTAAGTGCGTAAGCTATGTCTCGTCAGGTACATAACATCGTATACATTATAGATCCTACTGCTGAAGCGTAGGGTATAATGCTCATGCGAGCCGCCCTCTCTTCATCGGTCTTTGGAGACATCTCTTTGGAGAGGGTGATCCCGTGACAAGCGGGTGAATTACCACGCTTGGAATCTTCCATACTAAATCTCTTCAGTATGGTGTCAATGTACATTGACTTTGAAAGCCCTAACATTCTTTTAGACATATCACGATAAATCTTAATCTCCAGAATATATGAGCCATCACCCAAATCTTTCATGGAGAACTTTTATAACAAGAAGAGCTTGACTGATTATAGCATAGGGATGTCATTCCCTATCAGGAGTATGCCATCCATATACAGTATGAGGAAGACTGCTGATGCTCCTACAATCTTCCTATAAATATATGGTTCATCTACATTTTTGATAAAGTCAAATTCTTTGACAGTCTCATCAAAGCAGATGTTCCAGCTCCGCGATACTTGCTTTAATCCATAAATAAATTTAAGCAACTTGCACACCTTTCCGTTGCTCCCACTGTCTAAGAAACCCTCTGGTTGATCCATGTAAACACTCTTTTCTAAATTTCCATTTAGAGAAGTTTTCACGTCCATCTGCCAGATGTCATAGTCATGGAAGGCAGCAATGGCAAGCAGGATCCAAATGGAATTAAGAATAGCCACTGGAGAAAAGGTTTATTCATAGTCCAATTCTGGTCTTTGATGAAAGCCTTTTGCAACAAGTCTGCCTTTGTAAGTTTCCACTTATCCATCTGCACCAATCTTCTTCTTAAAAATCCATTTACATCCAACGAGTTTTACCCCAGTTAGAGCAATTTCCAAAATCCATACTTTGTTGGTGTACATGGATTCCATTTCGGATCTCATAGCATCCGGCCGCTTCATCGAGTCTTTACTCGTGATAGCCTAATGAAAATTAGTAGGCTCATCATCATTGATAATGCAATCCTCTTGATCCCCGTCTACGAGAAACCCATAGTATCTCTCAGGCGGATGAGAATGCATACTAGATCTGCAGAGCGGCGTCGGTTTGTCGGGCTCTATTGAAACCTGAGGTTCTACTAAGTACTCAGCAGTAGTTTGTGGTTCTGGAATTTCTTCCAGTTCTACCACGCTCCCACTAATTTCTTTTGCAAGAAATTCGCTCTAAAAAAACTGGCGAGCGACAAACACCTTTTGTTCTTCAGTGTGGTAGACAAGATATCCCCGTGAATTTTTAGGGTATCCCACAAACTTCCATAAAACAGATTGTGCCTCGAGCTTGTCCGGATTTTTCTTTTTGACAAAAGCTGGGCACCCCCATATCTTAAGATACTTAAGACATGGTCTCTTCACACTCCACATCTCATATGAAGTGGTAGGCACAGACTTAGTTGGAACCCTATTCAACAGGTATGCAGCTGATTCCAACGCAAACCCCCGGAAGGAAAGTGGCAAGTCAGCACTACTCATCATGGAACGCACCATATCGAGCAGCGTGCGATTCTTTCTCTCTGATACACCATTATGTTGTGGTGTATATGGAGGAGTAAGCTGAGAGAGAATTCCATTCTCTTTTAAGTATTCAAAGAAACAGGTACTTAAGTATTCTCTACCCCGATCAGACAGAAGTATCTTGATACTTTTACCTGTTTGTTTCTCCACTTCATTCTTATACTTCTTGGATTTCTCAAAGGGCTCGGATTTATGTATCATTAAGAATACATGTTCATACCTTGAGAAATCATCAGTAAAAGTGATGAAGTAGGAGTGACCACTTCATGCATGTGTAGACATCGGACCACATACATCGCTGTGTATGAGCCCCAAGAGCTCAGTGGCCCTTTCTCTGTGTCCTGTGAACGGAGATTTGGTCATCTTTCTTTTGATACATGACTGACAAGTTGCATATGATACATATTCGAACGGATCCAAATATCCATCTTTATATAACTTAGTCAACCTTGTTTCATTAATATGACCAAGCCTACGATGCAGAAGGCTTGGTTTGAATGTGGAGTCTTTCTTTTGAGTGTGTTTTGGATGTTGATAACTTGATGTTGATTGAATACGTATATGTCGTTGTCCAGTGTGCAAGACCCAATCATTTCTTGATTTAGGTGAATGTTCATAACATTTCTTTCAAGTGTAAAATTATATCTTTCATTAGATAACAAAGATACTGATATAATATTACATAGGATACTGGATACACAAAAACAGCTATACAACACCAAAATGTGTCCACTCATCAACCCCAGGTGAGAATCCCCTACCGCAACAGCATCCACATTTGCTCCGTTGCAAACCCTAAGGGTCATATAGCCTGCCTTCAGTACTCTACGGTTTCTCGGTGCCTACAAAGAATTACAGATGTGAGAACCAGAACCGGTATCTAGTACCCATAATGTAGAGTTTACTGAAAAACAGTTTTTAATTACGAACACACCTGAAGAAGAAGCATCAGCCTGCTTCGTGTCCTTGCCCTTGGCTTTGAAAGCCTTGCAAGCCTTCTTCTAGTCCCTATTTTGTGACAGTAGTAGCACTCATCCTTTTCCGCTTTTACTCTCCCCGATTTGTTCGTTCTTTGCATCTTTTTGACACCTCCTTTCGGCTTGGTGGTGGTCTTCTTCTCCGCCTTAACTTTCGCTTTGGATTTAGAAGAGAAAGATTCCCTAACAATAAAAACAGGTGTCTTCTCCTTTTTCAAGGAGCTCTCCGCTACCCTCAACATGTTGAGAAACTTTAGAAGATCAGCTTCCATTCCGTGCATGTTAAAGTTCGGCACGATTTGAGAGAAGGTGTGAGGAAGGGACTGTAGAATCAAGTCAATATATAACTCATTCTCTAACATGCATCCCAGGTTTGCGAGTTCCTCAATAAGACTGATCGTCTTTAGGACGTGTTTTCCTACAGGTGATCCTGCAGCCAACCTCATCTGAAATAATTTCCTTGAGGTCTCGTACCTTGCGATACGAGAGTGCTCTCCATACAAATCCTTGCAATGGAGAAAAATGGATTTGATGTCCATATTCTCGTGCTGCTTCTGGAGTTCATTATTCATGTAAGCCAGCACGATGCACTTAGCTTTCTTGCAATCCAGGTCCCACGTTTTGCGGACCTCAATGTCCGCAGCAGAGGAGTCTGGTCCTAGGACAGGGGAGCAATACTGGTGAGGACGTATGCCACTTTGTCATAAGTGCAATGTTGACATTCCTCAGCCAATCTTTGTAGTTTGGCCCGGTCAGTGTATTTTTTTCGAATAGTAGTTTAAGTCCCGTCATGGTTCCTGCCAGCGAGAGAGAAAAGAAACACTCAGCGTATGCTCTTGTAAAATTAGATTGGTTTATGATCTTATCTAACCAGGATGGCTCCCACTGTTTCCTCGAATTCTCCATCAAACCTTAAAAGAAGAATTAGTCGGAATTATTTACACTTTACAAGTTCGCTAACCGTTCAGCCAGATGAGTGTTGGTACTCCGAGGGAGGTTTCATGTGCTCTCGCACGGACCTAATTAAAATAAACCTCATTTCCGCAGATGCGTAGCCCCGTTAACACTTTCTAGAAACCTAATAGGTTAGCTAATTGTGAAGTGAAAAGTATCTCTCAAGAGTAATCCTACTCATCAGTGGGATCGGGATCCAACTATCATTTGTGTAATGACCTAGATGGAAGCCACTCTTGTCACCACTCTCCAGAAAGTAGGTTAAATCTGCAAGTTTTCTTTGCGTTTGAAACTCCCGATATGGTTTTTGCCCCAAGCTCTTATGACATTGACGAAGGCCAACAAATCATAAGATGCAAGTCAAGTTCTTCCCGTCGTTATCCTAATTAAATTAGACCCACCCGTACTCGCCCTTGACGAAGGACAACAAGGTTGTACGACTGTCCTAAACCAATGCATCTATCTATGCTACAAACAAGCAACACACCGCTACCATTCACTATGCCTTGACGAAGGCCAACAAACATAGCATGAATACGATGTGCTACTCATTTGAAACAATGGAGGGCTACTGCTCATTTTTGGCGAAAACCTTAAACGTAATGAACTTGATATCGTTGAAGGAACGATAGCTTTGAAAAGGAATGGTTCAAAATCCGCCTTTTAAACGTGTTTTGAAAAGACATCTAGTTTTGTTTGCTAGTTTATTGTTTGGATCGATCTCTAGATTGTGGTTTCTTGTGCTCGCGTGAAAATTTTCATTTTGTATTCCGCCTTCGTTTTTCGCTTTTGCTACGCGAGCGCCAGGAACCCAGCAGAAACTGTTTGTTGAAGCTCGTTAACTCAAGCTTGTTCAAATTGAAACTTGTCGTTGAAGTTCATTGAAACTGTTTGTTATAGTTCGTTGAATGTTTGGCCGCTGAAGTTGTCTGTTGAGCTTGTTCGTTGAAGCTCCTAGTTGAACTTCGTTGAAATTAATGTTAGTTGGTTTAAGAAGTTTGAAATTGTCCATTGAACTTGTTCGTTGAAGCTCCTAGTTGAAGTTCGTTTATTTGTTGGAAATTGTTATTCATTTGTGTTTGATATTGTCGGTTTGTTCGAAAATATTGGCTCATTCGTTGTGGTTAAAGCTCGGATCAGGAGTATTTCTGAGAAAGCAGTCTACAAGCACCAACTTACCGAGTTTTTCTGAGAGAATAGCTCTACAAGTGTTGTGCGATCCACCGGGTACCTTTGAGAAAGCAGTCTACAAGCACCGTAATGCCTTTGAGAGATATTGAAAGTTTATGAAAGTGTTTAAAGAAGCTATTAACGAAAGTTCACGAAAGTTAAGTTTGGTTCTCTAAAGAAGTTTTATACCACAATCTAAGTAGTTGCAAGTTCACTTTACGGTTCACACAAGTTTTCATTCAGAAGTTAATCTTAGTTCAAGACAAGTTGCAAGTTGAAGCGTTGAAGAAAGTTTTCAATGACAGCACAGAAGTCATAAGTTTTTCAAGCAGCATGGAAGTCGAAAAGTTGAAACGTTGAAGAAGTTTTCAATGACAGCACAGAAGTCATAAGTTTTGCACGAAGCATGGAAGTCGCAAGTTTTCAAGACACCATGGAAGTCATCAAGAAAGTTCACCAAACATGCAAGTTCAGTTTGCTTATTGCAAGTCGTCATCGAAACTGTTTGGGAGTTCAAGAGTGAGAAAAAAAAATTAGCAAGCTTGGAACATATCATATAGGAACTCCAGCTTGAGGGGGAGTGTTAAGAAAGAAGAGATTTAGTTAAAAGATATGACTTGATTTGCTTAGATCTAGATTAACTTGTCAAGTAATGATTGCTTACTAGTCAAGTAATGTAAACCCTAAGTTATTATTATTAATATAGAGGTAGATCTAGCCTCCTCTCATTGAGGTTTTTCCTTCTATCAATAAAATATTGTTTTACTCTGCTATTCTTCAATGTAGTCCTCTAATATTATGTGCTCCTCCTCTAATATTTTTGTCTCTTAACAACAACCAAATAAAGTAAATGTAAAATTATGCATACTCAGAGTTGAACAGATCTTGCAACACTAGAAAATAGCTGCAATATATAAATCTCTAACTGAAAGATGTATACAGTACCCAATACTTTCTTCGCAGTGAGTCTAAGTTTGGGATCATGCTCCAACATCTGCCGCACCAAATCCTTGGCACTTTCAGAAACGCTTGGCCAAGGTTCTCGTTTGAAATCAATAACACCTCGAATAATGGCTTGTGCAACCCCCTGTTCAGATTCTGTAATTTAGAGATATAATATAGTTCAGCATGTTGGTTTGTTAGTAACAATAATTTCAACAGACTGGTGCACAGAACTTATGATAGAAACAAAATAACAATGGAGAAATAATTGTGCAAGTAAAGAAGTTCACCTGCCCAGAATGGGGGAACTCCGCACAAAAGAATATAGAGGATGACTCCTGCACTCCAAATATCTATTTCTGGCCCATAGTTGCGCTTTAGTACCTCTGGAGCCATGTAGTATGGACTGCCGACAATTTCAGAGAATTTTTCACCTGCCAAAAGAAAAATCGTCAAGATTCATATCAATATCTGGAAGAAAAGGGAAACCATCATATTAATATAATATAAAATTGAACTTCTGCTTTATGTTTTTCTTTCTGCAATATAGTAACTACACATAAACAGACACATGGGTATACAAGAGTAATTTATGAACGGTCTCTAATTTGGCTTGTGTAGCATAGAGTTGAGTGTGCACGGTTTCATAACATACTCCTTGGTTGATTGAGTCTAAATTTATTGTTCATGAAGGTAGAATTTCTTGCCTGGAAATTTCCTCCTAGGATTTATGGCAGAAGATGGTTTTTTATTTCTTGGACATAAATTTGGAACTAGTTTAAAGGTGGTGGGTTCAGTTGCAATCGTAACATCTCTTAAAACCTTTCATGAAGCCTTATGCTCCTCAGAATTAAAGCGGTCAGATTCTAATGGGAAAATGTTTAGATGATAATAATGATGCATTAGCGATAAACTACTCAATGACAAATATTAAATGCCCAACTGAGTTGTATTTTGCCTCCCGGACGACCAAAACTCAAAAGCAATAATTGTTCAGGTCGTGCACACCATAAGTGTCATTTTAAACTCCTAAACCCTGTATGGCTGCAACTAAGTGGGACTCTTTTCAAATTCAGCATCCAGGTTGATGTTTAGGATTTTTATCTCATATTGCATCACTGTATCTGTATGTAACGTTAGTTGTTTCTTATTGAAGTCATTTAAATTTACATTGTAAAGATTTTTCATTTCTTACCTCCATTTACAATTCTATAATTTCAAGCCTCAATGAAGGATTATGGTAAGTTATCCTGGGTAAGACTTGAATAAAATATATTGGCATGCGAGACGTGGAAACATTCAAATAAGAATGGAAATGTTAATTGTTCAACTACATACAACTAAAAGAACAAAGATTTATGGTCACTAGGTGGTATAAATAAAAATAAGCAGCAAACAATTTTTTGGTAAAACGACATAATAATAACAAGATTTAGTAGTAAACTAAGTTCTTACATTTCCAAATTATTAAACAATGGGTATTTATTATGATTTCCCTCGTTGAAAATTCTTTTTAAGAAAATATAATATCTCTTTGGGGCATTTTGGTCATTGCCAATGCCAGTAATATATGAAATGAAATAGCATTCATTGAACAAATATTTGTACAACCTTAAGAACAAAGGATTGTTAATCATAAAAGCCATGTTTAGACATAGTGACAGAAAAAGAAAAAACTATCGCATCCGATCAAATTTTTAATTGTTGTACGGTACCCATCCAAATTTCATGGTACAGAGAAATAAATTATCATCACACTAGCAATTAGGCAAGCTTGACCAAGTCTAATCTTTTTGTACATTTTAGGTGACGTCGATACATAACAATCAATCATGCACAGCGGAAGCGGAAATACATGTATCTATCCTAAAATTTTACGATATACCTGATCCGATTGGTTGGATCGTTCCTCGCTCACGTCATGTAGAAGATCTGATATTTATCGCCTCCAAGCAACGGCCGGAGGGAAACCACACTTTAGTAGAAAGCGAGAATCCCCCACTTGATCACCCCCGCAAGCCAACCCAAAATAGAAGAGGATGAAGAAGGAGACGACGGCACTCTAGTTTTTCTGTCAAGAAAAACTCTCTATGTATTATCACCCATATATTGTATGAAACCCTAGCCCTCTTTTATGAATATATAGGGTATCCACTCATATGAGCGGGTATTGGGCCGGTTCGGGCCCAATAGCTAACATACTCTCACTCGCACATTCGAGTGGGTGTCATCCATACCTCGCTGAGCTGGTTCCCTGAATCAATTATCTTCCTGAGAATCTCTCTTTCTCTTCCTCATTCATACACATACATATATATATGTTGGTGCGGCGTAGACCGTTGAGGACCTGCAAGCGGATAGCCTTGCAGCCAGATCCGTTAAGACCGACACAATGATCTCCCTAAAAGAAAACAGCATAAACCAAAAATATGTTAGGCTCGTGAAATCTCATGCCCTAGATCTGATCGGACATGTCTGCTCAAGTTCCTGCAATCCCTCTTAGAAGCGTACTTGAACACCTACATATACCTCTAGATTCATCGCACTCTTAAACTTCGCCACCATAGCGTTAATAAGAGTTAGTCATGTGATGCAATCAGAAGACATTCCAATCGATCTTCCTCCGACTCTAAATAGTTAGGTCTGCTATTCACCCGCTTTCCTGACACTGCCCCGTGTATACGGTATACTATCATCACAGCACGAAACAGCAGCCAAAGTTGCAGACGCTCATAGCATGCCTACCCAGACAGCACAGTATTGCTAAGGTATACACTGCCCGTCCTTCCGTGAAGGAGGTCGTCATGAAGGCCCATACAGTGAGCGAGATGGGATCCATCCCTCAACCTCCTTATGTACACGATCCAAGCGCACGTCGTATGACAACGTGCTACGGTATAAAATTCTCTCCCTAAGAGCGTACGCCATTAAGGTTATACCGTACGGATCCAAGTCCAATCACCATGTGATTGACTTGCCCGGACATATCGTCAAGCGATATGCTTGGGATCTCCCAACAAGCTCGCACCTCGTGCGACGAGTCAGATCCCTAGTCCTGCTATATGTAAACAGGTAAAAGTAGCCATGGGATAACCACTTCGGTCGCTCGGCCTACAGCACATGGCAATCTCATCATGACCCAGTCGGGGCGATTTTATTAAATGCTCCCACTGTCGCCATACCCAGTATGCAACATCCCAGTCACTGCTCCGAGCAGATGACGTCTAGCACTTAGTCTCATCTTCGTATACTTCCCTAGCATAAAGAAGATCTCTCGTGTGAGGGAGAGTTCCTACCTGCTGACGTATCCTTATTAAATGTATACCCCGCACACATCGTGTACCCCGTACACATTGTGTACCATGTACACTTGTACTCCATGCCTTAAATAGTCAAATAAAAATATAGACGTATCCATCCCAGATAAGAAAGAAAGCTATACAGCATCAATCTTAAAATATGCATCTATAAAAAGTCACCATCCATGATAATAATGTTAAACACAAGAGTAAGGTCTATCAAGCTATCTGAAATGCAATACGTCACCCAAGACGAAGCCCAAACACACATAGCGTTACTCGGCTATTTCCTTCATCATCGGATCCCCGATCGTTTGACCTGAAGGAAGAACATATAGCTTACACCACCTTCTCATGTCACTAACTCATTGACGAAGTGTCGTTAGATCTGTAAGTGCTACAACTTCCCATATGTATGGGATTGATTGAGTATGCTATCGTTGACCTGATGTTACGATAAAAAGAAACCCTGATTTCCTTGCGTGCAGAATCACGCGCAGACTCCCGAGGAATCACCTCATCCTAGCAGCCCCTTTGGCACTACTGAGGTAGCCGCATATTCCACCCCATGGTGAAAACCTATACCTCCTGTTTCTTGCTACTCTGAGTGATGGCCATGCCATTATGCAAGAAAGCATATGCGGATGTACGCATACCCAGATTGCCGGCCCAGTCGGCATTTATATGTCCACATAACCGCAAACCATGATTTCTCATAACACAAAGTATAGTGGGTCGTCCCACATAAATATCTGAAAATCCTTCGTCACTTCATCCCAATAAGCAGACCTTAATACTAAGTCTAATCAGCAAGGGTTATATGTCTGTTCTAGCACACACTATGCATACATTAGACTACTGACTATGCAAAATGGAACCCATAAAATCTCTCTGTGTCAAGAGTTCTATAGTAAAGATCAAGGCTAAAAACATGTCCATTAGTGACTGGAGTAATATACTGGAGAGTGGCTGTGCGGGCTGAACCATTTTAAGACATAACTCATGTGAGTCTTTGAAGACAAGCATAGGATGCTCCTGAAACGGCTCCGCATGGATCCAATTCCCAAGCACAAACTCAACATCTCATATGTCCTCTATAGCGAGAACAGCCACTCCAAGTGGCATTCATTATCTCCAATTCACTTTTGGTCATCACTATATCGTTCATAACAAGATCTCTGAACTTACAGTTGTCGCATTCAATCATCGTCAGTCCATATCCAATATTGATTGATGACATCGAACCAACTGCTTGGATAAGTGTTTCAATCCATAAATGGAATCTCTGAGTCAACTCGAGTATCCTTGGCTTTGAAACCCGTAGGCAGATCTCCATATCTCCTTATCCAAATCTCCATCGACAATACGATCTGAGTCTCCAGGACTAGCTCAAGATCTTTATGTGCAACGATTGTTAAGGAATGCGAAATAGACACAATCATCACCCAGGATGAAAAGTGTTTATTCGTTGTCCACCTAAGCTAGGTGAATCCCTTCCCCAACAAGGGTGCCTTGTATCTTTCTACAATATCCTCCTCTTTTCACAAGGCTTCGAAAAACCCAGTTTTTATCAATAGTCTTACGTTAGGTAGGATAATTTGATCTAATCCCAGACTTGATCCTCTAACATCGACTCTTGCACCTCTTCCATTGTCATTATTCACTCCTTCGCAATAGGCCCATAAATAGCGTCACCATATGACTTGGGCTCCGCAACCAATGCGAAGTCACCATAGACGTCTCCTCTTTGATATCGAAACATCGTTGGGGTATCAATCCGTAGCACTATTTACAAGTCACTTTAAGATCCGTGATTGGCTCCGAGTCATTAGCGGAAATATCGCTCCCACTGTCGCCAGCCACTGAAGGAACTAATTACTTCTGCACCGCTGACCGACTAGGAGACTCCTCAATCTCGTAGAATCCCAAATCCTGACCTACTTCTGCCTTTTGCGAAAATTCCTCCCCGAGAAAATCGCTCGATGTTTCCTCCATGAGGAAATCGTTCATTGTTTCCTCTCCGAGAAAATCAACGTCGCACGACCAAATGTTAGTCATAGTCATATCACATACTCATAGACACAAGTGACCTTCCAGGTCTCTCATTGGTCCACTACTCATAAGGTGTTGATTGTACTGTCTTTGAAAACACATGACCATGAACATAAGCCGCTGCCAACAGCGCATCTCCCAAACAATATGTTAGATTAGCCATTGCCATCATATTCTTTACCATATCTAGTATTTCATTACTTTCCTCTCTACAACACCATTTTGTTGCAGAATTTACGGTATCTTCAGCTATCTGACCACTCTTTTTCCTTCATTCAATTCCCTGAACAGCTAAAATAAATACGCATGGCTTGCTTACAGTTTCCAGAACTGCTTCGTGAAACACGCACAACCCTGTTTGCGTAAACTAACTCTTCACTTCACTAATATCACGTTTGATACAAATCAACGTTTTAGTTCCGTGTGAGATCAATAGCCATATCGGGTAATTATTAATGAAGGTGTTAAATTAGGAAACTACACTACGTGTCTTCATGTTTATTGGTTTGTATCTATCAGATTGAACAATCTGTCATGGATATCCAAATGGTTTTACTATGGTGGTTTTGCCTGATGGATATAGGTGCCCTCAAGGAAATTATTGTGATGCGAGAGAACAATCTTATTCGAGATGATAGTATGCTATCTGGTTTGTCTTTATCTTTCATGTGATGTGTATTCTTCACTATCACATATCGTTTAGACGTGAGATAATGCCCTATTATTTTGCTTGACTACCAGGACGATGATGGAGATCATAATAGTGGGGCCTGGATAGTCGATAAACACATCCTTAAATGTCTTTAATCGTAGGAGTATCAAGACTGGGCATTGGTACTCCGGTTTAGACTAGTGTGTGCGTTTCCTGACCCGGTTGGAGGGCGATAACTGATCCTGCAGCTATTGGTGTTTGACATCGAGGATTGTATACAGGTGCTCATTGGATGAGTTACACTAGATGGACTCACCGAGAACTCCTAGTTGGTGATATACCAATGTCAGGTAGCAGTTCTCTGGTGACATGGGTATAGGGTAGTCTCTACGACCTGAGATCACCATAGTGTCTCATGTGTGTTCCCACTATACTTAGACTTCTACACTACCACGGCTCAAAGGAATCGTGCAAACAGGTTTTTGTTGGGTATAGTCCCGAAGCATATGGAGACAGTGAGCGATCGAAGGGGTTCGTCTCTCCCGGTATAGGAAGTTGATGTCGCGCTGTGCAGGACATGACTACAACCACAAGTTGATGGCCATCGCGGTGGAGATAAACTGATAAATGTTATCAGTTGTATCTCCGGTTGGTTATGAGTCCTATGTTGCACGACTTATCAAGTTATTGGGGTTTGACAGATTCCAAACCCTAGCCCCGATATGCGATACTCTTAGACGAAGAGATCGGACTGTACGGTAATGTCACAGATAGACTTTGCAGGGTTAAAATAAGCTTGCTCATTGACCTTCTTTCGATCAATATCTGGGTAACCGTTACGTGCAGCTAGTACCGCTGACATGCTTGTGGGCTATGGATATGATCCTAACCTGATGTCAGCGTATTGTCGAGTCTTTAGAGTCCCACACAGAGGTTTCCCAGCACGGGCGAAACGATGGCACATATGAGGATGTGTGCAAGAATTCGATTAAACGCGTGTATGTGATACACGTATTTTAATCAGATGTTTAATGATATTAGCCGGTACATATATGATATAACCGGATTATTAAATCAAGTGTTGATTTAATAATTAAATATATATTTATATATTAACTAATATCATCATGCTCACTTTATTATTTTCTTCTCTTAATTAATATTTATATTTGATATAAATATTATGTAATGTATGTCGATACATTAGTGATGGGTGTATGAGACTCATATAGGTTAAAATGAGAACATATTTATTCTTTTGTTTATTTCTAAAAGGAAACGAGTCATGAGAATTGGATGGTTGTAGAATTCATGAGGTATTTTTTTATGACCCATTTTAAATGGATATGTTCTCATCTTAAGCCATTCTATTCTTCTTACACTCCCATCCTCCATGGCTATCTCTCTTGATTTTCTTCAAAAAGTGGAAAAAGAAAAGAGAAAAATTAAATCAGCTAATTATTCTACATCTCCTACTAATCATCCTTAGCAAGTTTAATTAGTGGGTTGCTTCATTTTGATGAGATCAATTTGAAGCTAAAACTTGTGTTGGAGTTATCTCAAGGTGGATCATCTTCGGCAAGGAGATCATCGAGCAACTTGTTCCGGGATTCATTGAGACTAGCCAGAGTTCAAGGAGAGGTGGATAACGCGCTACAAAGGTTGTAGCCTCTAGATTTTGCTCTCTTTTCTTTTTGTAATTACTTGTAAATGTTGATCTTGATAATAATTGGTGCATGCCTTCACTTGAAAATTTTATTTTTTGCTTCCGCGTGGTCCGCAATTGTTGCGACCATTGCACCGCATACTTACATGGTATCAGAGCCGATCATTTTCATCTAATTGCATTTTGCGGCAAATTGATTCATGAAACCATTTTTTGTAAAAACGGTTTTTTAAAAACTGCCAAAAACAGCGACTATTTCATGGTTTTCGCGTGCCCCGGGGCTCTCGGTTCGGACCGAGAGCCCATGAGAGCTCGAGGGTGACCCCGGGGCTGTCCCCGGGGGCATGGGTGTGCCCCCCACACCCGAGACAACACAAAGTGGTCTCGGTGTGGGGTTGCGCAGCAAGCGCCCATAAGGGCGCTCGTTGTCCAGCAGCCGACTATGGCCATGGGTCGGGGAGACCACCTACAGCCTCTAGGGGCCCCCTAGGTCATGCCTGAGGCCCCCCGGGGGCTCGAGCACTTTTTGGGTCCTACGGGATTCGAAATTTGCAAGAAATGTGGCGTTTTTTTTGTGCCGGGCTGATCTTGGAATTTGGTTTTTTGAATTTCGAGTTGTCGGACTCGTAGGTTTTGAAATAATTTGTCGCGGTTTCAAATTAACTCGATGAAGTGTTCGATCGGGTTGGTTTGATGACATATAGCAATATGTGGTGTGCAACGTCGACAAATTGATAAGTGATCAATTCGACGGGGTTGCACAAGTGAGTCTGAGATGGTGTATGGAATGTGTCTGGATTGTCGCGAAATGAATAGCCCCGGTGCGGAAGTGTGATGTTGCGATAAGTGTTATTTCCATTCATGCTTGTAGCCATCTTGTATATTCATTTGTTCGGGACGAGCTCCAACCTGTAACCGCCCTTTCCGCTATATGTATATTCTTTGTTTCGGGACTTAACAGTTCACATGTGGCCGTAGTTACCACTTGATGTATTATTATTTGTCGGGACACAATCAAGTTGTGATCATTGTCGCCGTTGTATAATACAGGTTATAGGTTTACCCCGTGGATAAGCGCACGAGCGGCCGAGTTCTAGATTGTAGCGGGTGGCCATTTCAAGGAGTTGGGATCGGGTCACTCGAGCCTAAGATTGGCATGTTGCTTACCGTGCTTGTAGGGGTATAGGATAGACCCGTGGAGGAGTGCTCAAGTCACCAGATTCGAGAAAGTGTCGGGTGGCCCCCTCATGATAATGATGTTGGGTTGCCTCATTTCTTGGATTGCCTAGTAGCTTGCCGCACTCGTAGAGGTCTGCTTTTGGCTGCGCACGGGCTACTCACGTGACCGGAGAATGTCGTGTTTCGTTTGTGGCTCGAACGAAACGCGGGATTCCTAGGTGATCCAACCATTCCTATTCTGTGATGTTCATTACTTACTTGTGATGTGATTACCTGCATGTGATGATGTTTATCGCTTGCCTGTAATGTTGATTATCTGCCTGCGATGATATATATAGTGATATATATGATATATATATGATATATAAATAAATGATATATACGTTTTGCACCCACGCTAGCCCTGCACCCGCCCTGTCGTAAGTTAAGTGACCTTACGATGAAGACCCGGAGCCCCGTGGCGAATGTGGATGTTGTATATGTGCATTCTATTTTCTTTTCATGCTTTTCCGTGATTGTATGAGAATATGCTAGGTAATGTGATTATCTATTTGATGGGATTGCATTGATTCGAATTAATACAACGATAATAAACCTAAAACACGTTGTAAAAACCAAATATCAGATATTGTGGTGTTATAGTCGAATCTTTTGCTTTGCACAGAGGTATTCGGTTAGGAATATCATGCACCTCATTCGACAAGGAAAGAGCCTAGATCCCTTCACATAGAGTAACCTCTTTAGCAAAAAATTGTGTTACTATAAATTTGCAAATTGAATAGCTGTAGTCTTTTGCTTTGCATCGAGATATTCGGTTAGGAATATCATGCACCTCATTCAATGAGGTAAGAGCCCTGATCCCGTCACGGAAAATCCGCACTTAAGCAATAGTCTACGTAACTATAAATTTGCAAAACCACTCAGTTCCTTCAATGACATCAAGTTCATTACATTAAAAAATTTCTTCAAAACCGGCCGTAGCCCTCTTTCATTTCATGAAGTAGAGTAATTAGTATTGGTGCTACGTTTGTTGGCCTCTAGTCAAGGCGTAGTATACAGTAGCTAAGTGATGTCGTTATGACAACATGAGATGTGATTGGTTTGGACAGTCATATAACTTTGTTGGCCTCTAGTCATGGGTTTGTATAGGTGGGTCTAAACCAATCACGAAATGACGGGTTGAACTTGACTAGTACTGTTTGATTTGTTGGTCTCTAGTCAAGGTCCTAGAGGCAGAAACCATATCGGAAGTTTCAACTGTTGAAACTTGCAATGAGATTGCATACCTTCTATGGAATGGGGTAATTTGTTGATCTTTAGTCAAGGATACGACGCCGTGATAGTTGGGTCCCGATTCTCACTGTGAGTAATACTTACTCTCATGATATAATCCCGGCTAATTCTCCTTTTAGAGTTTGAAAGAGAATTCGACGGAACAGTGGGAGTCATCTTGATTAGATAAATATACCAATCTAATCTTGATGGAGTGCACGACGAGTGTTTCTTTTCTCTCTCTGGCAGCGACCTAAGACTGACCTTAAAAGTAAAAACTCGTAAACCAAGTTAACCGAACCTTTTTACAACCAATGGCTTTGGAATGTCATGATAGCCCTATTTCACGACATAGTCGCATATGTCCTTACCCCTCCCACTTCCTCTTTTGCTTCCTCCAAAACACTCTGTATCCGATACTGAGATCTATATTGCATGGAAGGTCATCTCGTATAGTTACATACGAACTCGGAGATAGTGGTTCAGTCGAGAATGGCCGCTGGCTCTGGAGAAAGTGAATTGCATATGATACAATTTATTTGTCTCTCCTCTCCACCTTATCTTAAGTTTGAGAACTTCTTAAATAAGGAGAATATACCATTTACGCTTGTTGGATAGTCTTCTTCCAGTCCCGCTGCTGTAGCTGACAGGAAGGATAAGAAGAAACCCAACTAGCATAAGTACGGTATACACAAGACAAGAAAGAAAGACATCCAAAAGGGGTCGAAATGAGCGGAAAGGAAAATACAACTACTGTTGTGACCCTAGGCAGTGAAAGAGACATGACTTGGAATGCCCGGCCTCCCCTTAAAACATTTTCATGTTTTTCTATATGATTATAATCGAAAACTATTTTCCAATTAACTCCGACTCCTGGTATATAGATACCGGATTAATATCCCACATTTGTAAGTTGTTACAGATGCTGAGAAGGATTAGAGTATTGGAAAAGGTGATTTGATCCTCAATGTCGGAAATCGGAGCAATTGTTGCTCTTGGGGAAATCACCTGGTTTTGCCTTTCGGCAAACTTTTGATTTTGAATATCTGTTATTATGCACCAACTTTTAAAAACTCATATATCTGTCTCTTCATATGATAAAATAGGATATAAATTTTGAAAAATTATGTTATGAATATTTGCCTGTATCATTTGATGATTGGGTAAGGTGCATTGAACAACGGGATGTAAATTCTTAACCAAAATACAATTTTCAAATTACAACACACAAAGTATGAGTTAGTGAACTCATAGAACTTATACATAATGATGTATGTTGTTCGGTGTCCACCTGGACAAGGGATTGGTACCCATACTTCGTTTCGTCTTATTATGAGTTCTCTAGTTTTAGACACGCATTCTTGTTGAAATGCAAAGTCCAAAAATTATGAGAATTTCATAGGATATGAGAATAAAGTAGAGAACCAAACGTTGGAAGTATCAAGATTCTTCGAAATGTTCGAAGACGTGGATACTTATGCCAGGTATTCCGTAGTTATATAATCGAGAATTTGATTCTCTCTCAGATTACTCATCCGTAGGCGCGCTCCTTGATGAGTAATGTTGTAAAGCCTTTTCATTTAGGAGATGCACTAAAAATAGATGCATATCAATTGATAATGGTTCCACCTAAATCAGTGCATCATATTCTATATCTGGTATAGATTGGGTTATCATCTTAAGATTGTTAAGATATTAAGTTGTCCGGCTTATGCTTAAAACTAGAATCTGGATAAACTCAAGACACGTTTCAGTAATGGCAGTTTGTGGGCTATCCCGGGCATTGACAAGAGTTTAACATTCTACCATTTGCAAGATCAAAAGTTGTTTTGTTCTTGACACGCCACCTTTTTAGAAAAGGAATTTCTTACAAAAGAAATTGGTGGGAGTATGGTAGAACTGGAAGAGATTCCAGAACCACAAACAGTTACTGAAAATTTAGTAGAACCTGAAAATTCAATTGACCCTGACAAACCTTAGCTACTCCGCAGATTTGGTAAGTGATCTCAATCACCTGAGAGGTACTACGGTTTCCTCGTTAACGGTGACAAGGAGGCTTGCATCTTGATGATGACCCTACTAGTTATCAGCAGGCCGTGGAAAGTGGTGACTTTCGACCGATGGCTGGATGCCTAGTTATCCTAGTTGGACTCCATGCACTGCAACAAAGTGTGGACTTTTTAGGTACTCCTGAAGGGGTAAAACCCATTAGGAGCAAGTAGATCTTACGAGATCGGTGCAAATGGAAAGATATTAACCTAATAAGGCTAGACTTGTAGTAAAAGGTTTTTATCAAATACCCGTTGTGGATTGTGATGAAACTATTACTTCAATGTCCGTGCTGAAGTCCATACGGATATAACTTGTCACTGCTGTTTTTCAAGACTGATATTTGGCAGATGGATGACTATAACATAACGCGTTTCTAAATGATAATTTAGAAGTGTGCGTATATATGACTCTGACGGAGGGTTATCGTAGTCAGTGGGAGCATGTGCAAGTCGTTTTAGTCTATTTATAGACTAAGGCAGGCATAGCGGAGATGATCCGCATAGCGGAAATGGATCATCTGTTTTGATATCACGGTCAAAGTGTTTGACTTCATCAAAATAAGAGATAAACCTGATATTTGTAAAAAGGTAGTAGGGAGTGTTGTTAGACTCCTCATATGGTATGTGGATGACATAATCATGATAGGAAGTGATGTTCCTATGCTGCAATCGGTAAAACAATGGTGGTCACAAGTGTTTCTCCATATAGGATATGGATATTAGTCCAATCCTGGAGAAACACAGGGTAGCAATGAAAAGCATTTGATGTTCTTAGAATATGGTAATGGCAGCCTCCTGAAAGAGGTGGTTACCGATTCTAGCTTCTCAAGTAACATGGAAGACAGAACGTCTGTCGCGGGTTATAAGTTTACCCTCTTTTGAGGATCGGTATATTGGAAAGAGTTCCAAGTGGGATACCAAGATGGTCGTGGCGCTGGATGCTGATTGTGAATCAGCAAAGCCTACCGCCTGAGAATTCGCTGGATATAATTGTTCATATATAAACATGATCCCATCGTCTAGGCAAATACTAAACCAAGTATCGCTCGGTTCGGGAGATATTTGATCTCCGCGAAGTTGAGATTCAGGGAGAAACAGAGAGATGCGTTGTGCCGGGTCCACTCATTGAGGCTAGTTCTCTAACACAGTTTGCGAAACTGTTAGTACAGAAGTTGGGTATGCGATACCGCAATAATTAGCCTAAAATACAAGTGGAAGATTGTTGGATATAGGTGCCCTCAAAGCAATTATTGTAATTGAATGAGGACATACGAGAGAACAATCTTACTCGAGATGATAGTATGCTATTTGGTTTGTCTTTATCTTTCATATGATGTGTCTTATTCACTATCCTGTATCGTTTAGACGTGAGATAAAGCCCTAGAATTTTGCTTGACTACCAGGACGACGATGGAGATCATAATAGTACGGCATGGGTAGTCGATAAGCACATCCGTAAATGTCCCTAGTCGCAGGAGTATCGAGATTGGGTATCGGTACTCCAGTTTAGACTAGTGTGTATATTTCATGACCGATTGAAGGGCGATAGCTGATACTGCAGCTATTGGTGTTTGACATTGAAGATTGTATACAGGTGCTCATTGGATGAGTTACACTGGACGGACTCACCGAGAACTCCTAGTTGGTGATATACTAATGTCAGGTACCAGTTCTCTGATGACACGGGTACAGGGTAGTCCTTAGGACCTAAAATCGCCGTAGTGTCTGTTCCCACTATATTTAGACTTCAAACAGGTTTTTGTTGGGTATAGTCTCGAAACACGTGGAGGCAATGAGCGGTCGAGCGGATTCGTCTCTCCCGGTATAGGGAGTTGATGTCGTGCTATGCAGGACATGAGTACAACCATAAGTCAATGGCCATCACAGTGGAGATAAACTAATAAGTGTTATCAGTTGTATCTCCGGTTGGTTATGAGTCCTCGGTCGCACGACTTATCGAGTTATTAGAGTCTGACAGATTCCGAACCCTAAACCCGATATGCGATACTCTTAGACGAAAAGACCGGACTGTACGTAATGTCACCGATAGACTTTGCAGGGGTTCAGATGAGCTTGCTCGTGACCTTCTTTCGATCAATACATAGGTAGCTGTTACGTGCAGCTAGTATCACTGACGTGCTTGTGGGCTATGGATATGATCCTAACCTACTGCCAGTGTATTGTCGAGCCTTTAGTGTCCCCCACAGAGCTTTCCCAGCACAAGCGAAACAATGGCACATATGAGGATACATGCAAAAATTCGATTAAACACGTGTATGTAATACACGTTGTAAGGTGTTTTTCGTCACCCCGTTGAGATGGGAATGCGCGCGCTTGTCAGGTGCATTACAGATTCCCCCTGTCTGGGGTAGGCTAGGGTTTATTGATTGTGGGGATCCGAATCTCCAGCAGCCGCGAACTAAGCTGCCGTTAATTACCCCTCGCCTTTGGAGCGAGAGAACCTCCGATTGACGGGTCAAACAGGTCATGCAAACTCAATGTGCAGTGTGTTGTGTTTTGAAGGGGTTTTGGATATATCGGAGGCCCCGCAGAGTTTACGGGGGTCCCGCTACCCGGATAGCGGGCTGGGGTCAAGAGCCCCCTTGCGGGGTGCGAGACAGCGCCCCGTTAGAAATTTTTTCTAACGGGGACAGTGTTGTGGAGTGTGTGTGTATAAAAAAAGAGAAGAATAGCGTCCAAAGGACGCGTGAGCACGAGGGCGCTGGGCGCTAAGCGCCAGCGCCCCACGTGCTGGGCACACGGGCGCTGGGCGCCAGAGCCCCACGTGCTTGGCACGCGGGCTCTGGGCGTCAGCAGCAAAAGGGATTTGGTCCCTGCATTGGGAGCTGCTCCCGATTGACTTTTGGAGTTAAACTCATGACGAAGAGGACAAAGGGTCTTAGCCTCTGCACTGGGAGTTGTACTCCCAAAAAGAAAGATCTATTATTATTATTATATATATATATATATATAATTTTTGAGGAGTTAAACTCCTAAGATATTTTCGGAGCTGATGAAAGAGGACCCCTTTCTTCTCCCTTGGGCCCTGAATCTTCCCTAAAGTGGGGTTTTTGGAGGTTGGTCTCCTTCTTCCTCCTCTCCATTGGCTGGATCTTGGAGAAAAGAGGGTGAGATTTTAAAAATCTCCCCTTTTGAAGATTTGATGGAAGATCCGCGTTCCCCTTCAAGGGTTTTGTGGTGAAAAACTATTTCTTTTTGGAAAAGGAAGAGAAACTCTTGATTTAATTGAAAAGCGGAAGAAGGTTTAGAACCTTGAGGAAGGAGAAGGAAGCACAAAAACCCTAGATTTTGAGGGGAATCAAAAGTTATTCTTTATTTCATCATCATGTTGCCTTATATAGACTTACAAATTTACATATAACCCCTTGGGCTTTACAAAATGGCATTTTGCCCATCCCATGCCTCATGTGCTCATTTCTTTTGTACATGAGTCATGGGGTTTACAAAAATTTAGCTTTATGCCCATTTTCTTACATTCATGCATAAAAATTACATCAAAATTATTTATTACATGATTTCATTTTGGCATGGAGGAGGCCGGCCGCTTCGTGTTCGGGCTCGACTCGGGCATGAACCCACTTGATCTAAGCTTGGGCCCACTTGGCTTGGGGTTGACTTTGACTTTGACTTGGTCAACCGGGGTGTAATTTTTTACCCCAACACACGTATTTTAATTGGGTGTTCAATAATATTAGCCGGTACATATATGATATAACCAGATTATTAATCAAATGTTAATTTAATAATTAAATATATATTTATATATTAACTAATATTATACTCACTTTATTATTTTCTTCTCTTAATTAATATTTATATTTGATATAAATATTATGTAATGTATGTTGATACATTAGTGATGGGTGTATAAGACTCATGGGTTAAAATGAGAACATATTTATTCTTTTGTTTATTTCTAAAAGGAAATGAGTCGTGAGAATTGGATGGTTGTAGAATTCATGAGGTGTTTTTTTATGACTCATTTTAAATGGATATGTTCTAATCTTAAGCCATTCTCTTCTTCTTACACTCTCATCCTCCATGGCTCTCTTTTGATTTTCTTCAAGTGAGAAAGTGGAAAAAGAAAAAAGAAAAATTAAGTGAGTTAATTATTCTACATCTACTAATCATCCTTAACAAGTTTAATTAGTGGGTTGCTTCATTTTGATGAGATCAATTTGAAGCTAAAGCTTGTATTGGAGTTATCTCAGATCATCTTCGGTAAGGAGATTTACGAGCAAGCTTATTCCGGGCTCTGTGGAGACTAGCCGGAGTCCAAAAAGAGGCGGCTAACGCACTACAAAGTTTGTAGCTTCTAAATTTTGCTCTCTTTTCTTTTTGCAATTACTTATAAATGTTGATCTTGATAGTAATCGGTGCATGCCTTCACTTGAAAATTTAAATCTTTTGCTTCCGCTTGGTCCGCAATTGTTGCGACCATTCCACCGTATTACTTACATTGCCTCCAAGGCAACTCTCATAAGTAGATGGTTTGACTTGGGCTCAAATGCCAACTCATCCACCTCAGGTGGTTAAGTCATCACATCTATCTATTGACCTAATCTACCATTCCACTCATGACATTTATAGAAGGATCAATTCTCAAAACCATAATGAATTAATAAGACAGATTGTCCCATTAAGCTATCCAAATATTCTAAGCCGAAACTGAAATTGTAACTGACGGGAAGATGATTTGTGAATAGCTATCTGCATCCCGATACAGAATTGACTCATATGTCCTCGACGCATGATTTGCTTCCACAGACTTTTCTACTCCCAGCAGAAGGCCTTCTTCCACTCAGTACCCTGACAGGAAGATTATTTATGGATAGCTATCTGTATGCCCGATGCGGAATAGATTCATATGTCCTCGATACATGATTTGCTTCCACAAATTTTTCTGCTCCAAGCAAAAGGCCTATTTCCACTCGGTGCCCGGATGAGTGGAGTGATTCAAATCCCCACAGTCAAATATTGGGCTTATTATATCCATTATTGCCAGAACATTTCATGTCAAATCACTTAAGTCGTTGGCGCGTTATTCCTATTTTCGTAGCTCGATTGAATCCTTCTTGCGCTAGAATACCTGCCATTGGGTACCGTTGACCTCGTCAACATATCAGCAGCGCTCTTGGTTCCATCGCCCCTGACGATTAAACATTAAGCCTCAGTTATTCAAATGTACTAGCAAACGTCAACACATTCACTTTCCACATAATAACCGCTTCATATATTGAATAGAAAACGTGTAACCGTCTACTGCTGTCGCTCTACAGTCTAACTGGAGCAGTACTTTTCAGATCCCGGATCAATAAAGATATAACTCTTAAGTGTATCGACATTACGTGACTCGACTCCTTATATGAAAATAAGGCCAAACAATGAAATAATGTGACATTACCACATCGCATATTTTACCCCATAATCATCGCATAGCTTATCTCTTGGCGCGTAGATACCATGTAACTACCGCTCAATATAAACTGCAAGTGCTCAGTATTAAAACATATGACCATTAATGACATCGCTCTTCATCACGTCCAACGCGTAGAGCGATCCTAGATACGCCAATTCTCCGAAGATCGCTGCATTTAGATGGTGCTACGTCATGTAGCCCCGCTACATTGCTGCCACCTCAATGGTGTTGTGTCGTATAGCCCTGCTACATCGCACCACCTCGTCACTAGAGTCTAAGTATTTCAGCTTGTTCATGTAATATTAAACTAATGTTTCTATTTTATTATATTATCGTCATCTATCATCTCATCCCGAGACTGACGATATCTTGACTTTATTATGGATGCGTTAAGACTATGGCATATAATATAATACCGTTCTTTCCCAAAAAACGCTTCGTTTTCAACCCATCTTAACAACAATAATAAACATGCACCTCGAAGAAAGAGAAGAAGGCATATGGCTCCAATCATATCCTTCAAAAATACAAAATTTAAAATTTTGTTAAAATAATTGAAAAACGGATCATAAATTTCCTAAAAACGGAGTAGATCGGATAGTTGAATCTAAAATCCCATCTCCTCTCAAAATCTCTCACCTGAAATTTGTCGGATTAATGTAGTATGTGTCTTTGTATATATAATATACCATGCACAACACAAAATGCAACAATCAATCTAACAAATTTCATTTTCATGTAAACTACCCTATCTAATTTTATCCGTTTTATTAGGGTTTTCGTTTTATTCATGAAATTAATACGCGTCACAGACGCTCCCACTGGAACAACCATCCATCAAATCTCCAAGATTTTATGTGAGAATAAAAATTTGAAACTTTTGGAGAGTAAACAAAATTTTCGAAAAAAAATATAACTCGCAGAGTTAACAGCAAAACCCTTAACTAACCCAAAACTTGAGTAGGAAACTCCCTAAATATAAAAAAAAACTCATAAAATAATTTTCTTAATTTTCTGGAAATTTTCTGGAAATTTTTTTTTTTAAATTTAAAAAAATGGAACCGGCTCCGCTCTGCTCGAGCCGCTGCGCCTGGCCCGGCTCCGGCTCGGGCCTGGTGTCTGGTCACTAGGCTCGACGGCCGGTCCCCCCTATTTTTTTTAAATGCTTTTTTTTAATATTTTAATTTTTCTTTTTTTTAAAATAATATGAAAATATAAAATTTCCAGAAATTATTTTTTTGTTAACAAAAATTTTGGCCCACTACCACAATAAAAAAAAATTGGTTCACAACCAAAACCCCAAGAAAAATATTTTTGGTTCTAAACCAAAATTCCAAAAAAATATTTGGTTCCCAACCATAAATCCCAAAAAATATTTGGTTTCAAACCAAAATCCCAAAAAAATATCCCGCAAGTCTCTTTTATCTAAAAAAAATATGGTTAGGGTTTTAGGAAAAAATTGCGACCTAGTCGCCATTAATGCTCACCAAAAAAGAAAAAAATTAAAATTTTCTTTTCACACAAAAGATCCAATCTTTATAAAAAAAATCTATCTCTCATTTGTTCGATGGGTTATTTCACATCAACAAACAAAAAAAAACTACATCAAAACGTCATAAATAAAATAGATTTAATCTATGGTAACACATAATGATGCAAAATAAACAGATTTTAAAAGATCCATCAAACGATAACCCTAATATCATAAGATCCATTATTAAAAAATAAAATTAAAAAAATTGATCTAGGTTTAGATTAAAAAACACAACTTTTGAGTTACAAATATTTTAAATATCACGGATCTATAATTCTACGAACGTGGGAAACCTGGCTCTGATACCAATATACACTTTAGATGACGTAGATACATAACAAACAATCATGCACAGCAGAAATATATGTATCTACCCTAAAGGTTTACGGTATACCTGATCCGATTGGTTGGATCGTTCCTCGCTCACGTCACGTTGAAGATCTGATATTTATCGCTTTCAAGCAACGACCGGAAGGAAACCACACTTTAATAGAAAGCGAGAATCCCCCACTTGATCACCCCTCAAGCCAACCCAAAATAGAAGAGAATGAAGAAGGAGATAATACATAGAGTTTCAGTCTAGAAAAACTCTATGTATTATCTCTCATATCTCTCATATATCGTATGAAACCCTAGCCCTCTTATATAAATATGTAGGGTACACACTCATATGAGCGGGTATTGGGCCGGTTCGATCCCAATGGCTAACACTTTTTTTGACATAATACTTTGAGACCTAGTCAAGGCGGTACAAATTCCATCATATTCAATCTGACCGAAACAAATAAAATGCATCATCAATACACTAAGAATGCTTAAAAAGAGAGAATAACCAAAAATCAGCCCCCGTCAAAGAAAATTCTCCATCTTAACAGGGCATCCCCAAATTTCCAATTATTTCAGAAACGGTAATTTTATCCAAAAATTACATGAATCAAAAGCATCAATTCAGATCACCCTACAGCTTTAGGAGTTATAAACAAGCTCCATCAAAATAATTCTTGCTCAAATATAGATTTTCTTCTTCCTTCCTCATTGCCATACAAACTATAATTACACGAAGAGGCCTGCTTAATAAACATTTCACAAAATCTGATCTGTGCACTGAATTACTTCATAGAACCGTCTAATTACTAACAAAAAGATAGAAACTCACCAGGCTTAAAAAAGATGGACAGCCCAAAATCAATCGCCTTCAATGGCGAATTCTCCTTCTTATTCGCAAAGAGAAAATTCTCCGGCTTCAAATCCCTATGAATCACTCCATGATTATGACACAGCTGCACTACCTCAACAATAGTCCTCGTCACCGCCGCAGCAGCTCTCTCCGTATAATGCCCCCTTGCCACAATCCGATCAAAAAGCTCACCCCCTTCACACAACTCCATCACCAAATGTACCGCACTCTCATCCTCACACGCCTCTCTCAAGCTCACAATGCTCGGATTCTTCGGCAAGTGCTTCATGATCGCCACCTCTCTCCTCACATCGTCCACATCGATCTGAGTCCTGAGCTTCCGTTTCGAGATCGATTTGCAAGCGAGGAGCTGTCGAGTGTCGCGATCCATGCAGAGGTAGGTGACACCAAACTCGCCGCGGCCGAGTTCGCGATCTACGAGGTACTTGTCATCGATGCCGTTGGATTTGGAGTAGAGGTTGGTTAAAACGGTGAGGCGTTTGGAGATATTGCCGTTTTGGTGGTGCTTGGCGACGGCGGCGCCTCCGGAGGCTGCGGAGGAGGGGCGATGGGGCTTGACGTCCTCACGGGCGACAGCGGCGGGGGAGCGGCAGCAGTTGCCCATTTTTGTGAGATAGGTGCTAGCTAGGGTTTTGGGGACATTAGAGATTTGAGAATGAGATGGGGAAATGGGAAGAGGGGAGAAATGAGAGAGAAAGGGGTCAGCTCTTTGGGCTTGGTGAAGCGAAAGAGTGTGAGAAAAAGAGAGTTTGATCTTTTTCTTTACGGAAAATTGTTTTCGGGCTGATCCAGAGAAGTCACTCGTTTTTAGACTCAAAATGTTCTAAAATCGTGATCAAACCCAAAATATCTTTACTATCATAACTCAATTCAAAAGGTTATGAACTTCTTCTTATTCTTCTTATTTTAAGAAGAAATTATAAAATTATAAAATTTTCTTTAATTTATATTTCACATGCAAGAGTCCAAGTCATCTTTCTCTCTGTCTCAAAAGATGGAAAAAGTATCGCCTTTCTTAAAAAGTGCGAAAAGAAAAATTTACATATAAACCTTATAATTTTTGTTATTTATATGCATTACTTATTCTCTAAATTTATTCTATTTTAACCCTTACTTTCTTTGTTATTTAAATTTCATTTGCCTTATAACCAACAATTAAGCTAATAATACAAGTATCGGTAGCATAGAAAAAATGTAGGTATATGAATAAACATTTATCTCAAGTATATAAAGATTTTAATAAAATTGAAGCCTAATTAGAATTTACAATCATTCCATTATAAATAATTCTTAAAATTACTTTCACGTGCATCGCACGTGCCTAACCTAGTGCTATTAAAATGCTTTTATTGCTAATTCTCTATGTGTTCTTATTTGCATACGCGCATGTTCATATCAGATTTTTGCATTATTATATCGCTCATTCTTAATCACATTACATATAAATAGGTGCTTTTGATCCATGTCTGCTAAATAGTTGCAGGTTACCGATTCTCAGATCGTTACAGTGAAAATCATGAAAAGTCGCTACAAATGTGAGACTACGACCAACAATAGATGAATCCGTATGATGTCACCTACCAGTTCAAGGAACAAATGAAAATCATTAGACAGTTCAATGCACAAAGCACAAGGGCAGCACAAGATTCAGGACTTCAACGCAAAGCTCAAGGCAAAAGTCCACATCATTCTGCATTGTTGGAAATCTGGAAGAGATTCTGAGAAACCTAGTGAAGAAAACAGAAGATAAAAGCAACATGGAGCAACCCTGAAGAGATGGGCCAAAGACTCCACCAATTGGCCGCGGAACCGCAGCCAAAAAGGCTATTCTGCCGTGGAACCGCGGCCGTATGGTGCACGTGCCGGTGGAGGTGTCGGTGTTTTGACCCAGTTTTCTTAGGGTAGTTTTGTAAATTCATGTATGGATCAGAATGTAACCTAGGTTTTTCCTATCTATAAATAGGAGAGTTGAAAGTCAAATGAAGGCATGCCTCTCTTTAGTTTTTATACCTCTTTTTAATTCGTAGATCTAAATTTTAATTCCAATTGTAATGCATTGTTGAGAGGTCATCAATAAAGTAAGTTTTATTTTTTCTTATCCCGCATTCTTTATCTGAATTTTAATTCCTGCAATTTTTTATCTGTTCTTTTATTATCAGCAATTTAGTTCATCTATTAAAATAAAAAAAATGAATTTTATTGTTATCTTCCTAATGAGTGAGTAATTCCTCACTTGTTAGGATAGGAGACGGAAAGTTTGAGAGAAGGAAATCTCTCTCACTCCTTTCTTTGCTCAAATAATTTTAATTAAGAACTCTCTTTAAATCAACCATAATCCGCTCACTACGGCACCTTATCATACATGATAGCGGTGATTCCTTAGTTTGACTGGTTGTGGTTGAATTAACCGGAGGTTAGGGCTAAGAGCCAAGAACGGACGGACAAGGACCAAAAGGAAGAAACTAAGTTTCTTCCCAGTCGTGCTAATCCCCGTTGTTGACTATTACCCTAACACCTATACTCTTAACTAGGGCATTGAAAGAAGTGAGAAGAATCCTTATTTCGAACTAACATAATCCTAACCCTAGCAAGCCTTTAAATCAATTTATTCTCATCCTGAGATCTTAAAACAAAACCTACCAAAGATAGGACTTAACTCATTAGAACTTAAAGAAAAGGACACCATCTCCCTGTGGATCGACCCGTACTCAACCGGCCAGCTACCAAGTGACACCGTCTTGATTGCGGTATTTTTAAATTTAAAACGCATACAAAATTCTAACAATCAAATAGTGTCGTTGCCGGGGAGACGGTAGTTTATTTCTTTTTGTAATTTCGGGTTAATTAAAAATTAAAAAATTAAAAACATAAAAAAATCATCTTGTTATTTTTTATTGGTTTTTGTGCGAATTGTGCAGGAAAGGAAGACGGACTGATTCAGATCTGGAGCAAGCTCAGTGAACAAATCCAGAAACAGAGGATCTGAACAGACAGAGGAGAACCAAAACAGCACAGAGAAATTTTTTGAAGATCTGAACCTACTGATCCACCGCGGAACCGCGGCAGAAGTAGGCATTTAACCGCGGAACCGCGGTCAAAAGGTGACGTCAGCAACTGAAAATCTCTGTAAGTATCTTTTTTCTTCTCTTCCACCCTCTAAGCTCCACTGGAAAAAAAAACTCCTGCAAGGTTCTTTGCACAGAATCTTTCTCCTATCCAATAAATCATTTTATGCAGGATTCTTTGCACCGCAAATAAAAAGAAAAATTTTTGGCAAGTGTTTTAGATTTTTGTGTGTTACTGCTTTGCATATTTAAAACGGAATCTAAGGGGCTATAACACCAATTAAGATTGGGTGGGGATTTCATTACCCTTCCTAAGACCCCAGAAATCACAAAAAGCATATGCATCACCCTTGAGTTAATTAAAAATGTCTAGACTCAGCCAATTAAGGACGGTTGCGCTCATCAGGACAAAATAAGGTTGTGGGCATTCATTCGTTTATCTAAACCTGACTTTGTGGTGCCTAGGCTAGACAAGTGAGAAAGGTAACTTTAAAAGGCCTGTCTCACGGTGATTCGTGAGCGGAACCCTCATCGTGAGCGGAACCCTCATTTCTTCATTTATGCTTACCTGGCCACAATTGGCAGTGAAGAGGCGATTTGAGGGATATCTCACAACTTGTCGCTTTGGAACAGTTAGAAGCAGTCTAGTTGACTTAGGAGACCCTAGCTCTAGGTTTGATTGTGTTAGTTATATGTATGCCCTAGAGGCCATTACTGTACATAGGATGTATATTGTAGTGGATGCTGGGACATATATAGGAAGGACTTTCTTGCTCGACATGATAGTATGCTATCTGGTTGATCTTTACCTTAACGTGTACACTGATTGTCTCTCTGTTACATGTTGGTAAAGCCCTTAGGATGTGTGCTTGACTACCTGGACTATGATGCGGATCATACTAGTGGGGACATGGTAGTCCATAAGTACATCCTTCAAAGTCCCTAGTCGTGGGTATATCGAGACGGGGCATCGATATACCAGAGTAGACTAGCGTGTACCTTCTCGACCCATACAGATGGGCGATGGATGATCCCATATCCATCGGTGTTTGACATCAGAGATGATATACGGGTGCTCAGTAGAGACTGGGTACACTGGACGGACTCGCCGAGAACTCCCAGATGGTATTATACCTCATGTCAGATGGCAGTTCTCTGGTGACACTGGTACAGAGTAGTCTGTTGACCTGAGATCGTCATAGAGTCTTGTGTGGTTCCCACTGTGCTTTGATTTCCATCTTACCACGTCCAAGAGGGTGTGCAAAACGGTGGTTTTTGGGTACAGTCCCGAGTCATATGGTGGCAATGAGCGATAGGAGGAGATTCGTCTCTCCCGGTATAGGGGGTTGATGTTGCGCTGTGTTCGATTGGCTATAACAGGAAATCCCTGGCCAGGGTTGCTGAGATTTACTGGTAAGTGTTACCAGTAGTTTCTCGAATTGTTATAGACCTCATATCGACACGACTTATCGAGCTATTGGGGTCTGACGTTTACCACCCCTAGGCGAGATATGCGACATATCAGACGATCAGACCGGACTGTACGGTAGTGTTACTGGTTGGATTCACTGGAGTGTGAGCGGGCTTGCTCGTCGATCTTCTGATCGCTCAATACCCGGGTGGCCGTTACGTTTGGCAGACCGCTTGCGGCTTGTGGGTGTTTGATATGATCATCACCTGCTGCCGGCGTATTGACGAGTCTTTAGAGTCCTACACAGAGGTTTCCTGGTTCAAGCGAAACGAAATAGGAGTGCATATGAGATATGTGCGGGACCGAGAATAATGCGTGTATGTGATACCGTATTCTATTCTCGCGATGAATGTGTCGTTTGGTTGTATGCGATATAACCTAGTTATCGAATCAAGTATTGATTCGATAAGCCGATACATAGGATACTAGTCGGTTATATGCGATATGACCGGATCATTGAATCAAGTGTTGATTTAATGATTTAATGCATATTTATATATTTGATATATTACTTTGCATCAACTAGTATCGGTTTACTTAAGATAGATTTTCTCACTCGGATGTGCACATTGTATATGTGATATACTTTTTGTACACTTGATTGTATCATGTTTGATGATGCATGTTTTGCTAGGGTTTTAGTGTAAAGATCAAACCATGGTTACATGATAATGGTTAGGGTTTTGTTTTGTTAACTTATTTATTTATCTATTTCTTTTTGGAAAATAAATTTGCATAAAGAGAAAATGGTGGCTATCATTTGTTTCTTTCATGAAGATTCATGAAGGTTTGACTAAGTCACCATTTTGTCTCATGCTTAACCCTAACCATTCACTTGAACCTTAGTTAGTTCTCTACACTTTACCATGGTAAATGTTATGATAAGAATTGATTTTCTTTTCTATTTTTAATATACTTATCATAACATAATTCTTCTTCTTCTTCCTTTCTTCACTTGAAGAAAGCAAGCTCCATCAATGGTGATTGATGGAAATGAGTGAGAAAACCAATTCTAAAGTCTACCCACTTCCTATTTCTTCATCCTCTACCTCTTGCCAAGTAGTAGAGTGTGTTTCCTTCACAAGTTTTCATGACTTGGTGAAGGTGGAGCTTGATTTAGCGATGCCTCGACGTAGATCATCTTCGGCATGGACATCGACGACCTAGCTCGCCATTTCTCCGACGAAGCCGACGCTAGAGCCCGGGAATTAATTTGGACAGCGAGGGGTCTTCGTTGCGGAGCTATGGAGGTGGAGCACCGGATCTACAAAGGTTGTATTTCCGTATTATTGTAGTTAAGTGTTAACTAGTTAGTCTTTTCGCCTAGAAATCTAGCCAACGATCTGTGTTAGGGTTTCTCGGCACCCCGGAATTTGAAATTGGCATGGTTGATGCCTTGTGAGACCTCACTAGAGTGCCTAGGAACCCCTACAGTGGTATCAGAGCCTAGCTAGAGCCTTAGGCGAAGTCCAGATGGAGTTTGAAATCCGAACGAACCCGAAACCCGATCACAAACTTGCTCTCTGTACTTTTTCCAAAATCGTGGATTTTTCGAA